>CM035128.1:111263316-113763316 GCA_020205605.1 Panax ginseng | reverse complement strand
CTTTTCTATCTCCTTAACCCAAGTTTGGGGTTCTACAGGGTCACTAGTACCTCTAAATTCGGGCGGTCCTACATCCTTGAAGTCCTTGAAGTTCGACAAGCGATTATCCTATTAGTTCCCCTCTTTGCAACATAAGCTTGAGCTACCATGTTCAAAAAGTCTCAGACGGGTCCGGTTGTTGTCCCCAATACATTGTTGATGATTCTTCCGCCCTTTGATTTCGAGTTTGACGTCTTGGCGGCATTATCTGGTTAAATAAGACCATAAATTATTCTTTACATTCTAAACCTTATTATATAAGTTTCACGTATCAAACTTATTTCATTAATCAAACATAGATTCATATTCATTTAATTAATTCAAAGTAATTTACATAACATAGCCCATACTGCTATCCCTTTGTGACCACAAAAGTTGAGATTTACAGCTTTGACGATCATACAAAAATTGGGAATATTACATTACACAAACATACTTATCACATACATTACATTAAACACACCTACACAACAGAACCTATACTACCTATTCACTACGCCTTTTTCTTAATCTTGGACAACCTTTCGCCTGATGACCTTCTATCCCACAAATAAAATAGACACCTTGCTTTGGATTGGGATAATGAGGAGAGAAATGTCCCTCATGTCCGTAATTGTATCAAACATTCTCCCCTTTCCTGCATACGCCTTCATGTTTTCTATCACAGTTTGTACACTTCTCTATTCAGTTAAGGTTCTCTTGGTTGTTATCGAAATTTCCTATATCGCGGTCTTTCATCTTTCTTTTCCCCTTCTTGCTCGGAGCTGCACCCGACTTGTTGCTTTTAGCTCCCATTTGATCAATTTGGATTTTAAGCTTATCTTGTTCTTCTATTGTTTCTATTAGTGCTTTCCGTAATTGACTATTTAACAGTTTTTCTATTTCCCACAGCTTTTCCAGAGAAGAAACTTAGTTCCTTAGATTCTGCACTTCCATGGATGCTTGATCAGCTCCAACTTCAGTGTCTGAATTGCTATCTGTCAGTTCCACCATTTTCGGATCTGGTACTACGTTTCCACAATAACCACCTCATCGAGGTTGCTTTCACTTTGAGCCTCTATTTCAGCTATTGGCTTTGATATTGGCTCCTTCTTTACGATCTGAGGGTATCGTAATCCTTTTTAACCTGACATCTACACACATAAATTATCCTGATTAGCATATAATATGTACACACAACAAACAATAAATTTATAAGGGTTATTTTTTATTTTGTTTGACGATGAATTTATCCAATTCATCTCATTTTAAACTCTATATGAGTTATTTGTATTTTCAACGTTTTCCTCTGTTCTAAGGTTATAGCCTAAGATCTAACCCACCTAAGGTTTCTAACCCTAAAGCTCTGATACCAACCTGTGATGCCCCCAAATTCAGGTACTAGAAACCCAAACTCGGTGCTTCACGATACCATTTCTATGAGCAGAATAATACTAATAATAATTAAAATAATATAAGTACCAAACTTAATTTACATAATTATCAGAGTCTGATCCCAAGTACGTAACCTTTAATACATTCATTACAGTACATGATAATAATAAATATCATTATCTTAATAAAGTCTAGTTATTACATAGGATAACACAAACTTAATCGATAACCTTCCCTTTTCCCTTGTTCTTGGCAGAGCCTTCGGGTTGTTCACACTTAGCTGAAAACATTTAAATTAAGCAAGGATAAACATTTGAGTGCCCAGCAAGTAATATCAATAATAATTTTTAGCTGAAAGAAGTAAATGTTTTCTTTGTACGACACTTCTACAACGAATCAACAGTTGTGAAGTAAGCTGAACCAATAATAACAATATATTAATTCTATATCAAATTTTTGAAACTACGTACTGACTATAACTGGAGATTAGTCGATAGACTATGAATATTATTTTCTATTTTTGAAAAGGTTAAACAAAACCTCATCTGTAAACCGTCATAACTTATAGGCATGGGGGGTGATCAGCCCATTATGCCCTATATTAATCAATACTACATACAAGAACGATAATTTTGTCCAACATATCCGCCTTAGGCGTATAAAAGTTTCCCATATTTGGGATGTTCATAACAGTCTAGAATCCGAACCAAAATAATTCGGTTGGATAACAATAAAGTTCTATCTTGTTCAACAACATTTTTAAGTTTGTGTCTAGCCGGATCAAATAGCTTAGACGGATTTTAAGTCAACGTATATATACTGGACACCAATAAGTATGTATCAACATGTGATAAAATATAATGATTATTCAAGTGAGGTCACTTGTATAACTATGTTTAGAAATTAACGAACATAATATATATCTTGATCTATAACAACAGAATTAAGGAACTTGTACAATAGATTATAATCTAATAACTTACTTATACAGAATCATTGTATAAGTATATACAAAGGTTAAGATATTTGAACAATGAAAAAGAATAGTTTAGATATTATCTTACGCATGTCCATTGCATAAAGTAAATGCAAAGGGTTAGATACTTGCCTGGTCTGCTGCTTACAGTTATGCAACTTAGTTTTATCTTTTATATCAAGCCCTATCATTAATAAAATCATTTATTCGATTAGAATAATATATCATAACACATAGTACTGCTATTTGCAGTCATCACATAACCTACACACATTGTCACATATGTTTAGCAGTCATTGGATCACAAACAAACATGTACATACAATTCATATAAGTCCAGATCAATTTCTGAAATATGTCGGTGTACTGACGGCTTTATCGGGTAATTATCAGTCTAAGCCTATATCCTGTAGTTCAATATCTATTTAAATAACTTAAATATCAGTTATATTATTTTTAAATGACTTATAATAATTTTTAAACAATTATTATAATTTGTCATGATTTTTCAAACACCGGAATCATTATTAAATGATTTAAAGATTAAATAATTCTATTATCATTAATATTTAAATATTAATGAAACCATTACCAAAATATTAAAGTTTTATAATAACTTCAAATATTTTTAAAATATTAATATTACCCTTTAAATGATTTTTAAAACTATTAAAAATCATTTTTAAATAATTACTATTAATATTTAAATATTAATGTATTATTTATCCAAATAATAAAAGTCATTAATTATAACTTAAAATATTTTTAATTCATTTATATCCTTTTAAATGATTTTTAAATTAATAAAACCATTTTAAAACTATTTATTTAATATAATTAATAAATAAATATAATATCATTAATATTAAATTATTAATGAAATTATCCTTTAAATATTAAAAGTTATATTTTATAACTTAAAATATTTTAAATACTTATTTTCATTTAAAATAATTTTTATAATATTAAAATCATTTTTAAACTAATTTCTTTAAAATAATTATTAAATAATTCTAATATCATTAATATTAAATAATTAATGAAATTTACTTTAAAATATTAAAAGTTATATTTTATAACTTAAAATATCTTTAAATACCTTATTATCATTTAAAATGATTTTAATATAACAAAAATCATTTTTAACTAATTTATTTAATGCATTTATTAAATAAATTAAATATCAATAATATTTAAATAAATACTAATATTTATGCAAAATATGTCAAATTATTAAAAGTTAATTTTCATAACTTAAAATAATTTTTAAAATTACTTTTGAAATTTTCATAAATTAATTTCTATTTTTAAATGATTTTTGGAAATTAAAATAAATAAAATTGTTAAATTTGTCACTAAAGACTGCTTATAGCGACAGAACCGTCGCTATAGGTGTTCTTCATGTTCTTGACCAAACTCAGAAACTCATGTCAGTGATCGAGTTGGGCACTTTGACCAAACATTAAACACTGACCATGTTGTTTTTGGTCAAGATGTTGGTCAGATCTTGTAGTGCTAGTGTAAGACTACATGATCCAACAACAAACATGGCCAAACCACATAGAATGAAAGAGATCTGAGCATGCAAAGTGGTTGTCAGAGCTGTTGTTCATTTTCTGGGTTACCTAGAAATGAAGAACAGTTCGAGCAGTCACTTTTGGGCTTCCACAACTTGCAATCCTTGTATTGTTTTTGTGATTTAACGCTTTCAGTATGTAGCCAGCATGTAAGAGAGTAGATCTATAACATAAAACCGATCTAACAACAAAATATTTAACAGTTATGATCTGGTCAAACCATGTCAGACGACATGTGCATATGTTTTCTGGGTTACCTAGAAAACAGAGAACATGCTCGACCTGCCTGGTTTGACCGTCCACTATAATTACCCAGTTTAATGTTTAAGAGATTTTAAGGCATAAACTTGTAGTCCATATACAAGACTACAACCTGGATGCAACAAAAATAACAAACAAATAACAACCAGTAAGATCAAAGACCATGAACTTCTTGTCAAACCGTTCTGGGCAAGATCTGGGCTACCCAGATTTTGTCCAGTCATGGTCAGTTAATGGGGTTTGACCACCCATATCATGCAATCTGTTCATGCTCTGACCTTGAATCAAATTCTAGAGTACAGATCTCATAACATACTACATGATCAAACCTTTAAACAACAAAAACACATAACATACAAAGATCTATGAGGTCTGACATTCATTGTCAGACCACTTTTTTAACTTTTTCCATATTTGCAAAAACATCAAATCTGAGCCTATAGATGTTATGGATCTAACATCTATCAACCCAGATCATCATTATACACTATAAACAACATGTGTTAACATTAAAACACAACATTTAACACATCAATCAAGATCAGATTCTTAGTAGGGTTTTATACCTTTCTACGAACAAATCTTGATTCTATGCTACTGATTTGTTAGTAGAGGTAGTGGGGCTTTGTTTTGGGACTGAAAGGCTTTAAGATTTCGTGGGTTTAGAGAGAGAGAGAGAGCTTTGGTGGTGTGCAAGGATAGAAATGAGCTAATTTTAGATACTTTTCTCTCTCTTTAATATATATATAACTTGGTGCAATGAATTTGGATTATGTAAAGGCTAAATTGCTGAACTTAATAGCACATGGGTTGGTTAGAGTTTTTGACCAAATCTTATTTTAGCAAGATTTGCAAGCTATCTCTTAGCTAGGTTTGCTCCGCATCAAGTTGATATGGAGGCTAGGAAAGCAAGAAGGTTTGAGCTGGGATTAAAACTCTGGCTCTATAACAAGGTGGCGGTGTTGCAGATTCCTACATTTGCAACACTCATGGAGAAGGCTATAATTGCTGAGGTGGGGAGTGAGGCCATGAGCCTCTACAATAAGGAGAGAAAGAATAAGGGCAAGGTTATAGGAACTGGGAAGGTAGAAATTGATAGTGGAAGTAAAAGTGGTAGTAGCAAGAGGAAGGAAAGCAATTTTGGAAGCGTGCAGGTAAAACAGGAAGGAGTTAAGAAGCAAGTTGTGCAGTGTGGAAAGAACCATTCAGGTGAGTGTTTAAAGGGGAAGTTCGTATGCTACAAGTGTGGGCAGGAGGGCCATATCTCTCCCAACTGCCCCAATCCTGAGCGATGGGTGTTTTACATGCGGATCGACCGAAAGACAAGGTGAAGGATTGTCCAAGAGGAGGATTTGAGGCGGGCGGAGTGTGAATACCGGAATGGGCGGCGGGACTTTAGCAATCACGGGACCTACGTCATCAAGCAAGCCAACAAAATCAACAGCAAGGGTCTTTAACATGACGGTTCAGGATACAACGACAGCTAGAGATGGCACTCCAGGTATTATTCGTATAACTTTATTTATATATATATATATACATGATTTTCCTATATATAGTAAATTATTTTATAAAAATAAATTTTGAAGGAGGAATTTGAGTTCTTTTAGAAATTAAATTCCCATTGAATCAGATAAGTTAAGATTTATGTGAATAGTTAAAGATCAGTACTATCATTTATGATCGAGATCTATTTGCAATAATTGTGTATGCTATGTACCCTTGTATGTCTAGGTTTTAAAACGGTGATTCCAGGGACGGAATCTTTATAAGGGAGGGTGAATGTAACAACTCGATATTTTCTAAACAAATAAATCAGAAATTTTGCGTATAATTTTTTTTATTATTTATTAAAATAAATATGGGGAATATGTGCCAAGATAATGTGTATATGTATTTATGTGATGGATAAAATTATATTTATTACATGAATAATTTTAAATAATTTTATTTTAGAATTATTGATCATTATAAACTATATTCTTATAATAATTAATTTTACAAAGAAATGTTTTTATTAATTATTTTCCATGAAAATGTAATTATATATTATCTAAATAATATATGAAATGATTTTTAGAATAATTATAATAATTATTTTATTATATGAATTTTTAGTCTGATTATTAAGTTAATTATTTTAACTTAATTAATAATGTTAGTATGACAGATAAATCAGATATGAAATCCAAACCCTAATTTTGGATTTTGATCAAGGAATGAGAATAATAATATAATATTAATTATATTTTGATTTTTCAGCGCTATAAATATGTACGGTATGTATGTGGACTGACAATGGATAGTCAATTATGATGTATTATAGCAAACCCTGGTTTTACTGTGCTAAACCCTAATTTGAGATCCAAATTAGAGTTCAAGATTGTGTGTAAATGT
Organism: Panax ginseng; assembly: GCA_020205605.1. NCBI lineage: Eukaryota > Viridiplantae > Streptophyta > Magnoliopsida > Apiales > Araliaceae > Panax > Panax ginseng. The sequence goes on along the minus strand of CM035128.1, from coordinate 113,756,692 downwards.
GTTAATGTTATTAATTAGCAAGTGTTAGAATTATAATTGTTAATTAGGAAAAACCTAATTAGTAATTTAAAACCCTAATGACTAGAACCCTAAACCCTAATTGTGATTTGGTAACCCTAATTATCAAAATTATAAACCCTAATTACTAAATTAGCAAGGATAATTATAATTAGTAAATAATACCCTAATGTTTATGTATAATTAGAACCCTAATCTAATTAATAAAACACTAATTACAAATTTTAGAAACTAAAATTTTACATTTTTCAAACCCTAATGGCTAAATCCTACAAATGTTATATGTTAAACCTTAGGGTTAAACCCTAAGGGTTTGACAAGATTACATTTAAGCCATTAAAATTGCAAGCTTAATGTCCATATTGCCCTTTTGTACATTAATGAAGCTAGCATGTAGGTTTTGACCTTAGGTGAAGTTGTTCACCAAATCTTACTAACCCCATGTGCCTTAAATCAACACATATCAACCTAATGCCAGCCATATACATTGCATACTAGTATTATATAATGATTAAATAGAGAGAGAAAGTCACATTTTTGCTCATTTTGCTCAAACACCCAACCAATCCTTTCTCTCACTAAAACCAACGAAAAATAGAAGTATTTCAGTCACATATTCAAGCCCCACAAACACTTTTAACAGATTCAGAAGCCAGAATCAGAAATTGATCATAGAATGTATAAAACCCTAGCTTGAAATTTGATCTTGATCAATGTGTTAGATGTTAATTTTTATGTGTTAAATATGTTATATATGGTGTATAATGATGATCTGGGTTACTAGATGTTAGATCCATAACATTTAGAGGCTCGAATTTGATTTTCTTCAAAATCTAGAAATTTTGTTTTGATGTCTGACAACCAAATGTCAGGCCTTGTAGATCTCTTTCTGTGTTAGGTTTTTGTTGTTTAAAGGTTTAAATATGTAGTCTGATATGTAGTCTTTGATTTGGATCAAGAATCAGACTTATATCTGGTTTATATTGCATGATATTGATGGTCAAAGGTCGTTGACCGACCATGACCCACTACTACAAAACAGTAAATAGACAACGCGGAAAAAACGTTGTGGTTTTAGTCAGAAAAACGTCATGGTTAAGGGTGTTATCTATTTGACACCCTTACACAACGTTTTTAAAACGTTGTAGTTAAGCACAATACACAATATTTTTTAGGAAAAAACGTTGTAGATTTGTTTTTCAAAAATTAACAGATGCTTAAAAACGTTGTAGAAGGTATAATTCCACAACGTTTTTTGGATAAAAATATTGTTGTTTAATATATCAGACAATGTTTAGACACATTTACACAACGTTTTTAAAATGTTGTAGATTAACTTGAAAAAAAAGATTAAAAAAAAATTATGATTCACCAATATTACCAGTGCACCTGCAATCTGCTGATGTCATGATATATAGGTAAAAGGTCTAAATTCTCATTTAAATTTAAAGCCAAAATGTATCAACCATTCAAAATACATCCCAATAATACCATTCCTTTACAGTTTCAAATTACTACATTCACAAAATAAATTCAAGGAATTAGACTGAGTTTAAGGCAGGTTGTTACAACATTAAAGGCAGGTTGTTACAAAAAGCTTCGCAGCAGCTTGCCCACTTGTCGGACCAACATTCTCCTTGTCGTCCTGGCTCCCTTCTGCTCCAGCTGGATCAGTATAATAGCAGCAGATATAGTCACTGTTGTTCACATATAAATGAGGTACCCATTTTTTTAGTCCACTACAAGTGTTTGTCCCCTCATTGCCGCTGGCCTGAGTTTCACTGCTAGCAGGAAGCATTGATCTGAGCCTCTCTAAAACAAAACCAGCTTAAGTCGTGGTGGAAGCTCTTTCAAAATCCGAACCTCATCCCCCAAGGATGTTATAAAATGATCAACATCAAATATGTCCTAAAACTCACTGCCACATTGATAGACAATCTTAGGAATATGAAGAGAGTAGCCACACAGAATCTATGGCAGTCAAGATGATATACGATTACAACTGTCCACTTAATAGAACAAAACTACTGAATCTGCCCAAAACGAAGTTTTGTCCAGTTCCGACACAATAAGAGTGACATTCAGATATCTTGCAATAGCAACCATGTCACAAATCTGCAGAGCAAATAATCACATCAATAAAATTTCATATGGACCCTAATTACAGAAGCAAAATTCATGATAGTATTAATCGTGATAAAAGAAGCCAGTAACTCACTGACTGCTCAATTGTCAAGCTGCAGACAACATAGGGTTGAAGGTTCAGTTACTTGCCCAGGTAAAAAAAAATATATGAGGAAATTTGATGAAGGAGACGGGTGAAAAAAATGACATTAAGCACACAAACATTCAATAGGAACCTTATAAGTTTGAATACTAAAAGAACAAAAAACTAGAAAAGTATAGATTGCACTTAAAGTTTCGGATGCTTAATAATGGAAGGTGCACATAATAGTGAAATTTATAGAAAAAATACAGAATGGCACATAGTTATGGTTTGATGCGCTAGAGTAGAACATGCCTTGTTAAGTGGCTCAGGCTTGGGAATAAGTTTTATAGTAACATTGGAAAGCAGCAAAATCAAATTTTCCCTCTGGTTCCTGACATTGTCTCTCCGCAGACACCAATATACACAGAAGAAAAGTAATTACATCACAAAAGTAATACAACAACTATAGGCAAATAATTTCTCATTCTGTAGTCAAGAACACATGCCTGAAATCCAAACATGGCCATTAACCAATCAAGAACATCCAATTCCTCTTTCTGCCTATGCTGATCAAATGTGGTTGGCCACTTCAAGCCACTCATGTTTAGCAGTGCACCCACAGTTCCTTTAACCTGGTATAGAAAGAGGCTAAGAGAGTGGACAAACTTAAACATCCTGACAACACACCAGGTAGGCTTCATGCATGTGTGTGCTTGTGGTACCTCTTTTAACTGCATGATGACTAGTGATGCCCCAGCGGAATCCAATGGAAGAATGTTATAGGGAGCATAGATTTTTTTCTTTGCCTGGACATCTTTCGCTGAAGCAATAATCTGCTCATGAAGGTATATATTCCTTGGCTCCTAATGCAATTCATACACCATATTGCTCGATTCGGAATCAATAGTGTAAAAAGTACTAACCTCAGGAGCAACTTCTTCGACTTTCTCAGATATGTTAACAGCGCAGAGGACTTCAAGAAGCACACCAGCTGTCTGGTAAGCTTTGCCGAGTTGGGCTCTGTTGTTTTAAGGGTTTAACCAATTAATCAATTGGCTCTCATCAGAATTTTTGTTCAACCTCGATCGCAACAAGGGAGGGGGAGAAGAGAAGAGAATAGAAAATTACAAGGCAATGCTGCTAGAAAATAGAGTGCATGATTTACCTGTCCGCTTGCTCTCCCTTGTCAAGTACTCTAACATAGTGTTCATAATAAAAGCTCCCAATTTCCTCGCAAAAACATTTATCATTATAAAAATTTTGCTCGCAAAAACATTTATCATTATAAATCAGGTAAATCACTGCGAGTTGAGCCATAACATGTTTTCTATTAACAGGATGTGTTATGTCCATTATAAAAAATGAACATCTTGTTAAACCCCAAATGCGTCCATACCAACTCTCTTATGGATCAAAGTTAGATAGTGATGAGTATCTTCACAAATTGTAGAACAAATGTTCCCGTGGCACATAACCGTTAAAATTGACGCACAACAATTAGCTCAGAAAGTAAAGAAATAAAGATAGTTCAAATAGAGAAATGAAAACCCCAAAAACCAAACTCATCAAGCATAGTTGGAAAAACAAAAACAAAAACAAAACAAGAACCACTGAACTAATTTAGACTTCAAAAACACATACCCTAGTTAAATTCCGGGAATATTGTCAGAATCTGCATATTTAAAGAGAATTTCAGTTGGGTATCTCCAAAATCACATCAAAACACTTGCACATACCAAGAATTCTTTCAAAGATTCCACATTTATCAACAGTTTCATCTAGGTATCTCCAAAAAACATATAAATTGAAAGAATAACTATAGCAAAAGAAGTCAAAGATACTTACCAATGGAGCTCGAACTCGAAAACCCTTGTGTGCATTTGGAGACCTTTCAACTGACTGGTGGTCCATCTCACAAGTACAATTTCATAGACAAATTTCTGGCTACACCCAGAATCAATTTAAGAATTAAACAAACTTTACAGACTTAGATCAAGACCCCTTCAACCACCAATCTTTAAAACAAAATCCCAAAAATAAAAATCTAAAATAGAATTCCACATTCCCCAAGCTAGTCAAGTCACATCTCTTCCAAAAAAATACAAGAAATGAAAAGACCATTTGCAGAGTAATGACCATTTGCAGAGTTCAGGTCCACTACCCAAACCTCCAAGCCCAACTGTTATTCTGTAGATCTCATGAGCAGTTCTAGCATCCCAACATCTTATAAACCGGACATTTTTCATAACGTTCAGAGAATATAAACCATATGTACCACAAAAACGTCACTGGCTGCTTGGCAATATTAATATTTAATACTAAATTTATATCAAAGTCCATCATATTGAAAATCTGAACACGCAGTCACACGTAAATCATGCAACAGAATTAAGCAACAAGGGAAATGATGCCCTGTGCACTAGTCTTTTATATAAAATAATTACACATACCCATCACTACTCCCTAAATATATCTTATTTGCATCAGCACTCCAAGTAACACTTAAGGCGCGGCCTGCAAACAATATACATATTACATCCTACTAAACCATTACTCAGGTAATAGAAGATGTACAGAAGGAATTGAACTTCAACAGCAGTTTGGTAGCTAAAGGTAATTCCATTGTTATGAATTAATTAGAATTCTTTTGCAAAAAATACAAAATGATGAAATATGCACATTACACTGCTCATTTTGGAAATTTAGAAAGAAAAATAATGACCTGTATTCGCCTTCTGCATTGAAATAATTGGAAAACATCAAACTTAGCAATATATTAGGTAATAATATAGAAACAGACCTTCTGTGTCAAATTAAATAGGTCCCACTCCGAAACTGATCCATCAATACTCGAAGAAAACAGCCTACCAGCCGCCAGCAAGCCACTTGAACCAGACCGGCACCAAACCATGGATGAAACTCTCGAATTAGGGTCTCCATGTATCGTCTGTACATAGAAAAATAAATACCAAATAAATCTCAAACACATAGGAAGAAAACTTAGCAAGGAGTGGGTGTGTACTAGCTGACGATGCCAGCCGACTGAGCCGGGGAGACGAGCCAAATCTCAAGGGAGCTTAGAGCGGTGGCGGCGAAGAAGTTGAAAGACAGAGAACAGGGCTAGGGTTTGAGAAGTGGAGCTCTCTCTTCTCCACCTTCCACTTCAACCCTCTGCAACAAAAGTTATTTCTGAACGTATTTTGTGACAGTCGGTCGGTGGAGAATCGAAATATCTGAAGCAACCAGATGATTTAGCTGGAGAGGTAAAAGATTTTGTGTGAAAAATGGGAAGAAGGGAATATCAGATCGGGGAAAATTAGGGGAAAAGTAAGGTGGGAATGAAATTAAAGTATAGGAAACGTTTTAAGTTCCGTATTTTCATTTTCGCGTCTTTTATTTTAAGTTCCGTGTTTTGTTTGATAGACAACGTTTTAAAAAAAAACGTTATCTAGTTAAAATTAAAAAAATGTCCTTTTAAATAGATAACGTTTTTACATATATATCTATAATGTTTTTTTTTAAAACGTTGTGAAAAAAATACTACAACGTTTTTATAAAAAATGTTGTGGGTTAAGTGTTGTCTATATAGTACTTTGTACTAGTGACCGGGTTATTTCTGGGCAACCCAGAAAGTATAAATTGTGTCTAACAAATTTTTATGGCTCTAGATCTAACAAGTGTGTTGATGTTTTGGTTCTGTTGTTGCATCTAACTTATAGTTTGTTGTTTGGACTGCAAGATTATGGCACTAGATCGCTAAAAACGTAATCAGGTAGATCTTAGTGGTCGGTCAAACCAAGCCCGACGCTCATGAAATGCATTTTCTGGGTAACCCAGAAAATGCATGATCATGTCGTCTAACATGGTTTGACCAGCTTGAATCCATTGATTCTATTGATGTTTTGATGATGTTTGGTGATAGATCTCTTAAGTTACATGTTGTTTACAACATGAAAGCATTATATCATAAAAACATTACACGAATTTCAAGTTGTGGAAGCCCAAAGTAGGCAAGTCGTACTGTTCTTCATTTCTAGGCAAACCCAGAAATGAAGAACATCTCTGACTGCTAGTTTAGGCTCATAGATCTTTCAATTGGTGCATGTTTTGATCATGTTTGTTGTTGGGTCTTGTAGTGTTACATTTGTACTGCACGATATGACCAAAAACAAGTCCAGAAACTACATGATTGATGTTTAATCATTGGTCAAAGTAGCCAGCTCGGTCACTGCATATGATGTTCTGGGTTTAGCCAAGAGCATGAAGAACACCTATAGCGACGGTTTTGTCGCTATAGGTGGCCTTTAGTGACAGATTATTTATAAAAATTATATTTTTATTAAATAATTATAGAAAATTAGTTTTTAATTATTAAAATACAAAATAAATTATTAAAAATTATTTTAAAAGTCTGAAATTAGTTTTAATTATTTTAAGTATATTTCATAAATAATTAATATTTTTGAAATATTAAAAGGTATTTAATTTATTTAATTAGTATATTAAATAAATTACTTAAAAATGATTTTAATACTTGAAAAATCATTTAAAATTATATAATGATATAAGAAAATATTTTAAGTTATTTTTAATGACTTTTAATATTTTGTGATGAATTTCATTAATTAATTAATATTAATGATAAATAAGTTATTTAATAAATGAATTAAATAAATTAATTAATTTTTATTATTATTTTAAAAATCATTTTAAATAATAATAATAAGGTATTTAAAAATATTTTAAGTTATAAAATATAACTTTTGATATTTAAAGGTAAATTTCATTAATTAATTATTATTAATGATATTAAAGTTATTTAATAATTATATTAAATAAATTAGTTTTAAAATAATTTTAATATTATAAAAATCATTTTAAATGAAAATAAAGTGTCTAAAGATATTTGAAGTTATAAAATATAACTTTTAATATTTAAAGGATAATTTTATTAATAATTTAATATTAATGATATTTATTTAACATTAATGATATTAAATTTATTTAATAATTATATTAAATAAATGGTTTAAAATGGTTTTATTAATTTAAAAATCATTTAAAAAGGATATAAATGAATTAAAAATATTTTAAGTTATACTTAATGACTTTTAATATTATAAGGAATAGTACATTAATATTTTAATATTAATGATAATTATTTAAAAATAATTTTAAATATTTTAAAAATCATTTAAGGGGTAATATTAACACTTTAAAATATTCTAAGTTATTATAAATAACTTTAATATTTTGGCAATGGTTTCATTAATAGTTTAATATTAATTAAATGTTAATGATAATAGAATTATTTGATATTTAAATTATTTAATAATAATTTCGGTGTTTGAAATTTCATGATAAATTATAATAAATGTTTTAAAATTATTATAAGTCATTTAAAAATTGTATGACTGATACTTACAAATATTGAGTTACAGAATAGAGTCTTAGACTCGTTAATTACAAATAAAGTCGCTTGCAGACAATCGATATGTTTTTTAGAAATTGATCTACACTTAGATATTTTGACTGTATTAATGTTTCTTTGTGATTCAATGACTGTTGAATATGTGTGACAAGGTGATTAGGTTATGTCTTGTTGCGCAATAAAGCGTGATTATGTGTTACGATATGTTATTCTAATAGGTAAAATGATCTTATTACTGATAGGTGATTACATAAAAGATAAAACAAAGTTGCGAATTGTAAGCAGCACATCGGACAAGTATCCTACCTTTGTTTTTTTATGCAATGGGCATGAGTAAGAATGTTTCAAAATTATATTATTACTGTACAGATTATTAACCTATTATATATATATATATATATATATATATTATATACGCTCATTGATTATCAACATGTTAGTATATGGTAATTCTATATATATTTTGTTCGTTAATTTCTATAAATGGTTATACAAGTGTCCCCACTTGGATAATCATTATATTTAATCACACGTTGATACACCTTTGTTAATTACCCGTATATATATATATATATATATATATATATATATATATATATATATATATATATATGTTAAATTATAGATTATTGTTGAATAAGATAAAACCTTACCATTATCCAACCGAATTGCTTTGGTTTGGAACCCCGATAAGTATGAACATCCTTACACGGAAAACTTTTATGTACTCAAGGTGGACAGAGTGAACTATAACATTGTTCTTGCATGTAGTATTGATCAATCACAGGTACAACAGTGATCACCCCGCGTGCTGTAAGTTATGACGAGTTCTGATGAAGTTCATTTAACCTTTTCGAAAATAAAAACAATGTTCATAGTATATTACCTTAACCCTATTTATAGTCAGTACGTAGTTTCAAAAATTTAGAAGAGGGTTTTTATGTTATTATTATCGGTTCAGAATACTTCACAACTATTGATTTATTGTAGAAGGGTAGTATAAAGAAAACATTTAAATTCTTTCAGCTTATATATATATAATTGCCATTACTTGTTGGGCACTCAAATGCTCCCCATTGCTTAATTTAAATGTTTTCAGCTAAGTGTGAAGAACCAGAAGGCCCATGTAGAAACAAAGGAAAAGGAAAGCTAACCAAATAAGATTTATGGTAGTTTATGTAATAGTTTGATATTATTAAGACAATGATATATATTATCTATCATGCTATGTAATGAATGATTAAAGGTCTCGTACCTGGGGATTAGACTTTGATGATATGTAAATTAAGTTGATCTTTATATTATTGTTATTATTATTAGTATTATTCCGATCATATAGAAATGGTACCGTGAAGCACCGAGTTCGAGTTAATTTCTATAAATGGTTATACAAGTGTCCCCACTTGGATAATCATTGTATTTAATCACACGTTGATACACCTTTATTAATTACCCGTATATATATATATATATATATATATATATATATATATATATATGTTAAATTATAGATTATTGTTGAATAAGATAAAACCTTACCATTATCCAACCGAATTTCTTTGGTTTGGAACCCCGACAAGTATGAACATCCCTTACACGGGAAAACTTTTTATGTACTCAAGGTGGACAGAGTGAACTATAACATTGTTCTTGCATGTAGTATTGATCAATACAGGGTACAACAGGCTGATCACCCCCGTGCCCATAAGTTATGACAGTTTACAGATGAAGTTCTGTTTAACCTTTTCGAAAATAAAAACAATGTTCATAGTATATTACCTTAACCCTATTTATAGTCAGTACGTAGTTTCAAAAATTTAGAAGAGGGTTTTTATGTTATTATTATCGGTTCAGAATACTTCACAACTATTGATTTGTTGTAGAAGGGTAGTATAAAGAAAACATTTAAATTCTTTCAGCTTATATATATATAATTGCCATTATTTGCTGGGCACTCAAATGCTCACCATTGCTTAATTTAAATGTTTTCAGCTAAGTGTGAAGAACCAGAAGGCCCATGTAGAAACAAAGGAAAAGGAAAGCTAACCAAATAAGATTTATGGTAGTTTATGTAATAGTTTGATATTATTAAGACAATGATATATATTATCTATCATGCTATGTAATGAATGATTAAAGGTCTCGTACCTGGGGATTAGACTTTGATGATATGTAAATTAAGTTGATCTTTATATTATTGTTATTATTATTAGTATTATTCCGATCATATAGAAATGGTACCGTGAAGCACCGAGTTCGGGTTTCAAGTACCTGGATTTGGAGGCTTTATAATTAACACTTGTCATGGCTTTTTGACATTTATTCGTCACACGCCCGATTTGTCTCTCTTGTGTATGCTTATACAACTTATCTAATACATCACTTATTAATGTTTAAGCATCATTATATTTACAAACATTCATGTTTTATAACTTAAAATAACATTTTTTATCGTCAGAAGCACTACACTTGCATACGTACATGCCCGACGCCCTCCGATTGCCTCTGAAAACACAACAGTCCCAACGATGGCCATTTTGACCCCTATTCCCAATCGCAAATCGAAAAACTTAAATAATGAAAGATGTAGGACTACTCAATCGGAGTTCGTATGAAAATGTTATGGCTGTTTTACTACAAGAGGTCAAAACAGTCACACCTGACACACCTAGAGCATAGATGTGCCAAATTAAGCCTTGGACACGTCAAAGTAGCCTACACCCTGAAGGGTAGTTTGCACCCCAAAAAGACTTAGGGCACAGTAGCATTTACCTTTAATCATGAGAGCCATATTTTGTAGTATACTGTTCTCGCGATTTTTGAACTTTTTCTCCTTCTAATCTTTATAACTTGAGTTAATACACATCCAAATTAGTCCGTTTTTGATTATATGGATTTGTAATTTATAGAGCTATAATATACCAAAGAATTAACATCTTCTAAGAACACTAGAAACCATTAAAATGACCCAACTTCAAAGTTCATGTTAAATTTTTATGTTTTAAACATATTTAGCGTAATGGTTCACCATAGATTCGATTCTTAACCATATCAATCCGTTTAAACTTCGTTGTTTTCGTTTTTCAATGTATTAACAACATCTACTATCAATTCATAGAATCCAACATGAACTCCTAGCTAATTTTAGCCTAAAAATAGACCAAAATACATATAAACTACAAAACTCTAAATTCTTCAATTAAAAAAATATTTTTTATGGATTTGATTACTCAAAATCATTTATAAACAACATAGAATGAAATCTACAAACTCAATAACATATACAACCAATTTCTTAACAATCTAACCATAGAAATATAACTTTTAAAAGAAAACTCAAAAAGTATAATTCTAAAAACTTAAAGCTAGAGTATTACCTTTAATTAGCTATACAATTTTGAACAATCTTCTTGTTTCTTCCTTTCATAACTCTCACAAAGTTCTTCTCTTAATTTACAGAGAACTTCTTCTCTTTCTCTCCCAATTTCTCTCATTCCTTAACTTCTCAACCTTTCTCTGTTTTCTCTCTCAACTTGAGGAAAAGAACGTAAAACCAAATAACTGATATAACATAATATGTACATCAATATGGCTTCATCAGTTACAAAAACCCAACGGTCTCAAGGCCATGTTTGGCTAGAACCCAATTATCCTCTTCTAATTTATTTTAATTTCTTCCCTATCATATAATAACCTTGTCACACCCATTAAGTAATTGAATTGAATTAATCTCAATTCATTAATAAATCCAATTAAGCCTTATTCATAAAATTATAATTTCTATTTAGCCAATATAATTATAATTTTATTTAACAACCATTAATCCTCTAATTTAATTACTTAAATAAATTAGACTATTTTCATTCCCTTGATATCATTACACTTTAAACAAATTATTCCATAACAACTTCCAACTAAAATATTCATTTTAAATTTAATAAATATTCCAACTAAAATATTTATTTTATTCGATAAATATTTTAACTATTTACGATATTCACAATCGTATTACATTAACATATTATATTTATATGTAATATATATTACTTTCTCATCTTATTAAAATAAATATATTTACATTAACTCACTATTTTAATTAAGCGAATTAGTTGCCTTATTTATGAATTTTAATTCATTACAATTCAATTGCCAATCAAGGCATGATAATAATATTATATTATTTCATAATATAATTCTCAACTCTATTTAAATTAACCAATATTTATTCGCTTAATTCTTTTTTCCACCATATTCATTTAAGTAACATATTAACATATTACATTTGTATGTAACATATATTACTCTCTCATTTTATTAAAACACATCATAATAAGAATTTTATCCATTAAATTATTTCTTTAATTATTTTACATTAATTCATTATTTTAATTAAGTGAATTACTCATATCATTTATGAGATCTAATTCATAATAAATTCATTGCCACAAGGCATAATAATCAAATTATATTATTCCATAATATAATTTTCAACTTAATTAAATTAACTTAACTCCATTTTAAAACAATTTCATTTACCTTCTTCATTAGTTAAATTAAATTAACTATTAAACCCCATTCTTCCAATATATGAATATATATATATATATATATATATCTTCTATATTCACACCAAATCATATATTTCACAATATATAACACATATATAAACATATACAAACTCATAACATCTCGTAATAAGAATTTTATTTATTAAATTCTTATTTTAATTATTTTCAAAAATTCGGGTTGTCACAGCTACTAGAACAACGTACGTATAACCTAAATCTTCATCATCTTCTTCTTCTATTTGGTGTTATAGCAAGATTTGATGGGGTTATGAACTAATACCCAAGATACCCTAGTTCTACATGTCATCATGTATGGAACTAAGTATCTTGAGTGTAGATCAAAGGTTTAGAGGAAGAAAATGAGCATATGTTCTCCTAGGGGTGAAACCCTAGTTTTTCTTCTACTAAATCTTGTGTAACTCAAGTTTTACAACTTGGATTTGTGATCCGTCAAGGGGGGGGGGGGGGTACTAAATACATGATTTAGCTAGTAAACCAAAGTGGTAAAATACAAATCTAATAATTTTTGAAGCCTTGGAGGTTGTTTTTCCCAAAACAGTCCCGGTATAGAACTTAAGGCTTTAAAACCTTAAAAAGGTATTGGTCCCATTTTTCCTAAGACTGTTTCGGCCAGTTCTAAATCTTTTAAAAATATGGGAAAAATCACAGAGGTACCTTAAGAAGTTATCTACATGTAGGAAAAAGAACGGACACGTTTCAATGTGTAGTTTGTGTGTAATGACTTTTACTATGAAGGACTCCTAAATATTCTTATCCGGATTCCTCACTGTGTATAACTTGGAAAAATCTGTAATTTATATAGTATGTGTTTATATGTGATGAGAGCATCCCCTGAATATTTCAAAATTTTCTGGGCAAAACTCAATTTATTAAAAATGTAACAAGATCTAGGTGTTTTAGGCACTTTAAAAATAGTAAAACAAGTTCTTAAATTCCAAGAAAATTTGGGACTCATTATTTGGTCATACACTATCCAAATCCAGAAAAGAAGAATTTTTGAAATCAGTTTGGTATTTTTCCTAAAAATGATGAAGTTATAAATAAAAGAAAATAAATAGTTAAATGATGTCATAAATAAGAAAAATATGATTTTAATGCTTGAATACTCATAATATATAATATTCTGACTATTTGAGGGTATTTTGATAATTTATAACAAGAAATATTATTTATGACCTTTTATGTGTATTAAATAAGTGGTTGAATAAAGGGTGAACAATTAGAATAAATTATTTATTGACCTAATGAATTATTAAAATGTTATTATGATACTAATAATAGTAGATTAAAATATTATTAAAAGATTAATAATATTAGATTAAAGTATTATTAGATGATTAAAATATTATTGATTAAATAATAATATTCAAAATTAAATAAAATGTTATTAAAAATATAATAACATTAGTAAAGGAATAAAATATTATTAAATGATTAATAATATTAGTAAATAAATAAAATTTTATTAAAAGGTTAATAATATTAGTAAATGAATAAAGTATTATTAATTGATTAATAATACTAAAGAATAAGTAAGGTATTATTAAAGTAATAATATTAATGCATGATTAAAAATATTATTAAGAGGGTTAATAATATTAGTAAAGTATTAAAATATTATTAAGATGTTAATAATATTACTAAGAAAATAAAAGTGTTATTAGTGAATTAATAATACTAAGAGGTGAATTAAATATTATCAAGATTAATAATATTAAGTGAACTAAAGGTAATTGTTATTTAATAGTAATATTATCGAGGCATGATAATATTTCTAAGAACTAAATGTAATATGTAATATCTATGTGATTACATAATGTAATGTTATGCTATGGCTAATTGAAAGATTAACTATAGGTCTCTTAAAGGAAGATAATTAATCTGTCTAGCAGATAGAATTTAATTACGTAGCAGTAGTCTACAAACGAGGCAAGTTCCCTAACTCAAACTCGAGTTATTATTTTCGAAGCATGTTAGTGCATAATTATTGTTGATTATTCACATCTATACTGATTATTGAGTTTCGCACCTTGTGCAATTGAATTCCTATTCTATTATTATTGAACTGTGAATTATAATAAATTTCTTTCATTCATGAACTGTTTATGAGATAGATCTATGCTAATTGTATCAGCTAGATCAAGCATGTCTAAATTTGTTAAATCAAATGTGTTTTAAAAGCTGTTCTTATTAAATTGATATGGTAAGAACTCTTAGCTGAGAAAAGAACGAATATGAGATATCAATGCTGGATTATTAAGTGTTTATGCATAAATCACGGGGTATGAAAGGCTGATCCCCTTGATTACGAAAACTTATTAAAAGGTTCATCGAATTTTAGTTGTACTGAATAAAATATCATTGCATTTTATTAATGAATATATTTTATTGTGGTACTAATTTTATTTGTGGTGTTTGTATGATGTCTGACAAGAGTCAAGATAGCTATTTAGTGAACCAAGAGCCGAGGGACTCTAGTGAGGAGCCCATTGAGCATGAGGTGATAGGAGATTTATTGGTGAGGAACGTCGAGCTAGAGGTTAGGGCTGAGCGAGTGGAGGCGCAGAACCACACCCTCCAGATTTCTCGAAAGCGGCGAAGACAAGGACGCCGCTTATCGAGCACAAAGTGAGTTAAATTTGAGTTACGAGGGGAGGTGGAGCAGAGAGATCTCTGACTAGTAGACTGGAGTAAGTAGGCCATGCCGAGATGCAGCCAGGGCCAAAATGGCCCGGGTTTTAGTGGGCTGATAATGTGAGGCTTGTGGCCCGGGTTGGGCTAGGCTGGGCCGGACCGGGCCGCGGGCTTCTTTCTTTATTTGTTATTTTATTTTATTTTTTTGCAAAATCTTGTAGCAAGTTCATGCAATTAAATTGAAGAACTAATCATGGGCCAACAAAATCTAACTTAAACTAATAATTAAGAGAGCAATTTATAATTGTAAACCATATGTTGTTTTTATAACTTAAATTCAGAGAGCAGTTTATAATTGTAAACCATATGTTATTTTTATCCTAATGTCTAGATTTGGATTTCCGCAGGCATGTGTTTAGTATAGCCGTGGAAGATATTCTGATTCATTGGAGTTGTACAAGGTTTATCTGCATCCCATTCTATTATGTTTCAAATGCAATGTAACAATTGTCAGTTTGTGGTTCAATATCTAAATTAAAGTTGATGGGGGTGGGAGGTTTCTACGTTGGGCACGGGAGGGTGGGGGATAGAGAATTCTCTTGATTAACTTAGTTATGGATCATTTTAAAATTCTCTATTGATTTTTAAGTTGTGTGTTTTGGAAAGAGGGCCTTGCAAGTATATCCACAGTGCTCCGAAGCTGTAAGACTTGGCATAGGCATGTGTCGCTACAATTTGGGTCAACATGAAAAGGCTAAGAAAGCATTTCAGCGTGTTTTGCAGGCAAGCACGAATGAGCACCGCGTATCATCCGCAGACTGATGGGTAAAGTGAGAGAATGATTCAAACACTTGAAGACATGCTCAGAGCTTGGGTGATGGACTTTAAGGGTAGCTGGGAGGATCATCTTCCATTCACTACAAAAAAATGGAGGCAAAAAATGCATGTTTAGCAAAGAAATTTGTCATTCGTTGTAGTTTGTGAAAGGTTCTCATTTTTGGTAACGAAATTCATAGGTTGTTGCAAAATTTTGTTGCCAATTTGTTGGTGGGAAAAAAAATATTCTCGCGTATTTACTTTTTTGTTGTCGATATGTTGGCGGTAAAAATTCATCTCCCACCACTTGATTTCTCCTCATCGTGGGAAACAAAAATTTTTTTATTGCTATATTTCGTAGACTAATATGGAACATATTCATTATCAACAACTTTTCTTTCGTTGTGTATTTTGTACAATTTTTAACAACGACTATTAAAATGTTGCCCTAAATTAAGATAATAAAAACATCTCGCCCTCTATTTTTTCTCCCAAAACGCATCATTTTGCATTTTAAAATTATTAATTATTTTATTTCCTTCTGAATAACTCGTTTTACATGAGATGGAGGGAGTATAATTAATGATATTCACATTCTTAGTTTTTGTCATATTTGTCTATTAATTTTATCATGAGAACATTTGATGAAGCAAACTAGATAAAATAAAATAAAATAATAATAATTATGATAATAATATCATAAGTATGTGGGTGTGATATGTTTATGGAGTCCATGTATTTTCCTATAGAACATACATTATAGGGATGATCATTCGATTATATATTATAGGGTTGACTATTCAGTTATAATCGAATCGAATAGGCTATTCGATTATAACCGAAAATCAAAATTCATATAATTTTAATATCCGAAAAACTACCCCGAACTATGAGGCAACCAAATTTACTATTCGGTTAATATCCGAAATTAAGGTCTATATTTCCCCCAAAAAAATTTCATTTCACTTTTTTAATACCTATAAGTCATTTCAACCAAACACGTTTGCTACTTGCATTAACGTGTATAAGCAAAAACTCATTCCCCCTTTAACCTTTATGCATATGCATTCACTTATAATCACATCCTTCCCATTATTACTACCATTAACCTTCCCATCTGTCAATAAATCTCATTTACCAAAATAAAAAAAATGAAATGTACAATCAAACCAAATGTTACCATGTTACATTCTTCACGTATCTCTTACTGGTAATAATAACATCACTGATGAATCCAACCAGTACTAATTAAGAATATTTGTCACATATTTAATGAAAGAACTTGGGTTTTGCCTATAACAAAAATATGTCCTTAGCATGCATACGAGTCAGAAATTTCATTTTGTTTAGAAATCATAGTTAGTGGAGATTTGCTCAAATTATTTAAAAATATCAACTCAAATTTTGGTGCCACTTGAAATTAAAATATTATAAAAAAAGATTAGAAATCTATGTTGAATACGAATACCCCACCTTGTGAAGTATCAGAAATGAGGGTGTTTCTTTTGCCAATTGGTAGGAGGATAGATGGGAATGCGTTTGATGCAATTTAGCAGTTGGTGAGTCTCTAGATTGCACAAACACATCAAAACCTATTTTGATCACTGTGATTCTCATAGCTTACATGTAATGCCCCGAAATCCGGTCTATCTTCACACCCGAATTTCGTATGTTACGAGTACATCATTCATCCAAACATACATCATTATATACTCAAATATAACAACATACATTCTAATATCCCAGGTTCTAAAACCTTATAACTCCTTTCATTACAAATAATGATAATTACATTATTCTTTACATCTTACACGAGTGACTTTCATCCGCCACTAAGGATACATAATAGTTCATTAAACTAATCTAAAGTTCATTTAACTTAATTTATATTACAAGTCTTCGCTTGATCTTTACGCTCATTCACATACTGAATGGCACTACATCTGGATAATAGTCAGCTTGATCTTTACGGGATCCTTAAGTTCTTCTAACATCGTTCGCTGAAAATGTTTTTCATTTAAAGCAAGTGTGAGCATTCAATTGCTTAGCAAGTCATAGCAGTTGAGCAAACAACTTCAAGAATTCAAACATTCTTTTAAAACTTCAATAACCGAAAAAGGTTATGAAGCAGCTTGAATAATAGGAATAATCTCGATTCCTATCATTTTAAAACAATATTCACTTTCATTTTTAAATACTTTCATTCTTCTACCTTTTTCATATACATTTTGTCTGGCTAGAATCATTAGCACAGACTTAACAATAACGGATCATGTATAAACAGAGCATTCTCTTATTGAACAGTTAAATCACAGAACAGTTCATGTCATAGAAACACCGAAGTGTTCACATTATGGCTCAAGGCCTCATACATTCTACCACCTTGTATAAATATCACACATTCACACATAGACAAAACTTCTCAAGTTCAACATCTGATAAGTTTTAGAAACTAGAATTCATTTAAAATATGAATGAAGTTAGGAAACTTGCCTTACGCCCAGCTACAGCTTACGCCGAACTGCTTATTTCAATTCCTATATAGCACATAAGAAAACACCACGTACACCAATTAGTCATATATATTTGACTTATGCATTGATTTACTTAACTTTACTTCTTAGGGTTTGCGTTCTTTCAACCTAAGTTTACGCGACCACTTTCATTACCGTTCTACGGCTTCATGACATACGGAGATGTCTTACTTATACGTTCATCATCTTTGATGTTTTATATTCTTATCTTCTTCTTATAAATTCTCTAGGACTCAGGACACATCGCTTCTCTGCTAGTAGTCCATATGGTACTCTGAGTGGTTTCCCACAAACAACCAACAAACAAGTTTCTATCTCGTCTACACTGACATCACACTGAGTTAGATCGGTTGCCAGTTTTGTATATACCTTCGCTCTCTGAAGGAATTGTTTAGCCCAACTCTCATATGTCAACCATCAAAGGTTATGATTGTACTACAACCTAAACTTATCTTAACTTATTCGAACCATTAAAACTATAACATTCGCTAAGTCAATTTCTCATTCCTTATGGCTTCCTGGCAACTAAATGCCACACCTCAAGATTCAATCTTTATCGTCTAAGTCATACAGTCTTTTGTATACTCAGAGCGATCATTCAAGTTAATTATTACTCAGCTTCATTACGTTAAACGTCATTATCTTTAATTCAGTCTTTTACCGTTCATGGTTTAATCATTGATATTCATTATCTTACGGTTAAACCATACGAGGGGTGTAGGTTCTATCCGCTTAATATTTGCATACACTCAACTTTCACATTGGTTAAAATGTTCCATACTTACAATTCATTCTATCATTTTCTATCTGAATCACGATCGACTTTCATTAATCTTATTACCATTCGTTATGGCTTTCTTGTTACCATTTTTATCTTACTTAATACTTTCATTATCCATTACCTGAACCCCATGTTCATTACTTTTTCTTAATGTCGAAGCCATACTGTTCGTTGTATGCTAAGACTTCTTACAACTACGTTACGTTTACGTTTACGTTTATTCTCTTCTTGATCTTTTAATCTTTTTCGATCATTTCGTTCAACCTGTACTAAAGGTTTAATTCACTTATTTAAGTGTTATTTTAGGTGAACTACATGTTCATATTTCTTTCTTGCACATCCCCTAATAATTGAGCACTTAAAAGCTCATCACTGGCTTTTTTCCCCTTGCCACACGGGTCCCTCTTTATCACTTTCATGACACAGCAATAATCACTCTATAGTGTCTAATCTACTGAAGTCTGGTGTCATGTGGCCGCCTCCCAAGGCATGGCTCGCGCTGTGGTGCCAAGCCCTTATCCCTGAAAAATTTTCTATGTCTTAAATCCAATTTGAGACGCTTACTTCATGCTTCCATAACTTATTTGCTATAACTCAGAACGAGGTCGTTCCAAAGCCATTCTCTTCCTTATCTTACGTACTTCAATCCCCTTCAGATAGAACTTCATTCTAAATCCGTTAATATTCCATTCGATTGGTTTAATCTTCACCCTTTGTTTGTTTTATGTTTTTAACGCTCTTCGTTCGTTCATCCGTAATTCGGTCATCCAATCTCGGAATTCATTCGTTCTTGAGTCCACGAATCACGTTTTCTACATTCTCTTACATTCTTATGAAACCCTACATGTTCGGGTTCATTTTCTAACTTTCTAATTCTCGTTTTTCTTTTACAAAATTTTCTCCATAACTTCGTTATGGCTAAGTTTTAATATGTTCTTCATGAACGTTTCTACCGTTCCTAACCAAGCAATAAGTATCTAACTTATACACGATGGTTTTAAACTTGTCCATCAACAACAATTATCCTACGATGGTTTTAAATTTGTTTATCAACAACGTTCTTCGTGTTCTTCGCGTGTTCTTCGTGTTCTTCGTTCGTTCTTCATTTTAATCGATATTTTGGATTACGATTTCACTTTTTATTGGAATTTGATGTTATAGAACATCATTCCTTACTTATTTCACCTACTTATTTATATAATCCACTAGGATCGTTCTAATTCATTACAAATCTTATACTTCCTTAAGAAATTTATAAAATAAACTTCAAATTCTTATTTCTTCATTTTCTTACGATTTCAACCATACGAAATCATTCCTAACATCATTTACTTCTTATTCTTATTAAGTTATGTTATTAACATATAGGACTTAAAGAGAAATTAAATTCGACTAGGTTTTAGGTTACCTCTCTTCTTTATTTTTCTTTCGCTAGACAAAGCCGGCGATTCGCAAGCTTTTCTATTTTACACTCACCTTCGATCTGATCATCAACACTCATTCTCTTCCTTCTTCTCTCTTCATCTGAACCCTCTCTCTCTCTCTCTCTAAGGTGTAGAATTTTCAAAATCCCAAATAAATGAATTAAGCTTCCTATTTATAGAATTTCCAAGCTAGGGGTATTTTAGTCATTTCGTCCCCCCAACCTCCTTACTATTCATGACTTAAGCATTAAGTTAACTTAGCCCTTAAGTTTACTTACTTCTTAAGTTTACTTAGCCTTTAAGTTTACTTACTCCTTAAGTTTACTTACACCTTAAGTTAACCTACTTACTATTCACGAAACTTAGCCTGTAAGTTTCGTGGTTCCGTCTTTTGGGTTTCGTCCGATAGTTTTAAAAACTGCGATTCTCGGAATCCAAATATTTTTGGATATTTCATTTTTCCTTTACCGATTAACTTTTAAGTATTCTTCGGATTCCAAAAAACTGAAAAACACTTTTTGGTGTTAATCGTTTTCCTTCACGTTTTTTCCTAACGTAGCTAAATGAATGAAAAGTACATAACAATACTTTTTGTCATTTTTATTTCGTCCGATTTCTACACGTTTTTCGAGAAAAACCTTTAAGGGCTTACTTAACTTTTCACAACATATTATCATCAAATCTTTTGACGGAATGTCATTTCGACATACTGAACTCTCAGAAAGGCTTAGGTTATTCAAACCCTAACCCTTAGGTGTCGTCGGGTGAATAATGCCTATTTCGTCTTTTTCTCTGGAAATATTTTTGTTCCTAGAAAATATTTATTTTTGTCTTGAAAATATTTATAATCATCCTAGGTTCTAGAACGATTAATAAACACATAACACATAATATTATTAATAAAAATTCATTTTATTAATAACTAATTCTTTAAACTTAAATTATGGACAATCCGAATTTTTGAGTCGTCACACTCTTCCCTCCTTATAAAAATTCTGTCCTCAGAATTTCTTAAAACCACACCCTTACCCGGGTCATCACATTCACCCCTTCTTCAAAAAAGTTCTTCCTCGATATTTTAGCTTACCCTTCTTCTCACTTCCCTTCAACAAAGTTCTTATCTTTCCATCATTCCTAACCTCCATAAACTATCAAGAATCATGAAGTAGAAAGAATAACGAGGAATATAAAATTTTCTTTTAAAACGTTTCATACTTTTGCTGAGGGGACAAGTCGACCATGAACTCTTACTAGGTTTAACAGCATGACGCCGTAACCTTTGTTCCACAGTCAGTTTATAATCACAAAGAAAGCAAATTACCTCTTACCCATCGTATACCCTATTTCGGGATATGTTCACCTCAGACTTAATCATTAGATTCCACACCAAAACAATTTGATTTGGAACAATTTCTTCAAAGAAAGCTCGATTTTCTTTTAAACATGCCATACCATTTGTCTAGCCGAATCAAGTAGCTTAGACCATACCAATAAATTGGTTATCAACGTGAAACATTCGTCTAGTCAACTTAATTGACATCGACTATGTGACGCCCCAAAATCCGGGTATCTTCTAACCCGACAGATGGTGCTACACGGTACTCATAACTGTACATTCATTCTATTGAAATGACATCAAAATGTGTGTATCAAAGACATTCTTATTACATTAATAATATTATATCCCGTTCCGAGGTTCTAAAACCATTACATTCTTTGTTCATCATTCTATAATATATACAACTTACTAGTTTATTACAAGGTAAACTAATTGTTCATCGTTGTCTTGCCTTTAACCTTGTATTATCCCTCGGTTCGTTTGGTCCTAGCTGCATTCATATGGTTCAAGCAAGAGTGAGCATAACAAGCTCAACAAGTACAACAATTTCTTTTAAACAACATGCTTGAAACATAGGAATCGTATATCTTCAATAACTAGATAATAGTTATGAAGTACTATCGATAATTCAAAATAACACTTCTTTTCCTTCAAAATGTTTTACAACAACAATATTCAGTAAAACATCCATTCTGGCTCAAGACCATGAGCATTTCATAATTTCTTTGAAAAGGACAACCCGACACTAAGTCCGTAAGTCCGACATTTCTTATGAGCACTTCTGGGTGATCAGCCCATAGTACTCTATGTTGATCAACACTACATCCATTAAACGTATGTACGTTTAAGTTTTGGCAACCTCGCGTGCCCATTGAATAATTGATGAAAAATACATTTGTTTATTCATACTCAGGCTTACCTTGAATCCGTACCAAACAATTGGCGTAGGATAGCGTTATCAATTCTATATTGAAAGACTTGTAAATAAATCAATAAATCTTCAAGATTAGTCTAGCCGAGGTAAAACTGGCATCGACCTTTTCATAAAACAATTCATGTGTCTTATAACGTGAATCACAGAAAACTTGGCTAACACGAAGGTTAGACAAGCATTTAAGAAAAACTTGCCTTCAGCGTCTGCTACAGTAAAATAACTTTTCCTTTCAGTCTTTACAATCTCTACAATACATAACCACATAACATATCACATTAGGTCATGAATGAACATATATGGTTCCTAATGAATCTTACCCTTCTTCTCAATCTAATCATGTATTTAGATTTATTACTATTGGTTCCGGCTTGCCATTATATTTTACATTATTCTTACCAACTTCTTTCTCTTCTATGTCTTACATGGATTTACTTCATTAATAGAACTCGTTTCGAGTTAATCATCCTTCTTCACGGCTTACTAAAGTTATCACATCACTAACTGAGACTCGATCGTTAGTAGTTACGTACACTTATTGCTTACCATTCATGTTCACATTCGATTGACTTATATTCAACCTTTAATCATCATACATTAAGTGTCTAACAATGCCTTAACAATATTATATTAACACCTTAGTTTATTACTAATGAGTTATCTTTCATTCTATACTTGTAAACATTCTTGTCTCATCAAAACTACTCGATCGGCGTCATGCGCGCCACACTTAACTCTGCATCTCGTCTTGCGACGCGAAAGTTAGCGATGTCTTTGACATTTATTATGGCAATCGCATCGCCACCATTTGGCCTTGGGTTGGCGCCGCGGCGCCAACTCTGTGCCTTAGAAATTTTTTGCAGATTTTAAATTTTGTGGACTTCCCGGATGCATAACTTCTTCGTTATAAGTCCAAATTGGTTCGTTCAAAAGCCTACGATTCACAAATTACATAATCTATGCGTTTATGAAAGAATTTTATCTATTTGACTTCGTTTTCTCAAAATTCACCTATTAGTTCATTTTTAACAAAAACGGTAAACGTTCGTTTCTTCGTTCTAAGTCGGAATTCGGTCATTCTCGAGTCCGCAACTCTATAATGCCAAATAAGACTTGTCTCCATTAAAAACTAATGTTTCCAAGCTCAATATCAAAATTCGACTTCCATTCCGAGATTTTCACGAATTCGACGATTATCGTCCAAACTCGTGAATTCCGGCATAACCTTATTACTAATGATTTGATCATCGTTTTAACTGGATTCAATCCATCATACTAACATCTTGACATACATACTTCATTAACTTATTTTCATGATAAGTTATTACTGGTTCTTTGTGAGTCTATAACTTGTAAAAGTATAAACTACTTATGACTTATAATGATTTATGTTTTCTAACCATCATTCTCACATCTCCTTATCATACCATCTTATTAAGGTAAACAATGAGTAGTTCATATAAGCTTCTCATGAGTTCATAAATTAATTAAGTTTGAATTACTTATTCATGACTTATACGACTTAAGTCCATTAATTAATCATTCTTATCATTCCTTAACATACATGTCCTACCACTACCCCCTTCTCTAACAATTGAAGAGAAAGAAATTATGGTTTAAGTTCCCTATGAAGATCACTTGCTTAAATCCTTACTCTCGTTCTTGCTTCTTGAATTATAAAGACTAGCTTTCTAGCTTTTCTAACTTATTCTCTCTAAAAAATAAGCTCTCAATTTGTTAGATGAAATGAACAACCAACAAAATGAAAACCAAGCTTGCTATATAAAGGAAAGTCTAAGTTAGGGTATAATGGTCATAAAGCCACTCCACCTCCTTAATCACCTCCTTACTATTCATTACCTAGCTATTAAGTAAACTTGGCCATTAAGTCTACTTGATCATCACACTTACTTAGCCATTAAGTATACTTGCTAGTCACCTAGCTTATCCATTACTTGCTCATCACAACTTTTACTTGTTCACCACACATAAGCACTTTAATTGCTTATCACATTAATTACTTGGCCATCACGACACTTAGCCATTAAGTTACTTGCTCATTACATTGGATCACCCATGGGTTGCTCCAATGGATCAAGCTTTACCCTTTGGATCTTACCTTGGGCTTTTCATTAATTAGCTTAATTAACTTATCTTATACATTGGGCTTATAATTAAACAAACACTTGGGCTTGTGCAATAATTTACATTGGACTTAACATTACAAATATTTGGGCTTTAATATTAATTCGTATTGGGCTTACACATCTCTACACTTGGGCCTTATCAATATCTCATTGGACTTTACAATTTCTTACTCAATCCTACAAGTCCATTACATTTGGCTTAAAGCCTTATAACGTATAATTTATGTATTAATCTCGTATTCTAACTCGTATACTTATTTAATATACGATATTCCATCGTTCATACATACTCGTATAATACCTCATATTATACGTGTATTCGTTACCTCATACAATACTTACGTATTATACAATCATTTCTTTAATTCATTATACGCATTTAAATTCCTTCTCGGAATTCATTTTCCCTAATCGTTAGGTTTTAAGTCCGCAGGCGAAAAACTGTGTTTGCCATAACTGAAATATTATCGCATATTCTATCTCACCTCGATATTCTATCATTACGTATTTATCGGAAATTCAAAAATAATTTCCGAGCAGAAATGCATGAATAGTATTTTTCAGAAAATTTCTCGGAAAGCTTTTATTTTCGTCTTGGAAATTCAAACACTTTAATTCTACCACGTAGTCAAAATACTACGACATTCCGATATGTCTAGGTCATAGAATGACCTTCAATTAGCTTACTCCCATAATTAATTAATTAAATTCATTTAATCCACATAATCAAAATAAAAATTTAATTCTCAAAAATCCATATTTTCTGGGGCGTTACAGACTACTTCTTTAAATTCTTTTTCAATACATCAAAACGTTTTATGACGTCATGATACCGTACTTTTCACGGTACATTGAGGACTTCGTCAGTTTGTGACTTCGTCATTATACATCATACCATAGCGGGTTGTTGATCCTAAGATCACATCCAACACTAGGTTCAATTGCATTAATAACTCCATCCTTTTACCATTCTTGCATCGAATGCACGAATGATATAAAATTCATTTTGATATTTCAAATCAATTTTTGTCTAGCCGAAACAATTAACATAGACATACCAAGAATAGTTCTTTTAAAAATCCATTGGTTCCAAAAGTTGAACCAATTCTTTCATTTCCAAAATGCGAACACATAAGCACAATTTTAATAAACTTTGAAATCTAGCATAGCTAGATGACTTGGAATATCCTATCCTCCACCTTCCTTCATTGTCTTACTTGCGACAATACTTAATCTTCTCTAGCACCTTCAATACTAAGACAATTGAAAATAATTCATTTTCAGTCTAAACATCACTATACCTTAGTATAGTTCATCAACTTACCACACATTATGAGTTCAGGAACTTTCCACAATAATATGAGTTTAGGAACTATCCCAGACAGACCATAAGCATCCATTCGCTGAGAAGTTCAAAAACCTACCATATCATTATGAGTCACGAACGTACCATAAGTATGAGTTTCAAGAACTCGCACCTACCTTATCATTCTCTACCTATCAAGTATATACATGATAAAAGATTCACCTTCTCGTCATATACATCTCGACAGCGCGACCAATTCCAATGATAATCACTGTAATAAGCTAAGCAGTTGTTACACCAAGCACAAACCTCTGCCCATAACAAAGGTTCATACTCAGCTATCACATGAGTCCTCAATTGAAATTTTACAACTTCTAAATTTCTCTTTACTTAATACGAATTTTCTTTAATTCGTATGCTATCCTTTACAACTCAATCTGAGTTCTTCTTCCCGTACTACTTCGTAGTACTATAAATCATTCATCGTTTAACAGCTCATCTGTTACTATGATTCACTATGATCACGTGGTGATCTTCTTATCCCTCTCTCTACGATTATAGTCTTAGATACTCTTACCTAAGATTTATAATCTATCAGCTCTGATACCAACTTGTAATGCCCCAAAATTCGGTCTATCTTCACACCCGGAGTTTGTACGTCATGAGTACATCATTCATCCAAACATACATCATTATATACTCAAATATAACAACATACATTCTAATTTCCCAGGTTTTAAAACCTTATAACTCCTTTTATTACAAATAATGATAATTACATTATTCTTTACATCTTACACGAGTGACTTTCATCCGCCACTAAGGATATATAACAGTTCATTAAACTAATCTAAAGTTCATTTAACTTATTTTATATTACAAGTCTTCGCTTGATCGTCACGCTCATTCACATACTGAATGGCACTGCATCTAGATACCAGTCAGCTTGATCTTTACAGGATCCTTAAGTTCTTCTAACATCGTTCGCTGAAAATATTTTTCATTTAAAGTAAGTGTGAGCATTCAATTGCTCAACAAGTCATAGCAGTTGAACAAACAACTTCAAGTATTCAAACATTCCTTTAAGACTTCAATAACCGAACAAGGTTATGAAGCAGCTTGAATAATAGGAATAATCTCGATTCCTATCATTTTAAAACAATATTTACTTTCATTTTTAAATACTTTCGTTCTTTTACCTTTTTCATATACATTTTGTCTGGCTAGAATCATTAGCACAGACATAACAATAATGGATCATGTATAAACAGAGCATTCTCTTATTGAACAGTTAAATCACAGAACAGTTCATGTCATAGAAACACCGAAGTGTTCACATTATGGCTCAAGGCCTCATACATTCTACCACCTTGTATAAATATCGCACATTCACACATAGACAAAACTTCTCAAGTTCAACATCTGATAAGTTTTAGAAACTAGAATTCATTTAAAATATGAATGAAGTTAGGAAACTTGCCTTATGCCCAGCTACAGCTTACGCCGAACTGCTTATTTCAATTCCTATATAGCACATAAGAAAACACCACGTACACCAATTAGTCATATATATTTGACTTATGCATTGATTTACTTAACTTTACTTCTTAGGGTTTGCGTTCTTTCAACCTAAGTTTATGCGACCACTTTCATTACCGTTCTACGGCTTCATGACATACAGAGATGTCTTACTTATACGTTCATTATCTTTGATGTTGTACATTCTTATCTTCTTCTTATAACTTCTCTAGGACTCAGCACACATCGCTTCTCTGCTAGTAATCCATATAGTACTCTGAATGGTTTCCCACAAACAACTAACAAACAAGTTCCCGTCTCGTCTACACTGCCATCACAGTGAGTTAGATCGGTTGCCAGTTTTGTATATACCTTCGCTCTCTGAAGGAATTGTTTAGCCCAGCTCCCATATGTCAACCATCAAAGGTTACGATTGTACTACAACCTAAACTTATCTTAACTTATCTAAACCATTAAAACTATAACATTCGCTAAGTCAATTTCTCATTCCTTATGGCTTCCTGGCAACTAAATGCCACACCTCATGATTCACTCTTTATCGTCTAAGTCATACAGTCTTTTGTATACTCAGAGCGATCATTCAAGTTAATCATTACTCAGTTTCATTACGTTAAACGTCATTATCTTTAATTCAGTCTTTTACCATTCATGCTTTAATCATTGATCTTCATTATCTTACGGTCAAACCATACACGGGGTGTAAGTTCTATCCGCTTAATATTTGCGTACACTCAACTTTTACATTGGTTAAAATGTTCCATACTTACAATTCATTCTATCGTTTTCTATCTGAATCACGATCGGCTTTCATTAATCTTATTACCATTCATTATGGCTTTCTTGTTACCATTTTTATCTTACTTAATACTTTCGTTATCCATTACCTGAACCCCATATTCATTACTCTTTCTTAATGTCGAAGCCATACTGTTCGTTGTATGCTAAGACTTCTTGCAACAGCGTTACGTTTACGTTTATTCTCTTCTTGATCTTTTAACCTCTTTCAATCATTTTGTTCAACCTGTACTAAAGGTTTAATTCACTTGTTTAAGTGTTATTTTAGGTGAACTACATGTTCATGTTTCTTTCTTTCACATCCCCTAGTAATTGAGCACTTAAAAGCTCATCACTAGCTTTTTCCCTGCACTGGCGCCGCGGCACCGGGTCCCTCTTTCTCACTCGCACTACAGAGCCACTCTATAGTGTCTAACTGCCAAGTCTGGCACTGCGGTACCGCCTCCCAAGGCACGGCTCGCGCTGCGGCGCCAAGCCCTCATCCCTGAAAAATTTTGTAAGTCTTAAATCCAATTTGAGACACTTACTTCACGCTTCCATAACTTATTCGCTATAACTCAGAACGAGGTCGTTCCAAAGCCATTCTCTTCCTTATCTTACATACTTCAATCCCCTTCAGACAGAACTTCATTCTGAATCCGTTAACGTATCATTCGATTGGCTTAATCTTCACCCTTTGTTCATTTTATGTTTTTAACGCTCTTCGTTCATTCGTCCGTAATTCGATCATACGAACTCGGAATTCATTCGTTCTTGAGTCCACGACTAACGTTTTCTACATTCTCTTACATTGTTATAAAAATCTACATATTCGAGTTCATTTACTAACTTTCTAATTCTCGTTTATCTTTTACAAAATTTTCGCCATAACTTCGTTATAGCCAAATTTTAATCCGTTCTTCATGAACGTTTCAACCGTTCCTAACCAAGCAATAAACATCTAACTTATACACGATGATTTTAAACTTTTCCATCTACAAAAATTATCCTATGATGATTTTAAATTTGTCCATCAACAACGTTCTTCGTGTTCTTCGCGTTCTTCATTTTTCTTCATTTTAATCGATATTTTGGATTACGTTTTCACTTTTTATTGGAATTTGATGTTATAGAACATCATTCCTTACTTATTTCACCTACTTATTTATATAATCCACTCGGATCGTTCTAATTCATTACGAATCTTATACTTCCTTAAGAAATTTATAAAATAAACTTCAAATTCTTATTTCTTCATTTTCTTACGATTTCAACCATATGAAATCATTCCTAACATCATTTACTTCTTATTCTTATTAAGTTATGTTATTAACATATAGGACTTAAATAGAAATTAAATTCAACTAGGTTTTAGGTTACCTCTCTTCTTTATTTTTCTTCCGCTAGACAAAGCCGGCAATTCGCAAGCTTTTCTATTTCACGCTCACCTTCGATCCGATCATCAACACTCATTCTCTTCCTTCTTCTCTCTTCATCTGAATCCTCTCTCTCTCTAAGGTGTAGGATTTTCAAAATCCCAAATAAATGAATTAAGCTTCCAATTTATAGAATTTCCAAGCTAGGGGTATTTTAGTCATTTCGTCCCCCAACCTCCTTACTATTCATGACTTAAGCATTAAGTTAACTTAGCCCTTAAGTTTACTGTAGACACTCAAAATTTTCTCGCATGCTCATTACTTACATTGCGGAGAGGCGATTCGCCTTCTTCGAGATATACCGTGAAAGATGGGTTTACATCCATTCCGGATACTACCGGAAGTTCAGTTCCAACCCGTAACACAAACCGAGAACGTCATTCTAAACCTTGGAACACACACCGAGAATGTCATTTCCAATCTCAGAGATAACCCCGAGGTATGCAGATCAAAAGACCGGCAACAACACCGGAGATGACAGTTCTGTCTTGGCGATAACACCGCGACGCTCAGTTCCAGCCCCTGAACTAACACTGGGAGTAGCGACTCCATCCTTGGTGATAGCCCCAAGGGATGCTTTTGCAGTTCCGGCGATAACTCCGGAATTGTTTGTTCCAAATACATGCGATCAGCTTCAAGCTCAGACCTCCTTCCGAGGCACTCATACCTCAGACCCGGAGCTAAAAACGGGCAGACAGACACATCCACAAGATGACCTCACGACATTCAAACACTTGTAGCAGTCCAATCTCAGAAGTAACCCTGAGCAACGTCTACTTTTCGCTCAAACCGGTGATAACCCCGGTGAAGAGTCAAATGTCATCTTGCCACCTCAACACTTCCTCTCACAAGATGATATCGCGGCATACCAACAAGTATTCCAATCTAAGATATAACCCTGAGTAACGTCTACTTTCAACTCAAACCGGCGATAACCCCGGTGAAGAGTCAAACATCATCTTTCCCCTTTCAACACCTGCGCATCGTCTCAACACTTCATATATACATACATACAACAATGTCCCATAAGAACCGAGGAATAACAATCCCGAGTGACTATTACGCGTGGCAGTATTTTGGATAGAATTTGAAGCTTGAAGACCATGGGCATAGACCCCTCTTCCTGACTTCGTACAACCCCTAATCCATGTCATTGCGTAACTCTCGACACAAGCGATCCAAAGAGGGTCAGATATACCTCGTTCGGATGCTCAGATTGAAGTTCTGCAAGTTCGAACGGACATTATCGTGCATGAGTGCACGTACTATGAGACGACAGGACCCGCATGGCTCGGATGCACCACGACTAGCCACATGTACAACCACAGCTATCGCAGGTGTACCTGCGGCCATCCATCTATATATACAAGCCTTAGGGTCAGCCATTTGAGAGAGAGAGAGAGAAAAAAAAGGCGAGGAAGCCCTGTCCATTTTACTCTGCATACACATCTTTTGAGTGTTTCCTCATCTTTAAACACTTGTTAGCTTACATATAGCTATCTTTTATCCGGCGGGAGATGAGTGTTTATCCATTTAAAGTCATAGAAGTCTACATTGGTAGCCCACTGTAGGCATTCTCACATTATATAAAGCCTTCTTCTCATATTAGCACACATTGTTATACACATTGAGAGTCGTGTTGTGTGCGTTTGCGGGACTTCCATCTCAAGTGGTATTCATTTCATCACGTATATATATATACTTATATATATATATGTATATATTTATATATGGACTAGCATTATCGAGTTATGCCTCGATTGAGCCTGAACTTGATGCAGGAGCGTTTATTGCTTATATATATATATATATATATACTTATATATATAATTGTTGTCAGACATATCTGATGAGCCTGGATTTTACATCCGGTGCATTTACTCGCTTTTATATATATATATATATATAACTGTTGTCAGACATATCAGATGAGCCTGAATTTACATCCAGTGCATTTATTGCTATTATATATATATATCTGTATATATATATTTTACATTTACATCAGGCACGGAGTTTACTTAAATGGCGGTTGATCGCTTTTACGACTTTATTTACATTTCGTCCCACCTGGAGTTTACTTCGTGGTGGTTGATCATGTCCATATATATATATTTACCGCTTTTATATATTTACATTTCTGATCCCCCATGGACTTGCTTCGTGGTGGTTGATCATGTCTGTATATATATATTTACAGCTTTTATATATATAACTGCTTACTACTTTCCATACAAATTGCAGTATCATGTGAGCCTAGGAATCATGTGATCACGATTCAGATTGATTTCTTGAATCTAGATTCTGCCCCATGATGAACATTTTTAGCTATAAGCAGCTTGTACATTATTTTACAGTGTCTGAATTTCCTTGGATGGTTGTCATGCCCATGAGGAGTTAAAATCTTTGTATATATTTTTTTCTAGAGAATGCTTCACATCTCAAAAATAAAAGCAAATAAGCCGAACATTTAATAATAAAATGGAAGCATCAAAGGCCTCAATTACTATTGAGCATAGGGTTTGAAAAACCTCTTTTATAAAACGACATTGCTATATCTTGTTTAAAAGCTGAATTTTTCTATAAATTCAAACCCTATGTATATAGAAATGCGAACGAGTCTTCGCACTACTTCCAAATAATTGCACATTGATCCACACACACACACACACACACATTAATATAACAGTTTTTTGAAAAGTGGCGGTCACCGTGGTAACACTTGATGTTCGAAGTGCCTAACACCTTCCCTCTGCATAATCAAGCCCCCGGACCCAAAATGAATCTCAGTTTCACAGATCCGTCTAGCATTGTCAAATCACTAGGTCAATGTGCAAACCTTTTCGGTTGCGTTGGTGCAACCAGTTAAATACACCAACTGGCGACTCTTAAAGTCAAATCATCGACATTATACATGTCGGACCTTTTTCACTTGTTTTTTCAAACAAATCTCACATTAACATGAGAACACCAAAGAACAAGTAACGAAAAGGGACACTCAAAAATCCTGAAGTCGACAAGTGGCGACTCTGCTGGGGACTCCAGTAAGAGGGCTTAAGCAGCTATTACAAGCTTTTCAAAATTGTTATATGCTTGTGTGTGAATGTTGCATTTACATTTATGATGAATGTGTACGAATGCATCTTAATTACTGCACTGCTAAATATCTATCTGTGATATTAGTGCTTCACGCATGTCATCATTTTGCATAAACAGTGAGACACGTTGTATGTGAATGTATGTTGTGTGGTCCCTCCACCAGGAGGCTATCCTGTCGGTGTTTGATTACTGGACTCGTGGGAAGAATAATTCCCTGGGGCTCAGGAAAGGCACCACTCAGATTCGCTCCTGTTGAACGACCGGATTAACTTCCCGTCAAGTAGATTGCGATGATCTGGGAACCTTCATGCTAAAAAGCCGCGAGAGTAACCCTAAGATAGGTCAATCTCTGATAAGCCAAACGCGGAGGAAAGTCTCTTCATACTTTCCATTTTCAATTACTTGTAAACACATTTACTTGTAATTTTATTCCATGTTCATCCATATGTAATGGAAAATATGAAGAATATCTGTGCATGCATAACATGTTATCAATTAACAACCAGTTTTGTAGGACAAAATTCCTAAACGAATATGTTATGATAACATTTACATTACCCTAAGACTAAACTACGTAAGTCTTTTGTAGGGAAACAATTGGGCCTATTACCCGCTCAAAATCCAAAAAGGCCACGAGCTTACAGCCAATCATGTCTTCTTCTGACCAGTCTAATGCTGTTTCCTGAGAAGAATTTGACGGATTGAGTAAATATATTACAAACTTGGTTGTTCTACTGAAAGAACTGCACCAGTCCACTCAGGGTACGAAGATACCTACACATACAGAATCCTCTACACAAGGAGGAGTTTAAGGTCTGGAAAAAATAATTCCAGAACCTCAGTTGGATACAACCAACAAAGACCCTGAAAACACCCATCTCAAAGGAGATCCAGACACCGGTGATATCAGGAAGAAGGTCCTTCAAATGGAGGAAACTATTCGTGTTCTCAAAGGGATTGGGACACATGGAAGTGTTTCATATGCAGACCTTTGCATATTTCCTGGTGTTCATTATCCAGAGAAATTCAAGACCCCTAATTTTGAGAAATATGACGGATTAGGGGATCCTTATACACATTTAAAGGTGTTCATTGGAGAACTTGGGTCTTACACAGAAAATGAAAACCTCGAATCACATTTGTTTTGAAAAAGTCCATTGGAGAAGCCTGCTTCATGGTATACCAGTTAGACAACTCAAAGATCCATAGTTTTGGAAGAGGCGGCTCATGCCTTCCTCACTCAATAAAGTTTTCAATCTCAGATGGCTCCTGACCGGTACCAAATTACCAAAGTCAAGAAACAGTCTAATAAGACATTTAGAGAGTACGCTCAAAGGTGGAGGCGCCTTGCTGCTCAAGTTATTCCTTCCACGACAGAATCAGAAATGGTCATGAATTTCATAGATGTACAGGAAGCTCCTTTCTATGAAAGAGTTCTAGCTGGTATTGGCAAACCATTCTCTGAAATGATCAAGCACGGAGAAATGGCTGAAATGGGATTAAAGTTCCGTAAAATTCAAGACCTAGCGGCTCTTAAAGTCGTTGTTGAGCACATCCAGTCCGGATCTTATGGAAACAACCCCCGGAGGGTCCATAAAAAGAAAGAGGAGGATGTTTCCTTGGTACTACAAGGACAAAAAGGGAATCAAAGCATGCCTATGCAGAGGAGAAACTACTCCCTTTTTCCAGCACAATCTTCAAACCCTCCATTGCCTAAAAGTGGAGAAGTAAAGCGACCTCGAACTTCACACCCTTAGGGGACTCGCTCGAGAATATTCTTGCTCTTCTGACTGCTCAGAAGAAAATTACACATTTTCTTCCACCAGCCAACCCTAATGGGAGGGGTTTTAATGCTACTCGGAAGTGTGCTTATCATGCCAGAGCACCTGGACATGATACTCAAGATTGTTGGGCCTTGAAACACAAGATTCAAGATCTAATAGACAACGGTGAGAT
Organism: Panax ginseng; assembly: GCA_020205605.1. NCBI lineage: Eukaryota > Viridiplantae > Streptophyta > Magnoliopsida > Apiales > Araliaceae > Panax > Panax ginseng. The sequence continues at coordinate 113,721,729 of CM035128.1, read as the reverse complement.
CGTGGTCACAAAGCCAGATCAACCTCACATGCAAAATAACCCTCTTCCTCAACACAAAGAAGAAGAGGTCAACATAATCAGTTGGAGCATTGGACAAGGTTCCAATTCTAACGGCGAATCATCCCAAACCATCAAATACGGTGTTGAAAAATGGGATTATGAAAAGTTCCAGTTTACTATGGAACGAAAGATGAAAGCTCTTTGCAAACAAATTAAGCAACTGGAAGAACTGGTGACCCACCATCATCAAGTCATATGCCAATTAATCAAGCATGAGCATGCCTATCTCCTTCCTTTTGTTATGAATGCCTCCTCACCACCTTCAGAAAGCGAAGCTATTGAAGATAAGGTTGCGAAGAGAGCAAATGCTAAAGCCCGTCGGGATTTTTCCAATCAGAGGGAATTCACCTATTTGAGCCAATCTATGGAGGAGATACTACAGATGTTGATAAACGAAGGAAGAATTACCTTCCTTCTCCCTCTAATCAATCCCCATTCAAGACGGTTCAATTCTGATGAAATGTGTCAATATCATTCACATTCTCACGGTTACAGCATAGAAGAATGTTGGGCACTCCGCCATCTCATTCAGAATCTTATTGATAGCGGTATCCTGCAAATAGCAGATTATTACACTGTACAACTCAAGGGTGGGAATGCATGTCCTACCAAATGGAAGGGATCAGTAGCAGTCATATCCGAAGTGGATGATGAGACTGTCAAAGTATTTCCCATTCAACCAATTCAACTCAAAGGAGTTGACAATCCTTTGAAAGTGGCCTCACCAGAGCCAATTTCTTTATCCTACAGACCACAATATCCCGTTGTTAGCTTACACAAAGTTCCATGGAATTATGGAGAAGCTGAAGGATCCACGTCTTATACTACTGCTACAGTGTTGAAGGAAAATCCACTGTATCTTCCTCAATGGGTTATTAAACCTACTTGCGAAGCAAAGGGGAAGTTGCCTATAGAGAAGATTGAAAAATTCCTCCGCACTATGGGCCACAATGAAGCCAAAGTGGTTTTAAGCTTGCGAGAAGCTCTACAGCAGATATCTATACTGGATTTGGTTTTCTCTTCTGAGGATCATCAGAAGATTTTACTGAAGGTTTTGGAAGAAGCCTACTTGCCAAAATCATTGGATGTGGAAAAATTTCAACATTTGGTTGATCACATTTTCAACAACAATGTGATATCCTTCACTGATGACGATATACCTCCTGAAGGGACCGGTCATTGCAAGCCACTGTATATTACAGTTTTGTCTTCCGGGTACATGCTAGCTGGAGTTTTGATAGATGGAGGCTCATCTCTAAATATCTGTCCTTATGCCACCTTGGTGAAGATGAATGTCAATCTCAGGCGGATCCAAAGCAGCCATAGGATTATCAGAGCTTTTGACGGATCCCGACAAAATGCCGTTGGAAAGATTGAGTTGCCAATTGAGATTGGTCCAAATACATTCAATGTATCCCTCCACGTCCTCAAAATAGACTCAGGATACAACCTGCTATTGGGGAGACCATGGATACACATGGCTAGAGCCGTTCCCTCCACGCTACATCAACAACTCAAATACATTATCAACAACAGTCTAGTCACTGTCATCGTTGAGCCTGAATGTTCTGAACAAGGAACTCTACCAATTATCAGCTTTAATTCAGAAGTTGAACCGGCCAATTTCCATACTTTGAAAGTGAGTAACACGTAATACCATTCTATTGGAGCGCTACTTCCCATACCCAAGATTTCTGCCGAGGTTATGTCGGCCATTCAAGAAATGATGTCATTGGGTCATCAATCTGGACAAGGGTATTAAGCACCCTATTCAAATGTCCAGTCAAATTAGAACAGCCGGGCTAGGATATTCTGCCAGTTCCAGCCATAGGAATCCTCATAAGCACAAGCAGGTTCCTCAAGCTTCTGCCGTACAGTGATTTTCTATACCTTTACCTCATGAGTTGATCGGATCTCGAAAAAGGTGCCAAATTTTAATGTTGTGGCTATCTTTGTTTCTGAAGCTAGTACCAATCAAAGCAAGAGAGGTGCTGATTCCTGATTCCAAAGTGGAAGAAAAGGAACGGAAACGTAAACATGACCTTGCCTTGATGATGGCAGGCATATGCGTCATTGTTCATGATGAACATACAAACAGATACACCCCAGACGATGATTGCCTAGATGTCATGGTTATCATTTGGGAAAAGGAGGACAATGACGATCCTTCCATCATTACAGTCCATTAGGACTTTGCCCTCGACAATTGGAGCAGCACTCCATGCATTGGTCGACGAGGGTAAAATGGGCAGAAAATCCCTCTGCCCTGTAGATAACTTTAATTGCTTGCTTTCCTTTACATTACTAGCAATTATTTTATCAATTACATGCTAACACTTTTGTATGATCAAACAGTTGCATATATTAAGTGAAAGCATCTTTTGTTTCAGGACTCTGAATTTAGATGTGCTCAGTGCTGTTGATGAGGGTGCCTTCTCTCCACAAGGGCTGTAACTTTGATGCAAAGTTGGACTCAGACTTGATGGACATCCAAGAGGACATTGAGACACCTCAGGAGATTAAGGAATGGGTCGCAGACAAACCCAAACCCAATCTTGATCAAACCACTTCTTTCAATCTTGGAACCTTAGACAACCCTAAGCTAATCCAAATTGGTTCAGACCTTACCACAAATCAACGGAATGACATAGTTGCACTATTAACCCAATTCTAGGATGTGTTTGCACGGTCTCATGAAGACATGGTGGGTTTGTCCACAGATATTGTTCTTCATCGCCTTCCCATCAAAGAAGGATTCAAGCCAGTTAGGCAAAAGCTCAGGCGATTGAAACCTGAGTGGAGTTTAAAGGTCAAAGAAGAAATTGTGAAACAATTTCAAGCTGGCATTATCATGGTGTCTACATATCCGGAGTGGATATCCAACATTGTTCCCGTGCCTAAACCAGGGGAAAGGTACGAGTCTGCGTGGATTACCGGGATTTGAACAAAGCTTGCCTTAAAGATAGCTTTCTCGTACCATTTATCCACATTCTTATTGACAATACTGCTCAATACGGCATGTACTCCTTTGCTGATTGCTTTGCAGGGTACCATCAAATTATGGTTGCTGAGGAAGATCGTGAGAAAACTGCTTTCATCACGCCTTGGGGAACCTTTTGTTATAGACGGTTGTCATTCGGCCTCATCAATGCCGGGGCTACCTATCAGCGAGCTATGATGGCTCTTTTCCATGATTTAATGCACAAAGAGATAGAGATCTACGTGGATGACATCATCGTCAAATTTTGGAAGGAGGATGACCACTTAGACCATCTCACAAAACTTTTCAACAGGTTAAGTAAGTACAACTTGAAATTGAATCCCGCCAAGTGCGCTTTTGGTGTTAAGTCAGGCAAGTTGCTAGGTTTCCTAGTCAGCCACAAAGGGATTGAACTGGATCCTACCAAAATCCAGGCCATCAAAGAAATGCCCATTCTTCGAGAAAAAAAGAAATACTGAGATTTTTGGGAAGAATCAACTTCATTAGCAGATTCATTTCTCAACTCACAAAGAACTCGTGAGCCTATCTTCAAGCTAATTAAGGAAGAACTCCTCCATGAAATGGAGCGATGAGTGTCGGAAAGCCTTCCTTACAATCAAAGAGCGGTGATTAACGCTCTGTTTTGGTACCTCCGGGGATGATGTTCCCCTGTTCATGTACTTCGTCCATAAATGACAATGCCATGGTCAATGTATATCTCAGCCAAAAGACAATAGAGACCAAGAACGAGCTATCTATTACCTCAGCAAAAGATTCAGCATCAATGAACACAAGTACACTCTAATTGAGAAGACTTGTTGTGCTTTAGCATGGGCTTCCATGAGGTTACAACATTACCTCCATGGTCACACAACCCATCTCATATCCCGAATGGATCCTCTCAAGTATCTGTTCAGTAAGCCCATACTAAATTGTCGACTGTCCAGATGGCTGTTGATCCTACAACAATTTGACATCGTCTACGTGATGCAAAAGTCTGTCAAATGTCAAGGAATTGCGGATCAACTGGCCGCCGCACCTGTAGGGGACTACAAACCCTTGAAAACATACTTCCCCGATGAGGAGGTAATGACAATTCAGCTGCAACATCCGTACGATACATGCCGTACATGGAGAATGTATTTTGATGGAGCTGTTAACACAGAAGGCTCTGAAGTTGGAGCAGTTTTAATAGCCGGTACGGGGAGTAGTATCCCATCGCCGTCAAATTGCAGTTTGTTAGCACCAACAACACAGCTGAGTATGAAGGCTGTATCATGGGGCTAAAACTTGCCCGTTCAATGGGCATCAGGCGGTTAACTGTCTTTGGGGATTCCGAATTGGTAATCAGACAATCCATGGGAATCTATCAAATCAAAGAATTACATTTGCTGCCTTACCATCGACAAGTTTTACAGATGGCTTTAGAGTTTGAAGAAATCTCATTTCTACACATTCCTCGTAATAGGAATGATTTTTCAGATGTATTAGTAATGTTGGCCTCCTCGGTTTACATACCTAACAAGGAAAACATGCCAAGCATTACGTTTAATGTGCAAAAAGCCCCAGTCTATGGGAATTACATTGGAGAAGTATCGGATGAACTACCTCCCGTCGACCACCCTTGGTATCAGCATATCAAGGAGTATCTGCGAGATGGATCTACACCCGCTAACTGAGAAGAGGTGGATTCATTGACTTGCTATGAAATTCTACCTGAGCGGAGATGCACTCTACAAAAGAGATGCTGGATTAGGTCTCCTCAGATATCTGGATAAAGACCAACCTCAAAGACTCATGGATGAGATCCATGGTGGAGTATGTGGCCCTCACATGAGCGGACCCCTACTTGTCAAGAAGATCCTTAGAACGGGGCATTATTGGCTTACACTCAAAACTTACTATGATGATCACGTCAAGAGGTGCTATCAATGCCAGATTCATAGGAATGCTATCCACGCTCCTCTAAGGGAACTCCACAATATGAGTTCGCCATGGCCCTTTTCAATGTGGGGAATGGACGTGATTAGGCCCATCGAGCCCAAAGCCAGTAATGGACATCGATTCATATTCACCATGATTGACTACTTCACCAAATGGGTAGAAGCAGCATCCTTCCCTAGGGTTACCAAAGAAGTCATCATTGCTTTCATCAGAAACAATGTTGTTTGTCGATATGGATAACCAGAGGTCATTGTGTCATACAATGCTAAGAACCTCAACAACAAAATGATGGAGGAGTTATGTAGAAAATTCCACATCAAGCACCTCAACTCCGTCATCTACCGTCCAAAGATGAATGGTGCTGTTGAAGCGGCTAATAAGAACATCAAAAAGATCACGCAAAAAATGTTCGCTAATCACAAAGGATGGCCTGACCTCTTGCCTTTGTCTTTATTAGCCTATAGAACTTCCATGCGTGCTTCCACTGGGGCAACCCCCTACTCATTAGTCTATGGGATGGAAGCAGTGCTCCCCATAGAGGTGGAAATGGAATCCCTCAGTGTATTGATGGATGCTCAGTTAGATGAAGACCAATGGGTACAAGACAGGTATCACCAATTATCTCTAATAGACGAAAGGCGATCCGCGGCTATCTTCCATGGTCATTATATCGACAGAAATTGCACGATCCTACAATGACAGAAAAAGTCCGACAACGGCGGTTCAAACAAAACAATGACTTGGTTTTGAAGAAGATCATTGACAACCAAGATCAATCGAAGGGAAAATTCGCTCCTAACTGGGAAGGCCCATTTGTTGTCAAGGAGGTATTGACAAGAGGTGCTCTCAGATTGCAGGAAATGGATGACGATGAATTTCCACAGCTTATCAACTTGGACATCGTGAAATGGTACTATATCTGAAGTTACCATCAAACAAACATCCTAGTTTTGATCATCAAATCACCAGTTATTCCGATTTTGAACCCTTTCCTTTCTACATACTCTTCTGCCCCTCATGGAAATATACACTTCAAGCCAGCAGCCTGGTATCACTTCATTTCAAACCTTCCATACAATTTCAGTTATCCTGAAGACGGGATTTAACTTTTCACAATTTGATTTATCCTCGAAGACGGATTGAACCTTCTACGCCTCTGATTTATCCCGAGGACGGGATTAAACTTTTCTCGCTGCGCAGCTATCCTCCTCAAGACGAGATTAAACTTTTCTACGCTTGCAGTTTGTCCTGAAGACGGGATCAAATTTTTACACACCTGCAGTTTGTCCCCATTATGGGATCAAACTTTCTTCTCCCCACAGTATAGCCTGCACATAGGATTCACGCTTTTTCTTCAGTTGCGATTCGTCCTGAGGGGCGAACTACGTCGACCTGATCTCTTCTTCAATAGGAGCACGTAGGCAACCATATGCAATATGGCCCGGTCACAATAAAAAAAACAACCAAAAACATTTATGCCCTTTCTCTACAAAAACAAAAACAACAAAAATATTTCTACACCTATCTGCCTTTTACATTCAGCATTGAACCTCTTACACCAGGTTCGAACTACGCAGACTTGATCTCCTCTTCAATAGGAATACGTGTCTGACCATTTATGGTTCGATCCTAACCCTTACCGTAACAAAAATTCTTGTCACACACAGTCTTGACTGGATCAACCTTCAATTCGCCACATTTCATCGGTTTCAGATCAAAAGGGATGGAATTACCCAACCTCTTCTCATAAATAGAAGATTCGGTGACCATCTAAGCTGCGATCGTGCCTCAAAGAGCAATACCAACCCATAAGAGATGGAATTAACTAGGCTTCTCACAAATAGAAGTACTGGCGACCATCTGTGGTGCGGTCAATCTCAGAGAGAAATAAACTACCCTCCTCTCCACTTTTCCATATAGATATTAGTCCCAATACACCAAAGATGGTAGGGATATACAAAAATCAATGATCTGTTCTGAGAGATCTTGCGACGTCTCAATGTCCATCTATCAAGGATAAGTTCAGAAGGCATCAAGATCACAAGGCCCTGAAGAAACATGCAAATATCAAGCAAGTATCAAGGAATAACTAAAAGGGAAGTGAATCAAAAACATATTTCTCTGCCATACATAATACTGTTTGATATATACATATATGTTGAACATGACAAAATGGCTAAGCTAGTCTGTGCAGGAAAATACAAAGCTATCTACAGATATGTATGTATGTAGACTATCAGATCTATCATAGCATTCCTCTCTGAAGATAGAGATAACGCTGCAAGCTCCTTCCCAAGGGTATCTAGATGAGCTAGCAGATCAGAGGCTAACTGCATGGTGGCATAATGCTCATCAATGTAGGTACTCATGTTGGCAAGACTGACAGTCATCTGGGATCTAACTAAAGTGCTATCTGCAATGGCCACATCCCTAGCAGATAATGCGGCATCCCGCTCCGCAATCAATGCATCCCTGGCTGATCCAGCCTCATCCCTCTCTAACAGATCGGCGTCTCTCTCATCAAGAGCTGTCAACATCGCGGCCATAGCCTGATCTCTCTCATAGGTCATCAGATGTAAGCTCTGCTCCAAATGTTGTGCCGGAATCTTGAGTAATGATGGCACTTTTCGGGGTGGGAGAATCCATCACAAATGCCGGGCCAAAGAACAAATCATCGATGGGAATAATAGCCTCCTCTATAGGCTCCTCATCGTCGAAATCAATCCCCTTCATCATGGATCTTTGCCGCGGCCGATGCAATCTCTCGTCTCCATCCATGCGAAATACTCGTAGAACAACTCGGATGATGACGATGAAAAACTTAGCCAACTCTCGGCGATCCCAACAGGCGCATACAACTGGGATCATCCTCCGCTAATAAACGGTGTGAAGCGAAGCGCTGACTCACTGCCCCCTCAAAAGGATGAAAATCCTGGAACTGGTCAAAATAACACATCATGGGCAGTGGGTGGTAAGTAATCATACCCCTTAATCCAGCCAGAGGGAGATAATCCATGCCCAGAGCATGAGTAATGAAGCTGTAGGGTGAGCTAAGCCCTGAACACGGCAATATAGCAAATGGGTCTCTAATCCCTGCCAGAAAAGTCAACCACGATGCATCATTTGTACACTCCGTAGGTTGAAAGTAGTACGACATGGCTATATCATGGGTGAAACAAAACCCCTGTTGTCTAAATATGTCAATCGGTCTCAAGTGTGACATAAACCACACATACAGCATGACCGAGCTACATATAAACACTCCTGTCGGATAAGTGCAATAGTAATGACGCTGTGGTCTCTGCAATGATCATCGGTACAATGGTATGACCCTCCCTGAGAGCTTTCACTGCCATAATGACACTGATATCCCGCTCATCCATGTACCGCGGCATGAAGACGTATGACAATACGCATAGAAGCAGTACATCCACTCTGGCTGAACTCCAATGGTCCTCCGATGTGGTGAAATCCCCGGAATGCCGTGCATAGCTATCCTCAGAGCCAAACCTGTCAAACAGGAAACGCTGGGATATCACGTGGCCGAATGTAATCTTGTCCTGGACCACCCTACGCCTCTATCCGATAAGGCTCATGAACTATCTGCTCATGTCTCTGATAACCATATGCACGCAAGGTCTATCCAGCGGTAGCATCATCAACCGTGCATACTCCTCCAAAGTAGGAGTTAACTCCTGGGTCCCAAATCGTAAAACCTGCCTCTCCGATACCCAGTGCTCTAGCATACCCTCTACAAATCTTGTGGGAACTTGAAACATCAACAGGGTCATAGTATGCTGCAGCAAATTATCTATGATCACCATATCTGATGGTGATATACTATCATACCATGAACGCATACCAGATACCACCAAAAATGGTGGGGTATGATCAATACAGCTAACTGTCGAAGAAGACATCTGTGTGGGCCGTGTCATAAGACCATCCAAGGGTCAATGCTGAGTATCTCTGGACATACACACATATCCATAACATAATAACATGCATGATACAATAGATGGCAATATGATATAGGGAATGGAAAACTGTACATACATTCCTAAGTATATCATCATCTAATACATCTCTGTACAGCTAAAATACAGGGAAATGGGGCGAAGCTACCCAACAACTAACAGAGGCCTATCAAAAGATATAGCGAGAATGGGGCGAAGCTACCCAGATGCTAATAGAGGCCTATCAAAAGAGATAGCAAGAAATACATCAGAAAAAGTCAAGAGTGTCGATGTCTACATCATCAATATTGTCCACCTGATGTAACTCCTCCTGAGTCACTAGATCTCTATCTACAGGGATGTCAGGCTAATACAATGGAGTATCTGCACCGACAAAGCCATATGGGTCACCTAAGGGGCCAGCGCCAGAGCTGGAAGAATCAAAAGTATCTACCTCTGAAGGATCTACTGCGCCTCAGATGCTTTAGAATGAAAAGATGTGGCCGTCCTAGGCTGCCGAAATCAATCATCAATCTGTGTCACATGAGTCGGATCTACGTCTGACAGCTAGCTAATCCATCATCATCACGGATCCTCGGAACCATATCCCCATAAACCGTGTGTGGCGCGGTCTGAGCTCTAATGGTGCGAGGGATCCACCAATGCCGGAACATCTCCCCGAGACCGGGGGCCCTCGACAATGTAAAACCGCCAATCCCCATCAATGGGATGTCAATGATGGGTGATCGCAAAGCAGCCAATAACGCTCTGGCGGGAGGCAAGATCGGCATCTGAGATCTCTCCCAGAGTGCTCCTAATAGAACGCTCTCCTAAATAGAGCTCCCATCCTCCATCTGTGAAGAGAGGAATCCTATGGGTGGAAATGACGTACTTTACTCCAGTCGGGTACCCATCCTCAAAACCAACTCCCGAATTCTCTCCAGAGTAGGGAATCCATGTGATGACATCGGCTGTCAACAACTCCAACTGTAGGTGACAATGAGTGAAACTCTTAGCAACATGGACCTCCGCCAGTATGGAATGATGCCATCTTCGTCCTCGTGGATAGGTGTCTAAACCTAACACGCTCACATGACGCAAATAAGGAAGCCTCTCATAGGCCCAAAACTGCCAACATAAAGGCAAACATCTGCTGTCAGTCAACGCTCTTAACCTATACATGGGAAAAGACAAGAGAAATACTCACCAGCAGAAATGGGTAGAATCCTAACCACGCCTCGGTCAAGCCCTGCGATCGCATACGCATTCCCCTGAGGAAGTAGGAAAAGGTGTAGGAACCCCAATCATACTCTCCTATATGGTCCATGTGTCGAGTGGCGCTGATCAAAGCGAAGGACACCGTAGAGGAATTATTTGCTATGAAGCAGTCCCTAATGATCATCAGGAACAATCGCCGAAGAATGCGATCCCTAACTCTCACGTCATCGGGTATGGGCTCACTCAACAGCCTGCTCATAGCATCTACGCTCAAAGGACCCATACGAATAGTCCTTCCCTTGAGCGCCTTTGCCGGAACTCCCAACAAGGATCTGACGGCAGTAGGGGTGATATCTGCCGTGCAAGGCACCGGCTCCCCTCCAAACTCCATACCTGTGATAAACCGTAAATCCATCGGCGTCATCATCACCTCACATTCCAACAAATGGAGTGACTGAGTCTGGTGAAACCACCTCTTAGACAATGCCCTGAGGTAACCCCAGGGATAGCGATGAGGTAGAATGGAGAAGAACATCCAAAATCCCCAGCCATGGACGATCGCTCTGTAGTCATCATGCAAAGACTGATACATAGAGTGGATGCTAAACCAGTTCCCTCGAGGCTGTGTGAAGCTGGGAACCTACATCAAATGCAGATCAACAAGAAGATTAAGATCTAACCTTATACCTCGTTTGCGTGCAGGTATACTGAAGGATGCCTACTCAAGTCACCCAGAAGATCTGGGTTCACCACTTGAATACCTGGTAATTCCCTATGAGGAACACGTACAGCAGGAGCAGGAACCTCGATCGGTACATCCTCCTCCTCGTCCTCGACATTTGGCACTTCAACCCGAATAGGACGTATCACCGCCTCCACCAAACGACGAGGTTGTCTAACAGAACGGCGTTGAGGCTCTTTAGAAGCTCTCCTCCGTACACCAGAAGTGGTCCCACGAGGCCGCTTTCATTGATCCGGATCCATGATATCTGGACAACAAGTCTCCAAATCACCTCAGAAAGGGTGTGGTAAATTCTTACCTGGAGCTTTTCAACATGCATGCATGTATTATTTTAACATACGTCTACAGTAGAGTTAAAAATGCATGACTACCCAATACTTACAGTTTGGGAAAATTTTGCCATAGCCCCCTTTATAAATGGGACTATCCACATACACATAGGCATGACTAGGTGGCCATTTAGTAGCACACTTGTACATAGTCATATACATCCTACATGCATTAATCATATCACAGTAAAAATCTGTAAGTGTAGTCTAATTACCAGGATTATTTTACTTTTCTACCTTTACTCATTTGTCCTCAGATAGGATAAGAAATGACAGTAAAAGGTGCCAATTTGACTATTTCAAAAGTTAAATTTTTTCACATCATTATGTTTAGCATGGTTTAATACTAACATTTGCTATGTTTAATATTTTTTATCAAGTCATATCAGCATGCATATTCACTACTATGTGTCTAAATGCATTTGATGTGATAAGTCATTTTCTAACGGATAGAAATTGGAAAAAAATACATGCATACGTTACCAGGATAGTGAAGAACGCTTGTACGATGGCAGAATATGCAGAAAGTTGCCTGAACTCATTAGATTTGAAGAAGAGCTCTTAGATTTCCTTCGCTGCGCAACTTGAAAATAACTTATGAAAGCAACCATTAGCCTATACATAGGCACGGTTGGCTGCTGGCTCACCTGCGGCTCCTGCAGGTGTACCTGTGGCACTTATACATGGGTCGCGCACCTCTGGCTTGCTTCACTTAGAGTTGCAAAGGAGGTCTCACAAGCTGAAAAGGCCAAATCAGGAATAAAAATGCTACGCGATTGAGCGGAATAGTCGGAAATCCTGGTTTCTTGTCGGTCAGAGTTAAACTCCCGTCATCTCAGTGGTATTCGCCTGAATGTAGGGTATACTATACCAATGAGCTCAGCTTTCACAGATCATTCTCGGCAATACCCCACAAAGGTCTGATGCCGTCATTTTCAGGGTCACAACCCTAAACATCCCCGGCGGGGGTTACAACGCAAAACCACGAAACATTAAACATCCCCGACAGGGGTTACAACGCAAAACCACAAAACATTAAACTTCCCCGACGGGGGTCACAACGCACATCTTTCAAGCATCCACGTATCCCCAACGGGGGTTACAACGTAATGCAACCATTGATACACACACCAATGAAGGTCAAGCAACCTTGACGTCATGTCAGCCGATGGCAAGTAAACTCATTAAAGCAACTCATCCATGTATCCCCGGCGGGGGTTACAACACAATGTTACCATTGACACATACATCAATGAAGGTCAAGCAACCTTGACAGAGCACCCATCAGGGATTTATCCGGTGATACACACATCAACGAAGGTCGGGCAGCCCTGACATCAACAAAACTGTTGGTAGTAACTCCGACAGATTGAGGGATTATGTTATACACATCCTCAAATAGACGAAGCTTTATCCCCATAGATCTCTTACACACAAGAGGTACCTCTATGGAATATAAGCCAATGTCTAGGATTCAAGACTAGTGATAACCCCAACGTCAACATCCTTGGAGACTTGGATCGCATGTCCAAGCCATCACTGATTTTCATCCCAACAGGATTACCTGGCAATCATGCATCATACATTTGCATCATGTTGCCGCATATAGCATCATATTTATCTTGCTTGCATTTCAAGTGTCTAGGATTCTTTATCTTATCCATGCCTTGCATTGCATGAATATAATAAAGAGGGGCATCTGTAGACACTCGAAATTTTCTGCATGCCTATTACTAACATTGCAGGAGGATAGATTCATCTTCCAGAGATAACCTTGGAAGATAGTTTACATCCATTCCGGATACTACTGGAAGTTCAGTTCCAACCCGAAACACAAATCGGGAACATCAATTCCAACCCAGAACACAAATCGAGAACGTCATTCCAAACCCCGGATCACACACCGGGAATGTCATTTCCAATCTCGGAGATAACCCCGAGGTATGCAGATCAAAAGACCGGAAATGACACCGGAGAGGACAGTCCTGTCTCGGCGATAACACCGTGACGCTCAGTTCCAGCCCCAGAACTAATACTGGGAGTAGCGACTGTTAGAGTTTATGCCCTAGAGGCCAATTATTTGATATAATTGCTTAACGTTTTGATATTATATTTGATTGAATAAATATATGATTTTATTATGGTTTTATTTACTGCGTAATATAATTGTTAACATAATAAAATTCCTTAGAATAGTGATACAAATTATATTGTTTCAAGTATGTGACTTGAACATGAGATTATATATTACCATTAGTATCAGTGTTCTTAAATGTCCCTAGTCGAGTATCATTGTTGATGGGACAACAATGATGCATTGAGACTAGTATGTGGACCAAATCTCATTGGTCATAAATATATGAGATATTAAGTCAATGCATAGGTACATGTTAGAGAAGCGATGTCTTTGGATGGACCCACCATGAGAATTCTATATGGAGCATTATCTGAAGTGTCATTAGCAATTCTCATAGTGACAATGATGTAATGGTCCTCCGACCTGAAATCGCTATATTACTACACGAGAATTTATGTACTTTGATATCATCAAATGTCACCTTTAATAGGGTGGACTATAAAGGTGATTATTGGGTTCATCATTAATCGTGTGAGAAATATGAGTGATCTAGATGGAATTTAACCATCCTATATATTATGGGTGATACCCATAGGCCTCTTGATTGAGTAGGACTATGAAATGCATGGCCATGCTCAAATAGTGATTGTTTCATATAGTCTACTCATTGATCAAGAAAACTTAGATTAAATTATGAAGAGTATGACACATTCCATGACTCGAGTTTAATCTAGGATATTAAGGTTAAAAGGATTAAATTACATTGAAACATTGGTCACGAAAAGGTTGCATCGAATCATCGATCTTATTATTACTTGGGTAGCAGTGATGCATTACTAGATACCGCTCACTATTTATAATTTTATAATATGATTTTAAAATTATTGCCAACGTAATAATAACCTATAGGGTCACACACATAGAACGTTATTTAAAAGGGAATTAATTTAAATTTTAAGGATTTAAATATATTAATATGATTAATAGTATTTAAATCACGAATTTAAATTAAAAGGATAATTTGTATATATGTATATTAATTAAGTAAGACTTAATTAAGAGATATATATATATATATATATATATATATATATATATATATAAATTCGGATTTTATGAAATTAGGTTTTGATTTGATTAATTCCTTTTAACTACTATATATATGATATATAGCAGCTACTTAGGGTTATATCATAATTGAAAAACCCTAGCCGCTCTTAGAGAGAGACTAGAGAAAAGCAGTTTGAAAAAATCCATTCCTTTTGGTGGCTAATCAAGTCCTTCTTATTCTTTGAATCGTTCAAGGTTAAATGCGGCGTTTAGGTGATACTGTAGTAAAGCTTAATCGGTTTGTATTGCGTTGGAGATTCGAGGCGCAGTCGGTTTTAGATTCTCGTTTTTCATATCTGGTATAATCTCTAAACCTCTGAATTAATTGATTTTTTGCATGGATCCTGTTTTAGGGTTTCGAAAATTGCTTTAAAATTTTAATTTCCGCTGTGCGTTTCTGTGCCGAAGCCCAACACTCGCAATTAACCTTATATTCTCTACCTATTCTTTATACACATGAGAAAAGAATCACCTTATCAGCAGGTATATAGCAAATAGCGCGACACAGACATTTCAATTATTATCAATGTAAGAAACTAAGTGGTCGTCAAACCAAACTCAACCACTAATCAATATAAGAAGCTAAACGGACAATTCCCCACCCATACAAAGAATTGGTCAACCTAACCACTATATCGGCCAGGAAGCTAAGTGATTCTAAAACCAAGTACAAATTCCCCGCCCATACAAGGAATCATACAACTCAGCTACTGACATGAGTCCTTAATTGAAATCCCACATAATTCTAGCTCTGCACCTACTCCATACGAATTTTATTTAATCCGTATTTATAATTCATAACTCTTTCATGAGTTTTCATAGCACAATTTCATAGTACAATTGTCGTACAACAATTATGTTATAAAGTTTTCAATCATTTGGTTGATCCTTCTCTTGCTATGACCTTATCAGATCACGTTGTGATCTCATATTATAACTGTATTATGATCGTTTAATTTTACGATCTAATTTTCCTTTAATCATATAATATTATGATTTTACATTTTTCACCTTATAGACATAGTCTATTTATTTTCACTTTTCATCTTTATTACTAGGGTCAGGTAACTCCAGATTCTTATCCTTATAACCCTTCAAGATTCTTCTTTGAATCTTCTTTATCTTATTCTTTACTTATTAATGAATTTCCTAAATTCATTTCTTATCACTTAAACTCGATCTGAGTTTATTCCTTATCATCTCCGTGGTTATAGCCTAAGGTACCCCTACCTAAGGTTTATAACCTACAGCTTTGATACCAACTGTAGCGCCCACAAATCCGGGTACCTTTTACCTCAGACCTGGTACGTTACGATACATCATTTCTATAACTAATGCGGAAGATATAAACATAAATTGTTTATACAGTAAACTTTTACACATAATCCCCAAGGTCTGTAACCTTAACTTAATACATGCATTCAGTATTCTACACTATTTATAATGTCATTCGCATCCGAAAATTTAATAATTCTAACTGCATAATAATCCAATTCTGGAATTTGCCTTTGCCTCTGTCTTTATTCAAGCCTTCGTTTTATTCTGAAAATTTTATCATGATATAGCAAGGGTGAGCAACTATTTTGCCCAGCATGTTTAAGTACAATGAAGATATATCATGATTGAAAAGGAATAAGCTTTCAAGTTTTCAACAATATAATGGTTGTGAAAGAACATGAAACAAATTTTAATACATAGATGATTGAATTAATAACGTTGAGTGGTCAACAATGACCATGAACAAATACTTTGGTAATGAAGGTGATCAGCCTTTCATACCTGATAAACATATGCAATGTGCACTAATTGCGAATCAATAATCATGGATGTGGAATAATTGTCAATAATTATACCACTAGCATTTTGGAAAATTATTAACTCGAGTTTGAGTTAGAAAACTTGCCTGTACCGTTGATTACCTCTATGCAATCTAATTTAATCTCTTATGAAAGACCCGAAAATATGAGTTCTACAAACTGAATACGCACTTCCATGCCAAAATTTAACTAAGGAAGTCTTTATTAAAAGTCCTCCCACAACAAAGCCTTTCTCAAAATTGGAGGCCTTATTGTTGGTGAATGAAACAAAGGATTAAGCCCTTCTATTTATAGGTTTAGCAAAAGGTAAAGTTCTCAATTTAGTTGATGTGAGACTTGGTTTATACTAATTCTAATTTGTTTATGCTATTTTTTCCTATTTTTAACATGCTAAGTGTATTCATTCATCACGAATTTGTCTCTTAATCAATTCGATCCGTTTTAGTTGCGTTGTTTTCGTTTTATAGAGGAGAACAATAATCATCCATCATTTTAAAGTTTTCATCACGAATTCATCATCAACTTTAGTCCCAAAGTACACCAAAACACACATTACAATCAAAATCCAAATTCCTCTTCTTTAGTATAAATACATGAATTTGATTTCTGAAAATTTGTTTCTGTCTGACCATTATCAAATTATAAATATCTAATAACATATATAACATCGTAACCCATAAATTTATTAACCAAAACTTCAATTTTAAAAAAAACTCACGGACACATAAACTAGAAATATAAATTAGATTATGTACCTTTAATTCCTTAAGAAATAAAATTAACCTTATTAGTAAAATTATAATTATCACAATTATACTCGCGTAATAAAATACGTATAAATCCCATCTATTTTATCACACTTAAATAAACTATCTCATAACAATTTTCAACAAATATTTATTTAATACCATAAAGTTTCTAACTAAAATATTTAATGTACTTATTAAATATTTTACTCGCATTATACTAACATTTATATTTTCATGCAATATATTACCTTCTCACTTTATTAAATCAATTATACTTGTATTAATTCACTATTTTAATTAAGTGAATTATTCACACTATTTATGAAACTTAACTCATAATAATTTTCATTTCCCACAAGACATAATAATTCAAATTATATTATCTCATAACATAATTTCAACTTAATTAAATTAACAAACATTATTTAATTTCTTTATGATTTAATTAACTATTAAATCTCACATTCTCCAACATATGAATATATAATTCTTTTCACACCAAATCACATAATTCAAAATATATACACCTCATAATAAGAATTTTAATTATTAAATTCTTATTTTAATAACATATAAAAATTCGGGTTGTCACACTTACAATCATTGTATTAACTATCAAATCCCTATACGTAACTAGGGTTAGGGTTTTTATTATCTGTTTAACATAACTTCACTCTTATTACTCAGTCAATACACAATTTTACTATCTTACTAAACTCATATCACAGATACTCAACACAATATTGATAATTAATATTAATATTAAATAAAAAAAATTATTCGTAGAATTTGAATTGTTTAAAATTCTGGGTCCTCACATTCTCCCCTCCTTATAAGGATTCCGTCCCCGGAATCACTGCTTTCTTACATTCTAATATCTTTTAAAGTTGTATCATCAATTCATTTATATAAACATTTATCAATTCATTAATATTGTGTTTATATATATTAATATGTGACTTGGATGCGCACAAGGAAATAACTCACAACGATATCTACTCACTAATACGCACGTAATTATATTACTTGAACATAATCTTTACCTGTCACCACCTCCCGTGCAGTTACTACATCTTGCACTGTCATGTTAAATGTATGTGATGTTGGTCTTCCCAGCTATACAGGTCCTTTAATCATCAATATTCTGTTGCCGGGTCCCTTGTTGATACTTCCCTAATCCGCATTCTTCTTCGGGCAATTCCGAACCAAATGATCTGTTGATCCACACGAAAAATAACCTTGTATCTTCTTTGGATTGGGACAATTAGGAGACATGTGTCCTTCTTGGCCACAGTTAAAGCTAACTCCTTTACCCTTCAAACAAACTCCTGGATGGTTCTTCCCACAAATCGCACACGGCTCACCTCCCTTCCTATTTTCTCCTGACTTATTTCCCGATTGGGTATTGTCACTCCATTTCTTCTTGTTTGGATTACTCCCACCACTACTACCTCCTTCATTCATCTTCTTTCTCTTCTCTTGATGATATCTGGCTACAGCTTCGCTTCTTCCTTTCGCAATTATCGCTTTCTCCAACAGATTTGCAAATGTATTGATCTGCAACATAGCTACTTTGTTAAATATCCTTGGATTTATTCCATTCTCAAATCTATGTGCTTTTCGTGCCTCTGTATCCACCTGATGAGGTGCAAATCTTGTTAACTCGTTAAACTTGGCGGCGTATTCAGAAACTGACATGCTCTCCTTATAAGACCCCAACTTTTTAATAAATTAAATTAAATTTCCTCTATCCATTATCTTGAAATAATAAGGAGTTAATTTGATATAATACTATGGTTATGGGTGAAATGTACAAATTTTACAAAATAAACAAGTGGTTATAAAATATTCATAGTTGTTAGGGAATATTCGTTTAGTCGTGGAATATTCTTGATGTCGGGGAATATTCGTACGACGGCGCAGCCATTTGTGGGACCTATAATAGAAAACGGTCGGATGAAGAAAATGACAAGTTTGAGTTTTTATAAATAACGATGCGATTTATTACCGTTAACCTTTGTTGAAATACCCATTGGTTAAAATACGATGTCTGGCGGTTAGTTGCCTGAGCACTGCAGGTATTACACAGTATTATTGGGTTATTGATTCTTACGTAAGAAGGCACTACTCAATAATTGTTACAGTAATTATTGTTCAATATTTTATTTTATTTATTAAATAATTATTGCGTTGATATTTTATATTATTGTTATTTCAATAATTGTCACTGCTCAGTATTTCCATTATTAGATCTATAATTCCTATTATTTGAATAATATTATTAGATAGCATTATTGGTAATGTCTAAGGAAGTTCTGTCTAAGGAAATGGGTTTGGTCATCTAATTGTGCACCAGTAAGGAGAAATCCTTATTGGAAAGCCCTCTCTTTCCTGGGAACGACCTGGTTGTCATAATTGTGATTCTGTAATATTATTTGTGAATAATTAATTATTGATTTATATGATAAAGAAATATTTATTTTATGTGGATAGGGAAATATTTATTTTGTGTGGATATAAATGAAGGAATTAATGCTGAGGTATTTTATCAGTATTTTGTCAGAATGGAGGTATTAAAAATCATCTCTATGTGGATTTTGGACATTTTGTGTTTGAAATTTAGAAAAACGTTCTTCTACAAAGTTGTAGAGAATTAAATTTCCTATGGAATAGACATGAGATTCGAATTTTTCTGAAAATGGTTATTTATTATGAATTATTGAAGTTTTGGAAATAAATATTTTTATTAAAAAACATGGTGGGCCCCACTTTTGGTTGGTGTGGAATTGGCTGATTTTGGTGGGCCCTCACTGTGGTGTGATGAAATTTGATCAAAAGTGGCATACGGGAAATTTTGTATATAATAATAATATTTTATTAATTTAGTCTCCTTTGGTGTTCTAGCATTTTCCTATAAATTGGATGCTTAGTTAGAATTGAAAATCACAACAGAAACATAAGTTTTCTCTCTCTATATTATCAAGCGTATTTTGTGAGTATTTAGATACTTGGAGGGTTGTTATTCAGTGCAAGATTCCTACAACCTTATATCCGATATTTCAGTCAGAAGTACTGTTCTTTTGAGGTAAAGGATGTTATTTTCTTCATAAATGATATTATTTCTTTCAATATCTTTATGTCAAAATATTGGTATGAATTTTATTATGGAATTTCTACCTTTGTGTCGGGGTTACTATTCACGTATACGGTACTATTCACGAATACAACACTATTCACCGAAAAATGAAATTTTCTTTTCTTTGTCCAAGATGTCTATTATGGTTACTATCTTTGATTGTATCCATGTTTTGATCTTCATTCTTAAATTTTACTCCACTATGGTTTATTATGGAGTGTTTTTGAACTTGGATTATCTAAAGTACGAATCCCTAATCTTTGTTCTTTTGTCTCATTGGATTCGTTTCTTAGAAATATTTTTCATCATCCTCAGTCCTAAATGATGATATAACTGAATATTGTTGGCCTGTAGTGCAAAGATGAATGATTACCTGATGAATATCTTTGGCCCGTAGTGCAAAAATGAACAAGTGTTAAGATGAACATGACAAACTGGTGATACAAATGAATATCTTTGGCTCGTAGTGCAAAGATGAATATTTGATTCAAGATGTATATTGATTGATGTTATTGGGATAAAATATTGGTGATGAACTTTTAAATTCATAGATGATAATAGATTTCATTCTCTACTCAACTTTTCTAATGAATTGTTGTTTCCGCCGCAGTTGTTGATCTAAAACTTGTTGTCTATTATATTCTATCAAATTTTTCCCTGTTGAGGACAAAAGATAATTTGTTGTACATTATCTTAGTCATAATATTCTTTACTGGGCAAGTTGAGCTCACCCTTTTCCTTTTTGTTCCATTTTTCTTCTTAGGAAGTGAGAATTTAGCAGGAACTAACCGGGGTATGGAGTGATGATTCAAGATAGTTGTTTTAGTAGTCCTCACTATTTTGTAAAATAGTGTATCAATAATTTTAATGAGGACTTATTTGAGTGTGGATATTGTCTAGAAGATAATATTTGTATTTAAAATCACAATTTATGTGTTGTCGTATTTTGCACGACAATTGTATTAATGAAGTTGTAGTTGTTTCTATACCATGTATTTGGCGACTTAAAATGGGTGATGTATACCTATTTTGGGGGCATCACAGTTGGTATCAGAGCTTAGGGATATGGTCTCTGGCGAAGATAGGGGAATAGAACTAGGAGGGGAGAGACGAGTAAATACTTTGCTAGTGTGTCCTACTTAAGCTTATTTGTTGGTCGGTCAGAATATAGGGGTATTATGTGGTATGTCAATTTCTTTAATTAACCCTTGTTTTGTGGTAGTATTTGAGAATGGCAGCTGAGAACGTTAACAAAGGAGTGTATGAGACCGTTGAGACACCTTTAATCACCAACTAGGAGAACATGCAACAGGAAGGAAATATTTCTCCTGTAAACAACACTACCGAACAAACGATGAATGATGGGATGTTTAGAAGCTTTTTATAGTTCATGCAAAATTAGACGAGGTAGACTCGTGTACAAAATACGGGTTGAAATTATAGTAGCGTGCAGTTTGTCACATCCAAGTAGTTCAAAGAGTTGGGACCACCAGAGTTCTGGGGAAAGCTGGATCCAATTAAGGCAGAAACGTGGGTCAAGAAAATTACCAAGATATTCGATGTCTTGGGATACACAGAGGAACAAAAGGTTCCATTCGCCACCTTTATGTTCCGTGGTGAGGCAGATTGCTGGTGGGAATCTGTGAAGCGTACTTAGCCAGCCACACTCAATATGTCTTGGGAAACATTTCAGAAACTGTTCAATGACAAGTACTTTCTTGAAAGTATTCGTCATATGAAGGAGGTAGAGTTTATTCGACTGGAACAGAATAACATGATGGTGTCCCAGTACGAGGCGAAGTTTGTGGAGTTATCCAGGTTTGTATCTCATTTGGTAGAGAATGAGGAATGTATGACGCGGATGTTTCTGAGAGGTCTAAAACCTAAAATTTGTCAATACCTTATCTCTCACAAATTTTCTCTATATTTAGATGTTGTCAACAGGGCTCAATTATTAGAACAAGATAATGAGTATGTTCAACCGAGGGACCACAACTAGGGTCATATCGGTGACAGCAGTCATTGGAGTAATGATAACCAGCGGGGAGGGAAAAATATGGACAAAAGCGGTAACCACTCTGGTGGTAATCGTGGCCATGATAATAGGAGAGGTGAGTCAAGTGGAAATTTCAAAAAGACGAGATTCAACAATGATGGGAAGACATCAGCAGCAACACTAGCACCAACAACAAATTTTAGGGGAGGAGAACAACCGCCAGTTAGATGCTACAGATGCGAAGAAGAGGGACACATAAGTCCAAACTATTCACAGCCTTCCAAGGTGTGTTTCAGTTGTGGAAAAGACGGTCATATAGCTCGATTTTATCCGGTAGTGAAGTCAAGTCCAACTGGGACGGTGGCACCAAAGGCGACTATAGACAAAACAAAGTTGGTGGTTTAAGGGAGAGCGTTTGTCGTGACTAGCCAAAATGCGAGAAACCTGAAAGAGGAGATCACGGGTAAGATAATCTTAAACTCTTGCAAAGTTTATACCTTACTAGATACCAGTTCTACCCATTCTTTTATCTCTCCTGATTGTGCTCAACGTTTAAACTTGACTCTGGAGAAATTAGACTTTGACTTATCTATGGAAACTCTGTTAGGAGAAACTTTCATTACATCCACTATTTATAAATCTTGCTTGATCCAAGTTGGCACCATCACATTACCTGTTGATATTATCTCTTAAAAGATACTTGCATTTGATGTGATTTTAGGGATTGATTGGTTAACTACTCATCATGCCAAAATTGAATATTTTCGTAAGCTTGTTAGTTTTCATATTCCTAACCAACCTGTTATACGAATTCAAGCAACCAAACCACTAAAGTCAATCACAGTCATATCAAGCCATAAAGCTATTCGTTTATTATAAAATGGATGTCAAGCTTTCTTAGCCCATGTTATGAACTTGAACAAAAACACGTTAGATTTGAATAATATTTCTGTTGTTAGTGAATTTCCTGAAGAACTTCCTGGTCTACCCCCAGAACGTGAAGTTGAATTCTTTATTGACCTTGAACCGGGTACAAAACCCATTTCTAAATCCCCATATCGAATGGATCCTATTGAACTGCAGGAGTTAAAGGTCCAACTACAGGAGTTGTTAGACATCGGTTTCATTCGTCCAAGTACATCTCCTTGGGGTGCTCCTATTTTATTCGTAAAGAAGAAAGATGGGAGTATGCGACTTTATATTGACTACCGGGAATTGAACCATGTCACCATCAAGAATAGGTATCCGCTACCTCGCATTGATGACCTGTTCGACCAGTTGCAAGGAGCACAATTCTTTTCAAAGATCGATCTTCGTTCTGGATATCATCAGCTGAAGATTGAAACTGAGGATATTCTGAAGACTGCCTTTAGAACTCGGTACGGACATTATGAATTCCTAGTCATGTCTTTTGGATTGACTAATTCTCCTGCGGTTGTCATGGATATGATGACCCGAGTATTCAAAGAATATTTGGATCAGTTCGTTGTTGTCTTAATTGATGATATCCTAATCTATTCCAAAAGCCGTGAAGATCATGAACACCATTTGAAGCTGGTACTTCAAAGGCTTTGTGATAACAAGATATATGCCAAGCTGAAGAAATGCGAGTTCTGGCTTGAGGAAGTAGCATTCCTTGGCAACGTGGTGTCAAAACATGGAGTATCTATTGACAACTGAAGTCGGTGACCAAAGTACGTAGCTTTCTGGGCTTAGCGGGTTATTATCGGAGATTAGTGGAAGGATTTTCTTGAATCGCTACTCCGTTAACTCAGCTGACTCGGAAAGATACAAAATTCGTATGGAGTGAGGAATGCGAGTAGAGTTTTCAAGAGCTCAAGAGGAGACTAATTTTGGCACCTGTTCTGATAATACCATCTGGTTCAGATGGATTTGTTATCTACAATGATGCTTCAGGCAAAGGGTTAGGATGTGTTCTCATGCAATATGGGAAAGTCATAGCCTATGCCTCACGATAACTCAAAGAATATGAGAGGAATTATCCTACTCATGATCTGGAGTTGGCAACAGTCATTTTTGAGTTGAAAATCTGGAGACACTACCTGTATGGGGAGAAAGTGGAGATTTATACGGATCATAAAAGCCTCAAATATTTCTTCACCCAAAAGGAACTAAATATGCGGCAACGACGTTGGCTCAAGCTGTTGAAAGATTATGACCATAGCATTCAATATCATCCTGGAAAAGCAAATGTTATAGCTGATGCATTAAGTAGAAGATCGTATGCGGATACGAGTGCGATGTTCTTAACACAAAAACCCATTTTGTACGACTTACAAAGGATGGAGATAGAGTTAAAGGCTCCAAGTACCCACGTGATGATATCAAACATACGAGTAGAACTAACTTTAATCGATAAAGTTAAAGCTGCTCAAGCCACAGACCTAGAGCCAATGCATATGAAGAAGAAAGTACAAGAAGGTGTTACTCCAGAAGCAAGAATCGATGAAGAAGGAATACTTTGAGTCAACTCCAGACTTTGCATTCCTAACGATTCTGACTTAAATCATAGAATCATGATGGAGGCACAAAACACACCATTTGCAATCCATCCTGGGAGTACCAAAATGTATCATGATCATCGACATACATTTTGGTGAAGCAATATGAAGAGATAGATCGCAGAGTTTATCTCGAGGTGTTTAACTTGTCAACGTGTAAAGGAGAAGCATTAAGCGCCAAAGGGTCCATTGCAACCACTTGAGATTCCAAAATAGAAGTGGGAAAACATTACCATGGATTTCGTTACCGGTCTTCCCAAGGTTTCTCAAGGCATAAATGCGATTTGGGTTATTGTTGATAGATTAATCTAGTCTTCTCATTTCTTGCCGATACGTGAGACTTATTCCCTTGAATGTCTTGTTCGTATGTACGCAAATGAGATTGTGAGATTGCATAGCATGCCAGTATCCATAGTTTCAGATCGTGACCCAAGATTCACTTCACGATTTTGGGTTAGCTTGTAGAAAGCTATGGGCACGAATTTACAATTCAGTTCCGCATACCATCCTCAAACGGACGGGCAATCAGAAAGGACTATTCAAACTCTTGAAGATCTATTAAGACTCTGTGTCCTAGATTTCAAAGGAAGTTGGGATAAGTACTTGCCATTGGTGGAATTCTCCTACAATAACAGTTATCAAGCAAGTATAGGCATGGCTCCATTCGAGGCGTTGTATGGACAAAAGTGTCATTCTCTAGTATGCTGGGAAGAGGTGGGTGAAGCAACGTTGTTGAGACCAGAATTAGTATATATGATTACAGAAAAGATCCAAACGATTTGACAACATATACAAATGGCACAGGATCGAAAAAAGAGTTATGCAGATCTTCATCGAAAGGACGTGGAATTTAATATTGGGAATCATGTATTGTTACATATTGCTCCATGGAAAGGAGTTATAAGATTTGGGAAGAGAGGAAAACTCAATCCACGATTTGTTGGTCCATTTGAGATTCTTGACCGAATAGGAAATGTGGCTTATAGACTCGCATTACCTCAAAGCATGTCTCGTGTTCATAATATTTTTCACATATCTATGCTTCGTAAATATGTGAAAGACCCGAACCACATTATTTAGTTAAACCAGACGAGATAGAAAAAGATTTAACGTAGGAGGAGATACCTTTAAGATCTTGGATAGGAAAGAGCATGTCCTACGAATAAAGGTTATGCCACAAGTCAAGGTTTTGTGGAGGAACCATGCTATTGAGGAAATGACCTGGGAGTTGGAATCAGAAATGAAATCGAGGTACCCTCACCTTTTCAAAACACCAGGTACGTACGTCAATTTCGAGGATGAAATTTCATAAGGAGGGGAGGTTGCAAGACCCCAACTTTTTAATAAATAAAATTGAATTTTCTCTATCCATTATCTTGAAATAATAAGGAGTTAATTTGATATAATACTTTAGTTATGGGTGAAATGTGCAAATTTTGCAAAATAAGCAAGTGGTTATAAAATATTCATTGTTGTCGGGGAATATTCATTTGGTTGTGGAATATTCTTGCTGTCGGGGAATATTCATACGACGACGCAGCCATTTGTGGGTCCCATAACAGAAAACGGTCGGATGAAAAAAATGACAAGTTTGAGTTTTTATAAATTACGACGTAGTTGTTACCATTAACACTGTTGAAATACCTCGTGGTTAAAGTACAGTAATACGCATGGTTGCACAGTAGCACACAGTATTGTACAGTATTGTTGGATTATTGATTCTTATGTAAGAAGGCACTACTCAATAATTTTTATAGTAATTATTGTTCAATATTTTATTTTATTGATTCAATAATTGCTGCGTTGATATTTTATATTATTGTTAATACAATAATTGTCATTGTTCAATATTTCCATTATCTGATCAATAATTCATATTATTTGAATAATATTATTAGATAACATTATTGGCAATGTCTAAGGAAGTTCTGTCTAAGGAAAGGGGCTTGGTCATCTAATTACGCGCTAGTAAGGAGAAATCCTTATCGGAAAGCCCCCTCCTTCATGGGAACAACCTGATTGTCATAATTATGATTCTGTAATATTATTTGTAAATAATTAATTATTGATTTATATGATAAGAAAATATTATTTTATGTGGATATAAATGATTGATAGGGAAATATTTATTTTGTGTGGATATAAATGAAGGAATTAATGTTGAGGTATTTTATCAGTATTTTGTTAGAACGGAGGTATTAAAAATCATGTGTATATGGATTTCAGACATTTTCTGTTTGGAATTTAGAAAAACTTCCTTCTACAAAGTTGTAGAGAATTAAATTTCCTATGAAATAGACATGAGATTCGAATTTTTCTGATAAAAAGGCTATTTATTATGAATTATTGAAGTTTTGGAAATAAATATTTTTTTTAAAAAACATGGCGGGCCCCACTTTTGGTTGGTGTGGAATTAGCTGATTTTGGTGGGCTGTTGGGTAAAAGCTAATTATGCACAACACGCAAGTATACGTGGTCAACAAGTAATAAAGAGTAAGTAAAGTATCGTTCCCACGGAGAATTAACTAATAAATTTCAACAAGCACTAGCCCATAACCATTTTAGTCTTATTTAAACGAATGATATTATATTTTATATTTAAACTAGGAAATTAAATAAACCTAACTATTCCTAGAGTGAGACTAGATAATGAAGACCTGAGATCATAATTTCATCTATTGACTCATTCAAATCCATACACTTCATGTTAAGCCAAACTAATTGTACCGATTTGTTAGTCAAGAACACGAAAGTAAAGTATAATCATTTCTCAATGTCATACCCATATCACATATAATCCACAATTGATAGAATACACATGAACACCCATATTACATAAAACACTATATGTCTATGTGATTTACAAATAATTTGTATTTAATTCCAAGTTCTCAATTGACTACGAATGGTGCTTCGGTATATGTCTATCCTAAGCACAAATCATACATCCCAACACAATGTAGAATATACAATCATAAGCTATTAAGATAAGATCCAACCCCATACTTCATCTCTCAAGTCCATATGGATTATCACAATAATTGATGGCCAATCAACAAAGCAATTAAGCATGAATCTTAATAGACAATCCCATATCAATTAATAAGGCTAACAATGGAACATATCAGAAATAACTTATCCATAGAATCCATTACAATCTTAGAATAGAGTTTAAATCATAACTGAATTAATGCTATCATCCACATATTGAATAAACATCATAAGATACAATTAGGAATCAAAGAGAGAGTAAGAGTAGAGAATGGTAGTGCAAATCTGTTCTCCTGATCCAAGATTGAATCTCCAATGCTTTCCAATCACTTCAAGTCTCCAAACTAATCATATCTAGAAAGTATCTACACTAATCTACTCTATTCTATTATTGAAAATTAAAGAGAGAAAGCAACAATAGATACTTGATCCCCCAAGGGGTGGAATATGCTTTACATAATGACAATACGTCTAATATATAAGCCCTAATTGAACCCCCCCTCCTCTAAGTTACGATTCAATCGCACTATCTAGTGAAAAAGTCATCTCTAGTCAACTTTCGAAGTAGCGCGGCCGCGCTGGAATTGGCCTGAAGTTGGGTGCGCCCGCGCTTAAGTGTTAAATCGCATTTATTTGCTCCAGGGACTTGCGCGTCAGTGAAGGAAATGCACTACAAATTCGCGCGCCCGTGTGGTTGATTTTCTACTACAGTGTCCTTTGGTAAAATGACCATAACCTTTGATCCAGGAAGAGTTATGGGGTCTTCCACCTATCAAATCGAAGCTCTTGACGAGCTCTACAACTTTCATTCTTTGAGAATTAAGAAATAATGCACGGATGAAGGCTGAAATTGGGTTGGAAGTGACTACTGTGCAAATGGCCATCCAAAACAGTGACGTTCAACGTTCGTTGGTACATAGGTCATAACTCTTGCATCCGAACTCCGATTGGAATGATTCAAGATGTTCTGAAAAGCTAAGAAGAAGATCTACAACATAATCCAAGTTCCAAGCCAAGAAAATGAAATAAACATAAAAGCCCAAACGATCTCCGGATTGCTTTTCCTTGTGTTTTCATACCAATAGTCGCTCACATCGTTCCCAAACATAAGATCTACAAAATGAACACAAAATGCATGAACAGTAACCAAGAAACATGAGTATAAGCAACTAATTCAAGTAACAGATACCGGATAAGTAGGTATAAAACCAACTTATCAAATACCCCCAAACTTAAACCGTTGCTTGTCCCCAAGCAACACAATATAATGCAATCTACATGCTATGCAAGTTACGCTACTATGACAATGAATCCCAAGATTTCTAGCAATGTTGAGAATTCTAATAAGATATGCCTCAAAGAAATATCAAGATCCAAGAACAAAGCATCAAACTAAGCTAAAGGCATAATGACATACAATTAGATAATCCTAACCTGCTATAAAGATGATGCGTGTGTGTGATGTGTTCACAGATAAGCTTGACAAAGGTGAAGATACCACATGTTAAATGCTTAAGACAGAAAATTGAAGTTTAAATGAAGAACTACATATACTAATGAGACATCAACTACTCCAACACATCAATACAAATTAAGGTTCAACAATGGGTTTATTCTGCTTTATTTTTACTCACGAGGGCAATTTTTGCACTTTCCCACGGTGTTTATTGATTTTTTTATATTTCCCATAACTGTGAAATGTCTCACTCCATTAGGCTAACAGTGCTACCCCTTAGCGAGCTTTCAACCAACGACTCCCAGACCATTAAGACCTTAGGGCGCTAGGTGTAAAGACAATCCCCTCGGGCATACTTACTCAAGTAACAAAGGCCCCGAAACAAGACTAGCCACGGTAATTATTCATTTTTTTTTTCTATTCTTATCTTTATCTTTTTCTCTTTTTTTTATATATAAAGCAAGCATACCCATGCGTTCCCAAAACTTGAGTTTCAGTGTCTTCATAGTCATTACTCACTTCCTACACAATTCTATCATTAAAAACAATATTTTCCTCTCAGCAGTTAAGCATGCTAATCTTAACCAACAAGCAAATAGGAACATTGTTGTGCTACTTGGTAACATCTAAATAGAAAGCATGCATTATATCGTGTATAAAATTATAACTAAGCTCAAGATATCAACCAAATTCAAAAATCTATCAAATTTCTATTTCATCATTGGCCAAATTAGAATTCAACTAACTTAAAGCCTGGGATTATGCAATGTTATGCAACTAAACACATAATATGTAAACAAAACAAAAGAAAACTAAAAAAAAAATTCATTTATAATTTAACTACAAAGATACTAAAATACCCCTACTATGCAACTTAAACATGCAATCAAACTATATGCAACAACTACTCACTACAACCCAATACCCCCAAACATAAAATAAACAATGCCCTCATTGTAATTAAAAGTGAAAGAATACTCCCCTAAGTGGGAATGTCATCTTTGTTTGCCTCCTCATGATCCGAATCAGGCGATGGCTAAGTTTTAGATATTCTATAGTTGGAAATTGAGTGTGGGCTTCTAACTGTCCGAATGCTTGAGTCAGAAATTCTAAAAATTTAGCAATTTTTTTCTCATTGATCGATAAGCGCGCATGCCGCACCGTGTTTTTAGCTTGTAGTTAGAAGCGGCCATACACCTGTAATACTTTGGCGACTTCAGCTTTTGTTTGACTTCTTGATCCTCGAATGCTTATATAGCAATTGGATTGAACTTTGAGAGGGGAAACAATAAAACTATTATTAAGACTTACCACAATCTAAGATCTACTAAATATGGAAATGTAAATCAGAATTAAACAACGAGGGAGAAAGATTGGATGGGGTGCCTCCCATCTAGCGCTCAGTTTATAGTCCGTTAGCTGGACTCTTTTCTTGACACCACTATCCAATTCCTCTACGATAAGCTAGGAACCCTCCATCCATTAGAACCTCTAAGTTCTTTAGTAGGTTCCCCATCATGAGAGTCTTCGGATTGAAGCCACCTAGCATATTTCCTATACATGATGTCCCCAGTTCTATTACATAGCTAGGTTCTCCTTCCGTTATATCTGTGAATAGATTTTTGCATTGAGGCATGACAGATATAACGAGATTTTCTTCTTCTATTATCTCTTCCTCAGCCCACCATGGTTTGTAAGAGGCCTCATAATCGCAAAAATTCTTGCTTTGGATGTGACTACCAAGGGGACATGGGTGTGCAAAATTCACTGAATTTTTCAACTCTAACTGAGAAGGCACTTGGGGTATTATACAAGTCAGCTCATGTTCTTCATTTTCTATACCCCCAGTTGTCTCCTCAATGTCCACTCCTTTTTGTTCATTCAGTGGCATGTACACTTCTGGCTCTCCATCAATTTCATCGTCCATGTCATAGCACCAATTGTTTGGAGGGCAATTGCTCAAGGCTTTGAAAATTTGATCCATATGATTCTGAAGATTTCGAATTGACCTATCTTGCTCAATCATCTTCTCCTCAGTTGATGCTACAAATTTGAACCACAAATCCTCCAATCTTGAATTATCTTGTTTAGTTTCAAAATCCATGTATTGAGGACCATTCATTGAGGAGTTAATGAGTTGTTCCATCTATTTGTTAAGATTTTGGCTTGATAACTCCTGACTCATCACCATCTCTTCATGGTCTGCTATGCTTTTTGACATGAAATCCTTCAACCTTGAATTTTCTTCTTGTTGCATTGGAGGTGGATATGAGAAATCCAATGGATGTATTGGACTTGGAACGTAGTGTGGGTCTTGATAGTTATAACTCCTGTAACGACCCCAAAATTCATACAATTTAATTTTCTACTTCGGTCGTTAATAATACATTCAACCTCCAAATTTACATCATTAAACAATAATACAACCAATTAAATTTGCAGAATAATTAAAATTTTATACATTTCCCTTCCGTATTGCCCTAAATCGCAACCTTTACAATACATTTCCTCGATTCAAATTTATATCATGAATCGTTACAACAAAATAACTTTACAAAGTCTTACATCATAATAGATATCCAAATACACCAGATAGCTCAACTTACAATTTAACAACATGTTACATACAAAATATCAAATACATTTCTCGTAAAACATAGATAATCTTCATGAATATGGTTCTCTAAAATTCGTTTAGCACATATCCTTACCTTGAATCTTTAACTCAAGCAAAAAGGTTATTTGCAAGGTTGAGTTCGATGAACCCAAAGAAAATATAACAGCTTTTCATGCATCACGTAGCACATAATAACATGCTCAACATATATCTCATAAACATTGAACTAGCCTAAAATACATGCTACAGTTCATATTACAAGTATAAAGATTGAGTTCCTTACTCAATCAGCATGCTTTATTCAATCAACGTAGTCATAAGTTGACTTTAACATTTCATACATTTAACATAAATATAACACATCATGCTCTTTGCGATAAAACTTTAAAACAATTAATCATCAAGTTCACATAACAAATAGGAACTGAAAGACTTGTCTTTATCGTTGTTTACCAATAAACATTTAACAGCTTACAGTTATCTGGACTTCACGTTCCCTACACAATTATATAATCATAGATTTTGTAATGTTTTTACTTCAAACCTTCATAACTTCTTCGTTTTAAGTCAGAATTAGTTGGTTTTCGATTCGTTGGACTCCTAATTCATAGAACTACAACATACCAGAATTCTAAAAATTTATAAAAACATTAACCAACCTAAAATTTGACCCAAAACACATGTTCATACTTAATTTTCATGTTTTAAACACATTTAGCGAATTCATTCACCATGAATTCGTTATTTAACCAAATTGATCCGTTTAAACTTCGTTGTTTTCCTTTCTCAGAGAAGAACAATATATATCCATCAATTTACAACTTTAATCATGGGTTCATAACTAATTTTAGTCTCTAAACAGACCATAGCATACATACTAAACCAAAAGAATAATTCTTCTCTTCTTTATACAAATTTAGAAATCAATTGGTTTAATTATTCTTGTTATACTATCATCAAATCATCTAATAGGTTATTAATCAATTAACATGATTGATTTCTTCTCCATTATTTTTAACCAAAATAACTCTCAATATAGCAAAACTTAAGAAATATGAATTAGGAGTTTTGAAGTTCTTTCTTACCTCTTGATTCCTTCTTAGCTTGGTTAGATGATCAATTACTTTATCAATCTTCTTCTTCCTTGAGCTTTCTTCCAATTTCTCGTAGAAAATTCCCACACACACACTCTCTCTCTCTAAAAACTCAGTCTTCTCCTTGCAAATGAACGTATAGGGAGTAAACTGAAGAATGAGGCTTAAGTGACTTTTAAATTGGGTTGATCAGTTACAGAACGTAAAAGACCTCAGAAGTTAGGAAAATATGAAGGGTCTAATGCCATGTTTGGGAGAGCTCAATTGCTCCACGGTATATTTTTAATTTTCCTTTTACTATATGCTATGATACATCTTCTTCCTTTAATTGAAATAAAAATGTCACACTTACACTTCTCCAATTATCCATACAGATAACTATATTATTTCTCATATAATTATGAATTCACATTCGTAATTAAAATAAACATCTCAATTAAAATAAACATTTTCAGTAAAATAATTAATATTAAACCCACTCATTATTTTAATAAATTATACAATTATTATGTATAATATTTAATTTCTTTCCGCTCTATAAATTACCCCAAAATAATTTATTTAATCTATATATATTAGTCACATCTTAAATATTAACTCATTTTATTAGTCTTGACACCAATATTTATTTATAGACCAATTTATATTCGCTTGGCATACTATAATACATTAGGCCATTACATAACTGTATTACATTTATATGTCATATATTATATCTCTCATTTCATTAAAACAATGTATATTTTAGTTAATTCACTATTTTAGTTAAGTGGATAAATCCTTTCATTTAACTCACAAAAACACCCTTGCCATCCAAGATTTTAATATTCAATTATATTATTTCATAATATAACTATTATCTTAATTTTAAATTAACCAATATTATTCAGCTTAATTTCCTTCATACCACATACTCCTTTTCACAACAACTTCGTTTACTATCTTTAATAGTTAAACTAACTATTAACCTCATTTTCCCAATATATAGATATATATACTCTTTATACCAGATCACATATCTAAAAATATATAGCACGTATATATACATACTCAAACTCAAAACATCTTATAATAAGGATTTTAATTATTAAATTTCTATTTTAATAACTCGTAAAAATTCGGGTTGTCATATCTGTTGGTTTATATCTTTTGTGATTTTAATAATGACAATATATTTGTGAATCTATTTTGCTGAGATTTCAATTCAAATTCGAATCAGAGCTTTTTAAGGAATTGATTTTGCTAAGGAGTCTGTTTATATTTAAAAAGGAGTCTTATAAGGAATTGTTTTGAAATGCTCAAACTCTATCAGGTTTAGTTTTCTTTCCTTTATTATAGCTATTTTGGTTTGACTAGGATACTATATATTTGTTGAGTTATTCTCTTGGACTTCTTCTTTCCGTATATCTATGATAGTTGATTTGGTTTATATATATCCGTTGGTCTAGTAAAAATTTATTTCTAAAATAATGTGATATATTAATTGTGGTCTAAGGCTTTCCTGCTAACAAATTCCTTATAAGTTTGTTTGCCTTTAAACGTTACCATTCTGTAAAAAGGTAACTAGTCTAATTTTAATAGGAGACTAGTAAGGTGGTTGAAAAAGGACTCTAAATATTTTATCTTCTTTGACTCCTTTTCTAATTTGACTTGATCTTTGTCTTTGAAAAATATCTATCAAGTATATCAGGTTCTTGAAGTTTCAAAATCAATATGAGGATTTCATGCTAACAATATTCAACTAGCCGTTGCTTGCTTCTACATAAATATTCATTCAGCTGGGCTAAAGAAATACACCTAACATAAAGCTAAAAATCATTATTGAGTACATCTATAGAGCTTTATAAATCTGATTCCAGTTATTGTATTTCTCATATATATATTCTTTTTGAGCTGGAAGAAAAATTGTAATACTTCATAATCTTTGTAATCCAAGTGGAAACCTATTTTGGCTTGGGTGTCATTGTAATAGGTATTCTGTTCAAAGGTAGTCTCAAGGTCTTAGAGGTGAGAAAAATTGCAGAGGTGCAAAAGTTGCAGAGGTGTAATGGGGTAGTTGTGTCCATTAGTATGAAGCTACTTTGAACAGGGAGTTTTTTTTTATTTGTACTTAATTGAGTATTAAAGTTTAATAAAAAGAGTCTCCAATCCTAGTTGGGATTGGATGTGGATTAGGCTACTAGACTAGAGGATAGGGGTCGAACCACATAAAAAATCTCGGTGTGATTTACTGTTGTTCTGCTTCTGTTTTTAGCTTTTATATTCTGTAGATTTTGTTTACGTCAAAATTTTTTTTTACACTAATACGGACAGGTATTAGCTGTCCGTTTATAACAGACGAAGAATATAACTAATATGGACAGGGTTAGACCATCCATTTATAGCCTGCTATAGTAAACTTAAAAAGTTTTCACCATTTATCACTTTTAGCTTAAACATCTATTCACCCCCTCTAGGTGTGCACATACATAGAATTACATTTGGTATCAGAGCAAGGCTCTACTAATATTGATCTTTGCAGGTCGCAGGGAAAGATCCTATGGCACACCTCAATTTTCAAGAAGGTCAATCCACAAGTCGGCCACCTTTGTTGCTCGGAAGTGAAAACTTTAACTTTTGGAAGTTTAGAATAATGATTTATCTCAAACAAGACCCATGGGAATGATGGGTTGTTGAGAATGGCCCTGTCATTCCAAGACATTATGATGGAAAACCGAAGACTATCATTGAAATGGATTTAAATGAATCATATATGTTTTCCTACAACTCAAGAACCATGAACACGCTGCTAAGTGGGATGATTCAAGCTGAAATTGACAAAGTTTCTACATGCACCACTGCTAAAGAAATATGAGATACAATCATCATGACCCATGAGGGAACAACAAAGGTAAAAGAAGTCAAATTAAGTATGCTAATGCAAGAATATGAACTTTTTAGGTTAGAGAAGAATAAATCCATCAAAGAAGCTCAGGCTAGATTCTTCACTCTCATGAACTCTCTAAGCATTCTCGGCCGGAAAATTGATCAAAGGGAGATAAATAGAAAGATACTTAGAGTCATGCCCAAACGGTTTGCACAAAAAGTTACAACTCTTCAAGACTCAACTACAATCAGTTCGATAGAAACTCTAACTTTGTTTGGAGAGCTTGAAGAATTCGAAAATCAACTAAAGAGGTATGATGAAGAGGATGAAGCACCAATAAAGAAAACATTGGCACTTCAAGTCGAGAGCAATAATGAAAGTGATCACGGAGATCTTGATGAAGAAATTGAAATGATCTCAAGAAAACTCGAGAGACTACTACAAATGAAAAATAAAAAAGGTAGCTCAACTCCAGTGAGCAAGTCCAAAACGAAACAAGTAGAAGAAAATGTCCAACTCTGTTTCAGGGGACTAGAAGATGATGATCAACTTGAGGTAACAAATTTTCATAAAGCTTTTGGAATATCTATGCCTGATTATATTGCTTTACAAAATGAAAATCAACAACTCAAAAAGAAAAGTGCTTATTTTAAGAATTGTGTAGATGAGCTAATAAATGAAGTTAAGTCGCTTATTAAAGATAGAAAAGAAAATGAATATCTTAAAAATGAAAATAAAATGTTGAAAAGAAAATTTAAAAATGTGAGATGCTTGCATAGATGCTTTTAATGCTGGAAAAATGATGAATGTTCAACATGATGATAATATAACAAATGCAAAAATAGCATCTTTAAAAAATGATCTTGCTAAATTTGTGCAAGGAGAAGAGAATCTAAATGTTATGTTAGGGGCACAAAGGTCTAGTCTTGATAAACAAGGAATTGGGTATAATCCTATGAAAAATGTGAAAAATAAAACTAATGATAATATTAGAATGATTAATAGTAAACCAAGGTTTAAACCACTTTATTGTTCACCATTTGTTACTTGTAGAAAATGTGGTTTTATAGGTCATTTTGATTCTAATTGTAATAAAATTAGAATAAAACAAATTTGGGTAAAGAAATGTGATTTATATGCTACTAACCCAAAAGGACCCAAGAAGATTTGGGTACCAAAAAGGTAGAGACTATTTGTTCATTTTGTAGATGTCTCAAGGTCAAAAAGGAGACAAATAATAGTTATCTATAAATTATTTGGCGGAATCTGTAAGTACCTCATATTGTTTTTTAAATAATGGTTTAATTAGATAGATGGATTTTCTAACACAAGGGTTCAAAATATTATTTATTCTAAAGTTTTTATTGTGCTAAATGTTCCATATTTAATACACTTGACAATCATGATGAGGAATCTATATTTGTAATTTTTTTTTATGAACTTAACCGTGATCTATCAAAGGAAGAGAATGAGTATTCTGCAGGAAAAAGTAATCTGGAATGTGGAAATAAAATAGCAGAATTTGGACATCCTATGTCGTCCGAATCAGAAGGAAAGACAGCTGAAATCAGACAGCCAAACCCGTCCAATTTAGAAGAAAAATCAGATACATAATTTGATATATCACAGTTTGAATATAAAGAATAGATGACCACTGCGAAGCTTCCTAGATCATCTCGAACAGTAAGAAATCATCCCAAATTTGATTATAGGTGACCGCCACATTGGATGATTAAAAGAAGTGTTTTTAAAGAAATTTGATTATGAAGATCCAAAATCGAAAACTTCAGAGCACATCTAGAAAACATACTATTGGTAACAAAAATGTTGATATATAGGTAACAAATCACAAATGTATGATCGTATTGTTTACTTGCTATATGTGATTTTATTATAAATTTACTCCAATGATATTCTTTATCTTTGAACTTATTCTTTTAATATTGACAAATGGGGCGAGATAACTATTTAGCTAAATTGATATGAATTAATTTTTGTTTATGACAAAAAAGGGAGAGATATTTGGGTAATGATGATTATGTGTTAATCAACTTGTGCTTAATGATTTCTTTTTGATAATGACAAAGGGGGAGAGATATTTGGTATTTGAAATTTGAATTGAATTGGTGTTCATGTTGGTAGTGAGATATTGTATGCAATGATGGATCAAGTCATTTTTTTGCTCCTTAATATGCATAAATTTAGGGGGAGCCTTATAGATAGGGGGAGTATATAAATTCAAAAGATAATATATTGTCATCATCAAAAAGGGGGAGAATGTTGGTTTATATCTTTTGTGATTTTAATAATGACAATATATTTGTGAATCTGTTTTGTTGAGATTTCAATTCAAATTCGAATCAGAGCTTTTTAAGGAATTGATTTTGCTAAGGAGTCTGTTTATATTTAAAAAGGAGTCTTATAAGGAATTGTTTTGAAATGCTCAAACTATATCAGGTTTAGTTTTCTTTCCTTTATTCTAGCTATTTTGGTTTGACTAGGATACTATATATTTGTTGAGTTATTCTCTTGGACTTCTTCTTTCCTTATATCTGTGATAGTTGATTTGGTTTATATATATCCATTGGTCTAGTCAAATTTTGTTGCTAAAATAATGTGATATATTAATTGTGGTCTAAGGCTTTCCTGCTAACAAATTCCTTATAAGTTTGTTTGCCTTTAAACGTTACCATTCTGTAAAAAGGTAACTAATCTAATTTTAATAGGAGACTAGTAAGGTGGTTTGAAAAAGGACTCTAAATATTTTATCTTCTTTAACTCCTTTTCTAATTTGACTTGATCTTTGTCTTTGAAAAATATCTGTCAAGTATATTAGGTCCTTAAAGTTTCAAAATCAATATGAGGATTTAATGCTAACAATATTCAACTAGCCGTTTCTTGCTTCTACATAAATATTCATTCAGTTGGGCTAAAGAACTACACCTCACATAAACCTGAAAATCATCATTGAGTACATCCATAGAGCTTTATAAATCTGATTCCAGTTATTGTATTTCTCATATTTATTCTTTTTGAGCTGGAAGAAAAACTGTAATACTTCATAATCTTTATAATCCAAGTGGAAGCCTGTTTTGGCTTGGGTGTCATTGTAATAGGTATTCTGTTCAAAGGTAGTCTCAAGGTCTTAGAGGTGAGAAAAGTTGCAGAGGTGCAAGGGGGCAGTGGTGTCCATCAGTGTGAAGCTACTTTGAACATGGAGTTCTTTTTATTTGTACTTAATTGAGTATTAAAGTTTAATAAAAAGAGTCTCCAATCCTAGTTGGGATTGGACATGGATAAGGCTACTAGACTAGAGGATAGGGGTCGAACCACGTAAAAAATCTCGGTGTGATTTACTGTTGTTTTGCTTTTATTTTTAGCTTCTATATTCTGCAGATTTTGTTTGCGTCAAATTTTTTTTTTTTACTAAATGCATTGTGTATTAGTCATCCATTTATAATGATTTAAGAATATAACTAATACTGACGGGGGTTAGACCGTCCGATTATAGCTTCGCTATAGTAAACTTAAAAAGTTTTCACCGTTTATCACTTTTAGCTTAAACACCTATTCACCCCCCCCCCTCTAGGTGTGCACATACATAGAATTACAACATCCTTCTCTCCTTATAAGGATTTCGTCCTCGAAATCACCGAAACCCTACCTTACTAAGGTTTTCACAATATCTCTTTCACAATTATCGTTGAATAACTTCAACACGTTAACTTAGCAAAAAGTTTTACATATATATATACTTCATTCATTTCTTCTACAATTTTTTTTTTAGGTTTTATCACATAACCTTCAATTAAACACAGTCATATATCAAATATTATATATCCTTTAACCCATTCATTTCCTTTTCTAAGGATCGTTATCATAAACACTCGGGATATTACATTCACCCATTCTTCTAAGAATTGCGTCCTCGAAATTTTATCTATTAATCTTTATTCATTCAATCTATAAAAATAGATTTTATGTTAATACTTTATTCATTCATTGGGTTCTATAACCATTTCTTTCCACAAAGATCTTTCTACAATTATTAAACTTTTCAATTAAAAGTTTTACATTATTCTTTGATAACTCATCTCCTTCTCATTTTTTTTTCTCACATATTCAACATATCTATCATTCAGTGTCGTATTCTACGACTTACTTCTTTCTAAGGAATATCATCCTTACCACATTCGCGTTTTTGAATTGAAAGAATCTTCCACAATTGTTCAATAATTGGGAAGCAGTATGAATAACTCAGGAATTTAAAAGATTCCAAATTATGCTGAGGGTCATAAGACCGTCCGATTATACTGTTCGGATAGGGTTAGACCGTCCGATTATAGCCTGCTATAGTAAACTTAAAAAGTTTTCACCGTTTATCACTTTTAGCTTAAACACCTATTCACCCCCTCTAGGTGTGCACATACATAGAATTACATTTGGTATCAGAGCAAGGCTCTACTAATATTGATCTTTGCAGGTCGTAGGGAAAGATCCTATAGCACACCTCAATTTTCAAGAAGGTCAATCCACAAGTCGGCCACCTTTGTTGCTCGGAAGTGAAAACTTTAATTTTGGAAGTTTAGAATGATGATTTATCTCAAACGAGACCAATGGGAATGGTGGGTTGTTGAGAATGGCCCTGTCATTCCAAGACATGATGATGGAAAACCGAAGACTATCATGGAATTGGATTCAAATGAATCATATATGTTTTCCTACAACTCAAGAGCCATGAACGCTGCTAAGTGGGATGATTCAAGCTGAAATTCACAAAGTTTCTGCATGCACCACTGCTAAAGAAATATGGGATACAATCATCATGAGCCATGAGGGAACTACAAAGGTAAAAGAAGTCAAATTAAGTATGCTAATGCAAGAATATGAACTTTTCAGGTTAGAGAAGAATGAATCCATCAAAGAAGCTCAAGCTAGATTCCTCACTCTCATGAACTCTCTAAGCATGCTCGGCCGAAAAATTGATCAAAGGGAGATAAATAGAAAGATACTTAGAGTCATGCCCAAAGGGTTTGCACCAAAAGTTACAACTCTTCAAGACTCAACTACAATCAGTTCGATGGAAACTCTAACTTTGTTTGGAGAGCTTGAAGAATTCAAAAATCAACTAAAGAGGTATGATTAAGAGGATGAAGCACCAATAAAGAAAATATTGGCACTTCAAGTCGAGAGCAATAATGAAAGTAATCACGAAGATCTTGATGAAGAAATTGAAATGATCTCAAGAAAACTAGAGAGACTACTACTAAGGAAAAATCAAAAAGGTAGCTCAACTCCAGTGAGCAAGTCCGAAATGAAACAAGAAGAAGAAAATGTCCAACTTTGTTTCAGGGGACTAGAAGATGATGATCAACTTGAGGTAACAAATTTTCATAAAGCTTTTGAAATATCTATGCCTGATTATATTGCTTTACAAAATGAAAATCAACAGCTCAAAAAGAAAAGTGCTTATTTTAAGAATTGTGTAGATGAGCTAATAAATGAAGTTAAGTCGCTTATTAAAGATAGAAAAGAAAATGAATATCTTAAAAATGAAAATGAAGTGTTGAATGAAAATTTGAAAATGAGAGATGCTTGCATAGATGCTTTTAATGCTGGAAAAATGATGAATGTTCAACATGATGATAATATAACAAATGCAGAAATAACATCTTTAAAAAATGATCTTGCTAAATTTGTGCAAGTAGAAGAGAACCTAAATGTTATGTTAAGGGCACAAAGGTCTAGTCATGATAAACAAGGAATTGAGTATAATCCTATGAAAAATGTGAAAAATAGAACTAATGATAATATTAGAATGATTAATAGTAAACCAAGGTTTAAACCACTTTATTGTTCACCATTTGTTACTTGTAGAAAATGTGGTTTTAAAGGTCATTTGATTCTAATTGTAATAAAATTAGAATAAAACAAATTTGGGTAAAGAAATGTGATTTATATGCTACTAACCCAAAAGGACCCAAGAAGATTTGGGTACCCAAAAGGTAGAGACTATTTGTTCATTTTGTAGATGTCGCAAGGTCAAAAAGGAGACGAATAATAGTTATCTATAAATTATTTGGCGGAATTTGTAAGTACCTCATATTGTTTTTTAAATAATGTTTTAATTAGATATATGGATTTTCTAACACAAGGGTTCAAAATATTATTTATTCTAAAGTTTTTATTGTGCTAAATGTTCCATATTTAATACACTTGACAATCATGATGAGGAATCTATATTTGTAATTTTTTTTATGAACTTAACCGTGATCT
This sequence comes from Panax ginseng, assembly GCA_020205605.1. Taxonomy (NCBI): domain Eukaryota; kingdom Viridiplantae; phylum Streptophyta; class Magnoliopsida; order Apiales; family Araliaceae; genus Panax; species Panax ginseng. The sequence continues at coordinate 113,679,793 of CM035128.1, read as the reverse complement.
ATCAAAGGAAAACAAAGAGTATTCTGCAGGAAAAAGTAATCTGGAACGTGGAAATAAAATAGCAGAATTTGGACGAAATTAAGTCAGTCCGAAAAAAGGAAAGACAATTTGAAATCGAATGACCGCACCCGTCAATTTAGAAGAAAAATCAGATACATAATTTGATATATCACAGTTTGAATATAACGAACAGATGACCACTGCGAAACTTCCTAGATCATCTCAAACTGTAAGAAATCATCCCAAATTTGATTATAGGTGACCGCCACATTGTATGATTAAAAGAAATGTTTTTGAAGAAATTTGATTATGAAGATCCAAAATCGAAAACTTCAAAGCACATCTAGAAAGCATACTATTGGTAACAAAAATGTTGATATATAGGTAACAAATCACAAAGGTATGATCGTATTGTTTACTTGCTATATGTGATTTTATTATAAACTTGCACCAATGATATTCTTTATCTTTGAACTTATTCTTTTAATATTGACAAATGGGGCGAGATAACTATTTAGCTAAATTGATATGAATTAATTTTTGTTTATGACAAAAGGGGAGAGATATTTGGGTAATGATGATTATGTGTTAATCAACTTGTGCTTAATGATTTCTTTTTGATAATGACAAAGGGGGAGAGATATTTGGTATTTGAAATTTGAATTGAATTGGTATTTATGTTGGTAGTGAGATACTGTATGCAATGATGGATCAAGTCATTTTTTTTGCTCCTTAATATGCATAAATTTAAGGGGAGCCTTATAGATAGGGGGAGTATATAAATTCAAAAGATAATATATTGTCATCATCAAAAAGGGGGAGAATGTTGGTTTATATCTTTTGTGATTTTAATAATGACAATATATTTGTGAATCTGTTTTGTTGAGATTTCAATTCAAATTTGAATCAGAGCTTTTTAAGGAATTGATTTTGCTAAGGAGTCTTACAAGGAATTATTTTGAAATGCTCAAACTATATCAGGTTTAGTTTTCTTTCCTTTATTCTAGCTATTTTGGTTTGACTATGATACTATATATTTGTTGAGTTATTCTCTTGGACTTCTTCTTTCCTTATATCTATGATAGTTGATTTGGTTTATATATATCCGTTGGTCTAGTCAAAATTTGTTGCTAAAATAATGTGATATATTAATTGTGGTCTAAGGCTTTCCTGCTAACAAATTCCTTATAAGTTTGTTTGCCCTTAAACGTTACCATTCTGTAAAAAGGTAACTAGTCTAATTTTAATAGGAGACTAGTAAGGTTGTTTGATAAAGGACTCTAAATATGTTATCTTCTTTGACTCCTTTTCTAATTTGACTTGATCTTTGTCTTTGAAAAATATTTGTCAAGTATATCAGGTCCTTGAAGTTTCAAAATCAATATGAGGATTTCATGCTAACAATATTCAACTAGCCGTTGCTTGCTTCTACATAAATATTCATTCAGCTGGGCTTAAGAACTACACCTCACATAAACCTGAAAATCATCATTGAGTACATCCATAGAGTTTTATAAATCTGATTCCAGTTATTGTATTTCTCATGTATATTCTTTTTGAGCTGGAAGAAAAACTATAATACTTCATAATCTTTGTAATCCAAGTGGAAGCCTGTTTTGGCTTGGGTGTCATTGTAATAGGTATTTTGTTCAAAGGTAGTCTCAAGGTCTTAGAGGTGAGAAAAGTTGCAGAGGTGCAAAAGTTGCAGAGGTGCAAGGGGGCAGTGGTGTCCATCAGTGTGAAGCTACTTTGAACAGGGAGTTCTTTTTATTTGTACTTAATTGAGTATTAAAGTTTAATAAAAAGTGTCTCCAATCCTAGTTGGGATTGGACATGGATAAGGCTACTAGACTAGAGGATAGGGGCCGAACCACGTAAAAAATCTCGGTGTGATTTACTGTTGTTTTGCTTCTACTTTTAGCTTTTATATTCTGTAGATTTTGTTTGCGTCGAATTTTTTTTTACACTAATACTGATAGGTATTAGCTGTCCATTTATAATAGACGAAGAATATAACTAATACGGACAGGGTTAGACCGTTAGCCTGCAATAGTAAACTTAAAAAGTTTTCACCGTTTATCACTTTTAGCTTAAACACCTATTCACCCCCCCTCTAGGTGTGCACATACATAAAATTACAACATCCTTCCCTCCTTATAAGGATTCCATCCTCGGAATCACCGAAAGCCTACCTTACTAAGGTTTTCACAATATCTCTTTCACAATTATCGTTGAGTAACTTCAACATGTTAACTTAGCAAAAAGTTTTACAAATATATATACTTCATTCATTTCTTCTACATTTTTTTAGGTTTTATCACATAACCTTCAATTAAACACAATCATATATCGAATATTATATATTCTTTAACCAATTCATTTCCATTTCTAGGGATCGTTATCATAAACACTCGGGATATTACATTCACCCATTCTTCTAAGAATTGCGTCCTCGAAATTTTATCTATTAATCTTTATTCATTCAATTTATAAAAATAGATTTTATGTTAATACTTTATTCATTCATTGGGTTCTATAACCACTTCTTTCCACAAAGATCTTTCTACAATTATTAAACTTTTCTATTAAAAGTTTTACATTATTCTTTGATAACTAATCTCCTTCTCATTTCAATTTTTTTTTTCTCACCTATTCAACATATCCATCATTCAGTGTCGTATTCTACGACTTACTTCTTTCTAAGGAATATCATCCTTACCACATTCGCCTTTTTGAATAGAAAGAATCTTCCACAATTGTTCAATAATTGGGAAGCAGTATGAATAACTTAGGAATTTAAAAAATTCCAAATCATGCTGAGGGTCATAAGACCGTCCGATTATACCGTCCAGACAGGGTTAGATCGTCCAATTATAGCCTGCCATAGTAAACTTAAAACGTTTTCACTGTTTATCACTTTTAGCTTAAACACCTATTCACCCCCCTCTAGGTGTGCACATACATAGAATTACATTTGGTATCAGAGCAAGGCTCTACTAATATTGATCTTTGCAGGTTGTAGGGAAAGATCCTATGGCACACCTCAATTTTCAAGAAGGTCAATCCACAAGTCGGCCACCTTTGTTGCTCGGAAGTGAAAACTTTAACTTTTGGAAGTTTAGAATGATGATTTATCTCAAACAAGACCCATGGGAATGGTGGATTATTGAGAATGGCCCTGCAATTCCAAGACATGATGATGCAAAACTGAAGACTATTATGGAAATGGATTCAAATGAATCATTTATGTTTTCCTACAACTCAAGAGCCATGAACACGCTGCTAAGTGGGATGATTCAAGCTGAAATTGACAAAGTTTCTGCATGCACCACTGCTAAAGAAATATGGGATACAATCATCATGACCCATGAGGGAACTACAAAGGTAAAAGAAGTCAAATTAAGTATGCTAATGCAAGAATATGAACTTTTCAGGTTAGAGAAGAATGAATCCATCAAAGAAGCTCAAGCTAGATTCCTCACTCTCATGAACTCTTTAAGCATGCTCGGCCGAAAAATTGATCAAAGGGAGATAAATAGAAAGATACTTAGAGTCATGCCCAAACAGTTTGCACCAAAAGTTACAACTCTTCAAGACTCAACTACAATCAGTTTGATGGAAACTCTAACTTTGTTTGGAGAGCTTGAAGAATTCGAAAATCAACTGAAGTGGTATGATGAAGAGGATGAAGCACCAATAAAGAAAACATTGGCACTTCAAGTCGAGAGCAACAATGAAAGTGATCACGAAGATCTTGATGAAGAAATTGAAATGATCTCAAGAAAACTAGAGAGACTACTACTAAGGAAAAATCAAAAAGGTAGCTCAACTCCAGTGAGCAAGTCCGAAACGAAACAAGAAGAAGAAAATGTCCAACTCTGTTTCAGGGGACTAGAAGATGATGATCAACTTGAGGTAACAAATTTTTATAAAGCTTTTGAAATATCTATGCCTGATTATATTGCTTTACAAAATGAAAATCAACAACTCAAAAAGAAAAGTGCTTATTTTAAGAATTGTGTAGATGAGCTAATAAATGAAGTTAAGTTGTTTATTAAAGATAGAAAAGAAAATTAATATCTTAAAAATGAAAATGAAGTGTTAAAAGAAAATTTGAAAATGAGAGATGCTTGCATAGATGCTTTTAATGCTGAAAAGATGATGAATGTTCAACATGATGATAATATAACAAATGCAGAAATAACATCTTTAAAAAATGATCTTGCTAAATTTGTGCAAGGAGAAGAGAACCTAAATGTTATGTTAGGGGCACAAAGGTCTAGTCTTGATAAACAAGGAATTTGGTATAATCCTATAAAAAATGTGAAAAATAGAAGTAATGATAATATTAGAATGATTTATAGTAAACCAAGGTTTAAACCACTTTATTGTTCACCATTTGTTACTTGTAGAAAATGTGGTTTTAAAGGTCATTTTGATTCTAATTGTAATAAAATTAGAATAAAACAAATTTGGGTAATGAAATGTGATTTATATGCTACTAACCCAAAAGGACCCAAGAAGATTTGGGTACCAAAAAGGTAGAGACTATTTGTTCATTTTGTAGATGTCTCAAGGTCAAAAAGGAGACGAATAATAGTTATCTATAAATTATTTGGTGGAATTTGTAAGTACCTCATATTGTTTTTTAAATAATATTTTAATTAGATATATGGATTTTCTAACACAAGGGTTCAAAATATTATTTATTCTAAAGTTTTTATTGTGCTAAATGTTCCATATTTAATACACTTGACAATCATGATGAGGAATCTATATTTATAATTTTTTTTTGAAACTTAGTGATCTATCAAAGGCGGAGAATGAGTATTCTGCAGAAAAATAACTGGAATGTGGAAATAAAATAGCGAAATTTGGACACGGCTAAGCCGTCCTAATCGTAAGGAAAGATAAATTTGAAATCGGACATCCGCACTATTCAATTTAGAAGAAAAATCGATAAATAATTTGATATATCACAGTTTGAATATAACGAACAGATGACCACTGCGAAGCTTCCTAGATCATCTCGAACTGTAAGAAATCATCCCAAATTTGATTATAGGTGACTGCCACATTGGATGATTAAAAGAAGTGTTTTTGAAGAAATTTGATTATGAAGATCCAAAATCAAAAATTTAGAGCACATCTAGAAAGCATACTATTGGTAACAAAAATGTTGATATATAGGTAACAAATCACAAAGGTATGATCGTATTGTTTACTTGCTATATGTGATTTTATTATAAACTTGCTCCAATGATATTCTTTATCTTTGAACTTATTCTTTTAATATTGACAAATGGGGCGAGATAACTATCTAGCTAAATTGATATGAATTAATTTTTGTTTATGACAAAAGGGGAGAGATATTTGGGTAATGATGATTATGTGTTAATCAACTTGTGCTTAATGATTTCTTTTTGATAATGATAAAGGGGGAGAGATATTTGGTATTTGAAATTTGAATTGAATTGGTATTCATGTTGGTAGTGAGGTACTGTATGCAATGATGGATCAAGTCATTTTTTTTGCTCCTTAATATGCATAAATTTTGGGGGAGCCTTATAGATAGGGGGAGTATATAAATTCAAAAGATAATATTTTGTCATCATCAAAAAGGGGGAGAATGTTGGTTTATATCTTTTGTGATTTTAATAATGACAATATATTTGTGAATCTATTTTGTTGAGATTTCAATTCAAATTCGAATCAGAGCTTTAAGGAATTGATTTTGCTAAGGAGTCTGTTTATATTTAAAAAGGAGTCTTATAAGGAATTATTTTGAAATGCTCAAACTATATCAGGTTTAGTTTTCTTTCCTTTATTCTAGCTATTTTTGTTTGACTAGGATACTATATATTTGTTGAGTTATTCTCTTGGACTTCTTCTTTCCTTATATCTATGATAGTTGATTTGGTTTATATATATACGTTGGTCTAGTCAAAATTTGTTGCTAAAATAATGTGATATATTAATTGTGGTCTAAGGCTTTCCTGCTAACAAATTCCTTATAAGTTTGTTTGCCTTTAAACGTTACCATTCTGTAAAAAGGTAACTAGTCTAATTTTAATAGGAGACTAGTAAGGTGGTTTGAAAAAGTACTCTAAATATGTTAACTTCTTTGACTCCTTTTCTAATTTGACTTGATCTTTGTCTTTGAAAAATATCTGTCAAGTATATCAGGTCCTTGAAGTTTCAAAATCAATATGAGGATTTCATGCTAACAATATTCAACTAGCCGTTGCTTGCTTCTACATAAATATTCATTCAGCTGGGCTAAAGAACTACATCTCACATAAACCTAAAAATCATCATTGAGTACATCCATAGAGCTTTATAAATCTGATTCCAGTTATTGTATTTCTCATATATATATATATATATATTCTTTTTGAGCTGGAAGAAAAACTGTAATACTTCATAATCATTGTAATCCAAGTGGAAGCCTGTTTTGGCTTGGGTGTCATTGTAATAGGTATTCTGTTCAAAGGTAGTCTCAAAGTCTTAGAGGTGAGAAAAGTTGCAAGAGGTGCAAGGGGGCTGGTGTCCATCAATGTGAAGCTACTTTGAATGTGGGAGTTCTTTTTATTTGTACTTAATTTGAGTATTAAAGTTTAATAAAAAGAGTCTCCAATCCTAGTTGGGATTGGACATGGATAAGGCTACTAGACTAGAGGATAGGGGTCGAACCACGTAAAAAATCTCGGTGTGATTTACTGTTGTTTTGCTTCTATTTTTAGCTTCTATATTCTATAGATTTTGTTTGTGTCAATTTTTTTTTACACTAGTACGGACATGTATTAGCTGTCCGTTTATAACAGATGAAGAATATAACTAATACGGATAGGGTTAGACCGTCCGATTATAGCCTACTATAGTAAACTTAAAACGTTTTCACCGTTTATCACTTTTAGCTTAAACACCTATTCACCCCACCTCTAGGTGTGCACATACATAGAATTAAAACATCCTTCCCTCCTTATAAGGATTCCGTCCTCGGAATCACCGAAACCCTACCTTACTAAGGTTTTCACAATATCTCTTTCACAATTATCGTTGAATAACTTCAACACGTTAACTTAGCAAAAAGTTTTAAATATATATATACTTCATTCATTTCTTCTACAAATTTTTTTTAGGTTTTATCACATAACCTTCAATTAAACACAGTCATATATCAAATATTATATATCCTTTAACCCATTCATTTCCTTTTCAAAGGATCGTTATCATAAACACTCGGGATTTTACATTCACCCATTCTTCTAAGAATTGCGTCCTCGAAATTTTATCTATTAATCTTTATTCATTAAATCTATAAAAATAGATTTTATGTTAATACTTTATTCATTCATTGGGTTCTATAACCACTTCTTTCCACAAAGATCTTTCTACAATTATTAAACTTTTCTATTAAAAGTTTTACATTATTCTTTGATAACTAATCTCCTTCTCATTTCAAATTTTTTTTCTCACCTATTCAACATATCCATCATTCAGTGTCGTATTCTACGACTTACTTCTTTTTAAGGAATATCATCCTTACCACATTTGTCTTTTTGAATTGAAAGAATCTTCCATAATTGTTCAATAATTGGGAAGCAGTATGAATAACTCAGGGATTTAAAAGATTCCAAATCATGCTGAGGGTCATAAGACCTTGAACTCCGTCCACAGTTATAAGTACTCTTTTAACTTAAACCTTAACAGTCATTAGACTATAAGGACTCCCGTACTTAGGGTGTTAAGCCTTTCGTACGATGTATTGTGCACAAATATTTAAACGCTATGCGTATGTCCATAGTTATAAGCAATCTTTCAACTTATACTTTAACAGTCATAAGACTATATGGACTCCTCCTACTTAGGGTGATCAGTCCTTCGTACAATGTATTGTGCACAAACATCTTAACGCCTCCGCGTAATCCCTTATAAAAGGGTTGTTCATCTTAGCTTTTCAACATTCGAATCCGCACTAAAACAATTTGGTTTGGCATAATTTGACAAAGAACGCTTGAATTCCATGAACATCTTTCAATATTCGTCTAGCTGAATCAAATAACATAGACTTCTACAACAATTCGGACATCAACCGAAATATACATATATATATATATATATATATATTCTCATATCTTAAAGAAATCTAAAAAAAACAATTATGATGTCATGATACCGCACTGTATTTACAGCCCGTTGAGGATTCCGTCATTTGGTGACTTTATCAAACTACATCATACCATAGTGGGCTGACGATCCTTAAATCACATCCAACACTAAGTAATAATGCATTGATGACTCCATCGTTTTTATCATCTCTGTACCAGGTTCCATGATGCATTGATGATATAAAAAAAATACATTTTGATATATTTCAAATCATTTTTGTCTAGCCGAAACAATTAGCATAGACATACGAATAATGGTATTGTTTTTAAAACTCATTGGTTTCATCATTTGATCCAATGTTTTTCAAGAAAATAGAAGTGCAAACATCAGCACGAAGTCAATAAATTTTGAAAGTCTAGCTTAGCTAGTAGATTTAGAATATCCAGGTATCCATCAACTTTAATCTTTACTTCATTACTTCGTTACTTAACCATTCTATCAATCTTCAACTTCTTCAATGTTCTCTATACTATAACCGTTTTCTACCCAATATAGTTCATCAAACTTACCGCAAATTGGAAGTTCAGAAACTTGCCACAATAATATGAGTTTATGAACTTGACCTAGCTGAGGGGTTCAAAACATACCATATTATTATGAGTCACGAACTTACCGTATGCATTAGTTTTAAGAACCACACCTGATCCTAATAATATCTGACTAATCTTAATAGTTTCTAACTATCAAATATACACATGAGAAAAGCATCACCTTTTCGCTTATATATACATCGATAATGCGACACCAACATTCCAATGATTATCGATTAGGATAAACCGAGTGCAAGCACAAAACCCTCGCCCATACAAAGATTTGTACAACTCAGCCATCACATGAGTCCTTAATTGAAATCCCACCTAACTCTATCTTACTCTTAACTTGCTCTTTACTCGATACGAATTCCTTGTATCACATTATATATAACTCTTCATGAGTTATCTCATACTATTTCATAGTACATCATCTTCATAGCATCAAGCTATAATTATTCAAACATTACAGACCATCTTTCTTTTATAACTTAAATTGATCACGTCGTGATCTTATTCTATAATCATTTCCCTTAAAATTCTTTTCTAAACTCGTGATCATTTTGTTTTACGATCCTCTTTCTTTCCTTTTTCATCATACGTATCCATTTCTATACTTGGTACACATCGAGTCTCTAATAGTTTCAATATGGTACACTGAGTGGTTTCCCACAAACAACCAACAAACTAGGTTTCGAGTTGCTAGTTCGTATATACCTCAGGTCTATGAAGGAATCGTTTAGCCCAGATACCACACATCAACTATTAAAGAGTACAATTGTACCATACTTAAATATAACTTTTTATTCTTAACTTCTTTATCACTCTCTTCTTATAGACATTGTCTATTTATTATCACCTTACATTCTTATTATTGGAGTTGGGTAACCCCACATTCATATTCCTTATAACTCTGTGAGATTCTTCTTTGAATCTTTTCACGCACATTTTAATCCCTTCTATATAAATTTCTTAAATTATTTCTTATCGTTCAAACTCTATTTGAGCGTATTCTTTCATTATCTTCACCTTCCTTCTCTAAGTTTATAGCCTACGGTACTCCTACCTAAGGTTTATAACCTAGTTCTTTGATACTAATAGTAACGACCCCAAAATTCATACAATTTAATTCGACTTTGGACGTTAATAATATATTCAACCTCTAATTTTACATCATTAAACAATAATACAACCATTGAAATTTGTGGAATAATTAAAATTTTATACATTTCCCTTCCGTATTTCCCTAAATCCCAACCTTTACAATACATTTCCTCGATTCAAATTTATATCATGAATCGTTACAACAAAATAACTTTACAAAGTCTTACATCATAAATAGATATCCAAATACACCAGATAGCTCAACTTACAATTTAACAACATGTTACATACAAAATATCAAATACATTTCTCGTAAAACATAGATAATCTTCATGAATATGGTTCTCTAAAATTCACTTAGCACATATCCTTACCTTGAATCTTTAACCTGCAAAAGTGGTTATTTGCAAGGTTGAGCTCGACAGCCCAGTAAAATCTAACAGTTTTCATGCATCGCGTAGCATATAATAACATGCTCAACATATATCTCATAAACATTGAACTAACCTAAAATACATGCTACAGTTCATATTACAAGTATAAAGATTGAGTTCCTTACTCAATCAGCATGCTTTATTCAATCAACGTAGTCATAAGTTGACTTTAACATTTCATACATTCAACATAAATATAACACATCATGCTCTTTGTGATAAAACTTTAAAACATTTAATCATCAAGTTCACATAACAAATAGGAACTGAAAGACTTGTCTTTATCGTTGTTTACCAATAAACGTTTAACAACTTAGAGTTATCTGCACTTCACGTTCCCTACACAATTATATAATCATACACATCAATTATTAGTCACATAACTACACATAGTAATTGTAATGTAAACTCTACTCCACATCTCATAATCCTTCCTATTAGTTAGCGCACAATGTTCAATTAGATTGTGTTAACTTTTTGACTTATGTAATATTCGAAATTCATTCAAATATTTAAATCTTGCTAGGAATCATTATTGGTTTAATATTAACACTATTCAATATCTTATTATATTCATTTCATTTAATTTAAAATACTTTTTATGTTCATTATCACTTATCACGGCGTTTCGACGTTTATTCATCACACCCAATTTGTCTCTCTTATGTGTGCTTAGTATGCGTATACAACTTATCTAATATATCATTTATTAATGTTAAGCATCATTATACTTCCTAATATTCATGTTCTATAACTTAGAACAACATCTCTTATCGTCAAGAGCATTACACTTGCATTCGTGCATGCACGACGCCCTCTGATTTCCTCTAAAAACATAATAGTCCTAAAAATGACCATTTTGACCCTTTCTAAAGACCACAAATTAACAAACTTAAAGAAAAAAAGTTGTAGTTCTATTCATCCTTGTTTTGGATCATCTTGAATCACCTCAATCGGAGTTCGTATGAAAATGTTATGACCGTTTTACCAAAATAGGTCAAAGTAGTCACACCTTGCACACTAGGCGTGCGGCCGCGCCCAACTCCTTCATAGATTCCATGCATACCACAAGAATGAACATGGCCGCTACCACCAAGTGCCCACATCTTGGGATGCGCGGCCGCGCTTGGCTACGCCCAGATTACATATTTTGTAATGTTTTTACTTTAAACCTTCATAACTTTTTCGTTTTAAGTCGGAATTTGTTAGTTTTCGATTCGTTGAACTCATAATTCATAGAACTACAACATACCAGAATTCTAACAATTTATAAAAACATTAACCAACCTAAAATTTGACCTAAAACACATGTTCATACTCAATTTTCATGTTTTAAACACATTTAGCGAATTTATTCACCATGAATTAGTTATTCAACCAAATTGATTAGTTTAAACTTCGTTGTTTTCGTTTGTCAGAGAAGAACAACATATATCCATCAATTTACAACTTTAATCATGGGTTCATAACTAATTTTAGTCTCTAACCAAACCATAGCATACATACTAAACCAAAAGACTAATTCTTCTCTTCTTTATACAAATTTAGAAATCAATTGGTTTAATTATTCTTGTTATACTATCATCAAATCATCTAATAGGTTATTAATCAATTAACATGATCGATTTCTTCTCCATTGTTTTTAACCAAAATAACTCTCAACATAGTAAAACTTAAGAAATAGGAATAAGAGTTTTGAAGTTCTTTCTTACCTCTTGATTCCTTCTTAGCTTGGTTAGATAATCAATTACTTTATCAATCTTCTTCTTCCTTGAGCTTTCTTCCAATTTCTCGTAGAAAATTCTCACACACACTCTCTCTCTCTCTTAAAAAACTCAGTCTTCTCCTTGCAAATGAACGTATAGGGAGTAAACTGAAGAATGGGGCTTAAGTGTGACTTTTAAATTAGGTTGATCAGTTACAGAACGTAAAAGACCTCAGCAGTTAGGAAAATATAAAGGGTCTAATGCCATGTTTGGGAGAGCTCAATTGCTCCACGGTATACCTCTTCTTCCTTTAATTGAAATAAAAATGTCACACTTACACTTCTCCAATTATCCATACAAATAACTATATTATTTCTCATACAATTATGAATTCACATTCATAATTAAAATAAACATCTCTATTAAAATAAGCATTTTTAGTAAAATAATTAATATTTAACACGCTCATTATTTTATTAATTATACAATTATTATGTATAATATTTAATTTCTTTCCATCTATAAATTACCCCCAAAAAATTTATTTAATCTATATATATTAGTCACATCTTAAATATTAACTCAATTTATTAGTCTTGACACCAATATTTATTTATAGACCAATTTATATTCGCTTGGCATAATATAATACATTAGGCCATTACATAACTGTATTACATTTATATGTCATATATTATATCTCTCATTTCATTAAAACAATGTATATTTACGTTAATTCACTATTTTAGTTTAAGTGGATAAATCCTTTCATTTAACTCACAAAAACACCCTTGCCATCCAAGATTTTAATATTCAATTATATTATTTCATAATATAACTATTATCTTAATTTTAAATTAACCAATATTATTCAGTTAATTTCCTTCGCCACCATACTCCTTTTCACAATAACTTCGTTTACTATCTTTAATAGTTAAACTAACTATTAACCTCATTTTCCCAATATATAGATATATATACTTCTCTTCATACCAGATCACATATCTCAAAATATATAGCACGTATATATACATACTCAAACTCAAAATATCTCATAATATGGATTTTAATTATTAAATTCCTATTTTAATAACTCGTAAAAATTCAGGTTGTCACAACTCCATTCATAATCTAGGTGATACCCCCAACCTTAATGAGAATTGGGATAAACATAGTTGTTGAGGTAATCACCCCCAAACTGTACTTGTCCAACACTAATGTTGCATTGATAACTCGGATGCTCGCCAGCACAATATTCACATGTAACTACTATCTCTCGAGTGCGTTGGGCTGCAAGAATATCCAACCTCTCCGAAAGTGTTGTAATTTGTGTTGACAATGTAGAAAATATATTGAGTCCTTCAGTTCTTGTGTCCCTTGGTTGAATCATATTTGCATAAGGCCATTGATAAGCAAAGTCACCCATGGTACCTGAAAAGAGAGAAATATAAGAAGATAATTAAATCAAAAAAAATATTTAAATTAAGACTAATTTGATTGAAATTAATGTTGACAAAAATTTATTAAGCTAATTCCCCGGCAACGGCGCCAAAACACGCAAGGATACGTGGTCAACAAGTAATAAAGAGTAAGTAAATTATCGTTCCCACGGAGAATTAACTAATAAAGTTCACCAAGCAGTAGCCCATAACCATTTCAGTCTTATTTAAACGAATGATATTATATTTTATATTTAAAATAGGAAATTAAATAAACCTAACTATTCCTAGAGTGAGACTAGATAATGAAGACCTGAGATCATAATTTCATCTATTGACTCATTCAAATCCACACACTTCATGTTAAGCCAAACTAATTGTACCGGTTTGTTAGTCGAGAACACGAAAGTAATGTATAGCCATTTCTCAATGTCATACCCATATCACATATAATCCACAATTGATGGAATACACATGAACACCCATATTACGTAAACCACTATATGTCTATGTGATTTACAAATAATTAGGGTTTAATTCCAAGTTCTCAATTGAATACGAATGGTGTTTCGGTATATGTCTATCCTAAGCACAAATCATACATCCCAAAACAATGTAGAATATACAATCATAAGCTATTAAGATAAGATCCAACCCCATACTTCATCTCTCAAGTCCATATGGATTATCACAATAATTGATGGCCAATCAACTAAGCAATTAAGCATGAATCTTAATAGACAATCCCATAGCAATTAATAAGGCTAACAATGGAACGTATCAGAAGTAACTAATCCATAGAATCCATTACAATCTCAGAATAGAATTTAAATCATAACTGAATTAATGTTATCATCCACATATTGAATAAACATCATAAGATACAATTAGGAATCAAAGAGAGAGTAAGAGTAGAGAATGGTAGTGCAAATCTGTTCTCCTGATCCAAGATTGAATCTCCAATGCTTTCTAATCGCTTCAAGTCTCCAAACTAATCACATCTAGAAAGTATCTACACTAATCTACTCTATTCTATTATTGAAAATTAAAGAGAGAAAGCAACAATAGATACTTGATCCCCCAAGGGGTGGAATACGCTTTACATAATGACAATACGTCCAATATATAAGCCCTAATTGAACCCCCCCCCCCCCCTCTAAGTTACGCTTCAATCGCACTATCTAGTGAAAGAGTCATCTCTAGTCAACTTCCGAAGTGGCGCGACCGCGCTAGAATTGGCCTAAAGTTGGGCGCGCCCACGCTCAAGTGTTAAATCGCATTTTTTTTCTCCAGGGACTCACTCGGCCGCGCAGGAAATGCACTAAAAATTCGCGCGCCCGCGCGGTTGATTTTCTGCTGTAGTGTCCTCTGATAAAATGGCCATAACTTTTGATCCAGGAAGAGTTACGGGGCCTGCCACCTATCAAATCGAAGCTCTCGACGAGCTCTACAACTTCCATTCTTTGAGAATTAAGAAATAATGCACGAACGAAGGCTGAAATTGGGTTGTAAGTGACTTTTATGCAAATGACCATCCAAAATAGTGATGTTCAACGTTCGTTGGTACAGAGGTCATAACTCTTGCATCCAAACTCCGATTTAAATGATTCAAGATGTTCCAGAAAGCTAAGAAGAAGCTCTACAACATAATCCAAGTTCCAAGCCAAGAACATGAAATGAACATGAAAGTCCAAACGATCCCCGGATTGCTTTTCCTTGCATTTTCATACCAATAGTCGCTCACATCGTTCCCAAACATAAGATCTACAAAATGAACACAAAATGCATGAAAAGTAACTAAGAAATATGAGTATAAGCAACTAATTCAAGTAACAGATACCGGATAAGTAGATATAAAACAAACTTCTCATGGGCCCAACTGCGGTGTGCTAAAATGTGATCAAAAGTGGCATGAGGAAAATTTTCTATAAAATAATAATATTTTATTAATTTTGTCTTCTTTGGCATTCTAGCATTTTCCTATAAATAGGGTGCTTAGTTAGAATTAAAAATCACACCAGAAACATAAATTTTCTCTCTATATATTATCAAGCGTATTTTGTGAGTATTTAGATACTTCGAAAAATGCTATTCAGTACAAGTTTCCTACAGCCTTATATCCGATATTCCAGTAAGAAGTATTATTCTTTTGAGGTAAGGGATGTTATTTTCTTCATAAATGAAATTATTTCTTTCAATATCATTATGCCGAAATATTGATATAAATTTTATTATGGAATTTCTACCTTTTTGTGTCGGGGTTACTATTCACGTATACAACACTATTCACCAAAAAATGAAATCTGCTCTTCTTTGTCCAACATGTCTATTATGGTTACTATCTTTGATTGTATTCATGTTTTGATCTTCATTCTTAAATTTCACTCCACTATGGTTTATTATGGAGTGTTTTTGAACTTGGATTATCTAAAGTACGAATCCCTAATCTTTGTTCTTTTGTCTCATTGGATTCGTTTCTTAGAAATATTTTTCATCATCCTCAGTCCTAAATGATGATATAACTGAATATCTTTGGCATGTAGTGCAAAGATGAATGATTACCTGATGAATATCTTTGGCCCGTAGTGCAAAGATGAATATTTGATTCAAGATGTATATTGATTGATGTTACAGGGAAAAAATATTGATGATGGACTTTTAAATTTATAGATGATAGTAGATTTCATTCTCTACTTAACTATTCTAATGAATTGTTGTTTCCGCTGCAGTTGTTGATCTAAAACTTGTTGTCTATTATATTCTATCAGATTTTTCCCTGTTGAGGACTAAGGATAATTTGTTGTACATTATCTTAGTCATAATATTCTTTACTGGGCGAGTTGAGCTCACCCTTTTCCTTTTTGTTCCATTTTTCTTCTTAGGAGGTGAGAATTTAGCAGGAACTAACTGGGGTATGGAGTGATGATTCAAGATAGTTGTTTTAGTAGTCCTCACTATTTTGTAAAATAGTGTATCAATAATTGTAATGAGGACTAATTTGAGTGTGGATATTGTCTAGAAGACAATATTTGCATTTAAACTCACAGTTTATGTGTTGTCGTATTTTGCACGACAATTGTATTAATGAAGTTGTAGTTGTTTCTGTACCATATATTTGGCAACTCAAAATGGGTGATGTATACGGTTAGTTCCTAGTAGGCACATAATAGATCTAGAAGAGGAGTTGAATAGATCCTTTTTGATTTCAAATACTTTTCTCATTTATTTTGTATTGCTAATGACTTAGCATATGACAAACATAAGAATCTTTTCAAGCACAACGGAATAAGTAAAAGATCCCCTTCATTGATATAATCATGAACATACATACATTGTTCATAGAGTTAGTTCAGTTGTAAGCAATTAATACATACATATCAATTATAGCAGTTAGGTACATAATGTAAATGATAGTAAGTAAATGACATAAAGTAAATGACACAAGGGATTTTAAGTGGTTCAGAGACTCAAGCTCCTAATCCATTCTTCTGCTTTTAACTAGCGGGATTTCTACTAAGGAAGGGCAACACCCTGAATCACTAAGATTCCTTCAAGGCCAGCAGCCTTGGAACTTCATTTCACTAAGAACTCTTCAAGCCCAACAAGCTTAGAACTCCTCGAGTTCCCTAGGAACTCTTTAAGCCCAGCAGGCTTGGAACTTCATTTAGTCCTTCCGGACAAGGACCCCTCAGGCCCTGGCTTCTTGTTGTTGTAGTTGTTGTTGTTATTGGTACCTTATTGCTAAGATGTCTTTAAGCTTGAACAACTTCTATACTTAATAGCTTGGCGTGGTCCTCTTTGCATTCTACTTCGAGCCTGGACCACATCTTCTCTGGTGCAGCTGATCTTCACTATTTTCTGCTCATCTTCATCTGATGTCAGTTGTTCACCATCGCCATTTGGGTTTGCTAAGTGTTTGAGATTTTGGTAGACTTCGTCTGACACTTAGCATTCCCTGAACTCTTCTTGAATGGTTTGCAGACATAGTTCTCCATCTGTTTTATTTTTGCTTTTGGTTCATGGTGATTTGTAGAGTGGCTCTCTAGATTTTCTTTGTGCTCTGTCACTTTTCTGAATGCTATCTTCTTGGCCTTCTCGGCTCTCATCTTAGTTTCCATCTTCAGTGGCATTCTCATATTTGTTGAGTAAAGCTTTAGTTTGTTCAAGTCCTTCTTCAAAGCTGTTTCACTTCCACCGTTGTAGTCTCACTGTCACTAAGACTTATTTTGTTTAGCTCTGGTGTAACTCGTAGAGTCAACTCTATAGCATTCCAACAACTCAACGATTCTGCAACTTCAGTAACTCTTGATCCTTGAAGCTCTGGCTCATTTATACTCCTTCACAATCTTCCCATTGGGATATAGCCGTTGAAAGTTATTTGAATTGCTTCACAGATCTCAAGTTATTTGGTGTAGACTGCTTGATGTGACGTGACAGCTCCTTTATGACTTTACTGACACAACAGTCTACTATCTTACCTACCGTTTTAGAGTTGTCACATTTCCATGTCAGGCAGATAATCTTCTTTATTTCTTCTTTTTGACTTCTCAATTAGAACATCAGAGATTGTCCTTTTGCATCGATGCTCTCAACTAGCAATATTCAAATATCAGTCTTCAGATTGAACCATTGCCAATGCTTCAATCTTCAGATGACTGAACTCTATGATTCTGATGCATATGTTCTGGGACCTGATCGTAGTGTCATGTTGAATGTTGCTCATCGACCGGTTGAGACAACACTATGATCCTGACGAGTGTTTATTGGATCCTCAATGTAGAACACATCTTCCTTCTCTTGTGCAGTGCTTCAACACTTCTGTTTGCCTCGACTGATCTCAGGAACAAATAGCTTAACTTCTTGTTCTGGGCTCTTTTGAATAGCAAGACACTTTAGATTTGTGGTTTGTCCAACTCGCTTTCTCCTTGTGATCTCCCGTTCACTTATCATCAATGGACTGACACGATGCTTAATCACTTTAGCCTTGTTCTACATACGTTGACCAGTATCTCTGTGTACACTTCATCAGTTCCTGCTTTGTTTGGCAAACACTACGATCCTGGATACTTCCAAGATTATTGTCTTTTGTTTACTTGACAGCAACTACACTTACTGACTTTCCTTAATCAGTTACTAAAGTCTTCTTCTGATCAACTTGTGGAAGACTTCATCTTGAATGGCTTCTCAACTCAATTAGGATGTTGATTGAGTTGGTGCTTTGATCTTCAATTAGCTTTCATGCCATTCGTTGAGTGCTCTCTGGTTTCCTTCAGGTGGGATGTATCTTTGTAGCTTAGACCAGAGGCTTTATACTTTGGATATTCTAGGAGTGCTCATTTCTTGAGAATCATATTTGATCTACAATTCTACCTTGGCGTTGTGAGCACTTCTGTTGAAGCCTTAGTTCTGCACTCTACGATTCAGCTTTGGTTCTGCAGACACTATAACTCTGAGTTCAAATCTTGACACTCTATGATTTTTGTCTTTATGCTTGTTATCTTCATCTGATCTTGCTCGACTAGGATCTCTACCTCTGATGTGATCAGTAGACTCTACGACTCTGAGTGTGGTCTACGATTATTGACTTGGCTTTGACAGATGCTTGGTCAGCTCGTAGATAGGCTGTCTCTATGATTTTGAACATGACATCCTCAACAGATTATGGCTCCGAGGATGTTCTTATCGATACACTACAATCCTTCCTCGTCTCTCCGGGCAGTTTACAAACTCCGAGATCTACTATCTTGCAGACTACGATTCTGCCTTGATAGCTCTCGAGTTTTTCTTGACTCTCATGGTAGACTACGATTTCTGGTGCAGTGCTCAATGATTAAACAAGCATATCTATTACATTATAAGATCAACCTAACAAGCTTGATCTTTTTATATTTATAGTCATTGTACATCATTTCTTTTTAAGGACTTTACAAAACTATTTTGCTTATGTAGGATCAACCTAACATATTTGATCAATTCATTCTAAGTCCTTGTACATATGTTCCTATTATCTATCAAAGGACTTTATAGCTTTTCTTAATGCAAGCATACTTGCATATTCATTCATTTATATAATAATCAAATCATACATAAATAGGAATATCATTCACATGTTTATTCCTAACATATACCTATTTTGGGGGCGTCACACTCCTGCTTAAATTCCAAAACCTTTATTTCCATCCTGACTTGCATACTCGGCAAAAAATAATTCTCAAAGAATAACTGCTTAAACCTCGTCCATATTATTACCTCTATCTCAGCTCTAACCTGATTTGTTTCCCACCAGTAATTAGCTTCTCCCTTCATCAAATGGGTAGTAAAAGTTGTCTTTTTCTTCTCTGCTACTCTCGCTTCTCTGCTACTCTCGCAATAATGAAATCCTTCTCCATCTCCTTCACCCAAATTAACACAACTTTACACAAAAAGTTGTAATTACCAAATTATTCTTAATATTCATACTGAAAATAAGTATTAAATTCATATAAACATATATATATATATATATATTTACATATGCTCACTCATCGTTTACGATATTACAATCATTAATATTACACCTCACTACCAAAAGGTACTACTACTCATACTTAATCTATTTACAGTCCACTCACTTCACCTTCCTTCTTCTTAGGACACTTGTTGAATCCGTGACCCATTCCACCACATAAAAGCATCTTCTTTTATTTGGCTTAGGAAAATTTGGTGAAATATATCATTCCTGTCCATAATTAAAACACACATTCTTCCCCATCATACATTCTCCCAAATAATTCTTTCAACACCTGACACATGCTTGCTTCTTCTTTGGATTTGAATTCCCTGAATTACTGTTATTGTTATTGTTCATTTTACTTTTATTGCTACCCTTCTTGTGCTTGATTGTACCTTTCAATGATCCACCACCTTCATCTTTCATTCTTTCCACTTGTGCCTTTAGATCGTTCCTTTCTTCTGTCATCTCTCATTATGCCCTCTCTTTCTTCCAAAACTACTCCAAGAGAAACACCTTACTTCGTAGCTCCTGAACTTCTGCAGATACTGAACCTTTTTCTCCGACTTCAGTCTTTACTTCCAACTCCACCTTAGCTTCTTCGGAATCTACCTCTTCATCTTCATTTAGATCCATTTCAGGATACTCGTCATGATCACTTCCCAAATTCACCATTGGTTCGTCTCTTACCACTTCTTCCACTGACTCACTTTGAGCTGGTACCTCGGCTAACCGCATTGGTGCAACAACCACTAACCCCTCTATAATCATTTCATCACCTCGTGACATCCTATAATCATTTTTAAACAATCTTGATTAGTACACCACCAGTAAGAAATTCATAAACACTATGCGTCCACAGATCTCACTATTGATGCACTTCGTTAATCCCTAACATAGAAATCTAAATGAGTATTCTCTATCTTTCTTATGGTTATAATCCTAAGGTTTCCCCCCTACTTAAGGTTTATAACCTACAACTTTGATACCAACCTGTGACGCCCCCAAATTTGGGTTATGTGACCCCCTGAGTTTGGTGCTCACGATCCATCATATAAATAACATCTAACTACTCATTATTAAATTAATATAAACATACATCTCATTAATTAATATCATTAATACATTATCCCCAGATTTTCTAACCTTAACTTAACAAACATACCCTCACATATACAACAAGGGTTACAAATAACAACACAATAACTATTGATCATTTAAACTACTCCTGTAATTTGCCTTTGCCTTTGTCCTTCTCCGACCCTCCTGTTACTTCGTTCTTAGCTGAAATATTATATTTATGCAAAGGTGAGCAACGAGTTTGCTCCGCAAGTTAAAACATACAATAAAGTATAGGAATCAAGAATATTAGACTATCGATTCGATAGAACTAAAACAATGTTCAAAGAACTTTGAATTAGCTGAATAAATCATTTATCAATAACAAAACTTTATCGCATTTCATGCTAAACAATAATTCAATGATGAAAGAGTAAAACGCTTTCAAAGTTTCAATAATGTTTAATCGATTATTAAGAGATAATACAATCGCAATAACAAAGTGGATTATTTTCCAGATTTTACGCTTAGCGATCCAATTGAATCATGAATCGATCGTGTAATTATCAAAGGTTCAACTTTGAATTA
Source organism: Panax ginseng (assembly GCA_020205605.1). Taxonomy (NCBI): domain Eukaryota; kingdom Viridiplantae; phylum Streptophyta; class Magnoliopsida; order Apiales; family Araliaceae; genus Panax; species Panax ginseng. The sequence continues at coordinate 113,658,271 of CM035128.1, read as the reverse complement.
CCCAGGTGTATCAGATAATCATAAAGATTAAATTATACCCCTTCGCAAGTACATAAAGTGATCATCTTCATTGTACCCAATATTATGCATAATACTCAACTCACACGCAAAAGTAGTATATCCGACCACAAAGTCCCATTTTATAAAGGTTGTTCATCTCAGTATTACAACAAGAATTCGTATCACAACAATATAGTTTGGATTTAAAGAAATACGATGATTTCAACATCTAACATCTATCTCGATTTAGCCGAAATAATTGGCATTAATCCTTTAATAACAATTGAATTTCAACAAATATTCGTCTCGCCAAAATAATTAGCTGAGACATAGCTCAAAACTGTTCAATAATAAACATAAATCAAATGCAATATTTGCAATCAATAATAATACTTATAGATGTGAATATCCAACAATAGTTATCACCAGTCACGCTTTCGAAATTATTAATTTAGTTTAAATTAATGAACTTACACTAATTACGAATAATCAACAATAAATCTTAGATGTGGAATAATCAGCAATAATTACCCACTACTATATTCGAAAAGTAATAACTCGAGATTGAGTTAAAGAAACTTGCATTGGCTGTTGACTACTGTTACACAATATAACTTAGATGAGTTTGAAAGACCTATAATTAATAATATCGGTCGCGCAATTAGCAAAACATATCACAACACATAATACTGTTATATAGTCACTATATCTCTTAATCACATAATCATGTAGTCACAATAGTGTTTATAACCTCTACAAATACTTATCGGGTCTAACTAGTTCAGTCTGGTTGGACTTCGGTCTCAATTCTAGGTCTTGAGTACCCTATTAGATAATAATCGAGTTTATTGTCAATCAAACTCTGTCTCAAAGCTTCAATATTATTTAAGATAATTAAAATATCATTCATAATATTTTTTTGGAAGCTTAAAATAATTTTTAAGTAATTATTATATTTTATAATAATTTTTCAAACACTAAAATCATTTTTAAATGATTTAAATAGTGAATAATCCCATTATCATTAATATTTAAATAATATTAAAATATTAATGAAATACTTGTCAAAATATTAAAGTTATCTATAATAACTCAAAATATTTTTAAATCATCAATATTCCCTTAAATTATTTTTTTAAAATATTTAAAATCATTTTTAACTAATTACCATTAATATTTAAATATTAATTTATTTTTTCATCAAAATATTAAAAATCATTATTATAACTTAAAATATTTTTAAATCTTTTATATCATTTTTAAATCAATAAAACCATTTTTAAACCATTTATTTAATATAATTATTAAATAAATCTAATATCATTAATATTAAATTATTAATAAAATTTAACTCAAAATATTTAAAGTCATCTTTCATAACTTAAAATATTTTTAAACACTTTATTATCATTTAAAATGGTTTTTAATATATTAAAATCATTTTTAACTAATTTATTTAATACATTTATTAAATAAATTTAATATCATTAATATTCAAATAAATAAAAAAATTAATGAAAAATATGTCAAATTATCAAAAGTTAATTTTTATAACTTAAAATAATTTTTAAAACTCATTTTGAAATTTTTAGAAATTAATTTCTATTTTTAAGGATTTTTGGAAATTAAATATAACTAATTTTAATAAAACTGTCGCTAAAGCCTTTAGCGACAGAAACTTTCACTATAGGTGTTCTTGAGCCTCAAGAACACTTAAAGTCAGTCTCTTGATGCTCACTTTGACCATCTTCAAATCTTAGTTCATGTTATTTTATGGGCTTGCTAAGGTACTGATCATGTAGTATTGATGTAATACTACATGTATCTACAACAATCAAGGTCATACAACATCACACTATGAAGATCTAAGGCTTCAAACTCACTGTCAAACAGTTTCTGGGTTTTCTGGATTACCCAGAAATTCAGTCAGTTCTTGGTACCAACTTTGTGACTTCCATAACTTGATTTCTGGTTATTGATTAGGTGTTTGAATGATTCAATCTTGTAGTCCTCATGTCAAAGAACAAATATACAATAGTATGTTAGCTTAACTACATCACAATCACAGGATCTAGCTTGGTCAAACCTTGTCAAAAACTATGTTCATACGTTTTCTGGAATTTCCAGAAAACTCAAAGTCATGCTCGGTCAACTCACTTTGACTGCTCAGTACTTTAATCGTGTTTGTTGTTTAAGTGATCTAAGGCCATGAATCTATAGTCCATATAATAGAGTATAACATTGATACAACAACATAAGCTAAACACATAACATCTGACAGATCAGTGCTCTTGAAAATCTTGTCAGACCTATCTGGGTAATTTTTGGGTTACCCAGAAACACCAAGTCATGGTCAGTCAACCCACTTTGTGTGACGCCCCCAAAATAGGTCCACACGACCCATTCTGAGTCGCTAGATATCACACTATAAAAATCAAATACAAACTTCATTTATACAACTGTTGAACGTCAATGCGAGTAATACGATCCGCATTAAAAAGTTTGTGAGTTTTAATACAATATTGTCTCATAGGCGATTCCAAACTCAAATTATTACAATGCCATATAAAATACAACAACAAATATTTCAAGGCCCCAAAGAAGAACGAGAAGATTACTATCTTGTTCATTCTAATGAGGTGCACTTTTGACGCTTTCAAAGTCGGGTTCTCATCACCCTATTGTTGTTCACCAAAATCAATTATTAAGTGACGTATAAAATACGACACATACATCTTAGGTCCTCAATACAATTATATATTGTATATCATATCATTTTATAATGTATTGAGAAACTTCGACAGTCCCAGACCATCACACTATTCCCATGTTATCCCTGCTCGACCCAGCTACACTCTTATTACCTGAAAGGAATTGTGAAGAAAAAGGGTGAGCACAACTAGCCTAGTAAAGAATATCATGTCTAAAGATAATTACATTATCAATAGCTTTCATCAATAATAAATCACATATTTAGAACATATGGAAGATGATAAAACTTTTCAACCATAGTTGCAGCGGAACGAGCAATCCATTAGAAAAGTCAAATAGACCATCAGGTCTATTATCTTCTCCATGTTAAAAGTCCACCAATAATGTTTTATCCCTGTAACATTAATCAACATTCACATCCCACAATCATATGAATAACTCATAATCATAATTGTGATTCTAAATTCCTCTTCGCACCCAGGACGAAGATAATTTTCATCACCTATCTTCACCTGAAACATCAAAAATCATTGTTATACCATATCATAATTCATGTTCATAATCATACTAATAAATTCATCTTTGCACTACGGCCAAAGATATTCATTAACAATTCATCTTTGCACTAAAGGCCAAAGACATACAACTGTATTTTAGAAGAGTCAAGTAGAGCATAAAATCTACTATCTTCTATGATTTAAAAAGTTTTTCATCAACATTATCGCTAAGACTCAGCTTAATAAATAATCCACATCATCGAATCATCCCTGCACCACGGCCAAGGATATTCATGTAATCATCAATGGTCATGATTATACCGAATAATCCCTGGTCATAATCATACCAACAACTGTCCATCAATGCACTACAGGCCAATGAGGACTTTCACCACATCATTCGTTACATTACGGTCATGATTATACTGAATAACCCCTGGTCATAATCATACCAAGTCCATCTATGCAAGTAAGCCACAGATGACTTTCATCACAATATAAGCATGAGGATGATGACAATATTATAAGCATTAATCAAACGGAAACAAGGATAAATATTAAAGACTTTAAATTTATCCAAATATTATCAATCACTTAATAAACTCATAATCTAATATTGTTAATATTATAACAATATTTTAATCTCTTCTTAAACTTATAAACAATTTAATTTAATTGTTTACACTTTACCAAACAATGCATTTAATCATTCAAAAATGTCATACTCATAAAATTTCATCACCAATGATCAAATCACTCATCAAAAATCTGCATATACCTTATATAGGATTTTCAAGCCATAAAATCCTATTTACCAATTTTTCAACTTCACATAACATATTTAACTCATATGTTCGCAACTAAACCTTTTTCATGAAAAATTACCAAATCAACTTATTATTTTTCTATCCTTTGTCCAAACATATATACATATATTTCATACACAACAAATATTTTTTTTTATAATTTTTTAACTCCCTTAAGTATTTTTCAAAAATTAATTTCTAATTAATTCCTTAAGAAATTAGCTACCTCAAGTTTAACTCTAGAAATTACCAAATCTTGGCAGGATCTTACACATGTTAAAGTGAGCTTCCAATTTAAATTTTATGGTCATCGGAGTTATAGAACTCCGGTTATAGTGTTTTTCATCGAAAAAACCTAAATATTGAAATAGTCATAACTTGCTCATTTTAAGTCGGAATGAGCTCATTTTTGGACATGAGGTACTTTATACAATATATTTCGATGTCCCAAAATGCCAGAATTTTTCTCACAAATTAAGTGGCTGAAACAGCCCTTACAAAATTGTGGGAAGTAGCTTTTTCTCCTTTTTCACTTTTTCGTGCTTTGTTAAAAATAGTCCATACAAAAATCTACAACTCCTCTTTCAGTGATTTCACTTGGAGATATTAGAAAACTTATCATAACATCCTCTCAAATTTATCCAGAATTTTTGAATGTTTGAAAAATTATGAAACTACAAATGGATTTTCGCCCGCCATGCGGTAATCCACGTAGACAGATCATTTCCACAATTTAATAATTAATGAATACAAAGGATCATTCACCATGCATATGGTAATCCACATAGACAGGTTATTCCAATAGAATAATAAAGAATGGAATAACAGAAGAATTCACCATGCATGTGGTAATCCACATAGACAGGTTATTCCAACAGAATAATAAAGAATGGAATAACAAAAGAATTCACCATGCATGCGATAGACCGCACAGACATGTTATTCCAACAAAATAATAAAGAATGGAACCAGGTCATGCATAGTCCGCACAGACAGGATATTCCAACAAAATAATAAACAATGGAATAACAACAGAATTCACCATGCATGCGATAGATCGTGATGTATAAAAGTTATTCCAATGTAATAATAAAGAATGGAACCGATCATACGTAATCACACAGCACAAGATATTCCAAATGTAATAATAAATAATAGAACCGAATGTCATGCGTGTACGCTGATCGATAGGATATTCCAATGAATAATAAAGAATGGAATAATGGAAGAATTTCACCATGTATGCGGTATTTGTACAGACAAAGTTATTCCAACATAATAATAAAGAATGGAATAATAGAAGTATTTCACCATGTATGCGATACTTAGCATAGACAAAGTTATTCCAAACATAATAATAAAGAATAGAATAACAGAAGCTCTCTTCATGAATACAAAAGAAATAATACCCCTTACAATAATAATAATATCCCTTACCTCGGAAGAAGACTGGATACTGGAATAGTGAAGTAGCAGACTTCGCTTCTTCTTTTTCTCTATAGCTTCTCCCTCTATAATTTCTCTATAATAATTGCTCTATAGCTTTAGTGAATTGGTGAGAAATGAAGGAAGAATGAGCTTCTATTTATAGGAAAATATAGTTTCGATAACTGCACGTTTTTGGGCTCAGAATATTACAGTATAATACCTTCCTCTTTTCCTTCATTTTTAATTTAGTCTTGCAAGTATTATCAAACTTGCACCACCTCCCCTAATAGTAAATCATGTGAATCAATAGTTCTAGACATGTAAAAATATGAATTACAGTATAGTACCTCCATCTATACCTCCATTTTTAATTTAGTTATTCAAGTATTATCAATCTTGCACCAACTCCCTTAATAGTACAAGAATGTGAATCAATAGTACACACATGTGAACAAATAGTTATAATCATGTGAATTAATAGCAATTAATTGCTCATTTATCCGGTTAATTACCCGATTGATTAATATAACCTCCAAACATCAATTATTATCAAAATAAATGTCGATTTCCACTAACACTGATAATCCCAACACAACGGAACTATCAATTTCATATTTAATCAACACGAACTTATTCATTATTAATATTATAACTCACCATATTTAACAACCAGGTCGTTCCCAGGAAAGAGGGGGCTTTCCGATAAGGATTTCTCCTTATTAGCGCGCAATTAGGTGACCAAACCTCTCCTTGACAGAACTTTTAGACATTGTCAATATTACAAATAATAATATGAATAACTTTGTCGTCTCAATTATTGTTTTAATAATATATCATATTGTAACAATAATTGAATAAAACTGAGTGACTTCTTACGTACGCATTAATAATCAATATCGTATGATACTATGCAACTACGCGTATTACTATAATTTTACCATCGATTATTTTTTTGACAACTTGCATACTTTGAAAAAAAATAATTCAAATATCACCCATAACTTTAACCTTTTATCAATTTAACCACTTACTAAATAAATAATAATTATAAGGAAATTGAATACTTCCATTTCATAAAATTTGGGATCTCACAATTTGACTATAAAGCCCCCAAAACTAGGTACTTGAAACCCGAACTCGGTGCTTCACGATACCATTTCTATGAACGGAGTAATACTAATAATAATAACAATAATAAAAAGATCAACTTAATTTACATAATTATCAGAGTCTAGCTTCCTAGGTACGAGACCTTTAAACATTCCTTACAATACATGATAATAAATAGATATCATACTTGTCTTAATAAAGTTAACTATTACATAAAATAACATTTCACTCATTCAGCAACCTTTTCTTTCCCTTTATTCTTAGCCGAGCCTTCTGCTTGCTCACACTTAGCTGAAAACATTTAAATTAAGTAAGGATGAGCATTTGAGTGCCCAGCAAGTATTAACAATTATATATATATATATATATATATATATATATATATATATAAGCTGAAAGAATTTAAATATTTTCTTTATACTACCCTTCTACAACAAATCAATAGTTGTGAAGTAATCTGAACCGATAATAATAACATAACAACCCTCTTTCAAATTTTTGAAACTACGTACTGACTATAAATAGGGTTAAGGTGACATACTATGAACATTATTTTCATTTTCGAAAAGGTTAATAGAAATTCATCTGTAAACCGTCATAACTTACGGGCACGGGGGTGATCAGCCCGTTGTACCCTGTATTGATCAATACTACATGCAAGAACGATGTTATCATTCACTTTGTCCACCTTGGGTGCATAAAAATGCAAAAAAAAAATGCATAAAGAAAATGCAAAGGTAGGATATGGTTAATAATTTGTACAATAATAATATAATTCTGAAATATTCTTACTCATGTCCATTACATAAAGAAAATGCAAAGGTAGGATACTTGCCTGGTCTGTTGCTTACAAAATGCAACTTAGTTTTATCTTTTATATCACGATCTATCATTAATCAGATCATTCGTTTGATTAGAACAATATACTATAACACAAAGTACTACATTTCACAGTTAACACAAAACCTAATCACATTATCACACATGTTCAACAGTCATTGGATCACAAACAAACATTAACACAATCAAAATATCTAAGTCCAGATCAATTTAAAATATAAATTTATCTGGAAATAACCTTATCGGGTAATTATCGAGTCTAAGATTCTATTATGTAACTTAATATCTATAAGTATCAGTCATATTATTTTTAAATGATTTATAATAATTTTACAACATTTATTATAATTTATCATGAATTTTCAAACACCGGAATCATTATTAAATGATTTAAATATCAAATAATTCTATTATCATTAATATTTAATTAATATTAAACTATTATTGAAACCATCGCCAAGTTATTTTTAATAACTTAGAATATTTTAAAGTATTAATATTACCCTTAAATGATTTTTAAAGCAATTAAAATCGATTATAAATAATTACCATTAATATTTAAATATTAATGTACCATTTATCAAAAATATTAAAGTTATTAAGTATAACTTAAAACATTTTTAATTCATTTATATCCTTTTAAATGATTTTTAAATTAATAAAATCATTTTAAACCATTTATTTAATATAATTATTAAATAAATTTAATATCATTAATATTCAATTATTAATGAAATTATCCTTTAAATATTAAAAGTTATATTTTATAACTTAAAATATCTTTAAACACTTTATTTTCATTCAAAATGATTTTTATAATATTAAAATTATTTTTAAACTAATTTATTTAATATAACTATTAAATAATCTTAATATCATTAATAATAATTAATTAATGAAATTTTACCTTTAAATATTAAAAGTTATATTTTATAACTTAGAATATTTTTAAATACCTTATTATTATTTAAAATGATTTTTAATATAAATAAATCATTTTTAATTTATTTAATTAATTCTTTTATTAAATATCTTAATTATCATTAATATTAATTTATTAATGAATTTCATCACAAAATATTAAAAGTCATTAAAAATAACTTAAAATATTTTCTTATACCATAATATAATTTTAAATAATTTTTCAAATATTAAAATCATTTTTAAATAATTTATTTAATATAATAATTAAATAAATTAAATACATTTAATATTTCAATTATATTAAATATTTATGAAATATACTTCAAATAATTAAAAACTATTTTTTAGAATTTAAAATATTTTGTAATAATTTATTTTGTATTTTTAATAATGAAAAACTAATTTTCTATAATTATTTAATAAAAACATAATTTTTATAATTAATTTGTCACTAAAGACCACCTATAGCAACAGAACCGTCGCTATAGGTGTTCTTCATGCAAACCCAGAATTCCATGTCAGAGACCAAGAGAGCAACTTTGACCAAGATTAAATCTCAATGTATTGTGTTTCTGGGAAATACAAAGGTCAGATCTTGTAGACATAGTGTAATACTACAAGTTCTAACAAACAACACAATCAAACAACATAAAACCAACGAGATCTAAGCAGACAAAGTTAATGTCAGAGCTGATCTTGTAAAAACCCAAAACCCTAATAAGACTCGTATGTATAAAATCTCGTTATATAAATAAAATATCTCCATTCTGAATGTGTTATGTGTTAATATATACTTGGTTTGACAAATTTGACAAATAAATTCTTATCCGAAAAACGTCGTGCTTGACACCTCGTGCTTAAAATTTTTTCTATAATCGGACTTTTCGGTAACATTATTTTGACAAGTTGCTTTGTCGTGCTTACACTGACAAAATGATTTGTCGTGCTTGTTAGGATTAGTGAGAAATTTAGGTTAACAATCCTAGATTAACAAACCCTAACCCTAACTAGCAAAACTATGAGATCCCAAATTTTATGAATAAAGATTTAAATTTCTCGAAATATTTTTTTTGAATATTATGGTATGGATTTGATATAATGTTATAGTTGTGGGTGGTATTTATAAATTTTGCAAAGTATGCAAGTTGTTATAAAATATTTATTTGGTCGGAAAATATTCTTTTTGTCAAGAATATCCATACGACGGCAAAATCATTGGTGAACCCACAACGGAAGTATTGTCGTAGTAATAAAACGACAAAAAAATATTTTATTGAAAATAACGGCGGAAGTTTTATCGTTAAAACTGTTGAACTACCCGGTAGTAAAGTACAGTAATACGCGTGGTTGCATAGTGGCACACGGTATTGGTTATTGATGCTTACGTGAGAAGTCACTCAGTTATACTCAATTATTGCTACAGTAATTGCTGCATCATACCTCTCATATTATTGATTCAATTATTGTCACAGTATTTTCTGCGTTATATGATATATTATTAAATCAATAATTGAGACGACAAAAGATATTCATATTATTAAATTGCAATATTTACAATGTCTAGAAGTTCTGTCAAGGAGAGATTTAGTCACCTAATTGCGCGCCAATAGGGAGAAATCCTTATTGGAAAGCCCCCTCTTTCCTGGGAACGACATGGTTGTTAAATATTGTGAGTTATAATATTAATGATGAATAAGTTAGTGTTGATTAAAGATGAATTTGATAGTTCCATTGTGTTGGGATTATTTGTGTTAGTAGAAATTGACATTTATTTCGATAATAGTTGATGTCTGGGGATTATATTGTTCAATCGAGTATCCAGGGCACTTTTCGTGTTGGAGTACTATTCACGAGTTACTATTCATGAGTTACTATTCACGAGTTACTATTGAGTCACATTCACTTACTATTAGGGGAGTTGGTGCAAGATTGATGATACTTGCATGACTAAGTTAAAAATGGAGGTATAGATGGAGGTACTATACTGTAATTAATTTTTTTACATGTTTAGAACTATTGAGTCACATGATTTACTATTGATTCATATGATTTACTATTAGGGGAGGTGGTGTAAGTTTGATAATATTTGAATGACTAAATTAAAAATGAAAGAAAAGTTGGAGGTATTGTATTGTAATATTTTGAGCCCCAAAATGTGCAATTATCCAAACTATATTTTCCTATAAATAGAAGCTCATTCTTCCTTCATTTCTCACTAATTCACTAAATCTATAGAGTATTTATTATGGAGAGAAATTATAGAGAGAAAGAAGAAGAGAAGTCTGCTACCTCTCTACTCCAGTATCCTGCTTTATTCTAAGGTAAGGGATATTATTTGTTGTACCTGTAAGGGGTATTATTCTTTCATATTCATGAAGAGAATTATTTCGTTCAATACTCGCAAGAGTTGTTATTCCAATCTTTATTATTATGTTTGAATAACCTGTTTATGCGAAGTACCGCATACATGGTGAAATTATTCTATTATTCCATTCTTTGTTATTCTGTTGGAATAACCTGTTTATGCGAAGTACCGCATACATAGTGAAACTCTTCTATTATTCCGTTCTTTATTATTCTGTCGGAATATCATGTCTGTGCGTTTACGCCGGACCTAGTTCCATTATTTATTATTCTGTTGGAATAACCTGTCTGTGCGGTCTATCGCATGTATGGTGATTTATGTTGTTATTCCATTGTTTATTATCCTGTCTATGCGTTTACGTCATACCTGGTTTCATTATTTATTATTATTCATTGGAATAACTTTGTATACATCACGATCTATCGCATGCATGGTGATTTCATTGTTATTCCATTCTTTATTATTCGTTTAATATCCTGCTTTATGCGTTCTACCGGGACTCGGTTCCATTATTTATTATTCATTGGGAATAACTTTTGTTTTATGCAGATCTCTATCGTACGCATGGTGAATCCTTCTGTTATTCCATTCTTTATTATTCTGTTGGAATAACCTGCCTGTGTGGATTACCACATGCATGGTGATTGATCCTTTGTATTCATTCCTTATTAAATTGTGGAAATAATCTGTTTACGTGGATTATGGAGAAAGTCATAATAAAAGCAAGGGATTAATAAAAACCATGGGTATATGTAGTATTAGTAACTGTTATGATAAGTTATGTTGGTAAATATGTGAAAACATTAAAGTTTCTTAGAAATCACAAAGGGTGAAAAATCAGATTTTGGTGAAAATGGAACATGAAATTTAATTGACCATATCTCCTATTATATTTCGAATTTTTGAGTGTAGTCAATTTCGTGTGGACTGATTTTAGTAAAGGATGAAAAATCTCGAAATGTTTAAAAAGCTACTGCCCATAATTTTGTAAGGGTTGTTTCGGCCACTTAATTTGTAAGAAAAATTCCAGCCTTTTGGGACATGAAAGTATACGGTATAAGGTACCTCCTGTCCAAAAATGAGCTCATTCCGACTTAAAATGAGCAAGTTATTACCATTTCAATATTTAGGTTTTTCAGAATTGAAAATTATAACCTGAGGAGTTCTATAACTCAGATGACCATGAAATTTAAATCGAAGCTCACATTAACATGTGTAAGATCCTCGCCAAGATTTGGGAATTTCTGGAGTTAACCTTGAGGTAGCTAATTTCTTAAAGAATTAATTAGAAATTGATTTTTGAAAATAGTAAATGAATTTTAAAAATTCCAAGAAAAATATATGTTCATTATGGGACTATATTCTAAATCCCGAAAAAAGAAATATTTTTGGGACTGATTTGATATTTTTCATGAAAATGGTTTAATTACTGAACATATGAGTTAAATATGTTATGTGAAATAACAAAGTTGAAAAATAGGATTTTATGGCTTGGAAATCCTATATAAGGTATATCTGATTTTTGATGAGGATTTGATCATTGGTGATGAAATCTATGAGTATAGGCATTTTGAATGATTAAATGCATTATGTGGTAAAGTGTAAACAATTGAAATAAATTGTTTATAAGTTTAAAAGGTGATTAAAATATTGTTATAATATTAACAATATTAGATTATGAGTTATTTAAGTGATGAATAATATTTGGATAAATTTAAAGTCTTTAATATTTATCCTTGTTTTTGTTTGATTAATGCTTATATCATTGTCATCATCCTCATGCTTATATGGTGATGAAAGTTATCTTTGGCTTACGTGTAAAGATGGACTGTTGATTATTGAATTGTATATCTGTGGCTTACGTACAAAAATGGATTGTTGATTATTGGTTTTATTGTTGTATATCTTTGGCTTACGTGCAGAGATGGACTTGGTATGATTATGACCAGGGATTATTCGGTATAGTCATGTCCATTGATTATTTAATGAATATCCTTGGCCCGTAGTGCAGGGATGATTCGATGATGTGGTTTATTTATTAAGCTAAGTCTCAGCGATAAAAATTGATGAAAACTTTTTAAATCATAGAAGATAGTAAATTTTATTCTTTACTTGACTCTTCTAATGGATTGCTTGTTCCACTGCAGTTAAACTTGATGTCTATTATATTTTATCAGTTTAACATTATTGAAGACTAATGATAATTTATTCTGCATTATCTTAGTCAAAATATTTCTTACTGGGCTAGTTGAGCTCACCTTTTCCTTCACTGTTCTCTTCAGGAAATGAGAATATAGCTGGGACGAGTCGGGGAATGGAGTGACGGTCCAGATGATAGCATTAGTAGTCCTCACTATTCTGTTAAATAGTGTGATAATAAATGTAATGAGGACTTCATTGAGTTTGTATACTGTCTAGATGATAATATACGTATTAAAACTCGTAGCATATATTTTGTCGTATTTTTCACGACTGTTGTATAATTAAGTTTTTATTTGTATTTTGTACCATGTATTTGGCGACTCAAGATGGGTGATGTATACCTAGTTTTGGGGGCGTCACAGTTGGTATCAAAGCTTAGGGATATGATCCTTGGCTGAGATATGAGGCAAGAACTAGGAGGGGAGAGACGGGGAATTACTTCGCTAGTATGACCTACCTAAGTTTATTTGGTATTTAATTGGTCGGTCAGAGTATAGGGATAATATGTGATATGTTAATTAATCCTTGTTTTGTGACAGTGTTTGAAAATGGCATCCAAAAATGTTGAGATAAGCAATGAAGCATGTGAGTCCGTTGAGTCAGCTCAACCAAAAGGTAACGACCAACAACATGACAATAATCATACCGGTGGCAACGGCCATCGGAATAATGATAACCATTGTGGGGGAAATTATCATGCCAAGAATGGTAACCACTTTGGTGGTAATCATGGCCAAGATAATAGAAGTGGAAATTTCAAGAAGAGAAGGTCATTTAGCTCGATTTTTTCGTATAGTGAAGTTAAGTCCAGCTGGGACGGTGGCACCAAAGGCGGATACGAACAAAACAAAGTCGGTGGTTTCAGGAAGAGCATTTTTTGTGACTTCTCAAAAAGCGAGTAACCCGAACGAAGTTAGCACGAGTTAGTTAATTATAAATTTTTGTGAAGTCTATACCTTATTAGATACCGGTTCTACCCATTCTTTTATCTCTCTTGCTTGCGTTCAACGTTTAAATTTGACTCCGGAGAAGTTAGACTTTGACTTATCTGTTGAAACTCCGTTAGGAGAAACCTTCATTACATGTGCTATCCAAGTCTTGGATGAGAGTCACAGTTTTGAATGATATCTCTATCGTTAATAAATTTCCTGACGTATTTTCAAAGAACTTCCTGGCCTACCCCCAAAGCGTGAAAACGAATTTTGTATTGACCCCAGTACAAAAACCCATTTCGTATAACTTACAAATGATGAAGATAGAGTTAAAGACTCTAGGGACCCACGCGGTGATATTAAATATACGAGTAGAATCGACTTTAATTGATAAAGTTAAAGGCCGCTCAAGCTACACGCCCAAAACTGATGAATGTGAAGAAGAAGGTTCAAGAGGGCGTTAGTCTAGAAGCAAGAGTCGATGACGAGAGGAAATCTCAACCCTCAATTTGGCCCATTTGAAATACTCGATTGAGTAGGAACTGTGGCCTATAGACTCGTTTTACTGCCAAGTATGTCATGTGTTCATAACGTTTTTCACGTATCAATGTTACGTAAATATGTGGATGACCTGAACCACATTATTAAATTAGCATCAGACGAGATAGCAGATGATTTAACGTATGAGAAGATACGTGGTAAAATCTTGGATAAGAAGGATCTTATTCAACACTCAAAGGTTATACCTCAAGAGTTAGAATCTGAAATGAAGTCAAGGTATCCTCATTTCTTCAGCATACCAAGTACGTACGTAAATTTTGAGGGCGAAATTTCATAAGGAAGGGAGATTGTGAGACCCCAAATTTTATGAAAAAAGATTTAAATTTCTTGAAATATTTTTTTTGAATATTATGGTATGAATTTGATATAATGTTATAGTTGTGGGTAATATTTATAAATTTTGCAAAGTATGCAAGTTGTTATAAAATATTCATTTGGTCAGGGAATATTCTTTTTGTCGGGAATATCTGTACAACGACACAATCATTGGTGAACCCACAACGGAAGTATTGTTGTAGTAATAAAACAACAAAAAAATATTTTATTGAAAATACCGGCGGAAGTTTTACCGTTAAAATTGTTGAACTACCCGGTAGTAAAAGTACAGTAATACGCGTGGTTGCATAGTGGCACGCGATAGTGGTTGTTGATGCTTACGTGAGAAGTCACTCAGTTATACTCAATTATTGTTACAGTAATTGCTGCATCATATCTCTCATATTATTGATTCGATTATTGTCACAGTATTTTCTGCATTATATGATATATTATTAAATCAATAATTGAGACGACAAAAGTTATTCATATTATTAAATTGTAATATTTACAATGTCTAGAAGTTCTGTCAAGGAGAGGTTTGGTCACCTAATTGCGTGCCAATAGGGAAAAATCCTTATTGGAAAGCCACTTCTTTCTTGGGAACGACCTGGTTGTTAAATATTGTGAGTTATAATATTAATGATGAATAAGTTAGTGTTGATTAAAGATGAATTTGATAGTTCCATTGTGTTGAGATTATTTGTGTTAGTAGAAATTGACATTTATTTCGATAATAATTGATGTCTGGGGATTATATTGTTCAATCGGGTATTCAGGGCACTTTTCATGTTGGAGTACTATTCACGAGTTACTATTCATGAGTTACTATTCACGAGTTACTATTGAGTCACATTCACTTACTATTAGGGGAGTTGGTGCAAGATTGATGATACTTGCATGACTAAGTTAAAAATGGAGGTATAGATGGAGGTACTATACTGTAATTAATTTTTTTACATGTTTAGAACTATTGAGTCACATGATTTACTATTGATTCATATGATTTACTATTAGGGGAGGTGGTGCAAGTTTGATAATATTTGAATGACTAAATTAAAAATGAAAGAAAAGTTGGAGGTATTGTATTGTAATATTTTGAGCCCCAAAATGTGCAATTATCCAAACTATATTTTCCTATAAATAGAAGCTCATTCTTCCTTCATTTCTCACTAATTCACTAAAGCTATAGAGTATTTATTATGGAGAGAAATTATAGAGAGAAAGAAGAAGAGAAGTCTGCTACCTCTCTACTCCAGTATCCTGCTTTATTCTAAGGTAAGGGATATTATTTGTTGTACCTGTAAAGAGGTATTATTCTTTCATATTCATGAAGAGAATTATTTAGCTTCAATACTACGCAAGAGTTGTTATTCCAATCTTTATTATTATGTTTGAATAACTTTGTTTATGCGCAATCTGCATATACATGGTGAAATTATTCTATTATTCCATTCTTTGTTATTCTGTTGGAATAACCTGTTTATGCGAAGTACCGCATACATAGTGAAACTCTTCTATTATTCCTTTCTTTATTATTACAGCCGAATATCATGTCTCGTGTGCGTTACTGTGGGACCTAGTTCCATTATTTATTATTCATTGGAATAACTTTTATGCATGCGATCTATCGCATGTATGGTGATTTATGTTGTTATTCCATTGTTTATTATCCTGTCTATGCGTTTACGTCATACCTGGTTTCATTATTTATTATTACATTTGGAATAACTCATCTATGCGCGGTCTATCGCATGCATGGTGATTTCATTGTTATTCCATTCTTTATTATTACGCCGGAATATCCTGTTTGTGTCGCGTTCTGTGGGACACAGTTCCATTATTTATTATTCATTGGGAATAACTTTTGTTTGTATGCAGATCTATCGTCGCATGGTGAATCCTTCATTATTCCATTCTTTATTATTCATTGGAATAACTTTTGCACTGTGTGGATTACCACATGCATGGTGATTGATCCTTTGTATTCATTCCTTATTAAATTGTGGAAATAATCTGTTTACGTGGATTATGGAGAAAGTCATAATAAAAGCAAGGGATTAATAAAAACCATGGGTATATGTAGTATTAGTAACTGTTATGATAAGTTATGTTGGTAAATATGTGAAAACATTAAAGTTTCTTAGAAATCACAAAGGGTGAAAAATCAGATTTTGGTGAAAATGGAATATGAAATTTAATTGACCATATCTCCTATTATATTTCGAATTTTTGAGTGTGGTCAAGTTCTAGAGTTAGATCTATGAGTCTTATAACTTATCCAATTGGAATCACTGGAAAAGGTATTGTAGATTTTCGTGTGGACTGATTTTAGTAAAGGATGAAAAATCTCGAAATGCTTAAAAAGCTACTGCCCATAATTTTGTAAGGGCTGTTTCGGTCACTTAATTTGTGAGAAAAATTCTGGCCTTTTGGGACATGAAAGTATACGGTATAAGGTGCCTCCTGTCCAAAAATGAGCTCATTCTGAAATAAAATGAGCAAGTTATGACCATTTCAATATTTAGTTTTTCCGATTTTAAATACTATAACTTAGGAGTTCTATAACTCCGATGACCATGAAATTTAAACTGGAAGCTCACATTAACATGTGTAAGATCCTGCCAAGATTTGGGAATTTTTGGAGTTAACCTTGAGGTAGCTAATTTCTTAAGGAATTAATTAGAAATTGATTTTTGAAAAATAGTAAATAAATTTTAAAAATTCTGAGAAAAATATATGTTCATTATGGGACTATATTCTGCTAAATTCCACAAAAGAAATATTTTTGGGAATGATTTGGTATTTTTCATGAAAATGGTTTAGTTACGAACATATGAGTTAAATATGTTATATGAAGTAACAAAGTTAGAAAATAGGATTTTATGGCTTGAAAATCCTATATAAGGTATATGCAGATTTTTGATGAGGGATTTGATCATTGGTGATGAAATCTTATGAGTATGGCATTTTTAAATGATTAAATGCATTATGTGGTAAAGTATAAACAATTGAAATAAATTGTTTATAAGTTTAAAAAGTGATTAAAATATTGTTATAATATTAACAATATTAGATTATGAGTTATTTAAGTGATGAATAATATTTGGATAAATTTAAAGTCATTAATATTTATCCTTGTTTTCGTTTGATTAATGCTTATATCATTGTCATCATCCTCATGCTTATATGGTGATGAAAGTTATCTTTGGCTTACGTGCAAAGATGGACTGTTGATTATTGAATTGTATATCTTTGGCTTACGTGCAAAGATGGATTGTTGATTATTGGTTTTATTGTTGTATATCTTTGACTTATGTGCAAAGATGGACTTAGTATGATTATGACCAGGGATTATTCGGTATAGTCATGACCATTGATGATTTAATGAATATCCTTGGCGAAGTGCGAGGGATGATTCGATCTTGTGGTTTATTTATTAAGTTTGAGTCTCGATTGATAAAATTGATGAAAACTTTTTAAATCATAGAAGATAGTAGATTTTATTCTTTACTTGACTCTTTTAATGGATTGCTTGTTCCACTGCAGTTAAACTTGATTTCTATTATATTTTATTAGTTTAACATTGTTGAAGACTAATGATAATTTATTCTGCATTATCTTAGTCATAATAATTTCTTCTTTGGGCTAGTTGAGCTCACCCTTTCTGCCTTTATTCTCTTCTTGAAATGAGAATATAGATGGGACGAGTCGGGAGGAGCGGTGACGGTCCGGATAATAGCATTAGTAGTCCTCACTATTCTGTTAAATAGTGTGATAATAAATGTAATGAGGACTTCATTGAGTTTGTATACTGTCTAGATGACAATATACGTATTAAAACTCGTAGCATATGTTTTGTCGTATTTTACACGACTGTTGTATAATTATGTTTTTATTTGTATTTTATAACATGTATTTGGCGACTCAAGATGGGTGATGTATACCTAGTTTTGGGGGCGTCACAAAAACCCTAACCCTAATTTGTAAACCTAACCCTAATTGGCTAAACTAACTCTAATTAACTTATGTTAACACCTAATCATGGTTAGTAAACTTCAATTAGGTACTAATTAACATTACTTAACATTCCTAATCATTAGAAACAAAACCCTAATCAAGATTAGTGAAGATTAAAGCCTAATTAAGCTACTAAACAAACCTAACTAGCTCACAAGTAGGTTAGGAGTCACCATTGCAAGTTCCTAAGCTGCACATGACATGCTTGTAACTCCCAAGCATCATAATAGTCATCAGATCAGATCTTTGTAGAGGCAAGTTGCTCAAAAATGACCAAAAAGCCAAGTTGAAGAATTCTATAAATAGGAACCTTAGGGCTAAGCAAACTCACGAAATTCCTAAGCCTGGATACACTTATAAACTTACCAAATCAATCCTGGGTGATAGCAGCAACAACATCAGAAGCTAGAATCAAAAATTGTTCAAGAAAAGGTACAAACCCTAGTTCTTAATTAGCTTTATGATCTTATGTTAGATTTGTTGTTTAGATGTTTAGAATTATGTATTATTATGTTAGAAAGTATGTTAGATTGGTAGAACACGTTTTCATAAGATCTAGATGCCTTAATTAAGTGTTTTAAGAAATCAAAATTTTGAAAACTATGTCGACCATAAATGATGTCGTACTATAGATTCATTTGTGTTTATGTTTTGGTCAATTATTTGTTTGGTATTTGTAGCACATTAGTAGGTCTTTAATCTGGAAAAAGCAAATGTTCATTTGAACCATAGATTTGAGTTATAAGCGAATCAAAGTGGGTTGACTGTTCACGGATTGCGCTTTTCAGGTTACCCGTAAAGCTCAAAACAAATGAACTAGCTACTTTGACCAATCTGTTTAATCATCTTCTGTTTGTGATTTTTATAAGTTTTTGTTATAGATCAATACCCTGTTATATGTACTAAATATCTATGATCTTTAATTGAACAAACAACGTATATGTTTACGGGAATTAATGGTTAAAAGTCGTTGACCGAGCTTGACCAAGTTTTTTAGGTTTTCTAGAAAATTGAAGAACACGAAGAACAGCGTTTGGCTGTACTTTGACCAGCATAATTAGAGACCTTAGATTTATGCTTTGTTCATGTTAATGTTATATATATGTACCATGACATATATATTACATGTTACAACAAACATCACACACATCTAATACACAGAATCAAAGATATTTTAGCCACAAAACCGTTGACCGACCATGACTTCTGTTCTGGGTTACCCAAAAACTCAAGAACAGCTCTGACAGTGACTTTGAGCCTCTATAACTTCTTGTTATATGTAGGTTAAAGCCCAAAATTTGTTTCATGTTATACTACTGTATGAGTACTACAACATCAACAAACCAAGAATCATCATCAGTAGCCTTTTAATTAGTGGTCAAACTAGTCATTCGACCATGACCAAACTGCTGCCCAGAAACTCAAGAACACCTATCCTGTAGTTTATTGATGGATAGTTGTTGGTATGATTATGACCAGGGATTATTCGGTATAGTCATGACCATTAATGATTACATGAATATCCTTGGTCGTGGAACAAGGATGATTCGATGATGTGGTTTATTTAATAAGCTGAGTCTCAGCGATAAAGTTGATGAATTTTTTTTTAAATCATAGAAGATAGTAGATATCATGCTCTACTGGACTCTTCTAATGGATTGCTTATTCCGCTGCAGTTAAACTTGATGTCTATCGTATTTTATCAGTTTAACACTGTTGAAGGCAAACGATAATTTATTCTACATTATCTTAGTCATAATATTTCTTACTGGGCTAGTTGAGCTCACCCTTTTCTTTCATTGTTCTCTTCAGGAAATGAGAACGTAGCCGGGACTAGTCAGGGAATGGAGTGACGGTCCAGATGTTTGAATTAGTAGTCCTCACTATTCTGTGAAATAGTGTGATAATAAATGATGACTTATTTTGAGTTTGAATATTGTCTAGAAGACAATATTTGTATTAAAAATCACAGCTCATGTTGTATAATTAAGTTTGTATTTGTATTCAGTACCATGTATTTGGCGACCCAATATGAGTGATGTATACCTATTTTGGGGGCGTCACTGTTTGTATCAAAGCTTAGGGATATGATCCCTGGCTGAGATGTGAGACAAGAACTAGGAGGGAAGAGACGGGGAATTACTTCGCTAGTATGACCTACCTAAGTTTATTTGGTATTTAATTGGTCGGTTAGAGTATAGGGATAATATGTGAAATGTCAATTAACTCTTGTTTTGTGGCAGTATTTGAAAATGGCATCCGAAAAGTTGAGATAAGCAATGAAGCACATGAGACCGTTGAGTCACCAATGATCAATACCTAGGATAATGTGCAACAGGAAGATAATAATCCTCAGGTAAACAATAACACCGATGAAATGGGGAACGATGGGATGTTCAGAGGCTTTATGCAATTCATGCAACATCAGGCGAGAGCGGCTCCTGTTCAAAATGCAGGTGGAAACATTGGCAACTCTCGGGCGGTCACCGCTAAACATTTCAAGGAGTTGGGACCACCAAAGTTTTTTGGAGAGCCAAAACCACTTAAGGCGGAGACATGGATAAAGTAGATCACTAAGATATTTGATGTCTTGGGATGCTCCGAAGAGCAAAAGGTTCCCTTTGCCACCTTCATGTTGCGAGCGGAGGCAGATTACTGGTGGGAATCTGTAAAGCGTACTCAACCTGCCGAACTGAAGATGTCTTGGGAGAAGTTCCAAGAACTGTTCAACGACAAGTACTTTCCCGAAAGTATTCGTCACATGAAGGAGGTAACGTTTATCAATCTGGAGCAAAACAATATGACCGTGTCATAGTACGAAGCTAAGTTTGCCGAGTTGTCCCGGTTTGCGTCCCACTTGGTTGACAATGAAGAGAGAATGACACGGATATTTCTAAGAGGTTTGAAACCCGAGATACGTCAATACCTAATTTCTCACAAACTGTGTTTGTATTCAGATGTTGTAAATAGGGCACAACTTTTAGAGCGTGATAATGAGTCAACTCAACCAAGAGATAGCAGCCAGCAAAACGATACTACCAGTGGTAGCAGTCATTGAAGCGGTGACAACAAACGTGGAGGGAATCAACATGCCAGAAATGGTAACCACTTTGGTGGTAATTATGGCCAAGACAATAAGAGTGGACATTTCAAGAAAAGGAGATTCAACAATGATGGAAAGACGTCAGCACTAGCACTCGTTGTTAAGGAAGGAGAACGACCGCTGGTCGTATGTTACAAATGCAGAGGGGAGGGACATATCAGTCCAAACTGCATAATGCAGTCCAAAGCATGTTACAATTGTAGAAGAGAAGGTTACCTAGCCCGATTTTGTCTTGTAGTCAAGTCCAGCTGGAATGGAGGCATCAAAGGCCATCCCAGACAAGAAAAAACCCGTAGTTCAAGAGGGAGCATTTGTTGTAACCTCCCAAAAAGTGAGGAATCCAAACGAGGTGATCACAGGTAAGATAATCATAAACTCTAGCGAAGTATATACCTTATTTGATACCGATTCTACCCATTCTTTTATTTCTCCGACTTGCGCTCAACGTTTAAATTTAACTCTGGAGAAATTAAACTTTGACTAATCTGTTGAAACTCCGTTGGGAGAAACCTTCATTACATCCATTGTTTATAAGTCTTGTTGGATTCAAATCGGTAACCGCATGTTACCTGTCAATCTTATCTCTTTAAAAATACTTGCATTTGATGTGATTTTAGGGATTGATTGGTTAACTACTCATCATACTAAAATCGATTGTTTTCATAAGGTTATTAGCTTTCATATTCCTAACCAACCTATTATACGAATTCAAGCAACCAAACCACTAAAGTCAATCACTGTCATATTAAGTCATAAAGCTATTCGTTTATTGAAAAACGGATGTCAAGCTTTCTTAGCCCATTTCACAGATTTAAATAAAAATATGTCAGATTTGAATGATATTTATATTGTTAATAAATTTCCTGATGTATTCCCTAAAGAAATTCCTGGCGTGAAATTGAATTTTGTATCGACCTTGAATCCGATATAAACCCCATTTCCAAAGCCCCATATCGAATGGCTCCTATTGAACTTCAGGAGTTAAAAATCCAACTACAGGAATTATTAGACATCGGTTTCATTCGTCCTAATCGTCTCCTTGGGGTGCTCTGTTACAATTCGTGAAGAAGAAAGATGGAAGTATGCGACTTTGTATTGATTATCGGGAGTTGAATCATGTCACCATAAAAATAGGTACCTGTTACCTCGTATTGATGATCTGTTTGACCAGTTGCAAGGTGCCAAATTTTTTTCAAAGATCGATCTTCGTTCTGGATATCATCAGTTGAAGATTAAAACTGATGACATTCCAAAGACTGCTTTCAGAACTCGGTACATGCATTATGAATTCCTAGTCATGTCTTTTGGATTAACTAATGCTCATGCTGCCTTCATGGACATAATGCACCGAGTATTCAAGGAATCTTTAGATCACTTTGTGGTCGTCTTTATTGATGTCATCCTCATATACTCCAAAACCCATGAAGACCATGAGCAACACTCGAGGCTGATACTCCAAAAGCTTCGTGAAAACAAGCTATATGCCAAGTTAAAGAAATGCGAGTTCTGTCTTGAGGAAGTTGAATTCCTTGGGCACGTGGTATCAAATCATGGAATATCTGTTGACCCGAGAAATATTGAAGCAATTCATAGCTGGGAGAAACCTAAGTTAGTGACTGAAGTACGTAGCTTTCTCGGCTTAGCTTGTTATTATCGGAGATTCGTAGAAGGGTTTTCTCGAATCGTTACTCCATTAACTCAACTGACTCGAAAAGATACAAAATTCGGTTGGAACGAGGAATGTGAGAAGAGTTTTCAAGAACTCCAGAGGAGACTCATTTCAGCACCTGTTCTGACAATACCATCTGGCTCGGAGGGATTTGTCATCTACAGTGATGCTTCAGGCAAAGGTTTAGGATGTGTTCTCATGCAACATGAGAAAGTCATAGCCTATGCCTCATGACAACTCAAAGAATATGTGAGGAATTATCCTACTCATGATCTAGAGTTGGCCGCTGTCGTTTTTGCGCTTAAGATTTGGAGGCATTACCTGTATGGAGAGAAGGTGGAGATCTATACGGATCATAAAAGCCTCAATAATTCAATAACGTACTTATACAGAATCATTGCATAAGTAAATGCAAAAGGTACTTATACAATGAAAATGAATAGTTTAGATACGTGCTTACACATGTCCATTGCATAAAGTAAGTGCAAAGGGTTAGATACTTGCCTGATCTGCTGCTTATAGTACACGACTTAGTTCTATCGTTAATACAATGACCTATCATTCATAAGATTATACTTTCGATTAGAATAACATATCGTAACACATAGTACTGCTATTTGCAGTCAACACATAGCCAAATCACATTGTCGCATATGTTTATCAGTTATTAGGACACAAATAAATACTTATACAGTCAACCTATACAGGTTCGAATCAATTTTGGTAATATTTTGGTGTACCGACGACTTTATCGGGTAATTATTGAGTTTATTGTTAATAAAACTCAATTCTGTATCTTAAATATTATTCTGGACAATTTAAATATCAGTATTAAATGATTTAAATATTAAATAATTCTATTATCATTAATATTTAAATAATATCCAAATATTAATGAAACCATTGCTAAAATATTAATGTTATTTATAATAACTTAAAATATTTTTAAAGTAATAATATTACCCTTAAATAATTTTTAAAACATTTAAAATCATTTCAAAATAATTACCATTAATATTTAAATATTAATGTATTATTTATCAAAATATTAAAAGTCATTTATTATAAGTTAAAATATTTTAAAACCATTTATATCCTTTTTAAATGATTTTTAAATCAATAAAATCATTTTTAAACTATTTATTTAATATAATTATTAAATAAATCTAATATCATTAATATTAAATTATTAATGAATTTTCCCTTAAAATATTAAAAATTATATTTTATTAATTAAAATATTTTAAATACTTTATTATCATTTAAAATGATTTTTAATATAATAAAATCATTTTTAATTAATTTATTTAATGCATTTATTAAATAAATTAAATATCAATAATATTCAAATAAATACTAATATTTAAGAAAAAAATATGCCAAAGTATTAAAAGTTAATTTTTATAACTTAAAATAATTTTTAAAACTAATTTTGTAATTTTCAGAAATTATTTTCTATTTATAAATGATTTTTAGACATTAATATAATTAAAATTATTAAGTCTGTCGCTAAAGCTTTTAAAGACAGAAAGTGTCACCTATTGTGTTCTTGAGCACCAAGAACATTCAAAGGAAGTTATCAAGTGGCTATGTTTGACCAAATTTAATTCGATGTATACATTATTTCTGGGCAATCTATAACATGGATCTTGTAGTGTTAATGTAACACTACAAGTATCAATTAATATTCGGGTCAGATCATAACAAACGAGCAAGTTATAAGGCCTTGAACAAGCTGTCAGAGTTGTTCTTCATTTTCTAGGTTACCCAGAAATGAAGAATAGACCGAGCAACCTACTTTGGGCTTCTACTACTTATTATACATGTGATATTTTAGTGATCTAATGCTTTCAGGTTGTAATCAACATGTAAGAGAGCAGATCTATTACATAAAATCAATATAATAACAACAGAATCAATAGATATGGTCCAGTCAAACCATGTTCGAGACCATGTTCATACTCTGGGTTACCCAGAAAACAAAAAACGTGATCATTTTGCCTAGTTTAAACGTCCACTAAATCTACCTAGTTTGATGCTTATGTGATCTAAAGGCATGGATCTGTAGTTAATCTACCATACTACAACATGAATACAACAAGAATAACAAAACAACAAAAAACCCTAAAGATCTAAGGGCATGAACATCTTGTCAGAGCTTTCTGGGTAACAATCTGGGTTACCCAGATTTGCTTGGTCATGGTCAGTCAACCGACTTTCAACATAAATAACTTTCTATATAAACATGATCTGGGCTTGATTCAAGTTCCAGATCCAAGTTCTCATGACATACTACAACTTCAAATATTTAAACAACCAAAACTATAAACATATAAAGATCCATGAGGTCTGACATTCGGTTGTCAGACTTGATTTTAAAATTTTCCGATTTGTGAAAACATCAAATTCATGCATCTAGATGTTATGGATCTAACAAATACCAACCCAGATCAACTATATACACTACATACAACATGTTTAAACATAAAAACTTAACATCTAACATAGCAACCAAGATCAGATTTTTAAATTAGGTTTTATACCTTTCTTTGCTTAATCCTGATTCTAGGCTTTTGATCTGCTATTGGTGGTAGTGGGGACTTGATAAGGGATTGATTTACTACTGAAATTCATGGGTTTAGAGAAAGAGAGACTTGATTGGTAGTTTGAGAGCAAATGAGACTAAATAATAAACTTTTCTCTCTCTTGATCTATATATATAAGTTGGATACAATGAATTGGCTGGGATGTTGTAGCTAATTTGTATGGTTTATAGGCACATGGCTAGGATAGAGTTGTTCAACAACTAAAGTTATGGCAAGTGCTACAAGTTATCTATTAAATAATGCAAGAAGGGCATTTTAGTCAACTGGATTCCAACTTTAATGACAAACTTGACAATTCATTCCAACCCTTAGGCTTCAATCCTTAGGCTTTAACCCTTAGGTCTCATAAGTTCACTTTCTAGGATTTTGTAATTAGGACTAAAATGGAAATTAAAGTTTCTAAAAATGTGAATTAGGGTTCCCTAATTAAATTACGTTTCCTAATCACTTAGGACTTGTACATTGGGCTTAGGTGTACTAATTAACATTAAACTTTATAATTTAACAATTAGGGTTTCCAATTAGCAAATTAGGGTTCTTAATTTAGTAATTAGGGTTTTCTACTGTTACACCATAATTGACTATGACACCCCCAAATCAGGGCACTTCGATCCCATAGATTTGGTGTTCACTGTACAATAAAATCATAACTAACTACCCATAAATAAAGGATATAATTAAACTTAAAAGTTTAAACAATGAATCTCCCATTAAAGGGGTTACATAATCTAAAATAAATCCCAGGTAATCTAACCTTTATTACATCATCGGCGGAAAATTAAAACATGATCATAAATAAATCTATTACATAAGCTTCATAATAAAAGATAAATTAAACGTCGTCGTCTAATCAAGCACTTTGTCCTTGCCCTTTCTTGTAGAAAGCTTTTCAAACTTATAAACTTCATGTGCATTGTTTTGTGCAAGAGTGAGCAAACAATTGCCCACAAGAAGGATAATATACAATAACGTTTTATGAATGACAATTAACTGAGCTTTCAATGGTAAAGTATTATTACTGGAACAATAAACTTTAATTCAACAACTATGAGTTCAAAGGAATAATGAACGTTTTTAAGTTAACAATAGATAACAACATCGAATAATACACTGAGGGTCACAAGACCACGAACTCTATTCTAGGTTTTCAAGTATTTCTACTTTAACCTTTAACAGTCTAAAAGACTATAATCATCATCTATGTCCTAGGTTCATAGGTGTTTCTACTGTAACCTTTAACAGTCTAAACGACTA
The DNA here is from genome assembly GCA_020205605.1 of Panax ginseng. Lineage (NCBI taxonomy): Eukaryota > Viridiplantae > Streptophyta > Magnoliopsida > Apiales > Araliaceae > Panax > Panax ginseng. The sequence continues at coordinate 113,630,927 of CM035128.1, read as the reverse complement.
TATGGACCATCATTCCGTAGTCCAGGTGATCAACCCTTTGTACTATGTATTGCGCAAACATTTTAACTCTATTGCGTAACTTTATAATAATCCCCTAATATAGGGTTGTTCATCTCAGCTTAGATTATCAGGTTCCGAACTAAAGGAAGTTTGGCTGGGAATCAGCTTCAAAGGAATTTTAGATTTTTAGAACGCTCATCAACCAAATACTGGTTGAATCATATAGAAATCAATAACTATTCAGGGGTTTGATTATAATGTCTTCACGAACAAGGTATATCGAAGAATCAATAAGAGTTAGAGTATTAACAATTTCTAAGTTGAACAAATGTTATCATTGGCAACATGCTTTCAAAAGTGTGTGCGTACATAAACAAACCAAAGGAAGTTTGGTTTGAGTTGACTTCAAGGGTAATTTAGAGTTTAGATGTAACAATCTAAAAATTTAAATTGTAATTTTAAATATTTATTGAATTATATAAATATTTAATTGGTGTATCTATTGCTAAATAAATATTTGTTTAATTTGATTTGATTATTTATTTGTGAAATAAATAATAAATGTGTGAAGGAAATTTATTATTATGAGGAATATTCTAATTTAATTTAATTATTAAGTTAGAGAATTTATAATGATTATTATTCAATAAATTGTTATTAGAATTAATTAAATTAAGTATGAAAACTTAATTAAATAAAGTGTGACAAATAACTATATTATAAATATTTTATATGGTTTATTAAAATGGTTTATAAATTAAAGGGAGTTTAATTTAGTTTTTGTCAAACAAGGCTTAAGATATTAATTCTTTAAAAATTAAAGGGTTTTGCCAAACAAAGCCTTATGGCTAATTTCTAAATTTTGAACTTAAATAAAATAAATTAAAATATAATATTTATAGAATATACGTTAGATTTTTAACTAATGTTTTATTAATTGCGGCGTATTAAGGATTAACAGTTTTAGTTTTTTGTATTATAACTATCAGTTTGGTTTCTTTTTACGTATTCTAGTTACTGAGAAAAGAGAGAAGACAGTTCAGAGATAATTGAGAGAGAAGCTGTGAGGGAATTGGGAGAATCTTAAGAATCTTTGCAGCAAACTCAGTGGTGATAGCAAGAATTTTAAGCAAATTAAAGGTATTTTTTTACATAACCTTAGTATGGTATATATATACATATGCATATTTGTGTTCACGGCAAAAACTATATGCTCTATGAATTCCATATTCTTGAATTGTAGCTATACAATGAATTGTGGGGATTATTCATGTTGGTGAGGTTTTAGTTGGGTTATAAACAAGAAATTGTTTTCTTAACATATAGATATGATTGTATGCTAGATTAAGTCTGCAAGAAGAGAAATTTGTTTTTACAGTGAATATATGTATGAACATAGTTTAAATATAGGTATGAATGTATATATATGATTGTGAACTAATGGTGAAATTGAACTGTGAATTGTTAATTGGGTATGAAATAAAGAGAACTTAGTTCAAAAGAATCAAATTGGTGTATCATTATGATTACAGTGTTCACTATGTCAAGAAATATAAAAAACTGGAGTTTTTGGTTTTAAAATATTTTATTCCAGTATTTAATTTTTCTAGAATTATGGTTTAAGTTGTGTTAATTTAGTATTTGTATGCTTGGTGAAGTTTATGTGTAATTTACATAAGTTATACATATTAATTGATGTAAGAAATTAAGACATAGCTTTGTTCTGTGTTTTGTTTTGGGGTGTTCTGTAATTCGGAGCCCCAGAGCCAAATTCGCGTACCAAATAAAAATCTACGCCGGCGCCAAAAATGGCCCAAAAGTTTCGCATACCGCATTGGAATTTGTTACCAAAGACTGACTTTGTCTCGCGCCCTCGGCCCATACCGAAAAAGTGGTGCAGGTTGGATAATTTGACCTCCTGTAGTAAAATGGCCATAACATTTTCATACGAACTCCGATTGAGGTGATTCAAGATGATTCGAAAAGAGGACGAATATGCCTATAACTTTTATTCTCTAAGGTTTTCAATTTGAAATCTTTATGAAGGGTCAAAATGGCCATCTTTAGGACTGTTGTGTATTTGGAGCAAATCGGATGGCGTCGGGATGCGCGAATGCAAGTGCAATCCTTTGTGTATTAGTATAACTTAATGATAACATGTTGGACATATAATAGGATGTTGTATCAAGTTGTTAATGTGTATGTGGTGCAATGAAATGATCACTTAAAGTAGTTGTAATAAAGCTAAAAAGTAATGTTCATCTATGAAAAGATGCGATGTTATTTAAACTTAAACTTATTTAGTAGTTATACTAAAAGTAAGAAAGCAACTCATGAAGGTAATGTTAGTGTAACTAATGTGTATTGTCAATACATATGGTATGTGCAGGACTTGGGGTGAGCGTGAGTAGTGATTGTTTAACCTCGCATGAGGAGGAGTTCCCAACCTTTGCTACTTTTATTATTCAAAGAAGGTTACTTTTCACTGTTATGTTATACTTATGCAAATTCTCTATTTCTAATCTCTTATTTAACGATTTATTGTCATGCAAGTTCTTTAACCCTCATTTATTGTTGAGCAAGTTAGTTAATCTTTGTTTATTTATTCGAATCGAGATTACCTTGGTTATTCAAAGTATGTACTCATTTATTGTTGAGAAAGTTAGTTAATCTTTATCTCTTTATTCAAAGTCTGTATTAGTATTGTAAGAAGTGTGTTTATTCAGCTACTAATAACTATTATTTGATCTTCGTTCTTCAATATCATTGTACTATCTTACGTTATTGTACCGCACTCTAAGTTGCTTAGCGAATCTTTACCAATTTAACTAATCCTTAGTTGATGAATGTTCTAAACTCTAAATTACCCTTGAAGTCTACCCAAACCAAACTTCCTTTGGTTTGTTTATGTACTCACACAACTTTGAAAGCATGTTGTCAATGATAACATTTGTTCAACTTAGAAATTGTTAATTCTCTAGCCCTTATTGATTCATCGATATACCTTGTTCATGAAGATATTATAATGAAACCCTTGAATAGTTATTGGTTCCTATCTCCTTCAACCAGTACTTGGTTGATGAGCGTTCTAAAAATCTAGACTTCCTTTGAAGTTAATTCCCAACCAAACTTCCTTTAGTTCAGAACCTGATAATCTAAGCTGAGATGAACAACCCTATATCGAGGATTATTTTGAGCTACGCTCTGTGATAACGTTAAAATGTTTGCACAATATATAGTACAAAGGACTGATCACCTGGAGTACGGAATGATGGTCCATATAGTCGTTTAGACTGTTAAAGGTTATAGTAGAAACACCTATGAACCTAGGACATAGATGATGATTATAGTCTTTTAGACTGTTAAAGGTTAAAGTAGAAATACTTGTAAACCTAGAATAGAGTTCGTGGTCTTGTGACCCTCAATATATTCTTTGATGTTGTTATCTATTGTTAACTTAAACGTTCATTATTCCTTTGAACTTATAGTTGTTGAATTAATTTTCTTGTTCCGATAAAAATACTTTACCATTTAAAGCTCAGTTAATTGTCATTCATAAAACGTTATTGTGTATTATCATTCTTGTGGGCAATTGTTTGCTCACTCTTGCACAAAACAATGCAAATGAAGTTACGAAGTTTGAAAAGCTTTACACAAGCAAGGACAAGGACAAAGTGCTTGATTAGACGACAACGTTTAATTTATATTTTATTTATGAAGCTTATGTAATGGATTTAGTTATAATCATGTTTTAATTTTCCGCGGATGATTGTAATAAAGGTTAGATGACCTGGGATTTATTTTAGATGATGTAACCCTTTAATGGGAGATTAATTGTTTAAACTTTTGAGTTTAATTATATCCTTTGTTTATGGGTAGTTAGTTATGATTTATTTGGACAGTGAACACCAAATCTGTGGGGTTGAAGTGCCTGGATTTGGGGGTGTCACATTAGAACACTCATCAACTAAGGATTAGTTAAATTGGTAAAGAATCGCTAAGCAACTTAGAGTTCGGGACAATAATGTAAGATAGTACAATGATATTGAAGAACAAAGATCAAACAACAGTCATTAGTAGCTGAATAAACACACTTCTTACAATAAAAATGCAGACTTTGAATAACCAAGGTAATCTCGATTGGAATAAAGAAACAAAGATTAACTAACTTGCTCAACAATAAATAAGGGTTAAAGACTTGCATGATAATAAATCGTTGAACAAGAGATTAGAGATAGAGAATTTGCATAAGTATAACATAACAGAGAAAAGTAACCTTGCTGAATAATAAAGTAGCAAAGGTTAGAGAACTTGCCTCTTGTGTAAGCTATACAATTACAACTCACGTACTCCAATATCCTACACATAGGTTTAGAACCACAATACCTATTAGATATGCTAACATACCATAACATGAACATTTCTTGCTAAACTTATCATTTTAGCACAAGTCTTCTGCTACTATACAATTATTAGGAATTTCAAGTGTTAACCCTTCACAACACCTGTTTACTAATCATTATATATACTAAGTCCTAACATATCGCGTTCATAACTTACTAATCATTTTCAACCTTGAAATTATTAATGACATGATACGGTTCAGTTATAACCTTCATATTCCATGTTTATTAAGTTAACACATCATTAGACCAAGTTATAGTGTTGCTATCCAGTGCTGCAGCAGATGGCGAAGTCATTTGCCTCGAGATCGATTATGGTAGCAATTGCTGCATACATAAGCTTAGGACTCTCTGTGCAATTTGCTATTTGGCCTAGAATCAACCATTTTTTGCCTTGGCATCGACGCAATTCTTGGCCGATTGCGTACGAGCAGAAACAAAAAGCGACATGAACGATGGTGACTTTAGCCCAATTAACACGAATTTCAGCCACCAAACAGAAAAATTAACACAAAAAAATGATATAAAACCCACACAAACATGTTTCCTCACATATTCAACCACTTAGAACAATTTAACAACAACTTACCCAAGTTTAATTTCTCAAATTCTATATTTTGATATGAAAACTCCATTTTTTTGACATCCTTTACAAAATCCATCACTGTAATTTCTATACTTGACCAAATCACTTTCTTCAAATTACGTTATCTACGTTTCTTAATGGACTAGCATAATCAAGCCTCAATTCACAAATTAACATACAAATTGACCACTAAAATTGGTACTTTTACAAGCCACAAGAAAATATATACTGTAATTTACTTTTCTTCCTTTTTAAATGTAATTAGCATACGAATTCTTGTTTACATACAAACTCAAACATAACCAATACATATAATCACAATTGTTGGGCTTCGGCACAGAAACGCACAACGGAAATTAAAATTTGTAAGCAATTTTTGAAACCCTAAAACAGGATCCATGCGAAAATCAATTAATTCGGATGTTTAGAGATTATACCAGATATAAAAAAGAGAATCAAACCGATCGCGCCTCGAATCTCCAACGCAATACAAACCGATTAACGCCTCTACGATTCATTATCCAACGCCAGCATGCAGAACCGGTCGAGCGATTACGCAATAAGAAGGACTTGCGGTACTAGCCACCAAAAAAGGAATGGATTTTTGAAACTGCTTTTCTCTAGTCTCTCTCTAGAGCGGCTAGGGTTTTTCAATTATAATATGTTACCCTAAGTAGTCATGCTATATATCATATATATAGTAGTTAAAAGGAATCAGATTAAATCAAAACCTAATTTCATAAAATCCGAATTTATATATATATATCTCTTAATTAAGTCTTACTTAATTAATATACATATATACAATTATCCTTTTAATTTAAATTAAATGATTTAAATACTATTAATCATATTAATATATTTAAATCCTTAAAATTTAAATTAATTCCCTTTTAAATAACGTTCTATGTGTGTGACCCTATAGGTTATTATTACGTTGGCAATAATTTTAAAATCATATTATAAAATTATAAACAGTTAGCGACATCTAGTAATGCATCACTGCTACCCAAGTAATAATAAGATCGATGATTCGATGCAACCTTTTAAGTGACCAATGTTTCAATGTAATTTAATCCTTTTAACCTTAATATCCTAGATTAAACTCGAGTCATGGAATGTGTCATACTCTTCATAATTTAATCTCGAGTTTTCTTGATCAATGAGTAGACTATATGAAACAAATCACTATTTGAGTATGGCCATGCATTTCATAGTCCTACTCAATCAAGAGGCCTATGGATATCACCCATAATATATAGGATGGTTAAATTCCATCTAGATCACTCATATTTCTCACACGATTAATGATGAACCCAATAATCACCTTTATAGTCCACCTATTAAAGGTGACATTTAATGATATCAAAGTACATAAATTCTCATGTAGTAATATAGCGATTTCGTGCCTGGAGGACCATTACATCATTGTCACTATGAGAATTGCTAATGACACTTCGCATAATGCTCCATATATAATTCTCATGGTGGGTCTGTCCATTACATCGTTCTCTAACATGTACCTATGCATTGATTTAATATCTCATATATTTATGACCAATGAGATTTGGTCATCAGTTAATCCACATACTAGTCTCAATGCATCATTGTTGTCCCATCAACAATGATACTCGACTAGGGACATTTAAGAACACTGATACTAATGGTAATATATAATCTCATGTTCAAGTCACATACTTGAAACTAATGGTTCCTGCTCATGTTCCAACTCAGGTTCAATGATATTTTGTGGTTCTCGAATTTCTTCGAGTTCTACTTTCCTCCCATTGTTTCCTTTAGAGACAAATTCTCTTTCTAGAAAAATACCAGTTCGAGCAACAACCACTTTGTTCTCAAAAGGTTTGTAGAAATAATACCCTTTTGTTTCCTTTGGGTATCCCATAAAATTACATTTGTCAGATTTGGGTCCGAGCTTGTCGAATTTCGCGTTTCTGAACGCCTCGCAACCCCAAATCTTCATGAATGACATACTAGGGCGTTTCCCACCCCACATTTCATATGGTGTCTTCCGAACCGTCTTTGTAGGAACACGGTTAAGTGTGAATGCAAATTGTCTCTAGGGCATGACCCCGAAGCTTATTGGAAGATCTGCATGACTCATCATTGATCGTACCATGTCCAACAAGGTTCGATTCCTCCTCTCGATACACCATTCCATTGCGGTGTTCCAGTGGAGTGAGTTGTGATATAATACCACACTCCTTTAGAAGTTCATCAAAGTCTTGGCTTAAGTATTCACCTCCTCGATCGGATCGAAGGGCTTTTATGCTTTTGCCAAATTAGTTTTGAACTTCATTCTTGAATTCCTTGAACTTTTCAAAGGATTCGGTTTGTGTCTCATAAGATACACATATCCATATCTACTAAAGTCATCGATAAATGTAATGAAGTAATAAAACCTACCTCTTGCTAACGAACTCATGGGTCCACATACATCACTATGTATAAGTCCCAATACATCGCTAGCCCGTTCACTATGTCCAGTGAAAGGGGCTTTAGTCATCTTGCCTAATAAACAAGACTCGCATTTCTCATATGATTCAAAATCAAATGAATCCAAGAACCCATCTTTATGGAGTTTGGATATGCGTTTCTCATTTATATGGCCTAAACGACAGTGCCAGAGATATGTCGGATTTGAATCATTTGATTTAAATCGTTTGTATTTATGTTATAGATAGGCATTTCTAAATCAAGAATATAGAGACCGTTAAACAATTGTGCAACACCATAACAAATATCATTTAAGTAAAACAAACAACGATTGTTCTTTATTATAAATGAAAAACCTTTCTTGTCCAAACAAGAAACGAAATAATGTTTTTGCTTATAGCGATACACAAAATAACAATCTTCTAATTCTAAAACTAGCCCAATGGGCAAAGATAAATGATAAGTTCCTACGGCCAAAGGCAAAGAATCTTTTGCTCTATTTCCAACTCGTAGGTCAACCTCTCCTTTAGCTTAAAGTTCTACTCCTTCGAGTCCTTGCACATTAACACAAATGTGAGAACCACATCCAAAGATCCAATACCCATGATGTAGAAGTAGACAAGTTGACTTCTATAACATATATACCGAATCAAGTCGTACTTCCTTTTCTTTTCTTCACTTCTTCCGGATAAGCATGATGGTTCCTTTTCCAAAGTCCGTGTTTTCCACGTATGACATTCACTTTCCTTAGCCACCCCACCTTTAGGTTTTAAAGCTTTGTTTGGTTTTGGAATTGGGTTTGGCAAAAGATTTAGATCCTATCTTCTTCTTGCCTTTCCAATTTCCCTTAGCATTCCCCTTTTGCACCATCATTATGGGAGCGGGTCCTACCTTTTCATGTTGTTCTCGGCGCTTCTTAACATGCTCAATAACTTCAATAAGGGGTTTCTCAATTTCATTCATAAGATAGTTCATAACAAATTGAGAGTAGTCTATTGCTCAAAGATTGCAAAACAAGGTCAGTTTGGTCTTCCGGAGTGATTGGAAAACCCAACCTATCAAGGTACTCAATATACCCAATCATTTTCAAAGACATTTGGACCAACTGGATCACGTTCACCCATTTTGCAGTGATACAACGCCTTGCTTGTATCATACCTCTCCTGTCGAGCATGCCCTTCGAACAATTTCTTGAGATGCTCGATCATCTCATAAGCATCCATCAACTCATATTTCTTCTAAAGCTCAGCGTTCATGGTTGCTAGCATGACACAACTCACATCCAGAGCATCATCTTGATGCTTCTTGTAAGCATTGTGCTCTCGTGCGTGGTGCAAAGGATGACCGGTGTCTTTGCAGAATGGACCCATCAAGGACATATAGCTTACGCTCTTGTTTGAGGACAATCCTCAAGTTCCTATGCCACTCAAGGAAATTAATTCCACTTAGCTTGTCCTTTTCAAGGACTGATCGTAATGAAAGACTATTTGTGTTGTTGTTGTTTGCCATTTGATATCTACAATTTATAAGTGTAACAATAATAAGTCAAATTACGAGTTGATATTATATAATTGATAATAGTACATTCAAAATATACCTCCCACTATTTTATTCAAATTAATAGCCCTCACCATTAATTCTAAAGCATTTTCTATTAAATCTTTCTAGTGAGCCAAGATCCATATTTCATTATGCCTTAAGTTAGCTTTGGCTATTCTCTCAAAACATAATTATTTAGGTAGACAACCCTTTGTCAATTATATCATATATAACTCTGGATAGTTTAGTAAACAACATTTGTTTCTAGTCCATCTAATGGTACCAACCAAACTCTATGCCTCTAAGTCCACAATCCTATTGAGATAACTTAGTTAAGTTCAGACCCAATGATTTTAATAGTTTGGATATCACAATTATCCTATCGCGTCTTACCTAGATAAATAGGGTACTTTGCTTTGGTAAACCTACATCTATTGATCAAGGTCTTGATGAGTGTTATTCATTGGAAGGCATCCGATTTAGACTTAATAATTTAATGAGGATTTTATTAATTTAGATCTCACCAATTTTAATCTTATTAAGCATGCATTATTATTAATCATATCATATCGCATACAAGTATAAATAAAGTGCAAAATTAAATGTGTCACAGTTATGGCCCAATCCACTGTCAATCTTTTCAAGCTAATGAAAGATTGAAGGTCAATCTAAGGTGGAAAAAGATCTTAAAATAAATAGCTTCCTTGGATCTTCCTCTAGCATCGCCTCCTCTCCATCATCATCTTTCCATTGTGTTCTTCATCTTGACATCTTCATCAATTCTGATTATTACATGACATAAAGAAACCTTGAGTTACATTCGAGGGATTTAGATGAGAAAAGAATATTACATTAGAATTTATAGAAAGGCACGACATGCAAGCCGTATTTCAAAACCAAAACCACTAACCTATGGGTCAAAAGGCCATAATCATGCACCATGCATATCACAATAAGCACATAACAATTTATATATAATTAAAGAAAACTATATATAAAATATAGGGACACGACCATCGCGTCTTACTGACGGGGTCCATGGGGGTCTCCCCACAGCGGTGGTCCTACTGATCGAACTACATTCTCAGATTGCGAATTTTTCCATACTGAATCTCTCAAATAGTTTCGAAATCATACATTTTAATCCACCAAAACACCCATAATAACAAATCATATATGTCCAGGTTTGATTTAATCATATTAAAACGAATAACAAGACACCCGTAATTTATCATATATTTCCAGCTTTGATTAATCATATTAAAACGATTCTTCATGCTTCTAATCCGATTAGAATAGTTATATTGTTATTCCACCGATTAAAGATACGATTAATGTAAGATCATCTTATATATTACCAGAATACACATACAACGGAATATCATATATTCAATTTTATATCTATAAACATGCATCATCATATATCATATATATCGAATACAATTAAAACACGTAATCTGAATTAATCTTTTCGCAAATAGCTCTGATACCACTTTGGCTTTCTACATTAAACGCACAAATGAAATTAAAATTTGTAAGCAATTTCCGAAACCCTAAAACAGGATCCATGCGAAAATCAATTAATTCAGATGTTTAGAGATTATACCAGATATAAAAAATGAGAATCTGAAACCGACTGTGCCTCGAATCTCCAACGCAATACAAACCGATTAAGCCTCTACTATCCACATCGAACGCCGCATGAACCGTCGAACGATTCTCGCAATAAGAAGAAGGACTTGCAGTACTTAGCCACCAAAAGGAATGGATTTTTGAAACTGCTTTTCTCTCTAGTCTCTCTCTAAGAGCGGCTAGGGTTTTTTAATTATAATATGTTACCCTAAGTAGTGCTATATATCATATATATATAGTAGTTAAAAGGAATCAAATTAAATCAAAACCTAATTTCATAAAATCCGAATTTATATATATATATATATATATATATATATATATATATATATATATATATATCTTTAATTAAGTCTTACTTAATTAATATACATATATACAAATTATCCTTTTAATTTAAATTAAATGATTTAAATACTATTAATCATATTAATATATTTAAATCCTTAAAATTTAAATTAATTCCCTTTTAATAACGTTCTATGTGTGTGACCCTATAGGTTATTATTACGTTGGCAATAATTTTAAAATCATATTATAAAATTATAAACAGTGAGCGACATCTAGTAATGCATCACTGCTACCCAAGTAATAATAAGATCGATGATTCGATGCAACCTTTTCGTGACAAATGTTTCAATGTAATTTAATCCTTTTAACCTTAATATCCTAGATTAAACTCGAGTCATGGAATGTGTCATACTCTTCATAATTTAATCTGAGTTTTCTTGATCAATGAGTACTATATGAAACAAATCATTATTTGAGCATGGCCATGCATTTCATAGTTCTACTCAATCAAGAGGCCTATGGATATCACCCATAATATATAGGATGGTTAAATTCCATCTAGATCACTCATATTTCTCACACGATTAATGATGAACCCAATAATCACCTTTATAGTCCACCCTATTAAAGGTGACATTTGATGATATCAAAGTACATAAATTCTCGTGTAGTAATATAGCGATTTCAGGTCGGAGGACCATTACATCATTGTCACTATGAGAATTGCTAATGACACTTCTCATAATGCTCCATATAGAATTCTCATGGTGGGTCTGTCCATTACATCGTTCTCTAACATGTACCTATGCATTGACTTAATATCTCATATATTTATGACCAATGAGATTTGGTCATCAGTTAATCCACATACTAGTCTCAATGCATCATTGTTGTCCCATCAACAATGATACTCGACTAGGGACATTTAAGAACACTGATACTAATGGTAATATATAATCTCATGTTCAAGTCACATACTTGAAACTATATAATTTGTATCACTATTCTAAGGAATTTTATTATGTTAACAATTATATTACGCAGTAAATAAAACCATAATAAAATCATATATTTATTCAATCAAATATTATATCAAAACGTTAAGCAATTATATCAAATAATTAGCCTCTAGGGCATAAACTCTAACAACAATTACAAGTTATATATCAATAATTCAACAAATTTGATTTCACAGAACATAAGAAAATTTTGCCGTAATTTCATATATGTGTGTCTATATATAACTAGTATCAATATGTAGACTAATAACTAGTATCAATATTTTCGTAAACATCTCAATCTCATGTTTGTATAACTTTCAATGTGTCTACCAAAAATGAACATTGGTATGTAGTATGTGTGGTCATATAAGAAACATAAATTATACATGTTCTAAGTTCAGAATGTATTTCCTCTCATGTTCATTATAGTATATTCAAGTTTGTTTTGAAAAGTTATTTTAAACCAAATGAGAGTTACATCTTAGTATACGTATACAACTTGAATTACATCTCATATGTAGCTATAACATATATACATGTTCACTAAATCAGAACTTAAAGTTCATTAGCTTTATCAAGGTCCATTTTTAAAACTATCATTTTCTTTATTACATGCATACTAACATCTACCAATCTATTTATGCCATGTCTAGTGTGACGTCCCCAAAGCAGGTATACATCACCCATCTTGAGTCGCCAGATACATGGTACATAATTTCAAATACAACTTAATTATACAAAAGTCGTGTAAAATACGATAAAACATAGCTGAGAGTTTAAACAAGAATATTGTCATCTAGACAATATCTACACTCAATGGTATCCTCATTACAATTATTATCACATTATTTCGTAGAATAATGAGGACTACTAAAGCCATTTATCCTGGACCATCACTCCATTCCCCGACTCGTCCCAGCTATATACTCATTTCCTGAAGAGAACAATGAAAGAAAGGGTGAGTTCAACTAGCCCAGTAAGAAATATTATGACTAAAATAATGAAGAATAAATTATCATTAGCCTTCAACAGTATAACAACTGATAGGATACAATAGACAACAAGTTTTAGATCAACTGCAGCGGAAATAAGCAATCTATTAGAAGAGTCACGTAGAGCATAAAATCTACTATCTTCTATGATTTAAAAAGTTTTTCATCAACTTTATCGCTGAGACTCAGCTTAGTAAATAAAATTGAATCATCCCTGCACCACGGCCAAGGATATTCATGTAATCATCAATGGTCATGATTATACCGAATAATCCCTGGTCATAATCATACCAACAACTGTCCATCAATGAACTACAGGCCAATGAGGACTTTTACCACATCATTCGTTACATTACGGTCATGATTATACCGAATAATCCCTGGTCATAATCATACCAAGTCCATCTATGCACGTAAGCCAAAGATGACTTTAATCACAATATAAGCATGAGGATGATGACAATGATATAATAATTCAATAAAACAAGTTCAAGGATAAATTTTAAAGATTTATAATTTAATTTATCCAGAAATCAATAACGTCCAAATTGTCAACATGATACTGCTTTGTAGAGTAAAATTCAAGAATAATATTCATGTACCAAAAATAATTTGGATGTAAAAGAAATATATTTTTCGGGTGAATAGTACCCGTGAATAGTACTTCGGGAATAGTACCCCGTGAATAGTACCTCGACACGAAAAGTGTCCCGAATAACTGAGTGAATGATACTAGAGTGAATAATAATCAGGTGAATAGTAACTTGTGAATAGTACTCTAGCACGAAAAGTGCCCCGAATACCCGAGTGAATAATACTAGAGTGAATAGTAACTGGGTGTATAGTAACCTGTGAATAGTAACTCATAAAAAAAATACCAAAGAAAATGATATTCCATGATTTAGTACAAAAGAAATGATATCTCATACGAGTATAATAGAATATACTAAACTGGCGCAAATGGATTTTCACCCACCATGCGGTAATCCATGTAGACAGATCATTTCCACAATTTAATAAAGAATGAATACAGAGGATCATTCACCATGCATGCAGTAATCCACATAGACAGGTTATTCCAACAGAATAATAAAGAATAAAATAATAGAAGAATTCACCATGCATGCGATAGACTACACAGACAGGTTATTCCCAATAGAATAATACAGAATGGAACCAGGTCATGCGTAATCCGCACAGACAGGATATTCCAACAAAATAATAAAGAATGGAACCAGGTCATACGTAATCCGCAAAGACAGGATATTCCAACAGAATAATAAAGAATGGAATAACAACAGAATTCACCAGGCATGCGATAGACCGCACATACATGTTATTCCAATAGAATAATAAATAATGGAATAATAGAAGAATTTCACCATGTATGCGGTGCCGTGATGTACAAAAAGTTATTCCAACATAATAATAAAGAATGGAATAACAACCCTTACGAGTATTGAAAGAAAATAACTCTTTTCATGAATACGAAAGAATAATACCCCTTACCTCAAAAGAAGACTGGATACTGGAATAGTGAGGTAGCAGACTTCTCTTCTTCTTTCTCTCTATAATTTCTCTCTATAATAATTGCTCTATAGCTTTAGTGAATTGGTGAAAAATAATGAAGGAATGAGCTTCTATTTATAGGAAAATATAGTTTCGATAATTGCACGTTTTGGGGCTCGAAATATTACAGTATAATACCTTCCTCTTTTTCTTCATTTTTAATTTAGTCCTACAAGTATTATCAAACTTGCACCACCTCCCCTATTAGTAAATAATGTGAATCAATAGTTCAATCATGTGAATCAATAGTTATAATCATGTAAAAATACGAATTACAGTATAGTACATCCATCTATACCTCTATTTTTAACTTAGGCATGCAAGTATTATCAATCTTGCACCACCTCCCCTAATAGTACAAGAATGTGAATCAATAGTACACACGTGTGAACAAATAGTTATAATCATGTGAATTAATAGCAATTAATTGCTCATTTATCCGATTAATTACCCGATTGGTTAGTATAACTTCCAGACATCAATTATTATTGAAATAAATATCAATTTCCACTAACACTAATAATCCCAACACAATGGAACTATCGATTTCTTCTTTAATTAATACGAACTTAATCATCATTAATACTATAACTCACAATATTTAACAACTAGGTCGTTCCCAGGAAAGAGAGGGCTTTCCGATAAGGATTTCTCCTTATTGCAAAAGCGTGATTAGGTGACCAAACCTCTCCTCGATGTAACTTCTGAAGATTGTCAATATTACAAATAATAATATGAATAACTTTACCGTCTCAATTATTGATTTATTAATATAACATATTATGCAGATGATACTATGACAACAATTGAATCAATAATATGAGAGATATGATGCAGCAATTATTGTAGCAATAATTGAGTATAACTAAGTGACTTCTCACGTAAGCATCAATAATTAATATTGTGTGCTACTATGCAACCACGCGTATTACTGTACTTTTACTACCGGGTAGTTCAACAGTTTAACGGTAAAACTTTCGTTGTTATAAAAAGATATTTCTATCATTTTCTAACTACGACAATACTTCCATTATGGGGTCCACCAATGATTATGCCGTCGTACGAATATTCCGTATTAAAATGAATATTCCCCGACCAATCGAATATTTTATATCAACTTGCTTACTTTGAAAAATTTTCAAATATCACCCATAACTTTAAAGTTTTATCAATTTAACTATTTACCAAAATAGGAAAATTAAATACTTTTATTTCATAAAATTCGGGATCTCACATCCAGGTACCTAGATACTCATGTTAAACTCATTTCCAGGCATACTCAAGTCATTTAATATGCTAAATTTAACTAGCTTGAAAACGGAAAGTAAAATCACATTTTAGGGGGTCCAGTACAATTTTACCTTGCCTAGTATAAATCGAAAGCATCCATGCCCTACACCGAACAACAACAAAGAATGAGACTGCTTTTATAGAGCATCATCCAACTTTGATTCTTTTCAATTTAAACATGTTCAAATCCATCATTAAAGGTTCCATATATGTAAACATACTTCCTAAACACATGATAGCATGCTAATTCACATTGATTAACAGAGAATTTTAAGAAATTTTAAGAATTTAGCAAGACCCAATTCAAGAACACAAATAGAATTTATACCTCCTTAAGCTTGAATTGAACTCCTCACACACTGATTATACTTCTTCAATTTCTCAGCAACCCACACTCTCAAACTTAGACTTATTAGAAAATTTTCACGCAACAGAAAGATGAAGAAGGAAAGGGTGCTTTATATAGAGAAATGTATAACCAGTTAGTGTTCTTCCACCATGGTTTGAATCAAAGGAGAAAGGAAGAAAACATTGGACAAAGAAAAGTTGGCCAACTGCTCATTTTATAGCCATCATTGCTGCTAATCTTAGCTCTCAACTACCGACAAATTTTCACGCAATGTAATGTTAGGCAACTGTTCATGTACTGACTATTGACAATTATTTTGGGACATGATCTAAATCCAAACAAATGAGCTTAGTTTGGTTCTTTTAATTTCCAGAATGAATTTTAATGTACAATTGTTACTATATTAGGAAAAATTAGGAATTATTTATATACTCACATCCTATATTCCATGTACATTAGTCCACATAATTTAATATTTTTAACATATGTAGACTCAATTTAATTGGTCACTAATAATTGAATCTTCTTCTACTATTTATTTACACATTGGTATTGAAATAAATATTTTAATAATATATATCTATTTACTCCAATATTTTAATGTACACATTTAATTATCACATCACACATTATGAGGCAACAAAATTATTTAAATCAACTTTATGATTTAGTTTCTTTTACTATATATTTTTGTATATCATTAATCCCAATTAAATGCCACACACCATTTAGTCTTAAGCAATAGGTAATTTTATAATACTACTATCCACATTTTTCATATTACATATAGTAACATGAAATAATATTTAACAATAATGTTCACATTAACAATAATGATAACTAATTCTTTAGTCTTTATTAATGTGAATAACCCCCCCCAACTATAAATCATGCACACAGTGAAAATATTTTTCCAAGTTTTACTACCCGAAAATATCTTTTATTCTCATTATAATTTTTTTTATTAATTAATCCCTTTAATAAATAATACCCTCATTTATTATCTTGCCATTCTAGATGATTATATAAATTACTTCATTAATATTATTCACAATGTAAATTAATTAATAATATAATATTAACTAATTATTCTCTCCTTAATTAATTTAACCACTTAAATTTCCATTCCCATGCCACACAAGGCATTTCCTAATTCTCATCACAACTTCACACTTATAAATTCAATTTGAATTAATTGAACTACTCGTCTTACTACACATCAATATTTATATTCAAATAAGTGCTCATTTTCGTACTATATTGAAGTAATTATTTATTCATGAAATTCTCGGTTCTTACATCCCCCCCCCCCCCTTATAAAAATTCCGTCCTCAGAATTGGTACAAGGTTACACGAATAAATAAGGATAATCCCTTCGCATTTTATCTTCTAATTCCCATGTGGCCTCCTCGGCATCATGGTTTCACCAAAGTACTTTTATAAAAGATATACTTTTATTCCTTAATGTATGTTCTTTCTTATCTAATATCTGAACAGGAATTTCTTCATATGCCAAATTCTTCTCCACTTGAATGGGCTCGTACGAAATCACATGTTTGTAATCAGGCTTATACGGACGCAACACGGAGATGTAAAACACGTTATGGATGTGTTCCAACTCAGGTGGTAATGCAACTTTGTACGCCACTTCTCGAATGGTCCTGTGAACCTCAGACTCAATTTTCCTTTCTTATCGAATCGTATTTTTCCTTTTCAGGGATATACTTTTAAGAAAACGTGACTTCCGACTTCAAAGTCGCGTCCTGACGATGCAAGTCTGCGTACTTCTTCTGGCAATCTTGTGCAGCTACTAATCTAGCCCTTATTAATGTCACCGCATCTGTGGTTTGTTGAACTAATTCTGGCCCTAGCATCTTTCGGTCTCCAACTTCATCCCAACACAACTGTGTTCTACACTTCCTCCCATAAAGAGTTTCGTACGGTGGCATGCCTATACTCACATGGTAACTATTGTTATAAGCAAATTCTACTAAGGGTAGGTGATCGTCCCAACTTCTTTTAAAGTCCATCACGCAAGTTCTAAGCATGTTCTCTAGCATTTGTATCATTCGCTCACTCTGCCTGTCTGTCTGTGGGTGATAAGCGGTACTTAACCTCAATTTTGTTCCCATCCTCTCTTGCAAGCTTTTCCAGAATTTTGACGTGAATCGATAACGGCACTTGTTTCCTCCTTTTTGATTTAACAAAATGGACTCTAACTCATACAAGTATACACGGGTCAACAAGAAGTATAGAGTAAGAAAGTATCGATCCCATGGAGAAAGATGAATAAATCTAAACTATCATGCAACAACCTAATCACTATTTTTGTACGCTTAAACGATCAATCCATAAATAAATTGAATTCTAAATTAA
This sequence comes from Panax ginseng, assembly GCA_020205605.1. Taxonomy (NCBI): domain Eukaryota; kingdom Viridiplantae; phylum Streptophyta; class Magnoliopsida; order Apiales; family Araliaceae; genus Panax; species Panax ginseng. The sequence continues at coordinate 113,612,445 of CM035128.1, read as the reverse complement.
TTATCAACACACAAATTATAATAACTAAGGTAAGGTAATCAAATTAGAGAGAAATGGGATCCTAATATTATTTAATGTTTCATCTAAAATGCAAGCCTCATGTTTTGTTTAATTATTTATTACGGAAAGCCAGTCAAGAACACAAAAGTGGAACATAAGCATCTTTCAATGAACTATGTCCAATTTACACAAAATCCACAATTGATAGAATTCATGTAAGCATCTTAATTACCAAACACACTATATGTCTATGTGAATTTATAACAATAATGATTTTAAGTACAAGTTCTCTTAATAACTACACATGGTGAACCGGTATATGCCTATTCGGGTCACGAATCACAAAGCCTAATACAAATAAGCCTTATGAACGTATGCCATCATGGTCTAATCTATACTTAGATTTCATTTTCCAAATCCATACAAGCAATTAGTGTGAATGGTGCTCAAGCATTCAAGCATTTAGCACAACCATAATGGCCAATCCACTAATAAATATACAACATCACAATCAGGGATACATGTTTAGACTACACATCAAAATCCATTAGAATCCCATAATGGAATTTAGTTCATTTATGAACCAACAACCATTATGGGATTAAAGTAAACCATTTAAATGAAAAATGTAAACAAGCGATTAAAGAGAATAGAGAGATCAATACTATTAATTCCTGCTGCAAAGTCTATTTCCAGGCTTGTTCAAATCCACAATTGTCTCCAAAAATGAAATCTAATCTTATTCAACAATCAAAATAAAGAGAAGAGCTTAAAGTAGCAATCTAAATGCTCAAAACCACTCTAGAGTAAACTAAACCTAAGAACAATAGTAAAAACTGAAAAACCACGTCTCTAGTAACCAACCATATCGTCTCACAGATAACAAACACGCTCAAATTTCAAATTACAAAAATTCAAAGCTTTTAAACTGAATACGACCATGTGTGGCACAATATTACACTATAATTCGTGCACCATAGCCAGTAAGTTCGTCTGTCGAGTGTACATGGCGCGGGCGCCATGGCCCTTTTGATAATGGAGCGCTGACACGCACATGACGTGTTTTTATCTCGCATTTCTCCGCTCAAAAGCGCCATGATTAGGCTATATGGCAATAGCCATGCCATTCTTTGCCGCTTGTCTCTACTTGTTTGCTGCTACTTTTCTGCTCTTCATTCCTTCTCTTCTTCACTTCACCATTTCAATAACCCTCTAAGTGTTCTCCTCATTTCTGTAATCCAACTGCTCTTCATTCTAGCTCAAGTCCACCGTGCCATGTTAATGCTATTTCCATACCATTTTATACCATTCCATGCCTTAAGTTACTAAAGGAGTTCCAGCTATGCATACTACGAAATAATCAAAAAAAGAAAATAAAACATAATAAAACTACTTAAGTTAAGCATAATTTTAGTGAGTTGGTAACCAATAAGTAGGTATAAAACCTACTCATCAAATACCCCCAAACTTGAACTATTGCTTGCCCTCAAGCAATGCACACAAACATAAAATAAACAATGCAACTATATGCTACGCAAACTACACTATGATGCAAGTGAGTCCCAAGATTTCCAGCCATAATAGAATTCCAATCAAGTATGGCTTAGAGAATTATCCAGATTCAAGAAGAAAGTATCAACCCAAGCTATAGACATAACATCATACAATCAAATAATCCAAACTTACTATAAAGATGTTGTGTGTGTGTGATGTGTTCATAAATAAGCTTGACCAAGGAAAAGATTACACATGTTATACTGCTAAAGACAGAAAATTAAAGTTTAAATCAAGAACTACATATACTAATGAGACATCAACTACTCCAACACATCAATACAAACTAAGGTTCAATAATGGGTTTATTCTGCTTTATTTTTACTCACGAAAGCGATTTTTTCACTTTTCCGCGGTGTTTATTGATTTCTTTTCTTTTTCCCATGACTGTGCAATGCCTCATTCCATTAGGCTAACAGTGCTACCCCTTAGCGAGCTTTCAACCAACGACTCCTAGACCATAAAAGACCTTAGGGCGCTAGGTGTAAAGATAATCCCCTTGGACGTACTTGCTCAAGTAACAAAGGCCTTGAAACAAGACTAGCTTCGGTACTATTTTTATATTTTTATATTATTATTTTTTCTCTTTTTCTTTTCTTTTCTTTTTTTTATATAGCAAGCATACCCATGTGTTCCCAAAGTTTTAGTATAAATGTTTACACAGTTTATGTCCACTATTTTCTACTCAGCAAGCAAACAAATTATTCTTATACCAACAAGCAGACTTGAACACCTATGTGCTACCCGATAGAATCTAAACAACAAGCATGAATTAAATCATTTAAAATATTATAATCGAGCTCATGTTATCCACCAAATTCAACATTGGCTAAACTAGAATTCCACAAAACTAGAAACTTGGGATATGCAATGAAACAAACAACTAAATAAGATAACAATCAGTAAAATGCCAAAAAAAAAAATTGCTACTTAAATTAAACTAACCCCATACTAACATGCAAAAATTAAAATAAACATGCATAATATGATGCCAAAATAAACTACATGCAATTAGCTACATGTTCTACACTACTAAACACCTAATACCTCCAAACTTATTATATTCATTGTCCCCAATGAATGAAGGTAAAGGGTTATAAGGAACTCCCCTAATTATCAGCTGTACCACCCTCCTCGGGTGGTGAGTCTGGCGGTGGAAACAACACTGTTGTCCTGAACTGTGGCCACTCTAGGATTGTTCCTTGTTGCACAAAATCCTCAGCTAGGGACAGCGTTAAACCATTTACAAATGCTAAAAAATTATCATACATCGCATCTACTTTTCTCTCCAACCTTCAAGACAAATGATCATTATTTGCGCAGCAGGGGCGAGTTGAAGTGCTCGCTTCAAATGTTACTGCATGGGTCATGGGAGATGGCAATCGACGATCGATGCGGTACCGAAGAATGGAAGAATGAAACCTTTGCTCCTCGGGTGTGGTATATGTAATACCCGAGAATTTCTGCATATTATTAAATAAATATATTAATGGAAATAAATATTTATTTGAATATGAACAATTTCGTGTTATGAAATGAGATAACTTAATTATATTAAATAATTAATTAGTTGAGAATACGTGGAGTTTGTGGAAAACTCGTTGAAAGCCTTGTGTGGCATGGTGATGGAAATACAAATAGTAATGATAAGCGACGAAGAAATTATGAGATGAGCAATTAAGTAATATTAATTGTTAAGTGTTATTGTAGTATATTTATGGATTTTTAATTGATATTAATAAGGTCGGTTAATATGTGATTATTAATTGTTATTTAATTAATAATGGTTGTGGTGGAATATTATTTCTTGGCAATTATTAATAATAGGTGATTATTATATAGATAAGTAATGATTATGGAAAACCCATAAATGGTTAGATTAATTAATATTAGTGTTAATTAATTAAGGAAGAGCATGGTTATTTATTTAACTTAATTAAGTGAGTTATTAATATAATAATATTATATTGATAGTTATGTGCATGTGAACAATAATACAAATATAACTATATAGTATGGTGTGACATTTATGTGACTATATATTAAGTCTTATAAAACTATATTGTAGGGACATTGTAATTAAATATATTGGAACTATATGTTATAAATACATTATCTATGTAGCAATATGTATGTGGGCATGTGTGGAGATAATATACCATGAACTATTAAAATATACCAGTGTGATAAAATGTACATAGATTATATGTATATTACATTTCCATATTTCATCTACTACATTGAAACCTTAATTATTAAGTGTGACATTTAATCATAATATATGGTTGAGATGTGTATTAAAAATATACCATAAGAGTGAGGATGTGTAGGAGTATACAAGAATGCTAGTTAACTTGTTTGTCCCAAATTAATAGTCCCATTTACCTCTCATTTCTCACTCACGTGCATTTCATAAAGGCTAAGGTCTATGCTTTCATATTTTCTTCCAAGCTTGCTAGGCATGATCATGGAGGGACTGGTACTCATAATGAAATCCAACAACTAATTACCAACTCCTTCTTATACATCATGCAATCCCTCAACCCATGAGTTTAAATTCTTGGGCAATGGTTTGGCATGGTAAATGAGTTTTTTATAAATGGAGCTCTTCCCTTCATTCTTTGTGTTGTTTGAGATTATTGAGAATTGCTAAGTAAGAATTGAGAGCATACAAGTGTGCTAGAGCTTAGGAGTTCAATTGGAGCAAGTTTCATTCATATTGCAGAGGTATAATCCCATTCTATACTTACCATTTTCAGTTTCTGTAAACAGAGTTCTTGAAATCTTAAAGTTCAAATTCTTGAATTCATGGAATTATATGTTAAGGAGGTTGAGTAATGTTTAATTAGTTGTTATATGATCATATAAGCATGTTATAATGGATTTATGGGTGTTTAGAATCCATTTGGTGTATAAATTTTGAGATTTGGTCGGACGCTTATCGGCAGATCGTTCTTGCTTTGAACAGTACCTGTTGCAATTGCTACTTACATTTATATTAAGACGCAGCCTACAATTGTATTCACCGCCTTGATTCTTGAAGTTCGCTTTTTAGTTTCATTTTGCAATCTGATATAGTACTAAGACTTATTATAGCATGTAAGCATGTGTAATGTGTATGTGCATGTATACTATGCTAAGTGGAATATGTTTTAAATAGGTTTGCATGATTAACAAAAGTATATGGTTTACATAGATATTTGAACCTTAAGTTTTGAAAACAAACTATGTAAAAGATCATGTTCTACAAATTATGAACCTAGTGAGCTATATATGACTGATTTTACATATAGATGAGCATGTTGTAGTGTACATAGTCCATTGAGCATGATCAAACTTGTTAAGCCTTACGTTAGGAATATATTTTCAAGATAAGACTTAGCCTAATATGTTAACTTACATGATTTCTACATGTTGTATATTCTGACTTTGCAAAGCATGTTAGTGCGACTTAGACATGCAGGAATAAACATTTAGCTTGTGCTTATATGATCGAGAATAAAGCATGAACATGTTGTATACTTTATAAATGAAAATATGACTTTTGAATAGGAATATTTTCATGTTACCTTAAGGACTAGAATCCGACATTTATGATCATATTTGATGATGCTCTTAGACTAACTCATGTAGTGTAACCATGGATATATTATGCTTGTATGTTATATTTCAAATGAAGCATGAACAAAGCATATTTTCAACTAAAGCGGTGTTAGTTTCAAGTATGTGTTATGAATACACAGAAGCATGTATAATATGAGTGTTGTGTAGACACTCAAAATTTTCTGCACTCCTATTACTAACATTGCAGGAGGGTAGATTCATCTTTTGGAGATAACCCTAAAAGACAGCTTACATCCACTCCGGATACTACCAGAAGTTTAGTTCCAACCTGGAACACAACCCGGGAATGTCATCTCAAAACCTAGAACACACACCGGGAATATCATTTCCAATCTCAGAGATAACCCCGAGATATGTAGATCAAAAGACCGACAACAACACCGGAGAGGACAGTTTTATCTCGGCGATAACACCGCGACGCTCAGTTCCAGTCCCAGAGAAACACTGGGAGTAGCAACCCCATCCTTGGTGATAGCCCCAAGAGATGCCATTGCAGTTCCGGCGATAACCCCAAAAATGCTTGTTTCAAACATATGCAATCAACTTCAACCACCAATATCCTGTCAAGGCACCCACACCTCAGACCTGGAGATAACAATGGGCAGACAGGAACACCCACAGATAACAGTGAGACATACAAACAAGCAGCAGTCTAATTTCAGATGTAACCCTGAGCAACATTTGCTTTCTGCTTCAACCGGCGATAACCCCGGTGAGGAGTCAAAACGTCATCTTACCACTCCAATAAGATGATATCGCGACATACCAACAAGTAGTCCAATCTCAGCTGTAACCCTGAGCAACGTCTACTTTCAACTCAAAATGGCGATAACCCCAGCGAGGAGTCAAACGTCATCTTGTTCCTTCGACAAATGGCACGTCGTCTCAACACATCATACATACATCCAACAATGTCCCACAAGAACCGAGGAGTGACAATCCCGAGTGATTATTACGTGTGGCAATACTTTGGATAGAATTTGAAGCTTGAAGACCATGGGCATAGACCCCTCTTCTTGACTTCGTACAACCTCTAATCCATGTCATTACGTAACTCTCGACACAAGCGGTCCGAAGAATGTCAGATATACCTCGTTCGAATGCTCGGATTGAAGTTCTGCAAGTTCGAGTGGACATTACAGTGCACGACTGTATGTACTACGAGACGACGGGACCCGCGAGGCTCAGATCCACCACGACCAGCCGCAGGTACAACTGCGGTTGCCGCATGTGTACCTGCGGCCATCCGTCTATATATACAAGGCTTGGGTCAGCCATTTAAGAGGGAGGAGAGAAGGAAAAAAGCGAGGAAGCCCTGTCTATTTTACTCTGCATACACATCTTTTGAGTGTTTCCTCTTCTTTAAACACTAGTTAGCTCACATATAGCTATATTTTATCTGGCGGGAGCTGAGTATTTATCCATTTAAAGTCATAGAAGTCTACTTTGGTAGCCCACTGTAAGCCTTCTTACATTTTATAAAGCCTTCTTCTCATATAGCACACACTGTTATACACATTGAGAGTCGCGTTGTGTGCGTTTGCCTTAACTTCCTATCCGTGGTTTTCATTACATCTGTATATATATACTAATATATGTATATATTTCATATATATGGACTAACATTATCGAGTTATGCCTCGATTGAGCCTAGACTTCGGTCTGGAGCGTTTAAATTGCTTATATATATATACTTATATATATAATTGATGTCGGACATATCCGATGAGCCTGTGTGTTTACTCGCTTTTATATAAGTATATATATATATATATATATATATATATATATATATATATATATATTTGTACATATATATATATATTTACATTCTGTTCACTGTGCCCTGAGTCTACTTTCGTGGCCTTATGCGGCTTTTTTTACATTTTGTCCTCGCTGAATTTACTTACGTGGCGATTGATCGCTTATGCCTTTATTTACATTTCGTCCAGTATGGAGTTTACTTAAATGGCGGTTGATCATGTCCATACATATATATTTACCGCTTTTATATATTTACATTTCCGATCACCCATAGAGTTGCTTCGTGGTGGCTGATCATGTCTGTATATATATATTTACAGCTTTTTTATATATAACTGCTTACTGCTTTCCATACAAATTATAGTATCATGTGAGCCTAGGAATAATGTGATCACAGTTTCAGTTTACTGAATCTAGATTCTGTTCCCATGATGGACATTTTTTAGTCAGAAGCGACTTGTACATTATTTTACAATGTATCGAATTTCCTTGGATGGTCATTATGCCCATGAGGAGTTCTAAGATCATAAATATATTATTTTCTAGAGAATGCTTCATATATCGAAAATAAAAGCAAACAGTATATACTATTTCTATCACTATTGCGGAAGATATAAACATAAATTGTTTATACATTAAACTTTTACATCATTCCCTTTTTCACTTGTCTTTTCAAACAAACCTTAACAATTAATACATACCTCAATATCTTAGAAGATTTACAATACTATTTTCCCATCGAGAAAATTTAATAAATTTAACTTTGTTTAAAGAAACTTTGCACTTTGTCTTTTAACTCTGTCCTTATTCAAGCCTTCATCTTAATCGAAAATTTTATCATGATATAGCAAGGGTGAGCAACAAATTTGCCCGACAAGTTTTACATGACAAAAATTTGCCCAGATATATCATGATTGAAAAAGAATGGATAAGCTTTCAAGTTTTCAACAATATAATAATTGTGAAATAACATGAATCAATTTTTCAACGATTGAATGGTGAACCAATAATAATGGATGTCAACAATTAACATGAACAAGTTTAAGCTGAAACATATGGTAATGAAGGTGATCGACCTTTCATACACGATGAACATATCTGACATGCACATGTGCGAATCAATAATTTATTGACGTGGTAAAATCAACAATGATTAACCACTAACATGCTTTGAATTAACAACTCAATTTGAGTTAGGAAACTTGCACAATAATTATAAGTTCAAGTTTAGGAACTTGCTTGTCTGAATTGATTCTGCTAAGCGATCAATTTAATCTCTTATAAAAGACCTATCATTAATAAGATCGATCCTCCAATTAGCATAATACATTTTATCTCACAACATTATTACTCAAATAATAAATTAGCTAACATTTAGCCACATAATTAAACATTAAATAATTCTTTAACTCATTAGTAATATTATTATCCTTAATAATATTACTATCATATCCATTATCTTAAACTTTTGCCTAATATTCTTTTTATAGAATATTTATCATTTACAAATATTATTAATCATTTAATAATATTTAAATCCTTCTAATATTATTAATCATTTAATAATATTGTAATCACTGCTTCTAATATTATTAATCATGTAATAATATTTTACTTGTTTCATAAATAATAAAGGTCTCACACATTTTAAGATGCAAATACTTTACACCTTGAAACTTAAACCATTTAAATTTCATTTTAGAAATATCTTTTACCTCTACTACTTCAAAATTCGGAGTTTAAGCATAATGTATAGCTTTTATAGTAAAAATCAATTTACTATATTATTTCTTCACTTTAAATAACTTTTACTTGATTTGTCCATTCATGAGTCAACAACGACTATTGCCTCATATATAAACATTTTATCTCACTAGCACATTAATTCTTTTTATTTTTTTCATTTCACGATTATTAGCATTTTTGCTTCGTTTCGTAAATCTCGACTCAAAAACTTCATTTTGAGCAAAAAACCTCAAAATATCATTTTTATGATTAATACAATATTTCAAAGGTTTTACATTCTTTGTTCCACCACAAAATAATTTTATATATATATATATATATATATATATATATATATATATATATATATATATATATTATATATATATATTACATATTTATATTTATTACATATTTTTATTGCTTTATTATGCACGAAGAAAGTTTCTCGGCATATAATATTACTTATAGTCAAATTTCGCACCATAAGACTTTATTAGATTATTATGACTTATTATTTCTCTATCATTTGCCCAAACACATAATATACTTCATTGAATATCAATTTCAACATTTACATTGAAAAAATATCATAAATCTCTTATTAAATCTCCCGTCGAATATTATTAATTATGCAATAATATTTTACGCTAAGGTTATCAACCTTTTAATAATATTCCAATCAAATACTACTAATAATATCTCAATACAATATTATTAGTCATATAAAAATAACTTAAGTCATTAATCACATAAATAAACAATTATTTCAATTGTTTTCCTCTTTAATAAATAACTTGCTTAAGCATTCTAAAATGCTATAAACATTACAACACTTTAAACCCGGCCCAAAGCTTCATTACAAACTTGCATAAACCATGCTCACGGGTCTCACTTCATACATCGCATTTTTCCTATTTTTGGACACTTTTGATTTTCTAAATATTTTACCCAGCCTCACTAAAACAGCCATAACTCTCGCGTTTTAAAACATTTTTGAGCGATTCTTGAGCCCACGCGAAGATAACTTCAAGGGCTACAACTTTTGTCTCACGACATTTTTCCAAAATCATTACACATCAGTCCAGAAATTTACACAAATGTGGCTGTTCGAATTTGATTAACAGTTTTGATACACATCTCCCGAATGCCATAACTACCTCATCCGGAATCGGAATTAGTCCGTTCCGGAGTCTATGGAAAGCTAAATCAGAGTACTACAACATACCAAAAGCCCAGAATTTTTAAAGCACAAAAACTGGACGAAATTGCCCTCGCTTCTGACTGCCACGAATCTGTCCATTTTTTTGTTATAAAAACGGAACTGTTTTCACCAAATCAGTCACTACCCCATGTAAACTCAACATTTTTGAGTACTACCACTTGGGTTAACTACTAAACACATATATCTAACATCCCTTTTGACGGATCACAAAAAGAAGTCATAGATTTAAAAGCGGTGAGATTTTCAAAGTACATAGAAATTTTGAGTTTCTAAACTAGAAAAATTTTATTTTTCTCTTCTTTTGGTTTCAAACCAAATCAACATCCAAAATAGCTAAATCCATACATGAATCTATATAAATCACATATATCTTAGGGTTTTAACTCCCAAATCAAAAACCCAAATCATCAATTTCATAAAATAAAGGAATAAAGCTTAGAGAGAGAAAAATTTTACCTTCTTCTTCTTCTTCTTCTCTTCCATGGATGGATCTTTGGTGTATGAAGATCAAAAACTCCTCTTCTTCTCCTCTTGGAGCTGCCGAAGCCTCCTCTTCTCTCTCTCTCTCTCTCTTTCTTATTGCTTTCTCTTCTTCCTTTTTTTTTTTTTTTTAATATTAAGGCCACTTGGCCTTTAAATTGCCACATGATGGTTTAATTAATTGTTTTCATTAAATTGTTTTATTAAATGATCACCATGCCCATCATCACTACTTGGGTTAAAATAAATTGAGACATTTTCCATAAATGTTTGGGCTTTCCCACTAAATTCTTTTGGGCAATGAAATATATACATAGACCAATTCTTTCTATCTTTACCCACCTAAATATTTAATTAGGGTATCATTCCAAATAATTAAATTTAAATCATCATTCTACTACAATAAATTCTATAACCCAATTAAGCTTATTTTAATTAAGTTATAAAATTAATAACCTGAGATAATAAAAATATATCTCTTAACTTAATACAATTTACTAATCTCCCACAAGTGGGCTTAGCTTGGGCTCTCAATAATTAATTCCATTGAGCTAGCCATTTTTACTTGATTACTTACTAACAAAAAAAAAAATTAGGCTTCCTCTACAAATTAGATTGGGCCTTTATAATTCTTGTCCCATACATAATATATTTAGGCTAGATTATTAATTTAATCGCCCTTAAATCATATTATCTACTAGTCTCATACTTAATTAATTAATTGGGCTTGCTTATATAATATAACTTCCTTAGTCCATTAAATATATTTCTCTTGGACTCTCTATAAATTAATTGGGCTATGATATTATTATAGCCCATTACTTCTAATTCTATTCCATTCTACCCTTATCATTAAATTAGAGTTTACATGCACTCAAATGAAATAAAAATTCTTACTTAAGTACATTTAATATCTTAACCTAATTAGACTTGCTATAATTAGGCTATAAAATTAATTAACTGAGATGTATAAAATAAATCTCTCATAATTGGTATATATTCTAAATACCATAATTCTCTTTTCCCATAACCCTTAAGTTATTAAATCTTTCATTCCTAATTTATAATTAGGATCACATTAGTTTCTTTTATTTGCTTATATAATAAACAAATATAAACTATCACATAATCTTCATATTCCTTTACTCACCTATTCGAACAAAATAATTTAATAAATTGGGACATGTTCCACAATTCACTTAAATTAGGTCACTAAAATAAAATATTAGGACCACTAAATAACGATAACCATTTAGGTTATTTAATTATCACGCCTAATATATATATATTAGGTTACATAACTTAATTCTTACTTCACTTTTATATACAAAATAAATGTATTCACATTATATAATGTATATTTATTTAATCACACATATAATTCGTATAATCATAACATATTTCACTTCTCATTGCTAATCGTATTAACTAACGACTTTATACTTATATAAATTCTTATTTGCCAATCAAGGCCAACACTCAAGCTATGTTAATTACTAACATAGTTTTATCTTGATCATTAACTTGATTCATCATTCCTCTTGCTAAAATATATATATATATATATATATATATATATATATATATATATAACATCTCTTCTTGTGAAATCTTATCTCCAATAATAAAATTTCCATATGTACTTATATAACATTTCTTAGACTATTAGGTTCACATCAATTTACGGTATCGTAATACCTTATTCTTGATATTCCTCAAAGTACATATTAATTCATTTCTAGGGTTTTAGAATTTTGTAATCCATATTTTCTCTATTCTCATTCGAATATCAAACCATATAGGTTTTTCTTGAAAATTTTAAATAAATTCTCAAATTCTCATCTAGGTTTTATTCTTTAACCTTTATTCTAATCATTTAAGATTTTAGAAATTTTGAGGTTTATCACATTCACCCTTCTTCTAAAATTTAGTCCTCGAAATTAAAAGCATACTAATCTCTGCTTATTCTCTTATTCATAACTAGGTTTTCAACTTAACCTTTACAATTTCCTCCTTTGAGGATTTCTCTTTCTATCATCATATTTCACCATAACTACTCACTTTAGGGTTTACATCTTCTAAACATTCTTCAAAACTAGGTTGTCGTAATAACCTTTATTCAATCATCTCGATTTCTACTTTCGTACACTGACGAGTTTACATTATTCATATCAATCATCACGTTCTACCACATTACATTACTCTGAAGGGTTTAAAAAAAACTTTTCATATACATGCGAGGGATCATAAAAATTTTGAACTACGAGGTTTAGGGGTATTTCTACCTGCTACCCTTTCAATTAAGAAAGAAAGGTACTCTACCTCTTAAACATTTCTTTAATAGGTATGTTTACAATCACAAAGAAGGTAAACTACAAATCTTTGGTACTTTAGATGATCGATCTATTGTACCTTAGTAATCTGAAACGACTATATGCATCCTTAGATTGGAATATTTTATCCAATTAGTATATCCCCATTTTCGGGGTTGTTCACCTCGGACTTATCATAAGATTCCTCACCAAAACAATTTGGTTTGGCATAAGCTTTCAAAGAATACTTTGAATTTCATAAACATTTGTCTAAATTTGAATCAAATAGCTTAGACACATATCAATAATTAAATTTCAATCGAAATATTTACGGCCAAATTCAATTGGCATAAATTATCTTTAAAATTCTTAAAATCATTTTGGCGTCATGATACATAAGTATATATATACACTCAGTTGAGGATTCCGTCATTTTATGACTTTGTCATACTACATCATACTATAGTGGGGTGATGATCTTTAGATCACATCCAACACTTTAAGTAATTACTGCATTGATAACTCCATCATTTTATCATCTTTGCACCGGGTTGCATGATGCATTAATGATATAAAAATACATTTTGACATCTCAAATCATTTTAAATCTAGCCAAATCAATAAGCATAGACTCTTCTTTAAATCGTTCAAAACCTTTGCAAATATGTTTTATCATCTCGATAAGCAGCGAGGTGTCGGTGGCAGAAGTCCCGCGCATACACAATTGTCACGGGGAGTTGAGAATAAAATTCATTTTCAAAAGCACATAGTGCGTATTTAGCTTGATGTCAAAAACTTGAAGTCTAGCATAGCTAGAAGATTTGGAATACCTATGCTTCCATCATCAACTTCACTTTTCTCTTGATCCATTGCTTAATAAATCTATCTATTCTTATAATCCTCAATGCTCCATTCACAACTTTTTGCTATACCCCGTTCATCAAACTTACCACACATTATGGGTTCGGAACTTGCCCACAATCATATGGGTTTAAGAACTTATCCTAGTCGGACCATAGGCGTCCATTATTTATGGGGTTCAAAACATATCATATGATTATGAGTCATGAACTTACCATAAGTATGAGTTTTAAGAACTACATGATTAACCTATATTCTTTACCTATTAGTTATACACATAAGAAAAGAATCACCTTCTCAACATGTATATATCAAATAGCGCGACATTAGGTTCCAATGATTATCAATGTAAGAAGCTAAGTGGTTGTCAAATCAAACTCGGCCACTAATCAATATAGAAAGCTAAGCGGACAATTCCCATCCATACAAAGAATTGGTCGACCTAACCACTATATCGACCGAGGAAGCTAAGTGATTCTAAAACCAAGTACAAATTCCCACCCATACAGAGAATCATCTGACTTCATTCTTGCGACACGAGTCCTCGATTGAAAACCCATATAATCTTAACTTTCTCTTTTCTTAATCTGAATTTTCTTTAATCAGTATCTTTAACATTTTCCACTCATTTACGAGTTTACATTGTACCATTTCATAGTACCTTCTCTTTATAGCATCAAGCTATATCATTCCAATCATTAACAAATCATATGTTATTCATGATTTAATCGATCACGTGGTGATCTTATTTTTATAATCATTTCTTCTTATGCTTCGATCGTTTTATTTTACGATCTTCTTATTCTTCTCCTTAATCATATTATATTATGATTTTATTAGCACTTTTCTCTCTTATAGACATAAATCTATTTAGTATCACTTTTCATCTCTATTCTTTGGAGTCGGGTAACTCCAGTTCTTATCCTTATAACTCTTTAAGATTCTTCTTTGAATCTTCTTTATCTTTCTCTTTACTTAACGATGAATTTCCATAAACTCATCTCTTATCGCTTAAAATCTATTCGAGTTTATTACTTATCATCTTTGTGGTTATAGCCTAAGGTACACCTACCTAAGGTTTATAACCTCTGACTTTGATACTGTAGCATCCCGAATCAAGGTCCCAAATACGCCATACGGATCCGGTATACTATTTCTATCACTATTGCGGAAGATATAAACATAAATTGTTTATACATTAAACTTTTACATCATTTCCCAAGGTCTACAACCTTAACTTAATACATACCTCAATATCTTAGAAGATTTACAATACTATTTTCATCGAGAAAATTTAATAAATTTAACTACAACATAAAGAAACTTTGCACTTTGTCTTTGCCTCTCTGTCCTTATTCAAGCCTTCATCTTAATCTGAAAATTTTATCATGATATAGCAAGGGTGAGCAACAAATTTGCCCGACAAGTTTTACATACAAAGGAGATATATCATGATTGAAAAGAATGGATAAGCTTTCAAGTTTTCAACAATATAATAATTGTGAAATAACATGAATCAATTTTTCAACGATTGAATGGTGAACCAATAATAATGGATGTCAACAATTAACATGAACAAGTTTAAGCTGAAACATATATAATGAAGGTGATCGACCTTTTTCATACACGATGAACATATACAACATGCACAATATGCGAATCAATAATTTATTGACGTGGTAAAATCAACAATGATTAACCACTAACATGCTTTGAATTAACAACTCGATTTGAGTTAGGAAACTTGCACAATAATTATAAGTTCAAGTTTAGGAACTTGCATGTCTGAGTTGATTCTGCTAAGCAATCAATTTAATCTCTTATAAAAGACCTATCATTAATAAGATCGATCCTCCAATTAGCATAATACATTTTATCTCACAACATTATTACTCAAATAATAAATTAGCTAACATTTAGCCACATAATTAAACATTAAATAATTCTTTAACTCATTAGTAATATTATTATCCCTTAATAATATTACTATCATATCCATTATCTTAAACTTTTGCCTAATATTCTTTTTATAGAATATTTATTATTTACAAATATTATTAATCATTTAATAATATTTAAATCCTTTACTAATATTATTAATCATTTAATAATATTGTAATCACCTTCTAATATTATTAATCATGTAATAATATTTTACTTGTTTCATAAATAATAAAGGTCTCACACATTTTAAGATGCAAATACTTTACACCTTGAAACTTAAACCATTTAAATTTCATTTTAGAAATATCTTTTACCTCTACTCATGAATTCGGAGTTTAAGCATTAAATGTATAGCTTTTATAGTAAAAATCAATTTACTATATTATTTCTTCACTTTAAATAACTTTTACTTCAGTTTGTCCATTCATGAGTCAACACTGACTATTGCCTCATATATAAACATTTTATCTCACTAGCACATTAAACTTTATTTTTTATTTTACGATTATTCGCATTTTTTTAGCCGTTACGTAAATCTCAGCTCAAAAACTTCATTTTGAGCACCGAAAACCTCAAAATATCATTTTTATGATTAATACAATATTTCAAAGGTTTTACATTCTTTGTTCCACCACAAAATAATTTTTATAGGCAACTATATATATATATATATATATATATATATATATATATATATATATATATATATATTAAACTTAAATATGTAATTTATATTTATTACATATTTTTATTTAACTTTTTTATGCACGAAAAGAAGTTTTCTCGGCATATAATATTACTTATAGTCAAATTTACGCACCATAAGACTTTATTAGATTATTATGACTTATTATTTCTCTATCATTTGCCCAAACACATAATATACTTCATTGAATATCAATTTCAACATTTACATTGAAAAATATCATAAATCTCTTATTAAATCTCCGTCGAATATTATTAATTATGCAATAATATTTTACGCTAAGGTTATCAACCTTTTAATAATATTCAATCAAATACTACTAATAATATCTCAATACAATATTATTAGTCATATAAAAATAACTTAAGTCATTAATCACATAAATAAACAATTATTTCAATTGTTTTCCTTTTTAATAAATAACTTGCTTAAGCATTCTAAAATGCTATAAACATTACAACACTTTAAACCCGACCCAAAGCTTCATTACAAACTTGCATAAACCATGCTCACGGGTCTCACTTCATACATCGCATTTTTCCTATTTTTGGACACTTTTGATTTTCTAAATATTTTACCCAGCCTCACTAAAACAGCCATAACTCTCGCGTTTTAAAACATTTTTGAGCGATTCTTGAGCCCACGCGAAGATAACTTCAAGGGCTACAACTTTTGTCTCACGACATTTTTCCAAAATCATTACACATCAGTCCAGAAATTTACACAAATGTGGCTGTTCGGAATTTGATTAACAGTTTTGATACACATCTCCCGAATGCCATAACTACCTCATCCGGAATCGGAATTAGTCCGTTCCGGAGTCTATGGAAAGCTAAATCAGAGTACTACAACATACCAAAAGCCCAGAATTTTTAAAGCACAAAAACTGGACGAAATTGCCCTCGCTACTGACTGCCACGAATCTGTCCATTTTTTTGTTATAAAAACGGAACTGTTTTCACCAAATCAGTCACTACCCCATGTAAACTCAACATTTTTGAGTACTACCACTTGGGTTAACTACTAAACACATATATCTAACATCCCTTTTTGACGGATCGCAAAAAAAAGTCATAGATTTAAAACGGTAGATTTTCAAAGTACATAGAAATTTTGAGTTTCTAAACTAGAAAAATTTTATTTTTCTCTTCTTTTGGTTTCAAACCAAATCAACACCCAAAATAGCTAAATCCATACATGAATCTATATAAATCACATATATCTTAGGGTTTTAACTCCCAAATCAAAAACCCAAATCATCAATTTCATAAAATAAAGGAATAAAGCTTAGAGAGAGAAAAATTTTACCTTCTTCTTCTTCTCTTCCATGGATGGATCTTTGGTGTATGAAGATCAAAAACTCCTCTTCTTCTCCTCTTGGAGCTGCCGAAGCCTCCTCTTCTCTCTCTCTCTCTCTCATATTGCCGATCTTCTTCCTTTTTTTTTTTTATATATTAACCTTGGCCTTTAAATTGCCACATGATGGTTTAATTAATTGTTTTCATTAAATTGTTTTATTAAATGATCACCATGCCCATCATCACTACTTGGGTTAAAATAAATTGAGACATTTTCCATAAATGTTTGGGCTTTCCCACTAAATTCTTTTGGGCAATGAAATATATACATAGACCAATTCTTTCTATCTTTACCCACCCTAAATATTTAATTAGGGTATCATTCCAAACAATTAAAATTTAAATCATCATTCTACTACAATAAATTCTATAACCCAATTAAGCTTATTTTAATTAAGTTATAAAATTAATAACCTGAGATAATAAAAATATATCTCTTAACTTAATACAATTTACTAATCTCCCACAAGTGGGCTTAGCTTGGGCTCTCAATAATTAATTCCATTGAGCTAGCCATTTTACTTGATTACTTACTAACAAAAATAAAATTAGGCTTCCTCTACAAATTAGATTGGGCCTTTATAATTCTTGTCCCATACATAATATGCTATGCTAGATTATTAATTTAATGGCAGCCTTAAATCATATTATCTACTAGTCTCATACTTAATTAATTAATTGGGCTTGCTTATAATATAAACTTCCTTAGTCCATTAAATATATTTCTCTTGGACTCTCTATAAATTAATTGGGCTATGATATTATTATAGCCCATTACTTCTAATTCTATTCCATTCTACCCTTATCATTAAATTAGAGTTTACATGCACTCAAATGAAATAAAAATTCTTACTTAAGTACATTTAATATCTTAACCTAATTAGACTTGCTATAATTAGGCTATAAAATTAATTAACTGAGATGTATAAAATAAATCTCTCATAATTGGTATATATTCTAAATACCATAATTCTCTTTTCCCATAACCCTTAAGTTATTAAATCTTTCATTCCTAATTTATAATTAGGATCACATTAGTTTCTTTTATTTGCTTATATAATAAACAAATATAAACTATCACATAATCTTCATATTCCTTTACTCACCTATTCGAACAAAATAATTTAATAAATTGGGACATGTTCCACAATTCACTTAAATTAGGTCACTAAAATAAAATATTAGGACCACTAAATAACGATAACCATTTAGGTTATTTAATTATCACGCATAATATATATATATTAGGTTACATAACTTAATTCTTACTTCACTTTTATATACAAAATAAATGTATTCACATTATATAATGTATATTTATTTAATCACACATATAATTCGTATAATCATAACATATTTCACTTCTCATTGCTAATCGTATTAACTAACGACTTTATACTTATATAAATTCTTATTTGCCAATCAAGGCCAACACTCAAGCTATGTTAATTACTAACATAGTTTTATCTTGATCATTAACTTGATTCATCATTCCTCTTGCTAAAATATATATATACATATATATATAGCACATAGCATCTCTTCTTGTGAAATCTTATCTCCAATAATAAAATTTCTATATGTACTTATATAACATTTCTTAGACTATTCAGTTCACATCGAATTTACAGGTATCGTAATACCTTATTCTTGATATTCCTTCAAGTACATATTAATTCATTTCTAGGGTTTTAGAATTTTGTAACCCATATTTTCTCTATTCTCATTCGAATATCAAACCATATAGGTTTTTCTTGAAAATTTTAAATAAATTCTCAAATTCTCATCTAGGTTTTATTCTTTAACCTTTATTCTAATCATTTAAGATTTTAGAAATTTTCGAGTTATCACAGCCGCTATCACAAGATTTTTAAAATTGTTATATGCTTGTGTGTGAATGTTGCATTTACATTTATGATGAATGTGTACGAATGCATTTTAATTACTGTACTGTTAAATATCTATCTATGATATTAGTGCTTCGCACATGTCATCATTTTGCATAAACGGTGAGACACATTGTATGTGAATGTATGTTGTGTGGTCCCTCCACCAGGAGGCTATCCTGTCGATGTTTGATTACTGGACTCGTGGAAAGAATGATTCCCCGGGGCTCAGGAAAGGCACCACTCAGATTCGCTCCAGTTGAACGACCGGATTAACTTCCCGACAAGTAGATTGCGATGATCTGGGAACCTTCATGACGAAAAGCCGCGAGAGAAACCCTAGGATAGGTCATCCTCTAATAAACCAAATACGGAGGAAAGTTTCTTCATGATTTCCATTTTCAATTACTTGTAAAAGCATTTACTTGTAATTTTATTCCATGTCCATCCATATGTAATGGAAAATATGAAAAATATCTGTGCATGCATGACATGTTATCAATTAACAAACCGGTTTTGTAGGACAAATTTCGAAAACGAACATGTTATGATAACATTTATATTACCCTAAGACTAAACTACGTAAGTCTTTTGTAGGGAAGTAATTGGGCCTATTACCCGGTCAAAATCCAAAAAGGCTGCAAGCCTACAGCCAATCATGTCCTCTTTCGAATAGTCTAATCCTGTTTCCCGAGAAGAATTTGACGGATTGAGTAAACAAATCACAGACTTGGTTGTTCTACTAAAAGAATTACACCAGTCTACTCAGGGTACGAAGATACCTACACATACAGAATCCTCTACACAAGGGGGAGTTCAAGGTCTAGAAAAAACAATTCCAGAACATCAGTTGGATACAACCAACAAAGACCCAAAAGGCACCCATCTCAAAGGAGATCCTGACACTGGTGACATTAGAAAGAAGGTCCTTCAAATGGAGGAAACCATTCACGTTCTCAAAGGGATTGGAACACATGGCAGTGTTTCATATGCAAACATTTGCATATTTCCTGGTGTGCATTATCCAGAGAAATTTAAGACCCCTGATTTTGAAAAGTATGACGGATTAGGGGATCCTTACACACATTTAAAGGTGTTCATTGGAGAACTCAGATCTTATGCGGAGAATGAAAAGCTCAGAATGCAGCTGTTTCAGAAAAGTCTGACTGGAGAAGCCCGTTCATGGTATACCAGATTAGACAACTCTAAGATCCATAGCTGGGAAGAGCTGGCTCACGCCTTCCTCACTCAATACAGTATTCAATCTCAGATGGATCCTAACCGTTATCAAATCATGAAGGTCAAGAAATAATCTAATGAGTCATTTAGAGAGTACGCTCAAAGGTGGAGAAGCCTTGCTGCTCAAGTTATTCCTTCCATGATAGAATCAGAAATGGTCATGACTTTCATAGATGTATAGGAAGCTCCTTTCTATGAGAGAGTTCTAGCTGGTATTGGCAAACCATTTTCTGAAATGATTAAACACGGCGAGATGGTTTGAAATGGGATTGAAGTCCCAGAAAATTCAAGACCTAGCAGCTTCTTAAAGTCATTGTTTGAGCACATCCAATCCGGATCTTATGGAAACAACCCTTCAAGGGGGTCCATAAAAAGAAAGAGGAGGATGTTTCCTTGATACTACAAGGACAAAAAGGCAATCCAAGCATGCCTATCCAGAGGAGAAACTACTCCCCTTTTCCAGCACAATCTTCAAACCCTCCATTGCCTAAAAGTGTAGAAGTAAAGCGACCTTGGACGTTCACACCCTTAGGGGATTCGCTCGAGAACATTCTTGCTCTTTTGACTATTCAGAAGAAAATTACACATCTTCTTCCACCAGCCAACCCTAAAGGCAGGGGTTTTAATGCTACTCAAAAGTGTGCTTATCATGCCGGGGCACCCGGACATGATACTCAAGATTGTTAGGCCTTGAAACATAAGATTCAGGATCTGATAGACAACGGTGAGATTGTAGTCACCAAACCAGATCAACCTCATGTGCAAGACAACCCTCTTCCTCAACACAAAGAAGAAGATGTCAACATGATCGGTTGGAGCCTTTGTCTGAGGTTCCAATGGCGAATCATCCCAACCCATCAAAGACGGTGTTGACAAATGGGATTATGCAAAGTTCCAGTTTACCAGGAACGAAAGATGAAAGCTCTTTGCAAACAAATTGAGCAATTGGCAGAACTGGTGACCCACCAGCATCAAGTCACACGCCAATTAATTAGGCAGGAGCATGCCTATATCCTTCCATTTGTTATAAATGCTCCATCAACACCTTCAGAAAGTGAAGCTATGGAGGATAAGGTTGCAAATCGAGCAAGTGCTAAAGCCCGTCGGGATTTTGCCAATCAAAGGGAATTCACCTATCTGGGCCAGTCTATGGAAGAGATACTTCAAATGTTGATTAATGAAGGAAGAATCACGTTCCTTCTCCCTCCAATCAATCCCTGCTCAGGGCGGTTCAATCCTGATAAAATGTGTCAATATCATTCACATTCTCGCGATCACAGCACAGAAGAATGCTGGGCACTTCGCCATCTTATTCAAAATCTTATTGATAGCGGTGTCCTGCAAATAGCAGATGATTACACTGTGCAACTCAAGGGTGGGAATGCATGCCCTACCCAATGGAAGGGATCAGTAGCAGTTATCTCTGAAGTGAATGATGAGACTGTCAAAGCATTTCCCATACAACCAATTCAACTCAAAGGAGCTGACAATCCTTTGAAAGTGGCCGCACCAGAGCCAATTCCTTTACCTTGCAGACCACAACATCCTGTTGTCAGCTTGCACAAAGTTCCATGGAATTATAGAGAAGCTGAAGGATCCACGTCTTATACTACTACTATAGTGTCAAAAGAAAATCCAATGTACCTTCCTCAACGGGTTATCAAACCTTCTTACGAAGCAAAGGGGAATTTGCCCATGGAGAAGATTGAAAAATTCCTCCGTACTATGGGTCATAATGAAGCCAAAGTGGTTTTAAGCTTGCGAGAAGCTCCACACCAGATTTCAATGCTGGATTTGGTTTTCTCTTCTGAGAATCATTGGAAGATCTTGTTGAAGGTTTTAGAAGAAGCCTACTTGCCAAAATCAGTGGACGTGGAAAAATTTCAACATTTGGTTGATCACATTTTCAACAACAATGTGATATCCTTCACTGATGACGATATACCTCTCGAAGGGACCGGTCATTGCAAGCCTTTGCATATTGCAGTTTTGTCTTCCAGGTATATGCTAGCAGGAGTATTGATAGATGGAGGCTCATCTCTAAATATCTGTCCTTATGCCACCTTGGTAAAAATGAATATCAATCTCAAGCGGATCCAAAGCAGCCATACGGTCATCCGAGCTTTTGATGGATCCCGATGAAATGACGTCGGAAAGATTGAATTGCCAATTGAGATCGGTCCAAATACATTCAATGTATCCTTCCACGTCCTCAAGATAGATTCAGGATACAACCTGCTATTGGGGAGACCATGGATACATATGGCTGGAGTTATTCCATCCACACTACATCAACAACTCAAATACATCATCAACAACAGTCTAGTCACTGTCAATGCTAAGCCGGATTGTCCTAAACAAGGAATTCTACCAATTATCAGCTTCATTTCAGAAGTTGAACCGACCAATTTCCATACTTTGGAAGTGAGTAACATGCAATACCATTCTATGGAACGCCACTTTCCGTACCCAAGATTTTTACCGAGGTTATGTCGGCCACTCAAGAAATGATGTCATTGGGTCATCAACCTAGACAAGGGCTTGGTAAAGATAAGCAGGGTATTAAGCACCCTATTCAAATGTCCAGTCAAATCAGAATAGCCGGACTAGGCTATTCTGCTAGTTCCAGTCACAAGAATCCTCATAAGCACAAGCAGGTTCCTCAAGCTTCTGCCGCACGGTGATTTTCTATACCTTTACCTCATGAGTTAATGCAATCTCCAGTAAAGGTGCCAGCCCATGTTGCGGCTATGCTGTTTCCAAAACCAGTGCCAATCAAAGAAAAAGAGGTACTGATTCCTGATCCCGAGACGGAAGAAAAGGAACGGAAACCTAAACATGACCTTACCTTGATGATGGCTGGCATTCGCGTCATTGTTCATGATGAATATACCAACAGATACACCCCAGACGATGATTGCCAAGATGTCATGGTTATCATTCGGGAGAAGGAGGACAATGACGATCCTTCCATCCCTGCAGTCCTTCAGAACTTTGCCCTCGACAATTGGAGCAGCACTCCATGCATTGGTCGACGAGGGTAAAATGGGCAGAAAATCCCTCTGCCCTGTATATAACTTTAATTGCTTTCTTTCCTTTACATCACTAGCAGTTATTTTATTATGTACATGCTAACACTTTTGTATGATCGAACAATTGCATATATTAAGTGAAAGCATCTTTTGTTTCAGGACTCTGAATTTAGATGTGCCTGTACTTGCTGATGAGGTGCCTTCTCTCCACAATGGCTGTAACTTTGATACAAAGTTGGACTCAAACTTGATGGACATCCGAGAGGATATTAAGTCACCTCAAGAGATTAAGGAATGGGTCGTAGACAAACCCAAACCAAATCTTGATCAAACCACTCTTTTCAATCTCAGAACCTTAGACAACCCTAAGCTAATCCAGATTGGTTCAGACCTTACAACAAATAAACGGAATGACATGGTTGCACTATTAACCCAATTCTAGGATGTGTTTGCATGGTCTAATGAAGACATGGTGGGTTTTTCCACTGACATTGTTCTTCATCGCCTTCCCATTAAAGAAGGATTCAAGCCAGTTAGACAAAAGCTCAGGCGATTGAAACCTGAATGGAGTTAAAAGTCAAAGAGGAAATTGTGAAACAATTTCAAGCTGGCATCATCATGGTGTCTACATATCTGGAGTGGATATCTAACATTGTTCCCGTGCCTAAACCAGGGGGAAAGGTGTAAGTTTGCGTGGATTATCGGCATTTGAACAAAGCTTGCCTTAAAGATAGCTTTTTCGTGCCCTTTATCCACATTCATATTAACAATACTGCTCAATACGACATGTACTCCTTTGCTGATTGCTTTGTGGGTACCATCAAATTATGGTCGCTGAGGAAGATCATGAGAAAACTGCTTTCATCATTCCTTGGGGAACCTTTTGTTACAGACGGTTGTCATTCGGCCTCATCAACGCCGGGGCAACCTATCAGCGAGCTATGACGGCTCTTTTCCATGATTTAATGCACAAAGAGATAGAGATCTATGTGGATGACATTGTCAAATCTCAGAAGGAGGAGGACCACTTAGACCGTCTCATAAAACTTTTCAACAGGTTGCGTAAGTACAACTTGAAGTTGAATCCCGCGAAGTGCGCCTTTGGTGTTAAGTTAGGCAAGTTGCTAGGCTTCCTAGTTAGCCACAAAGGGATTGAATTAGATCCTACCAAAATCTAGGCCATCAAGGAAATGCACATTCCTCAGACAGAGAAGGAAATATGGGGATTTTTGGGAAGAATCAACTTCATTAGCAAATTTATTTCTCAACTCGCAGCAACTTGTGAGCCAATCTTCAAGTTGTTAATGAAGAACTCCTCCATGAAATGGAACGATGAGTGACAGAAATCCTTCCCCACAATCAAAGAGCAACTGATTAACGCTCATGTTTTGGTACCTTCCAGGGATGATGTTCCCCTGTTCATGTACCTGTCCATAAATGACAATGCCATGGGCTGCATGCTGGGGCAGAAAGACAATAGAGGCCAAGAATGAGCTATCTATTACCTCAACAAAAGATTCAGCATCAGTGAACACAAGTACACTCTGATCGAGAAGACTTGTTGTGCTTTAGCATGGGCTTCCATGAGGTTACAACATTACCTCCATGGTCACACAACCCATCTCATATCCTGCGTGGATCCTCTCGAGTATATGTTCAGCAAACCCATACTGAATTGTCTACTGTCCAAATGGCAGTTGATCCTACAACAATTTGACATCGTCTATGTGACGCAAAAGTCTGTCCAAGGTTAAGGAATTGTGGATCAACTGGCCGCCGCACCTGCAGGGGATTACAAACCCTTAGAAACATACTTCCCTGACGAAGGAGTAATGACAATTCAGCTACAACATCAGTACAATACATACCGAACGTGGAGAATGTATTTTGATAGAGCTGTTAATATAGAAGGCTCCGGAGCTGGAACTGTCCTAATATCCGGTACGGGGGAGCAGTATCTCGTTGCCGTCAAATTGCAGTTTGTAAGCACCAACAACACAGCTGAGTATGAAGGCTATATCATGGGGCTAAAACTTGCCCGTTCAATGGGCATCAGGCGGTTAACTGTCTTTGGGGATTCCGAATTGGTAATCAAGCAATCCACAGGAATAATCAAACCAAAGAATTGCATTTGCTGCCTTACCATCGACAAGTTTTACAGATGGCTTTGGAGTTCGAAGAAATCTCCTTTCTACACATTCCTCATAATAGGAATGATTTTGCAGATGCATTAGCAACGTTGGCCTCCTTGGTTTACATACCTGACAAGGAAAACATGCCAAGCATCACGTTTGCTCTGCAAAAAGCTCTAGTTTATGGGAATTATGTTGGAGAAGTATCAGATGAGCTACCTCCCGTCCACAATCCTTGGTATCAGCGCATCAAGGAATATCTGCAAGATGGATCTACACCCGCTGAGGCGAGCCTAACTGAGAAAAGGCGGATTCATCGACTTGCTATGAAATTCTACCTTAGCGGAGATGCACTCTACCAAAGAGATGCAGGATTAGGTCTCCTTAGATGTCTGGACCAAGACCAAGTTCAGCGACTTATGGATGAGATCCATGGTGGAGTATGCGGCCCTCACATGAGCGGACCCTTACTTGTCAAGAAAATTCTCAGAACGGGACATTATTGGCTTACACTCAAAGCTGACTGTGATGATCACGTCAAGAGGTGCTATCAATGCCAGATTCATGGGAATGTTATCCATGCCCCTCTAAGGGAACTCCACAATATGAGTTCGCCATGGCCCTTCTCAATGTGGGGAATGGACGTGATCGAGCCCATCGAGCCCAAAGCCAGTAATGGACATCGATTCATATTCACCATGATCGACTACTTCACCAAATGGGTAGAAGCAGCATCCTTCCCCAGGGTTACTAAAGAAGTTATCATTGCTTTCATCAGAAACAATGTCGTGTGTCGATATGGACAACCAGAGGTCATTGTGTCAGACAATACTATGAACCTCAACAACAAAATGATGGAGGAGTTATGTAGAAAATTCCACATCAAACACCTCAACTCCGTCATCTACCATCCAAAGATGAATGGTGCTATTGAAGCGGCTAATAAAAACATCAAAAAGATTATGCAAAAAATGTCCGCCAATCACAAAGGATGGCCTGACCTCTTGCCTCTGACTTTATTATCCTACAGAACTTCCATGCGAACTTCCACTGGGGCAACCCCCTACTCATTAGTCTATGGGATGGAAACTGTGCTCCCCATAGAAGTGGAAATGGAATCCCTCAGAGTATTGATGGATGCTAAGTTGGATGAAGACCTATGGGTACAAGATATGTATCACCAATTATCTCTGATAGACGAAAGGAGAACCGCGACAATCTTCCATGGTCAGTTATATCAACAAAGGATCACACGATCCTACAACAGAAAAGTCCGACTACGGCAATTCAAACAACATAACTTGATTTTGAAGAGGATCATTGACAACCAAGATCAGTCTAAGGGAAAATTCACTCCTAACTGGGAAGGCCCATTTGTTGTCAAAGAAGTATTGATAGGAGGTGCTCTCAGATTACAGGAAATGGATGGCGATGAATTTCCACAGCTTATTAACTCAGACGCCATGAAACGGTACTATGTCTGAAGTTACCATCAAACAAACATCCTGGTTTTGATCACCAAATCACCAGTCATTCCGGTTTTGAACCCTTTCACCCTTTTACATGCTTTTCTGCCCGTCAGGGAAACATACACTTCAAGCCAGCAACCTGGTTTTACTTCATTCCAAACTTTCCATATATTTTTGGTTATCTAGAAGACGGGATTGAACCTTTCTCAATTTCGGTTATCCTAAAGACGGGATTGAACCTTTCACACCTGCAGTTTATCCTAAAGACGGGATTAAACTTTTTCACGCCTGTAGTTTGTCCTGAGGACGGGATCAAACTTTTTACACACTTGAAGTTTGTCCCCATTATGGGATTAAACTTTCTTCTCCCCGCAGTATAGCCTACACATGGGATTCACACTTCTCTTCGCCTTCAATTCGTCCTGAGGGGCGAACTACGTCGACCTGATCTCCCTGATACCCGGGGGTACGTAGGCAACCATATGCTATATAGCCCGGTCGCAATAAAGAAAAACAACAAAAACATTTCTACCCTTTCTCTATAAAACAACAAAAATACTTCTACACCCTTCTGCCTTCTGTATTCAGCGTTGAACCTCCCACACTAGGTTCGAACTACGCAGACCAATCTCCTCTTCAATAGAGTCGTGGCGACCATTCATGGTGCGATCTAACCCCTACCGTAACAACGTACTTGTCACACAGTCTTTGGGATCAATCTTCAATTAAGCCCCATTTCACCTGGGTTTGAGATCAAAGGAATGGAATTACCCAACCTCTTCTCACAAATAGAAGATTCTATGACCATCTAAGTCACGATCGTGCCTCAAAGAGCAATACCAACCCATAAGAGATGGAATTAACTAGGCTTCTCACAAATAGAAGTCTTCAAGCGACCATCCTGTGGTGCGCGTCGATCTCGAGAGAGGAAGAAACCACCCTCCTCTCCACATTCCATACGAGATACCGGTCCCCAAGACACCAAAAATGGTAGGGATTCACATAAATCAACGATCTATTCTGAGAGATCTTGCGACGTCTCAATGTCCATCTATCAAGGATAAGTTTAGAATGCATCAAGAACACAAGGCCACGAGAAAGCAGTGAACATCAAGTAAGTATCAAGGCATAACTAAAAGGGAAGTGAATCAAAATATATTTCCCTGCCATATATAATACTGTTTGATATATACATCTGTGTTGTACATGACAAAATGGCTAAGCTAGTCTGTGCAAGAAAATACAAAGCTATCTACAGATCTGTGTGTATACGGACTATCAGATCTAACATAGCATCCCTCTCTAAAGACGGAGGAAGTACTGCAAGCTCCTGCCCAAGGGTATCTACACGAGCTAGCAGATAAGAGGCTAACTGTATGGTGGCATAATGCTCATTAATGTAAGCACTCATGTCGGTCAGACTGACAGTCATCTGGGATCTAACGGGAGTACTATCTGCAATGGCCACATCCCTAGTAGATAAGGCGGCATCCCGCTCCCCAATCAATGCATCCCAGGCTGATCTATCCTCATCCCTCTCCAACAGAGCAGTATCTCTCTCATCAAGAGTCACATCAACATCGCTACTTTGCCTCGATCTCTATCATAGGTCATCAGATGTAAGCTCTGCTCCAAATGCTATGCCAAATACTGGGTAACAGTGGCACTTGGGGTGGGAGAATCCATCACAAATGCTGGTAGCCCAGCAGTCAAATCATCGGTGGGAATAACAGCCTCCTCTATAGGCTCCTCATCATCAGAATCAGTCCACTGCACTGTGGATACTACCGCAGATGATGCAGTCTCTGTCTCTATCCATGTGGAATACTCTGCAGAATAACCCAGATAACTGACAGAAAAATCAGCTAGCACTTGCTGATCCCAACATGCATAAAACCTGGATCTGTCCTCCACTGACAAATAGTGTGACGCGAAGTGCTAACTCACTTCCCCCTCATACGGATGGAAATCCTAAAACTGGTTAAACTGACACATCACGGCCAGTGGGTGGTAAGTGATCATGCCCCTCAATCCATCCAGAGGGAGATAATCCATGCCCGAAGCATGAGTAATGAAGCTGTATGGTGAACTGATCCCTTAACACGATAATATATCAAATGGATCTCTAAGCCCTGCTAGGAAAGCGAACCAGGATTCAGCATCCGTACACTCCACAGGCTAGAAGGAATACGTCATGGCTATGTCATGGGTGAAACAAAATCCATGATGTCTAAATGTGCCAATCGGTCTCAAGTGTGACATAAACCACACATACAACATGACCGAGCTACCTGTAAACACTCCAGCCGGATAAGTGCAGCAGTATGTAGCTGACCTCAAGGTCTCTACGATAATCATTGGTACATTGGTACGACCCTCCCTGAGAGCTCTCACTTCCATTATGACGCCGATATCCAGCTCATCCATGTATCGCGGCATGTAGACGTATGACAATACGCATAGAAGCAGTACATCTACTCTAGCTGAACGCCAATGGTCCTTCGGTGTGGTGAAATCCCCGGAATGCCATGCATAACTGTCCTCAGAGCCGAACCTGTCTAACAGGAAACACTGGGATATCACATGGCCGGATGTAATCTCATCCTGGACCACTCTACGTCTCAATCCAGTGAGGGTCATGAACTATCTACTCATGTCTCCAATAGCCATATGCACTCAAGGTCTGTCCAGAGGCAGCATCGTCAACCGTGCATACTCCTCCAAAGTAGGAGTCAACTCACGGGTCTCAAATCGAAAAACTCATACATCGTCTGCACCCAAAGCTTTCTAGCATGCCCTATACAAATCCTGGAGGAACTCAAACATCAATGGGTCATATGTATGTCAAGAATCATCTACGATCACCATGTCTAATGGTGATATACTATCATACCATGATCGCATACCAGCTACCACCACAAATGGTGGGGTATGATCAATACAACTAATCGTCAAGAAGACATCTCAGACGGTAGTGTCATAAGACCATCCAGGGGTCAATGCTGAATATCCCTGGACATACATACATATGCATAACATAATAACATGCATGATACAATAGATGGCAATATGATATAGGTAATGGGAAAATTTTGCCATAGCCCCTTTGTAAATAGGACTGTCCACATGCACATAGGCATGACTAGGTGGACATTCAGTAGCACAAATGTACACAGTCATATACATCCTATATGCATCAATACATTGCAGTAAAAAAATCCATAAGTGTAGTCTAATTACCAGGATTATTTTACTTGTCTACCTTTACTCATTTGTCCTCATATAGGATAAGAAATGACAGTACAAGGTGCCAATTTCACTATTTCAAAAGTTAAATTTTTTCACATCATTATGTTCAGCATGGTTTAATACTAACATTTTCTATGTTGAATATTTTTTATCAAGTCATATCAGCATGCATATTCACTACTATCTGTCTAAGTGCATTTCATGCGATAAGTCATTTTCCAAAGGACAGAAATTGGAAAAAAATACATGCATGTGTTACTAGGACAATGAAGAACGCTTGTATGGTGGCAGAATATGCAGAAAGTTGCCCAAACTAAGCAGATCTGAAGAAGAGCTCTCGGATTTCCATCGTTGCGCAACTTAAAAATGACTTATAAAAGTAACCAGCCACCTATACATAGGCATACGCAGTTGGTCATTGAGAAGCTAACATGCGGCTCTCGCAGTACACTGCGGCCCCCTACATTGGCCCCACACCTCTGGCTCGCTCCAGTTAGAGTTGCAAAGGAGGTCTCACAAGCTGAAAAGGCCAAATCATGAATAAAAATGCTACGCAATTGAGCGGAATAACCTGAAATCCTGGTTTCTCGTCGGTCAGAGTTAAACTCCCGTCGTCTCAAAGGTATTCACCTGAATGCAGGGTATACTATACCAACGAGCTCAGCTTTCATAGATCATGTCGGTAATACCCCACAAAGGTCCGATGTCATGAATGATCGTGTCGAGCAACCTCACAGTGTCCTCGACGGGGTTACAACGTAAAAAACCACGAAATATCAAACCTCCCCGGCGGGGGTTACAACGCCGAAGTTATCAAGCATATATATATCCCCATCGGGGGTCACAACGCACATCCTTCAAACATCTACGTGTCCCCGGCGGGGGTCACAACACGCATCCTTCAAACATCTACGTGTCCCCGGCGGGGGTCACAACACAATGTAACCATTGATACACACATCAATGAAGGTCAAGCAGCCTTGACGTCATATCAGCCGAGGGAAAGTAAACCCATCGACACAACCTTACCCAACAAGGGTTACAACACAATGCTACCATTGACACATACATCAATGAAGGTCAAGCAGCCTTGACAATGCGCCCAACAGGGATCTATCCGGTGATACACACATTAACGAAGTTCAGGCAACCCTGGCAGCGACAACACTGTTGGCAGTAACTTCGACAGTATGAGGGAACATGTTATACACATCCTCAAACAGACAAAGCCTTTATCCCTACAGATCTTTTCCACATAAGAGGTACCTCTATGGAGTATAAGCCATTGTCTAGGATTCAAGACTTTGGTGATAGCCTCAATGTTAACATCCTTGGAAACTTGGATTGCATGTCCAAGCCATCGCTGATTGTCATCCCAGCATGATTACCTGACAATCACTCATGCATTCTAATGCATTTGCATCATGTTGCTGCATGTATCATCATGTTTATCTTGCTTGCATTTCAAGTGTCTAGGATTCTTTATCCTATCCATGCCTTGCATTATATGAATATGATAAAGAGGGGCATCTGTAGATACTCGGAATTTTCTGCACTCCTATTACTAACATTGCAGGAGGGTAGATTCATCTTTTGGAGATAACCCTGAAAGACAGCTTACATCCATTTCGGATACTACCGGAAGTTCAGTTCCAACCCGGAACACAACTCGGGAACGTCATCTCAAAACTCGGAACACAGACCGGGAATGTCATTTCTAATCTTGGAGATAACCCCGAGATATGCAGATCAAAAGACCGGCAACAACACCGGAGTGGAAAGTTCTGTCTCGGCGATAACACCACGACGCTTAGTTCCAGTCCCAGAGAAACACTAGAAGTAGCAACCCCATCCTTGGTGATAGCCCCAAGAGATGCCATTGTAGTTCCGGTAATAACCCCAGAAATGCTTGTTTCAAACATATGCAATCAGCTTCAACCACCAACAACCTGTCAAGGCACACACACCTCAGACCCGGAGATAACAACAGGCAGACAGGAACATCCACAGATGACAGTGAGACATACAAACAAGCAGCAGTCCAATCTCAGATGTAACCGTGAGCAACGTCTGCTTTCCGCTTAAACCGACGATAACCTCGAGAGGAGTCACATCGTCATCTTACCACGTCAACAAGATGATATCGCGGCATACCAACAAGTAGTCCAATCTCAGCTGTAACCCTGAGCAACGTCTACTTTCAACTCAAACCGACGTTAACCCTAGTGAGGAGTCAAACGTTATCTTGTTCCTTCGACAAATGGTACGACATCTCAACACATCATACATACATCAAACAATATCCCATAAGAACCAAGGAGTGACAATCCCGAGTGACTATTACGTGTGGCAGTACTTTGGATAGAATTTGAAGCTTGAAGACCATGGGCATAGACCCCTCTTCCGGACTTCGTACAACCTCTAATCCATGTCATTACGTAACTCTCGACATAAGCGGTCTGAAGAAGGTCAGATATACCTCGTTCAGATGCTCGGATTGAAGTTCTACAAGTTTGAGTGGACATTACAGTGCATGACTACACGTACTACGAGATGACGGGACCCATGAGGGCTCCTGATCCTCCACGACCAAATTGTAGGTACAATTCAAGGTACATGCAGGTGTACCTGCGGCCATCCGTCTATATATACAAGGCTTGGGTCAGCCATTTAAGAGGGAGGAGAGAAGGAAAAAGGTGAGGAAGCCCTGTCCATTTTACTCTGCATACACATCTTTTGAGTGTTTCCTCTTATTTAAACACTAGTTAGCTCACATATAGCTATATTTTATTCGGCGGGAGCTGAGTGTTTATCTATTTAAAGTCATAGAAGTCTACTTTGGCAACCCACTGTAAGCCTTCTTACATTTTATAAAGCCTTCTTCTCATACCCACCGTGGTTTTCATTTCTGCCTGTATATATATACTAATATATGTATATATTTCATATATATGGACTAACATTATCGAGTTATGCCTTGATTGAGCCTAGACTTCGGTCTGGAGCGTTTAAATTGCTTATATATATATATATATATATACTTATATATATAATTACTATCGGACATATCTGATGAGCCTGGATTTACATCCAGTGCATTTACTCGCTTATATATATATATATAATTGCTGTCGGACATATCCGATGAGCCTGGATTTACATCCAGTGCGTTTACTGCTTTTATATATATATTTGTACATATATATATATTTACATTCCTGTCAGGCCTGGAGTTTATTTCGTGGCCTTTTACAGCTTTATTTACATTTTGTCCTGCCTGGAGTTTACTTCGTGGCAGTTCATATGGATAGAAATCCTGAAATTGGTCAAACTGACACATCACGGCCAGTGGGTGGTAAGTGATAATGCCCCTCAATCTAGCCAGAGGGAGATAATCCATTCCCGGAGCATGAGTAATGAAGCTATAGGGTGAACTGATCCCTTAACACGACAATATATCAAATGGATCTCTAAGCCTTGCCAGGAAAGCGGACAAGGATACAGTATCCGTACATTCCATAGGCTGGAAGGAATACGTCATGGCTATGTCATGGGTGAAACAAAATCCATGATGTCTAAATGTGCCAATCGGTCTCAAGTGTGACATAAACCACACATACAGCATGACCGAGCTACTTGTAAACACTCCTGTTGGATAAGTGCAGCAGTATGTAGCTGACCTCAAGGTCTCTACGATAATCATCGGTACAATGGTACGACCCTCCCTGAGAGCTCTCACTGCCATAATGACGCCGATATCCAGCTCATCCATGTATCGCGGCATGTAGACGTATGACAATACTCATAGAAGAAGTACATCTACTCTGGCTGAACGCCAATGGTCCTCCGATGTGGTGAAATCCCCAGAATGTCGTGCATAGCTGTCCTCAGAGCAAAACCTGTTAAATAGGAAATGCTGGGATATCACGTGGCCGGATGTAATCTCATCCTGGACCACTCTACGTCTTATTCCGATGAGGGTCATAAACTATCTACTCATATCTCCAGCCATATGCACGCAAGGTCTGTCCAGAGGCAAAGATTGTCAACCGTGGTATACTCCTCCAAAGTAGGAGTCAACTCACGGGTCCCAAATCGTAAAAACCCGCTCTATCCTGCATCAAGTGCTCTAAAGATGCCCTCTACAAATCCTAGAGGAACCCAAACATCAATAGGGTCATAGATGTCTTTGCAAAGAATCATCTACGATCACCATGTTCGATGGTGATATACTATCATACCATTATCGCGATACCGCCTACCACCACAAATGGTGGGTATGATCAATACTGATAATCGTCAAGAAGACATCTCAGACGGCCGTGTCATAAGACCATCTAGGGGGCAATGCTGAATATCCCTGGACATACATACATATATATAACATAATAACATGCATGATACAATAGATGGCAATATGATATAGGTAATGGAAAACTGTACATACATTCCTAAGTATATCATCATCTAATACATCTCTGTACAGTTAAAATATAGGGAAATGGGGCGAGGCTACCCAACATACAACAAAGGCCTATCAAAAGAGATAACAAGAAATACATCAAAAAAAGTCAAGAGTGTCGATGTCTACATCATCGATCCTGTCCACCTGATGTAACTCCTTCTGAGTCACTGGATCTCTATCTATGGGGATATCAGGCTGGTACAAGTGAGGATCTGCGCCGGAAAAACCATATGGGTCACCTGAGGGACCAGCGCCAGAGCTGGAAGGATCAAAAGTATCTACCTCTGCAGGATTTCTGCCCAAATGCCGAATGAAAAGATGTGACCGGCCCAAATTACCGAGTCAATCATTAATCTGTCACATGAGTCGGATCTCTGACACAGGCAAACCAATTCGTCATCACCACGGATCCTGGAACCATATCCCCCATAAACTGTGTGGCGCGGGTATGAGCTCCAATGGTACGAGGGATCCACCAATGCTAGAACATCTCTTGAGAATAAGGGCCCTCTGATAATGTAAAAACGTCAATCCCCATCAATGGGATGTCAATGATGGGTGACTGCGAAACAGGCCAATAACGCCTGGCAGGAGGCAAGATCGGCATACGAATCTCTCCTTTAGTGCTCCTGATAGCACGCTCTCCTAAATAGAGCTCTCATCCTCCACCTGTGAAGAGAGGAATCCTGCAAGTGGAAATGACGTACTCTACTCCAGTCGGGTACCCATCCTCAAAACCAACTCCTAAATGCTCTCTAGAGTATGATGACATCGGCTATCAATAGCTCCAGCTGTAGGTGACAATGAGTGAAACCCTCAGCCACAAGGACCTTCGCAAGTGTGGAATGATGCCATCTTCGTCCTCGTGGATAGGTGTCTAAACCTAACACGCTCACAGGACGCAAACAAGGAAGCCTCTCATAGGCCCAAAACTTCCAACACAAAGGCAAACATCTGCTGTCAGTCAACACTCTTAACCCATACATGGGAAAAGACAAGAGAAACACTCACCAGCAGAAATGGGTAGAATCCTAACCACGCCTCGGTTAAGCCCTGCGATCGTATGCGCATTCCCCTGAGGAAGTAGACAAAGGTGTAGGAACCCCAATCATACTCTCCTATACGGTCCATGTATCGAGTGGCGTTGAGCAAAGTGAAGGACAACATAAAAGAGTTATCTGCTATGAAGCAGCCCCTAATGATCATCAGGAACAATCGCCGAAGAATACGATCCTTGACTCTCACATCATCGGGTATAGGCTCACTCAATAGCCCTCTCATAGCATCTACGTTCAAAGGACCTATACTAACAGTCCTGCCCTTGAGTACCTCTGCCGGAACTCCCAATAAGGATCTAACGGCAGTAGGGGTGATATCGGCCGTGCAAGGCACCGGCTCCCCTCCAAACTCCATACCTGTGATAAACCGCCAATCCATCGGTGTCATCATCACCTCATAGTCCAACAAATGGAGTGACTGAGTCTAGTGGAACCACCGCTCAGACAATTCCCTGAGGTAATCCCAGGGACAGTGATGGGGTAGAATGGAGAAGAACCTCCCAAATCCCCAGCCATTGACGATCGCTCTGTAGTCATCATGCAAGGCATAATACATAGAGTGGATGCTAAACCAGTTCCCTCAAGGCTGTGTGAAGCCAGGAACCTACATCAAATGAAGATCAACATCAGACTCCTTGACTCCTCATCAATAGGAAATAAGGAAGATTAAAGATCTAACTTCATACCTCATTTGCGTGCAGGTATACTGAAGGATGCCTACTCAAGTCACCTAGAAGATCTAGGTTCGGCACTTGAATACTTGGCAATTCCCTACGGGGAACACGTACAGCAGGAGCAGGAACCTCAATCGGTGCATTCTCCTCCTCGTCTTCGACATTCGGCACTTCAACCCGAATAGGACGTATCACCGCCTTCGCCAAATGATGAGACTGTCTAACAAAATGGCACTGAGGCTCTTCAAAAGCCCTCCTCCGTACACCAGAAGTGGTTCTACGGGAACTACTCGGCTGATCTGGATCAATGATATCTGGACAGCAAGTCTCCAAATCACCTCAGAAAGGGTGTGGTAATTTCTTACCTGGAGTCTTTTCAAAATGCATTCTATGATTACATGAATGCCTGCATTTCTTTAACATACATCTACAGTAGAGTTAAAAATGTATGACTACCCAATACCTACATTTTGGGAAAAATTTTCCATAGCCCCTTTGTAAATGGGACTATCCATATGCACATAGGCATGACTAGGTGGCCATTCAAGAAAGACACTGCATACACAATCATATACATCCCAGATGCATCAATACATTGCGAAGAAAAAATTCGTAAGTGTAGTCTAATTACCAGGATTATTTTGCTTGTCTACCTTTACTCATGTGTCCTCATATAGGATAAGAAATGACAGTAAAAGGTGCCAATTTCACTGTTTCAAAAGTTAAATTTTTTCACATCATTATGTTCAGCATGGTTTAATACTAACATTTGCTATGCTGAATATTTATTATCAAGTCATATCAGCATGCATATTCACTACTATGTGTCTAAGTGCATTTCATGCGATAAGTCATTTTCCAATGGACAGAAATTATAAAAAAAATACATGCATGTGTTACTAGGACAGTGAAGAACGCTTGTATTGTGGCAGAATATGCAGAAAGTTGCCCGAACTCAGCAGATCTGAAGAAGATCTCTCGGATTTCCTTCGCTGCGCAACTTGAAAATGACTTATGAAAGTAACCAACCCAACCACTTATACATAGATACTACCGGTCAAGTAGTTAACTCATGGCTCCTCGCAGTACACCTGCGCCCCCCCCACATTGGTCCCACACCTCTGGCTCGCTCCAGTTAGAGTTGCAAAGGAGGTCTCATAAGCTGAAAAGGCCAAATCAGGAATAAAAATGCTACGCGATTGAGCGAAATAGCCTGAAATCCTGGTTTCTCGTCGGTCAGAGTTAAACTCCCGTCGTCTCAAAGGTATTCACCTGAATGCAGGGTATACTATACCAACGAGCTCAGCTTTTATAGATCATGTCGGTAATACCCCATAAAGGTCCGATGCCGTCAATGAGTGTCAGGCAACCCTGACGTATCCCCGACGGGGGTTACAACGTAAAAAACCACGAAATATCAAACCTCCCCGACGGGGGTTACAACGCTGAAGTTATCAAGCATTTACATATACCCGACGGGGGTCACAATGCACATCCTTCAAATATCTACGTGTCCCCGGCGGGGGTCACAACACGCATCCTTCAAACATCTATGTGTCCCCGGCGGGGGTCACAACGCAATGTAACCATTGATACACACATCAATGAAGGTCAAGCAGCCTTGACGTCATATCAGCCGAGGGCAAGTAAACCCATCAACGCAACCTTACCCAACAAGGGTTACAACACAATGCTACCATTGACACATACATCAATGAAGGTCAAGTAGCCTTGACAATGCACCCAACAGGGATCTATCCGGTGATACACACATCAACGAAGGTCAGGCAACCCAGGCAGCAACAACACTGTTGGTAGTAACTCCGACAGTATGATGGAACATGTTATACACATCTTCAAATAGACAAAGCCTTTATCCCCACTGATCTTTTCCACATAAGAGGTACCTCTATGGAGTATAAGCCAGTGTCTAGGATTCAAGACTTTGGTGATAGACCCAATGTTAACATCCTTGGAAACTTGGATCGCATGTCCAAGCCATCACTGATTGTCATCCCAGCAGGATTACCTGATAATCACTCATGCATTCTACATGCATTTGCATCATGTTGCTGCATGTAGCATCATATTTATCTTGCTTGCATTTCAAGTGTCTAGGATTCTTTATCCTATCCATACCTTGCATTGCATGAATATGATAAAGAGGGGCATCTGTAGACACCGGGAATGTCATTTCCAATCTTGAAGATAACCCCGAGATATGCAAATTAAAAGACCGACAACAACACCGAAGAGGACAGTTCTATCTCGGCGATAACACCGCGACGCTCAGTTCCAGTCCCAGAGAAACACTTGGAGTAGCAACCCCATCCTTGGTGATAGCCCCAAGAGATGCCATTGCAGTTCAGGTGATAACCCCGAAAATGCTTGTTTCAGATATATGCAATCAGTTTCAACCACCAACATCCTGTCAAGGCACAAACACCTCAGACCCGGAGATAACAACGGGCAGACAGGAACATCCACAGATGACAGTGAGACATACAAACAAGTAGCAGTCCAATCAAAGATGTAATCCTGAGCAACGTCTGCTTTCTGCT
The DNA here is from genome assembly GCA_020205605.1 of Panax ginseng. Classification (NCBI taxonomy): domain Eukaryota; kingdom Viridiplantae; phylum Streptophyta; class Magnoliopsida; order Apiales; family Araliaceae; genus Panax; species Panax ginseng. Next base: position 113,573,127 of record CM035128.1, on the reverse strand, counting down.
TAAACCGGCGATAACCCCGGTGAGGAGTCACAACGTCATATTACCACGTCAACAAGATGATATCGCGGCATACCAACAAGTAGTCCAATCTCAGCTGTAACCCTGAGCAACGTCTACTTTCAACTCAAACCGACGTTAACCCCAGCGAGGAGTTAAACGCCATCTTGTTCCTTCGACAAATGGCACGTCGTCTCAACCCATCATACATACATCAAACAATGTCCCACAAGAATTGAGGAGTGACAATCCCGAGTGACTATTATGTGTGGCAGTACTTTGGATAGAATTTGATGCTCGAAGACCATGGGTATAGACCCCTCTTCCTGATTTCGTACAACCTCTAATCCATGTCCTTACGTAACTCTTAACACAAGCGGTCTGAAAAAGGCCAGATATACCTCGTTCGGATGCTCGGATTGAAGTTCTGCAAGTTTGAGTGGACATTACAGTGCACGACTACACGTACTACGAGACGACGAGACCCACGAGGCTCGGATCCACCACGACCACCGCTAGGGTACAATCATGGGTGCCAGCAGTGTACTGCGCCATCCGCTCTATATATACAAGGCTTGGGTCGCCATTTGAGAGGAGGAGAGAAGGAAAAAGCGCGAGGAAGCCCCATTCCATTTTACTCTGCATACACATCTTTTGAGTGTTTCCTCTTCTTTAAACACTAGTTAGCTCACATATAGCTATATTTTATTCAGCGGGAGCTGAGTGTTTATCCATTTAAAGTCATAGAATTCTACTTTGGCAGCCCATTGTAAGCCTTCTTACATTTTATAAAGCCTTCTTCTCATATATCACACACTGTTATACACATTGAGAGTCGCATTGTGTGCATTTTCCCGGACTTCAGTCTGTGGTTTTGATTTCTGTCTGTATATATATACTAATATATGTATATATTTCATATATATGGACTAACATTATCGAGTTATGCCTCGATTGAGCCTAGACTTCAGTCTGGAGCATTTAAATTGCTTTAATATATATATATATATATATATATATATATACTTATATATATAATTGCTGTCGGACATATCCGATGAGCCTGGATTTACATCCTATATGCTTACTCGCTTATATGTCACGGACATATCCGATAAGCCCGGATTTACATCCAAAGGCGTTATCGCTTTTATATATATATATTTGAACATATATATATATTTTACATTCTGTCAGTTCGGAGTTTACTTCGTGGCCTTTTACAGCTTTATTTACATTTTGTCCTGCCTGGAGTTTACTTCGTGGCAGTTGATCGCTTTTATAGCTTTATTTACATTTCGTCCCGCCTGGAGTTTACTTCATGGCGGTTGATCATGTCCATACATATATATTTACCGCTTTTATATATTTACATTTCCGATCACCCATGGAGTTTCTTCGTGGTGGCTGATCATGTCTGTATATATTTATTTACAACTTTTATATATATAACTGCTTACTGCTTTCCATACAAATTGCAGTATCATGTGAGCCTAGGAATCATGTGATCACAGGTTCAATTTACTAAATCTAGATTCGGTTCCCATGATGGACATTTTTTAGTCAGAAGCGACTTGTACATTATTTTACAAATGTCTCGAATTTCCTTGATGGTCATTATGCTTGATGAGGAGTTCTAAGATCGTCAGATATTATTTTCTCGAGAATGCTTCACATCTCGAAAATAAAAGTAAACAAGCCGAACATTTAATAATAAAATGGAAGTATGAAAAGGTCTCAATTCCTATTGAGCAGAGGGTTTGAAAAACCTCTTTTACAAAACTTCATTGATATATCTTGGTTAAAAATGATTTTTCCTATAAAATTCAAACCTTGTGTATATAGGTGCGAACGAGGTCTCGCACTACTTTGAAATAATTGCACATTAATCCACACACACACACACACACAAATACACACATTCATATAACAATTTCTTTGAGAAGTGGCAGTCACCATGGTAACACGGATGTCGGGGGGTGCCTAACACCTTCCCTCCGCATAATCAAGCCCCCGGACCAAAAATGAATCTCGGTTTCACAGACCCGTTTAGCAGTGTCAAAACACTGGGTCAATATGCAAACCTTTTCGGTTGTGTTGGTGTAACTAGTTAAATACACCAACTGGCGACTCTTAAAGTCAAATCGTCGACATTATACATGTTGAACCTTTTTCACTTGTTTTTTTAAACAAATCTCACATTAACATGAGAACACCAAAGAACAAGTAACGAAAAGGGACACTCAAAAATCCCGACGTCGACATGTTGTAACTATCTTGTATGATTTAGAAAGCAAGCATGCTAGACTTTGTGGTTTCATGACCTTGAATGACCTTAATTGTTGAAATGATCGAACTTAGAACCATGTTATGCAAGAAAGGGCCTAGATTGATCTAAAAAGCATGTGAAAGCCTTTAACATGTTAAAATACATTAGGTATGATTGTACGTTCGAGACCTGATGAAACCCACAAGGCAAAGAAATTTAGTCTTGGTAGGGTCGGGGACTACAGAGTCAAGCTTAGTAGTCTGGAATCCCGTAAAAATGTGTGTCAACCTTTGACAAGAATTTACATGATGCTTATGATGCTAAATGTGATCTAAAACCTACTGATGTACACATATATGTGTGATGCTTAGTTGATAAGTCGATGTTGCATTGAAATGAAAAGTCCATGAGTAGAGGAGGTCTTAACCTTGAGAATTCTTGATTTGTTTATAAAGTAACTATGTTATTTGATTTTCATGGTGGCTTACAAACTGATTTTGTGTTATAAGTACATAAGGTATGAAATGAAGTATGTGAAGAGTATATAACTAAGTTAGATGTTTAAGTGTGCATTTAAACTTACATATCAAGCATGAGCACATTTAACTAATGAATATCTTATGTATATATTAATTATGTTAGGATTTGAAAGAGTATTGATTAAGCGATATTTTGGTAAACTACGCTTAAGGCAAGTTTCCTTGAACCTTACTTTTATTAAGCAAGTATCCTAAACCCTTGCATTATTATTTGACAAATACCGTAAGCTTATCCCTTTGAATACAAGTTACATTACTTTCTCGGTCAAATGAGCTAGTATGTTAAACCCTTGTGAAAGCTATTATTCCTGTTGAAATTGGTATTACCCTTGAATATTGTGAAAGAGTCGATGCCATTTGATTCGGCTAGACTATATACATGTTTATAAAAACTGTCCAAACCAATTGATTAGTGCGGAAATCTTGAAAACTAAGTTGGACAACCCTTTTGGTAAGGGGAGTGTATGTTGTTGGAAACCCCAACACATGAATAAATATTATTGTGGTGTTATGCATAACGTAAAGTATTGTAGACTGATTATCTATAGTACTTGATATTTTTGGTTATCAGTTTAATATTGGTAACTCTAGTGGAAGTTCCATAGTCCTTAGTGACTTCTCAGTATAAATTGCTTATCTAGTTGGATACATTGTTAGCCGTTGAATTCATATATATCTATTGATTTATATTGAATTGTTATATCCCTTATTCATGATGTTATTCTGACACTTTGAACTATCTTAGAAATAACCCTTCAATATTTTAAACCTTGTGATATTATACCTTATACCCTTGTTGTATATTACTTGCTGGGCAATTTGTGCTCATCCTTGCCTATTTAAAACCTTTCAGTTAAGGAAGAACAGGGAGGTGTCTCTGGAGCAGACAAGGGCAAGGGCAAGGCTACCGACTAGCTTGTCCTTTTTATATTTAAAGCTATTATGTTATGTCAGGATTATTTGTGGACTATGTTTAAGCTTAAGTATGATCATGAAATAAGTCTTTATTAGATATTATTATGTAATCTATTAAGCACTGTAGGTTGCGAGACTTGGTGGAATAATTATAATAAATCATTGTATATTATTCTAAAGTAGATTTTCCGTTGTGTATGCGTTATTTTAGTTATTATGGTTTTACCATAAGAACGTGATGAACCAAGTGGAGGTTTGAATTTGGGGGTGTCACAGTATACCTCCTGCCCAATACTTAAACTTTGTAATCATGGCATGAGTGATGTCTTGGCTGGGAAATTACATCTTTTCGTCACCCCAAGTGACTCCTGCTCGTACACATAAGTGAGCGACAACCGAGGCATGTGGTATGCTCCTAGTGGTTCTTGTCCTCATGTAGCATAACATGTTTTAGTGTATGAGATGGCCAACATCTATATATTTTCTTATGACAATTCCCCATAAAATGATAGCACGTTCGACTGTGATTTCATGTTGGTGTGTTGAATGCATTAACTTTGCATAAATAAACAAATTCCAGGCTTTGGCGTAACGATTAAAGGTTGAGGCTGGAAAAGTTATAGGCTGATTTATGCCTTGCTTGTAGTTCCACTGTGTACCTGGTATGCACAAGTCAGTGATAACCCTGTCTAGATGGATCTCGAACCATGCAGCCTCAACCTAGTTTGCACGTCCCGTTTGTGGGTCAGGTACGTTGAACACACATCTTATCGCCTATCGGTGATAATCCACTTGAACACCTCTGACATAGGACAACCCACTCCTGGTCTCCTTCGTGTTTGCATAAAACTCACGTACAATTCCCATAGGTGCAGGCATTGGGGTAGATACAACTCCAATCAAGCATATTTCTCGTATCATGTCCTTAAGTTGCCCATCTTGTGCACCAGGTTTGAAGCCACGCTCCTTCACAAAGGTTTTGGCCACTATTCTATAGTACTCCATCTGAGCATCAAGGCTGACGAACTTGGTATGGTCAACAAAGTCTTCACTTTGGCTGCTTGAAGAAGATGATTCTGGAGTGTAGGAATGTGCTCTATTTAGCCCCATAGCAAATGATGAAGAAAACCCTAACTGAAGAGAAGAAATTAACTGAGAAGATGAGCTCTGTATACTACCACCCCCAAGCTTGCTATTTTGACAAACTCTCACAAACCCTAGCTTTATCGCTGTAATAGAATGGATGTGTAGAGGAATTTTAATATAGAACAGAATGCGTAAAATATGTAGTGGGGTGAGGAGTTAAGATTTGAAAGGGAACCATTTGGAGGATGTGAAGAGATAGGCGTTGGTTTTTTTGAAAAGAGATGGGGAGATGCACGTTGGAGAATGGTAACTAAAATAAAAAGTGGAGTAGGACACATTAGATTTTTTTTCTCGAATCGACTCGGTGGCCACCGCCGAGTTTAAGTCGGTGATGACGCGAGCACACTTCTCATTATAGTCTTGAGTCTTATTATTGGCAAACACGTGAAGAGCGAGGGCATGCTATGAACCAGATCGCAGAAGAAGTATAATGGGCGTACCATATTTGAATCGCTAAGTTGCACGCTCCTGCAGACTTAACAAGAACCGAGCTGAATTTTGCACATCAATAGCTAATGACTTTCTTCACTAAACCTGTACATAAAGCATTTATAAGATATACCAATTCCTCAAATCAAAATATGTACTAAATAACATGTAAGAATGAATATATCCAAAAGAATGCTCTATATGCTACTCCTAACCAAAGTGATATGCACATTTAGCTCCAACAAAACTTATATCAAAAATTTTATGCTGTCAAGAATGAAACATAAAAATGGAGAATAAACATGATTCGCAAAGAATTAAACAAGAGGAGAGAAGAGAAATAACGGGGTTCCTCCCATTGAGCGCTAACTTATAGTCATTTAACTTGACTATCTATGTTCCGATCATGTAGAGGAAAGAATTGAGGTGACCTTCTGCCTGTCAACCTCACCACTATAATAGTGCTTAAGCCGCTGTCCATTGACCTTGAAAGGCTTGTCTAGGAACTTATCAAATATCTCAATCGCATCATGTGGATAAACCTTCTTCATAGTAAATGGCCCTGACCACCTTGACTTGAGCTTCCCGGGAAAAGTTTATGTCTAGAATTAATTAATAGAACTCTTTGCCCTGGTTCAAATACCCTTTTCCATAATCTTGCGGTCATTCAATCTCTTTACCTTTTCCTTGTACATTTTGGAGTTCTCGTAGGCTTTCAATCTGAATTCGTCCAACTCATTGAGTAGGAGTAGACATTTTTCTTCTGTAGCCTTCAAGTCAAAATTCATCTTCCTTATCGCGCAATATGCCTTGTGTTTGAGCTCCATGGGAAGGTGACAAGACTTTCCATATACAAGCTAAAATGGTGACATTCCCAATGGTGTCTTATAAACAGTCTTGTAAGCGCATACTGCGTCATCTAGCTTCAATGACCAATTCTTCCTTGTGGGATTCACTATCTTTTCAAGAATTCTCTTCACTTCACGATTTGACACCTCTGCTTGACCATTAGTTTGAGGATGATAAGTTGCAGCAATACGATGACTCACCCCATACTTAGCCAATAGAACTATGAATTGACGATTACAAAAATGGCTGCCCTCATCATTAATAATGGCCCTCGGAGTCCCAAACCTTGTGAAAATGCTCCTTTGTAAAAATCTTAGGACCACCTTAGCATCATTCATTGGAAGAGCTACCACTTCCACTCACTTAGAAACATAGTCAACCACCAATAAGATATAAAGGTTCCCACATGATGAAATGAAAGGGCCCATGAAATCTATCCCCCAAACATCAAAAATTTCTACCTCGAGAATTATGTTCAAAGGCATTTCATTTCTCTTAGATATATTCCCAACTCTCTGACATCTGTCACATTTCTAAACAAAACTATAAGCATCTTTAAAAATTGTTAGCTAGTAGAATCCTGCTTGCAAAACCCTAGCCGTTGTCCTTTCACCACCGTAGTGACCTCTATATAATGACATATGGCAATCCTGCAAAATACCCTTTGTCTCGCTATATGGAATATACATCTTTATCATCTGATCGTCGCACTTCTTGAATAAGTACAGTTCATCCCATATAAACCACTTCACATCATGTAGGAACTTCTTCTTTTGATGCCCAATCAAGTCAGAAGGAATTATCTTGCTCACTAAATAGTTTGCATAGTCTGCGAACCATGGCACTTCACCTTTCACTACAAATAACTGCTCATCTGGGAAGGACTCATTAATCACAACCTTTCCATTTACATCTCTTCCAAGATTTTCTAATCTACATAAGTGGTCCGCCACTTGGTTCTCAGTCCCTTTACTATCCTTGATTTCCAAATCAAATTCTCAAAAGAAGTATCCACCTAATTAGACGAGGTTTTGCATCTTTCTTTGCCACCAAATACCGAATTGATGCATGGTTTGTGTACAGTATCACCCTAGTCCCAATCAAATACGCACGAAACTTATCGAAAGCAAACACAACTGCAAAAAGTTCCTTCTCCATGGTTGTATAATTCAACTGAGCATCAGTGAGGGTCTTGCTCGCATAGTATATCACATGAAAGATCTTGTCCCTTCGCTGGCCCAAAATAGCCCCCACAACAAAGTCACTTATGTCACACATCAACTACAACAAAATGTCCCAGTCTGGTGCTGTGATTACTGGTGATGTAGTTAACTTTCTCTTTAAATGCTCAAATGCAGACATGCATTCTTCATCAAACTTAAACTGCACATCCTTTCCAATAAACTGCAAAATGGCTTTGTGATCTCGGAGAAATCTTTAATAAACCTCCTGTAGAAGCCTGCACGCCCTAAAAAACTGTGAACACCTTTAACAGAAGTAGGTTGAGGCAAATTCTTAATAGTCTCTAACTTGGCTCTGTCCACCTCTAATCCTTTCTTCGAAACCTTGTGTCCCAATATGATTCCTTCTTGTACTATAAAATGATACTTTTCCCAATTCAAAACCAAATTTGTTTCAACACATCTCCTCAATACCATCACTAAATTTTCTAAACACAAATAAAACGAATCTCCAAAAATTGAGAAGTCATCCATGAAGACTTCAACATTATGCTCCACTATATCCGAAAAAATTACCATCACACATCTCTGAAATGTGGTCGGGGCATTGCACAACCCAAACGACATCCTTCTGAACGCGAATGTTCCATATGGACATGTGAAAGTTATCTTTTCCTGGTCTTCTGGAGCTATCACAATCTGATTATACCCTGAATACCCATCCAGAAGGCAAAAATACTCGTGACATGCTAGCATGTCCAACATCTGATCAATAAACAGAAGTGGAAAGTGGTCTTTCCTTGTTGCTTTATTAAGTCTGTGATAGTCCATACAGTGTAATGATCTGAAAAATTGAATAATTTGTAAAATAATTTTATTTGAATAAAATTATATTATTTGTTATTACTATGAGTTAGTAAGATAAATGTCATTCTATAACCTAGAAACGTCAGAATGTCGTAGTATTTTAACTACGTGAAGGAATTAAAGTGTTTGAATTTCAAAGATGTAATAAGATGTAAGAATATTGATTAAAGGACTTGAATCAATAATAAGTCATAAGAAATGGAATCTAGTACTTTATAATTTGTTAAGTTATAAACTTATGAAAGAATAAGCCATTACCTAACTCAAAAATAAGTTATTGTAATGTGTAAGTAGAGATGTCTAAAAAATGAATTGAATTCATTTAGAACGATGATCAAATCCTAAGTAACGATGTTTTTTCAGAATTCACACGATTGGACGATAATCGTCAAATTCGTGAAATTCTCGGAATGGAAGTTGGATTTTGTGTTTGAGCTCAGAAACGTTGATTTTCGATGGAGAGAAGTCTTATTTGGCATTATAGAGTAACGGACTTTAAAATGGCCGAATTCCGACTTAGAACAAAGAAACGAGCGTTGAACGTTCACGAACGTTTATCGTTTACGTTAAAAATGAACCAATAGGTGAATTTTGAGTTAACGAAGTCAAAAATATAAATTCTTGCATGAACACGTAGAGTATGTGATTTGTGAGCTAATGACTTTTGAACGAGCCAATTCGGACTTAAAATAATCAAATTTGGAGTTCGGGAAGTTCACAAAGTTAAAAATCTGTCAAAGTCATCTGGTGCACAGAGCTGGCACCGCGGCGCTAGCCCATGGCTTATTGGTGGCATTGCAGCCCCGAGCCATGCACATGACTCCATCGAACTTTTCACACCATGAAGGCGCAGAATGACTTAGGACTCACGCCACAGCCAAGCCCGACCACGACCATCGCTTAACTTTCATAAATACAAGCACACAGAGAAGAATGGGTGGCGTCGTAGCGCCAGTCCTAGGGTTTTAATAGTAATGAATGTATGTAAGTAGAGCAAGGATGTTAGTTAATTAGCAATGTACTAAAGCTTAATTATAACATTATTAAGACATTATTAGACACTTAATGTATGATGACTAAAGGTTGATGATAATCAATTGAACATGAACTTAATAACAATGTAAACTATATCGGTAAGCCGAAACCAATAGTAACAAATCTAAGTCATGATTAGATTGAGAAGAAGGGTAAGATATAGTCGTACACATACTTGATTATATATGACCTAATTTGGTATGTTATGTGATCATGTATTATAGAGACTTTAAAGACTCAAAAAGAAAGTAATTGTACAGTAGCAGAAGCTAAAGGCAAGTATTCTAACCCTTGTCTATATTCAATTTAGACAAGTTTTGTGGTTCATGTATTCTTACGCATGAATTGATGTATAATGAAGTTAAAGCCAATTCTTTCGGCTAGAATTAAGATATATTGGATTTCTTTTAATCTATCAAAGTATGTTCAATGTTTTACCAAGTTATATTGGTGTGGTTTTCAAACGAAGACTAAATATGCTAAAAATGTTTTGTCATCAAACAATTTGCACGTGAGGTTACCACAACTTAAACGTACATACGTTTAATGAATGTAGTGTTGATCAACATAGAGTACTATAGGCTAATCACCTAGACGTGCTCATAAGAAATGTCAGACTTACGGACTTAGTGCCAGGATGTCCTTTTCAAATAAAGTATGAAATGCTCAAGGTCTTGGACAGGAATTGATGTTGTACTGAATATTGTTATTGTAAAATGTTTTAAAGAAAGAGAATTGCTATTTTGAATTATCAATAGTACTTCATAACTATTGTTCAGTTATTGAAGATATATTATTTATATGATTCAAGCATATTGTTAAATAGAATTGTTGTACTTGCTGAGCTAGTCATGCTCACTTTTGCTTGAACCATATGAATGCAGCTAAGACTGAACGTCCTAAAGAATCCTGTAAAGATAAAGGAAAGGCTAAGGCAGACCGTTGAACTATCGATGTAATAGTATAGGTTTAATGTTGTAATATATTTGATATTATGACAAGAACAAATGTAATGGTTATAAAGAACCTGGGGAAATGTTAATATTACTTTGAGTATATAGAAGACATATTCATTCTTTTGAGGATTTTCAATTGAATCTATATGTGAATGGTAGTACCATGTAGCACCATTTGTCGGGTTGGAAGATACTCAGATTTGGGGGCGTCACATGCAGACTCTCCACCCCATCACTGTCCTAGTTGGTATCAGTTTATTGTTCTCATTGGAGACTACAGTTATTCCCGCTTTCTTTGGCACACACTGTACCGGGCTCACCCAAGAGCTGTCTGAGATCGGATATATTATTCCTGCGTCGAGCCACTTCAGAACTTCCTTCTTGACCACTTCCTTCATAATCGGATTTAGTCTCCGTTGTTGCTCCACTGAAGGTTTACTATCATCTTTTAGTAGGATCTTGTGCATACAGAATGATGGGCTAATCCCTTTGATATTTGTTATGGTCCATCCAATTGCTAATTTGAACTCTATTAGAACTCTTAGCAGCTTTTTTTCCTGGAAAGATGTTAGTGCAGAAGAAATAATAACAGGTAATTTTGAACTCACATTTAAAAATGCATACCTCAAGTGATCTGGAAGAGTTTTCAGTTCAAGTTCTGGAGGCATCTCAAGAGACGACTTGAGTTTCACTGATGTCTCCCCAGAAAGCTTTAGTGGCTCGACATGAGTCTTGAATCTTCTAAAATATGGTGATGTGTCAAGAATTTGAACAAACTCTGCAATATCATCATCTTATATTTCTAAATTCCCCAAAATAGCACTCTTTAAAGGTTCATTTTCCACCAAATTCCCCATTCCATCATTCAACATCTTGTCCACCATATCAATCCTAAAACATTCTTCTTCGTCAGTAGGAAACTTCATAGCCTTGAACACGTTGAAGGTGACTTCTTGATCATGAACCCTCATTGTCAACTCATCTTTCTGAACATCTATTAAAGTTCGTCCTGTGGCTAGGAACGGTCTCCCAATGATGATAGGTATACTTCTGTCTTCTTCATAATCCAAGATGATGAAATCTGCTGGGAAAATAAATTTATCTACCTTGACTAGTACATCTTCTACAATACCCCATGGATAAGTAATGGACCTGTCAGCAAGCTGTAAAGTAATATTCGTCGGCCTTGGAGCCAGCAATCCCAACTAATCAAAAACTGATAATGGCATCAAGTTGATGCTAGCCCCTAAATCACACAAGCATTTGTTAAAACACATCTTTCATATTAAACACGGTATCATGAAGCTGCCTGGATCCTTTAGCTTCAGAGGTAACTTGCATTGAAGAACTACACTACATTCTTCAGTCAAGGCTATAGTGTGACACCCCCAAATTCGGGTGTCTTCAAACCTGATAGATGGTGCTACACAGTACTCATAACTGTGAATTCATTCTATTGAAACAACATCAAAATGTGTGCATCAACGACATTCTTATTACATTAATAATATTACATCCCATTCTGAGGTTCTGAAACTGTTACATTCTTTGTTCGTTGTAATATAATTCATACAACATACTAGTCTATTACAGAATAAACTAATCATTCATCTTCGCCTTACCTTTATCTATAATGGAACCCTCAGTTCGCTCGACCTTAGCTGCAATCATATGATTCAAGTAAGAAGTGACCATAACTAGCTCAGCAAGTCTAACAATATTTTATATAAATACCACTTCGAGAATCATATGATTATTCTTCATTAACTGAACAATAGTTATGAACTACTATGAAACATTGAATAGCACTTCTCATCTCAAAAAATAATTCTGAAGTATATACAGTAGCTTGGAAATTCTGAGTAGGTCCATAGACCATGAACATTCTCTTTAGCTTTTATTCATGAAAAGGACAACCTGGTACTAAGACCGTAAGTCCGATATTTCTTACGAGCACTTCTAGGTGATCAACATATAGTACTCTATGTTGATCAACACGCATCCGTTAAACGTATTTACATTTAAGTTTTGGCAAACTCGCGTGCCCATCGAATAATCGATGTGAAATAGATTTGTTTGTTCATACTCAGGCTTACCTTGAATCTGTACGAAACAATTGGTGTAGGATAGCGTTATCAATTATAAATTGAAAGACTTATAAATAAATCAATCAATCTTTCAAGATTAGTCTAGCTGAGTTAAAACTGACATCGACCCTTTCGTTAAAACAATTCATGCATCTCATAACATGAATCACTGAAAACCTGGCTAACACGAAGGTTAGACAAGCGATAAGAAAACTTACTTTCAGCGTCTGCTACAGTAAAATTACTTTCCCTTTGAGTCTTTACGGTCTCTACAACACATAACCACATAACATACCACATTATGTCATGAATGAACATATATGGTTCCTAATGAATCTTACCCTTCTTCTCAATCTAATCATGTATTAGATTTGTTATTATTGGTTCCGGCTTACCGTTATAATTTACATCGTTCTTACCAACTTCTTTCTCTTCTATAACTTAACTAAAATTATTTCATTAATACAACTCGTTTAGAGTTAGACATCCTTACTCACGGCTTACTAACATTCTTACATCATTAAATCATTACTTACTAACCATTGTTTAATTATCATCATTATTGAATACAGTTCACTTTCTTATACTTTACGTTCTTCGTTTAACTACTCATTAAACAACATTTAATTCCTAAAGCCACCATTATATAAGTGATTTAGGAATGGTCTTGTCATGTTCATTAAGTAATTACATGTCCCATACTTGCCTTGCAAATCATTGGGTTCACAATCAACTTGGTCAACAAAAATCCCTTCTTTGGCGTCGTAGGCAAGACCCTTTATACTAAGCGCCACTTTCCAAAGACTCCAACTCCTTGCCCGGTCACAACATGAGACTCATGCCTACGAGTGGCGCTGGTGCAAACTCTGCGATAAGGGCTACTCCCTTCATCCCTAAGGTCAAGTACATGACTTATAGAGCTTTGTTTGGCATTGCGGTGCTAGACCTCAGTACCAGAAAATTTTGACAGATTTCTTACATAAATGAATATTCCGGACTCCTAAATTGTTCATTTTAAGTCCGAATTGGCTCATTCAAAAGCCATTAGCTCACAAATCGCATACTCTAAGTGTTCATGCAAGAATTTTTCATTTTCAAATCTGTTACCTAAAAATTCACCTATTAGTTCATTTTAACAAAAACGATAAACGATCGTGAACGTTCAACGCTTGTTTCTTCGTTCTAAGTTGAAATTCGGTCATTTTTGAGTCTGCAACTCTAGAATTCCAAATGAAACTATACTCCATCGAAAACTAACATTTCCGAGCTCAATGTCAAAATTTGACTTCCATTCCAAGAATTTCACGAATTCGACGATTATCGTCCAAACTAGTGAATTTTGCCATAACTTCGTTACTTAAGATTTGTTCATCGTTTCAAATGGATTCAATCCATCATACTAACATCTTAACATATATATCTCATTAACTTATATACATGATAAGTTCTTACTTGTTCTTCAAAAGTTTATAACTTATATGATTACGAATTGCTTATTCATGACTTATTAAGGCTAAAGTCCTTTGATTAATCATTCCTATTTCTTCTTAGCATAAATATTTTCTACCACTACTCACTTCTCTAACAATTGAAGAGAAAGAGAATCATGGTTTAGGATCTTACCCTTGAAGATCACTTGATTAAGCTTTATTCTTCCTTCTTCAACTATGAAAGATTAACTTTTCTAGCTGTTTCTCTCTAACCAATAAGTGCTTATGATGTTGGATGAAATTTAACAACCAACAAATGAGCTAGGACATCTTCTATTTATAGAAAATCCTAAATGAGGGCTTAATGGTCAATAAGCCATCCACCTCCTTACTATTCCTAGCTTAACCATCAAGTTTACTTGATCACCACAACACTTATCCTTTACATAACTATTAAGTTTACCTAGCCATTACTTAACTTATCCTTTTCTTGCTCATCACTACTTTTACTTGGCCATTACTTAACTTATTCTTTACTTAGCCACCAAGTATAAGCACTTTACTTAGTCACCAAGTATAAGCACTTTACTTGGCCTCCACATCTCTTATCTCTTGCTTGGCCACTACTTTGTATCACCCATGGGTTGCCCCGTGAGTTTTAACCATCTGATAACCCATCGGTTCATACTTTGGGCTTTTAGTTTAATTAACTTAACTTATACTTTGGGCTTGTATTTAACCAACATTTGGGTTTTATCATAAATTCCAATTGGACTTAACCATTCCTATACTTGGGCTTGTAGAATTCCTAACAAATCCTACAAGTCCAATACATTTGGCTTAAAGCCTTATAACGTATAATCTACGTATTAATCTCGTATTCCAACTCGTATACTTATTCATATATGAAATACCATCATTCATACATACTCGTATAATACCTCGTATCATACTCGTATTCATTACCTTGTACAATATCTACGTATTATACGATCATCGCTTTAATTCATTATACGTATTTAAATTCCTTCTAAAATCACTTTCCTAACTGCTTAGATTTTCACCGCAAGTTTAAAACTTCGCTTGCATAATCAAATATTATTGGATATTCCATCTCGTCTTAGAATTCTATCATTAAGCGTTTCTCGGAAATTCAAAAATAATTCCCGAGCAGAAATCAATAAATAGTGTTTTTACAAAAATTTCTCAGAAAACTTTTATTTTCGTCTTGAAAATTCAAACACTTTAATTCTACCACATAGCCAAAATCCTAACCACATCTGCACATTCTAGGTCATAGAATGACCTTCACATAGCTTACTCACATAAATAATCAATTAAATTCATTTAATCCACCTAATCAAATAAAAATTTAATTTTCATAAAAATCTATTTTTCTCGAATGTTACATTCTTCCCACCTTATAAGGATTCTGTCCCCAGAATCTCTCTACAACACATAAATAAATGAGGAAAATTTTCCTTCATTTTAATCTCGAGTTCCCACATTGCTTCTTCGGCATTGTGGTTCCTCCATTTCACCTTCACCGAAGGTATTATCTTATTTCACATGTCTTGTCCCTTCCTATCAATAATCTGAGTTGGAAGTTAGGCATTTACTAATACATTATGCTATCTCTCTTTTATATTTGGCCAACCCAAAGTTTTGTCGAAGGTCTTAATACATCATAGTACTACCTGGATGTATCGAGCACCTCGAACTACGACTTCACTCACTATTTTTCTTTTAACTTTAGAATTTATTTAGAACTCAAATTCCTCATTCAAAATAAGATTATACTTGGTCTTCTCTTCATCCTTCATCCTCTTTTTCATTCGTTTGCATTCCTCGTTACTTAGTTGTACTTTCTTAACTCATTCCATTTTTGTGGATTTAGTCTTCATTGTGAATAACATTTCTACCACTTCATTCTGTAATTTAACTTCTAACTCCGTTCTTGCCATCTTCGTTATTAACTCATTCTGAGTCGATAACATCGATAGCTTTTCCCTAACCTTCCTACTTAACGCATTGGCTACTACGTTTACCTTCCTTGTATGATATACGATATCACAGTCGTGATTCTTTATCCATTCTAATAACCTTTTATACCTCATATTCAACTCTTTCTTTGTGAAGATATATTTCAGACTCTTATAGTCCGTGTATATCTCACACTTCTCCTCGTATAAATACTATCTTCAGATTTTTAATTCAAAAATTATAGCTGCCAATTCTAGATCATAAGTAGGATAAACCTTCTCATAATCCTTTAACTGGCGTGATGCATACACAATGACCTTTCCATGCTACATGAGCATGCAACCTCGTCCTCTATGCAAAGCATCACTATAAATTACAAAGTTCTCCATATCATCTTGTAAAGATAATACATACGCCTCATTTAACCTTCCTTTTTAGTTACTGAAAACTCTTTTTCTCACTTCTCATTTCCAACGTACTTATCAATAACAAATATGTATATCTTGTAAGCTAAAATTCACACTTAGTGAATTCCATATCCAACTTCTCCCTCCATAGTGTTTCCCACACTATCTTCAAATATTCAGTGTGATCTTCTGACGTCTTAAAATAGACTAGAATATCACCAATAATCATTACGACACACTCGTCCAAATATTATTTGAACACTCTGTGACACTAATGGTACTTTCAACCATAGCACCTCACTAGAGTACCTATCAATTTGCCACCGATTTACTCAGTGCCCCTTATGGAAAGTCTAACTTTAGTACATTAGTCAACCCAAATGACATAACCAGAAACTCGCAATAACCATAACGAGTTCTGAACTTCATCTTAGGCACATCCTTCTTCCTTACTTTTAACTGACAATACCCCGTACACAACTTTATCTTAAAAAAATACTTTGCCCCTTTCAACTAATCAAATAGATCATCGATCCTAGGCAATGGGTATTTATTCTTAATTGCTAACTTACTCCGCTCACGATAGTCGATACATAAACATAACAACGCATCCTTCTTATTTACTGATGACATCAGTGCTCCTACTCTCTGGGTGTCCATATCTTTACACGGATATTTTATACACCTCTTCCTCAATATTCTCCTAACTTGCGCCCCGATGATTTATTATCGTAAAATACTATCTTTGGTTTTCTTAGAAAACCTAAGATACATACTTTTCCTATGACGATTTATTAAATTTCTATGGTTAATCAACCCATTCATACTGAGAAATACTTTAAATTCTCTTAACTTTATTGATACTTATCTGCCGATACTTTATTACCTCTATTATCCCTGAAACAATTCCCATGAATATATTCAACGAGAGTTATTTCCTCATTCTCTACCTTATTCTTTAAAGGTATTTATAATCCTTTCGGGAATGAACTTAATCACTTAGCAATTCGCATGCTATAAAAGAAAAGTAACACTACAATCAAACAGCACATAAGCATTCATTGTATTGACTAGAATGATACATGTTACTACATCCGTTGATCCAACCGCATCTTGGACCATCATATTAAAAGTACGAGTCATAGGTCTACCCGATGATGGTGGTCTAGTAATGGCTAACTTACCACTACTAACACCCTTACTTTCCTCCGACCCCTTCTTTGGGCAATTTCTTGTCATGTGGTCCAACGACCCACATACAAAATAACCATGGTTTTTCTTAGGATTAGGACAATTGGGTGATATTTGACCCTCCTATCCACAGTTATAACAAACCAATTTCCCCTTTAGACAGACTCCTAGATGAGTCTTTCCACATGTCTTACATGCTTCGATCCTACGCTAAAGATCCCCTTGTCCCATTCTAGTATTCTCGGAGTTAAAATTCTTTCTTTTTGGCATACTGCCACTACCACTGGCACTTTCTTCCTTAGTTCCTCCCTATTCCTTGCTCTTATTCTTTCTTTCTTTGTGGTATTGGGTCAACGCCTCACTACTACCTTCTGTAATAATTACTTTCTCCAGAATGGTCCCATGGAAAACACTCTAGAAGACAGAAATCCTACTATAGAGTCAGGGTTTCAGACCCTGCTCAAACCTATGAGCCTTCCTCTCTTCAGTGCCCATTGGTGTGGAGCAAACCTTGCCAATTCAATGAATTTGGCCGCGTACTGGGGAACCGTCATGTCCCCTTGCTTAAGTTCTAAGAACTTAATCTCCATCCTCCCTTGTATACTTGTAGGGAAATAGTTCTCGAAGAAAACCTTCTTGAATAGTTCCCACGTTACCGCATCTATTCTAGCCCCACCATGGTGAGCCTCCCACCAAAAGTCAGCTCCCCCTTTCATCATGTAAGTCACAAAAGAAGTCTTTTGCGCCTCAGCTACGTTTGTAATAACAAACGCCTTCTCTATTTCTTTTACCCATGTCTGGGCCTCTATTGGGTCTGTAGTTCCTTTGAACTCCGGCGGACTTACGCTTTTAAACTCTTTAAAGGTAGTCGTTCTGGCTACCTTAGGTCCCGCGGGTACTCTATCCCCGATTTGATTAAATGCAGCCATTAATAAATTAACGAACTCTTGCATAGGGTTGTTTTGACCCCCTTGGTTATCGTTATGTGACTCAGCCTCCTTATTACGTTGTCTTCTCCGAGGTTGCATTTTCTGATTAAAAAAATAAAATTTTATTATTATCTATTTACTTACTTATTTATTATTTGCCAAGCAACAACTCATACCATAAGAAAGCATATTAAATAAAAACTTCATTATATTCATATGCTTCTTCATGGTTTGAAACTATTTACAATTTGCTTCCATAGCCAAAAGCTATTACATTTCTATCCCGCAATTGAACTTCACAAAAGTTGGGATTTACAAAAAGACTATCCTTTTATACAAAAAAGGGTTTTACGTCACTACACACATATTTACCGCTCTAGACTATTAATAATGCATAACAGCATCCTCGTGCTTCTTATTCACAAGAATCGACACAATATCCCGACTAATAGTATGTAGAGTTTGTCCCGACTCAATGGAATAACATGCAATTTTCAGCTTGAAATCCTTATGAACACTCTCATGGATGTAAGACATCCGTGCTATTTTCTGGTCTCTTTCAACCAGTTTCTTACGATGCTCATTGGCCTCATTCTTACACTCCATTGCCTTATCCTTCATGAGCACCTACTCATCATGCTCAATCTCAAAATTTTCTTCTACAGACACCTTAGCTTCATGGAGATAACTAATCTCTTCATTTTGATTTTGCACAACTATACGCAGTTGCACATTCCTGTCAAGCACTGCCAGATACAATGCTCTCATTACATCTGGAGGTGTTGAATCTTGTGTAGGTACCACCATATTAACTGATGTTCATAATTTCTTCTCTCACCACGTGTATATCTCTATACATCAAACTATTGATCAACATCTACAATAACACATAACATGTTGATTAGTACATAATACAAAATAGTATAAGGACAAATCACATTTAATTTATTTAGAATTAATTTCCATCTTTTGAATCTTTCGGTACTGAGTTTCCTCAATACCTTATAAACTCATTCGACTTAAGTAAAACTCGAGTTTCCTTCCTTCGGACTTTTACTTCCTTAACGAAGTTATTAGCCTAAGGTTCTTCCCCCTTTAAGTTTTATAACCTAATGCTTTGATACCAACCTGTGAAGCCCCCAAATCCGGGTGTCTTCCAACCCGACAGATGGTTCTACACGTTACTCATAACTGTACATTCATTCTATTGAAACAATATCAAAATGTCTGTATCAACGAGATTCTTATTACATTAATAATATTACATCTTGTTCCCATGTTTTGAAACTATTACATTCTTTATTCATTGTAATATAATTCATACAACATACTAGTCTATTACAGAATAAACTAATCATTCATCTTCGCCTTGCCTTTATCTCTACTGGAACCCTTGGTTCGATTGACCTTAGCTGCAATCATATGATTCAAGCAAGAAGTGAGCATAACTAGCTCATCAAGTCTAACAATATATTATATAAATACCACTTCGTGAATTATATGATTATTCTTCATTAACTGAACAATAGTTATGAAGTACTATGAAACATTGAATAACACTTCTCATCGCATAAAAGAATTCCGAAGTACATATAGTAGCTTGGAAATTTTGAGTAGGTCCATAGACCATGAACATTCTCTTTAGCTTTTATTCATTAAAGGGACAATCCGGTACTAAGATCGTAAGTCCGATATTTCTTACGAGTACTTCTAGGTGATCAGCCTATAGTACTCTATATTGATCAACACTCATCTGTTAAATGTATTTAAGTTTAAGTTTTGGCAACCTCGCGTGCCCATCTAATAATCGATATGAAATACATTTGTTTATTCATATTTAGGCTTACATTGAATTCGTACCAAATAATTGGTGTAGGATAGCGTTATCAATTCTATATTGAAAGACTTATAAATAAATCAATCAATCTTTCAAGATTAGTCTAGTTGAGTTAAAACTAGCATCGACCCTTTCTTTAAAACAATTCATGCATCTCATAACATGAATCACTGAAAAACCTGGCTAACACGAAGGTTAGACAAGCGATAAGAAAACTTACCTTCAGCGTCTGCTATAGTAAAATTACTTTCCCTTTGAGTCTTTATGGTCTCTACAACACATAACCACATAACATACCACATTAGGTCACTAATGAACATACATGGTTTCTAATGAATCTTACCCTTCTACTCAATTTAATCATGTATTAGATTTGTTATTATTGGTTCCGACTTGCCATTATAATTTACCTCGGTCTTACCAACTTCTTTCTTTTCTATAACTTAACTGATATTATTTCATTAATATAACTCGTTTCAAGTTAATCATCCTTACTCATGTCTTACTAACG
This sequence comes from Panax ginseng, assembly GCA_020205605.1. Taxonomy (NCBI): domain Eukaryota; kingdom Viridiplantae; phylum Streptophyta; class Magnoliopsida; order Apiales; family Araliaceae; genus Panax; species Panax ginseng. The sequence continues at coordinate 113,552,569 of CM035128.1, read as the reverse complement.
TTCTTACATCATTAAACCATTACTTACCAACCATTATTTAAGTATCATCGTTATTGAATACAGTTCACTTTCTTATACTTTACGTTCTTCATTTAACTACTCATTAAATAACATTAAATTCATAAAGTCATCACTATATAAGCGATTTAGGAAAGGTCTTATCATGTTCATTAAGTAATTACATATCCCATACTTTCCTTGCAAACCATTGGGTTCACAATCAACTTGGTCAACAAAATTCCCTTGCTAGCGTCACGCCACGGCAACCCTTTGTACTAGTGGCACTATGGCGCTAGTTTCTAGTACCCAACTCCCGATCTCAGCGTTGTGGCATGAGACTCTACCACTACAGAGTGGCACTACTAACATGACTCTGCGATGGCCACTCCTTTTCATTTGTGTGATGCTTGCTGCAGACCTCAATCTTAGAAAATTTTGACAAATTTCTTACATAAACGAATTTCCCAAACTCCTAAATTGTTCATTTTAAGAACGAATTGGCTTATCCAAAATCTATTAGCTCACAAATCACATACTCTAAGTGTTCATGCAAGAATTTTTCATTTTCAAATTCGTTAACTCAAAATTCACCTATTAGTTCCTTTTAACAAAAACGATAAACGTTCGTGAACGTTCAACGCTCGTTTCTTCTTTCTAAGTTGGAATTCGGTCATTTTCGAGTCCGCAACTCTAGAATGCCAAATGAGACTATACTCCATCGAAAACCAACGTTTTTGAGCTCAATGTCAAAATTTGACTTCCATTCCGAGAATTTCACAAATTCGACAATTATCGTCCAAACTCGTGAATTTCGCCATAACTTTGTTCCTTAAGATTTGTTCATCATTTCAAATTCAATCCATCATACTAACATCTTAACATACATATTTCATTAACTTATATACATGATAAGTTCTTACTTGTTCTTTATAAGTTTATAATTATATGGTTAGGAATTGCTTATTCATGACTTATTAAGGCTTAAGTCCTTTGTTTAATCATTCCTACTACTTCTTAGCATACATGTTCTACCACTACTCACTTTTCTAATAATTGAAGAGAAAGAGAATCATGGTTTAGGATCTTACCATTGAAGATCACTTGATTAAGCTTTATTCTTCCTTCTTCAACTATGAAAGACTAGCTTTTCTAGCTTTTTCTCTCTACCCAATAAGTACTTATGATGTTGAATGAAATTTAACAACCAACAAATGAGCTAGGACATATTCTATTTATAGAAAATCCTAAATGAGGGCTTAATGGTCAATAAGCCATCGACCTCTTTAATATTCCTAGCTTAACCATCAAGTTTACTTGATCACCACAACACTTATGCTTTACTTAACTATTAAGTTTACTTGGCCATTACTTAACTTATCCTTTGTTTGCTCATCACAACTTTTACTTGGCCATTACTTAACTTATCCTTTGTTTGATCATCACAGCTTTTACTTGGCCATTACTTAACATATCCTTTGCTTGCTCATCACTACTTTTACTTGGCCATTACTTAACTTATTCTTTACTTAGCCACCAAGTATAAGCACTTTACTTAGTCACCAAGTATAAGCACTTTACTTGGCCTCCACATCTCTTATCTCTTGCTTGGCCACTACTTTCAGATCACCCATGGGTTTGCCAGGTGGTTTTAACCATCGATAACCCATCGGTTCATACTTTGGGCTTTTAGTTTAATTAACTTAACTTATACTTTGGGCTTGTATTTAACCAACATTTGGGTTTTATCATAAATTCCAATTGGACTTGACCATTCCTATACTTGGGCTTGTAGAATTCCTAACAAATCCTACAAGTCCAATACATTTGGCTTAAAGCCTTATAACGTATAATCTACGTATTAATCTCGTATTCCAACTCGTATACTTATTCATATACGAAATACCATCATTCATACATACTCGTATTCATTACCTTGTACAATATCTACGTGTTATACGATCATCGCTTTAATTCATTATACGTATTTAAATTCCTTCTCGGAAATCACTTTCCCTAACCGTTAGATTTTCAGTCTGCAAGCGAAAACTTCGTTTGCCATAACTGAAATATTATTGGATATTCCATCTCGTCTTAGAATTCTATCATTAAGCGTTTCTCGGAAATTCAAAAATAATTCCCGAGCAGAAATCAATAAATAGTGTTTTTACAAAAATTTCTCGGAAAACTTTTATTTTCGTCTTGAAAATTCAAACACTTTAATTCTACCACATAGCCAAAATCCTAACCACATCTGTACATTCTAGGTCATAGAATGACCTTCACATAGCTTACTCACATAAATAATCAATTAAATTAATTTAATCCACCTAATCAAATAAAAATTTAATTCTCATAAAAATCCGATTTTCTTGGACGTTGCATATAGTCTCGAAATCCTCTAATCTCTTCTTCCTTAACAAGATCCCCTTCATGAACTTTGCATTACTTGGCATCTGTTCCAATGCCTCAGCGAAGGGTATGTTGATTTGTAGCTTCTTGAATACCTCCAAAAACTTGTTAAACTGCTTGTCTTCCCTTTGCTTTTGCAGTCTTTGTGGATACATAACAGGGGGGTGTATAGGTGGTGGCTTGGTCACTGGTGTCTTAGGTAACTCTTAATTAATCTTCTCCACTTCCCCTTGTTCAGAACCTTCTTTGATCAAATCTTTATCAGAAAATTTCTCTTCACCGCACGGTTTCCCTTTGTAATTATGGCGCGGGCGCGCCATGTTGTAAACCTATTTACTTCCCTGATCTGAGAGTAATGGTCTGACACAGTTATGTACCCTCTCTTCTTGGATTAGCTTATATTGTACTTGGAAAAGTCCCTTGTGGTCTGTTGTTTAGCATACCGGCCATTTGACCCATCCGGGTCTCCAAATTCTTTATAGCCACTGCTTGGCTCTTGATCATAACCTCTGTATTTGCCATGTACTTTAGAATCATCTCCTCTATTTCTGACTTCTTTTCTTGCTGAGGTGCAGGTGGTGGATGATGTTGTGGTTGCTATTGAAATCCTGGAGGGTAGGGTAGTTTTGGTGTATACTGTTGGTGAAATGGTTGTGACTAATACTGATGTTAAGGTTGAAACTGTTGATTTTATTGATTTTGATTGTTTGTCCAGCTAAAATTAGGATGGTTGCGGTTGTTGAGGTTATAGGAATTCAGGAACTGATTCTGATTCTTCTGGTAATTGCTCACATATTATATCGATTCTAAACTTATAATACACTGGTCGGTTTGATGTGACCCCACACATATCTCACATATATAAGCAACTGGCTTCACTTTATTCTCTACCAAGGAATCAATCTTCTTTGCCATAGATGCCATTTAACCTGACAACTGTGTGATAGCATCCACCTCTAACAATCGCACAACTTTAGGTTGTGACATCCTGGTCGTAGAATTTGAAAGTCATTTGCAGCCATTGTCTCTATGAGATTATAAGCCTCTTCATAAATCTTAGCCCATAAAGCTTCTCCCACTGTAGGATCTACAATCGGCCTTGATTTCCATCCCAATCCATTAGAAAAAGTGTTTATCACCATCCAATCTGACATTCCATGATGAGGGCATTTCCTTAGCATCTCTTTGTAGCGTTCCCATGCTTCATACAGTGTTTCACCCTGCTATTGCTCAAACTTGGAAATTAGTGCCCTCAGGTGAACCTACCCCCTGGTTGGGGCCCACCCTTCTGGCTCGGTCCAGTTTGAGTTGCAAAGGAGATATCACCAGCTGAAAAGGCCAAATCAGGAATAAAAACGCTACGCGATTAAGTGGGATAGCCTGAAATCCTGGTTTTCATAGACCAAAATGTGGGTCTACATGTCACTCAATGGTATTCGCCTAGACACAGGGTTCCCTATACTGATGATCACAACAGTTGTAAACCATACTCGGCAATGCCTCACGAAGGTCCGGATGCTATCTATATGGGGTCAGAACCCCAAAACCTTTCTTCCCGAGTGGAAACTCTATCCAAATCATCCGTTGATGCACATGTCAATGAAGGTTAAGCAGCCTTGCCAATATCCTCAGTAGGGATCTCATATATTGATCTGCATGTCAATGAATGTCAGGAAACCCTGACAACACAAATTGTTGGCAGTAACTTCGACAGAACAGTGAAAAGACCTAGAGGTATAAACCAGGGAAGAACATCCTCATTAGGGAGGACCGATGATGGAATATGTTATACGCATCCTCAACAGACAAAACACATCCCCACTAAGTCTCTTGTACATGAGAGATACATCTTCAATGTGAAAGTCTATATCAAGGATTAAGGACTTTGGTGATCACTCCAATATCAACATTCTGGAAGTTCCTGGTAGTTTTGGATTGCATATCCAAGACAGTTCATCAGGGTTGTCAGTAATGATTTCCAACCCCGGTAGAAGTCAAGGGAGCCGGCAATCATCCCACTTTATTGGAGAACAGTCCAATAAACCACATACATTTGCATCATGCTGATGTACATTGCATTGTGAATATCCTATCACATTTTAAGTGTCTAGTATTCTTTATCCTATCCATTCCATTTCATTACATGAATATGATAAAGAGGGGCATCTGTAGACACTCAAAATTTTGTATTCATGTTACTAACAGCGGGAGTTTCAGTCTCAACCTCAGAGATAACCCCGAGGAGTGCAGTTGCAGTTCTGGAGATAACTTCAGAGATGCTCTTTTCAACATTTGCAATCAGCTTCAACCTCAGAGATAACCCTGAGGCACTTAGTTCAAACCCGGAGATAACCTCGGGGGGTTAGACACACCTTAGAGACAACCCTGAGGACATCTAGTACCTACAGCAGCCCAATCTCGGAGAGAACCCTGAGCAACGACTGCTTTATCAGCCCAAATTGGAGATAACCCCAGTGAGGGGAAAATCATCATTTTTCCACCTTGATTCCACACACGTGCCATCTCAACACATTTTAACATACATTCTACATAGCAGTGTCCTACAAGAACCGAATAGCTGCAATCTCGAGTGACTACTACATAAGACAGAACACCGGATAGAATTTGAAGCTTGAAGACCAAGGGCATGGTCCCATCTTCTTGACTTCTTACAACCTCTAATCCCATGTCATTTGTGTAGCTCTCGACAACAACACTCCGTAAAAGGTCTTATACACCTCAATCGGAGGCCCAGATTGAATTTTTGAAAGTTCGAGCGGACATCACGTTGCATGCGTGCATGTACTTCGACATGACGGGACCCGCAGAGCCCGAGGTACCCCGGGTAGCCACAGGTGCATCTGTGGCTGCCGCAGGTGTACCTGCAATTCCCCCCTCTATAAATAGAGGGCTTAGGATGGCCATTTTGTAAGAGAAAACAGCGAGGAAGCCCTATCCAATTTGCTCTGTACACACTATAAACTGAGTGCTTTCTCATTTTAAACACTTGTGAGCTTATATATTGTCCTATTTTTACTGGCGGGAGCCGAGTGTTCATCCATTTAAAGCTATAGAAGTCTTCTTTGGTAGTCCATTGTAAGCCTTCTTACACTTCTTAAAGCATTTCTCTTCTACTGTGCACACACTTTTCTTCACGTTGAGAGTCGTGTTGCGTGTGTATGCCCAGACTTCGGTCCGTGGCTTTTATTTCCTTTTATATATATATATATATATATATATATATATATATATTTATATATATGGACTAACATTATCGAGTTATGTCTCGATTGAGCCTCGAACTCACGTCCTGAGCGTTTATTTGCTTTTGTATATATATATATATATATATATATATATATATATATATATATATATATCGTTGTCGAACTCGTTTCATGAGCCTCGATTTTACATCCAGAGCATTTAGTGCTTATATATATATATACATTTCTGTCAGGCCTGGAGTTTATTTCGTGGCCTTTTACTGCTTTATTTACATTCTATCCCGCCCAGAGTTTACTTCGTGACAGTTGATCATTTTTATTGCTTTATTTATATTTCGTCCCGCTTGGAGTTTACTTCGTGGCGATTAATCGTCTTTACTACTTTATTTATATTTTCGATCCCCCACGGAAGTGCTTTATGGTGGTTGATCGTGTTTTTATATACATATATATATATATTTATCGCTTTTATATATTTACATTTTCAAATCCCCCATGAAGTTCACTTCGTGGTGGTTGATGATTTGTATATATATATTTACAACTTATATATATATATATATATATATATATATATATATATATATATATATATATATATATATATAATCGCCATGCCTTTTATATAAATCGCTACATTATGTGAGCCTAGGAATCATGTGATCACATTCAGGCCTCCTGTGATGGACATTTTTGGTCAGTAAATGACTTTTGCACATTATTTACTATGTGTTCGAATTTCCTTAGATGGCTATCATGCCTATGTATCTTATTTTCTCGAGGATACCTCGCATCTCGAAAATAAAAACAATTAAGCCGAACACTTAATAAAATGGAAGTATCAAAGGCCTCAATTACTATTGAGCATAAGGGTTTGAAAAAACATCCTTTACAAAACATCACTGGATTTGAGATTAGTTTAATCTAGTTTGCTAGATTGAAAAAAATAGTTTACCAAATTAAAGAATAGTTTCAATCCAGGCTGCTGGATTGATATGTTTAAATAATCTAGATTATAATATTAGAATTTGGCCTACTAGATTATAGAAAAGAACTTATAATATGAATGATTAAGTGTTAAATCATACTGTATATGATATAGTGATTGAAGAATTATCAAAGGACGATAACAATACTGATGTATTAGGATGTTATCTAATATTTGATGTTTGTGATTAAGTGTTAGATAATTTATGGATAAAGTAATAGTATTATGAGCTAACATGTATGTTATGCTAATTAAAAGATCAATCTTATAATTGATAGGTCTTTCTTGAGAGATTAAATTAGATTGGTTAGCAGTAATCAGCGGTACAGGCAAGTTTCCCTAACTCAAACTTAAGTTATATGTTCAAAGCATGTTAGTGAATAATTATTATTGATTATTCACATTTATATTGATTATTGATTCGCACTCAGTGCATATTGCATATGTTCATCAAGAATGAAAGGCCAATCACCTTTATTACCACATTGTTCAGTTAAATTGTTCATGGTCATTATTGACCTCCAAACATTATTGATTCAGTCATGCAATTATTGAAACTTGATTCATGTTATTTTACAATTATTACATTGTTGAAAACTTGAAAGTTTATTCTTTCTTTTCAATCATGATATATCTTCGTTGTACTTAAAACTTGCTAGGGAAATTTGTTTCTCACCCTTGCTATATCATGATAAAATTTTCAGATTAAGATGGAAGCTCAAATAAAGACAGAGGCAAAGGAAAAAATATGTTACAAGTCTTACAAGTTATTCCTTAGTTCATAACTTATCCATGAACAAAGTACTTATTCTTGGCTTATTAGGACTTAAGTCCTTAGATTATTTATTCCTATCATTCTTAGCATATATGTCCATTAATCCACACTTCTCTTATCAACCTACAATGGTAGAGATGGAAGACTAATAGACAAGAGTCTTACCCTTGGTGATCACTTGAAACTTTCTTGTTCTTACTTCTTGCTTCAAAGTCTAACTTTTCCTAACTTATTATCTCTAACCAATAAGCACTTTGTAATAGAAAGTTGTTGGATGAAATGAGCAACCAACAAATGAAATCTAAGTTCTCTATTTATAGGATTGCTAAGGTTAGGGTAGTTTAGTCATTTAGGCCATCCCACCACCTTAATCAAGCCTCCTTACTATTCATTACTTACTTACTAAGTTAACTTGGCCTCCACAAAACTTATCCCTTGCTTGGTCATTACACAATTATCTTGGTCACCAAGAACACCCACATGATCACGGGTTGCCCCATGGATCACCTCAATTCAATGGATCATAGCTTGGGCTTAGGTTTAAATTTAATTAACTTAAGCTTTGGGCTTGTATTAACAACTTACTTGGGCTTTATATTAACAAACTCTTGGGCTTGCACATTCAATTCTATTGGACTCTACAAATTACTACACAATCCTACAAGTCCAATTCATTTGGCTTAAAGCCTTATAACGTATTATTTACGTATTATTCTCGTATTCTAATTCGTATACTCATTCATAATATACAATATTCCATCCTTCATACATACTTGTACAATACTTCATATCATACTCGTATGATTTACCTCGTACAAAACATATGTATCATACGATCATCACATTAGCTTCTAACGCTTCATTTTCCCTAACATTCTCGAATTACGTTCGCATGCAAAAAATTACATTTTCCATACTTGAATTATTATTATATAATCCAACTTACTTCAATATTTTATCGTTACTTATTTCTTGGAATTTCAAAAATAATTCCCGAGCAGAAATCAATGAATAGTGTTTTTTGGAAAATTTCTCAGAAAACTGTTATTTTCGTCTTGAAAATTCAAACACTTTAATTCTCTTACGTAGTCAAAATACTATGACGTTCCGATGTTTCTAGGTTATAGAACGACATTCATCTTACTAACATATAACAATAATAAATAATATAATTTTATTCATTATTTTATTTATTAAAATTATTTTACAAAGGATCCGAATTTCTCGGTCGTTACATTCTTCCCCCCTTATAAAGATTCTGACCCCAGAATCTCATCTCTCACTATGCAAACAAATGAGGGTAATCATTTTTCATCTTTTCTGCCAATTCTCACGTTGCTTCTTCTGCATCGTGGTTCTTCCCTAACACCTTCACGGAAGGTATAACTTTGTTCCACAGAACTTGCTCTTTTCTATTAATAATTTGAATTGACATCTCTTCGTACGTTTAGTCCTTCTCGATATGAATAGGCTCATACTCTATTACGTGCTTATAATTCGGCTTATAAGGACGTAACACAGATACGTGAAACACGTTATGTACTCGTTCTAAGTCTGAAGGTAATGTTATCATATAAGCTACCTCACCTACCCGTTTTTACACTTCAAAAGGTCCTATAAACCTTGGACTTAACTTTCCCTTCTTTCCAAATCGTATCTTTCCTTTCCAGAGAGATACCTTTAGAAACACATAAGAGCCTACTTCAAACTCCCTATTTTCTTGATGCGAGTTTGTATACTTCTTCTGTCTGTCTTGAGCTGCTACGAGACACATTCATATCAATTTCACTACTTCCGCTGTTTGCTGCACCAATTCTGTCCCTAACATTCGGTGTTCTCCCACTTCGTCCTAAAACAGTGGTGTTCTGCACTTCCTTCCATACAAAGCTTCGTAAGGCAGTATATCTATGCTTGCATGATAACTATTGTTATACACAAACTCTACTAATGGTAGATGATCATCCCAACTATCCTTGAACTCCATGACGCAACATCTTAACATATCTTCTAACGTCTAAATTGTTTTCTCGCTCTGTCCATCAGTTTGTGGATGATACGTCGTACTCAACTTTAATTATGTTCCCAACTGCTCCTGTAGACTTCTCCAAATGTTCGATGTGAATCGTGGATCACGATCTGACACAATCAAAACTGGTACTCCATGTCTGGAAATTATTTCCTTAACATAAAGTTTAGCTAACTGGTCCAAGTTATACCTGACCCTAATTGGCAAAAAGTGAGCCGACTTCGTCAACCGGCCCACTATTACCCAAATTGCATCATACCCTTTTGTTGTAGTTGGAAGTCCCACAACAAAGTCCATCGTGATATGCTCCCACTTCCACTCCGGAATCTCCAATGACTGTAACAAGCCACTTGGTCGTTGATGTTTGGCCTTAACTTTTTGACAAGTTAAGCACCTACTCACATACTCTGTTATCTCTCTCTTCATGTTTGGCCACCAAAAACTTTGCCGAAGATCTTGATACATCTTAGTACTTGTGACAACCCGAATTTTTATAAGTTATTAAAATAGGAATTTAATAATTAAAATTCTTATTATGAGATGTTTTGAGTTTGAGTATGTATATATATGTGCTATATATTTTGAAATATGTGATCTGGTATGAAGATATATATATATATATATATATATTCATATATTTGGAAAGTGAGGTTTAATGGTTAAGTTAACTATTAAAGAAATTAAATGAATTTGGTAATTATTTTAAATATTTATTGAATTAAATAAATATTTTAAATAATTTATTTATTAAGAAAATAAATAATTTATGAAATTGTGGTATAATAATTTAGTTACGTGTGTATGATAATTAAATTAAAGCAAAGGTAAATTTTATTCTTTGAAGATTTAATTTAATGAATTAATTAAATTAAATGAGTTGTTTAATATGAAAGAAAATAAGTATATTAAATAAAGTAATGCTTAAGCCTAATTTATTAATTAAATTAGATATATGTAATTATTTATTAATTATAAGTATAATTATAATAAGATTATAATTATTATTAATTATTATTATTATAAGTTATTTAAATTAACAAAAGGTGTGACACATGAACTATATAATATAATATTATTAAAATAATTCAGTTTGGGGGGATAATTGGGTGTAGCCAAACAAGGCCTTGTGGCCTTTGGCTTATTTTTAACTGACGCTTAATGGGTTTTGTAACTGAAGTGCGTGAGAAAGAGGGGTTATCAGTTTATTCCTACGCATTTTCTTTCTTTGCCTAAGAATATAGAGAGAGCAGAGAAAGGGAGAGAGAGTTTGAGAGAAATTGTCTGTGGATTTTGCTAGGGAAGTGGAGTATCAAGGGAAAAACAATTCTCTTCCCAACAAACAAAGGAACAAGGTATAACCTACTCTAATGTTAACCCTTGTTTTTGAAATTTCTATTGATAATTGTGTTGAATTGATACATATATATGTATGAAGGGTTTATACTCTGTTAATAATCACATGTGAGTGTTGTTTGAGTGTCAAATTCATGAAATTTGGGTTTGTAGGGAGAAAAGTTAATAACAGTGTATGTTTATGAAAAATGGCTTAAGAAAGTACAAAATTTTATGTCTAATATGTGTTATAATCTGTAAATTGATGTTGGATTATGTTAGTATGTGAAGAAACGACATCAACGAAAGTTAAACAGACCAATTTGGTTGAGAAACGAGTTCGTAGCGAATGAATTCGCTAAATGCGTTTAAAACATGAAAATATAGCATGAAAATTGAATTGGAACCCTTAAAATGATTTGTTAATATGTTTGAAGTGTTATAATTATTCTCTAGATGAGTAGCTAAGAGTTTAACAAGTCCAACGAATCGAAAATCGACTAATTCAGACTTAAACTAAAAAAGATATGTCCAAGACTGTCTAAAACTATTTTTGTGCGTAGCCAGGCATGGGCGCTATGAATCAAGGCCGCCAAGTCGCACTGAGGCGTCGGTATATTGAAGGAAGGAATGCGGTGCTGCCTTTATACCGTGTGCAAGGTATGACTGCTTTGACCTATTTTGGTAAAATGGTCATAACGTTTTGATACGAACTCTGATTAAGGTAATTAAAGATGATCCGGAACGAGGACGAATAGAACTACAACTTTTATTCTTTAAGTGGTTTAATTTAAGGTATTTACGAAGGGTCAAAATGGTCATTTATAGGACTATTGTGTTTTCAGAGGCAATCGGAGGGCGTCAGGCATGCACGTATGCAAGTGTAATGCTCTTGACGATAAGAGATGTTGTTCTAAGTTATAGAACATGAATATTAGGAAGTATAATGATGCTTAACATTAATAAATGATATATTAGATAAGTTGTATATGTTAGGTTTGTAATATTCATGAACGCAATCAAATTGCATAAATAAGCGGAAACGTGAAAATCAGAGTTTTAAAAATTTTACAAACCATATACCCAGATCACCCTTTATGCACAATTATTATTTAAACGAAAAAGAAAGAACAAGAATCATACCCTTGAAGATTCGAGCTTTCTCAGGTACAAGTTCACCTCCAATCCTTTTCGCGTTCAACTTGAATCCACCGGGTTTGGTTCCTTCCTTTGATCAACGTTAGCCACCCAAGTGTTTGGCCTCTAGAGGTGATCCACCAAGGAAGAAGAAAGATTTAAGAAGATGGGTATTTGACAAAATCCTAGTTTTTCTATCTCTCATAGAAAAGGGTGTACTCTCCCAACTATTGGAATTACGTATTCTATGAATACGTCAACAACCACATCCCCGATAATAAGACTCCTCTTATTTATAGATGTAGGCAACCCTCCTTAACAATTAAGGAATTGGGTTTTATTTTAATTAATTTGCCTCCTATCTTATTAGGAATAATTAATTAAACTTTTTTAATTAATTAGCCTCCTAATCTTATTAGGATATATGAGAGTACTATTATTAATTAATTCCCAAACTCCTTTAGGAATTAAATAATAATAATAGTAATAATAATAATAAGACTCCTCTTATTAATTTATATTTAATATTTCTAAAATATTAAATAATAAATATTAAGCTATTTAATTTATTCTATCACCATAGATTAAATTAAATATACTTAACTTATTATTACAATTATGCCATTTACTTCTTAAATAATTATTCTTCTTTTTATGGTGTGACCCTTTAGGTTCTCCATATTAAACCGGTTGTGAATAAATCAATTAAAACAATTCTAATCTTATTTAAATAAATAAATTAAAATATTAATTTATTCAAATAAATAATATTTATTCTACAATAGGAATAAGCCTCCCTAGCGATCAACAACTTTCCAAATAATATAAATTTCAACATTAATCATAAAAGAACCTTTGAGTAAATAGTTATTGTACAATTCAATCCTTCCACCATACAATGTCCCAATTAAATATAAGACATGAAATTACTGTCAAGTCTTATTTTATTTAATTATATGTATTTCGATTCTTAAATGCACAACTCCAAATAATGTAAATTAGAAACTTCTTTCTAATTTCATTCTGCCTTGGCCAAGGACTACTGAGTTGTCATTTATCGAATCACATAGGACATTTCTCTTCTTTTACTAGAAGTGGTAGATTCTTTATTGATCATACATTATCTCCATGTACAACTTATTATACCCAAGCATACCCTTTGATATACCCTAAGGGTCTTAAGGAATAAGTCAAAGTATAATTCATTATACACAAGATACTATGATGATCTCAAGTCCAAGGATCACTTGTACTACTATCACTACAAGAATTCCTATTGACAAAAAGTAAAACTCCATTACGTATTCCTTAGCGAGCCAATGCTCAAAGAACTTATTCTCTAATAAGCACCTACATACTTGCTTTAGTGTCTCCACACAAATGATCATGAGATCAATCATCCTCATCCAATGAGCAAGTTAACGTGTGTACCAATCTATCCGGATTCACTAATCTCCAATTTAGTAATCCAACGATTGGGAACTATTTTAGTTTTAAGCTTTCTAAGAATTTAGATCTCATTAGAATGATCATCATCATTATTCTAAAAGCATTGCTTAAAACTACGGGTTTATCACATATTATAAAACAACATCATGTAGATAATTTAAAAGCCTTTAATAAATTAATACTCTTTATTAATAAATGAATAAGACTGTTACAAAGTATATGCTTTATCATTAAACATGATTGGCTTGTGTGCATACTACTTTCAATCTCCCACTTGCACTAAAGCCAATCGTCATGGTATCTCATACCATTCTTCTCTAAGTAACGATTATCTTGCTATTTGATAAGCTTTATTTAATGGATATGTAATGTTGTTCTTGAGAGTTCACTATCTCTATAGTGTTTTCCCATCTTTCAATGATTCCTATAATCAAATGAAAGTGCCACAACACATGTTTAGATCCAAGATGAGACTTAGGAACTATTCCTAGTTCTATAATGAACTTTTCATCCAAACAATCAACTTGCAGCTTCATTTACAGCTATATACTTTGTCTTTATCACTAAACCAACAACTCTTTGCTATTTGGAACCTTTCCAATTCACTGCACCACCGTTCAAGGTAACCCTTTACCTTAAAGTGGATTTTCTGTCGTCTTGGTCTGTCTAAAAAACTTGAGTCTGTTAAGCCCTCTAGTTTTAATTTAGACCCACCATAAAATTTTAATCACATCCTTAGTGCCGATTAAGTACTTTAAGATGTTTTTCACTATCTTACAGTGATCTTCTCCAGAATATGATCGATCAACATCAGGTCTCATGTATTTCATTGCATACATGATAGTTACTCATGTGATCTATCTTTTAGGAGTCTATGGGGGCTATTAAGAGAGATACACTCCAGGGCTCATCAACATGAGACATCTCTTGGAGTTTGCCATGCTAAACGACTTTAGCATCAAATGAATATACGTTCTTTGGGTTAAGTCGAGCATCCTCTTAAATCTATCTATGTAGATTTTTATCCCCAATTAAGATACTCTTCCCAAATCATTCGTGGAGGAATGTTTAGACAACTTTATCTTTACTAATTCTAGCATTGGCATGTCATTTCTTATCCGTAATATATCAACATATAATACTAGGAATGTCACGACGCTCCCACTGACCCTTTTGTACACACTAGGTTCATTCTTGTTTTTGATAAAATTAAACTCTTTTGATTGTCTCATCAAAACGAATGTTCCATATTTGAGAAGCTTGCTTCAATCCATTTCTCTGAGTGTCTACAACTCTTACCTCATCGTATGTAACTGGATCATCATCTTCTATGATGGGTACCTCATCATCATCATCTATGATGAATCCATACCTCCTAGGTATCTTGATCTTTCCTCGATTTACGATTCATTGTGGTACAATAGGTCTATCTCATGTGTTCCTCTTATTTGACTTATAGTGATTTGTGGTTCTTGAACTCTTTAAGATCTATTATCCTCCCACTAGCTCCTTCAATGATAAACACATTTATCTTAGAAGGCAGCGTGTTTCATAACAAACACCTTTTGTTAAGTAGGATTATAGAACATATACCCTAAACTTACTTTAGGATGTCCCACAAATCTGTATTTGTCAAATCTTGTTCCAAGTTTATCCTTTGAAACTTTCTCACATAAGTTGGACAACCCCTTATCTTAACATACTTAAGATTAGGAATCCTTCCCTGTCCATAACTTTTATGGAGTCTTAGGGCCGGATTTTGAGGTTACCTTTTCGTAGATATACTGCAATTTCTAGGACATTATCCCAGAAGGATATTGGACTGTCGGTAAAATCATTATAGACCGCACCATGTTCAACAAGGTACGATTTTTCCATTCAGATACATCAATCAATTATTGCGTATCGAAGGTGTCCATTGTGAGAAAACCATTTGAGATGATCTAAAAACTTATTGCACAAGTATTTATTCCTTGATCTAATCAAAGAATCTTAATACTTTATCAATTTGTTTCACTTCTAAATTCTTTGAACCTTTCAAATAATTCACATTTGTATTTCAACAAATACATACATTCAACTCTTTGAATGATCATCTCCTTTTCTTATACTAATTTGTTCAATATGCAAAATTATTTTAACGTAAGTCAAGTATACAAAATCCATTAAGTAATATTCCAGTTCTATACACAACATTATTATTATTATAAATAGAACAACAATTGTTCTTAAATATAATACCAAAGATTTCATTGTCCAACAACAAAATGGAAATAATGTTTCTAACAAGAACTAGAATACAATAACAACTTATTGACATAATTAATAGATTTCCCCGTAGGCATTGCTAAACTATAAGTTCCTATGGCTAATGCAGCAATCTTTGCTTCATTTTCCACACATAGGATTACTTATCTTTGTTTAGCTTTCTACTTCTGCTTGGTCCCTTCATAAATCTATATTTATGATAACCAAAGTCGATATCCAATACCCAAGTAGAACCTTGACTTAAAGAAAAAATTATTTTAAATCAAGAACAAATTTATATTTGTAACCAAAACTTCACTAAGCTTCTTTGGTTAGCCTCTGCAAAATGTTTCTTGCAGTTTCTTTCCAGTGTCCAGGCTTATTACAGTGGAAGCAAAATCCTTTGCTATCCGTATCTGTTTTGTTCTTATTATCCTTTGTTTTTGCCTTTCTATTTACTTTCTTTGAATCATTCTTCTTCTAAGAAGATCTTTTGGCCCCTACCAGTAAGACTTGGTCTTTCTTGGTTTGAAAATGACTCTCAACATTTTTCAACATGTTAAGCAAATCAGCGAGGCTGATATCTAGCTTATTCATATGAAAAATTCACAACAATTGTGAAAGGAGTCCGAGAGTGAGTACAAGATCAAATCTTGGCTCAACTCTCCATCCATAACAAAACCTATTGTCCTAATTGTTCAATCAAATTGATCATGTATAGGACATGTGTCTGTACTGTAGTGTCGGTTGTCATTCTAAATCGAAAGAGCTCCTTAGATATGTGATATCTATTAGTCCTACTTTCCTCACCATCAACTATTTGATGTGTAGGAATATAGTAAGAGCATCCATAGTTTCATGCTGACGCTGAAGCTCGTTACTCATGCATGCGAGCATGATGCATTGAGCCAACTATGCATCATCTTACCACTTTCTAAAAATAACAATCTCTTCCTTAGAGGCATTGTCTGCAACCATTGCAGGGATAGGCGTATTAAGGACATAAGATAGCTTTTCAGCTGTGAGAACTTTTCTCAAATTCCTTAATCAATCCATTTAATTCGGTCCGGTTAAATAACATCTAATATGCTTCGCAGTGATAGTAATTTAGACATTATAAAATTCTGTAAATGAATTTGTAATTAACAACATTTTAACATATATTCTTTTATTAATTACCAAAATAAATTAGGTCTTGTTTTAAATTGGTATCTCCCACTATTTTCTTCAAACTATATTACCCTCAATATATATAGTTCGACAATATCTAATTAAAGATATGCTAGTGAGAATAAGGATCCCATTTCAAATGTATATAGCCTTGTGTGTGCACAACAAACTATATATAAATAAATAAGTAGACAACTCTTGTCAATTACATCAACTATGTAACTCCTTGTATTTTGCCTCTTAAATCATAATGGTTAAGTGTGTGCACATCTGAACTAAAATGATTTAAGTTAAGTTCGACCCAACATTTCCATACAAGTGAAGAGAAAACTACAGCCCTTGTGTTTGCACAACAAAGAAGTAATGTTCAATTCCTTATAAACATCATATGTAATAAAAACAACATCTTAAATATTTAATACTTGCCTTGTGTGTGCACAACAAACTCATATTAAATATTCAATACTCTATTGTTTCTATCATGCTAGAAGGTGACGTTCGATATTCCAAATAACTTTGAACGTTACAACTTAATATAAAATATTTGAGGGGTTTGTTATTAATTTCTCATCTTGCTTAGCGCGCATGCACATATATATATAATACGCGTCATATTAATTAACATGCGAAGCATGTTCGCATAATATATAATATATATAGTATAAGCATGCACATATAGAATATTATATTCTACCAGGATTGATTATGGACTTTTATTCTAGTTTGGTTCACTAGAGCCACCAAGTGAACCAAAAGATCAAACCCTAGGGGTGCAAGAATTAAAATTTAAATATAACTATTACATTTAAACCCGGGCTCCATTACAAACGAGTCTTCAAGCGCTCCTTGCTCCTTGATCTCTAATTTTTTTTAAAATTAATTTCTAACTATTTATATTACAAAACTATTTAAAATAAATAAAAACCTTGATCAGCAGTCAAGGGGAAGTACATAAGTGGAAGATAGAATTTACATTAAGAAAAATTAGAGAAGACGAGGTACGTAGACCCCATTTAATAAAACACATACATTCATGCATCCAACTAAAATAAAATCCAATCACATTGGTCAATAGTCCATAATCAATCTCATTTATTATCATACACATCACCATATGCATCAATAAATAACATTCATCTCATGAATAATAAACATTCAATATATATTGATATCATTTAATGGACAAATTTAGTTAGTATAAAATCTAATTTTGAATTAAAATAAACTCCTTTATTTTAATCCAAATTTAAATCAAAATAAACTCTTTTTATTTTAATTTATCCAATTTTGAATAAAATAAACTATTTTTTTTAATCAAAATCTTTAATCAAAATAAACTCTTTTATTTTAATTAAATATGGAATCCAATTCCAAGTAAAAATAAATAAAACTCCTTTATTAAAGAAAACACGGATTCTCTTTCCTATTCACAAATAAACTCCTTTATTTTGAATAATATGAAATCTTATTCCATATCTAAATAAACTCCTTTATTTAAGGAAATTAGGATTCTCTTTTCTATTCACAAATAAACTCCTTTATTTTGAATAATATGAAATCTTATTCCATATCTAAATAAACTCCTTTATTTAAGGAAATATGGAATCCAATTTCAACTCCAATTAGTTATCATAGAATCCAATTCCAACTCTAATTAGTTAACATGAAATTCTAATTTTAAAATTAAAATAAACTTCAGTATTTTAAGATTAAAATAAATTTTTATTTTAATAATAAAATAATTAAGATTAATATATATATATATATATATATATATATATAATATTACGATAATATTATATATATATATATATATATATATATATATATATAATATATAAGAAATCATTATAGAAACAAGTGAATCTCAGAGAAATCATATATTGTACGTGGGAGAAAAAAAAACAATCATTCACGTTATAGCACCTGATCCTTTTAACTCCTTGATTTTCGTGAATTCAAATAACTTTTACATGAATCCCTTAACAAAAATCATGGACGTCCTGTAGCATCATTACATGCACGTGGGAAGTACTATCATATATAATCCAAAGAGCCTGAAGCAATATTCTAGAAAAACCGAAGCTTTGCAACATTTTCATGATTACCGATTTTAAAGAAATAAAAGCTTTGCTATTTTTTTAAAAAAAAATTATACAAAAAAAATATGCTCAATTAAATTGTTCTAAACACATAACAATATACATATCAAATTTGACAATTAATAATTCGCATAAAGGTTTGGCTCTGATACCACTGTTAGGTTTGTAATATTCATGAACGCAATCAAATTGCATAAATAAGTGGAAACGTGAAAATCAGAGTTTTAAAAATTTGACAAACCATATACCCGGATCACCCTTTATGCACAATTATTAATTAAACGAAAAAGAAAGAACAAGAATCATACCCTTGAAGATTCGAGCTTCCTCGGGTACAAGTTCACCTCCAATCCTTTTCGCGTTCAACTTGAATCCACCGGTTTGGTTCCTTCCTTTGATCAACGTTAGCCACCCAAGTGTTTGGCCTCTAGAGGTGATCCACCAAGGAAGAAGAAAGATTCAAGAAGATGGATATTTGGCAAAATCCTAGTTTTTCTATCTCTCATAGAAAAGGGTGTACTCTCCCAACTATTGGAATTACGTATTCTATGAATACGTCAACAACCACCTCACCCATAATAAGACTCCTCTTATTTATAGATGTAGGCAACCCTCCTTAAAAATTAAGGAATTGGGTTTTATTTTAATTGATTTGCCTCCTAATCTTATTAGAAATAATTAATTAAACTTTTTAATTAATTAGCCTCCTAATCTTATTAGGATATATGAGAGTACTATTATTAATTAATTCCCAAACTCCTTTAGGAATTAAATAATAATAATAGTAATAATAATAATAAGACTCATCTTATTAATTTATATTTAATATTTCTAAAATATTAAATAATAAATATTAAGCTATTTAATTTATTCTATCACCATAGATTAAATTAAATATACTTAACTTATTATTACAATTATGCCATTTACTTCTTAAATAATTATTCTTCCTTTTATGGTGTGACCCTTTAGGTTCTCCATATTAAACCGGTTGTGAATAAATCAATTAAAACAATTCTAATCTTATTTAAATAAATAAATTAAAATATTAATTTATGCAAATAAATAATATTTATTCTACAATAGGGATAAGCCTCCCTAGCGATCAACGACTTTCCAGATAATATAAATTTCAACATTAATCATAAAAGAACCTTTGAGTATATAGTTCTGCACAATTCAATCCTTCCACCATACAATGTCCCAATTAAATATAAGACATGGAATTCTTGTCAAGTCTTATTTTATTTAATTATATGTATTTTTCGATTCTTAAATGCACAACTCCAAATAATGCAAATTAGAAACTCCTTTCTAATTTCATTACGCCTTAACCAAGGACTACCGAGTTGTCATTTATCGAATCACATAGGACATTTCTCTTCTTTTACTAGAAGTGGTAGATTCTTTATTGATCATACATTATCTCCATGTACAACTTATTATACCCAAGCATACCCTTTGATATACCCTAAGGGTCTTAAGGAATAAGTCAAAGTATAATTCATTATACACAAGATACTATGATGATCTCAAGTCCAAGGATCACTTGTACTACTATCACTACAGGAATTCCTATTGACAGGCATGTAAAACTCCATTAGGTATTCCTTAGTGAGCCACGTTCAGTGAACTTATTCTCTAATAAGCACCGATATACTTGCTTTAGTGTCTCCACACAAATGATCATGAGATCAATCATCCTCATTGAATGAGCAAGCAACGTATATACCAATCTATCCGGATTCACTAATCCAACGATTGGGAACTATTTTAGTTTTAAGCTTTCTAAGAATTTAGATCTCATTAGAATGATCATCATCATTATTCTAAAAGCATTGCTTAAAACTACGGGTTTATCACATATTATAAAACAACATCATGTAGATAATTTAAAAGCCTTTAATAAATTAATACTCTTTATTAATAAATGAATAAGACTGTTACAAAGTATATGCTTTATCATCAAACATGATTGGCTTATGTGCATACTACTTTCAGTATACGCATACTAAGCACACACAAGAGAGACAAATTGGGAGTGTGACGAATAAACGTCGAAACGCCGTGATAAGTGATAATGAACGCAAAAAGTGTTTTAAATCAAATGAAATGAATATTAGAAGATATTGAATAGTGTTAATATAAAACCAATAAGTATTCCTAGCAAGACTTAAACACTTGAATGACCTTCGAATATGAAACATAGTGAGCTATAAGTCGAAAGTTAACACAATCAAATTGAACATTGCGTATTTATGATAGGAAGGGTTATGAGACGTAAATTAAAGTTTACATTACAACTACTATGTGTTGCTATGTGACTAATAGTTAATGTGAATGAATATATAATTGTGTAGGGCACGTGAAGTGCAGATATCTGTAAGCTGTTAAACTGTTATTGGTAAACAACGATCAAGGCAAGTCTTTCAGTTCCTATTTGCTATGTGAATTGGTGATTAACTGTTTTAAATCTTCATTGCAAAGAACATGATTTGTTATATATATATGTTGAATGTATGAAATGTTAAAGTTAACTTATGACTGCTTTGATTGAGTAAAGCGTGTTGATTGAGTAAAGAACTCAATCTTTATACTTGACTATATGAACTGTAACATGTATGTTATGTTAGTTTAATGTTTATGAGATATATGTTGAGCATGCTATTATGTGCTACGTGATGCATGAAAACTGTTAGATTTTGGTGGGCTATCGAGCTCAACCTTGCAAATAACCATTTTTGCAGGTTAAGGATTGAAGGTAACACTATGTGCTACTTGAATGACGCGGATCAAAAATAATACACGAAGATTAATATTTTAGCAAAAGTTGTTATTTTTTTATACCATGTTTAAGATTCATAAGGTGTATTAAATGTTTTATGATGTATAGTTTTATGTTGAGGTGTAAAGCTAAAGTTAGAGTTATCTTATATGTAAAGGTTATCGGAATAAAATGTAAAATTTTATATAATAACAGTGATGAAGTGAATCATAAAATAAGATTGATTCAAAGATATGTAGATGATAAAGGTTTTGATTCAAGGAATTGAATTAAGAAGATAGAAAAGTTTAAAGTATTCCGCATTTTATAAAGTTTAACATCGAATATTGATGTAAAAATCAGAAGTTAGTTGTGTTATTAACGACCGAAGGTGAGAATTATAGTGTATGAATTTTGGGGTCATTACAGTACTACCAGGATGAATCGAGAACCTCGAACTATGAGCCTCTTGTAATACCTGATCCTTTAATTCTGTCTTATTCGGAACCCAAATTCTTCCTTCAAATCTCAATAACCCCTCGTTATCAAGATTGTACTTAATATCTTTTTCATTGGTTAGCCGCTCCTTTACCCGGTCACGCTCATCAGTTTTAAGCTGCACCTCCTTGACTCTCTCTACAATGGTAGATTGAATCTCTGTCGCAAATAGTATCTGCCCCGATTCACTTGGCAACTTCACTTCTATTTCCATCCTAGCCATCTATGTTATTAACTCAGTTTGAGCCGTTAACATAGATAACTTCTCCCGACCCTTCCTACTGAAGGGCATCGACAACTACATTGGCTTTTCCATGGGAATACAGGATTTCACAGTCGTAATACTTTATCAACTCCAGCCATCTCCTCTGTCTCATATTCAACTCCTTCTGTGTGAAGATATATTATAGACTCTTATGGTCCGTGTATATCTCACATTTCTCTCCGTAAAGATAATGTCTCCATATCTTTAAGGCAAAAACTACTGCAGCCAATTCCAGATCATGAGTAGGGTAAACTTTCTCATAATCCTTCAACTGCCTTGATGTATACGCAATGACCTTGCCATGCTGCATAAGCACATAACCAAGTCCTCTATGAAAAGCATCATTATAAACTATGAAGTTTCATGTGTCATCAGATAATGACAAAACAGGCGCGTCACTCAACCTCTTCTTTAGTTCTTGAAAACTGTCCTCGCATTTATCAGTCCACACGTATTTCTCCATCTTCCTTATCAAGTTAGTCAATGTAGTAGCTATCTTCGAAAAATCCTGGATAAATCTCCGATAGTATCCCGCTAACCCTAGGAAACTCCGCACCTCAGTCGGCATTTTCGGTTGTTCCCAATTCATCACGGCTTCCACTTTTGCTGGATCTATCGAAATCCCCTCATGGTCAATGACATGACCTAAAAACTGTGCCTTTTCCAACCAAAATTCACGCTTAGTGAACTTTGCATACAACTTCTCCTTCCTCAGTGTCTCCAACACTATTCTTAGGTGTTTAGCATGATCTTCTGGAATCTTATAATAAACTAGAATATCATCAATAAACACTACAATGAACTTGTCCAAATATTGTTTGAACACTCTGTTCATCATATCCATAAATGCAGCTGGTGCATTAGTCAACCCAAATGACATCACCCGAAACTCGTAATGACCATAACGAGTTCTGAATGTCGTCTTTGGTACATCCTCCTTCCTAATGTTCAACTGGTGATACCCCGTCCTTAAATCTATTTTAGAAAAATACTTAGCCCCTTTCAACTGATCAAAAAGATCATCGATCCTGGGCAATGGGTATTTATTCTTTATTGTTAACTTGTTCAACTCTCTATAGTCGATACAGAGTCTTAACGATTCGTCCTTCTTCTTTATAAATAGATCAAAGTGCTTCCCTGGCGAAACACTCTCGGTTGTATGTACTTCCTATCCAACAGTTCTTGTAACTGTACCATTAACTCCTTCATCTCCACTGGCGTCATACGATAAGGTGCCCTGGCAACTGGTGCCGCCCCTGGCATAAAGTCTATTACAAACTCGGTCTCCCTATCCGATGGAAGACCCAACAATTCACTCGAAAATACATTAGTGAATTATTTAACTATAGGTATTTGTTCCATGGTTGCTACCACTCTCTAGGTATCAACAACATGGCACAGATAACCTACACATCCCTTCCTCGATAATTTCCTAGTTTGTGTCATGGTAAGACAACACGAACGCCCCAGTGATCTATTCCCATAAAATACTACCTGAAGTTGTCTTAACGTTCTAATGTTCACACATTTATTTTGATAATCTATAATTGCCCCATGGTTAACCAACCAATCCATTCCGAGAAATACATCGAATTCTCCTAACTTTATCGGTATTAAATCTACCGATAATTTACAACCTCGTATGTCTACACAACAACTCCTATGAATATCTTCAACAGGAATTATCTCTTCGTTTGCTACCTTAATATTTAAAGGTATACACAGCTTTTCGGGAAGTAATCCTAATCGTCTAGCAAAATCACATGCTATAAACGAACAAGTAGCACCCGAATCAAACAGCCTGTAAGCATTTATGTCATTGATCGAAATAATACATGTGACTACGTCCCTTGATGCAACCGTATCTTGAACTGTCATGTTAAAGGTACGGCCCATCGGCCTACCCGGCTGCGCTAGACCACTAATAGCTAATTTACAGCTATTAGCGCCCTTATTCCCGTCCGTCCCCTTCTTTAGGAAATTCTTTTCCATGTGGTTAGTTGACCCACACACAAAGCATCCATGGTTTCTCTTCGGACTTGGACAGTTAGGCAAAATGTGCCCCTCCTGTTCACAATTGTAGCATACGGCCTTCCCCTTGAGACAGACTCCCAGATGAGTCTTCCCACAGGTTTTGCAGGCCTCTATTCTCCTCTTTAGATCCCCTTGCTTCACTCCGATATTCCCAGAGTTAAACACTTTCCACTTTTGTCCCTCGCCACTCACGCTGGCTCATTCTATCTTCACTCCCCCATCAACCTTCCCCTTATTCTTCTTGTCCTTGTGGTACTGGATTAGAGCCTCGCTACCACCTTCGGCGATTATCGCCTTCTCTAAAATAGTCCCAAATGAAGTACTTTGGAACACGATATCTGGGTTGTAGAGCTAGGGTTTCAAGCCTCTCCGAACTATCGAGCTTTCCTAACCTCGGTGTCCACTTGGTGTGGAGAAAACCTTGCCAATTCATTAAACTTGGCAGTGTATTGGGGAACCATCATGTACTCTTGTTTCAAATCCAGAAACCGCATCTCCATCCTTCCCTGCATACTCATGGGAAAATAGTTCTCAAATAATATCTCCTTAAACCTTACCCACGTCACATTTTTAATACCAGCTCTAGCCTGGTCAGCCTCCCACCAAAAATTGGCTTCACCTTTCATCATATAGGTTGCAAAGGCAACCTTCTGACCCTCTTCGACATTTGCTATGAAAAATGCCTTCTCAATTTCCTTTACCCATGTCTAGGCTTCTATAGGGTCCATAGTTCCTTTGAACTCCGTGTAGATGTACACTTTTTAAAATCCTTGAAAGTTATGGGATTTATTAGGATATTAGGCCCATTTCTATTAAATGCGGCTGTTAATAAATTAACAAATTCCTGCATTGGGTTAACCAGACCTCCTTCTGGTTGATTTACGTTAGCGCCTTGGTTTCGTTGCCCTTTTCTTGGCGGCATTTTGCTGTTACAATATACAACACATTACGTTATTATTTCCTTCTTATTAGTTAGTTATTATTCTAGGTTAAACAATAACTTCAACATCCATTACTCAATATGATCCGTAAAAAGGCTTATATTGATTCATTCATTGTAGTATAATACTACATCATTTTATTACACAGCCTAAGCTGATTACGTTACCATCCCGCAATTGTTTTCCAAAAATTGGGATTTACAAAAGACTACCCTTTGATATACAAATGAGGGTTTTACGTCACTACAAGATACACAATATTTACATTTCTAAAACTACTCTAGCTACTACTAGATTACATCTGCCTTAAGGCATTATAAAATCTGTTGTGGCCAGACCAGCGATAACATCCCAGCTGATAGTGTGCCGAGTCTGCCCAACCTCTATTGGATATCCAACTACCTGCTACTGGAAATCCTTATGAGAACTCCTATGAATATAGGACATTCTCTATATCTTTTTCTTCTTGGTCTTTAGCTCCCCCCTGAGCTCAAAGACCTCCTACTTTAGCTCACGGACCTTGTCCTTGGCTAAAACTTGCTCGTCGTGTTCCTGTTCCCACATTAACTCCACATCTGTCTTATCCTGTAAGACAACCTAGAGCTCTGCTCATAACTCCTTCACCTCCTGTCAATAGTGGAGGTTCTAACACTGCCATGAATAGTGACATCATAGACTCCCCTTAGGGTGTCTCTTCTGCAAGTGTCATAGGATTGAAGGACACCACCTCCACCTCCTCTTCTAACATGCCGTAAAATACCGACATGAGATCGGGGTCCTCTGAGTCTCCAGACTCAATCATTACTATCTCTGGCTCCTCTGCTATTGGATTCGGTATAACCTCTATCTAGTTAACCGATTCTTCACTATCTACCTGTACGTCTCTATACATTCCATTTCCACTTGACATCTTCAACAAAACAATTAAGTTTGATTAGTACACATTAGTAGAATAATAAAAACACATAACATAGGGTTAAATTCTTCTTTTACTTCCTTGACTTCTCCTAAGGTTATGACTTAAGGTTTTAATTCCCCCCCCCCCTTAAGTTTTATAACCTAAGGCTTTGATACCAACCTGTGACGCCCCCAAATTCGGGTATATTCCAACCCGACATATGGTGCTCCACAGTGCTACAGTTCGCACATATATTTTATTGAAATTCCTCAAAAGAACGAATATGTCTTATATATATTCCAAAACAATATTACCATTCCCAAGGTTCGTTATAACAGTTACATTTGTTCCTGTCATAATATAAAATATTATCATTACAAACCTATACTATTACATAAGTAAATCTATAGATTTGTCTTCGCCTTTCCTTTATCCTTGTTGGATCCTTCGGTCCGTTTGGTCTTAGCTGCATTCATATGGTTCAAGAAAGAGTGAACATGACTAGCTCAGCAAGTACAACAATTCTATTTAACAATATGCTTGAATCATACAAATCATATATCTTCAATAACTGAACAATAGTTATGAAGTACTATCAATAATTCAAAATAGCACTTCTCTTTTCTTAAAAATGTTTTACAATGACAATATTCAGTAAAACATCAATTCTGGTCCAAGACCTTGAGCATTTCATACTTTATTTGAAAAGGACGTCCCGGTACAAAGTCCGTAAGTCCGACATTTCTTATGATCACGTCTAGGTGATCAGCCTATAGTACTCTATGTTGATCAACACTACATTCATTAAACGTATGTATGTTTAAGTTGTGGAAACCTCACGTGCCTCTCGTTTGACGAAAAAACATTTTAGCATACTCAGTCTTCATTTGAAAACCACACCAATATAACTTGGTAAAATATTGACCATACTTTGATAGATTATAAGAAATCCAACTTATCATATGTTTAGCCGAAAGAATTAGCTTCGACTTCATCATAAAGCAATTCATGCGTAAGAATACATGAACTATAAAGCTTGTCTAGATTGAACATAGACAAGGGTTAGAATACTTGCATTCAACGTCTGATACTGTTATTACACATTTCACTTTAAGTCTTTAAGGTCTCTACAGTAGATGATCATATCACATAACATATTAGGTCATGACTAACATACATGGTTCCTAAAGAATCTTACCCTTCTTCTCAATCTAATCACATATTAGACTTGTTACTATAGGTTTCGGCTTTCTAATATAGTTCACATTGTCATTACGTTCATGTTCGATTACTTATCTTCAACCTTTATGCATCATAATTAAGGTTTAATAAAGCATTAACAATGTTATATTTAAGCTTTACTTTATTGTTAATCATCTATTATTCATGCTATACTTGTAACCATTCCTTACTTTGCATTCCTTAAGACTGGCGATGCGGCGCCAATCATTACTATACAACTCGCGCTGCGGCGCGGGTTAGCAGTGTGTATGGCTCGGACTCGGCGCTGCGGCGCAAGTCCCGGTTCTATATGTCGCGCTGTGGCATGACTCCTTAGTAGGTCAAGACACTATGCATGCGTATTCTCACTACCAAACATTGTCCTTGAAATGGCTTGACTCATGCACAGCATAGCTTAGAAATTTTTATTTGCATAATGAACTTCCCGGACTCCAAATTTGATCATTTAAAGTCCGAATTGGCTCGTTCAAAAGTCATTAGCTCACAAATCACATACTCTACGTGATCATGCAAGAATTTTATATTTTTGACTTCGTTAACTCAAAATTCACCCATTAGTTCATTTTTAACGAAAACGATAAATGTTCATGAATGTTCAACGCTCGTTTCTTTGTTCTAATGCAGCCATTTTCGATTTTGCAACTCTATAATGCCAAATAAGACTTGCTCCAATCAAAAACCAACGTTTCCAAGCTCAAAATCAAAATTCGACTTCTAATTCGAGAATTTCACGAATTCGACGATTATCATCCAATATGAGAATTTTGGCATAGCTTCTTTACTTATGATTTGATTATCAATTCAAATGGACTCTATCCATCATATTAACATCTCAACCTACATATTACATCAACTTATTTTCATGATAAGTTATGACTTAATCTTCATGAGCTTATAACTTATCAAAGTATAAACGACATATAACTTTGCTTCACATGGCTTATGATAGATTAAGTCCTTTAACCATCATTCTTACATCTTATTAACATATAACTTCAATCATGTAAATATGTAACAAGTCTTACAAGTTATTCCTTAGTTAATAACTTATCCATGAACAAAGTACTTATTCTCGGCTTATTAGGACTTAAGTCCTTAGATTATTTATTCTTATCATTCTTAGCATATAGGTCCATTAATCCACACTTCTCTTATCAACCTACAATGGTAGAGATGGAAGACTAATGGACAAGAGTCTTACCCGTGATGATCACTTGAAACTTTCTTGTTCTTACTTCTTACTTCAAAGTCTAACTTTTCCTAACTTATTATCTCTAACCAATAAGCACTTTGTAATAGAAAGTTGTTGGATGAAATGAGCAACCAACAAATGAAATTCAAGCTTTCTATTTATAGGATTGTTAATGTTAGGGTAGTTTAGTCATTTACGCCATCCCACCTCCTTAATCAAGCCTCCTTATTATTCATTACTTACTTACTAAGTTAACTTGGCCTCCACAAAACTTATCCCTTTCTTGGTCATTACACAATCATCTTGGTCACCAAGAATAACCACATGATCATGGGTTTCCCCATGGATCACCTCAATTCAATGGATTATAGCTTGGGCTTCGGTTTAAATTTGATTAACTTAAGCTTTGGGCTTGTATTAACAACTTACTTGGGCTTTATATTAAAATACTCTTGGGCTTGCACATTCAATTCTATTGGACTCTACAAATTACTACACAATCCTACAAGTCCAATTATTTTGGTTTAAAGCCTTATAACGTATTGTTTACGTTCGTATACTCATTCATAATATACAAGATTCCATCCTTCATACATACTTGTACAATACTTCGTATCATACTCGTATTCTTTACCTTGTACAATACATACGTATCATACGATCATCACATTAGCTTCTAACGCTTCATTTTCCCTAACATTCTCGAATTACGTCCGCATGCGAAAAATTATGTTTTCCATACTTGAATTATTATTACATAATCCAACTTACTTTGATATTTATCGTTATGTATTTCTTGGAATTTCAAAAATAATTCCCGAGCAGAAATCAATGAATAGTGTTTTTCAGAAAATTTCTCAGAAAACTTTTATTTTCATCTTGGAAATTCAAACACTTTAATTCTCTTACGTACTCAAAATACTATGATATTCCGATGTTTCTAGGTTATTGAACGACGTTCATCTTACTAACACATAACAATAATAAATAATATAATTTTATTTATTAAAATTATTTTACAAAGGATCTGAATTTCTCGGTCGTTACACAGAGCATGATGAGCCTGTGCTGGATTGAAAATGAAGCTGAGCTAATGCTTGTGAAGGGGGCATCTAAAAGTCATGTGAAGAAGGATAAAGTCAAGTGAAGAAAGAAGAAGAAGAAGGAACCAGCATCAAGGTAATAGCAAGACACCAGCAACAAGTTAGCAGCAGAGTGCAGAAATTAGCAGCCGCGTGACCGCGCCATAGTATAGTTCAATGTCGATGCACCCACACAGAGAGAGGCTTAGGCGTGAGTGACGCCACCAAGACTTTTGATCCTTATATATGTCCCTCGCAAGCATCCTCGAACTTAGAAAAAAGCTAACTTTTCACTTAATGTCTGCTGTAGCATATTTTTCATATAAGGGTGTATTTGCTGGGTACGATGGACAGAATTAAACATCTTTATTTTGCTATTTTAGGGTTTGATAGAGCTAGAGAGATTCCATAGCATTCTATTACTATTTTGCTTCTTTCTTTAGATCTAGTAGCTTATGAATATTGAAGTTTTTACTTTGGATTGATGATGGATCTGAACTAAGTTACAGGATAATTTTGAGCAAGAGTTTAATTAGATTTGCAATCTCTTTTCTCTTTAATCTCTTTGTTTTCATTGAATCTTCTAATGCTTGTTTTATATCCCATAATAGTTGTTGATTCAGAGATGAACTAACCACCATTATGGGATTCTAATGAATCTTATTGTGTAGTTCAGATTTATATGCCTTATTATGATGCATGAATGATTATAGTAGGGTTTCCTAACTTGGTTGTGCTTATTGCTTAGATGATAGATCACCATCTACCCTAAAAACTTATATGGAATTGAAAAAGGAAATATAAGTTCAGACCTAACTTTATTGGCATATGATCATGAAATTTACATAGGATTGATGGATTCGCAATCCAGATAGACATATACTAGCTTGTCATGTGTAGTCATTGATAGAGCTTGTGCTTAAATTGATATTACTTATAATTCACATAGACATATAGTGGGTTAGGTAATATTGATGTTCATGTGAATTCTATATGTTTTGTGGATTTTGTGTGATATAAACATAGTGTATTGAAAATAGTCATGTTTTAACTTCGTGCTCTCGACTAGCAGTCCATAATATTCAGTCAAGTTAAACAAGAGGTGTATAATCTGGATGAAGCAATAAGTGAAATTAGGGTCCCATATCTTTCGAAATTGAATTTCTTCATTTGTTTATTAGTTATTTTGTGTTGATAATTATTCTAGTTTTTAATTTACTTGTTATTCGATTGTTTAAGCAGCTAGAAATAGCTATAAAGTTGTTGCATGATAGATTAGAATTAATTACCTTTCTCCGTGGGAACGATACTTAACTTACTCCATATTACTTGTTGATCGTGTATACTTGCACGAGTGTGTCTGTTTTGTTAAACCCGAAACAAGCCAACAAGTTTTTGGCGCCGTTGCCGGGGATAGGTTTTTATTTTTATTATTCTCATCATCAACTTAAACAAATCTTATCTTATGTCATTTCCAGCATTGGTGGTTCCCTCGTACCATTAAAGCCCAGACCCGCGCCACACAGTTCATGGGGGATATGGTTCCATGATTCGTGATGATGACAGATTGGCTAACATGTGTCAGAGATCAGACTCATGTGACACAGATTAACAATTTGACCCGGCTGTTGGACCGGACACATCTCTTTATCCGGCACTTGGGCAGAGATCCTTAAGAGGCAGACACTTTTGATCCTTTCAGCTCTGGCGCTGGCCCCTCAGGTGACCCATATGGCTTTGCCAAGTCACGGATCCTCCTCAGATAGGCCTCGACATCCCCAGAGATAGAGATCTAATAACTCAGGAGGAGTTACATCAGGTGGATAGGTTTGACGATGTAGACATCGATACCATTGACTTCTTCTGATGTATATTCTTGTTATCTCTTTTGATAGGCCTCTGTTAGACAATGGGTAGCTTCACCCCATTCTCTCTATATCTTTTGATAGGCCTCTGTTAGTTGTAGGGCAATTTTGCCCCATTCCCCTCTATTTTAGTTGTACAGAGATGTATTGGATGATTATATACTTAGGAATGCATGTACAGTTTTCCATTCCCTATATCATATTTCCATCTATTATAACATGCATGTTATTATGTTATGCATATGTATGTATGTCTAGAGATATTCAGCATTGACCCCTGGATGGTTTTATGACACCGCCCATACAGATGTCTTCTTTGACAGTTAGCCATATTGATCATACCCCACCATCTTTGGTGGCATCGGGTATGCCATCGTGGTATGATAGCATGTCACCATCAGACAGGGTGACTGTAGATCATTTGTTGCACATACTATGACCATGTTGATGTTTCAGGTTCCCAGAGGATTCGTGGAGGGCATGCTGGAGCACTGGGTATCGGAGAGGCAGGTTTTCTGATTTGGGACCCAGGAGTTGACTCCTACTCTGGAGGTGTATGCACGTTTGATGATGCTACCACTGGACAGACCTTGCGTGCATATAGAGATTGAAGACATGAGTAGGCAGTTCATGACCCTCACTAGCTTGAGGCGTAGAGTGGTGCAGGATGAGATCACATCTGGCCACGTTATATCTCGGCATTTTCTGTTTGACAGATTTGGCTCTAAGGATAGTTATGCACGATATTTCGGGGATTTTACCACACCGGAGGATCATTGGCGTTTATCCAGAGTAGATATACTGCTATTGTGCGTATTGTCGTATGTCTACATGCCACGATACATGGACGAGTTGGACATTGGCATCGTTATGGATGTGAGAGCTCTCGTGGAGGGTCACACCATCATACCGATGATCATCGCAGAGACTCTGAGATCAGCTAAATACTGCTACACTTATCCGACAGGAGTGTTTACAGGCAGCTCGATCATGTTGTATGTGTTGTTTATGTCACACTTGAGATCAATTGGCACTTTTAGATGGCAAGGATATTATTTCACCCATGATATAGCCATGTCATACTCCTTTCAGCCTATGGAGTGTACAGATGCTGCATCTTAGTCAGCTTTCCTGGCAGGGATTTGAGATCTATTCGCTATACTGCAGTTTACAGGGCTTAGTTCACCCTACAGCTTCATTACTCATGCTCCGGGCATGGATTATTGATGAGTGAGTTTTATACACATGAATTTGATACATTCGGGCTTAATTTATTGTTGTTCTCAAGTCTTTTAGGATGTTTTTATGTGTTTGTGTCTATTCATGCATGTTTTATGTTGTTTTGTAGGAATTGGGACAAAAGTTACATGGATAGACGTTCGGGGTGGCTAGATTCGCGTTTTCGGCTTGCCATTTACACAACAGTCACTTCAGAGCCAATTTGAGTATTACTAAAGACCTTATTTCGAAACTCTTAAAGAATGAAAGTTGTAGATCTACTATTTCTCTTTCCGGATCATCTTGAATCATCTAAATCGGAGTTCGGACGAAGAAAGCAGTTTTCTCGCGGTCTTCCTCAGTGACCATAATTTGATGGTACCCCACGAAGCAATCATCAAAGGAGTACATGTCGTATTGAGCAGTATTATCAATGAGAATGTGGATAAAGGGCACGGGAAAGCTATCTTTAAGGCAAGCTTTGTTCAGATCCCGGTAATCCACATAAACTCGTACCTTTCCTCCTGGTTTAGGCATGGGAACAATGTTGGATATCCATTCCGGATATGCAGACACCATGATAATACCAGCTTGAAATTGTTTCACAATTTCTTCTTTCACCTTTAAACTCCACTCAGGTTTCAATCGCCTGAGCTTCTACCTGACTGGCTTAAATCCCACTTTAATGGGAAGGCGATGAAGGACAATGTCAGTGGACAAACCCACCATGTCTTCGTGAGACCATGCAAACACATCCTGGAATTGGGTTAATAACGCAACCATGTCATTCCGTTGGTTTGGGGTTAGGTCTGAACCAATCTGGATTAGATTAGGGCTTTCTAAGGTTCCAAGATTGAAAGAAGTGGTTTGATCAAGGTTGAGTTTAGGTTTTTCTGCAACCCATTCCTTAATCTCCTGAGGTGTCTCAATATCCTCTTGTATTTCCATCAAGTCTGAGTCCAACTTTGCATCAAAGTTACAGTCCTTGTGGAGAAAAAGCACCTCATCAGCAAATACAGGCACATCTAAATTTATAGTCCTGAAACAAAATATGCTTTCAGTTAATATATGAAACTGTTTAATCATAAAAAAGTGTTATCATGTACTGATAAAATAAATGCTAATACTGTATAGAAAAGTAAGCAATTAAAGTTATCTACAGGGCAGAGGGATTTTTGCCCGTTTTACCCTCGTCGACCAATGCATGGAGTGGTGCTCCAATTGTCGAGGGAAAAGTCCTGATGGACTACAGTGATGGATGGGTTGTCATCGTCCTCCTTTTCCCGAATGATAACCATAACATCTGGGCAATCATCATCTGGGTGTATCTATTTGTATGTTCATCATGGACAATGATGCGTATGCCTGACATTATTAAGGCGATGTCATGTTTACGTTTCCGCTCCCTTTCTTCCACTTCGGGATCAGGAATCATGACCTCTTTTGCTTTGAATGGTACTGGTTTGGGAAACAACATAGCCATAACATGGGCTAGCACCTTTACCAGAGACTGTATCACCTCATGAGGTGCAGGTGGAGAAAATCGCCGTGTGGCGGAAGCTTGAGGAACCTGCTTATGCTTATGAGGATTCCTATGACTGGAACTGGCAGAATAGCCTAGTCCGGATTTACCAGTTTGACTGGACACTTGAGTAGGGTTCTTAATACCCTGCTGACTTTTACCAAGCCCTTGTCCAAGCTGATGACCCAATGACATCATTTCTTCAGTGACCGACATATCCTCGGCAAAAATCTTGGGTGCGGGAAGTGGCGCTCCAATAGGATGGTATTGTGTGTTACTCATTTCCAAAGTATGAAAATTAGTCGGCTCAACTTCTGAATTGAAGCTGATGACTGGTAGATCTCCTTATTCAGGATATTCTGGCCCAGCGTTGACAGTGACTAGGCTATTGTTGATAATGTATTTGAGTTGTTGATGTAATGTAGAAGGGACGTCTCCAGCCATGTGGATCCATGGTCTCCCCAATAGCAGGTTATATCCTGAATCTATCTTGAGGACGTGGAAGGATACAATGAATGTATTTGGACCAATCTTAATTGGTAGCTCAATCTCTCCGACAGAATTTCGTCGGGATCCATCAAAAGCTTTGATAACCGTATGGCTGCTTTGGATCCTTTTGAGATTGACATTCATCTTCACCAAGGTGGCATAAGGATAGATATTCAGAGATGAACCTCCATCTATCAAAACTCCAGCTAACATATATCTAGAGGATAAAACTACAATGTGCAATGGCTTACAATGACCAGTCCCTTCGGGCGGTATGTCGTCGTCAGTGAAGGATATCACATTGTTGTTGAAAATGTGATCAACCATATGTTGAAATTTTTCCGCATCCACTGATTTTGGCAAGTAGGCTTTTTCCAAAACCTTCAATAAAATCTTCCTATGATCCTCGGAAGAGAAAACCAAGTTAAGTATTGAGATCTGATGTGGAGCTTCTGTTAAGCTTAGAACCACCTTGGCTTCATTATGGCCCATAGTGCGGAGGAATTTTTCAATCTTCTCCATCGGAATCTTCCCATTTGCTTTGAAGGTGGGCTTCATAACCCCCTAAGAAAGATACAGTGGATTTTCCTTCGACACTTTAGCAGTAGTATGAGATGTGGATCCTTCAGCTTCCCCATAATTCCATGGGACTTTATGTAAGCTGACAACAGGATATTGTGGTCTGAATGGCAAAGAAATTGGCTCTAGTGCGGCCACTTTCAAAGGATTGTCAGCCCCTTTGAGTTGAATTTCTTTTATGGGAAATGGTTTGACAGTCCTATCATCCTTAGCTGATATAACTGCTACTGATCCCTTCCATTTGGTAGGATATGTATTCCCACTCTCAAGTAGCACAATGTCATCATCTGCCAGTTGCAGGACACCGTTATCAATTAAATTTTGAATAAGGTGGCGGACTGCCTAGCATTCTTTTGTGTTGTGACCGCGAGAATGTGAATGATATTGACATACTCCATCGGAGTTGAATCGTCTTGAACGGGGATTAATTTGAGGTAGAAGGGAAGTAATTCTTTCTTCGTTGATTATCATATGAAATATCTCCTCCATAGGTTGGCCCAGGTATGTAAATTCCATTTAATTGGCAAAATCCTGACGGGCTTTAGTATTTGCTCTCTTTGCAACCTTATCCTCCATAGCTTCACTTTTTGAAGGTGATGATGGAGCATTCATAACAAAAGGAAGGAGATAGGCATGCTCCTGGCTGACTAACTGGTGTGTGACTTGATGCTGATGGGTCACCAGTTCTGCCAATTGCTTAATTTTCTTGCAAAGATCTTTCATCTTTCGTTCCATAGCGAATTGAAACTTTGCGTAATCCCATTTGTCAACACCGTTTTTGATGGTCTGGGATGATTCACCATTAAAATTGGAACTCTGTCCAACGCTCCAACTAATCATGTTGACCTCTTCTTCTTTGTGTTGAGGAAGAGGGTTGTCTTGCACATGCGGCTGAAATGGTTTGGTAACCAGGATCTCACCGTTGTTTATCAAATCTTGGATCTTGTGTTTCAAGGCCCAATAATCTTGAGTATCATGTCCAGGTGCTCCAGCATGATAGGCGTACTTTCGAGTAGCATTGAAACCCCTACCATTAGGGTTGGCTGGTGGAAGAAGATGCATAATTTTCTTCTGAGTAGTCATAAGAGAAAGAATATTCTCGAGCAAATCCCCTAAGGGTGTGAACGTTCTAGGTCGCTTTGCATCTCCACCTTTAGACAATGGAGGGTTTGAAGATTGTGCTTGGAAAGGAGATGTAGCGCCCCGAATCCGGGTCCCGAATCACCGCGGATCCAGTTCGCTATTTCTATAACTGTTGCGGAAGATATAAACATAAATTGTTTATACATTAAACATTATACACTATCCCAAGGTCGAGTAACCATAACTTATACACATTTCATAACTTATCTGACACATGATATTATCATCATACAAGACTATTACAAAACTAATCGCGCACATTAACTTTAAGTCGAAATCGCCTTTAACTTTCCTCAGATCCGACTCATTCACCTTAATCTGCAATGTTTTATCATGATATAGCAAGGGTGAGCATGAAAGTTGCCCAGCAAGTTTAAATACAATTTAAGGATATATCATGATTGAAAAAGTCTGAATAATAAGATGGCTATAATTCACAATGTAGTTGTGAATTAGCATGAACAACTTTTGACTGAACAAGTATTACATGAACAATATATATCTGGACCAACCGGTATTGAAGGTGATCAGCCTTTCATACCTGACTTATACATACAAGATGTACAGAGTATAATTCTACATGGTAATCGATGAACGATTAACCATAAACATATCTCAATGAAACACTCTTAGTAGAGTTAAGAAAACAAACTTGCCTCGCTCCGCTTGATTACCGATAATGAAAAATAACTTAGCTTTATCCAAGACCTAATACGAGATAATATCGATCTCCAAATATTAGAATAATATCATCACAATTATAAAATAACCTAAACACATTATCACATAATCCTATCACCATATAAAACACATAGACTTAGCATCAAATGTACTAATTAAGTCTAAGTTGAAACCGAAATAAATTCAATCATCCCGACTTGCCTAATCGGACAATTATCGAGTTTAAGTTTAATTAAACTCTGCCTAAACAATTAACAATAATCTTAGATAATCATATTATCAGTCAAAACAATTTTCATGGTCTGGTAACAAATTTTCAGACAATTAATATCATTTATCATAATTTTCCAATCATTAAACTCAGTATTTAAATGAATTAAATATCACATAATTCCTTAGTCATTAATATTTATTTATTGCTAAACATTAATGAATTACATGCCATAATATTATATCATATTTATAATATCTCAAAGTATTTTCAATACTTTATTATTTCCTTTAAATGTTTTTAAAGTAATTAAAAACATAAATCAATAACCGATATTAATATAAATACCACATTATTCCTTGATCATTAATATTAATTTAATACCAAATATCAATGAAAATCATAACATAATATTATAATATAATTATAACATCACAAAGTATTTTAATACCTTAAAATCATATTTCTATGATTTTTAAACAATCAAATTCATTATCCGATAATTGCTATAAATATTAAAATATTAATATCTTCATGACAAAATATCAAAAGTTATATTTTATAACTCAAAATATTTTTATAACACTTAAATCATTTTTATATGATTTTTAAAGCATTAAACCTATTTTTCATAATTTATTTAATACAATTATTAAATAAATTTATTATCACAATATTAATCTATACCTTCATTTAAATATTAATTAAATAGTAATTAATTAATTACCTTTAGTTATTATTTAATTAATAAATAATAGCCAATTAGTAATAATCATTATTTAATGGTAATTAGATAATGAATAATCAAATTATTGTTTGTCTTTAATTATTATTTACTAATAATTAATTAATTTCTTATCCTTGAATAGTAAATAATTAATTTATTTACTTCCTTAGTCTTTAATTATTCCTTATTATTATTTAAAGAATAATTAATTAATTTTAGTCCTTATTTATTGATAAATAATTATAACCTTTTATGTTAATGTAATTAGGTAATTACATTATTATTACATAACATTACTTAACCATTCTTTAATCATCACTTAATATTAATAAAATAATAATTAATCAATTGTTAATCTCTAGATATTATTTAATCATAATTAAATAATAACTTTATTAACACTAATCTTACTTAATTATCATTTAATATTACTTAAATAATAATTAAATAGCAAATTATATTTAATATTGTATGTAATAAATTTTCTAACCATTTAATGGTTTTAAGAACTATTTTAATAATTATTCAATTTCACTAAATTACGAAAATGCCACTCACGCCCAAAATTTCCAGATTTGGCATCCTTTACTTTAAACGCTTGTAAAATGAAATGTACAACTCGGAATTAAGTTCCGTCGGAGGCGTTGGATTCGTATTTTCTTAAAATACATTTTTCATTTATCAAACACCAAATTTGGTTCTGTTTTGGTCACAGAAAACAGTCCAGGAGTGGCTGGTCAGTTTTAGTTTTCTAGCTTGACCCTATTGTACTAAAACAACCATAACTTTTTCGTTTTAAAATGTTTTTGAGCGATTCTTGAGCCCACGCGAAGCTAACTTCCAGGACTACAACTTTTGTTCTTGGACCATCTTCAAATTCTAAACAAAGAATTCCAGAAATTCCGTGTAAAGTGACTAACCCTAGTTAGTTTGACAGTTTTGATGCGACTACTTTGAACGGTCATAACTCTTTGCTCCGAAGTCGGAATTAATCCGTTCCAGAGTCTATGGAAAGCTTATTCAGTTTACTATAACATACCAAAAGTCCATAATTTTCTGGAACATCTAACAAATCTCGAAATTCCCTTTTTGTGGCAGCAGCCTCTAGCTTTTCTAAGCTTTAAAAAACTGTTTTCATTTTTCTTTTTTTTTTTAATCAAACTTTTAACACCCAAAATGGTTAGATCCATACAAAATACATTATATAACATGTAGATCTAAGATTTTTAGAGTTCAAGATTATAACTCATAATTTTGACAACAATCAAACACATAAACTAATTAGAGTTTTGAGTATAAAGATTTTTATACCTTTCTTCCTTCTAGCAAATCTTCTCTTCTTGCCCAAATAATTTAAGAACTTGGGGATGCATGAAATTTAACACTCCTTTACCACTATAGTGGCTGCCGAAAATGAGGAGAGGAGTTTTTCTCTCTCTATACTTTGTTTGTTTAGCAAAATGGAAGCTTAGAATGAGAAATGAGAGTAGGTGTAGCTTTTTGATTATTTGCTAGCAAGTTTTGTAAGTATTCAATGTACCCAATTATCACATGTTTGCTTGCTTTACTCACCATAAGTGTTGGCTTAGCTTGCTATGTGACACTTGGAAAAGTTAGTAAGGATTTGGTAGGTTTTCTCCACAAACTTGGACAACCTTGCAAAAAAAAAAAACAAATTTTTCTTTCCCATTCTAATCCCATATGGCCGGATTTTTCATGCTCTATTTCCTTAAATTTTTGATTTTCTTTCATGCCAAATAATGCTTAATCAAATGACCACAATGCCCCTTACCAATTGGGCTAGGTTTGGGTCACTCATTTAATTCTTTTGGGCTTCCAATTTAATTATTTGGGCTATGTAAACTAACATGACCCAAAACCTAAATTTTATTTTATCCTAATTAGTTTCTTAGGGTTTCCATTCCATCCCATTTGGAATTTAAATTGTTTAATTTCATAACCCAATTAAACTTGCTAGATTTGCAAGATTGCTTTTAATAATTCACAAATAAGACAAAAGGGTAAAATGGTAATTTCTATACCAATAATTGATTACTACCTTTAATAATGCACAAGGGTAATTTAGACTTCTCACTTTCAACCTCAAGGGCATTCTAGACATTAGCTACAACCCTTAGGGTTTAGCACTTTAGATTTTTTTTGCAATTAAAATCCCATAACTCATATATTAGGGTTCTGATAAACAATTAGGGTTCCAATAATTTAAAATTAGGGTTTGCTAATTTAATTAAGCTTTACCCTAATTAATATTATAATTAATAGCACTTAAGCATTATACTTATCCGATAATTTCTCGGATTAGAGTTTTCAAATACCAAATTAGGGTTTCGGATTTCCAGAACTGAAATTAGGGTTTCCAGAACCTATTTCTAGGGTTTCTTATAAATCGTCATAATTTTCTATCTGAACGTTGACGTTCTAAATAATATTAGGGTTTGACACAGATATAATTTATCTGGTCAACACTTGACCCTTATCCACATTCTGTCCACATGATACCGTAATCCTGAACATATACTCATATACCCTTAATCCTGAATAATTCACTAAAAGAAATTTTAAATCCTCAAAATTCCTTTATGAAAACATCATACACATACACTTATTCGATGTCTAGGTCAAATATTTGACCTTAAATCAATCATTTAAGATTTTAATAATTTTCTAATTTCTCAGGTTGTCACAGGAGAGTAGTTTGTCCTCTGTATAGGCATGTTCTGACTGCCTTTTTGACCTTGTAGTATCAAGGAAACATCCTCCTCTTTCTTTTTATAGACCCTCCGGGGGTTGTTTCCATAAGATCCGGACTGGATGTGTTCAGCAACTGCTTTAAGAGCGGCTAGGTCTTGAATCTTACCAGACTTCAATCCCATCTCAACCATCTCTCTGTGCTTGATCATTTCAGAGAATGGTTTGCCAATACTAGTTAAGACTCTCAAATAGAAAGGAGCTTCCTATACGTATATGAAAGTC
The DNA here is from genome assembly GCA_020205605.1 of Panax ginseng. Taxonomy (NCBI): domain Eukaryota; kingdom Viridiplantae; phylum Streptophyta; class Magnoliopsida; order Apiales; family Araliaceae; genus Panax; species Panax ginseng. The sequence goes on along the minus strand of CM035128.1, from coordinate 113,511,362 downwards.
ATAACCATTTCTGATTCTGTCATGGAAGGAATAACTTGAGCAGCATGGTGCCTCCACCTTTGAGCATACTCTCTGAAAGACTTATTAGACTGTTTCTTGACCTTGGTAATCTGGTACCGATCAAAAGCCATCTGAGATTGAAAACTGTATTGAGTCAGGAAGGCGTGAGCTAGCTCTTCCCAGCTATGGATCTTTGAGTTGTCTAATCTGGTATACCATGAATGAGCTTCTCTAGTCAGACTCTTTTGGAACAGCTGCATTCTGAGTTTCTCATTTTCTCCATAAGATCCAAGTTCTCCAATGAACACCTTCAAATGTGTGTAAGGATCCCTTAATCCATCATACTTTTCAAAGTCAGGGGTTTTAAATTTCTCTAGATAATGAACACCAGGGAATATGCAAAGGTCAGCATATGAAACACTTCCATGTGTTCCAATCCCTTTGAGAGCACGGATAGTATCCTCCATTTGAAGGACCTTTTCCTGATATCACCGGTGTCTGGATTTCCTTTGAGATGGGTGTTTTTAGGGTCTTTGTTAGTCGTATCCAATTGAGGTTCTGGATTTGTTTAATCCAAACCTTGCGTCCCTCCTTGTGCAGCAGATTCTGTATGTGTAGGCATCTATGTACCCTGAGTAGATTGATGCAATTCTTTTAGCAGAACAGCAAAATCTGTAATTTGTTTACTCAATCCATCAAATTCTTCTCGAGAAACGACATTAGACTGGTCAGAAAAAGACATGATTGGTTGTAGGCTCGTGGCCTTTTTAGATTTTGAGCGGGTAACATGCCCAATTATTTCCCTACAAAAGACTTATGTAGTTTAGTCTTAGGGATAATGTAAATGCTATCATAATGTGTCCATTTTCGGAATATCATCCTATAAAAATGGGCGTTATTTGATAACATGTCATGTATGTACAAATATTCTTCATATTTTCCATTACATAAAGATGAACATGGAATACAATTACAAGTAAATGTTTTTACAAGTAATTGAAAAATAGAGAGCATGAAGAGACTTTCCTCTGCGTTTGGTTTATCATAGGTTGACCTATCTTAGGGTTACTCTCGCAAATTTTTGGCATGAAGGTCCCTAGATCATCGCAATTTACTTGACGGGAAGTTAATCCGGTCTTTCAACTGGAGCGAATGAGGGTGGTGCCTTTCCTGAGCCTCATTGGAATTAGTATCCCTACGAGTCCAGTAATCAAACACCGACAGGATAGCCTCCTGATGGAGGAACCACACAACATACATTGTGACACCCCCAAATCTGGGTACTTCCATTTCCACAGGATTTCGTGTTCACTGTACAAATATCATCTATCTATCTACCTATAAATAAATGTAAACCATGCAATAGATAGAAATAAATAAATAAATCTTCCCCTTATGGGGTTACATCATCTACATAAAAATACAATCCCAGGTCACTCTAACCTTAAACATCTGTGCAGAAACATAAACAAATAACAAATCTTAAACAACATCAAGTTTGAACATAAATACATATAACAACAAGTCTTTTTCATTTGTTAACATTGCCCTTGCCTTTACTAGTGGAAGGCTCGTCAGATCTTTCATTCTTAACTGCAATGTTATTATTACGCAAGAGTGAGCACGATTTCCCACAAGTATAACAATATAACAATGAAATAATAACATGCGAATAAATCAAAGACTTCTGAAATAAGAAAACTCAGTTTTGAATCAAGAATGAATAACAAGAAACAAAAGAACTTCTGAGGGTCATAAGACCTTGAACTATGTCCTAGGTTGTCAAGTGTTTATACTTGAAACCTTTAACAGTCATAAGACTATGGACTCTTCTTCTCGTACTTAGGGGGATCAGCTCTTAGTACCATACTGTGCACAATATCTTAACGCTAACGCATAAGTAATCCCCTATACATGGTTGTTCATCTCAGTTTGAAATTAGAGTCTACCCCAAAGGAAGTTTGGTTTGGATAACTCGTCAAGGGTTCTGAAATTTAGAACACTCATCAACTATGGACTAGTCGAATCATTAAGGGTTCGCTAGTCTAATAAGGTTCTACAATAACCGATATTTAAATCGAATAGCAACCTCAAGAGATATACAATAGAATAAATATTGTATAACAGAATCATACTTTGAAAGGTTAATATACTTTAATATAACAAAATGGACTTGATTAATAATAACGAGAATTTGCTCGATGTGAAGTGGTAAACTTATAAACTCATATAATGGTAACGAGTAGGGTTAGGAAACTTGCCTTGTGCGTAGATTACACGTTAATTTAAACACGTTCCTTGATTTAATCCTAAATACCATTTACATTCACAATACAGTCAATTATCACGTAACTAGTCATCACAAGTTCATTCTCTTTGTCTAACTTTGATTATGACCATACTTAGTCAAATTACTACATTCATTGACACACAATTTACACTTTATGAACAATAAGCTAACTATGTGTTCAATAATTAAATGCACACATAATTATGTTATTAATATGTTAAGAATTTATCTTAACGCCTCATTATATGTCTAACATATTTTTATGTTCATTAGATTAAGTTACTAACACATTGCTAGACTTGAGCATTTAAAAAAATTGATTTCTAGACTATTACGCTAAGTGGTAATATGCATTTCCACTATTATATTTAGTTCTTGGCGTTGTGGCCTTTAATGGCGTATGCGACTTGAGACATGAGACATTTGGCGTTACATGGTGCTGCTGCATGCGTCTTGAGACTTAAGTTTCAGTTCTGCAATTTGCGAAAATTGCAGAACATGGCCAAAAACCTCCAATTAACTTATTTTTACACGAATTTAGACATACCCAAATATTGTAATACACAAATAACTAATACTCAACCCTTCTAGCATGATTTTAACAAGTTAAAACACATAATTTATGAAATCAACACATGTAATTTCACTGTTCTTGATAATCTTGAAGGTTTTGAACATAAAACATAAAAATTAACATTACGGATTCGTTATAACACCAAATCCATCTATTCGAACTTTGATTTCTTCGTTTTAACATGCATAATTATATACGAGTGTGAATTTTACGAAACAATGTATGTTTGACATATTAAATTTACGTATAAGGGCCATATGGCCATATTCTATACTCTGTAACTTTTGAAGCAATAATATACGTTATAATATTATAAAACTGATGATATCAAGCCATACAATATAAAGGAAACATATAACAACATCTTATCACATATATGCACATAATCCTTACTCTTTCCAATTGTTGAATTTTAAAGAAAATTGAAAGCCATATTCATGAAACTTTAAATGACGTAAATAAACTAGGTTGAAGAAATTACCCAAGGCGTAGAGTGTAGATTAAAATCCCTTTTTCAGATATTACTTCAATCATAGTGTTTCTCCCACAATTCTTCTGAAATCTCTTTGAGCTCTCAACTTTTAATTAACTTAGCATACGTGAATAGCAAAATAATACGCTTTGATGCGATAAGAATCAAGTGGTGGTAGTCGGGCCACCCAATCATGGGTTAACTGCTCACAACCTCCACTAATGCTATGTTTGGCTAGCCTTAAAAGGCTTATACCCAATTAATTTAATAATCTCTTATATATAGTTTAATAGTGTCACACCCCTTTATAAAATAAATCAAATATCTTATTTAATTTATTGTAAATAACATATAATATTTTCTCATTAATTCACATAATCACATAATTAAATTTCTCATTAATTAATTATGTCAAATTATTAAATCTCTAATTAATTATTAAATTAATTAAAATACTATTAGGCTTATTAAATATTTCTTTTAATTCAATAAGCTCACATAATTACATACTTGAATAATAAAAATTCTCCACATTAAACACATATAATTAAATTAATCTACCATAATTTCATCTATTAATTATTTAATCTAATAATTAATTCATCAAAAAATATTTATTTAATCCAATAAATATTAAAAATTAAATTATAAAATCTCGGTTGTCACATCTTTCCCCCCTTAAAAGGATTCTGTCCTCAGAATCACAACTTAAACAATTCGTCCCTTTACATTCTCCCCTCCCCCCCTTACAAAGATTCTGTCCCCAGAATTGCTTATAACAATCTAAGTAAATAAATGAGGATATTTCTTCATCATATTCTCTTCGAGTTCCCACGTAGCTTCTTCAGCGTTGTGGTTCCTCCAAATTACCTTAACAGACGGTATTACTTTATTTCTTAGAACTTGCTCTTTTCGGTCAACAATCTGAATAGGAATTTCTTTGTAAGATAAGTCTTTGTCAAAATGTAGGGGTTTATATTCAATCACGTGCTTGTAATCGGGTTTGTAGGATCGTAGAACTGAAACATGGAAAACGTTGTGGACATTCTCTAGAGCTGGAGGTAAGGCTACCTCATACGCAACCTCTTCGACCCTTCGCAGAACTTCAAAGGGTCCAATGAATCTTGGGCTTAATTTCCCTTTCTTTCCGAACCTGATATTTCCCTTCCATAGAGAGACCTTTAAGAACATATAACTACCCGATTCAAACTCAACATTTTTATGGTGTGGATCGGCGTATTTCCTCTGTCTATCTTGAGCTGCTATCAATCTTGTTCGGATCACTTTGACTATTTCTGCTGTCTGCTGTACCAATTCCGGGCCTAGTAATTGTCTTTCACCAACTTCATCCCAAAGATAGCGAGTTCTCATTTTCGTCAGATAACGCTTCATAAGGCGACATGCCAATACTAGCGTGGTAACTGTTGTTGTATCAGAACTCTATGAGCGGTAGATGGTCATCCCAATTTCCTTTAAAGTCCATTATACAAGCTCTTAACATGTCCTCTAATGTCTGAATTGTTCTTTCACTCTGTCCATCTGTCTGAGGGTGATATGCCGTGCTCATTCGCAATCGTAATGCATTATGCATTCCTCGTAGACGCTTTCGTAAGTTTGACATAAAGCGCAGATCTCTATCTGAGACAATTGACACCAAGACTCCGTGCCTCAAAACAATCTCTTTCACATATAACCTTGTCAACTGATCTAAGTTGAATCTGATTTTGATCGAAAGAAAGTGTGCAGATTTTGTCAATCGGTCAACAATAACCCATACTACGTCATAGCCTTTCTGAGTTGTCGGTAGGCCAACCACGAAATCCATCGTAATATGTTCCCATTTCCATTCTGGAATCTCTAAAGGTTGTTGTAACCCACTCGACCTCTGATGTTCTGCTTTTACTTTCTGACATGTCAGGCACTTGGCAACACATTCTGCAACCTCTCATTTCAAATTCGGCCACCAGAAATGCTGTCGAAGATCTTGGTACATCTTGGTACTACCAGGGTGAATCGAATATTGTGAGTTATGAGCCTCGCTCAAAATTTCTTCCTTAATCTCTAGTACTGGCGGTACCAAAATTATATTCCCAAATCTTAGTATTCCTTTCTTATCCATCTTGAATCTTGATTTGATTCCTTCGGATATCTTCTTTTTAACCGTTTTACATTCGTCATCCTGAAGATGAGCCTCCTTAACTTTATCCAATAAAGTTGTACCAGATTGCATCTGAAATAACTTCTCATCAATCTCCATAGGATACTTTACTTCCAATTACAGCTTTTCCATTGCTGAAATTAACTCCTTCTAATCGATCAAGATCATCAGTTTCTCCCGAACAATTCTACTTAAGGCGTCGGCAACCACATTTGCCTTACCCGAATGGTATAGAATCTCACAATCTTAGTCCTTAATTAACTCCAACCACCTTCTTTGGCGCATATTCAAGTCTTTTTGTGTAAAAATATATTTCAGACTTTTGTGGTCTGTATATATTTCACACTTCTCCCCATAGAGATAGTGCCTCCAGATTTTCAAAGCAAAAACCACTGCAGCTAGCTCCAAGTTGTGGGTCAGATACCCCTTCTCATAATCCTTCAATTGTCGTGACATATACGCAATGACTCTGTCGTTCTGCATAAGCACACAGCCAAGTCCTTTATGCGATGAATCACTATAAACCACAAAATTTCCTGTATCATCCGTAAAAGATAACACATGTGCTGAACTCAACCTCTTCTTTAATTCTTGAAAGCTTTCCTCACACTTCTTCGTCCAAACAAATTTCACTGATTTCCTAGTCAAATTCGTCAACGGAGTCGCAATCTTGGAAAAGTCTTGAATGAATCTTCTATAATAACCTGCGAATCCAAGAAAACTTCTTACTTCTAACGGCGTTTTCGACTGATCACAGTTAATCACTGCTTCGACTTTGGAAGGATCCACCGAAATTATGTCCATATCGATCACATGTCCAAGAAATTATACTCTTTCAATCTAGAATTCACATTTCAAAAACTTAGCATATAACTTCTTTCTTCTTAATGTCTCTAACGTCACCCTCAAATGCTCTTCATGTTCTTCCTTAGTTTTTGAATATACCAAAATATCATCTATAAATACCACTACGAATTTGTCCAAAAACGGCTTGAACACTCCATTCATTAAGCCCATAAATGCTGCAGGAGCATTCGTTAGACCAAATGACATTACCAAAAATTTGTAGTGACCATATCGTGTTCTGAACGCTGTCTTCGGTACATCCTCTGGTCTTACCTTCAGTTGATGATAACCACTCTTCAAGTCTATCTTTGAAAAGTATCTTGCTCCCTTTAACTGATCGAACAGGTCGTCGATTTGCGGTAATGGATATCGATTCTTAATTGTGACCTTATTCAGTTCCCTATAGTCGATGCAGAGCCGCATTGTCCCATCCTTCTTCTTCACGAATAAAATCGGCGCTCCCCACGACGATACGCTTGGTTGGATATACTTCTTGTCCAGTAATTCTTGTAGTTGAACCATCAGTTCTTTCATCTCTATAGGTGCCATTTGGTACAGTGCCTTCGATATTGGAGTCGTTCCTGGAGCCAAATCAATCACGAATTCAACTTCTCTATCTGGAGGAAGTCCTGGAAAATCATCCAGAAATATGTCTGTGAAATCCCTCACTACTGTATCTCCTCTATTTTCGAATTCTCTTTACGACTATCGACTATGTAAGCTAGATATCCTACACAGCCTTGTCTTAACAACCTCCTGGATTGCATCATCGTCAGACAACTCGCTTGTCTAGGTGACTTTCTACCATAAAACACAACCTTTGACGGAGTCATAAGGTTAATACGCTTCTTCTGGCAGTAAATTACCGTCCCATAATTGGATAACCAGTCCATACCCAAGATGACGTCGAATTCTTCAAGTCGAATAAGGATAAGATCTACGTTCATAATATTACCCTTAATATCCACTCTACAGTTCTTATGCACGTACTTAACAGGGATTATTTCTCTATTCGCAATTTCTATGTTCATGGGGTATTCTAACTCGCCCTTAAGCAATTCTAAGTTCTTAGCAAATTCATCGGATATAAATAAAGAAGTAGCACCCGAATCAAACAATACATAAGTATTAACTCTATTGATCAGAATGATACCTGACACCACATCACGAGACCGCATCGCATCATCCTCATACTATTATGTTGAATGTTCCGGCGTTGGCTTGGGTTGGTTGCTTGATTGGTCCCTACGATAGTCAGAGTACTTCCACCGCTGTTTCCTCTATTCTCTCCTGATCCCTTCTTAGGACAATCCCTTGCAAGATGATCCTTTGAGCCACAAGTGAAGTAGGCGCCTTTCTTTGGATTAGGAAAGTTAGGTGTTGTGGCCTTCCTGACCACAATTGTAACACACTCGTTTTCCCTTCATGCAAACTCCCAGATGAGTTTTCTCGCAGGTTGGGCACGCTTCAATCTTCTTCTTCTGCCCTCCTTGTTGACTTTCAGCTGACGAGTTGTCGGACCACTTTCTCTTCGGATTATTACTACCTCCCGTGCTACTCCCACTAGTCTTGTTAATTCCTTCATTCTCACTCTTTTTCTTCTTCTGATCCTGATTATATTTAGTTACCACATCGCTTCCACCTTCAGCGAGTATGGCCTTCTCTAACACTCCAGCAAAAGTGTTCAATTGGAACATTAACACCTTGCTATACAACCAGGGATTCAGTCCCTGCTCGAAACGTCTTGCCTTCCTCTCATCAGTATGCATTTGGTATGTGGTGAACCTAGCCAACTCGTTGAACCTTGCCGCATAATCTGCTATGGACATACTCCCCAATTTCAATTCCAGAAACTGAACTTCTATTTAGTTTTGTGAACTGGTCGGAAAATACATCTTGAAAAACATTTTCTTGAATCTCTCCCAGGTTATTACACCTTCTCCTCCTCGTACTTTGTTTGCTTGCCACCAATAACTGGCTTCAGACTTCAGCATGAATGTTGCGTATGCGGTTTTCTGGTCTTCTCTTACTCTAGCAACATCAAACACCTTCTCCATCTCCATAACCCAAGTTTGAGCCTCGATCGTGTTTATGGAACCCTTAAACTCTGGTGGTCCCACTGCCTTGAAATCCTTGAACGAGGTGTTTGGTGGAGCTTGTGGTTGATTGTTAATTGCTCTGGCTAATAGATTCACCAATCGCTGAACAGGGTTAGCATTGGCATTGTTGTTGTTATTCATTGGTTTTTCTTAAGCTTGTTGACAGTTTTATCTTCTTCTAGGCGACATAATTCTGTTAAGAATATACGCTTATTAGGTCTTTATTCAATCACTTAAACATTTAAGGCTTAACTAAAACATTTAATCATAATTCACTTAACACATTATTTCAAATAAACTCTAACATTTTATTTAATTCAAAAGTTTTAACATCATACGATAGCATCACTGCTATTTACATCAACTATCTCGAGATAAAGAATCTACAGGATTTAAAGCATTAAAATATTCCTTTGTTTAGAAATACATCGAAATTTATATCTTAAACTACCAGGTAGGTTTCACATAAATAAACTAATCCTATCACTGTCTGTTATGGCGCTGAATAGCCTTGCCACGTTCATCTTCCATGATGCGGGACATTGTCCTACGATCTAGCATATATGATGGTAGACCTTCAAATTGGATTGGATACCTCATAACTCGATCATGAGCAGCCTCCATTGCATTTTGAAGAGTAGAGTACGTCTCCCCAAGGTTAGCCTTCTTCGTACGACAATCCTCTTCTGCAAGATCAGCACGATGTGACTCTCTTACCGAGCCCTCCTCTGCTATGGCCAACCTTTCTGAGCTCTCTTTCAGATCCTTCTTTAACTTTTCTATTTCTTCGGACTTCTCCTCGGTGTGACCCTTCTCATGAACCAAATCCCACTCCACATTTCGTAAACGTGTGTGAAGAGTCACTATTTCCCCATCCTTCTGCTCAATGGTAATCTGCTGGATAACAGTCCGCTCCTTTAGCTCTTGAACAGTGTCTTATAACTCTATGTTACGATCATAAAGTGCATCATACATCTCAGCATCGATGGAGTTCAGTGGGAACTCTTCTTCCTCAGAATCCTCCTCTGGATCAGTCTCAGGCTCATGCTCCTGACCAACAACAGTGATTAAAGGAGATGGCTCTCTCCATACCAACTGCTCCCTGACGACATGAATGTCTCGAGGCTCCTCCTCTATAGGTACTCGGGGTTCCTCCTCCCCAGCTCGACTAGCTCCTCCAACATCCGACATCCTGACAACAAAATTTTAAGTTTAAGTTACTAATCCGTACTAGCGAGCACATAATTTAACACATAAGCGCATAAAGTCTTTTATTATCTTCAATGAATTAAGAAATTCATTTCTTAGAACTTGATAAGACTTTACCACCACTATGTTCTCGATCTCCTACAAGGCTATTACCTAAGGTTGTTCCCCCACCTAAGGTTCATAACCTACAGCTTTGATACCAACCTATGACACCCCCAAATCCGGGCACTTCCATTTCCGCAGGATTTGGTGTTCACTGTACAAATATCATCTATCTATCTACCCATAAATAAATGCAAACCATGCAATAGATAGAAATAAATAAATAAATCTTCCCCTTATGGGGTTACATCATCTGCATAAAAATACAATCCCAAGTCACTCTAACCTTAAACATCTGTGCAGAAACATAAACAAATAATAAGTCTTAAACAACATCAAGTCTGAACATAAATACATAATAACAACAAGTCTTCTTCATTTGTTAACCTTGCCCTTGCCTTTACTAGTGGAAGGCTCGTCAGATCTTTTCTTCTTAAGTGCAATGTTATTATTACGCAAGAGTAAGCACGATTGCCCACAAGTATAACAATATAACAATGAAATAATAACATGCGAATAAATCAAAGACTTCTGAAATAGGAAAACTCAGCTTTTGAATCAAGAATGAATAATAAGAAACAAAAGAGCTTCTGAGGGTCATAAGACCTTGAACTATGTCCTAGGTTGTCAAGTGTTTATACTTGAAACCTTTAACAATTATTAGACTATGGACTCTTCTTCTCGTACTTAGGGAGATCAGCCATTAGTACCATACTGTGCAAAATATCTTAACACTAACGCATAAGTAATCCCCTATACAGGGTTGTTCATCTCAGATTGAAATTAGAGTCTGCCCCAAAGGAAGTTTGGTTTGGATAATTCGTGAAGGGTTCTGAAATTGAAAATGCTCATCAACTATGGACTAGTCGAATCATTAAGGGTTCGCTAGTCTAACAAGGTTCTACAATAACCGATATTTAAATCGAATAGCAACCTCAAGAGATATACAATAGAATAAATATTGTATAACAAAATCATACTTTGAAAGGTTAATATACTTTAATATAACAAAATGGACTTGATCAATAATAACGAGAATTTGCTCGATGTGAAGAGATAAACTTATAAACTCATATAATGGTAACGAGTAGGGTTAGGAAACTTGCCTTGTACGTAGATTACACGTTAATTTATACACGTTCCTTGATTTAATCCTACAAACCATTTACATTCACAATACGGTCAATTATCACGTAACTAGTCATCACAAGTTCATTCTCTTTGTCTAACTTTGATTATGACCATACTTAGTCAAATTACTACATTCATTGACACACAATTTACACTTTATGAACAATAAGCTAACTATGTGTTCAATAATTAAATTCACACATAATTGTGTTATCAATATGTTAAGAATTTATCTTAACGCCTCATTATATGTCTAACATGTTTTTATGTTCGTTAGATTAAGTTACTAACACATTGCTAGACTTGAGAATTTAAAAAAATTGATTTCTAGACCATTATCTAAGTAAGTGGCCTGCTTTCCATCATATATCGTAGTTTGGTACTACATGGCTGAGTGTATTAACTTAAGATATATGTCATAGCCGCTAGCATACCGGCTGACTAGGAAATTAGGCATAGAGTTGGCGCCTCGGCGTGAGACTCCAGTTTCAGTTCTGTAATTTGCAAAAATTGCAAAACATGGCCAAAAACCTCTAATTAACTTATTTTTACACGAATTTAGACATACCCATACATTGTAATACACAAATAACTAATACTCAACCCTTCTAGCATGATTTTAACAAGTTAAAACACATAATTTATGAAATCAACACATGTAATTTCACTGTTCTTGATGTTCTTAAAGGTTTTGAACATAAAACATAAAAATTAACACTACGGATTCATTATAACACCAAATCCATCCATTCGAAGTTTGATTTCTTCGTTTTAACATGCATAATTATATAAGAATGTGAATTTTACGAAACAATGTATGTTTGACATATTAAATTTATGTATAAGGGCCATATAGCCATATTCTATACTCTGTAACTTTTGAAGCAATAATATACATTATAATATTATGAAACTGATGATATGGAGCCATACAATATAAAGGAAACACATAACAACATCTTATCATATATATGCACATAATCCTTACTCTTTCAAATTATTAAATTTAACAGAAAATTGAAAGCCATATTCATGAAACTTTAAATGACGTAAATAAACTGGGTTGAAGAAAATTACCCAAGGCGTAGAGTGTAGATTAAAATCATTTTTTCAGATATTACTTCAATCACAGTGTTTCTCCCACAATTCTTCTAAAATCTCTCTGAGCTCTCAACTTTTAATTAACTTAGCATACGTGAATAGCAAAATAATACGCCTGATGCGTATAAGAACTGGCGTGGTGGTGGTCAGTTACCCAATCATGGGTTAACTGCTCACAACCTCCACTAATGCCATGTTTGGCTAGCCTTAAAAGGCTTATACCCAATTAATTTAATAATCTCTTATACTATAGTTTAATAGTGTCACACCCCTTTATAAAATAAATCAAATATCTTATTTAATTTATTTTAAAAAACATATAATATTTTCTCATTAATTCACATAATCACATAATTAAATTTCTCATTAATTAATTATGTCAAATTACTAAATCTCTAATTAATTATTAAATTAATTAAAATACTATTAGACTTATTAAATATTTCTTTTAATTCAATAAGCTCACATAATTACATACTTCGAATAATAAAAATTCTCCACATTAAACACATATAATTAAATTAATCTACCACAATTTCATCAATTAATTATTTAATCTAATAATTAATTCAACGAAAAATATTTATTTATTCCAATAAATATTAAAAATTAAATTACAAAATATCGGTTGTCACATACATTCACATATAATGTGTCTCACCGTTTATGAAAATGATGACATGTACGAAGCACTAATATCACAGAAAGATATATTGCAGTGCAATAAGTAAAATGCATTCGTACACATTCACCATAAAATGTAAATGCAATATTCACACACAAGCATATAACAGTTTTTAAAAGCTTGTAGTAGTGGCTTAAGCCCTCTTACTGGAGTCCCCAACAGAGTCGCCACCTGTCGACGTCGGGATTTTTATTTGTCCCTTTTCGTTACTTGTTCTTTGGTGTTCTCATGTTAGGTGAGATTTGTTTGAAAAAAATAAGTGAAAAAGGTCCGACATGTGTAAAGTCGATGATTTGACTGTAAGAGTCGCCAGATGGTGTTTTTAACTGGTTGCACCAACGCAACCGAGAAAAGGTTTGCACATTTACCCAGTGATGTAACACTGCTAAACGGGTCTGTGAAACCGAGATTCATTTAGGTTCGGGAGCTTGATTATGCGGAGGGAATGTGTTAGGCACCCCCGACATCCGTGTTGCCACGGTGACGGCTACTTTTCAAGAAACTGTTATATGAATGTGTGTGTGTGATCAATGTGCAATTATTTGGAACTAGTGCGAGGCCTCGTTCGCACCTATATACAAAGAGTTTGAATTTATTCAAAAATTCATTTTTAAGCAAGATATTGCAATGATGTTTTATAAAAGAGGTTTTTCAAACCCTGTGCTCAATAGGAATTGAGACCTTTTCATACTTCCATTTTATTATTAAATGTTCGGCTTGTTTGCTTTTATTTTCGAGATGCGAGGCATATCCAAAAAAATAATATACAGCAGTGCCGAATTCCTCATGGGCATGGCAATCATCCAAGGAAATTCAGACACCATAAATAATGTACAAGCTGCTTACTGCTGAAAATGTCCATCACGGGAACCGAATCTAGATTCAGTAGACTGATTCTGTGATCACATGATTCCTAGGCTCACATGATACCGTAGTTTATATGAAAAGCAGTAAGCAGTTATATATATAAAAGCTGTAAATATATATATACAGACATGATAAACCACCACGAAGCACCTCCATGGTGGATCAGAAATGTAAATATATAAAAGCGGTAAATATATATATATATATATATATATGGACATGATTAACCACCACAAAGCACCTCCATGGGGGATCAGAAATGTAAATAAAGTTGTAAAGATTTATCAACCGCCACGAAAGTAAACTCTAAAGTGACTAAATGTAAATAAAGTAGTAAGATTTATCAACCGCCATGAAGTAAACTCCAAGCGGACGAAATGTAAATGAAGCGGTAAAAGGCCACGAAATAAACTCCGTGCCTTACAGAATGTAAATATATATATATATATATATATATATATATACTCATCGAATATAATCCGACAACATTATATATATATATATATATATATATATATATATATATATATATATATATATATAAAGCAAGTAAACGCTCCGGATGTAAAATCCAGGCTCATCATACAGAGTCTGACAACAGTTTATATATATAAATATATATATATTGTAAGACCCCAACTTTTATGAATAAAGAATAATTTTCTCGAAATATATTTTTGAATATTGTGATGTGGATTTGATATAATGTTATAGTTGTGGGTAATATTTACAAATTTTGCAAAGTAAGCAAGTGGTTATATAATATTCGATTGGTCTAAAAGGTCCATTGCAACCACTTGAAATTCCAGAATGGTAATATTTACCATTGATTTCGTTACTAGTCTTCCCAAGGTTTCTCAAGGCATAGATGCGAATTGGGTCATTGTTGATAGATTGACCAAGTCTGCTCATTTCTTATCGATACGAGAAACTTATACACTTGAACGTCTTGCTAGTATGTACATAAATGAGATTGTAAGATTGCATGGTATGCTAGTATCCATAGTTTTTGATCAAGACCCAAGATTCGCTTCAAGATTTTGGGTTAGTTTGCAAAAAGCTATGGGCACAGATTTACGATTTAGTTCGGCATATCATCCTCAAACGGATGGGCAGTCGGAAAGGACTATTCAAACTCTTGAAGATTTATTAAGACTCTGTGTCCTTGACTTCAAGGGAAGTTGGGATAAGTTCTTACCATTGGTGGAGTTTTCCTACAAAAATAGTTATCAAACAAGTATTGGCATGGCTCCATTTAAGGCGTTGTATGGAAGAAAGTGTCGTTCTCCAGTATGCTAGGATGAGGTGGGTGAAACAATGTTGTTGGGACCAGATTTGGTAGGTATGACTACGGAAAAGATTCAAACGATCCGACAACGTATAAAAACATCACAAGATTGACAAAAGAGTTATGTTGATCTTCATCGAAAGGACATAGAATTTAATATTGGAGATCATGTGTTGTTACGTGTTGCTCCTCGATTCATTGGCCCATTTTTAATCATCGATTGAGTAGGAACTGTGGCCTATAGACTCGCTTTACCGCCAAGTATGTCTCGTGTTCATAACATTTTTCACATATCTATGTTACGTAAATATGTGAAAGACCAGAACCACATTATTGAATTAGAACTAGAAGAGATAGAAGAAGATTTAACGTATAAAGAGTTACCTGTTAAAATCTTGGATTAGAAGGATCATATTCTATGCTCCAAGGTTATACCTCAAGTCAAAGTTTTGTGGAGAAACCACGATGTGGAAGAAATGACCTGGGAGTTAGAATCTGAGATGAAGTCAAGATATCCTCACCTCTTCGATATACCAGGTATGTACCCTAATTTTGAGGATAAAATTTAATAAGGAGGGGAGGTTGTAAGACCCCAACGTTTATGAATAGAGAATAATTTTCTTGAAATATATTTTTGAATATTATGGTGTGGATTTGAAATAATGTTATAGTTGTGGGTAATATTTATAAATTTTGCAAAGTAAGCAAGTGGTTATATAATATTCGATTGGTTGGGGAATATTTGTTTTAATAGGGAATATTTGTACAACGACACAATCATTGGTGGGCCCCACAACTGAAGTATTGTCGTAGTTAAAAAATGACAGAATTATCTTTTTATAAAAATAACGGCGAAAGTGTTACCGTTAAAACTGTTAAACTACCCGGTAGTAAAAGTACAGTAATACGCGTGGTTGCATAGTAGCGCACGGTATTGATTATTGATGCTTATGTGAGAAGTCACTCAGTTATACTCAATTATTGCTACAGTAATTGCTGCATCATATCTCTCATATTATTGATTCAATTATTGTCACATTATCATCTGCATAATATATATTATTAAATCAATAATTGAGATGGCAAAGTTATTCATATTATTATTTGTAATATTGATAATGTCTAGAAGTTCTGTCAAACAGAGGTTTGGTCACTTAATTGTGCGCCAATAAGGAGAAATCCTTATCGAAAAGCCCCCTCTTTCCTGGGAATGACCTGGTTGTTAAATATTGTGAATTATAATATTAATGATGAATAAGTTCGTGTTTATTAAAGATGAATTGGATAGTTCCATTGTGTTGGAATTATTAGTGTTAGTGAAAATCGACATTTATTTCGATAGTAATTGATGTCTGGAGGTTATATTGACCAATCGGGTAATTAACTGGATAAATGAGCAATTAATTGCTATTAATTCACATGATTATAACTATTTGTTCACATGTGTGTACTATTGATTCACATTCCTGTACTATTAGGGGAGGTGGTGCAAGTTTGACAATACTTGCAGGACTAAATTAAAAATGAAGAAAAAGAGGAAGGTATTATACTGTAATATTTTGAGCCCCAAAACGTTCAATTATCAAAACTATATTTTCCTATAAATAGAAGCTCATTCTTCCTTCATTTCTCACTAATTCACTAAAGCTATAGAGCAATTATTAAAGAGAGAAATTATAGAGAGAAAGAAGAAGAGAAGTCTGCTACCTCACTATTTCAGTATCTAGTCTTCTTCTACGGTAAGGGGTATTATTCCTTCATATTCATGAAGAGAGTTATTTTTTTTTCAATACTGATAAGGGTTGTTATTCCATTCTTTATTATTATGTTGGAATAACCTGTCTATGCAAAGTACCGCGTACATGGTGAAATTCTTATGTTATTCCATTCTTTATTATTCTGTTGGAATAACTTGTCTGTGCGGTCTATCGCATGCCTGGTGAATTCTATTGTTATTCCAGTCTTTATTATTCTGTTGGAATATCCTGTCTGTGCAGATTACGCATGACTTGGTTCCGTTCTTTATTATTCTGTTGGAATATAATGTCTTTGCGGGTTATGCATAACCTGGTTCCATTCTTTATTATTATGTTGGAATAACCTGTTTGTGCGGATTATGCACTCCTGGTGAATTCTTCTGTTATTCCATTCTTTATTATTCTATTGGAATAACCTGTCTGTGCGGATTACGCACGCTTGGTGAATTCTTAAGTTATTCCATTCTTTATTATTCTGTTGGAATAACCTGTCTATGTGGATTACCGCATGCATGGTGAATGATCATTCGTATTCATTCCTTATTAAATTGTGAAAATGATCTGTCTACGTGGATTACCACATGGCGGGTAAAAATCCATTTGCGGTTTCATATATTCTATTATACTTAGTTGGTTAAAATTTTGGCTTCTATACTCCATGAAATTAGTGGAATATCCTTGATATTTGCGCTTCATCCAGTATCTTTTCATGGAAATATTCTTCTGAGCATTCTTGAATTTTACTCCACAAAGAAGTATCATGTTGACAATTTGGACGTTATTGATTTCTGGATAAATTAAAATTATAAATCTTTAAAATTTATTCTTGAACTTGTTTTATTAAATTATTATGTCATTGTCATCATCCTCATGCTTATATTATGATGAAAGTCATCTTTGACTTACGTGCATAGATGGACTTGGTATGATTATGACCAGGAATTATTCGGTATAATCATGACCGTAATGTGATGAATGATGTTGTAAAAGTCCTCATTTGCCTGTAGTTCATTGATGGACAGTTGTTGGTGTGATTATGACCAGGGATTATTCGGTATAGTCATGACCATTGATGATTACATAAATATCCTTGACCGTGATGCAGGGATGATTCAATTTTATTTATTAAGCTGAGTCTCAACGATAAAGTTGATGAACAACTTTTTAAATCATAGAAGATAGTAGATTTTATGCTCTACTTGACTCTTATAATGGATTGCATGTTCCGCTGCAGTTAAACTTGTTGTCTATTATATTCTATCAGTTTAACATTGTTAAAGGCTAATGATAATTTATTCTGCATTATCTTAGTCATAATATTTCTTACTGGGCTAGTTGAGCTCACCCTTTCTTTCATTATTCTCTTCAGGAAATGAGAACGTAGCCGGGACTAGTCGGGGGACGGAGTGATGGTCCAGATGATAACATTAGTAGTCCTCACTATTCTGTTAAATAGTGTGACAATAAATATAATGACTCCATTGAGTGTGGATATTGTCTAGATGACAATATTCTTATTAAAACTCTTAGATTATGTTTTGTCATATTTTACACGACTGTTGTATAAATAAGTTGTATTTGAATTTTGTACCATGTATTTGGCGACTCAAGATGGGTGATTTATACCTGTTTTGGGGGCGTCACAGTTGGTATCAAAGCTTAGGGATATGATCCCTGGCTGAGATGTGAGACACGAACTAGGAGGGGAGAGACGGGGAATTCCTTCACTAGTATGCCCTACCTAAGTTTATTTGGTATTTAATTGGTCGGTCAGAGTATAGGGATAATATGTGATATTTTAATTAACCCTTGTTTTGTGGCAGTATTTGAAAATGGCATCCGAAAATATTGAGATAAGCAATGAAGCACA
Source organism: Panax ginseng (assembly GCA_020205605.1). Lineage (NCBI taxonomy): Eukaryota > Viridiplantae > Streptophyta > Magnoliopsida > Apiales > Araliaceae > Panax > Panax ginseng. Next base: position 113,492,913 of record CM035128.1, on the reverse strand, counting down.
TGAGACCGTTGAGTCACCACAGATTAATACCCAGGATAATGTGCAACAGGAAGACAATAATCCTCAGGTAAACAACAACGATCAAATGATGAACGATGGGATGTTCAGAGGTTTTATGAAATTTATGCAACATCAGGCGAGGGCGGCTCCTGTCCAAAATGCAGGTGGAAACATTGACAACTCTCGAACGGTCACCGCTAAGCAGTTCAAGGAGCTGGGACCACCGGAATTTTTTGGAGAGCAAAAACCACTTAAGGCGGAGACGTGGATAAAGCAGATCAACAAGATATTTGATGTCTTGGGATGCTCCGAGGAGCAAAAGGTTCCCTTTGCCACTTTCATGTTGCGAGCAGAGGCAGATTACTAGTGGGAATCTGTAAAGCGTACTCAACCTGCCACACTGAAGATGCCTTGGGAGAAGTTCCAAGAACTGTTCAATGATAAGTACTTTCCTGAAAGTATTCGTCACATGAAGGAGGTAGAGTTCATCAAGCTTGAGCAAAACAATATGACCGTGGTGCAGTACGAAGCTAAGTTTGCCGAGTTATCTCGGTTTGCATCCCACTTGGTTGATAATGAGGAGAGAATGACGTGGATGTTTCTAAGAGGTTTGAAACCCGAGATAAGTCAATACCTAATTTCTCACAAACTGTGTTTGTATTCAGATGTTGTGAATAGGGCTCAGTTATTGGAGCACGATAATGAGTCAACCCAACCAAGAGAGGGCAGTCGACAAGTTGATAACACCAGCGGTAGCAGTCATCGAAGCGGTGACAACAAGCGTGGAAGAAATCAACATGCTAGAAATGGTAATCACTTCGGTGGTAATCATGGCCATGACAATAAGAGTGGACATTTCAAGAAGAGGAGATTCAACAATGATGGAAAGACGTCAGCACCAACACCTGTTGTTAAGGGAGGAGAACGACCATCGGTCGTATGTTACAAATGTGGAGGGGAAGGACACATCAGTCCAAACTGCGCGATGCAGTCCAAAGCGTGTTACAATTGTGGAAAAGAAGGTCACCTAGCCTGATTTTGTCGTGCACCAAAGTCAAGTCCAGGTGGGATGGAGGCATCAAAGGGTGTCACAGACAAGACAAAACCGGTAGTTCAAGGGAGAGCGTTTGTCATAACCTCCCAAAAAGCGAGGAATCCGAACGAGGTGATCACAGGTAAGCTAATCATAAACTCTAGTGAAGTTTATACTTTATTTTATATCGGTTCTAGCCATTCTTTAATTTCTCCTACTTGCGCTCAACGTTTAAATTTGACTCCAAAGAAATTAGACGTTGACTTATCTGTTAAAACCCCGTTGGGAGAAACCTTCATTACATCCACTGTTTATAAGTCTTGTTTGATTCAAATCGGTAACTGCACGTTACCTGTCGATCTTATTTCCTTGAAAATACTTGCATTTGATGTGATTTTAGGGATTGATTGGTTAACTACTCATCATGCTAAAATCGATTATTTTCGTAAGGTTGTTATCTTTCATATTCCTAACCAACCTATTATGCGAATTCAAGCAACCAAACCACTAAAATCAATCACTGTCATATCAAGTCATAAAGCTATTCATTTATTGAAAAACGGATGTCAAGCTTTCTTAGCCCATGTCACGGATTTAAATAAAAATACGTCAAATTTAAATGATATTTATATTGTTAATAAATTTCCTGACGTATTCCCTGAAGAACATTTTGGCCTACCCCAGAACGTGAAATTGAATTTTGTATCGACTTTAAATCCGGTACAAAACCCATTTCCAAAGCCCATATCGAATGGCTCCTATTGAACTTCAGGAGTTAAAAACCCAACTACAGGAATTGTTAGACATCGGTTTCATTCGTCCTAGTACGTCTCCTTGGGGTGCTCTTATTCTATTCGTGGAGAAGAAAGATGGAAGTATGCGACTTTGTATTGATTATCGGGAGTTGAATCATGTCACCATCAAAATAGGTACCCGTTGCCTCGCATTGATGACCTATTTGACCCGATTGCAAGGAGCCAAATTCTTTTAAAGATTGATCTTAGTTAGGATATCATCGATTGAAGATTAAAATCGATGACATTCCAAAGACCGCTTTCGTAACTTCGATGCAGGCATTATGAATTCCTAGTCATGTCTTTTGGATTGACTAATGCTCCTGCTGCCTTCATGGACATGATGAACCGAGTATTCAAGGAATATTTGGATCACTTTGTTGTCGTCTTTATTGATAACATCCTCATATACTCCAAAACCCATGAAGATCGTGAGCAACACTTGAGGCTGATACTCCAAAAGCTTTGTGAAAACAAGCTATATGCCAAGTTGAAGAAATGTGAGTTTTGGCTTGAGAAAGTTGCATTCCTTGGGCACATGATATCAAATCATGGAATATCTGTTGACCCAGCAAAGATTGAAGCAATTCAAAGCTTGGAGCAACCAAAGTCAGTGACTGAAGTGCATAGCTTTCTCGGCTTAGCTAGTTATTATCAGAGATTCGTGGAAGGATTTTCTCGAATTGCTACTCCATTAACTCAGCTGACTCGAAAAGATACAAAGTTCGATTGGAGCAAGGAATGTGAGAAGAGTTTTCAAGAACTCAAGAGAAGACTCATTTTAGCACCTGTTCTGACAATACCATCTTCCTCGAAGGGATTTGTCATCTACATTGATGCTTCAGGCAAAGGTTTAGGATGTGTTCTCATGCAACATGGGAAATTCATAGCCTATGCCTCACGAAAACTCAAAGAATATGAGAGGAATTATCCTACTCATGATCTAGAGTTAGCGTGATCGCTTTTAAGCTTAAGATTTGGAGGCATTACCTGTATGAAGAGAAGGTGGAGATCTATACGGATCATAAAAGCCTCAAATATTTCTTCACTCAAAAGGAACTCAACATGCGGCAACAACGATGGCTTGAGTTGTTGAAAGATTATGATCATACCATCCAATACAATCCTGGAAAAACAAACATAGTAGCTAACGCATTGAGTAGAAGATCATATATGGGCACGAGTGCAATATTGTCAACACAAAGGCCCATTTTGTATGACTTGGAAAGGATGAAAATAGAGTTAAAGACTTCGGGGACCCATGTGATGATGGAGAATATACGAGTGGAACCGACTTTAATCAATAAAGTTAAAGTTGCTCAAGCTATAGACCTGGAGCTGATGTGTATGAGGAAGAAAGTGCAAGAAGGTGCTATTTCAGAAGCAAGAATCGATGAAGAAGGAATAGTTCGAGTCAACTCCAGACTTTGTGTTCCTAACGATTCTGACTTGAAGTATAAAATTATGATGGAGGCGCACAACACATCATTTACAATCCATCCTAGGAGTACCAAAATGTATCGTGATCTTCTATATACATTTTGGTGGAGCAATATGAAGAGAGAGATAGCGGGGTTTATCTCAAGGTGTCTAACTTGTCAACGAGTCAAGGCGGAGCATCAAGTGCCAAAAGGTCCATTGCAACCACTTGAAATTCCAGAATGGAAGTGGGAGCACATTACCATGGATTTTGTTACTAGTCTTCCCAAGGTTTCTCAAGGCATAGATGCGAATTGGGTCATTGTTGATAGATTGACCAAGTCTGCTCATTTCTTACCGATACGAGAAACTTATACACTTGAACGTCTTGCTAGTATATACATAAATGAGATTGTAAGATATAATGGTATGCCAGTATCCGTAGTTTTTGATCGAGACCCAAGATTCACTTCAAGATTTTGGGTTAGTTTGCAAAAACCTATGGGCACAGATTTATGATTTAGTTCGACATATCATTCTCAAACGGATGGGCATTCGGAAAGGACTATTTAAACTCTTGAAGATTTATTAGGACTCTGTGTCATTGACTTCAAGGGAAGTTGGGATAAGTTCTTACCATTGAGGGAGTTTTCTTACAACAATAGTTATCAATAAAGTATTGGCATGGCTCCATTTGAGGCATTGTATGGAAGAAAGTGTCGTTCTCTAGTATGCTGGAATGAGGTGGGTGAAGCAACGTTTTTGGGACCGGATTTGGTACGTATGACTATGGAAAAGATTCAAACAATCTGACAATGTATAAAAACCTCACAAGATCGACAAAAGAGTTATGTTGATCTTCATCGAAAGGACGTGGAATTTAATTTGGAGATCATGTGTTGTTACGTGTTGCTCCATGGAAAGGAGTTACGAGATTTGGTAAGAGAGGAAAGCTTAATTCTCTATTCATTGGCTCATTTTTATTCCTCGATCGAGTAGGAACTGTGGCCTATAGACTCGCCTTACCGCCAAGTATGTCTCGTATTCATAACATTTTTCACATATCTATGTTACGTAAATATGTGAAAGACCCGAAGCACATTATTGAATTAAAACTAGACGAGATAGAGGAAGATTTAACTTATGAAGAGTTACCTTTTAAAATATTGGATAAGAAGGATCATATTCTACGCTCCAAGGTTATACCTCAAGTCAAAGTTTTGTGGAGAAACCACGATATGGAAGAAATGACCTGGGAGTTAGAATCTGAGATGAAGTCAAGATATCCTCACCTCTACGATATACCAGGTACGTACCCTAATTTCGAGGATGAAATTTAATAAGAAGGGAAGGTTGTAAGACCCTAACTTTTATGAATAAAGAATAATTTTCTCAAAATATATTTTTGAATATTATGGTGTGGATTTGATATAATGTTATAGTTGTGGGTAATATTTACAAAATTTGCAAAGTAAGCAAGTGGTTATATAATATTCGATTGCTTTCTGGGAATATTTGTTTTAACGAGGGAATATTAAATGCGGCGACATAATCATTGGTGGACCCCTACAACGGAAGTATTATCGTAGTTAGAAAATGACGAAATTATCTTTTATAAAAATAACTATGAAAGTGTTACTGTTAAAACTGTTGAACTACCCAAAGAATTACAAAAGATAGTAATACGCTGGCGTGGTTGCATAGTAGCACACGGTATTGATTATTGATGCTTACGTGAGAAGACAATCAATTATACACAATTATTGCTACAGTAATTGTTGCATCATATCTCTCATATTATTGATTCAATTATTGTCACAGTATCATCTGCATAATATATATTATTAAATCAATAATTGAGACGGCAAAGTTATTCATATTATTATTAGCAATATTAACAATGTCTAGAAGTTCTGTCAAGGAGAGGTTTGGTCACCTAATTACGTGCCAATAAGGAGAAATCCTTATCGGAAAGCCCACTCTTTCCTGGGAACGACCTTGTTGTAAAATATTGTGAATTATAATAATAATGATGAATAAGTCCGTGTTGATTAAAGATGAATTGGATAGTTCCATTGTGTCGGAATTATTAGTGTTAGTGAAAATTGACATTTATTTCGATAATAATTGATGTCTGGAGGTTATATTGACCAATCGGGTAATTAACCGAATAAATGAGCAATTAATTGCTATTAATTCACATGATTGAACTATTGATTCACATTCTTGTACTATTAGGGGAGGTGGTGCAAGTTTGATAATACTTGCAGGACTAAATTAAAAATGAAGAAAAAGAGAAAGGTATTATATTGTAATATTTTGATTCCCAAAACATGTAATTATCAAAACTATATTTTCCTATAAATAGAAGCTCATTCTTCCTTCATTTCTCACCAATTCACTAAAGTTATAGAACAATTATTATAGAGAGAAAGAAAAAGAGAAGTTTGCTACCTCACTATTCCAGCATCCAGTTTTCTTCTAAGGTAAGGGGTATTATTCTTTCGTATTCATGAAGAGAGTTATTTTCTTTCAATACTCGTAAGGGTTGTTATTCCATTCTTTATTATTGTGTTGGAATAACTTTGTCTGTCTGAAGTATCACATACATGGTGAAATTCTTCATTATTCCATTCTTTATTATTCATTGGAATAACTTTTGCTGCTGTGCGGCCTATCGCATGCCTAGTGAATTCATTGTTATTCCATTCTTTATTATTACATTGGAATATCCTTGCATAGATATTACGCATGACTTGGTTCCGCTTCTTTAGTATTACATTGGAATATAATGTCTGTATGGTCATGCATAACCTCGGTTCTATTCTTTATTATTACATTGGAATAACTTTTGTCGTGTGGATTACGACGCTTTGGTGAATTCTTCATTATTCCATTCTTTATTATTCTGTTGGAATAACCTGTCTGTGCGGATTACCCACGCCTGGTGAATTCTTCTGTTATTCCATTCTTTATTATTCTATTGGAATAACCCGTCTATGTGGATTACCGCATGCATGGTGAATGATCATTCGTATTCATTCCTTATAAAATTGTGAAAATGATCTATCTACGTGGATTACCGCATGGCGAGCAAAAATCCATTTGCGATTTCATATATTCTATTATACTAAGTTGGTTAATGTTTTAGCTTCTATACTCCATGAAATTAATGGAATATCCTTGATATTTGCGCTTCATCCAGTATCTTTTTATGGAAATATTCTTCTGAGCATTCTTGAATTTTACTCCACAAAGAAGTATCATGTTGATAATTTGGACGTTGTTGATTTCTAATTAAATTAAAATTATAAATCTTTAAAATTTATCCTTGAACTTGTTTTATTAAATTATTATGTCATTGTCATTGTGACACCCCCAAATCCAGGTACTTCATTCCCACAGGATCTGGTGTTCACTTAATCAAACATTCATATCTAACTACCAATCACAATAAAACTGGATAATAAAACCTTTCCCATTAAAGGGTTACATAATAAAATCTCCCAGGTTATCTAACCTTTAAATACAATCATTCAAATGCGGAAATTAAATAAACTTCATTGAAACCAAGTCTAAGATCATCATAATAAAAGTCTAAAGTAAAAATTACAAGTCTTCATCACTTGCATATTTTTCCCTTTCCTTTGCTAAATGAAGGTTCATCTACCTTCTCTTCTTTAGCTGCAATGAGTTTTAAAATATGCAAGAGTGAGTAAGATAATTGCTCATTGGATACAATATGAAATCAACAGGAGCTCATCAACAATGAATAGTACTCTATCAACAATAATCAGGAACTAAAATCCAAAATGTGGAATAAATATAACTGAGGGTCAAAAGACCATGAACTATGTCCACAGTTGCGAGTAATCTTTCAACTCCAACTTTAACAGTCATAAGACTATAAGGACTCCTCGTACTTAGGGGTATCAGTCTTTCGTACCATGTATTGTGCACAAACATTTAACGCTACGCGTAAGTTAACCCCTAATAATAATAGGGTTGTTCATCTCAGTATTTGGAGTATAAGTCCGCACCAAAGAGAGTTCGGTTTGGATAAGCTTTCAAGGGTAATTTAAAGTTCAACGATCATCAACTAGAGGACTAGTTGAATTAATAACATCATATTACAGAATAATCGTAATTGAATCAACATGGTAAACCAAAATAATGCTTTAGGAATTATCTAATAGCATATACTTTGAATAACTATAACATGCCTTGCTTGAACAATATTAAGTCAAGGTTAATTAGAATTGAATACTAAGTATGCATAACAGTTTGAACGATAAAATTGCTCGACATTAGTATAAATAGTTGTGCATGCTAAACAACAAGTTAAATACAAGAATAACTTGTCAACATCAAACCAAAGTTTAGGAAGCTTGCATCATTTATAAAGTTAATCGAATGGAGTAAATAGTTCAACAAGATAAAGAATTAGAAAACTTGCACTACTATATTGGGAACAATAATTGATTCCAATTACAAAAGTAGAGTTAGAGAACTTGCCTTGCTCGTAGGCTAAACCAAATCAATACGAATCATAATATCCTATAAACATATGTCATCATGACATAATTAGTCATTACCATCTTACAAACATAACTAAGTACGTTCCTCATTTAAAAATTGGATTTTTAATCACATAATCGAGTTATAACACAAGTTAATTGTTAATAACATACTTATTCATAGTATAGATATATTAAAATCAACATTTTACAGTCCTACTATCATCACATAACTTTTCTTAAAATTTCATGTACAAAAAAGTACAATCAGAAGACCATTACGCTAACTTCATGGCGCATGGCTACAGCTTTACATTGTGGTCGCGCGACGATGTGAGCATGGTATATGGCACATGAACAAAACTACAAAGTTGCGTTGCGACGTGGCGTCAAGTTTTGAATGAAACTAACAACTTCTTTGAAGTATTGCACAAGAAATCTATAGCTAATCGATAGCTTTTCCTAACAACGAAGAAAAAAGCTAATTTTGGCCTACAAGCTCGTTTCTAACAGACCAAATATCATGTAAATCATACAACAACTTCATGTAAACATATTTCACAAACTCTAAACATGATTCTACCCATACAACCACATAAACAACAAAATTAACACACCCAAATTCACTGTTTTTGGCTAAAACCCATTTTTTTATATTTCAATGAAAATCAACACTGCAACTTTTTTTCAACCAAAACCACTAATTCAAAGTGTCTTTATCAATGATTATACATACTCTAACAAATTAAACGATCAATTTATCAACTAAACCACTAATTCACCCTCAATTTCTACTTTAAGCTAAACAATAAATTTTCATAAAAACTCTCTGTAAAAACATTTTCTTCACAAACATATACATAACAACAATTCTTTGATTATAACCCATGAAAATAGTTTTAACATCACTATTATGACATATAAAGCCACATAACAACAAAAATTCATGCTTACACAAAGATTCTACAGAGAATTTGGGAAGATAAAACTAAACTTTTATGAATTAAAAGGAATAGGAGAATACCTTCATAGAAGATGATATGGCTAATCTTTTCTACTCTCAAGCCTCCTTCTCCAATCTCTAGCCTTCTTTTCTCTTCTTCTTTCTTCTTTTCTTCTTCTTCTGCAGGTTTTCTTTCTTCTCTCTAACATCTCTCCTCTAACATACGCCTTAACCAAATAACGATATATAGATATTATATATATTAATTACATAATATAATTATAAACATAATCGATATCGCTTATGTGAATTTTAAAATCAAAAGCCATAAGGCTTGTTTGGTTAACCACTAACAAAATAACTCATTAATCCTAACACCTTATTTGGTAAAACTCAAATAAATTAAAGACTTAATAGGCCTTAGGCCTTGTTTGCAAAAAAATGTAATTAAAACTCCTTTAAGTTATTTTAGTAACTCCTTTATAACAAGGTTATTTGTCACACATTAATTTAATTAAATTAATCATAATAACAATTTATTAAATCACTTCATCACATAAATCAATACCACAAAATTATAATTTTCTATATAATTATAACTTTATTTAATCAACTAACACATCCTTTTAAATTTATAAATTCCAATAAAAGAATAGTAATTCAATTAATCAAAATTCTCTAACTTAATAATTAAATTAAATTAGCAAAATAATTAATTTTCCTTAATTATTTATTTAACAAATAATTAACCACATCAATTCAAATTTGAACAATTATTTATTCAACAATAAACACATCCATTAAATATTTAAATAATTCAATAAATAATTAATATCACAATTAAAATTCTAGAATGTTACATCATTCCCTCCTTACAAGGATTCTGTCCCCAGAATCACAATTCAAACAACTCATTCGTCAATCGTCACATTGTCATCATTCTCATGCTTATATTGTGATGAAAGTCATATTTGGCTTAAGTGCATAGATGGACTTGGTATGATTATGACCATGGATTATTCAGTATAATAATGACCGTAATTTGACGAATGATGTGGTAAAAGTCCTCATTGGGTTGTAGTTCATTGAGGGACAGTTGTTGGTATGATTATGACCAGGGATTATTCGGTATAGTCATGACCATTTATGATTACATAAATATCCCTGGCCGTGATGCAGGGATGATTCGATTTTATTTATTGAAATTTAAATAGGTACACTTAGATGGGGGGTTGAATAAGTGTACGCACAAACTATATATAATTTTTATTTCTTATCAAAAAATCCTTTGGATGTTTAATGCAGCAAGCTGGATTACCAAATCAGAATATTATTGAGTTAACCAGCTTTTATCGATATAAATATAATACAAGTCATTGGATAAATAACAAGATATTCAAGCACATAAAGCAATCACATAAACACTGTAATTTTTTACGTGGTTCAACTACTACCCTCTAGAATAGTAGCCTAATCCACGTCCAATACCAACTAGTATTGGAGACTCACTTTTATTAAACTCTTTCAATTACAATACAAGTTCCAATAATTTGAACACCTTTGTTCCCTGTGCACCTATGTACTCTTAAGCACCTATGTTTTCCATAGAACTTGACTGTAATAAGTTATTAATTCAAACAGAATTAATCACAATAAAGTATTAATTGAGATATCAAAAATATAAGATACACACTAGAGGTCTAATGATCAAGCAATGTATCGCTTACCAACTTAAGGCTCTAGTATGAAATGATATGCAAGAAGAATATTACCAAAATATTTTATAATCATTCTTCGTAGCTGCAATTCTGTTCTTAATGCAATCAATGTCTGTCTCAGTGAAAAACAATTTTGTAGCTTGTATGCGATAGGTTACTGTGTATGTTTTTCATATATAAATATGTTATAGGGCTCAGTTTATATAGACCACTTTTAGGATATTACCGTTGCAAATATTGTTTGCTACTGTGATATGCTGATTAAAACACTTTGCAAAAATCTTGCCGTTCAATATCAATCATGATCTACTCAGCTTGATTTTAATTACATAGATTCTATCACGCCAACAGTAATTTAAGGCTTAATTGATTTCCATTGCATGGGAGAAAAGCTTGACGCAGATTACTAACAGTCCCAATTTACAAAGCCGGAGTTTATTACCTTATATGCACATAAACATTTGCTGGCATGTTTCCATATCTCTTAACATGCATTGGTCCGTTAGAATTAATCAATTAAGTTGCTCAAATCGGGAGAAAGGATTATGGCACATGATTTCTGCTATGAGTATGCAACATATGGTAATTTATGCAATTAACTTGTTACCTTAAATAATTTCCTAGATTTAAGACCCTTGATTTATGACGCATAAATTATGCAAGATGATGATGAAACATGATCTATGATGTCATGTTTTGAGCTTACCATACAATATCTTTTCCTAATTCGCGTGTCCATATATCTTACCTTATATTCGGACAACAAATTAGATCCCTTGAATCGTGGGATAATATTATGAAGCAAAACTTATGGTAATATGTTTACCCCATTTCTTGCTCTACCGTATATAACAAGATTTGATTCCTTACGTGAGCAATTTTGGTCATGCATATTATGAGCTAGTTAATGAACATGTAACATCAAATATGAATGCAAGTATTATATGTAATGCACATGTCCTAGAGCCTTATTTTGGAAAGTGATAAATGATAAGATCTTACATATATTCCTAGGACTCAAATTAGCTTTCATTTCTTCAAAGACATTTTGACTTTGGACCTTCTTCCTTGATGTTCCTGAAATGTTATAAGACATGGTTAGAGAACAAATATGGTCATCATCAAAACATAGGGTGTGACATAAGTTAACATTCTCCCCCTTTTTGATGATGACAACAAAATAATTATGGCTCCCCCTAAAACCATGCATTTTCAAGAGAGTTACAGCTCCCCCTTAATTCATGCATACTTTTAATCGATATATGTAAAGGTTTGAGCAACCCTGCTCTTTGCAGTTTATGACAAGTTAAAAGTAACCCTGCATTTTCTGGTTAGTCCACAATATGTTAAGCAAAAGGTTATAGGAAACGATTAAACCATCATCCATCAACAAATTTAAACTATAGTCTTAACAACACAAGTTATCATGCATGAAAATTTTAAAAAATTATCTTTGGAAGCAGGGAAAGCAAGCATAAGTCCATAAGTCTTTTCCCCCTTTGACATCAATCAAAAAGGTGTGTCCAGAATGCCAAAAGGGACAGGGCGTCTAATCATCCTCCTCCGCAAGATTAATATGATTGGCTTCACCAAGTGAAATAGGGTCTGTGAAGCTCATAGTTGTATTATTTCTTCCAGGGACATTATGTTGGCAAATCTGGGAGGATGAGCAATGAAGGTAGGAGGTGGTAATGGCAGGTCCAGAAAGTCGCCTTGATATTCGGCCATCTAATTTCATTGGGGCCATTCGGGTATGCACGCTTGGACTTGGTCTACGTATAGCTCCTCACTAAGATCATTCATGCGGCGCTCGGTAAAACGTCCCAGAGTCCCAATTTGATTGCTGATGAACTTTAGCTCGCAAGTACAATTGACAAGCATTGCGGTTCATCTTCCGTCATAGGCTTCAACCATCGCCTCGAGTGTGCAACTCAAACCTACTTGAGGTCAATAAACTCATCTTCCACATTTCAAACATAGCATGGAAGATCATCACAATGAATGGGAAGTTTTCCTTTTCCAAGGACAGAGAGACGGAGTTGGATGTCTTTGACATCAGAAGTAATTTGGGCTTTATTGTTTACGATGGTGTGAAGGATAGTGAGAATTTTAGGGGAAGAAGGTAGTGAAGTAGGAGGTATCGGTTTGGGAATTTTTGGTACCACACGTATAAACTTTCCTTTAAGCAGAGTGATATGAGCCCCTTTGAGATAGTTTGAATCGATAGAATCAGTCAAGTGGATAGAACCCTCATTGTCGAGTGGAATTTGGAAGTGGGTAAATAGTTTGGTGAGGAAGCAGCTATAGGGTAGACATTTTTTGGAGTGTTTGACACAGTGAACCATGTGTTTGAGCATCATCAGTGAAAAATTAAATGGTTGACCGGTCATTATTAAGGCCACGAAGACCAAATCCTGATACGTGAAATCAGTTCCACCATCGAGACGAGGGTGGAGATTGTACCGTAACAATTTGTGCAGAACTATTACAAGAGGAGACACTTTGGTGGTTTTAGGGAGGGTGATGGAAGAAACTGTTGGGTCATCCATGATAATGCAAAGTTGTACTAAGGGAGACAGAGGAGTAGAGATAGGCCCTATGAGGGTGAAGGGGCAGTCACCGGTGTATGGAATTGATAGTATACTCCCTAAATCCATAGCTGTGAAGAATAAAGATTTACCTTTGATGAATGACGTGTAACAGTCGCCATTATTCTCAAGATTGGTATAAAACTGCTGAACTAATTTTGGGTAGGCTACCGAGGGAGGAGTACTTAAGGAAGACAAACCACATGACTCAAAGAGACGATGAAGAGGCAAGTTTTGATAGTAAAACATGTCTATTGCTTTTTTATAGACAAAAGATTTTTGACAGATAGAGGTTTTAAAATGGAGTTCGAAATTATGGCCTCTAAAAAAGTCATCAGGCACATCATGCAAGGAGACAGAGAGAGGTATTACCGGTATCGAAGGTGAGCCAGGTGAGGGGTCGTTGAGCTTGCGTCATTTGTGACCCGTCGATGTCCCGATTGGAGGTGGAGAAGGTAGACTGGCTTCAGATTCGATAGGGGATGATCCATCGAAAATGATCGTGACAGAGGATGGCATTCGTTTCAGTTTTCGAGTGACCGGTGTTTGAGATGGTGGAGAGGGAGGTGAGACTTTGTCTTTCGATTCAGCACGAAGCTGTTTGCCACGCCTAGTTCTCATTGTAGCAGAGAAAAGTTGAGTCGCTTGAGATGGTGGAGTGTGATGTGAGATATTCAGAGATTGGAGAGTTAGAGACAGAGAGAGGGTAAGGCGGCTTCTGGTCTTTATGTATAGAGCAGGTTATCGAGATATGGGAAGTGCTGAAGCCGGCTTTGGGAAGGAGAATCTGAATAGATTTTAATGGGTGTAATTATGGCTGAATAAATACGCCAGTAATTTGTCTGTCTAATATCTTTAACACACTTGGTTCGTATTTGAATTAGACACATTCTGAGTTCTCTCCTTAGAGTACTGAATCGTTCTTCCCCTAGAGGTTTTGTAAATATATCTGCTAGTTGATGCTCAGTGGGAATGAATATTAATCTTATTAAACCTTTAGACACATTGTCTCTAAGAAAATGGTGGCGTACTTCTATATGTTTTGTGTGAGAATGTAGTACTGGATTTTTAGAGATGTCTATGGTGCTCGTATTATCACAGTATATGGGCACATTTTCACATATGATGTGAAAGTCACATAGTGTTTGACGCATCTATAAAATTTGGGAGCAGCAACTTCCTACTGCTAAATATTCACCCTCAGTGGTGGATAGAGCGACTGACGTTTGCTTCTTGTTGTGCCATGAGACAAGACTTTGTCCCAAAATGTGCAGCACCGCTTGTGCTTTTTTTTATCTATTTAACAACATGCATAGTCAAACATCTCCTAATAACCCATTAGATCAAAATTGTCACATTTTGGGTAAAACAATCCTAAATTAGTAGTACCACTCAAATATTTAAATATTCGTTTAATAGCCTGTAAGTCGGATTCTTTGAGTTTAGCCTGAAACCGAGCACATAGACACACACTGTACATTATATCAGGTCTAGATGCAGTTAAATATAGTAGGGATCCAATTATACCTCTGTATTTTGTTACCTCTGCATCCGTACCTTTTTCATCTATTGTAAGTTTTATTGATGTACTCATTGGTGTGGTCTTTGAGTTTGAATTGTCAAATCCGAATCTCTTAAGTAACTCTTTTGTGTACTTGGTTTGATGAATGAATATACCTTTATGATTTTGTTTAATTTGAAGGCCCAGAAAGTAGTTGAGTTCTCCCATTAAGCTCATGTCAAACTCCTTGTGCATGCATTTGGAAAACCACTCACAAAGAAAATTATTAGTAGCACCAAATATTATATCGTCTATATATATTTGTACAATAATAATATCTTTATTTTGACGTTTAATAAACAACGTGGAGTTGATTTTACCTCGTATAAACCCATTTGATAGAAGATACTTACTTAACCTTTCGTACCAAGCCCTTGGGGCTTCTTTGAGTCCATAGAGTGCCTTCTTGAGTTTGTATACGTAATGTGGGAACTTGTCATGCTCAAATCCAGGTGGCTATTTTATATAGACTTCTTCATTTATGTACCCGTTGAGGAAGGCGCTTTTGACGTCCATTTGGTGTAGCTTGAAGTTTTTGAAACAAGCAAATGCTAGTAGTATACGAATGGATTCCAAGCGGGCTACTGGGCAAATGTTTCTTCATAGTCTATTCCTTCTTGCTAGTTGTATCCTTGAGTAACTAGTCTCGCTTTGTTTCTTGTAATTGTTCCATACTCGTCAAGTTTGTTTTTGAAGACCCATTTAGTTCGAATAATGGACACATCTTTTTGGGGAGGAATTAACTCCCACACTTGACATCTTTCAAATTGTTGTATCTCCTCTTGCATTGCTAGAAGCCAATTTTCATCAAGTATGGCTTCTTTGACGTTCTATGGCTCAATTTGGGATAGGAATGCTGAGAAAGCACACATATTTTGTGCTTTTATTCTTGTAATAACTTTGTCATTTATGTTTCCAATGATGTCCTTAGGAGGATGGTTTTTGCTGTATCTTGCTGATTTTGGAAGTTGAATATCATGTATAACTTGTTCAGTAGTTTCTGGATCATAGTCTTAATTTTCATCTATTTCAGCTTGCTGAATATGTTCCTGATTTTTGTATTCAACTTGATGGATAGAGTCTTGGTCCTGCTGCTCTTCTAATTCATCTTGCTGGATTGGTTCCATGATCTTGCTGTTTTGCTTTATCTGGTAGGCTGGATTTGCAGCAGTCTCTAAGTTTCCTACATCTTCTTCTCTTTTTTTTGGAATATCATGGTTAGATTCGTTAAATTTGAGATATATAGATTCTTTGATACATATCTTTTGTACATTATAAATGCGATATGCTCTACTATTTTGTGAATACCCAATGAATATTCCTTCATATGATCTAGCATCAAACTTGCCTAGATTTCCATTAGTGTTAAGAATAAAGTATTTAGATCCAAACACTTTGAAATAGCTTATGTTAGGAAGTCGATTATTTAATAATTCATATGGTGTTTTCAAAATGATTGGACGAATCAACACTCTATTTAGCACATAATATGTTGTGTTCACAGCTTCAGCCCAAAATTTCTTAGGGAGTTTACTTTCCTGTATTAGAGTTCTAGTTGTTTCTTGTAATGTTCGATTCTTCCTTTATACCACTTCATTTTGTTGTGGAGTTCTAGGTGCTGAAAATTCATAAGTGATCCCTTTTTGATTACAGAATACAATAAAATCCTTTTGAAATTCCGTACCATGATCA
Organism: Panax ginseng; assembly: GCA_020205605.1. Classification (NCBI taxonomy): domain Eukaryota; kingdom Viridiplantae; phylum Streptophyta; class Magnoliopsida; order Apiales; family Araliaceae; genus Panax; species Panax ginseng. The sequence goes on along the minus strand of CM035128.1, from coordinate 113,476,648 downwards.
CTTCTGATTTTTATAAGATTAAGACTATATTTAGTCTCCAAATTTTTAATTAGTTTTTCAAATTCTTTAAATGCCTCATCTTTTGTTCTAAGAAAGAGTACCCCATGTATATCTTGAGAATTCATCGACTATCACATAGAATTTACAATTTAGACTAGCATGCCTTTCAGGTCCAAATAGATCGAGAGGAAGCAATTTTAAGGGAGAAGAAGTTGATACCATGTTTTTGGCTGTGAATGATGTTCTTACTTGTTTTCCAAGTTGACAAGGTTCGCATATACCTTTCTTCTCAAAATTCATTTTGGGTAATCCTCTTACTAAGTTCTTTGATGACAACTTCTTGATGAGGTCTATATGAACATGTCCCATCCTTATATGCCTTAGATTTGCTTCATCTTGAATAATTGCAAGACATAATTCTTCCTCCTGTCTCTCAAAATCAAGAGTATATATATTCCCTTCTCTTCGGGAAACTAAAGAAGCATTGTTAGTACCATGTGAAATTGTACATTTATCTTTTTTAAACTTTACTTGATGTCCATTATCCATTAATTGACTAACACTGATAAGATTGAATTCTAGTCCGCTTAACAAAATGAACATTATTAATGTTAACCTTACCATTACCGAGCTTTACCTTTCAAATTATTTCACTGACCGATTATCACAATGTACAATCCATTTAGTTCCACGAACTTAGATTTGTCACCAATTTTATGAACATCCGTTGTCAAGAATCCACTTTTGAGAAGATACTTTGGCTTTGAAACATACATGTATAAGAGGATACTTTATATTTTTGGTACCCATATCTTTTTGGGTCCAAGTTGAAATCAAATCACTTTTCTTTATCTATACTGGCTTTACTTCGATTTTTCTTTCTTGAGCAGTTTATCTCTAGATGTCCTTTAATGCCACAATTTTTGCAAGAGGTAAAAGGCGTGCAATAATTTAATTTAAATGATGATTTAGATTTTATCATTTCAACTTCTTTTCTATATGTTAGGTTGTAACCTATGCCTTGTTTATCATAACTGGGTCTTTGTTTTCCTAGCATGATATTTAGGTTTTCTTCCCCATGAACAAATTTGGCTAGCGAGATTTTTAGAGACTCTATTTCTTTATGTAGGTCATTAATTGGAGGTGTTTTATTACTCGATTCATCGCCAAATGCATCAATGCACACATCTCTCATCTCAATCTCTTTTTTTAATTTTTCAACTTTATTATTTAGCTGATTTACCTTGTTGAACAATATTTTATTGTAATTATCTAAATAATCATTCTTTGCTGCTAATATCTTTTCCTCATTTGTGTGTGCTACTTTTTCTAATTCTTTCTTTTCATCAATTAGTGCTTCCACTTCGCTCATTAGAGTGTTTACTAGATCTTTTAAGTACATATTTTTTTCTTTTAATTTTTCATTTTCTTGTTTCAAAGTAATACTATCAGAAAGAGGTAGCTCACTGGATTCGCCTTCAAGTCCCATGAAGCATATTTGAGGCAGTTCATCATTTGCATCTATTTCCACTTCGGATTCTTCATCATCACTCCATGTTAGGAATGCTTTATGCTTTTTGAACTCCTTATTGCCTAGCTTTCCTTTGTTTTTGAGTTGGAAGCAATCCTTTTTAAAGTGACCTGGTCGTCCACACTCGAAACAAGTTTCTTCGGTTGGCTTGGCTTTGTATTTGTTTACGTTGAATGTATTTTTTCGTTGATTCTTTCTTTGAAGTAGCCCCTTAAGTCTTCTTGATATCATGGCAATTTAATCATCCGAGTTATTTTCGAGTTCTTCTTCAATTCCTGTATTTAGAGCTAGTACTTTCTTTTGAGGAGCTTCATCCTCGTCATCGTATCTTTTCAATTGATGTTCATATTCTTCTAATTCACCAAAGAGAGTTAATGTATCCAAAGAAGAAATATTGATGGAGTCTTGAAGAGTAGTAATTTTAGATGCAAACCTTTTGGGCATAGCCCGAATAGCTTTCTATTGATTTTGCTTTGTGGAATTGTCTTGTCGAGTAGCTTTAAGGAATTGATAAGTACCAAAAATCGTGCTTGAGCCATTTTGATCGTTTCGTCTCTTTCCAGTTTGAACATTTCATAGTCATGCATGAGCATACTTAGCTTAACTTCTCGTACTTTGGACATTCCTTCGTGGCTTACCACTAGGCTATCCCAAATCTCCTTCGATGTGTTGCATGAGGAAACCTTATCTATTTCGGATTGCACCATGCCGCTGAGGAGAGTGTTCATTGCTTTTGAATCGAATGACACCATGTATGTTTCGGTTAAGTCCATCTCGAGTAGAGTTTTTGGAGTGCCATCATCTTTCCTTGGGATTACCGGTCCATTCTCTACCACCCACCATTCCCATGGGTCTCGCTTAAGATATATCCTCATCCGAAATTTCCAAAAGTTATAATTCTCAGTTCCGAGGAGTAGTGGAGGTCGGTTTGTTGATTGACCTTCGTGATGAGTGCTTCCAAGTTGTGCCATGTCAGAATCTTTCCCTACAAGTCACCTTTAAGACCAAGATAAGTAGAGCCAAGCTTTGATACCAAATGAAATTTAAATAGGTACACTTAGAAGGGGGGGTTGAATAAGTGTAGGCACAAACTATGTCTAATTTTATTTCTTATCAAAAAATCCTTTGGATGTTTAATGCAGCAAGTTGGATTACCAAATCAGAATATTATTGAGTTAACCAGTTTTACTAATATAAATAGATTGCAGGCTGCTGGATAAATAACAAAATATTCAAGCACAGAAGGCAATCACATAAACTCCAAAAATTTTTACGTGGTTCAACTACTACCCTCTAGAATAGTAGTCTAATCCACGTCCAATACCAACTAGTATTGGAGACTCACTTTTATTAAACTCTTTCAATTACAATACAAGTTCCAATAATTTGAACACCTTTGTTCCCTGTGCACCTATGCACTCTTAAGCACCAATGCTCTCCACAGAACTTGACTGTAATAAGTTATCAATTCAAACAGAATTAATCACAATAAAGTATTAATTGAGATATCAAAAATATAAGATACACACTAGAGGTCTAATGATCAAGCAATGTATCGCTTACCAACTTAAGGCTCTAGTATGAAATGATATGCAAGAAGAATATTACCAGAATATTTTATATTTGTTCTTCGTAGCTGCAATTCTGTTCTTAATGCAATCAATGTCTGTCTCAATGAAAAACAATTTCGTAGCTTGTATGCGATAATTTACTGTGTATGTTTTTCGTATATAAATATGTTACAGGGCTCAACTTATATAGACCACTTCTAGGATATTATCGTTGCAAATGTTTGCTGCTGTGATATGTTGATTAAAACACTTTGCACAAATCTTGCCGTTCAATATCAATCATGATCTACTCAGCTTGATTTTAATTACAGAGATTCTATCACGCCAACAGCAATTTAAGGCTTAATTGATTTCCATTACATGGGAGAAAATCTTGACGCAGATTACTAACAGTCCCAATTTACAAAGCCGAAGTTTATTACCTTATATGCATATAAACATTTGATGGCATGTTTCCATATCTCTTAACATGCATTGGTCCGTTAGAATTAATCAATTAAGTTGCTCAAATTGTGAGACGGGATTATGGCACATGATTTCTGCTATGAGTATGCAACATATGGTAATTTATGCAATCAACTCGTTACCTTAAATAATTTCCTAGATTTAAGACCCTTGATTTATGACGCATAAATTATGCAGTATGATGAAGCATGATCTATGATGTCATGTTTTGAGCTTACCATACAATATCTTTCTTCCTAATTCGTGTCCATATATCTTACCTTATATTCTGACACCCAATTAGATCCCTTGAATCGTGGGATAATATTATGAAGCAAAACTTATGGTAATATGTTTACCCCATTTCTTGCTCTACCGTATATAACAAGATTTGATTCCTTACGTGAGCAATTTTGGTCATGCATATTATGAGCTAGTTAATGAACATGTAACATCAAATATGAATGCATGTATTATATGTAATGCACATGTCCTAGAGCCTTATTTTGGAAAGTGATAAATGCTAAGATCTTACATATATTCGTCGGACTCAAATTAGCTTTCCTTTCTTCAAAGACATCTTGACTTTGGACCTTCTTCCTTGATGTTCCTGAAATGATATAAGACATGGTTAGAGAACAAATATGGTCATCATCAACATAGGGTGTGACATAAGTCAACATTTATTAAGCTGAGTCTCAGAGATAAAGTTGATGAAAAACTTTTTAAATCATAGAATATAGTAGATTTTATGCTCTACTTGACTCTTCTAATGGATTGCTTGTTCCGCTGCAGTTAAACTTGTTGTCTATTATATTCTATCAGTTTAACATTGTTAAAGGCTAATGATAATTTATTCTACATTATTTTAGTCATAATATTTCTTACTGGACTAGTTGATCTCACCCTTTCTTTCAATGTTCTCTTCAGGAAATGGGAACGTAGCCGGGACTAATTGGGGGACGGAGTGATGGTCCAGATGATAGCATTAGTAGTCCTCACTATTCTGCTAAATAGTGTGACAATAAATGTAATGAGGACTCCATTGAGTGTGGATATTGTCTAGATGACAATATTCTTATTAAAACTCTTAGATTATGTTTTGTCGTATTTTACACGACTGTTGTATAAATAAGTTATATTTAAATTTTGTACCATGTATTTGGCGACTCAAGATGGGTGATGTATACCTATTTTGGGGGCGTCACAACCATGCCCATGGTCTTCAAGCTTCAAATTCTATCCGGTGTGCTGCCACGCGTAATAGTCACTCGGGATTGGAAATCCTTAGCACTTGTGGGACATTGTTGTATGTATGTATGTATGAAATGTTAAAACGGCGCGTTGGGGTTAAGGTGGAAAGATGACCTTTTGACTCCTCATCGGGGTTATCTCTAGTTTGAGCTGATAGCAGACGTTGCTCAGGGTTACATCTGAGATTGGACTGCTGCAAGTGTTTGAATTCCACAATGTCATCTATAAGTGTGCCTGTCTTCCCGGTGTTAGCTCCGGGTCATTGGAATGAGTGCCTTGGTAGGAGGTCTGAGATTGAAGCTGATCGCATGCATTTGAAATAAGCATTTCCAGAGTTATCGCCGGAACTGCAACATCATTCCTTGGGTTTATCGCCAAGGACAAAACTCGAGGTTATTGTCGAGGTTGGAATTGATACTCCTGGTGTGTGTTCCGGGGTTGAGACAGAACTTCCGGTAGTATCCGGATTGGACGTGAGCTGTCTTCCAAGGTTATCTCCGAAAGACGAATCTGCCCTCCTGCAATATTAGTAACAGGTGTGCAGAAAATTTTGAGTGTCTGCAATAATAGAATATTATGGTATTTATATCATATAAATGAGATATTAATGATTGAAAAATCATGATAAATGGTAATAATTATCTAAAAATTATTACGAGTCTTTGAAAAATATTTTTGATTGATAATAAATTATATAAGATAATTTTTAAGTGTTTAGACCTAGTCTTTTGATTAGTAGGCTCGAGAATTGTCCGACTAGGACGTCGGGATGTCAGAATTGTGTCGGATTCAACTCAGACTGTAATAGTCTGACTTGATACTAGGTCTTATGTGTTGTATAGATTGATAGGGTTATGTGTTATGTGTTTAGGTTATTCTATGTTTATATATAATAGTATTATACTGTGATGATATTATTCTAACTTGGAAATCAATATTATTAATATTAGGTCTTCAGATAAAGCTAGATAGTTGCGTAACGATAATCAACGGATCAGGCAAGTTTTTCTTGAACTATTCTTTTAACTTGTGGTTAATCATTGCTGATTGCCATGTCTAAGAATTATTAAATTGTACTCTGTGCATACTGTATGTATTCATCAGGTATGAAAGGCTTATCACCTTCATTATCATTCGATCTAGATATAATTGATATGTTCATGTACAATGTTCGTTCAGCTATGAAAATTTGTTCATGCTAGTTCATAATTATATTGTTGAATGTTAGTCAGCCTTTGTTCAATTCTTTCTATCATGATATATACTTAATTTATTGAACTTAAACTTACTGGGCAAATTTGTTGCTCACTCTTTCTATATCATGATAAACATTGCAAATTAGAACGAATACTTTGGATACAAGGAAAAGTCAAAGTCAAGACCAGCTTGGGGAATTATATGTGCATCTAGATGTGTAACAATATTATATAATAATAACATTGTATGTAAAATAGGATATTGGTTCAGGTATTATGTGAAGGTTCTCGATCTTGAGATTAGTGTGTAATGTTTAATGTATAAACAATTTATATTTATATCTTCCGCAATAGTTATAGAAATATTATACCAGATCCTTGGTGATTAGGACCGGGATTTGGGGATGCTACAGTTGGTATCAAAGCTATTGGTTATGAACCTTAGGTAGGGTTACCTAAGACTAATAACCGCAGTGATTAGGATTAGGTCTAACTCAAATAGAGTTAGTAAGTCGATAAGATTCAAAGACGAATCTCGGCGAGTTATAAAGACACGGAGTTCCTAACTCTGATAATAAAGATGAACAGTAATGGTGAATAGATAGAGTCTAAAAGACTAAAGGTGCAGGGATAGGAGATCATAAAATAAAACGATCATAGTATAAAAATGAATCATAATATATACGATGAGATCACCTCGTGGTCTGATAAAGTTATAACAGGGAATTGAATCAATCGAATGATTGAAAAGTTTACAGCAAAGATTGTTGTGCGTCAGTTGTACTATGAATTGGTACAGATTCAGGAAAGGATTATGAATACGGATTGAACAAAATTCGTATGGAGAAGGGAGTTAAGATTAGGTGGGGATTTCAATTGAGGACTCATGTCAGCAGCTAAGTTGTATGATTCCTTGTTATGGGCTGGGAATTGTACTTGGTGTAAAAACCACTTAGTTTCTGGTACTGATAATAATTGGAATGTCTATGCCGCGCTATTTGCTATATACCTATTGAGAAGGTGATTCTTTTCTCATGTGTATAACAGATAGATAGGGTATAGGTAGAGAATATTAGGTTAAGTACGAGTTCTTAAAACTCATACTTATGGTACATTCGTGACTCATAATTATGTGAAATATTTATGAACCCCTCAGTGAATGTGTAACGATCGAGAAATTTGTAATTTAATTTAAATATTTATTGAATTAAATAAATATTTTAAATAATTTATTTATTGAGGAAAATAAATAATTGATGAATTGTTACGAATTAATTTAGTAACTAAATTGATCAGTGTTAATAAAATTGAGTAATGATAATTTTATCTAACGGATTTAATTTAAGGAAATAATTAAATTAAATCAATTGCTTAATATTTAAGAAGATAATTAAATTAAATGCATTGTTTAATTTAAATGAAATAAATAAATTAATAAAGTGATGTTTCTAATTTATTAATTAAATTAGATATATAATTATTTATTATTCATAAATGTATTTATAATAGAAATTATTTTAATTACCATTATAAGTTATTTAAATTAATTAAGCTAAAGTTATTTAATTAACTAGAGTGTGACATATGAAACTATATAATATAAATAATATAAAAATAATCAAGTTGGGAGTATGTGCTTAGCCAAACAAGGCCTTGTGGCCTTTGGCTTATTCAACTGACGCTACCTGTTGGGTTTTTACCTGACGTTAGTGGGGAAGTGGGAGTTAGTATATTTCAACGCGTCTTATTTTCTTTTCTAAGGCCAATATAGCTGAGGGTTTAGAGAGACAGCTTGGAAGTAAGAGAGAAAAAATAGTGAAAGGGAGAGTTCTCTGTGAATTTCAGTGGTGTTGCTAGAAGGGTTGCTAATTGTTTTACTAATTCAAGGTATGACTCATTCCTAAATTTTCTAGTTGGAGTTGTAATTGATTTAAAGTTCTCTATAATGGGTTTTTGTTAAATTGTTGTTTCATATGTTGATTATATATATGTATACTCTTGATAAATTGGTTGGTTATCATCTGTGATTGTATGTCAGTTATCAAGTTCGTGAGAATTGGGATTGTAGGAGGGAATTGAAATAAAAGTGATATGTTCATATGATATGGATTTAGAAAGTACGAAATTTGATGCTCTATATGTGTTGTAATCTATGATTTGTTATTGGATTATGTTAATATGTTAATAAACGACAACGACATAGTTCGAATTGTGTCAATTGATTAGGAAAGGAATTTGTGGTGATCGAATTCGCTAAAGGTGTCAAAAATAGAGTTTTCATGAGAAAACATAAAATTTAAGGAATTAAATTAGTTTAAATTGATGTTTAATTGTTCTAAGTTGATGAATATGTGAGGAAACATGTTTGTGTTAGTTTTATATCAATTATATATGTTAATTTCACTGTTTTGAGGGTGAAATTTGTGTTAGTTGGGCTAAAAAGCCAGCGGGATCAAAGGATCACATGGCTCGTGATTGCCCTAAGAAGCCAGCGGGAAGTGTAAGTGGTAGAAAAGGAAACAACAATGGTGGTGGTGCATTGACTATCACTGGTCCAAAGACAAAAGCCGACCCATCGCGAGGACTTTCAATATGGCCGCCGCGAGGATGTTTATGCATGCTTTAAGGATGTGGTGTCAGGTATCATTCTAATTAATGGTATTAATGCTTATGTACTATTTAATTCGGGTGCTACTTGTTCATTTATATCCAATGAATTTGCTCAGAATTTAGATTTGCCTCAGGAAGAATTAGAATTTCCCTTAAGCATAGAGATTGCGAATAGGGAAGTGATTCCTATTAGATTTATATATAAGAATTGTAGAGTGGTCATAAAGGGTCACAAGATGATGGTAGATTTGATACCCATTAGACTTGGTGAGTTTGATATTATATTGGGAATAGATTGGTTATTCAATTACGGAGCAGTAATTAATTGCCAAAGGAATTGTGTTAACCTTATGACTTCGTCAAAGGTTGTGTTCTTTGGTAGCAAGACACCTCAACAAGCAAGTTGTCTGACGGTGATGCAAGCTAAGAAGTTGTTGAGATAAGGATGTGTAGGATACTTGGCCTACATAGTCGATACATAGAAGAAGAGTGCGAACCTAGAAGAGATACCGATTATAAGAGATTTTGCAGACGTATTTCCAGATGATTTGTCGGGTCTTTCGCCGGATCAACAAATCGAGTTCGTGATTGACTTACTACCAGGAATGGCCCCGATATCTAAAGCACCATATAGAATGGTCTAGTAGAAATGAAAGAGTTGATGATGTAGTTACAAGAATTACTCGACAAGAAGTATATTCAGCCGAGTGTATCGCCATGGGGGGCACCGGTGTTGTTTGTTACGAAGAAAGACGGATCGATGTGGCTCTGCATTGATTACCGAGAATTGAATAAGGTCACAATTAAAAAAGTATCCATTACCAAGAATCGATGACCTGTTCGATCAGTTGAGGGGAGTGAGGTATTTCTCTAAGATAGACCTGAGGAGTGGTTATCATCAGTTGAAGGTGAGACCGGAGGATGTACCAAAAACAACATTCAGAACTCGGTATGGTCATTACGAGTTTCTAGTTATGTCATTTGGTTTAACTAATACACCTACAGCGTTCATGGATTTGATGAACAGGTTGTTTAATCCATTTTTAGACAAATTTGTGGTGGTGTTTGTTGATGATATACTGGTGTAAGGAACATATAGAAAACTTGAGGTTAACATTGGAGACATTGAGAAAAAAGAAGTTGTATGCTAAGTTCTCAAAATATGAATTTTGGTTAGAACGTGTACAGTTTCTCGGACACGTTATTGATAAGGATTAAATTTCGGTAGATCCATCGAAAGTGGAAGCTGTAATAAATTGGGATCAGCCGAAGACACCGTCAGAAGTAAGGAGTTTCTTAGGATTGGCAGGTTACTACAGGCGTTTTATTTAAGACTTTTCCAAGATCGTGACTCCATTGACGAACTTAACAAGGAAAGTGGTTAAGTTTGTTTGGACAGAAAAGTGTGAGGAAAGTATTCAAGAATTGAAAAAGAGGTTTAGTTCAGCACCTGTGTTGTCTCTGCCTGATGATACGGGAAATTGTGTGGTGTATAGTGATGCATCGCATAAAGGACTAGGCTGTGTGCTTATGCAGAACTGCAGAGTTATTGTGTATATATCACGTCAATTGAAAGATTACGAGAAAGGGTATCCTACTCATGACTTAGAGTTGGCGGCGGTGGTGTTTGCCCTAAAAATTTGGAGACATTATCTTTATAGAGAGAGATGTGAGATATATACGGACCATAAAAGTCTAAAGTATATCTTTACATAAAAAGACTTGAACATGCGACAAAGAAGATGGTTGGAGCTAATCAAAGATTACGACTGCGAGATTTTTTATCATCCTGAAAAGGCGAATGTTGTTGCTGATGCTTTAAGTAGGAAGGGACGGGAGAAGTTAATGTTATTAACTGCTCAGGAGAAGCTAGTGTTGGAAATGACTAAGATGGAGTTGGAAATTAAATATCCGATAGAATCCGATGAAAAGTTATTCCAGATAGGAAACGATTCAACGTTGGGAGATAAGGTGAAAAATGCACAACTTCAGGATGAAGACTGCAAAAAGATAAAACATAGAATATCTGAAGGTGAGGAAAACAAATTCAAAATCAATTCGGAAGGATTACTTCGATTCGAAGGGAGAATTTGGGTTCCGCCAGTACTAGAAGTTAAAGAAGAAATTCTGAGTGAAGCTCACAACTCAAGATATTTGATTTACCCTAGGAGTACAATGATGTACCAGGATCTTAGACATCATTTTTGGTGGCCGAACATGAATAGGGATGTGGCTGAATGCGTGGCAAAATGTTTAACGTGTTAGAAAGTCAAAGTTGAACATCAAAGGCCAAGCGAATTGTTACAACCGTTGGAGATACCAGAATGGAAATAGGAGCATATCACAATGGATTTTGTGGTAGGTCTTCCAACGACCCAACAAGGTTATTATGATGCCATTTGTGTGATTATCGATCGATTGACGAAATTGGCACACTTTTTGTCAATCAAGCTTTGATTTACCCTAGATCGGTTAGCAAAACTATACGTGAAAGAGATTGTGTCGAGACACGGTGTACCTGTGTCCATTGTATCAGACTAAGATCCACGTTTCACATCTAATTTTTGGAAACGATTACAAGAGTACTTGGGGACACAGCTGAGAATGAGCACAACGTACCATCCTCAAACCGATAGACAGAGTGAGAGAACCATCCAAACACTATAAGATATGCTCAAAGCATGTATCATGGATTTCAAGGGAAATTGGGATGACCATCTACCATTGGTGGAATTTGCTTATAATAATAGTTATTACATGAGTATTGGCATGCCGCCTTACGAAGCGTTATACTGTAGAAAATGCAAAACTCCGGTATGCTGGGATGAGGTAGGTGAACGTCAGCTCTTGGGTCCAGAATTGGTACAATAGACTGTCGAAATCATCAAAGTGATTCGAGCAAGATTGATAGCCGCACAAGATAGACAGAAGAAATATGCAGATCAACATCAATAAAATAGAGAATTCAATGTCGGTAGTTATGTTTTCTTGAAAGTATCTCCCTAGATGGGGAAAATTAGATTTGGCAAAAAGGGGAAATTGAGCCCTAGATTTATAGGAACTTTTGAAGTGCTTCGACGAGTTGGTGAAGTGGCGTACGAGGTAGCTTTACCTCCAGAGTTGGAACATATTCATAATGTTTTCCATGTCTCGGTATTGAGACCATATAAACCTGATTATAAGCATGTTATAAAATATGAGCCCTTACAGTTTGAGAAAGATTTGTCATGTGAAGAAGTCCATGTTCAAATTGTTTACAGAAAAGAGTAAGTACTAAGGAATAAGGTGATACCTTCTGTTAAGGTAATCTGGAGAAACCACAATGCTGAGGAAGCTACGTGGGAGCTTGAAAGCGTTATGATGAAGAATTATCCTCAGTTATTTGCTTGATCTTGTATAGCGATTCTGGGGACAGAATCTTGTTGAGGGAAGAATGTAACGAATAAATTTTTCGAGTTGTAATTTTGGGGACAGAATCCTTTTTAGGAGGGAAGGATGTAACGATCGAGAAATTTGTAATTTAATTTAAATATTTATTGAATTAAATAAATAATTTATTTATTCAGAAAAATAAATAATTGATGAATTGTGGTGAATTAATTTAGTAACTAAATTAATTAGTGTTAATTAAATTGGGTAATGATAATTTTATCTAATGGATTTAATTTAAGAAAATAATTAAATTAAATCAATTGCTTAATATTTAAGAAGATAATTAAATTAAATGCGTTGTTTAATTTAAAGGAAATAACTAAATTAAATAAAGTGATGTTTCTAATTTATTAATTAAATTAGATATATAATTATTTATTATTCATAAATGTAATTATAATAGAAATTATTTTAATTACCATTATAAGTTATTTAAATTAATTAAGCTAAAGTTATTTAATTAACTAGAGTGTGACACATGAAACTATATAATATAAATAATATAAAAATAATCAAGTTGGGAGTATGTGCTTAGCCAAACAAGGCCTTGTGGCCTTTGACTTATTCAACTGACGCTACCTGTTGGGTTTTTACCTGACGTTAGTGGGGAAGTGGGAGTTAGTATATTTCAACGCGTCTTATTTTTTTCTAAGGCCAAGATAGCTGAGGGTTTAGAGAGACAGCTTGGAAGTAAGAGAGAAAAATAGTGAAAGGGAGAGTTCTCTATGAATTTTAATGGTGTTGCTAGAAGGGTTGCTAATTGTTTTACTAATTCAAGGTATAACTCATTCCTAAATTTTCTAGTTGGAATTGTAATTGATTTAAAGTTCTCTATAATGGGTTTTTGTTAAATTGTTGTTTCATATGTTGATTATATATATGTATACTCTTGATAAATTGGTTGGTTATCATCTGTGATTGTATGTCAGTTATCAAGTTCGTGAGAATTGGGATTGTAGGAGGGAATTGAAAAAATAGTGATATGTTCATATGATATGGATTTAGAAAGTACAAAATTTGATGCTCTATATGTGTTGTAATCTGTGATTTGTTATTGGATTATGTTAATATGTTAAGAAACAAAAGCGGCGTAGTTCGAATTGTGTCAATTGATTAGGAAATGAATTTGTAGTGATTGAATTTGCTAAAGGTGTCAAAAATAGAGTTTTCATGAGAAAACATTAAATTTAAGGAATTAAATTAGTTTAAATTGATGTTTAATTGTTCTAAGTTGATGAATATGTGAGGAAACATGTTTGTGTTAGTTTTATATCAATTGTATATGTTAATTTCACTATTTTGAGGGTGAAATTCGTATTAGTTGGGCTAAAAACGGAACATTGTTGATGCGTTTCTATTTCGGATTCATGCACCAAATAATTTTGCTGCCACCGTGCCAAGGCCAAAATGGTGCAATTGCCACGTCCCTGTGCTTAAGTATGGCGCAAATTGCCACCATACCCTGGTCTGAGATAGTGAAGTCTCCTTATTTGTAGGTCATGAGTAATAGACTTATGTTTGTTAAGCATGCATGTTAATGATATTAAAACATAATGTGGACTATAATAACAGATTGTAAGGTGTTGTAATTCAAAGTGTGAAGATTTTAAATAATTATTTAAATAAGTTATAAAATGAAACCAAATGTGATGTTCTCAAAAGTTAGAGATGAACGATTAAGTTATGTTGGCTCGTAATGAGATTTCAGATAAGTTAAGTATGTTAACCTGCATGGTTAGGTGCTAGGTTAGGGTTATGACCTAAATGATGGTTTAAACCCTAAAGCTAATATTCATACAACTAATTGTGGTTGCGATTTCAATGATATATGTAGGGTAATTGGAGATTATTTTACACTTGTGTATCTTACAAATACGGCAAGTTTCTAAACCTTAACTCTTTATATTGAGCAAGCTTTCTAACTTCATTCTTTTCATATTGAATGCAAGTTCCATAACTAAATCATTATTGTACAAGTTTCTAAAATTCTTTGTAAAGTTGAGCAAGCCTAGTCTATCTTGAGTATGTTTGTATAAGCTGTAGACAGTCGAAATTTTCTGCACTCCTATTACTAACATTGCAGGAGGGTAGATTCGTCTTTTGGAGATAACCCTGAAAGACAGCTTACATCCATCCCGGATACCACCGGATGTTCAGTTCCAACCCGAAACACAAATCACGAATGTCATGTCAACCCGGAACACACACTGGGAGTGTCATTTCCAATCTCAGAGATAACCCCGAGATATGCATATCAAAAGACCGGCAACAACACCGGAGAGGACAGTTCTGTCTCGGCGATAACACCGCGACGTTCAGTTCCAATCCTAGAGACAACACTGGAAGTAGCAACACCATCCTTGGTGATATCCCCAAGGGATGTCATTGCAGATAACCCCGGAAATGTTTGTGTCGAACATGCGATCAGCTTCAATCCAGATGACAGTGAGGCATACAAACAAGTAGCCCAATCTCAAATGTAACCCTGAGCAACGTCTGCTTTCCTCTTAAACCGGCGATAACCCCGGTGAGGAGTCACAACGTCATCTTACCACGTCAACAAGATGATATCGCGGCATACCAACATGTAGTCCAATCTCAGCTATAACCCTGAGCAACGTCTACTTTCAACTTAAATCGGCGATAACCCCGGCGAGGAGTCAAACGTCATCTTGTTCCTTCGACAAATGGCACGTCGTCTCAACACTTCATACATACATACATCCAACAATATCCCATAAGAACTTTGGATAGAATTTGAAGCTTGAAGACCATGGGCATAGACGACTCTTCCTGACTTCGTACAACCTCTAATCCATGTCATTGCATAACTCTCGACACCAGAGGTCCGAAGAAGGTCAGATATACCTCGTTCGAATGCTCGGATTGAAGTTTTGCAAGTTTGAGCGGATATTATAGTGCATGAGTGCATGTACTACGAGACGACAGGACACGCGAGGCTCGGATCCACCACGACCAGCCGCAGGTGTACCTGCGGCCATCCGTCTATATATACAAGGCTTGGATCAGCTATTTGAAGAGAGGGAGAGAAGGAAAAAGGCGAGAAAGCCCTGTCCATTTTACTCTGCATACACATCTTTTGAGTGTTTCCTCTTCTTTAAACACTAGTTAGCTCACATATAGTTATCTTTTATCCGGCGGGAGCTGAGTGTTTATCCATTTAAAGTCATAGAAGTCTACTTTGGCTGCCCACTATAAGCCTTCTTCTCATATAGCACACACTGTTATACACATTGAGAGTCGTGTTGTATGCGCTTTGCCGAGGACTTCATTCTGCGTGGTTTTCATTTCATCTATATATATATATACTAATATATGTATATATTTCATATATATGGACTAACATTATCGAGTTATGCCTCGATTGAGGCTGAACTTGATGCAGGCGTTTAATTGCTTATATATATATATATATATATATATATATATATATATATATATATATATATATATATAAGCGTGGTGGACTACATGCGATGAGCCCGGATTTTATATCCGAATATGTTTAAATCGCTATATATATATATATATATATATAATTGTTTGTCGGACATATTCGATGAGCCTGGATTTTACATCCGGTGCGTTTACTCGCTTATATATATATATAATTATTGTCGAACATATCCGATGAGCCTGGATTTATATCCAGTGCGTTTATTGCTTATATATATATATATATACATTCCTGTCAGGCCTAGAGTTTACTTCATGGCCTTTTACAGCTTTATTTATATTTTGTCCTGCCTGGAGTTTACTTCGTGGCAGTTGATCGCTTTTACAGCTTTATTTATATTTTGTCCTGCCTGGAGTTTACTTCGTGGAAGTTGATCACTTTTACAGCTTTATTTATATTTCGTCCCTTTGGATTTTACTTCATATGGCGGTTGATGTCCATATAAATATATATATATATATATATATATATATATATATATATACCTATTTTATATATTTACATTTCCGATCCCCCATGGAGTTTCTTCGTGGTGGTTGATCATGTCTCAGATATATATATTTACTGACTTATATATATATATATATATATATATATATATATATATATATATATATATATATCGCTTCGCATTCCATACAAATTGCGTTATCATGTGAGCCTAGGAATCATGTAATCACATGTTTAGTTTATCAATCTAGATTCGGTTCCCATGATGGACATTTTTCAAATTGTAGCGAACAGTACATTATTTTACATTGTCTCAATTTCCTTGGATGGTCATTTGTCATGCCCATGAGGAGTTCGACATCATCTTGTATATTATTTTCTCGAGAATGCTTCGCATCTCAAAAATAAAAGCAAACAAGCCGGACATTTAATAATAAAATAAAAGCAAACATCTCGAGATGATGGCAGACATCTGCGTCATTGTTCATGATGAATATACAAATAGATACACCCCAGACGATGATTGCCCATATGTCATAGTTATCATTCGGGAAAAGGAAGACACTGACGATCCTTCCATCACTACAGTCCTTCAGGACTTTGCCCTCGACAATTGGAGCAGCACTCCATGCATTGGTCGACGAGGGTAAAATGGGCAGAAAATCCCTCTGCCCTGTAGATAACTTTAATTGCTTGTTTTCCTTTACAACACTAGCATTTATTTTATCACGTACATGCTAGCACTTTTGTATGATTGAACAGTTGCATATATTAAGTGAAAGCATCTTTTGTTTCAGGACTGAATTTAGATGTACATGTACTTGCTGATGAGGTGCCTTCTCTCCACAAGGGCTGTAACTTTGATGCAAAGTTAGACTCAGACTTGATGGACATCCAAGAGGACATCGAGACACCTCGAGAGATTAAGGAATGGGTCACAGACAAACCCAAACCCAATCTTGATCAGACCACTCCTTTCAATCTTGGAACCTTAGACAACCCTAAGCTAATCCAGATTGGTTCAGACCTTACCACAACTCAGCGGAATGACACGGTTGCACTGTTAACCCAATTCCAGGATGTGTTTGCATGGTCTCATGAACACATGGTGGGTTTGTCCACTGACATTGTTCTTCATCGCCTTCCCATTAAAGAAGGATTCAAGCTAGTTAGGCAAAAGCTCAGGCGATTGAAACTTGAGTGGAGTTTAAAGGTTAAAGAAAAATCAACTTAAAAAGCTTTTCAACAGGTTGTCAAATCCCAGAAGGAGGATGACCATTTAGACCATCTCAAAAATCTTTTCAACAGGTTGCGTAAGTACAACTTAAAGTTGAATCCCGCCAAGTGCGCCATTGGTGTTAAGTCAGGCAAGTTGCTAGGCTTCCTAGTCAGTCACAAAGGGATTGAACTGGATCCTACCAAAATCTAGGCCATTAAGGAAATGCCCATTCCTCAGACAGAGAAGGAAATACGGGGATTTTTGGAAAGGATCAACTTCAAGAGTGATTCATTTCTCAACTCACAAAGAACTCGTGAGCCTATCTTCAAATTGTTAAGGAAGAACTCATCCATGAAATGGAACGATGAGTGTCGAAAGCCTTCCTCACAATCAAAGAGCAGTTGATTAACGCTCCTATTTTGGTACCTCCCAGGGATGATGTTCCTCTGTTCATGTACTTGTCCATAAATGACAATGTTATGGGGGCGATCTTTGGGAGCAAAAAAAGACAATAGAGGCCAAGAACGAGCTACTGTTACCTCAAAGAAAAGATTCAAAGATCGGTGAACACAAGTACACTCTGATCGAGAAGACTTGTTGTGCTTTAGCATGGGCTTCCATGAGGTTACAACATTACCTCCATGGTCACACAACCCATCTCATATCCCGCGTGGATCATCTCAAGTATGTGTTCAGTAAACCCATACTGAATTGTCGACTATCCAGATGGCAGTTGATCCTACAGCAATTTGACATCGTCTACGTGACGTAAAAGTCTGTCAAAGGTCAAGGAATTGCGGATCAACTGGCCGCCGCACCTGAAGGGATTACAAACCCTTAGAAATGTACTTTTCCGATGAAGGGGTAATGACAGTTCAGTTATAACATTAGTATGATACATGCCGTGAGTGAAAAATATATTTTGATGGAGCTGTTAATTCAGAAGGCTCTAGAGTTGGAGCAGTTTTAATATCCGAGACGGGGAGCAGATATCCGTCATCATCAAATTGCGTTTATCAAGACCAACAACACAAATTGAGTATGAAGGTCATATCATGGGGCTAAAACTTGCCTGCTTCAATGGGCATCGACGGTTAATCTTCGTCTTTGGGATTCTCGAATTGGTAATCAAGCAATCCACAGGAATCTATCAAACCAAAGAATTGCATTTGCTGCCTTACCATCGGCAAGTTTTATAGATGGCTTTGGAGTTCGAGGAAATCTCCTTTCTACACATTCCTCGTAATAGGAATGATTTTGCAGACACATTAGCAATGTTGGCCTCCTTGGTTTACATACCTGACAAGGAAAACATGCCAAGCATCACGTTTGCTCTGCAAAAAGCCCCAATCTATGGGAATTACATTGGAGAAGTATCGGATGAGCTACCTCCCATCCACAACCCTTGGTACCAACACGTCAAGGAGTATCTGCGAGATGGATCTACACTCGCTGAGGCGAGCCTAACTGAGAAGAGGCAGATTCATCGACTTGCTATGAAATTCTATCGGAGCGGAGATGCACTCTACAGAAGAGATGCAGGATTAGGTCTCCTTAGATGTCTGGACAAAGACCAAGCTTAGCGACACATGGATGAGATCCATCGTGGAGTATGCGGCCCTCACATGAGCGGACCCCTACTTGTCAAGAAAATTCTCAGAATGGGACATTATTGGCTCACACTCAAAGCTGACTGTGATGATCACGTTAAGAGATGCTATCAATGTCAGATTCATGAGAATGCTATCCACGCCCCTCCAAGGGAACTCCATAATATGAGTTCACCATGGCCCTTCTCAATGTGGGGAATGGACGTAATCGGGCCCATTGAGCCCAAAGCCAGTAATGGACATCGATTCATATTCACCATGATCGACTACTTCACCAAATGGGTAGAAGCAGCTTCATTCCCCAAAGTTACTAAAGAAGTTATCATTTCTTTCATCAAAAACAATGTCATCTGTCGATATGGACAACTAGAGGTCATTGTGTCAGACAATGCTAAGAACCTCAACAACAAAATGATGGAGGATTTATGCAGAAAATTCCACATCAAACACCTCAACTCTGTCATCTACCGACCAAAGATGAATGGTGTTGTCGAAGCGGCTAATAAAAACATCAAAAAGATCATGCAAAAAATGTCCGCCAACCACAAAGAATGGCCTGACCTCTTGCATCTGACTTTATTAGCCTACAGAACTTCCATGCGAACTTCCACTAGGGCAACCCCCTACTCATTAGTCTATGGGATGGAAGTAGTGCTCACCATAGAAGTGGAAATGGAATCCCTCAGAGTATTGATGGATGCTCAGTTGGATGAGAACCTATGGGTACAAGACAGGTATCACCAATTGTCTCAGATAGACGAAAGACGAACCGCAGCTATCTTCCATGGTCAGTTATATCAATAAAGGATCGCATGATCCTACAACAGAAAAGTCTGACTACGGTAATTCAAACAACATGACTTAGTTTTGAAGAAGATCATTGACAACCAAGATCAATCTAAGGGAAAATTCACTCCTAATTGGGAAGGCCCATTTATTGTCAAGGAAGTATTGACAGGAGGTGCTCTCAGATTGTAGGAAATAGATGGCGATGAATTTCCACAGCTTATCAACTCGGACACCGTGAAAAGGTACTATGTCTGAAGTTACCATCAAACAAACATCCTGGTTTTGATCATCAAATCACCAGTCATTCCGGTTTTGAACCCTTTCACCCTTTTATATGCTCTTCTTCCCCTCAAGGAAACATACACTTCAAGCCAGTAACCTGGTATCACTTCATTTCAAACCTTTCACAATTTTGGTTATCCTGAAGACGGGATTAAACTTTTCTACGCCTGTAGTTTATCCTGAAGACGGGATTAAACTTTTCTACGCTTGCAGTTTATCCTAAAGACGGGATCAAACTTTTTCACACTAGCAGTTTGTCCCCATTATGGGATCAAACTTTCTTCTCCCCGCAGTATAGCTTGCACATGGGATTCACACTTCTCTTCGCCTTCAATTCGTCCTGTGGGGTGAACTACATTGACCT
This sequence comes from Panax ginseng, assembly GCA_020205605.1. NCBI lineage: Eukaryota > Viridiplantae > Streptophyta > Magnoliopsida > Apiales > Araliaceae > Panax > Panax ginseng. Next base: position 113,456,418 of record CM035128.1, on the reverse strand, counting down.
GATCTCCCTGATACCCGGGGGTACGTAGGCAACCATATGTTATATGGCCTGGTCGTAATAAAAAAAACAACAAAAACATTTCTGCCCTTTCTTCACAAAAACAACAAAAATACTTCTACACCCATCTACCTTCCGCATTTAGCGTTGAACCTCCTACACTAGGTTCGAACTACGCAGACTTGATCTCCTCTTCAATAGGAGTACGTAGGCAGCCATTCATGTTGCAGTCTAACCCCTACCAGAACAAACATACTTGTCACACGGTACTGGGATCAACCTTCAATTTGCCCCATTTCATCGGTTTCAGATCAAAGGGATGGAATTACCCAACCTCTTCTCACAAATAGAAGATTCGGTGACCATCTAAGCTACGATCGTGCCTCAAAGAGCAATGCCAATCCATAAGAGATGGAATTAACTAGGCTTCTCACAAATAGAAGTACTGGCGACCATCTATGGTGTGGTCAATCTCAGAGAGGAAGAAACCACCCTTCTCTCCACTTTTCCATACAGATACCAGTCCCAAGACACCAAAGATGGTAGGGATTCACAGAAATCAATGATCCGTTCTGAGAGACCTTGCGACGTCTCAATGTCCATCTATCAAGGATAAGTTCAGAATGCATCAAGATCACAAGGCCCTGGAGAAACAGGCAAATATCAAGCAAGTATCAAGGCATAACTAAAAGGGAAGTGATTCAAAATATATTTCCCTGCCATACATAATACTGTTAGATATATACATCTATAATGTACATGACAAAATGGCTAAGCTAGTCTATGCAGGAAAATATAAAGCTATCTATAGATCTGTGTGTATGCGGACTATCAGATCTAACATAGCATCCCTCTCTGAAGACGGAGGAAGCACTGCAAGCTCCTGCCCAAGGGTATCTACATGAGCTAGCAGATCAGAGACTAACTGCATGGTGGCATAATGCTCATCAATGTAAGCACTCATGTCAGCTAGACTGACAGTCATCTGGGATCTAATGGAAGTGCTATCTACAATGGCCACATCCCTAGCAGATAAGGCGGCATCCCACTCTCCAATTAATGCATCCCTGGCTGATCTAGCCTCATCCCTCTCCAACAGAGCGGTGTCTCTCTCATCAAGAGTTGTCAACATCGTGGCCCTAGCCTGATCTCTATCATAGGTCATCAGATGTAAGCTCTGCTCCAAATGTTGTGCCGAATACTGGGTAATAGTAGCAATCGGGGTGGGAGAATCCATCAAAATGTCTTTGGCGGCCAATGATCAAATCATCGGTGGGAATAATAAAATCCTCTATAGGCTCTTCATCGTCGTAATCACCCAATCGCACTATGGATACTGTCACAACCGATGCGGTCTCTGTCTCCATCCATGTGGAATACTCTGGAGAACAACCCGATGATCGACAAAAACTCAAATGACTCTCACGATCCCAACAGCATACAACTGGATCTGTCTCCGTGACAAACGGTGTGGCGCGGTCTCAACTCCACCTCATATGGATGGAAATCCTAAAACTGGTCAAACTGATACATCACGGCCAGTGGGTGGTAAGTGATCATGCCCCTCAATCCAGCCAGAGGGAGATAATACATGCTCGGAGCATGAGTAATGAAGCTGTAGGGTGAACTGAGCCCTGAACATGGCAATATATCAAACGGATCCCTAATCCCTGCCAGGAAAGTTGACCACGATGCAGCATCTGTACACTCCGCAGGCTGGAAGGAATACGTCATGGCTATGTCATGGGTGAAACAAAATCCATGATGTCTAAATGTGCCAATCAGTCTCAAGTGTGACATAAACCACACATACAACATGACCAAGCTACTTGTGAATACTCCTGCCAGATAAGTGCAACAGTATGTAGCTGACCTCAAGGTCTCTGCAATGATCATTGGAATAATGGTATGACCCTCCCTGAGAGCTCTCACTTCCATGACGACGTCGATATCTAGCTCATCCATGTACCACGGTATGTAGACGTATGACAATACGCATAGAAGCAGTACATGTACTCTGGCTGAACGCCAATGATCCTCTGGTGTGGTGAAATCCCCAAAATACCGTGCATAGCTGTCCTCAGAGCCAAACCTGTCAAATAGGAAACGCTGGGATATAACACGGCCGGATGTAATCTCGTCCTTCACCACTCTGTGCCTCAATCCTGTGAGAGTCATGAACTGTCTACTCATGTCTCCCATCACCATATGCATGCAAGGTCTGTCCAGAGGCAGCATCGTCAATCGTGCATACTCCTCCAAAGTAGGAGTCAACTCACGGGTCCAAAATCGGAATACATGTCTGTTCGGTACCCAGTTCTCTAGCATGCCCTCTACAAATCCTGGAGGAACCTAAAACATCAGTAAGGTTATAGTATGCTGCAGCAAATCATCTACGATCACCATGTCTGATGGTGATATACTATCATACCATGATCGCATACCATCTACCACCACAAATGGTGGTGTATGATCGATACGGCTAACTGTCGAAGAAGACATCTGTGCAGGTCGTGTCATAAGACCATCCAGGGGTCAATGCTGAGTATCTCTGGACATATATACATATGCATAACATAATAACATGCATGATACAATAGATGGCAATATGATATAGGGAATGGAAAACTATACATATATTCCTAAGTATATCATCATTTAATACATCTCTGTACAGCTAAAATACAGGGAAATGGGGCGAAGCTACCCAACATACAACAGAGGCCTATCAAAAGATATAGCGAGAATGGGCCGAAGCTACTCAGATGCTAACAAAGGCCTATCAAAAGAGATAATGAGAAATATATCAGAAAAAGTCAATAGTATCGATGTCTACATCATCGATCCTCTCCACCTGATGTAACTCCTCCTGAGTCACTAGATCTCTATCTATAGGGATGTCAGGCCGATACAAAAGAGGATCTGCACTGGAAAAACCATATGGGTCACCTGAGGGACCAGCACCAGAGCTGGAAGGATCAAAAGTATCTACCTCTGCAGGATCTCTGCCCAAATGCCGAATGAAAAGATGTGATTGGTCCAATTGAGTGAAGTCATCATTAATCATCATGTCACATGAGTCGATCTCCGACATGGCAAGCAAAATCCGTCATCATCACGGATCCTGGAACCATATCCCCCATAAACTGTGTGGCGCGGGTTTGAGCTCCAATCGTACGAGGGATCCACCAATGCTAGAACATCTCTTGAGAACAGGGGCCCTTTGATAATGTAAAACCGTTAATCCCCATCAATGGGATGTCAATGACGGGTGACAGCGAAATAGGCCAATAACACCTGGCAGGAGGAAAGATCGGCATACGGATCTCTCCTATAGTGCTCCTGATAGCACGCTCTCATAAATAGAGCTCACATCCTCCATATGTGAAGAGAGGAATCCCGCGGGTGGAAATGACGTACTCTACTCCAGTCGGGTACCCATCTTCAAATCCAACTCCCAACTGCTCTCTAGAGTAGGGAATCCATATGATGATATCAGCTGTCAATAGCTCCAGCTGTAGGCGACAGTGAGTGAAACCCTCAGCAACAGGGACCTCCGCCAGTATGGAATGATGCCATCTCCGTCCTCGTGGATAGGTGTCTAATCCCAACACACTCACAGGACGCAAACAAGGAACCCTCTCATAGGCCCAAAACTACCAACATAAAGGAAAACATCTGCTGTCAGTCAACACTCTTAACCTATACATGGGAAAAGACAAGAGAAACACTCACCAACAGAAATGGGTAGAATCCTAACCACGCCTCGGTCAAGCCCTGCGATCGCATGCGCATTCCCTTGAGGAAGTAGGCAAAGGTGTAGGAGCCCCAATCATACTCTCCTATACGATTAACGTTTCGAGTGGCGCTAATCAAGGTGAAGGACACCGTAGAGGAATTATCTCACATGGCGACCCTAAATGATCATTAGAACAATCATTTGAAGAATGCGATCCCTGACTCTCACATCATCGAGTATAGGCTCACTCAACAGCCCGCTCATAGCATCTATGCTCAAAGGACCTATACGAATAGTCCTTCCCTTGAGCGACTTCGTCGGAACTCCCAACAAGGATCTGACGGCAGTAGGGGTGATATCCGCTGTGCAAGGCACCGGCTCCCCTCCAAACTCCATACCTGTGATAAATCGCCAATCCATCGGTGTCATCATCACCTCGCAATCCAACAAATGGAGTGACTGAGTCAGATGGAACCACAACTCAAACAATGCCCTGAGGTAACCCCAGGAACAGCGATGGGGTAGAATGGAGAAGAACCTCCCGAATCCCCAGCCATGGACGATCGCTCTATAGTCATCATGCAAGGCCTGATATATAGAGTGGATGCTAAACCAGTTCCCCCGAGGCTGTGTGAAGCCGAGAACCTACATCAAATACAGATCAACATCAGAATCCTTGACTACTCATCAATAGGAAATAAGGAAGATTAAAGATCTAACTTCATACCTCGTTTGCGTGAAGGTATACTGAAGGATGCCTACTAAAGTCACCTAGAAGATCTGGGTTCACGACTTGAATACCTGGCAATTCCCTACGGGGAACACGTACAGCAGGAGCAGGAACCTCGATCGGTGCATCCTCCTCCTCGTCCTCGACATTTGGCACCTCAACCCGAATAGGACGTATCACCGCCTCCGCCAAACGATGAGGCTGTCTCACGGAATGGCGCTGAGGCTCTTCAAAAGCCCTCCTCCATACACCAGAAGTGGTCCTGCGGGAACTACTCGGCTGATCTGGATCCATGTTATCTGGACAACAAGTCTCCAAATCACCTCAGAAAGGGTACACCTGCAGCCCCCCTACATGGGTCCCATACCTCCGGCTCACTCCAGTTAGAGTTGCAAAGGAGGTTTCAAAAGCTGAAAAGGCCAAATCAGGAATAAAAATGCTACGCGATTGAGCGGATTAGCCTGAAATCCTAGTTTCTTGTCGGTCAAAGTTAAACTCCCATCGCCTCAACGGTTTCACCTGAATGCAGGGTATACTATACCAATGAGCTCAGCGTTTACAAACCATGCTCGGCAATACCCCATAAAGGTCCGATGTCGTCATTTGCAGGGTCACAACCCTAAACAATCCCCGGCGGGGGTTATAACACAAAAACCATGAAATATCAAACCTTCCCGGCGGGGGTTACAACGCCGAAGTTATCAAGCATCTATGTATCCCCAGCGGGGGTCACAACACGCATCCTTCAAGCATCTACGTATCCCCGGCGGGGGTCACAAAGCAATGTAACCATTGATACACATATCAATAAAGGTCAAGCAGCCTTGACGTCATATCAGCAAGGGCTACAACACAATGCTACCATTGACACATACATCAATGAAGGTCAAGCAGCCTTGACAATACACCCAGCAGGGATCTATCCGGTGATACACACATCAACGAAGGTCAGTAACCCTAGCAAAGAATAACATTGTTGGCGTGAATCTGACAAAGATGAGGGAACATGTTATACACATCCTCAAACAGACAAAGCCTTATCCCCATAGATCTCTTCCACACAAGAGGTACCTCTATGGAGTATAAGCCAGTGTTTAGGATTCAAGACTTTGGTGGTAGTCCCAACGTCAACATCCTTGGAAACTTGGATCGCATGTCCAAGTCCTCACTAATTATCATCCTAGTAGGATTACATAACAATCATGTATCATACATTTACATCAGCATCATGTTTATTTTGCTTGCATTTTAAGTGTCTAGGATTCTTTATCCTATCCATGCCTTGCATTGCATGAATATGATAAAGAGGGGCATCTGTAGACACTCAAAATTTTTTGCACTCCTATTACTAACATTGCAGGAGGGTAGATTCGCCTTTTGGAGATAACCTTGAAAGACAGCTTACATCCATCTCAGATACAACCGGAAGTTCAGTTCCAACCCAGAACACAAACCGGGAACGTCATGTCAACCCGGAACACACACCGGGAGTGTCATTTCCAATATCGGAGATAACCCCGAGATATTCACATCTAAAGATCGGCAACAACACCGAAGAGGACAGTTCTGTCTCGGAGATAACACCGCGACATTCTGTTCCAGTCCTAGAGATAACACTGGGAGTAGCAACACTATCCTTGGTGATAGCCCCAAGGGATGCCATTGTTGTTCCGATGATAACCCCAGAAATGTTTATGTCGAACATGCGATCAGCTTCAATCCAGATGACAGTGAGGCATACAAACAAGAAGCCCAATCTCAGATGTAACCCTGAGCAATGTCTGCTTTCTGCTTAAACCGGCGATAACCCCGATGAGGAGTCACAACGTCATCTTAACACGTCAACAAGATGATATCGCGGCATACCAACAAGTAATCCAATCTCAGTTGTAACCCTGAGCAACGTCTACTTTCAACTCAAACTGGTGATAACCCCGGCGAGGAGTCAAACTCCATCTTGTTCGTTCGACAAATGGCACGTTGTCTCAACACTTCATACATACATACATCCAACAATGTCCCACAAGAACCGAGGAGTGACAATCCCGAGTGACTATTACGTGTGGCAGTACTTTGGATAGAATTTAAAGATTGAAGACCATAGGAATAAACCCATCTTCCTGACTTCGTACAACCTCTAATCCATTTCATTGCGTAACTCTCAACACCAGTGATCCGAAGAAGGTCAGATATACCTCGTTCGGATGCTCGGATTGAAGTTCTGCAAGTTTGAACAGACATTACAGTGCATGAGTGCACGTACTACGAGACGACGGGACCCGTGAGGCTCGGATCCATCATGACTGTACCAAGTAGGTACAATCATGGCTCATGTGTACCTGCAGCCATCCATCTATATATGCAAGTCTTGGGTCAGCCATTTGAAGAGAGGGAGAGACGGAAAAAGGTGAGGAAGCCCTGTCCATTTTACTCTGCATACACATTTTTTGAGTGTTTCCTCTTCTTTAAACACTAGTTAGCTCACATATAGCTATCTTTTATCCGGCGGGAGCTGAGTGTTTATCCATTTAAAGTCATAGAAGTCTACTTTGGTAGCCCACTGTAAGCCTTCTTACATTTTATAAAGCCTTCTTCTCATATAGCACATACTGTTATACACATTGAGAGTCATGCTGTTTGCGTTTACCCGGACTTCGGTCCATGGTTTTCATTTCTGTCTGTATATATATACTAATATATGTATATATTTCATATATATGGACTAACATTATCGAGTTATGCCTCGATTGAGCCTAAACTTCGGTCTGGAGCGTTTAATTTCTTTTATATATATATATAAACTGTGGTCAGACACTGTCTGATGAGCCTGGATTTTACATTCGGTGCATTTAAATCGCTATATATATATATATATATATAACTGTTGTCAGACATATCTGATGAGCCTGGATTTTACATCTGGTGCGTTTATTCGCTTATATATATATATATATATATATATATATATATAATTGTTGTCGGACATATCCGATGAGCCTGGATTTACATCCGGTGCGTTTACTCGCTTTTATATATATATATATAATTGATGTCGGACATATCCGATGAGCCTGGATTTACATCCAGTGCGTTTATTATTATATATATATATATATATATATATATATATATATATATATATATATATATATATATATATATATATTTACATTCCTATCGTGCACAGGAGTTTACTTACGTGATGATTGATCGCTTTTACAACCTCATTTACATTTTTTTCCTCGCCTTGAGTTTACTTACATGGAAGTTGATCGCTTTTACGACTTTATTTACATTTCGTCACTTTGAGTTTACTTAAGTAGCGGTTGATCATGTCCATATATATATATATATATATATATATATATATATATTTACCTTTTATATATTTACATTTCCGATCCCCCATGGAGTTGCTTCGTGGTGGTTGATCATGTCTCAGATATATATATATATTTACAGCTTTTATATATATATATTATATATATATATAACTGCTTATTGCATTCCATACAAATTGCAGTATCATGTGAGCCTAGGAATCATGTGATCACATGTTTAGTTTACTGAATCTAGATTCGGTTCCCATGATGGACATTTTTCAGCTGTAAGCAACTTGTACATTATTTTACATTGTCTGAATTTCCTTGGATGGCTGTCATGCCCATGAGGAGTTCGCCACTGCTGTATATTATTTACTCGAGAATGCTTCACATCTCAAAAATAAAAGCAAACAAGCCGGACATTTAATAATAAAATGGAAGTATCAAAGGCCTCAATTACTATTGAGCACAGGGTTTGAAAAAACTTCTTTTACAAAACGTCATTGCCATATCTTGTTTAAAACTAAATTTTTCTATAAATTCAAACCCTATGTATATAGGTGCGAACGAGGTACAACACTACTTCCAAATAATTGCACATTGATCCACACACACACACACACATTCATATAACAATTTCTTTGAAAAGTGGCGGTCACCGTGGTAACACGGATGTCGGGGGATGCCTAACACCTTCCCTCCTCATAATCAAGCCCCTGGACCCAAAATAAATCTCGGTTTCACAGACCCGTTTAGCAGTGTCAAATCACTGGGTCAATGTGCAAGCCTTTTCGGTTGCGTTAGTGCAACCAGTTAAATACACCAACTGGCGACTCTTAAAGTCCAATCATCGATATTATACACGTCGGACCTTTTTCACTTGTTTTTTCAAACAAATCTCACATTAACATGAGAACACCAAAGAAAAAGTAACAAAAGGGGACACTCAAAAATCTCGACGTCGACTTAAGCTCTTGTAACCTAATTCGTTACATCTAGCGAGTTTCACTTTCCTAATTATTATACAAAGCATATATTGTTCTAATACGTCGATTCAAATGAGATTGTTCTAACTCTTTTGGATGTAGCACTTTGTATGTATATCATGTTTATTAAATTATATATTGTTGATATCCGATCTTTGACCTTGATAGCCTTGTTCAGTTATACATTCTTGTATTAGACCTTCAATTAGTAAGCAAACTTTTATTGATTAAATTCATCTATAACTAAATAGTGTTCTAAAATTCTAGAAACACTGATAAGCTAGTTCCAAACTAAACTTTCTTTAGTTCGAAAATTCTAAATTCAAACTGAGACGAACAACCCTAATTAGGGGATTTTGTACGTGTAATGTTTAGATGTTTGTGCACAATACATGGTACAAAGGGCTGATCCCCCTAAGTACGTTAAGAAGGGTCCGTATAGTCTAAATGACTGTTAAGGTTGGGTAATAATACCTAAGTACCGGGGACATAGTTTGTGGTCTTAAGACCCTCAGATATTAAAGATCGAACTTGTTTTCTATTTTGATTCGTGGAACAAGTTCATTATTGTTCAGCTTTCGTTGTTCATTCTCATGTTGTTATCGTTACTACTTTCTATATCAGTGAGAAATTGTTTGCTCACTCTTTCATTTAACACTGCGGCTAAGGTTGAAAGAGTCGATGAGCCATCTACTAGCAAAGGGAAGGGCAAGATGTCCAAGTGTTGAAGACTTATTGAAATTAATTTAAATGTTTTATGTTATGAGACTTGTTTTATTTTTATTCTGCAAACTTATGTAATAAATTTAAGGTTAGCTTACCTGGGATTATTTTGAGATGATGATGTAACCCTTTAATGGGAAAGATTATTGTTCAAGTTATTTAAACTATGTCTTTATCCTTTATGATGGGTAGTTAGATGTAATGGTTTTGGTTAGTGAACACCAAATCCTGTGGAAATGGAGTACCTGGATTTGGGGGTGTCACAGAATGGACGCCAAAGGTCTTACTATGACAAGTTCTTAAACTCATATGATTGTGGAAAGTTCCTGAACTCATAAGTGTGGTAAGTTTGATGAACTGGGTATAGTTTTTTTGAATGGAGTATTGAGGATAATAGGAATAGATAGACTGTTTAAGCAAATGATTATTAGTGGAGACATAGGTTTTCCAAAACTCCTAGTTATGCTAGACTTCAAAAATTTTGACATCAAGCTAAATACGCATTATGTGCTTTTGAAAATGAGTTTTTATTCTCAACTCCTGATGACCATTGTGTATTTGTGGACTTCGGGCAATCGACACCTCATTACCTGTTAAGATGATAAAATAAAATCGCAATGATTTTTGAACGGTTTAAAGAATAGTCTATGCTAATTGTTTCGACTAGACGAAAATTAATTGAATATCAAAATTTATTTATCATTAATGTACCATGTAACCTGGTGCAATATTGATAAAAAAAATGGAGTTGTAAATACAGGAATACTCAGTGTTGAATTCGATCTAAAAATCATTGTTCCACTATTGTATGATGTGTTATAACAAAGTCATATAATGACGGCATCCTCAAACGGGCTGTTAATATAGTACGGCATCGTGACGTCATTTTCAAAAATATTTTTTAAAATTTTAAATTGCCATCGGGGTTTTGGCTACACCTTAATATTTCATTTGAAATTAATTATCGATATGAGTCTAAGTTATTCGATTCGGCTTGACCAACGTTTATGAAAACTCTAAGCGTTCTTTGAAAATTTTCCCGAACCAAATTGTTTTGGTGCAAATTTCGATAAAGACTAAGGTAAGAAAATTTTTATGCACCTGAGGCGGATGGGATAGAAGGAACGGGGAAAAATTGTTCCAATCAAAGATAGAAGCCAAAGATGGGCATATCATTACCCTATATGTCTGTAAGTATGATGGTTTTGCGGATGTATTTCTGTATAACCCTTTCAAAAATGACAGACAATAGTCTATATAACTGCTCAGCACTATTTGAAAACTTTTACTCTTGTGAGGGATGTATTGGGTAGCCTGTGATGTTGTGTATGAATGGTGAATGGTGCAGGGTATAAGGTGTAAGTTGAATTCCGGGGACAAAATTCTTAGAAGAAGGGGTGAATGTGACGACCCGAGAATTTAGACAATTTAATAAAATTTTAAAAGATTGAATAGAGGTTAAATAATAAACCTAGACATAAAATAAGTGAATGGATTTGATATTTCTGGGAAAGAATTTTGTGAATTTAAAATTTTTTAGTGAAGACTTGTTGTATTAAGGTTATAAGTGTATATGTTATGTGTGTATGGTTATGTATATGTATAGAATGTGGTTAAGGGTCAAGGGTTGACCTGATAAATTATATCAGTGGCAAACCTCTAATATTATATTAACCTTTTCTCCACATATACATTGATAGCGCGACACCAATATTCCAATGATTATCAATGTGATAAACTGAGTGCAAGCACAAAACCCTCACCCATACAAGGATTTGTACAACTCAGCCATCACACGAGTCCTCAATTGAAATCCCACCTAACTCTATCTTACTCTTAACTTGCTCTTTGCTCGATACGAATTCCGTGTATCACATTATCTATAACTCCTCGTGAGTTTATCTCGTACTATATCATAGTACATTATCTTCATAGCATCAAGCTATAATTATTCAAACATTACAGACTATCTTTCTTTTATAACTTAAACAGATCACGTCGTGATCTCATTTTATAATCATCTCCCTTAAACAGATCATTGCAAGGTTGAGCTCGACATCCCAGCAAAATCTAACAGTTTCCATGCATCACATAGCACATAATAGCATGCTCAACATATATCTCATAAACATTAAACTAACATAACATACATGTTACATTTCACATAACAAGTATAAAGATTGAGTTCCGTACTCAATCAGCATGCTTTACTCAATCAACGTAGTCATAAGTTGACTTTAACATTTCATACATTCAATATATACATAACACATCATGCTCTTTCCAATAAAGATTTAAAATAATCAAATTCACATAGCAAATAGGAACTGAAAGACTTGCCTTGATCGTTGTTTACCAATAATAGCTTTAATAACTTACAGCTTATTTGCACTTCACGCCTTACACAATTATATAATCATGCACATCAACTATTAGTCACATAGCAACGCATAGTAATTGTAACATAAACTTTACTTTACATCTCATAACCCTTCCTATTATATATACAAAATGTTCAATTTTATTGTGTTAACTTTCAACTTATATCTCACTGTATTTCATATTCGAAGTTCATTCAAATGTTTACGTCTTGTTAGGACTACTTATTGGTTTTATATTAAATCCAATCCATATCTTATAATATTCATTTCAATTGAATTAAAACACTTTTTTTAAGTTTATTAACACTTGGCACGACATTTCGACGTTCATTCGTCACACGCCCGATTCGTCTCTCATGTGTGTGCTTAGTATGCTTATACAACTTATGTAACACATCACTTATTAATGTTAAGCATCATTATATTTACTAATATTCATGTTTTATAACTTAGGACAACATCTTTTATCGTCAGGAGCACTACATTTGCATAAGTGCATTCCCGACGCCCACCGATTGCCTCCTAATACATATCAGTCCCACAAATGACCATTTTGACCCCTGATCCCCCCTCAAATTGAAAAACTTAAAGAACAAAAGTTGTAGTTCTATTCGTCCTCTTTCCGGATCATCTTGAATCACCTCAATCGGAGTTCGTATGAAAACGTTATGGCCGTTTTACTACAGGAGGTCAAAACTGTCCGACTCAGACCACAATTCCCGCTGGGGCGCGAGATAGTGGCGCCGGGCATTAATTCCAAAGATGGGCACGAACTTCCGCCTATTTTTTGACGTCATGGCGCATGAAATTTGGCTCAAAAATTACGTAACACCCAACCACGAAGAATGTAACAAAGCTAATTTTGTCGATCAGATCTTAATTCTAACACCAATTTATCATGTATAACATACATAAATTACACATAAACGTTACCCATCAAATGTATACTGATTAAAACAATTGAACAACTCTAGAAATTCTTGAATACCATGGTTTAAAGCCCAAAACTCCATGTTCATACACTATTTTCATGTTTTAAACACATTTAGCGAATTCAATCGCCACGACTTCGTTTCTTAACCAAATTGATTCATTCAACTTACGCCGCTTTTGTTTCTTAACATACTAACATATTCTAACATCAATTTACAGATTATCACATATATTAAACATGGAATTTTGTACTTTCTAAAGCCAATTTCATATAACATACACTGCTATTTACTTTTCTCCCTATAAACCCAAATTCCATGTATTTAACAAGCAAGTAACAATCATATATGATGATTAACAGATTTTGCAAACCTATATAAACATATATATACATATACCACAATTCACGTGATTTCCAAATCACATAGAATATATATACACCAAAACTAAAAGTTAAAATAGAGATAGTTTATACCTTGATTAGCATAACAATTAGCAAACCCTTCTCTTTCACTTGATAATCACAGAAAATTCTCTCAAGCTCTCACTCTCAATCTCCTCTGAGTTTATCTTCTCTCAAACCTTCTCTATATTTTCTATATTGTCTAGCCCTAGGGAAAAATAAGGCGCGTAGGAAAAATTTAAGCTAGCCACAATCCCACATACTTCAGTTAAAAAAACAAAAAGGCTTCAGTTAGAAACAAGCCAAAGGCCACAAGGCCTTGTTTGGCTAAACACATAATTCTCATACTAATTTATTTTTATATTATTATATTATATAGTTCTCATGTCACACCATTAATTTAGTTAATTAAATAACTTTAGCTTTAGCTAATTTAAATAACTTATAATAATAAAATTCTTATTATCATTATACCTTATAATTAATAAATAATTATATATCTAATTTAATTAATAAATTAGACACATCACTTTGTTTAATTTATTTATTTCTTTTAAATTAAACAATTCATTTAATTTAATTATCTTTTAAATATTAAGCAATTGATTTAATTTAATTATTTCCATAAATTAAATCCATCAAATAAAATTTACATTATTCAATTTAATTTACATTAATCAATTTAGTTACTAAATTAATTCACCACAATTTTATCAACCATTTATTTACCTCTCAATAAATAAATAAATTAAAAATATTTATTTAATTCAATAAATATTTAAAATTAATTACTAAATTCATTTAATTCCTTCAATAGTTAACTCAACTATTAAACCTCACTTTCCCAATATATGAATATATATTTCTCTTCATACCGTATCATATATTTCAACATATATAACACGTACATATACATACTCAAACTCAAAACATCTCATAATAAGAATTTTAATTATTAAATTCTTATTTTAATAATTTATAAAAATTCGGGTTGTCACATCTTTCCCTTTTTTATAAGGATTCCGTCCCTAATCAACGAAACCTCCTTTACTTTGCTTTCACCAAATCTCTTTTCAAAATTTATCGTTGAATAATTTCATCACATTATCTTAATATAGGTTTTATATTTCTTACTACCACCATTATTCATAATAAATTCTTGTAAGTTTTATTTCATAACATTTACTTAGACTCGATTATGTTTGAGTATTACATATTCTTTGACCCGACCATTACCTTTCTCTAAGGATCATTATCATGTACTATATTCTCAAACTCTCGGGACATTACATTCACCCCTTCTTCTAAAAATTTCGTCCTCAAAATTTTGACTTACTAATATATGTTCATTCCACTTATCAAAATAGATTTTATGTTAATGTTTATTTATTCATTAGGTCCTATAACCAAATTCTTTCTCTAAGGATCTTTCTAAGATCACCATATTCTCACCTCTTCCTCTTCTAAGAGTTTCACATTTTCTCTTCTTTTGAATTTCATTTCTTTCCTTAAAATTATTATGTTTTGCATAATTTCCTCATCCTTTCCACTTTCACCTTTTAGAATAATAAGAATCTTCCACAATTGCTCAATAATTGGGAAGCGATATGAATAATGTGAATTTAAAAGATTCCAAATCGTATTGAGGGGTCATAAGACCTTGAACTACGTCCCCTAGGTTATCAAGTATCTCGACTTGAACCTTTAATAAATATAAGACTATACTGAACCTTGAACTCTTCTCTAGGTTTAATAAAGGTTTTCACCACCATAAACCATCTTTAATGTAATGTTTAGCAATCACACGCATCGAAAACACTCTCTCGCAAGTACTCTAGGTGATCACTTATCGCACTTCTACGTCGCGTACACAACGATTACATCTTAACATCGTAATGACTATATATGCTACTTTCTAACCATTGTCTCCGATAACATGTCCCTTTATAGGTTGTTCACCTCAAATTTTCAACATCTCGAATCCGCACCAAAAACAATTTGGTTTGGCATAACTTCTCAAGAAATGCTTGAATTTTATAAACATCTTTCAATATTCGTCTAGCTGAATCAAATAGCATAGACTTCTACAACAATTCGGACATCAATCGAAATATATATATATATATATATATATATATATATATTCTCATATCTTAAAGAAATCTCAAAAATATTTTTATAACGTCATAATACCGCACTGTATTTACAGCCCGTTTGAGGATTCCATCATTTGGTGATTTTATCATACTATATCATACCATAGTGGGCTGACGATCCTTAGATCACATCCAACACTAAGTAATACTGTATTGATGACTCCATCATTTTTATCATCTCTGCACCAGGTTATATGATGCATTGATGATATATAAAAAAATATATTTTTATATATTTCAAATCATTTTTGTCTAGCCAAATCAATTAGCATAGACATACGAATAATAGCATTGTTTTTTTTAAAAATTCTTTGGTTCACTAGTGCGACCCAACATTTTTCAAAAATCAAAAGTATAACCATTGGCACGAAGTCAATAAATTTCAAAAATCTAGCAAAGCTAGAAGATTTGGACAACCTATGTCTCCACTTTCTATATTGATCCATTACTTAATAATTCTATCTATACCCATAATCCTCAATTCTTCATTCATAACTTATCTATACCCCAGTATAGTTCATCAAACTTAACGCACATTAGAAATTCAGGAACTTGCCACAATAATATGAGTTTAAGAACTTATCCTAGTCAGACCATAAGCGTCCATTCGCTGAGGGGTTCAAAACATACCATATTATTGTGAGTCACAAACTTACCATATGCATTAGTTTTAAGAACCACACCTAATCCTAATAATTTCTGACTAATCTTAATAGTTTCTACCTATCAAACATACACATGAGAAAATAATAACCTTTTCGCCACATATACATCGATAGCGCGACACCAATATTCCAATGATTATCAATGTGATAAACTGAGTGCAACCACAAAACCCTCACCCATACAAGGATTTGTACAACTCAGCCATCACACGAGTCCTCAATTGAAATCCCACCTAACTCTATCTTACTCTTAACTTGCTCTTTGCTCGATACGAATTCCTTGTATCACATTATCTATAACTCCTCGTGAGTTTATCTCGTACTATATCATAGTACATTATCTTCATAGCATCAAGCTATAATTATTCAAACATTACTGTATCTATCTTTCTTTTATAACTTAAAATGTATCACGCCGTGATCTCATTTTATAATCATCTCCCTTAGAAGTCTTTCTTTAACTCGTGATCGTTTTGTTTTACGATCCCCTTTTCTTTCCTTTTTCATCATTTACGATTTCATTTATGCTTTTAATCTTACAGGCTTTGTTTATTCATCATTATTCGTTATCTTGGCTATTGGAGTTAGGGTAACTCCCATTTCTTATCTTTATATCTCTTCAAGATTCTTCTTTGAATTTTCTTGTTTATATAACAATTCTTCCTTTAAGAATTTTCTAACTTCATTTACATTGCTCAACAATTCATTCGAGTTCTACATTTTCAACATACGTATCCATTTTCTATACTTGGTACATATCGAGTCTCTAATAGTTTCAATATGGTACGCTGAGTGGTTTCCCACAAACAACCAACAAACTAGGTTTCGATTTGCTAGTTCGTATATACCTCCACTCTATGAAGGAATCGTTTAGCCCAGATACCATACATCAACTATTAAAGAGTACAACTGTACCATACTTAAATATAACTTTTTATTCTTAACTTCTTTATCATTCTCTTCTTACAGATAGTGTCTATTTATTATCACCTTACCTCCTTATTATTGGAGTTGGGTAACCCCACATTCATATTCCTTATAACTCAACTAGATTCTTCTTTGAATCCTCTCACGCATGTTTTAATCCATTCTTTAAAAATTTCCTAAATTACTTCTTATTATTCAAACTCTATTTGAGCTTATTCTTTCATCATCTTCACACCTCTTCTCTAAGGTTATAGCCTAAGGTACTCTTACCTAAGGTTTCTAACCTATCGCCTTTGATACCCATCAGAAATGACCCCAAAATTCATACAATTTAATTCTCAACTTCTATTAGTTAATAATACATTTAACCTCTAATTTTACATCATTAAATGATAATACAACCGCTGAAAATTTGCGAATAATTAAAATTTTCTATTACAATTAAAATTTTCTATTACAAACTATTCTCGCTCCTTAACTTTCAACCTTTACATCTAAATATCTCGTAATCATTTTTAATACTACATTAGTTTACATTGCAAAACAATATTACAATTCAATAATAATACATTATTCTAACCTTAAACATGATTCAAATAATAATAACACAACCAAAGTGTATAAATCTTCAAGTATCACATCCGATTCATGTCTTTCGTGTAACACATAACTTTACCTTGAATCTTGAACCTGCAAAAATGTTTATTTGCAAGGTTGAGCTCGACAGTTTATTTGCAAAATCTAACAGTTTTCATGCATCACATAGCTCATAATAGCATGCTCAACATATATCTCATAAACATTGAACTAACATAACATACATGTTACATTTCACATAACAAGTATAAAGATTGAGTTCCGACTCAATCAAAGATGCTTTACTCAATCAACGTAGTCATAAGTTGACTTTAACATTTCATACATTCAATATATATATAACACATCATGCTCTTTGCAATAAAGATTTAAAACAATCAAATTCACATAGCAAATAGAACCGAAAGACTTGCTTCGATCGTTGTTTACCAATAACAGCTTTAATAAAATTACGCTTATCTCAGACTTCACGTGTCCTACACAATTATATAATCATGCACATCAACTATTAGTCACATAGCAACGCATAGTAATTGTAACATAAACTTTACTTTACATCTCATAACCCTTCCTATTATATATACAAAATGTTCAATTTTATTGTGTTAACTTTCAACTTATATCTCACTGTATTTCATATTCGAAGTTCATTCAAATGTTTACGTCTTGCTAGGACTACTTATTGGTTTTATATTAAATCCAATCCATATCTTATAATATTCATTTCAATTGAATTAAAACACTTTTTAAGTTTATTTACACTTGGCACGGCGTTTCGACGTTCATTCGTCACACGCCCGATTCGTCTCTCATGTGTGTGCTTAGTATGCTTATACAACTTATCTAACACATCACTTATTAATGTTAAGCATCATTATATTTACTAATATTCATGTTTTATAACTTAGGACAATATCTTTTATCGTCAGGAGCACTACATTTGCATAAGTGCATTCCCGACGCCCACCGATTGCCTCCTAATACATATCAGTCCCACAAATGACCATTTTGACCCCTGATCCCGACCTCAAATTGAAAAACTTAAAGAACAAAAGTCGTAGTTCTATTTGTTCTCTTCCGGATCATCTTGAATCACCTCAATCGGAGTTCGTATGAAAATGTTATGGTTGCTTTTACTACAGGAGGTCAAAATCGTCTCGACTCAGACCACAATTCCCAACACCGGGCGCGAGATATGTGGCACTGGGCACGAATTCCAAAGTCAAATAAACGTGAATTCTGCCTATTTTTGACGTCAAGGGCGAAATTTGGCGTTAGGCACGAAATTACGTAACACCCAACCACCAAGAATGTAACAAAGCTAATTTTGTTGATCAGATCTTAATTCTAACACCAATTTATCATGTATAACATACATAAATTACACATAAACGTTACCCATCAAATGTATACTTTAATTAAAACAATTGAACAACTCTAGAAATTCTTGAATACCATGGTTTAAAGCCCAAAACTCCATGTTCATACACTATTTTCATGTTTTAAACACATTTAGCGAATTCAATCGCCACGACTTTGTTTCTTAACCAAATTGATTCATTCAACTTGCGCCGCTTTCGTTTCTTAACATACTAACATATTCTAACATCAATTTACAGATTATCACATATATTAAACATGGAATTTTGTACTTTCTAAAGCCAATTTCATATAACATACACTGTTATTTACTTTTCTCCCTATAAACCTAAATTCCATGTATTTAACAACCAAGTAACAATCATATATGATGATTAATGATTTTTGCAAACCTATATAAACATATATATACATATACCACAATTCACGTGATTTCCAAATCACATAGAATATATATACACCAAAACTAAAAGTTAAAATAGAGATAGTTTATACCTTGATTAGCATAACAATTAGCAAACCCTTCTCTTTCACTTGATAATCACAGAAAATTCTCCCAAGCTCTCACTCTCAATCTCCTCTAAGTTTATCTTCTTCTCTCAAACCTTCTCTGTATTTTCTATATTTTCTAGCCCTAGGGAAAAATAAGACGCGTACGAAAAATTTAAGCTAGCCACAATCCAACGTACTTCATTTAACTCAACTATTAAACCTCACTTTCCCAATATATGAATATATATTTATCTTCATACCAGATCATATATTTCAACATATATAACACGTACATATACATACTCAAACTCAAAACGTCTCATAATAAGAATTTTAATTATTAAATTCTTATTTTAATAATTTATAAAAATTCGGGTTGTCACACAATATCCTATCTAACATACAAAGTTATCATCATACAATACTATTACAAATCTAGTTGCACACATAAACTAAAACCGGAACTGTCTTTGACTTTTCCTTGTGTAGACACTCGAAATTTTTTGCACACCTGTTACTAACATTGCAGAAGGGCATATTCATATTTCGGAGATAACCCTGGAAGAAAACTCACATCCATTCTGGATACCACCGGAAGTTCAGTCTCAAACCCGGAACACACACCGGGAGTATCAATTTCAACCTCGAAGATGACCCCGCATTTCATCCTTGGAGATAACCCCAAGGAATGTCGTTGTAGTTCCGGCGATAACTCCAAAAATGCTTGTTTCAAATGCATGCAATCAGCTTTAACCTCAGAACTCCCGCCGAGGCACTCATTCCAAAGACCCAAAGATAACACCGGGAAGACAGGCACACTTAAAGATGACCCTGCGAAATTCAAACACTTGCAGCAGTCCAATCTCAGAGATAACCCTAAGCAACGTCTGCTATCAGCCCAAACTGGAGATAACCCCGGTGAGGGGCAAAATCGTTATCTTGCCACCTCAACCCCAAGCGCGCCGTCTCAATATCACATACATACATTTCTACACAGCAATGTCCCATAAGTGCCAAGGAGTTTCAATCCCGAGTGACTATTACGCAGGGCAGCACACCGGATAGAATTTGAAGCTTGAAGACCATGGGCATGGTCCCCTTTTCCTGACTTCGTACAACCTCTAATCCCATGTCATTACATAACTCTCGACAAAAGAAGTCCGGAGAAGGTCTTGAACACCTCGTTCGGATGCTCGGATTGAAGTTCTGCAAGTTTGAGCGGATATGACAGTGCACGAGTGTGCACGTGCTTTTTGAGACAATGGGATCACAGAGCTGGGCACCCCGGGCGCCATGAAGTGCATCTCTGCATCGCCAAGAAGTGCACTCGCTGCCACCAAATTTATAATTATAGATCTCGGGGAGGCCATTTGCAAGAGAAAAAAGATGAGGAAGCCTTGTCAAATTTTCTCTGTACACACCCCATATTGAGTGTTTTCTCATTTTAAACACATGTTAGCTCACATATAACTATATTTTTACCAGGGGGAGCTAACTGTTCATCCATTTATAGTCCTAGAAGTCTTCTTTGGCAGCCCACTGTAAGCCTTCTTACACATTATAAAGCCTTTCTCTTCATCTTTGCACACATTATTCTTCACATTGAGAGTCGTGTTGTGTGTGTATGCCCGGACTTTGGTCTATAGTTTTCACTTCTTTCTGTATATATATACTTATATATGTATATATTTATGTATATGGACTAACATTATCTAGTTATGCCTCGATTGAGCCTAAACTTATGTCCGGAGCATTTACTTGCTTATATATATATATATATATATATATATATATATATATATATATATATATATATACTGTTGTCGGATTATATCGGATGAGCCTCGGATTTTATATCCAGGCGCTTACTTCTTTATATATATATATATATGAACCGTTGTTTGGGACTATCTCGATGAGCCCGGATTTTATATCCTATATACGTTACTATATATATATATATATATATATATATATATATATATGACAAATCGTTGAAATGATAAACCGAGCCAAGATTGAGAAACATCATGTGTGTTTATCGCTTTTATATATATATATATATATATATATATATATATATATATATATATATATATATATATATATATTTACATTTTGTCGACTCCGGAGTTAACTTCGTGGCCTTTTCTCGCTTTATTAACATTTCGTCCCGCATTGAGTTTACTTCATCGCGGTTGATCGTCTTTACTGCTTTCTTTACATTTAGACTCGCCTGGTTTACTTCGTGGCGGTTGATCGCATTTATTGCTTTATTTACATTTCTGATCCCCCATGGAGGTGCTTCATGGTGGTTGATCATGTCTCTATATACATATTTACCGCTTTTATATATTTACATTTCGATCCCCCATGGAGGTGCTTCGTGGTGGTTGATCATGTTCAGATATATATATATATATATATATATATATATATATATATATATATATATATATATATATATTTATAGCTTTTATATATATAACTACTTACTACTTTTTCATATAAATCATGCATCATGTGAGCCTAGGAATCATGTGATTACTGATTCATCTCATCAATCTAGATTCTGCCTCTGTGATGGACATTTTTAGCTATAAGCAGCTTGTAAATTATGCACGGTGTTTGAATTTCCTTAGATGGCTTTCATGCCCATGAGGAGTTCGACATCGCTATATATATATTATTTTCTCGAAGATACTTCGCATCTCGAAAATAAAAGCAAACAAGCTGAAAATTTAATTATAAAATGGAAGTATGAAAAGGTCTCAATTACTATTGAGCACAGTGTTTGAAAAACCTCTTTTACAAAACTTCACTGCTATATCTTGTTTAAAACTGAAATTTTCATATAAATTCAAACCCTTTGTATATAGGTGCGAACAAGGCCTCGCACTACTTCCAAATAAATTTCACATTGATCCACACACACACACACACATTCATATAACAGTTTCTTAAAAAGTGACGGTCACCATGGCAACACGGATGTCGGGGGGTGCCTAAATAAATCTCGCTTTCACAGACCCGTTTAGCAGTGTCACATCACTGGGTCTATGTGTAAACCTTTTCTTGGTTGCGTTGGTGCAACGAGTTAAAAACACCAACTGGCGACTCTTATAGTCAAATCGTCGACATGATACATGTCGGACCTTTTTCGCTTGTTTTTTCAAACAAATCTCACATAACATGAGAACACCCAAGAACAAGAACAGAAAAGGGACAAATAAAAATCCCGATGTCGACAAGTGGCGACTTTGCTGGGGACACCACAAGCTTTTCAAAACTAAATGTATATGCTTGTGTGTGAATGTTGCATTTACATATATGATGAATGTGTAAGAATGCATTTACTTACTGCACTGCAAAATATCTATCTATGATATTAGTGCTTCGCACATGTCATCATTTTCATAAGCGGTGAGACACGTTGTATGTGAATGTATGTTGTGTGGTTCCTCCACCAGGATGTTATCCTGTCGATGTTTGATTATTGGACTCGTAAGGAGACTAATTCCAACGAGGCTCATGAAAGGCACCACCCAGATTCGCTCTAGTTGAAAGACTGGATTAACTTCCTGTCAAGTAGATTGCGATGATCTGGAAACCTTCATGCCAAAAAGTCGCGACAGTAACCCTAAGATAGGTCAGCCTCTAATAAACCAAACGCGGAGGAAAGTCTCTTCATGCTTTCCATTTTCTATTACCTGTTAAAACATTTACTTGTAATTTTATTCCATGTTCATCTTTATGTAATGGAAAATATGAAGAATATTTGCATTGATATATTTACATGCTATCAAATGACACCCATTTTGCGGATAATATTCCTAAAATGGACACATTATGATAAAGATGTAAACATTTACATTATCCCTAAGACTAAACTACATAAGTTTTTGTAGGAAACAATTGGGCATTTACTCATTCAAAATCCTACTATATAGCGATGTAACTGCCGCTATAGGTGTTCTTGAGCCTGCGAGAACATTCATGGCAGTGAACAAGGTGCTACATTTGACCAGGAATAAAACTTAGATCTTGTTGTTATCTAGGTTCGATTATGTGTTAAGGTTATAGTATTGATGCAATACTACAACCGTAAACAAACATCATAGCCATACTATATCAAATCAGAGATATCTGGGCTCTCAAAAACATTTTCAGGCCTGTTTTTCATTTTCTGGGTTACCCAGAAATGAAGAACAACCAAGGTACCTACTTTACAGCCTTGAATCTTTGAATTTCGTGTCTTGTTTATGTGATGTAAAGGTTCAATCCGGTAGTCCATATGTTAAGCTACAAATATCATGCATTATAACAGTCTAACAACATCTCATGAGAGAAACATAAGCCGGTCAAAGCACTGTCAGAATCATGTTCTTCACGAATCTAGGTTTTCCAAAAATGGAACCCAGGTAGTTGGTCAACCTAGGTTTGACCATGATTAATTTTCATTCTGGTCATGATCTGAGTAATATAAAAGCATGGATGTGTAGTCCTCATGTTAAGCAACAAGATCCAAACAACAAATTGGCCACACTACTAAACACGTGCAAGATCAGAGCCTTCAAAAATGGTTGTCGACTTTTTCGGGTAATCCGGTTACCCAGATTCGTTTCGGCCACGGTCGATCAAAGGCCTTTGACCACTAATATCTTTCAATCTACACATGATTTGGGCTTGATTCAAGTTTCAGATCAAAGCCCTTACAACATAGAACAGATTTATAACATCAAACACCACTAACACTTAACACAAAGAGATCTATGAGCCTTGACATTCGGTTGTTAGACCAAAATTTAAGGTTCATAGATCGCCTTCTAAAACTTGATTTCGTGCATCTAGATGTTATAGATCTATGATCTAACAACCCAGATCACTACTTAACACCATCTAGCACCAATCTAAACAACAACTAACAACATCAACACAAATCTTGAAGATCTAGCAAGTTTAGAGTTTTATACCTCATTAATGCAATAATTTTGATTCTGATCATTATGAACTGATATAGGAGAAATAAGGGATGATATTGGCTTTCCTTATGACTTAGTTCCTCACAAAATTTTCGGATGGGAGAGAGAGAAAAGGCTTGGCAAGGCTAGCAAGTAAAGTAAGTGATTTTGCTCTCTTTAAATCTATATATAACATGAATGTAAATGAATTGGCTGAGATAGCTGCTGATTTGTATTAATTTAAGTCACATGGCTGATATATAGTTGTTCACTAACTCCATATTTGGCAAGATTTGCAAGTAACCTTCAATAATGCACAAAAGGGCTTTTTAGACATTTAGCTTACCAATTTAATGGCCATTTAGTAACTTGTACAAACCCTTAGGGTTTGACCCTTAGGATTTAACCCTTAGGGTTAAACCCTAATGTTTTAAAAATTAAATCTAGAATTTTCAAATTAAGATGTTAAAAATGGAAAACTAAGCTTTCTAATTTATAATTAGTATTTTCTAATTATATTAAAGTTTACTAATCACTTTCAAGCTTGCTAATTAGGATTTAATGATTCTAATTAAAATAGCTAATTTAACAATTAGGTTCCATAATTGTGCATTATGGTTTCTAAATTTGAACCATTAGGTTTTTTAATAATCAATTAGGTTATCCCCTAATTAAATATATAATCAATAACATAAAAACATTTATACTTATCTTCAAGCTCCCAAATTAGGGTTTTGATAATCCGATTAGCGCTTTCAAATTCCCAAAACGAAATTAGTTTCGAAATCGGTTTTTAGGGTTTCTTATCAATCGCTAGGGTTTTCTAACCTAACGTTGATGTTCTTAATATAATAGTAGGGTTTGGACATCGATAAAATTTATCCGCCAACCTCGACCCTAACCACATTCTCGCATACACATATATGACCATACACACGTAACATATACACTTATATATTTAATCTGAATAATTCACCAAAAGATTTTAAACCCACCAAAATCCATCACGTAATTTTGAAATCCTTAAAATTTCTTCACGAAATATCAAATCAATTCACTTATTTTCTCTCTAAGTTTATTATTTAACCTTAATTCAATCTTTTAAGATTTTAATAAATATCCAAATTCCTAAGGTTGTCACAATTCATGTTATGTGTTGTGTTGTCTTTGGATGTTTAAAGTTGTGTATTAGGATGTTATTTAGTGATCCGGGTTGTTACATTTTAGATCCGTATCATGTAGATTCACGAATTTAAAGATTTTAAAATCTAGAAAAGTTGTAAAAGTTGTCTCGACAACCCAATGTCGAGGGCCTTAGATCCTTCCTTGTTTTTTTGGTTTATTGTGCTTTATGTTATGGATCCGTTTCTATGCCATGTGGACTATGATCCGGAGCCGAAAGCAGAAATCGGTCATGTATAGATTACAAGTTATAAGGGTCAAAGTCACCGACCGACCACGAAAAATGGAAATCTGGGTAAACCTAGAAACCCAGAAAGCCTAACAACCATTTTTGAAGGCTTTGATCTTACTAATCTTTGATTGTTAGGTCAAGTCGTTGTTTTTATGTGGTAGCCTGACATGAGGACTACACAATAAAGCATTTACATCACCTAGATCCTTAACAGAATCAAGTATAAGGATGGTCAAACATAGGTTGACCTACTGCTCAAGAACATTTCTGGAAAACCCAGAAATATTTAAGAACCGTTTTCTGACATCACTTTGACCTGCCTTAATCTCTCTCATGTGATGTTGTTAATCTGATATATTGCTTGATATTTGTACCCTAACATCTCTACTACATGACTGAACTTTTAGATCGCATTAAGTAAGCTCAGAATCAAAGATACAAAGCTTCAAAATAGGACCCTTATTACTACTTGAGTTTCTGGGCAACCCAGAAACTCAAGAACAAGTCTGACTACAATAAAACAAGTCCTACTATAGCGACAGAACCGTCGCTATAGGTGTTCTTAAGCCTGCGAGAACATTCATGGCAGTGAACAAGGTGCTACGTTTGACCAGGAATAAAACTTAGATCTTGTTGTTATCTAGGTTCGATTATGTGTTAAGGTTATAGTATTGATGCAATACTACAACCGTAAACAAACATCATAGCCATACTATATCAAATCGAGATATCCGGCTCTCAAAAACATTTTCAGTTCTGTTTTCATTTTCTGGGTTACCCAGAAATGAAGAACAACCAAGGTACCTACTTTACAGCCTTGAATCTTTGAATTTCGTGTCTTGTTTATGTGATGTAAAGGTTCAATCCGGTAGTCCATATGTTAAGCTACAAATATCATGCATTATAACAGTCTAACAACATCTCATGAGAGAAACATAAGCCGATCAAAGCACTGTCAGAATCATGTTCTTCACGAATCTAGGTTTTCCAAAAATGGAACCCAGGTAGTTGGTCAACCTAGGTTTGACCATGATTAATTTTCATTCTGGTCATGATCTGAGTAATATAAAAGCATGGATGTGTAGTCCTCATGTTAAGCAACAAGATCCAAACAACAAATTGGCCACACTACTAAACACGTGCAAGATCAGAGCCTTCAAAAATGGTTGTCAGACTTTTCTTGGTAATCTGGGTTACCCAGATTCGTTCGGTCATGGTCGATCAAAGGCCTTTGACCACTAATATCTTTCAATCTACACATGATTTGGGCTTGATTCAAGTTTCAGATCAAAGCCCTTACAACATAGAACAGATCTATAACATCAAACACCACTAACACTTAACACAGAGAGATCTATGAGCCTTGACATTCGGTTGTTAGACCAAAATTTAAGGTTCATAGATCAGTTCTAAAAACTTGATTTCGTGCATCTAGATGTTATAGATCTATGATCTAACAACCCAGATCACTACTTAACACCATCTAGCACCAATCTAAACAACAACTAACAACATCAACACAAATCTTGAAGATCTAGCAAGTTTAGAGTTTTATACCTCATTAATGCAATAATTTTGATTCTGATCATTATTAACTGATATAGGAGAGATAGGGATGATATTGGCTTTCCTTATCACTTAGTTCCTCACAAAATTTTCTTTGATGGGAGAGAGAAAGGCTTGGCAAGGCTAGCAAGTAAAGTAAGTGATTTTGCTCTCTTTAAATCTATATATAACATGAATGTAAATGAATTGGCTGAGATAGCTGCTGATTTGTATTAATTTAAGTCACATGGCTGATATATAGTTGTTCACTAACTCCATATTTGGCAAGATTTGCAAGTAACCTTCAATAATGCACAAAAGGGCTTTTTAGACATTTAGCTTACCAATTTAATGGCCATTTAGTAACTTGTACAAACCCTTAGGGTTTGACCCTTAGATTTAACCTTAGGGTTAAACCCAATGTTTTTTAAAATTAAATCTAGAATTTTCAAATTAAGATGTTAAAAATGGAAAACTAAGCTTTCTAATTTATAATTAGTATTTTCTAATTATATTAAAGTTTACTAATCACTTTCAAGCTTGCTAATTAGGATTTAATGATTCCTAATTAAAATAGCTAATTTAACAATTAGGTTCCATAATTGTGCATTATGGTTTCTAGCTGAACCATTAGGTTTTTTTTAATAATCAATTAGGGTTATCCCTAATTAAATATATAATCAATAACATAAAAACATTTATACTTATCTTCAAGCTCCCAAATTAGGGTTTTGATAATCCGAATTAGCGTTTCAAATTCCCAAAACTGAAATTAGTTTCCAGAATCGGTTTTTAGGGTTTCTTATCAATCGCTAGGGTTTTCTAACTGAACGTTGATGTTCTTAATATAATAGTAGGGTTTGGACACTGATAAAATTTATCTGGCCAACCCTTGACCCTTGACCACATTCTGTACACATATATGACCATACACACAGAACATATACACTTATATATTTAATCCTGAATAATTCACCAAAAGATTTTAAACCCACCAAAATCCATCACAGAATTTTAAAACCCTTAAAATTTCTTCACAGAAATATCAAATCAATTCACTTATTTTCTCTCTAAGTTTATTATTTAACCTTAATTCAATCTTTTAAGATTTTAATAAATATCCAAATTCCCGGGTTGTCACAATTCATGTTATGTGTTGTCTTTGGATGTTTAAAGTTGTGTATTAGGATGTTATTTAGTGATCTGGGTTGTTACATTTTAGATCCGTACCATGTAGATTCACGAATTTAAAGATTTTAAAAATCTAGAAAAGTTGTAAAAAGTTGTCTGACAACCTAATGTCAGAGGCCTTAGATCCTTCCCTGTTTTTCGGTTTATTGTGCTTTATGTTATGGATCTGTTCTATGCCATGTGGACTATGATCTGGAGCTGGAAACAGAGTCAGGTCATGTATAGATTACAAGTTATAAGGGGTCAAAGTCAGTTGACCGACCACGAAAAATGGAAATCTGGGTAAACCTAGAAACCCAGAAAGCCTGACAACCATTTTTGAAGGCTTTGATCTTACTAATCTTTGATTGTTAGGTCAAGTTGTTGTTTTTATGTGGTAGCCTGACATGAGGACTACACAATAAAGCATTTACATCACCTAGATCCTTAACAGAATCAAGTATAAGGATGGTCAAACATAGATTGACCTACTGCTCAAGAACATTTCTGGAAAACCCAGAAATATTTAAGAACCGTTTTCTGACATCACTTTGACCTGCCTTAATCTCTCTCATGTGATGTTGTTAATCTGATATATTGCTTGATATTTGTACCCTAACATCTCTACTACATGACTGAACTTTTAGATCGCATTAAGTAAGCTCAGAATCAAAGATACAAAGCTTCAAAATAGGACCCTTATTACTACTTGAGTTTCTGGGCAACCCAGAAACTCAAGAACAAGTCTGACTACAATAAAACAAGTCTTACTATAGCGACAGAACTGTCGCTATAGGTTTTCTTGAGCCTGCGAGAACATTCATGGCAGTGAACAAGGTGCTACGTTTGACCAGGAATAAAACTTAGATCTTGTTGTTATCTAGGTTCGATTATGTGTTAAGGTTATAGTATTGATGCAATACTACAACCGTAAACAAACATCATAGCCATACTATATCAAATCAGAGATATCTGGGCTCTCAAAAACATTGTCAGGCCTGTTTTTCATTTTCTGGGTTACCCAGAAATGAAGAACAACCAAGGTACCTACTTTACAGCCTTGAATCTTTGAATTTCGTGTCTTGTTTATATGATGTAAAGGTTCAATCCGGTAGTCCATATGTTAAGCTACAAATATCATGCATTATAACAGTCTAACAACATCTCATGAGAGAAACATAAGCCGGTCAAAGCACTGTCAGAATCATGTTCTTCACGAATCTAGGTTTTCCAAAAATGGAACCCAGGTAGTTGTTCAACCTAGGTTTGACCATGATTAATTTTCATTCTGGTCATGATCTGAGTAATATAAAAGCATGGATGTGTAGTCCTCATGTTAAGCTACAAGATCCAAACAACAAATTGGCCAAACTACTAAACACGTGCAAGATCAGAGCCTTCAAAAATGGTTGTCAGACTTTTCTGGGTAATCTGGGTTACCCAGATTCGTTCGGTCATGGTCGATCAAAGGCCTTTGACCACTAATATCTTTCAATCTACACATGATTTGGGCTTGATTCTAGTTTCAGATCAAAGCTCTTACAACATAGAACAGATCTATAACATCAAACACCACTAACACTTAACACAGAGAGATCTATGAGCCTTGACATTCGGTTGTTAGACCAAAATTTAAGGTTCATAGATCAGTTCTAAAAACTTGATTTCGTGCATCTAGATGTTATAGATCTATGATCTAACAACCCAGATCACTACTTAACACCATCTAGCACCAATCTAAACAACAACTAACAACATCAACACAAATCTTGAAGATCTAGCAAGTTTAGAGTTTTATACCTCATTAATGCAATAATTTTGATTCTGATCATTATGAACTGATATAGGAGAGATAAGGGATGATATTGGCTTTCCTTATCACTTAGTTCCTCACAAAATTTTCGGATGGGAGAGAGAGAAAAGGCTTGGCAAGGCTTGGCAAGGCTAGCAAGTAAAGTAAGTGATTTTGCTCTCTTTAAATCTATATATACCATGAATGTAAATGAATTGTCTGAGATAGCTGCTGATTTATATTAATTTAAGTCACATGGCTGATATATAGTTATTCACTAACTCCATATTTGGCAAGATTTGCAAGTAACCTTCAATAATGCACAAAAGGGCTTTTTAGACATTTAGCTTACCAATTTAATGGCCATTTAGTAACTTGTACAAACCCTTAGGGTTTGACCCTTAGGATTTAACCCTTAGGGTTAAACCCTAATGTTTTAAAAATTAAATCTAGAATTTTCAAATTAAGATGTTAAAAATGGAAAACTAAGCTTTCTAATTTATAATTACTATTTTCTAATTATATTAAAGTTTACTAATCACTTTCAAGCTTGCTAATTAGGATTTAATGATTCCTAATTAAAATAGTTAATTTAACAATTAGGTTCCATAATTGTGCATTATGGTTTCTAGCTGAACCATTAGGTTTTTTTTAATAATCAATTAGGGTTATCCCTAATTAAATATATAATCAATAACATAAAAACCTTTATACTTATCTTCAAGCTCCCAAATTAGGGTTTTGATAATCCGAATTAGCGTTTCAAATTCCCAAAACTGAAATTAGTTTCCAGAATCGGTTTTTAGGGTTTCTTATCAATTGCTAGGGTTTTCTAACTGAACGTTGATGTTCTTAATATAATAATAGGGTTTGGACACTGATAAAATTTATCTGGTCAACCCTTGACCCATGACCACATTCTGTACACATATATGACCATACACACAGAACATATACACTTATATATTTAATCTGAATAATTCACCAAAAGATTTTAAACCCACCAAAATCCATCACGAATTTTAAAAATCCTTAAAATTTCTTCACGTAAATATCAAATCAATTCACTTATTTTCTCTCTAAGTTTATTATTTAACCTTAATTCAATCTTTTAAGATTTTAATAAATATCCAAATTCTCGGGTTGTCACAATTCATGTTATGTGTTGTGTTTGGATGTTTAAAGTTGTGTATTAGGATGTTATTTAGTGATCTGGGTTGTTACATTTTAGATCCGTACCATGTAGATTCACGAATTTAAAGATTTTAAAAATCTAAAAAAGTTGGAAAAAGTTGTCTGACAGCCTAATGTCAAAGGCCTTAGATCCTTCCTTGTTTTTTGGTTTATTGTGCTTTATATTATGGATCTGTTCTATGCCATGTGGACTATGATCTGGAGCTGGAAACAGAGTCAGGTCATGTATAGATTACAAGTTATAAGGGGTCAAAGTCAGTTGACCGACCACGAAAAATGGAAATCTGGGTAAACCTAGAAACCTAGAAAGCCTGACAACCATTTTTGAAGGCTTTGATCTTTACTAATCTTTGATTGTTAGGTCAAGTTGTTGTTTTTATGTGGTAGCCTGACATGAGGACTACACAATAAAGCATTTACATCACCTAGATCCTTAACAGAATCAAGTATAAGGATGGTCAAACATAGGTTGACCTACTGCTCAAGAACATTTCTGGAAAACCCAAAAATATTTAAGAACCGTTTTCTGACATCACTTTGACCTGCCTTAATCTCTCTCATGTGATGTTGTTAATCTGATATAGTGCTTGATATTTGTACCCTAACATCTCTACTATATGACTGAACTTTTAGATCGCATTAAGTAAGCTCAGAATCAAAGATACAAAGCTTCAAAATAGGACCCTTATTACTACTTGAGTTTCTGGGCAACCCAGAAACTCAAGAACAAGTCTGACTACAATTTCTGTAGCTTAGATCTGGCATTTTTGTTATAGTTTGGTCATGAAAATGAATTGTGGTTGTAGTAATACATGTATACTACAACATAAACACAAATACAAACCCAGAATCCTTATGATCTAAGATCTACGATTGGTCAAACTAGGCATCCTGATAATGGGTTTGAATGTTCTAGGTTTGGCCAAGAACACGTATAGCGACGGTTCTGTCGCTATAGGGCCCTTTAGTGACACTTAATTTCTAAAAATTAATTATTTTATTAAATAAATTAAAAATAGTTTTTAATTATTAAAAATACAAAATAAATTCCTAAAAATTATTTTAAAGCCTATAAATGGGTTTTTAATAATTTTGAATATATTTCATATATATTTAATATTTTGGAATATTAATGGTATTTAATTTATTTAATTATAATATTAAATAAATTATTTAAAACTCGATTTTAATACATGAAAAATCATTTAAAAATATACTATGGTGTTAGAAAATATTTTAAGTTATTTTTTATGACTTTTAATATTTTGTGATGAAATTCATTAATAATTTATTATTAATGGTAATTAATTTATTTAATAAATGAATTAAATAAATTATGGAAAAATAGAATTAATGATTTAAAAATCATATAAAAATGGTTTAAGTTTTATAAGAATATTTTAAGTTATAAAATATAACTTTTGATATTTTTTCATGAAAATATTAATATTTTAATATTAATAGCAATTATCTGGATCTTTTGATTTAACTATTTAAAATCATATAAATATAATTTTAAGGTATTAAAAATACTTTGTGATATTATAAATATTTTATAATATTATGTCATGATTTTCATTAATATCCGATAATAAATAAATATTAATGATAATAGAATATTGTAGTATTTATATCATATAAATGCGATATTAATAATTAAAAAATCATGATAAATGATAATAATTATCTAAAAATTATTACAAGTCTTTGAAAAATATTTTTGACTGATAATAAATTATGTAAGATAATTTTTAAGTATTTAGACCGAGTCTTTTGATAAGTAGGGTCGAGAATTGTCCGATTAGGACGTCGGGATGTCAGAATTATGCCAGATTCAACTCAGACTGCAATAGTCTGACTTGGTACTAGGTCTTATGTGTTGTATAGACTGATAGGAATATGTGTTATGTGTTTAGGTTATTCTATGTTTATATATAATAGTATTATACTGTGATGATATTATTCTAACTTGGAAATCAATATTATTAATATTAGGTCTTCAAATAAAGCTAGATAGTTGTGTAACGATAATCAACGGATCATGCAAGTTTTTCTTGAACTATTCTTTTAACTTGTGGTTAATCATTGTTGATTGTCATGTCTAAGAATTATTAAATCGTACTATGTGCATACTGCATGTATTCATCAGGTTTGAAAGGCTGATCACCTTCATTACCATTCGGTCCAGATATAATTGATATGTTCATGTACAATGTTCGTTCAGCTATGAAAATTTGTTCATGCTAGTTCACAATTATATTGTTGAATGTTAGCCAGCTTTTGTTTAATTCTTTCTATCATGATATATCCTTAATTTATTGAACTTAAACTTGCTGGGAAAATTTGTTGCTCACCCTTGCTATATCATGATAAACATTATAGATTAGAACGAATACTTCGGATACAAGGAAAAGTCAAAGTCAAGACCAGCTTGGGGAATTATGTGTGCAGCTAGATATGTAACAGTATTATATAATAATAACATTGTACATTAGATATGATATTGATTCAGGTATTATGTGTGACGCCCCCAAATCTAGGTATCTTCCAACCCGACAGATGGTGCTCCACGGTGCTACAATTCACATGAACATTCAATCGAAAAGCATCAAAAGAATGAATATGTCTTATATATATATATATTGAAAATCCATATTAACATTCCCTAGGTTCTTTATAACCGTTACAATTGTTCTTGTCATAATATCAAATATTATCTTTACAACTTATACTATTACATAGTTAAATCTATAGGTTCGTCTTCGCTTTTCCTTTATCCTTGCCGGATCCTTCGGTCCATTCGGTCTTAGCTGCATTCATATAGTTCAAGCAAGAGTGAGCATGACTAGCTCAGCAAGTACAACAATTCTATTTAACAATATGCTTGAATCATACAAATCATATATCTTTAATAACTGAACAATAGTTATGAAGTACTATCGATAATTCAAAATAGCACTTTTTTTTCTTTAAAACGTTTTACGATGACAATATTCAGTAAAACATCAATTTCGGTCCAAGACCTTGAGCATTTCATACTTTATTTGAAAAGGACATCCTGGCATAAAGTCCGTAAGTTCGACATTTCTTACGAGCATGTCTAGGTAATCAGCATATAGTACTCTATGTTGATCAACACTACATTCATTAAACGTATGTACGTTTAAGTTGTGGCAACCTCACGTGCCTGTCGTTTGACGACAAAACATTTTAGCATACTCAGTCTTCATTTGAAAACCACGCCAATATAACTTGGTACAACATTGACCATACATTGATAGATTGTAAAAAATCCAACATATCATAAATCTAGCCAATAGAATTGGCTTTGACCTCATCATATATCAATTCATGCGTAAGAATACATGAACTACAAAGCTTGTCTAGATTGAATATAGACAAGGGTTAGAATACTTGCCTTCAACGTCTATTACAGTTATTACACATTCACATTAAG
The DNA here is from genome assembly GCA_020205605.1 of Panax ginseng. Taxonomy (NCBI): domain Eukaryota; kingdom Viridiplantae; phylum Streptophyta; class Magnoliopsida; order Apiales; family Araliaceae; genus Panax; species Panax ginseng. The sequence continues at coordinate 113,421,453 of CM035128.1, read as the reverse complement.
TCTTTAAGGTCTCTACAGTAGATGATCACATCACATAACACATTAGGTCTTGAATAAAAATGCATGGTTCCTAATGAATCTTACCCTTCTTCTCAATCTAATCAGATATTAGACTTGTTACTATTGGTTTCATCTTTTCATTTTAGTTTACATTGGTATTATGTTTATGTTTGATTACTTATCTTCAACCTTTATATATCATAATTAAGGTTTAACAATGTTATAATTAAGCTTTACTTCTTTGTTAATCAGTTACCATTCATTCTATACTTGCAACCATTCTTTCGCGTTTTCCGTCAGTGACACTGCGGCGCATATTATCCTTATACAACTCACGTTATACACAGCGAGTTTCCGATGAATGAGGGTCAAACCTGACGCTACGGCGCCACTCTTTACTCTTCAAGTCGCATCACGGCATGAGACTACAGAATGTCCAGACATCGCACACAGTGACTACATATTTCCATCATTATAAGTTGAAATTTCAAGCCATACCTACTCTCACCACCAAATAGTTGACAATTTTAAATTATACAACAAACTTCCCGAACTCCAAATTTGATCATTTTAAGTCCAAATTGGCTCATTCAAAAGCCATTAGCTCACAAATCACATACTCTACGTGTTCATGCAAGAATTTTATATTTTTAACTTCGTTTACTCAAAATTCACATATTGGTTCATTTTTAACGAAAACGATAAACGTCCGTGAATGTTCAACGCTCGTTTCTTCGTTCTAAGTCAAAATTCAGTCATTTTCGAGTCTGTAACTCTATAATGCCAAATAAGACTTGTTCCCAACAAAAACCAACGTTTCTGAGTTAAAAATCAAAATTTGACCTCAAATCCGAGAATTTCACGAATTCGATGATTATCGTCCAATCATGAGAATTCCGGCATAGCTTCGTTACTTATGATTTGATTATCATTTCAAATGGATTCTATCCATCATATTGACATCTTAACATTCATATTACAACAACTTATTTTCATGATAAATTATGACTTATTCTTCATGAGTTTATAACTTATCAAAGTTTTAATTCTCATGACTTATGATAATTTAAGTCTTCTATCCAACATTCTAACATACTTTTCATATACCAAATTCATTCATGTAAACATGATACAAGTCTTACAAGTTCTTCCTTAATTCATAGCTTATCTATGAACAAAGTGTTTATTCTCGGCTTATTAGGACTTAAGCCCTTAGTTTATTTCTCCCTATCATTCTTTGCATATATGATCATTAATCCACACTTCTCTTAACAACCTACAATGGTAGAGATGTAAGACTAATGACATGAAAGGATTACCCTTGTTGAACTAGCTTTCTTCTTCTCTTTTCTAACAAATGAAAGTAGCTTATTCTTGATTATTCTCTCTAACCAATAAGTTAATTGTGTTGGATAAAATTAACAAGCAAATAATGAAATCCTAGATTTCTATTTATAGGAAAACCAAAGTGAGGGCATATTAGACAAGTTAACTTGCCACCTCCTTACTATTCATTTCCTAGATACTAAGTTAACTTGCCCACCAAATAAAATACTTGGCCATCACACTAATATCTTGGTCATCACATAATTGTCTTTGTCACCAAGATAATCAAATGATCATGGGTTGCCCCATGTGTTACTTTAACCCATTGGATCCTAGCTTGGGCTTGGATTTAATTAACTTAATTTAAGCTTTGGGCTTGTATTACCAACTTACTTGGACTTCTCATTAACAACCATTTGGGCTCTAACATTATACACACTTGGGCTTGCACATTGCATTACATTGGACTCAACAAATTGCTAACAATCCTACAAGTCCAATTCATTTAGCTAAAAGCCTTATTACATATTCTCTACGTATTATTCTCGTATTCTAACTCGTATACTCAATCTTAATATACGATATCCCATCCTTCACACATACTCGTATCTTACTTCGTATTATACTCGAATTCGTTACATCGTACAATACATACGCATCATACAATCATTATATTAACTTCTAACGCTTTATTTTCCTAACATTCTCGAATTACGTCCGCATGCAAAAAATTACGTTTTCCATACTTGAATTATTATTACATAATCCAACTTACTTTGATATTTTATCGTTACATATTTCTTGGAATTTCAAAAATAATCCCCGAGCAGAAATCAATGAATAGTATTTTTCGAAAAATTTCTCGGAAAACTTTTATTTTCGTCTTGGAAATTCAAACACTTTAATTCTCTCACATAGTCAAAATACTACTAAGTTCCGACGTTTCTAGGTTATAGAACAACATTTATCTTACTAACACGCAATAATAACAAGTAATAAAATTTTATTCATTATTTTATTCAATAAAATTATTTTACAAAGGATCTGAATTTCTCGGTCGTTACATTATGTGAAGGTTCTCGACCATGGGATTAGTGTGTAATGTTTAATGTATAAACAATTTATATTTATATCTTTCGCAATAGTTATAGAAATAGTATACCAGATCCTTGGTGATTAGGACCGGGATTTGGGGATGCTACAGTTGGTATCAAAGTTGTTGGTTATGAACCTTAGGTAGGGATACCTGAGACTAATAACCGCAGTGATTAGGATTAGGTGAAACTCAAATAGAGTTAGTAAGTCGATAAGATTCAAAGATGAATCTCGGCGGGTTATAAAGACACGAAGTTCCCTAACTCTGATAATAAAGGTGAACAGTAATGGTGAATAGATAGAGTCTAAAATACTAAAGGTACAAGGATAGGAGATCATAAAATAAAATGATCATAGTATAAAAATGAATCGTAATATATACGATGAGATCACCCCGTGGTCTGATAAAGTTATAACAGGGAATAGAATCAATCGAATGATTGAAAAGTTTACAACAAAGATTATTGTGCGTCAGTTGTACTATGAATTAGTACAGATTCGGGAAAGGATTATGAATACGAATTGAACAAAATTCGTATTGAGAAGGGAGTTAAGATTAGGTGGGGATTTAAATTGACGACTCATGTTAGTAGATAAGTTGTATGATTCCTTGTTATGGGCGGGGAATTGTACTTGGTGTAAAAACCACAAAGTTTCTGGCACTAATAATCATTGAAATGTCTGTGTCGCGCTATTTGCTATATACCTGTTGAGAAGGTGATTCTTTTCTATTGTGTATAACAGATAGATAGGGTATAGGTAGAGAATATTAGGTTAAGTATGAGTTCTTAAAACTCATACTTATGGTACATTCTTGACTCATAATTATGTGAACAGTTTATGAACCCCTCAGCGAATGGATGCCAAAGGTCTGACTAGGACAAGTTCTTAAACTTATATGATTGTGGAAAGTTCCTGAACTCATAAGTGTGGTAAGTTTGATGAACTAGGTATAGTTTTCTGTGAATGGAGTATTGAGGATAATAGAAATAGATATACTGTTTAAGCAAATGATTATTAGTGGAGACATAGGTTTTCCAAAACTCCTAGTTGTGCTAGACTTCTAAATTTTTGACATCAAGCTAAATACGCACTATGTGCTTTTGAAAATGAGTTTTTATTCTCAACTCTTGGTGACTATTGTGTATGTGTGGACTTCGGGTCATCGACACCTCGTTACCTGTTGAGATGATAAAATAAAATTGCAATGATTTTTGAACGGTTTAAAGAATAGTCTATGCTAATTGTTTCGACTAGACGAAAAATGATTTGAAATATCAAAATTTATTTATCATTAATGCACCATATAACCTGGTGCAATATTGATAAAAAATGGAGTTGTAAATACAGGAATACTCAGTATTGAATTCGATCTAAAAATCATTGTTCCACTATTGTATGATGTGTTATAACAAAGTCATATAATGACGGCATCCTCAAACGGGTTGTTAATACAGTACGTCATCATGACGTCATTTTCAAAAATATTTTTTTAAATTTTAAATTTCCAACCGGGTTTTTGGCTACACCTTAATATTTCGTTTGAAATTGATTATCGATATAAGTCTAAACATTTCGATTCAGCTAGACCAACGTTTATGAAAACTCTAAGCGTTCTTTAAAAATTTTCTCGAACCAAATTGTTTTGGTACGGATTTCGATAAAGACTAAGGTAAAAAAAAATATGCGCCTGAGGCTGATGGGATAAAAGGAACTGGGAAAAATTGTTCCAACCAGTAGTACTTGGCTAGTACTGGGCATATCGGGCTGATTACCCTATGTATCTGTAAGTATGACAGTTTTGCGGATGTATTTCTGTTTAACCCTCTCAAAAATGACAGACAATAATAGTCTATATAACTCCTCAGCACTATTTGAAAACTTTTACTCTTGTGAGGGATGTATTGGGTAGGATGTGATGCTGTGTATGAATGGTGAATGGTGCACGGTATAAGGTATAAGTTAAATTTCGGGGACGAAATTCTTAGAAGAAGGGGTGAATGTGATGACCTGAGAATTTAGATAATTTAATAAAATCTTAAAAGATTGAATAGAGGTTAAATAGTAAACCTAGACAAAAAATAAGTGAATGGATTTGAGATTTCTAGGAGTAATTTTGTGAATTTTAAAATTTTTGGTGAAGACTTGTTGTATTAAGGGTATAAGTGTATATGTTCTGTGTGTATGGTTATGTATGTGTACAGAATGTGGTTAAGGGTCAAGGTTTGACCAGATAAATTATATCAGTGGCAAAACTCTAATATTTTATTAAGAACGTCAACGTTCAATTAGAAAACCCTAATTTTAAAATTTGAAACCCTAATTGTTTCGTTAGAAACCCTAATGTACAATTATGGGACCTAATTGATAAATTAGCAATTTTAATTAGGAAATGTTAATCCTAATTAGCAAGCTTGAATTATGATTAGGAAATCTTAGACCGATGAGGCAGGTCCGTCGACACGACCACATGCTCCTCATGGTGATCGTGGAGCGACGAGTTGACGCCATTTACAACAATTTTGGAGCGTTTGCTATGGGTCTCACGCGATCGCTTGTCGAGGCCTTTGCGTAGCAAGGAACAATGCTAGAATGGCCTCAGTTCGGGACAGCAGTGCCATATCCACCACCAGATTCACCACCCGAGGAGGGTGGTACAGCCGATCATTAGGGGAGTTCTCTTGTACCCTTTACCCTCATTCAATGGGGCATTGAATACTTTAAGTTTGGGGGTATTGGGAAGTAGTATAGTAGCATGCAGTTTAGTTTTGCATGATCAGTTTAAAATGCTGCATGTTTAGTTTATTTGTTTTATGCGGTAGAAAATTTTTGTTTTAGTTAGTTGCATGTCTCACAAAAATTCTTGCTTTATAGAAATTCTTGCCTAGCCAATGATGATAGTGAATTGTGAAGGATTTTAGGGTATATTGGATAACATGAACATAGTTATAATGTTTTACACGATGGAATTCATGTTGCTGTTTAAATGCTTTCGGTTTGCACGAATGTGTTCACAATCACTTGCAGGTATAAGAATTATGTGTTGCATTGCTTGTGAGAAAATGTAGTTTTAAAAAGAGAAATGTGTGGAACATGCATGTAGACCGTATGAAACATTGACATTCGAACTTTAGGAAAACATGGGTATGCTATGTATAAAAAAATGAATAGCGATAGAATTAGCTAGTCTTATTTCGGGGCCCTGGCTACTTGAGTAAGTATGCCCGAGGGGATTGTCTCTACACCTAGCGCCCTAAGGTCTTTCATGGTCTGGGAGTCGTTGGTTGAAAGCTCGCTAAGGGGTAGCAGTGTTGCCTAATGGAATAAGGCATTGCATGTATCCATGTATAAAAAAAAGAAAAAAGAAAAGAAAATAGCAATAAACATCATGAAAGTGCGAAAATCGCCCTCGTGAGTAGCAATAAAGTAGTTAAGCCCATTGTTGAACTTTAGTTTGTTTGGATATGTTGGAACAGTCTCCGTTGCATAAGTATACATGAGTCTTAATTTAGATTATAATTTTTTGTTTTGAGCAGTTTAACATATGTATTCTTTGCTTGAATCAAGTTTTGGTGAACACAGCACACACACACAGCATCTCTATAGCATGTATGAAGTATCTGAGTGTATGATGTTATGACCAACGTTCAGTTTGAAGTTATATTTTTGAATCTGGATAATTCGCTGAGGCATTTTGGACTGAAATTCTGTTTAAGTTGGAATGATGTGAGACTAGTTTGCATAGTAATTTAGCTGTATAGTAGTTCTTTGCATTGTCATTGTTATTTAGCATGCATTGCTTGAGGGCAAGCAATAGTTCAAGTTTGGGGGTATTTGATAAGTGGATTTTACACCTACTTATTGGATATCAATTTACGCGAATTATGCCAATCTCAAGTCTATTCTAGTTTGTTTTAGTTGCATTTCATGTTATTTTGCATTGCATATATTTAGAACTCCTTTGGTGGAACAATTTCAGGAAATGGCATAGTTTAGTGGTGCTAGATGGCATGAGGATGATGTAGGTGGCATGAGGTTGACAAATGCATGGCATGAAGGTATAATGGAGTAAGGAGACCAAGCATGGAAGGAATGAGCAGCAGGACAAAGTGATAGCAGCAACAATATTGCAGAGCCAGAACTAGAATCCACAGATCAAGCAAACCGTATACCCATGCAAGATATTAGGCTTCGAGGACGCTTGCTACCACATGAGAGCCCTACCGACATCATGACTTACTACAAGTCTCGAACCCGCGCGAGGAATACATTGGGGGGCCGCGCGGCCGCGCGCGATGGCTAAAGCTGCTGATTTTTTTTATTTTTATTTTTAATTAAAAGGGTTGTATTTGGTTTTAAAACGATATCTGACTGGTGACAGACATAACTTGGATAATTTTTGACGTATTTTTCATATCGTAACTAGGGTTTACACTCTGGGAGAGATTCCAACGAAGAACGAAGCCAAAACTCCATCTTTTCTAATTCTTCTTGGGATTTTCTATCATTGTGGATTATTATTATTGTTTAACTGGATTTTTATGAGGAGTTGAACGTTGATATTGGTTTACAATCTGCAATTGGGTTTGGTCGTTTCTATCCTTCATCTTTCAATTGTTTGCTTGTTAGTCATGTTTAGCGTTGATCCCATAATGGCTTTTGGTTCAGTCATGAACTAAAGTCCATTATGGGATTCTAACGGATTTTAATATGTAGTTTAGTTGCATGCTTGATTGCTGGGGCTGTTTTATATATCATATGGGAATTCTATTATGATTGTTTTGCATGTATGAATGCTTGATCACCATTCATTTCAGTATTCGCATGGAATTGCCAATGAACATGCGAGTATGGATTGTAGTCATGATAGCATACGTATATGGGGCTGTTTTATATGGCTTGTGTATTTCGTGAATGAGATAGACATATACTTATTCACAGTATGAGTTAAAATAAGGGCTTGTGCTTAAATTCAGTATGATTGCAATTTCACATAGACATATAGTGATTTTGGTTATATTGATGATTACATGGAGTCTATCATTTCTGGATGTTGTGTAAGTAGGTCATAGTGCATTGAAAAATGGTTATGGCTCTATTAGTGCTCTTGGCTACTTTCCTATGATATGTGAACAATTCTTGCATGATAGTGGTAATTGGATGAAATATTAAATGAAGTTAGGATCCCATTATTTCCAGATTTGGTTTATTCCGTTGTTATTCTTGTTTTAGTTGTTATCTACAATTAGTTTAATTCACCCATTATAGTCATTAGTTTAAGCATATAAGTATAGTGATTTAATTGATGCATAGTAATTTAAATTTGACAACTTTCTCTGTGGGATCGATACTCTACTTACTCTGTATTACTTGTTGACACATGTATGCTTGCATGAGTTAGAGCTCTTTTTGTTAGAACTGAAAAAGAGGCAACAGAAGCCAAATGTCTAAAATGCCCTTCTTGCATTATTTATGTGATAGCTTGCAAATCTTGCCAAATGAGAGTTGTCCACCAACTCTAACAACTCCATATGACTTAAAAATCCCAGCCTTCAGCCATTTTATCAGCCAACATTCATTGCATCATACCTTTTATAGATTTAAGAGAGAGAAAAAGGATTACTTTACTTCTCATTTCACCAAGCCACTCTCTCCCTATATTTTCGGGACTTAGAGTGTGAGGGAGTGATAAACCAAGCTAGAATCAGTTCATAGAAAGTCAAGAACAGAATCAAAAAGATATAATCAAGGATCAAAGCATAATAGAGGTATAAACCCTAATCTTAAAAATTTATGTGATTCATGTTATGTGTTGTGTTTGGATGTTTAAAGTTGTTTATTAGGATGTTATTTAGTGATCTAGGTTGTTACATCTTAGATCCATAACATCTCGATGCACGAATTTAAAGATTTTAAAATCTGGAAAAGTTGGAAAAAGTTGTCTGACAGCCTAATGTTAGAGGCCTTAGATCCTTCCCTATTTTTGGTTTGTTGTGCTTTATGTTATGGATCTGTTCTATGTCGTATGGACTATGATCTGGAGCTGGAAACAGAGTCAGATCATGTATAGATTGCAAGTTATAAGTGGTCAAAGTCAGTTGACCGACCACGAAAAATGGAAATATGGGTAAACCTAGAAACCCAGAAAGCCTGACAACCATTTTTGAAGGCTTTGATCTTACTGATCTTTGATTGTTAGGTCAAGTTGTTGCTTTTTTGTGGTAGCCTGACATGAGGACTACACAATAAAGCCTTTCCATCACCCAGATCCTTAACAGAATCAAGTATAAGGATGGTTAAACATAGGTTGACCGACTGCTCAAGAACATTTCTGGAAAACCCAGAAATATTCAAGAACCATTTTCTAACATCACTTTGACCGGCCTTAATCTCTCTCATGTGATGTTGTTAATCTGATATAGTGCTTGATATTTGTACCCTAACATCTCTACTACATGACTAAACTTTTAGATCGCATTAAGTAAGCTTATAATCAAAGATACAAAGCTTCAAAATAGGACCCTTGTTACTACTTGAGTTTCTGGGCAACCCAAAAACTCAAGAACACGTCTGACAACAATTTCTGTAGCTTAGATCTGGCATTTTTGTTATAGTTTGGTCATGAAATCGAATTGTGGTTGTACTATTACATGTATACTACAACATAAACACAAATACAAACCCAGAATCCTTATGATCTAAGATATACGATTGGTCAAACTAGGCAGCCTGATAATGGGTTTGAATGTTCTGGGATTGGCCAAGAACACCTATAGCGACGGTTTTGTCGCTGTAGGGCCCTTTAGTCACACTTAATTTCTAAAAGATAATTATTTTATTAAATAAAAAAAATAGTTTTTAATTATTAAAAATACAAAATAAATTCCTAAAAATTATTTTAAAGCCTATAAATGGGTTTTTAATAATTTTGAATATATTTCATATATATTGAATATTTTGGGAATTTTAATGGTATTTAATTTATTTAATTATAATATTATATAAATTATTTAAAAATGATTTTAATACATAAAAATCATTTAAAAATATACTATAATGTTAGAAAATATTTTAAGTTATTTTGGATGACTTTTAATATTTTGTGATGAATTTTATTAATAATTTATTATTAATGGTAATTAATTTATTTAATAAATGAATTAAATAAATTATGGAAAAATAGAATTAATGATTTAAAAATCATATAAAAATGGTTTAAGTGTTATAAAAATATTTTAAGTTATAAAATATAAATTTTGATATTTTGTCATGAAAATATTAATATTTTAATATTAATAGAAATTATCGGATAATGAATTTAATCGCTTAAAAATCATATAAATATGATTTTAAGGTATTAAAATACTTTGTGATATTATAAATATTTTATAATATTATGTCATAATTTTCATTAATATTTGATAATAAATAAATATTAATGATAATAGAATATTGTGGTATTTATATCATATAAATACGATATTAATGATTAAAAAATCATGATAAATGGTAATAATTATCTGAAAATTATTACGAGTCTTTGAAAATATTTTTGACTGATAATAAATTATGTAAGATAATTTTGAAGTGTTTAGACCAAGTCTTTTGATTAGTAGGCTCGAGAATTGTTTGACTAGGATGTCGGGATGTCAGAATTATGTTGGATTCAACTCAGACTGCAATAGTCTAACTTAATACTAGGTCTTATATGTTGTATAAACTGATAGGGTTATGTGTTATGTGTTTAGATTATTCTATGTTTATATATAATAGTATTATACTGTGATGATATTATTCTAACTTGGAAATCAATATTATTAATATTAGGTCTTCAGATAAAGCTAGATAGTTACGTAACGATAATCAACGGATCAGGCAAGTTTTTCTTGAACTATTCTTTTAACTTATGGTTAATCATTGATGATTGTCATGTCTAAGAATTATTAAATCATACTCTATGCATACTGCATGTATTTATCAAGTATGAAAGGCTGATCTCCTTCATCACCATTCGGTCCAGATATAATTGATATGTTCATGTACAATGTTCATCCAGCTATGAAAATGTGTTCATGCTAGTTCACAATTATATTATTTAATGTTAGCCAGCTTTTGTTCAATTCTTTCTATCTGACATATCCTTAATTTATTGAACTTAAACTTGTTGGGCAAATTTGTTGCTCACCCTTGCTATATTATGATAAACATTGTAGATCAGAACGAATACTTCAGATACAAGGAAAAGTCAAAGTCAAGACCAACTTGGGGAATTATGTGTGCAGCTAGATGTGTAACAGTATTGTATAATAATAACATTGTATGTTAGATAGGATATTGATTCGGGTATTATGTGAAGGTTCTCGACCTTGGGATTAGTGTGTAATGTTTATAATGTATAAACAATTTATATTTTTATCTTTCGCAATAGTTATAGAAATAGTATACCAGATCCTTGGTGATTAGGATTGGGATTTGGGGATGCTACACTTAACATGGTGGATGAGAGGAAGGAGAAGTGTATATTGTAGCTCTAAAGCTTCAAGATCTGCTACTACTACTGATATTTCAAATTCCCTTTACAGTAGTAATGGTGGATGCATTAGAAAATGTTGTCTAGTTTGAAAGAGTACTTGTACGCATAGTAGGAGACGAAAGCAATTGAATATTTGATTATTGAGAGGTTTGGATTTCAAATGTATGAATGATAAGTATTTGTTCAATTATACAAAAAATATAGTCTTGAAGCTAGACTATCATCTAAAAAATTGGCTCATCCCAAACATTTTCAAACCTTATACCTATAAGTGAGAACCTTTTTCAGAAATATATAGGGGAGAAACATCACATAATACTTATCATTCTTGAATGCTTACTGTCCATCTAGATGAGAACAAGTGAAAACAAAAGATGCAAAATTAGAGGAAACTGTGCTTATAACTCATTAGAATTCTCAGAGAAAGGGAGTGGAAAGAAAATCAGATGAAAATCCCATCTCCCTCTAAAATACTACCCAAATTTTTCCTTCCTTCTCTCTAGAGATTGTAATCTCATCTCTTTAACATCTCTCTATCCTAGTTTGTCCAAAAAATTAAATCTAACACTATCGCTCCACCATACCATGCACCTACATCATTGATTCACAAGATCTGGCCGATGGTGGAGTTGGAGACGATGAAATCCTTTGATGGCTGTGGAATCCCCAAACTTGAGTAGCTGTCGCTCTCAGTCGGACCCTCGTCGAACTCTCTAAAATCCACCACTGCGGATCAAAATCCACCTCCTGCAAATCAAATTCACCTTCACTCCCTCATCGGACCCTCTTCGCACAATTTTCCGTTCATCTTCCCCACTCGATCTGATCTTCCCCGCTAGATATGAAATCTAAACACACATTGCCAGACTTTTTCCTCTTCTCATCTCTATCAACATCTTTCTTATTCTCTTTGTTATTATCGTCTTTGTTTTTCTTCGTGATTGGAGAGAGAATTTTCACCTTCTTAGTTTTTTGCTAGATTTCCTCTCGGAGTTTAGATCTGAGAAGAATGGTGGGTTTAGAGAGAGAGAAAATGAATATAAACTTTTGGGTAATAAAAATATGTTTAGGTGTCAGTCTTATCAGCAAAATTTATCCAGCAATTAGTAATGTTTGTCTATGTGGTATGTCTGTTAATGGGAGGACCACATTCGACCCAAAAATTGTAACGTTAAGGATACTTTTGGAAAAAAATAGCTTAGGGTGTAAGTGGGATATCGGGATAAACGTTGGGAGTATTTTTGGACCTTTTCCCGAGACTATTCTATGCCAAAAATAAATGAGCTACAATCTAGCATAGTTAGGCCAGCAATAGCAGCAAACCCTTTCGAGATTAAACTAGGAATAATACAGATGGTCCAGAATTCGGTTCAATTTGGGGGTGCTGCTATTGATGACCCTAACGAGCACCTACTTAGCTTACCCATAGAGACTTCAAAAGCAAAGAGAAGGAAGATAGTTTGCCAAGTTCTTGGAGGTCTTTAAAAAACTACAAATCAACATACCATTCGAAGAGGCATTGGAACAAATTCCAAGCTACGCGAAGTTTATGAAAGGCATTCTATCAAGGAAGAAGAGATTAGAGGATTATGAAACAGTTGCCTTAACAGAAGAGTGCAGTGCAGTGTTGCAACGTAAGCTACCTCCAAAGCTTAAAGACCCAGGAATTTTTACAATACCATGCTCCATTGGAAAGCTTTCTTTCAACAAATGCCTATGTGACTTGGGGGCGAGCATTAACTTGATGCCTCTATCGGTATTAAATCAATTGGGATTGCCGCTCCAAAGCTGACAAATATATCATTACAGCTTGCGGATAGATCCGTCATATACCTAAGAGGTATTGTAGAAGATGTCTTGGTTAAATTAGACAAGTTTATCTTCCTAGAAGACTTCATCATTTTGGACTATGAAGAGGATAGAGACATACCAATCATCCTTGGGAGACCTTTTCTAGCCACAGGGAGAACACTTATAGATGTACAGAAAGGAGAATTGATCATGAGAGTCCAAGATCAAGAGGACACGTTCAATATCTTTAAAGCTATGAAGTTCCCCACTGACGAGGAAGAGTGCTTCCGGATCGATGTAATCGACAGAGTGTTAAATGAAGAGGCTGGAAATTTGATTGACAGTGAGCCATTGGAAAGTGCTACTCTAGGAGAATCTTATATGGAAGATATTGAGGTTGTAGAATATGTACAAATTCTGGACACAGCACCACAGATGCAAAAATTTAAGATTCTCATTGAGCCACTCAGACTTACTAGGGAGACATCAGAACGACTCAATCCTTCTCTTAAGATGCCTCCTGACCTTGACCTTAAACCCCTTCCAAATCATTTAAGGTACACATTTTTATGTGAATCTTTAAAGTTGCATGTTATAATTGCGGCTGCACTAACGTCTGGCCAGGAAGATAAATTGCTACGAGTATTGCGAGAGTTTAAATCAGCAATTGGATGGACTATAGCAGACATAAAGGGGATCGGCCCCTCATTTTGTATGCATAAAATCCTTTTGGAAGATGATAGTAAGCCATCAGTAGAGAAATAACAAGATTGAACCCTATCATGAAGGAAGTGGTTAAGAAGGAAATCTTAAAGTGGTTAGATTTCGGGATCATTTATCTAATTTCAAACAGCTCTTGGGTGAGCCCGGTGCAGTGTGTGCCGAAGAAAGGGGGTATGACAGTGGTATCCAATGAAAATAATGAGTTAATACCTACCAGAACAGTTATGGATTGGAGGGTCTGCATGGACTACTGCAGACTGAACAAAGCTACAAGGAAAGATCATTTCCCTCTCTCATTTATTGATCAAATGCTGGATAGGCTAGCAGGTCATGAGTAATACTGCCTCCTGGATGGTTATTCTAGGTACAACCAAATAGTTATCCTCGGAAGACCAAGAGAAGACTACCTTCACTTGTCCTTATGGTACATTTACTTTTAGAAGGATGTCTTTCAGTTTATGCAATGCCCCGGCTACATTCCAAAGGTGCATGATGGCCATTTTCTCTGGTATGGTTGAGCATAATGTTGAAGTCTTCATGGATGATTTCTCAGTTTTTGGAGACTCTTTTAACTTATGTTTGGAGAATCTGGTGATGGTGCTGAAAAGGTGTGTTAAAAAAAATCTAGTTCTGAACTGGGAAAAGTGCCATTTTCTGGTACAAGAAGGTATTATTTTGGGACATAAAGTTTCAAGGAAAGGGTTAGAGGTTGACAGGGCTAAATTGGAAAATATCGAGAACTTACCTCCACCTACTTCTGTAAAAGGGGTCCGTAATGTTTTGGGGCATGCAGGCCTTTATCGTAGGTTTATCATGGACTTCTCCAAGATTACTAAGCCACTGTGCAGTTTGATATAGAAAGATGTCCAATTTAGATTTGATGAGGAATGTCTGTCATCTTTTGAGCATTTAAAAAATAAGTTGACTATAGCACCCGTGATTACAGCTCCGGATTGAGCCCTTCCATTCGAATTGATGTGTGATGCAAGCGATTTTGCTGTGGGAGCTGTATTGGGTCATAGCAGGGATAAGATCTTTCATGTTATTTATTATGCTAGCAAGACCCTGACTGATGCCCAGTTGAATTACACTACCATAGAAAAAGAGCTTCTAGCGGTGGTATACGCATTCGATAAATTTCGTTCTTATCTGATTGGGACAAGAGTGATTATATACACCGACCATGCTGCGATTTGATACTTGGTAGCCAAGAAAGATGCAAAACCTCGTCTAATTAGGTGGATTCTTCGTCTTCAAGAGTTTGATTTAGAGATCATAGACAAAAAAGGGACTGATAACCAAGTGGCTGACCACTTATCCCGATTGAAGAATCCGGGAAGGGATACGAATAACAAAGTTATGATCAATGAATCCTTCCCAGATGAACAATTGTTTGTGGTGAACGGCAAAGTGCCATGGTTCAAAAACTATGCAAACTTTCTACTGAGCAATATCATTCCCTCTGATTTGATTGGACAGCAAAAGAAGAAGTTTCTCCACGATGTTAAATGGTATATCTGGGATGAACCTTACTTGTTCAAGAAGTGTGCTGATAAGATGATTAGAAGGTGCATTCCATATAGTAAGATGGAGAGTATATTATAGGATTGCCATGCATCAGTTTATGGAGGTCATTACGAGGGAGAAAGAACAGCGGCCAAGGTTTTACAGACAGGTTTTTATTGGCCGAATCTCTTCAAGGATGCTTCCAGCTTTGTGCAGAGATGTGATAGGTGTTAGAGGGTAGGAAATATATCAAAACAAAACGAAATGCCTTTGAATACAATCCTCGAGGTTGAGATCTTCTATGTCTGGGGATTGACTTTATGGGACCGTTCATTTCGTCATGTGGAAAGTTGTACATCCTTCTGGTAGTTGATTACGTGTCCAAATAGGTGGAAGTGGCAGCTCTACCGACAAATGACGCTAGGGTGGTTCTGAGATTTCTTTACAAGAACATATTCACAAGGTTCAGGACTCCTAGGGTGATCATTAGCGATGAAGGTAGCCATTTTTGCAATCGCCAGTTTACAGCATTGTTAGCCAAATATGGGGTGAATCATCGAGTAGCTATAGCTTACCACCCCCAAATAAATGCCCAAGTAGAGGTGTCAAACTGTGAGGTGAAGAGAATATTAGAAAAGATTGTTAACCCCACGAGAAAAGATTGGTCTCTAAAGCTGGACGATGCAATATGGGCATATAGAACTGCCTACAAAACACCGCTGGGTATGTCGCCGTTTCAGCTAGTTTATGGGAAGGCTTTTCACCTTCCCATGGAACTTGAGTTTAAGGCTTATTGGGAAATTAAGAAGCTGAACTTCGATTTGAAGGTTGTAGGGGAAAACTGTCTTCTCCAACTCAATGAGTTAGATGAATTCAGATTACAAGCCTATGAAAATTCAAAATTGTACAAAGAGAAAGTGAAAAGGTGGCATGATCACAGAATCATGGAAAGAAAGTTTGAGCCAGGGCAAGTAGTACTGTTATTCAACTCTAGACTTAGACTTTTCCCAAGAAAGCTCAAATTAAGGTTATCAGGACCTTTCACAATAAAGATTGTATTTCCACATGGTGCAATTGAGATTTTTGACAAATACACAAATAAGCCCTTCAAAGTAAATAGACAGATATTGAAACACTATTATGGTGGTGAGGTCGATAGACAGAAGGTCGCCTCAATCCTTTCAACATCATGACCAAGGCAGAGATAGTCAAGCTAATGGATATAAACAAGCGCTCAATGGGAGGCACCCCATCATCTCTCTTCTCCCTCCTATTTAATTCTACATACATCATGTCTATTTCTCCCTACTGTTTAATTCTCAGTTACATATATCTCTACTTCTTCCTATTGTTTAATTATGATTGCATATATCTCTTATTTCCCCCTATTTAATTCTTAGGATCATGAAAAAATTTGTAATCAACTTTAAGTAGGAGCTTAATGCACATATCTTTTTGATAGAAATTGGATTTAAAGCATTTTTGGGTATACAATCATACATACATGATTACACAATGCAATTTTGATATGGGAATCAATTATATCTCATTTTTATTAATGCTATGTATGCAGGTTAGGTAATGAATATCAGTTTATTGCTTAGTTCCTTCTTTGTGCAAAGAAGAATCAGTCTTGGGCTCAGAGCGGCGTGGCACCTGCGCTAGGTCTCACCAAGCAAAACCACTAGGCGCGTTCTCGCCACATCCATAGCTAAACCCAGCGCACCCGCGCCAGGTATTAGTGTGCATAGAACCCAGCGCGCCTGCGCCCGAGTTTCGGTCCTAACATTTTTAAATGCTTAAAAATGTGTCCCATTCCATTATAACTTCTTTCTTCAGTTGAGACTCCACAAAGTTCCTATACGCAACCTAAAAGCCATTCTCCTAGCCAACTGCTACCTCTCGTTTCCTCTTCTATTTGGCCTCTACAACTCAGCCTATATCACCACATTTAGAAGAATTCCTCCCCATGTTCAACACCAAGTTTGGGGGTTCATCTTTAGTTTGTCTAGGGTTTGCTCATCGCATATAAGGGCTAATTTGGGGTTGGTTTAGTCTGTGCATACAGAGTACCAATTAGAGGTTTTTCATCTTCTACGATCACAGTTAAGGCTTGCAAGTAACTTCTTTGTCAATCCTCATGGCACCAAAAAGAGCACCCTTGTAACGCCCCCAAATTCAGGTACCTGAAACCTGAATTTAGTGCTTTACGATACCATTTCTATGAGCGGAAATAATACTAATAATAATAATATAAATATCAAACTTAACTTATATTTATCATAGTCTAATCCCAAGTACGCAACCTTTACTAAAATTCTTTTTATGATATAAAATACATATCATAGTCTTAATACAGTCTAACTATTACAAAAGATACCATTAAACATATTCTATTTGCTTTCCTTTTCACTTGTTCTTATCTGAACCTTCGAGTTGATCATACCTAGCTGAAAACATTTAAATTTAAAGCAAGAATGAACATTTAGGTGCCCAGCAAGTAATAACAATTATAAATATAAATAACTGAAAGAATTAAATATTTTCTTTGTACATCACTTCTACAACGAATTAATAGTTGTGAAGTAAACTGAACCGATAATAATAACATAACAATTCTATATCAAAATTTTGAAACTACGTATTGATTATATATATAGGGTAGTCGACATACTATGACAATTATTTTCTACTTTCGAAAAGGTTAGACAGAACTTCATCTGCAAACCGTCATAACTTACGAGCACGAGGGTGTACATCCCATAGACCCTGTATTGATCAATACTACATCCAAGAACTATATTATCGTTCACCTTTTTCGCCTTGGGCGCATAAAATTTTTTCATGTTCGGGATGTTCATACTTAGTCGTGAATCCAAACCAAAGCAATTTGATTGGATACAATGAGTTTTATCATATTCAACGATATTTCTGAATCTATGTCTAGCTGGGTCAAATAGCTTAGACGACTTTTACTGTATTCATAGTGGGGGGGTCAATATATATATATATATATCAACATGTGGTTAAATACAATGATTATCCAAGTTAGGACACTTGTATAACCATATTTAAAAATTAACGAACAGAATATATATCTGAATTATATAATATAATATCATGCTGATAAACAATGATCGGACATAATATATATAACAATAGGGTTAGTAATCTGGCACAATAATAATATAATTCTGAAAACTTTCTTACTTATATCCATTGCATAAAGGAAATGCAAAGGTAGGATATTTGTCTGGTCTGCTGCTTATAATACGCAACTTAGATTTATCTTTTATATAGCAACCTATCAGTAATCAGATCATTTTACTAATTAGAATAACATATCGCAACACATAGAACTACTTATTGTAGTCAGCACATAACCTAATCACCTTGTCACACATAATCAACAGTCATTAAATCACCAACAAACATTAATACAGTCAAAATATCTAAGTCTAGATCAATTTCTGAAACATGTCGGTCTACCGACGGCTTTATCGGGTAATTATCGAGTCTAAGACTATCATATTAATCAATATCTATAAGTGTTAGTCATACTATTTTTAAATGACTTAATAATAATTTTTAAAAAATTATTATAATTTATCATGAATTTTCAAACACCGGAATCATTATTAAATGATTTAAATATTAAACAATTCTATTATTATTAATATTTAATTAATATTAAACTATTAATGAAACCATTGCAAAAATCTTAAAGTTATTTATAATAACTCAAAATATTTTTAAAACATTTATATTACCCATAAATAATTTTTTTTAAACATTTAAAATCATTTTAAATAATTACTATTAATATGAAAATATTAATGTACTATTCCTCAAAATTTTAAAAGTCATTAAGTATAACTTAAAATATTTTTAATTCATTAATATCCTTTTAAATGATCTTTAAATAAATAAAACTATTTTTAAACTATTTATTTAATATCATTAATATTAAATTATTAATGAAATTATCCTTTAAATATTAGAAGTTATATTTTATAATTTAAAATATCTTTAAACACTTTATTTTCATTTAAAATGATTTTTATAATATTAAAATTATTTTTAAACTAATTTATTTAATATAAATATTAAATAAATCTAATATCATTAATATTAAATATTAATATTTTTCATGACAAAATATCAAAAGTTATATTTTATAACTTAAAATATTTTTATAACTTTTAAATTATTTTTATATAATTTTTAAATCATTAATTCTATTTTTTAATAATTTATTTAATACATTTATTAAATGAATTAATTATCATTAATATTAATTAATTAATAAAATTCATCACATAATATTAAAAGTCATTAAAAATAACTTAAAATATTTTTTATACCATAATATAATTTTAAATGATTTTTCAAGTATTAAAATCCTTTTAAATAATTTATTTAATAATATAATTAAATAAATTAAATAACTTTAATATTCCAAAATATTAAATATTTATGAAATATATTCAAAATAATTAAAAACTAATTTTTGGACATTAAAATAATTTTAAATAATTTATTTTGTATTTTTAATAATTAAAAACTAATTTTTCTATTTATTTAATAAAAGTAATTAATTTTGGAAATAAATCGTCATTAAAAGATCTACTTATAGCTGACGTAACCAAATCATATAGGTGTTCTTCTTAATTCTTCTTCATGCAACCCAGAAATTCATATGCGGTTAACGAGGGTACTACTTTAACCAAGTGTAACAATCAGATCATGATGTTTCTAGTCTATCTATTGATCACAGTGTGTAGAACTAATGTAATGCTATAAGATTCAACAACAAACACGAACAAACAACGTAAACTAAAAGAGATCTGAGCCTCCAAAAATCATGTCAGGCGTGTTCTTGAGTTTCTGGGTTGCCCAGAAATTCAAGCAGTGTCAAGGGTCTCTTTTGGAGCCTTGATTAATCCGGTCTCTGTTCATGTTTTAAGTGATTCCAATATATTAGATTGTATTACTTATGTCATAGAACAACTTAGTATCACAAAATCAACTAAACAACATTACATATACAAGATTAAGGCTGGTCAAAGCTCATTCAAAACTGTGTTCTTGAACTTTCTAGGTTTTCCAGAAATGGAACCCAGACAGTTGGTCAACCTATGTTTGACCGTGATTAATTTTTATTCTGGTCATGATCTGAGTAATATAAAAGCATGGATGTGTAGTCCTCATGTCAGGCTACAATAACAAAACAACAACGTAGCCAAAACATCAAAGATCAGTAAGATCAGAGACTTTGAAAATCTTGTCAGAGCCACCTAGAAATGGGTCGCCTGCCCAGATTTTTCGGCTTTAAATACCAACCGACTTTGACTTTGACCACGATTATCTTACAACCTATGCATGATCTGGTTCTACTAAAAGTTCTAGAACACAGATCTCATAGCATACAACAAGATCAAACATTTAAATAACAAAAATACTTAACAACCAAAGATATATGGGGTCTGACATTTGACTGTCAAACACAAAAACAAAATTTTCCATATTTTGAAAATCATCAATTTTGAGTACTTAGATGATATGGATCAGCAAGATACCAACCCAGATCATCAATATCTACTACATATAACATGTTTTAACACAAAAATCTAACATCTAACATATCAATCAAGATCAGATTTTTGGTTTAGGTTTTATACCTCTCATGAACAATTCTTGATTCTAGGCTCTTGATTGGTTATGAGCAGTAGTGGGGCTGTGTTTTGGGACTTGTATGCAATAGAAATTCGTGGGTTTGGGTGAGAGAAGTGGGTTGAGTATTTGAGCAAAAATGAGCTAAGTTATTACACTTTCTCTCTCTTGATCTCTATATATATTGGATATAATGCAATGGCTGATCTAAGTGGCTGATATGCATTTATTCTCAGCACTCTTGCAAGTTAAGGGTTGCTCAACCACTACACATATGGCAAGATATGCAAGCAACATAATATAAAATGTGGTAAAAGGGTATTTTGGTCAATTAGCTTATGTTTTTAATGGCAAAAATATAATCTTGGCAAACCCTTAGGGTTTAACCCTAAGGTTTAGCACAATTAACTTATAGAATTTCCAAATAGGGTTTACAAAAATAAAATTTTAGTTTCTAAAAATACAAAATTAAGGTTTCTTAATTAATTAGGTTTCCTAATTACATAGACTTGATAATTAGGTTTATGTTTTACTAATTATCATTAAGCGTGCCAAATTAGCAATTAGGGTTTACAATTAACAACTCGGAAATAGGGTTTTTAGAAATTAATATTCCTAAATATTAATTAGGGTTTCAAAAATTAGGGTTTTTCTAATTAACTTTTAAATTCCATAATTCTTATCCTTAATCATGATAATACAATTACAAAACATTCTCGAACTCATAATGGAGTTTTAAATTAGGGTTTCACAATTTAATGCTAGGGCTTGGTCATGATACATCATAATTGAACAACCATTAACAGTCCACACACATATACAGTACATATTTATAGCACTGAAATATAATATTATAATAAATATCATTAATCACATATCATAATTACTAGATAGATTTTAAAGTCTCGCTTGACTTCAAAACTAGGTTTTATCAGTAACATTAGGGTTTCCAAATACTGCACCACCATTGACCAATCATTAACAATGCGTAGATACAGTACTTATTTATAACACTGAAAAATCAAAATATAATTAATATTATATTATTATTCTCATTCTTTGATTAAAATCCAAAATTAGGTTTTAGATTCCATATCTAATTATCTTACATATACATACCATTATTAATTAAGTTAAATAATTAACTTAATTATTCTGAAATAAATTCATATAATAAAATAAAATAATTATTATAATAATTCTAATAATCATTTCATATATTATTTAAATAATATAAAATCATATTTTCATGAAAGATAATAAATAAAAACATTTCTACTAAAAAATTAATTATTATATGAATATACTTTATAATGAGCAATAATTCTAAAATAAAATTATTTGTAATCATTCATGTAATAAATATATTTTATATTCATCACATAAATACATACACATTACCTTGCACATATTCTCACCTTTAAAATAATAATAAAAAAAATTTATACGCAAAATTTATGATTTAATGATATAGAAAATATCGGGTTATTACAACCCTCATGCACTCCTGAGTCTTCTTCCAGCAACAGTCAGGATGAAGACATTTTAGACCTCACCAAATTCGTCAGTCTTGAGGCTCAAACCGAATATTACAGAATTGTATCGAAAACTTTTGTGAAAGAAAGGGGATTTAATCCCAGAAAGCAGGATGGGCAACTGTGGGAGATGATTAGGGAAAGATGATGGCTAGGGGTTGTGGCAAGTCCTATACCTGCCCCAATGGTCATTGTACGCGAATTCTATGTGAATGCCAAAGAAACACAGAATGGCATTTCATTTGTCAAAGGCCTCCATGTTGATTATCGCCCACAGGCGATTCGTGAGGTGTTCCATCTGCCCGACCCTCTGACTAGCAGACCAAATTGGGTGGAAGCCACACGATTTGAGACTGACTTGGATAGGGTGATCGAGGACTTGTGTGTGTTGGGAACCAAATAGAACTATAAATAAGGCACAAACACGCCCACTAACTTTCTCGATTCGATCTTTGACTGCACGCTGTGGCGTGGAACTTTTTCATCTGTGCCAAATTGATGCCATCTATACACCAACACGATATCCCAGCTAAGAGGGCAACAATATTGTGGGGAATTATCACAGGAAAGTACATTGATGTGGGCCACCTCTTCCACCAAAATATGCTACGTTATATGAGGGGCAGCACCACTAGCAGTATCCCTCATGCCTCAGTTATAGCCCATTTGTGTGCCAAAGCGGGAGTGAGCTGGGATGATGAACAGTTACAAATGTCGAGCCAGGATATTACACATGCCACTATACAAAAGTTTAATGATTGGGCTGGTGGCATAGCACACCCTCGGGGAAAAGGCTTTATTGTGTTAGTTCCATCACCAGTGTCGTCTCCACTACCAACTGAGGCATCTGCCACCCCTCCTGCCACTTCAGAGACTAATGATCGCCGGATTAGGCGATTAAAGAAGAAGGTGGATGCTCTACACGAAAATTTTGTAGCGTTCACGAACAGAATGTCTCGACCTTTAGCTGAGGCATTTGCTCAACAGGGGATGCTAGTGGAGTGGCCTCTTTTTAGTTCTACCGTGCCGTACCCACCACCAGATTCGACACCTGAGTCTCCTTATCCTTTACCTTCATTGAGGACAATGAATATTCTAAGTTTGGGGGTATTGAGTCTAGTCAGTAGTTTAGAGCATGTAGTATAATTGCATCATATAGATTAATTTCATGTTGCATATAGTTAAATGCATGTTAGTAGTTATTAGTTTAATTTTGCAGTAAAAAATTTCCTTTTTTGTTTTCTTATTATCTGTTTAGTTGCATAACATTGCATAATCCCAGGTTTTTAGTTATTTGAATTCTAATTTGGTTAATGATGACATAGAAAATTGATAGATTATTGAACTGGGTTGAAATCTTAAGCTTAGTTATAATTTTATACATGATATAATCCATGCATGTTGTTTAGATGTTATCGGGTAGCACGTCAGTGTTCCTATTTGCTTGTTGGTTAAGATTAGCATGCTTGTCTACTAAGAAGAAAACATTGTTTTTAATGACAGAATCGTGTAGGAAGTGAATAATGACTATAAGACACTGAAACTCAAGTTTTGGGAACGCATTGGGTATACTTGCTATTTAGCTTAGTTTGATTCTTTGTTCATAGATCTTAATATTTCTCTAAGGCGTGTCTTATTGGAATTCTTGACATCGCTGAAAATCTTGGGATTCATTTGCATGATAGTGTAATTGCATAGCATGCATTTCTTAGTTCGTATTTGTGTTTATTGCTTGAGAGCAAGCAATAGTTCAAGTTTGGGGGTATTTGATAAGTAGGTTTTAGACCTACTTATTGGCTATCAACTTGCTAGAATTATGCTTAAACTTAAGTATTTTTAGTATTATTTGAGTGCTTTTATGTTTGTTTTTGTAAGTTGCATCCAGGAAACTGACAAGGCATGGCAGAGGCATGGCAATGGCATGGAAATAGCTTAGAAGTGACAGAGCATGATGAGCCTGTGTTGGATTGAAAATGAAGGTGAGCTAATGCTTGTGAAGGGAGCATCTAGAAGTTATGTGAAGAAGGATGAAGTCAAGTGAAGAAAGAAAAAGAAGGAACCAGCAGCAAGGTAACAGGAAGACACCAACAGCAAGTTAGCGGCGAGAATCACGAAATTAACAAATAGTGTTGATGCGCCCATAGTATAGTTCAATGTCGGTAGCGCTTGCCAGCCAGAGAGGCTTAGTAAGCGTGAGTTGCTTACTGCCCCAATCCTTATATATATGTCTCACGCGCCGATCGGACATTTAGAAAAAGTTAACTTTTCACTTAATGTCTGTTGTAGCATATTTTCCATATAATGGTGTATTTGATGGTTACGATGGACAGAATTAAGCAGATTTATTTTGCTATTTTAGGGTTTGATAGAGATAAAGAGATTCCATAGCATTCTATTACTATTTTACTTCTCTCTTTAGATCTAGTAGCTTATGAATATTGAAGTTTTTGCTTTGGATTGAAGATGGATCTGAATTGAGTTACAGGCTAATTTTTAGCACGAGTTTAATCAGATTTATAATCTCTTTTCTCTTTAATCTCCTTGTTTTCATTGAATCTTCTAATGCTTGGTTTATATCCCATAATGGTTGTTGATTCAGAGATGAACTAACCACCATTATGTGATTCTAATGGATCTTATTACGTAGTTCAGATTTATATGCCTTATTGTCATGCTTGAATGATTATAGTTGGGTTGCCTAACTTGGTTGTGCTTATTACTTAGATGATTGATAACCATATACCCTAATAACTTATCTAGAATTAAAAAAGGAAATATAAGTTCAGACCTAACCTTGTTGGCATATGCTCATGAAATTTACATGGGATACATTTTGTGATTCGCAATCCGGATAGACATAAATCGGCTTTCCATGTGTAGTCATTGATAGAGCTTGTGCTTAAATTGATATTACTTGTAATTCACATAGACATATAGTGGGTTAGGTAATATTGATGTTCATATGAATTCTATCTGTTTTGTGGATTTTATGTGATATGAACATGGTGTATTGAAATATAGTCATGTTTTACCTTTGTGCTCTCGACTAGCAGTCCATAATATTCAGTTAAGTTAAACAAGAGGTGTATAATCTGGATGAAGCAATAAATGAAATTAGGGTCCCATATCTTTCTAAATTTAATTTCTTCACTTGTTAATTAGTTATTTTGTGTTGATAATTATTCTAGTTTTTAATTTACCTATTATTCGATCATTTAAGCAGCCAGAAATAGCTATAAAGTCATTGCATGATAGATTAGAATTAATTACCTTTCTCCGTGGGAACGATACTTAACTTAATCTATTTAGTTGTTGACCATGTATACTTGCACAAGTGTGTCTGTTTTGTTAAACCCGAAACAAGCCAACAGTGCTACATGTTCATTTGTGTCTGAAGAATTTTCTAGTCGATTAAACCTACCCCAAGAAAGCTTAGAAACTTCGTTGAACATAGATATTGCGAATAAGGAAGTAATTTCAGTAGAGTTCATTTACCGAAACTGTTGTGCAAACATTAGAGGTCACGAACTAACCGTAGAAAGGATGTGTAGGTTATTTGGCCTATATAGTGGATAATCAAAAGAAGGGAGTAGAAATGAAAAATATATCGGTAGTCAAAGATTTTCAAGACGTATTTCTAGATGATCTGGCTGGTCTTCCACCAGACAGAGAAATCGAATTTGTGATAGAATTAGCACCGGGAAATGCACCGATTTTGAAAGACCTATATCGTATAGCGCTAGTAGAAATGAAGAAAATTGAAAGTGTTGCTAGATAAGGGTTACATTCGGTCGAGTGTGTCTCCTCGGGGTGCACCAGTGTTGTTTGTAAAGAAGAAGGATGGATCAATGAGGCTTTGTATCGACTATCGGGATTTGAACTTAGTGACGATTAAGAATAGATATCCGTTGCTAAGAATAGACAACCTTTTCGATCAACTGAAGGGAACAAAGTGTTTTTCCAAGATAGATTTATGAACGGGATATCATCAGTTGAAAGTATGGAAGGAGGACATACCAAAGATGGTGTTCTGAACCCACTACGGACATTTAAAAATTTTAGTGATGTCATTTGGGTTGACAAATGCTCTGGCAACATTCATGGACTTAATGAACCGAGTTTTTAAGCCATACCTAGATAAGTTTATAGTAGTTTTTATCGATGACATTTTGATTTATTCAGAGACTAAGGAAGAGCATGTTGAACATCTGAAGATGGTATTAGAAGCATTGAGAAAGGAAAAGATGTACGCAAAATTTTCAAAATGTTAATTTTGGATGGAGAAGGTTTAATTTTTAGGACACGTGATAGATCAAAATGCGATTTCAGTGGATCCTGCAAAAGTGGAGGCAGTAAGTAAATGGGAACAACCGAAGACGGCAACAGAAGTAAGAAGTTTCTTAGGGTTAGCCGAATACTATCGAAGATTTATCCAAGATTTTTTTAAGATAGCGACCCCGCTGCCTAATCCAACGAGGAAGATGGTGAAGTTCGTGTGGACGAACAAATGCGAAGAGAGTTTCCAAGAGTTGAAGAGGAGGTTGGGCGAGGCACTTGTATTATCATTACTAGATGATACGGGAGGATTTGTGGTGTATAGTGATGCGTCGCATAGAGGATTTGGTTGTGTGCCAATGCAGCATGTCAAGGTCATTGCGTACGCGATACGATAATTGAAAGATTTTGAAAAACGATACCCTACCCATGACTTGGAGTTAGCGGCGATAGTTTTTTCATTGAAGATTTGGAGGCATTACTTGTATGGAGAAAAATGTGAGATATACACGGACCACAAAAGTCTAAAATATATCTTCACACAGAAGGAGTTGAACATGCGACAAAGAAGATTGTTGGAATGAATCAAGGATTATGACTGCGAGATTCTTTATCACCTGGGAAAGGCTAACGTAGTAGCTGACGCTTTAAGTAGAAAAGGAAAGGAGAAATTAGTTAGATTAACAACTCAAGAAGAGTTAATAAAAGAACTGGAGAAATTAGAAATAGAAGTGAAGGGACCAGGAAAGTCTGAGGGAAGATTATTTGTGATGGAAGCTCATCCGACGTTATTAGATACAATAAAGGAATCACAAGAAAGAGATGAAGAATGCGAGAAGATAAGGAATAGAATAGTAGAAAATGAAGAAGAAAAGTTCAATATGGATAAGAATGGTATATTAAGATTTGAAGGTCGAGTATGGGCGCCAGTTGTAACCGAACTGAGAGAGGAAATCTTGCACGAGGCACACAATACGACATATTCTGTTCAACCAGGAGGCACAAAAATGTATCGGGATCTTCGACAACACTTTTGGTGGCCCAATCTAAAGCGAGAGGTGGCAGAATGAGTCAGTAGATGTCTTAGTTGTCAAAGAGTCAAAGCAGAAAACCAGAGGTCAAGTAGACTACTTCAACCGTTGGAAATACCAGAATGGAAATGGGAGCATATTACGATGGACTTCGTGGTTGGACTTCCGATTATACAGAAGGGTTATGATACCATTTGGGTTATCGTGGACCGACTAATAAAGATAGCTCATTTTCTACCCATCAAGATCCAATTCAATCTCAATCAGTTAGCAAATTTATACGTAAAGGTAATTTGGCGAAACCACAACGCCGAGGAGGCTATGTGAGAATTAGAGGATAAGATAAGGAGGGACTATCCCCATCTATTTGTGTAATCTTATACCAATTCCGATGACAGAATTTTTATAAGGGGGAGGATGTAATACTTGAGAATTTTATAAATAATTTTAGTAATAAAATAAAGATATTTACGATTATTTGTGTGCATATATATATATATATATATATATATATATATATGTTACATAGGACTAATAATTCAATACAAATTGAATCATGTATGAAAGGATTAAGAAATATATTGATAATATTGATAAGCTTGGTTATGATTAATTAAGCTTAAGTGTTAAGCCATTTGTGGCATAATTAATTTCTTAAAGAGATTAATTGATGGATAACATAAATGAAGTGTTGGATCTAGGATATATCCAAGCCCGACATTAATAATGTAACATACTTGCAAAGGTTGGGAGTTTGGCCCAAGAAATTGAATTAGTATACTAATGTTTAGCCCAATGTGTATAAGTATTTGTGCCTAGCCCAAACTTAAATTAACTTGGGAATATCCCAATGTGTAGTGTGGAATAAAGAGGGGTAATATACTACATTATATGTGGGTGTGTAGGTATATATGTGTAGAGATTATATGTATATGTATACAATTAAGAAGCAAATAAGTTAGCATGTTGTACAAAAGAGCAAAAATAAAATGTAACATAGGGCAATAAGCCCCATGACCGACCATGCCCCTTCCCCTTTCCAAAATGCTAATTTTGTTTGCTAATTGAGCTTACAAGCAAAGTCCATGTGGGGAAAATGATGGTGCAAGTACTAGGAAAAGTGTGGGTTGGTAGAACTTTTCACCAACTCCACTCTTACCCTTGGTTAATACCCCAATTATTCGATAATGATTTTTCCTATAAATAGGAGCCTTAGAGTGTTGGTTGAAAATTTGCCACATTTCATTTGCTAAGTTCTAGTATAGAGAGAGTTAGAGAGAAATTGAGAGAAAAGAAGAAACCTAGGACAGCTCTTTTGTGAGACCCCGAATTTTATGAAATGAAAGTATTCAATTTTCTTATAATTATTATTTTATTTCGTAAATGGTTAAATTGATAAAGGGTTAAAGTTAAGGGTGATATGTGAAAATTTGACAAAGTAAGCAAGTTGTTATTCGTTGTGTCGGGGAATATTCGATTGGTCGGGGAATATTCGTTTTCATAGGAAATATTTGTACGACGGCATAATCATTGGTGGACCCTACAATGGAAGTATTGTTGTGGTAAGAAAACGACAGAATTATCTTTTTATAAAAATAACGGCAAAAGTGTTACCATTAAAAATTGTTGAACTACCCGGTAGTAAAAGTACAGTGATACGCGTGGTTGCATAGTAGCACACGGTATTGGTTATTGATGCTTACATGAGAAGTCACTCAGTTATACTCAATTATTGCTACAGTAATTGCTGCATCATATCTCTCATATTATTGATTCCATTATTGTCACAGTATCATTTGCATCATATGATATATTATTAAATCAATAATTGAGATGACAAAGTTATTCATATTATTAAATTGCAATATTTACAATGTCTAGAAGTTCTGTCAATGAGAGGTTTGGTCATCTAATTGTGCGCCGATAAGGAGAAATTCTTATCGGAAAGCCCCCTCTTTCCTGGGAACGACCTGGTTGTTAAATTTTGTTAGTTATAATATTAATGATGAATAAGTTCGTGTTAATTAAAGATGAAATTGATAGTTCCATTATGTTAGAATTATTAGTGTTAGTGAAAATTGACATTTATTTCAATAATAATTGATGTTTGGAAGTTATCGGGTAATTAATCGGATAAATGAGCAATTAATTGCTATTAATTCACATGATTATAACTATTTGTTCATATATGTGTACTATTGATTCACATTCATGTACTATTAGGGGAGTTGGTGCAAGATTGATAATACTTGCATGACTAATGTGAGACCCCAAATTTTATGAATAAATATTTAAATTTCTCGAAATATTTTTTTGAATATTATGGTGTGGATTTGATATAATGTTATAGTTGTGGGTAATATTTATAAATTTTTCACAGTATGCAAGTTGTTATATAATATTCGATTGGTCGGGAAATATTCTTTTTGTCGGGGAATATCCGTACGACGGCACAATCATTGGTGGACCCCACAACGGAATTATTGTTGGATTGAGAAAATGACAAAAAAAATTTATGAAAATAACGGCGGAAGTTTTACCGTTAACAATTGAAACACCCGGTGTTAAAAGTATGCGATGTCTGGCGTGGTTGCATAGTAGCACACCAGTATTGATTATTGATGCTTACGTGAGAAGTCACTCGGTTTTGTTTAATTATTGCTACAAAGAAATTCTTGCGTATTATCTCACATTATTTGATTCAACTATTATCAATATTTTATATATTATTAAATCAATAATTGAGACGACAAAGTTATTAATATTATTATTTGCAATATTAACGATGTCTAGAAGTTCTGTCCAGGAGAGGTTTGGCCACCTAATTGTGCGCCAATAGGGAGAAATCCTTATTGGAAAGCCCCCTCGTTCCTGGGAACGACCTAGTCGATTAATAATGTGAATTAGAATAATAATGATGAATTCTGTTCTATTATTATTATAAATGTAATAAAATAGAAAACTTTTTATATAAAATAGAATACTTTTTATAAAGTTTTGTTTTATTTGATTATAAATAGAATATAATATATTTTATTATGCATAGTGTTTACATAGTGCCTGCATAGTGTTTGCATAGTAAAATCTTTTTATATAAAACAGAATACTTTTATAAAGTTATTTGTTTTATTAGATTATAAATAGAATATATTATATTTTATTATGCATAGTATTTGCATAGTTCTGCATAGTGTTTGTATAGTAAAATTTTTTTATATAAAATGTAATACTTTTATAAAGTTATTTATTTTATTAGATTATAAATAGAATATATTATATTTTATTATGTATAGTGTTTTGCATAGTGCACTGCGTAGTGTTTGCATAGTAAAATCTTTTTATATAAAAATGTAATACTTTTATAAAGTTATTTGTTTTATTAGATTTTAAATAAAATATATAAATATATATATATATATATATATATATATATATAAATAGAATACATTATATTTTATTGCATAGTATCCTTTCCATTCTCTTATAAATAGGATGCTTAGTTAGAATTGAAAACACACCAGAAATTCAGAGAATTCTTCTTCTATAATCTTGAGCGTATTTCTTTAGAGTTTTAAGAAGCTTTGAGCGTAGAAAACAGTATAAGTTTTCTTCAAGAATATCCTCGCCCTACCCGTCGGAATACTCTTCTTTTTAAGGTAAGGGATATTATTATTATAGTAAGGGGTATTATTCTTTCGTATTCATGAAGAGAGTTATTTTCTTTCAATACTCGTAAGGGTTGTTATTCCATTCTTTATTATTATGTTGGAATAACTTTTGTTTATCTAAGTAATCGCATACATGGTGAAATTCTTCATTATTCCATTCTTTATTATTACATTGGAATAACTTTTATGCATCTTGATCTATCGCGTACTGTTGAATTTCATTTGTTATTCCATTCTTTATTATTACATTGGATCATCCTCATGCATGCGGATTACGCATGACCGGTTCCATTCTTTATTATTATGTTGGAACATCCATGCATGCGGATTACGCATGGCCAAGGTTCCATTCTTTATTATTACATTGGAATATCTTGTCTGCATGCGGATTACGCATGACTTCGGTTCCATTCTTTATTATTCTATTGGAACATCCATGCATGCGGATTATGCATGACTTTGGTTCCATTTTTTATTATTACATTGGGAATAACACATGCATGCGGTCTATGGCATGCATAGTGAATTCTTTTTTGTTATTCCGCTCTTTATTATTACATTGAAATGATCTCATTTATGTGGATTACTGCATGGCGTGAAAAATCCATTTGCGGTTTAAGTAATTTTTCTAACCCTCAAAAATTCTGGAAAAATTTGAAATGATAATTTGATAAGTTTTCTATATTGTGTCCAAAAATGGTGATTTTTGGATGTATAGATTAAGAGTTATGAATTTTACGGGAAAATACTATTTTAAAAGTAAACCCTTATAACTCCTTGTGGTTAACTCCAAAATTGGTGAAATTTTTTATTGAAGTACATGTATATATGATATACCGTGTAAATTTCAGAATTTTTGGACAAAAGTATAGTTTATAAAAAATGTCTAAATATTCGGCAGTTTTGGCCATATAAAAAGTAGTAAATGGATTTTTAAAATTTCGAGAAAAATATATGTTTAATATGAGACTATATTCTACTAAATCCCAAAAAAGAAATATTTTTGGGACTGATTTGGTATTTTTCATGAAAATGAACTAGTTATGAGTAAATGAATTAAATATGTTATTTGAAGTAACAAAATTGGAAAATAGAATTTTATGGCTTGGAAATCCTATATAAGGTATATGCAGATTTGTGATGAGAATTTTGGTTATTGATGATGAAATCTTATGAGTTTGGCATTTTAGGATGATTAAATGTATTAATTAGTAAAGTGTAAATAATTAAAATAAATTGTTTATAAGTTTAAGAAATGATTAAAATATTGTTATAATATTAATGATATTAGATTATGAGATTATTAAGTGATTGATAACATTTGGTTATTATTGAACGCTAGATAAATCGTATTATAAATATTTAATATTTATCATTTATCTCATTTGATTGATTCTTTATATCATTATCATTATCCTCATGCTTATATTATGATGAAAGTCATATGTGGCATGTAGTGCATAGATGGACTTGGTATGATTATGACTAGGGATTATTCGGTATAATCATGACCGTAATGTTACAAATGATGTGGTAAAAGTCCTCATTGACCCGTAGTGCATTGATGGACAGTTTTTTGTATGATTATGGCCATGGATTCTCTTCGGCCAAGGGTGCAAAGATGAATTGTTTTATGGTATGATCATGACCGTTGATGAAAACACGATTATCTTTGGCCCGTAGTGCATAGATAATTCGTGGTCTTGATATTAACGAATATCCTTGGCCTGTAGTGCAGGGATGATTTGATGATGTGGATTAATTATTGAGCTGAGTCTCAGCAATGAAATATTAATTCATGGATGTGATAATAATGAATATCATTGTCCCGTGGTGCATGGATAATTCATGGATGTGATATTAACGAATATCCTTGGCCGTAGTGCAGGGGTGATTCGTTGATGTGGATTATTTATTAAGTTGAGTCTCAGTGATAAAATATTGATAATAAACTTTTAAATTCGTAGAAGATAGTAGATATCATGCTCTACTTGACTCTTCTAAAATACACAGTTGTATGTCTTGACCAGTAGGTGCAAAAGATGAAATGATAATGAATATCTTTGGCCAGTAGTCTGAAGATGAATTTATTAAGTATGATTATAAACAGGAACTGTGATTTGGTATAACCATGATCTTTGATGTTTCAGGTAAAGATAGGTGATGAAAATTATCTTCGTCCTGGGTGCGAAGAGGGATTTAGAATCACAATTATGATTATAAGTTATTCATATGATTATGGAAAGGAACTGTTGATTGATGTTACAGGGATAAAACATTGTTGGTGGACTTTTAACGTGGAGAAGATAATAGACTTTATGGTCTATTTAACTCTTCTAATGGATTGCTCGTTCCGCTGTAACTATGGTTGAAAAATTTTATCATCTACCATATGTTCTAAATCTTTGATTTATTACTGACGAAGGCTATTGATAATTTAATTTTCTTTAGTCATGATATTCTTTTCTTTGGCTATTTGTGCTCACCCTTTTGCTTCACAATTCCTTTCGTGTAATAAGAGTAGCCGGCTTGAGTTGAAGCGGGATAACAGGAGAATAGAACGGTGGTTTATAGCTGTTGAGATTCTCCCTAAATAGTATAAAAATAATTTATTGAGAACATTAGATAAGTGTGTCGTATTGTATACGTCATTTGATATTTAATTTTGGTGAACCGAATAGGGTGAAGTGAACTCAAATTTGGAAGGGTGTTTTGTCACTATCATACAAGATGTCTAATGACATACAACCTCGTGTTATCATAAGACAGGGTTGTGCACATCCACTTGCTGAGTATATCTACGAGCACTACCTATATAATCTTGGAGTTTGGTTAAAATATAGTTCTCAATTGCAAACAGTGGAGATAGTTATATATCAAGAGATAACTCACCATTGGAAGGAACATGATAGTAATCTTCTCATTTTTCTTTGGGGTCTATTGGGTCAACCAAGGATAATTCTGTGGACATATGATATATATCATAACCTAGACACATGGCCTCCTATGTACGAAGGTTTCCTTGAGCACTTCCCAAATATTTTAATTTCTAAAACAGTTATTGACTGTACCTTTGTGTAAGGTGCAATTGTGACATGAGTCAGAGTTGGTATATATATCAAATTCACAACGTATGTGTTGTTGTATTTTGCATGACAGTTGTATAAATAAAGTTGTCGGTGTAGTATTTTCTGGCGACTCAAGATAGGTGATGTATACCTATTTTGGGGGCGTCATAACTAAGTTAAAGATGGAGGTATAGATGGAGGTACTATACTGTTATTCGTATTTTCACATAATTATAACTATTGAATCACATGATTGAACTATTGATTCACATTATTTACTATTAGGGGAGGTGGTGCAAGTTTGATAATACTTGCGGGACTAAATTAAAATGAAAGAAAAGTTAGAGGTATTGTCTTTGTAATTTTTGAGCCCCAAAACGTGCAATTATCGAAACTATATTTTTCTATAAATATAAGCTCATTATTCCTTCATTTCTCACCAATTCACTAAAGCTATAGAGCAATTATTATAGAGAGAAATTATAAAGAGAAAGAAGAAGAGAAGACTGTTACCTCTCTATTCCACTATCCAGCTTTATTCTATGGTAAGGGGTATTATTTCTTTCGTATTCATGAAGAGAGCTTCTGTTATTCCATTCTTTATTATTATGTGATACTCATTTGGTTAAAGTTTTGGCTTCTATACTCCATGAAATTAGTAGAATATCCTGGATATTTGCACTTCATCCGGTATCTTTTCATGGAAATATTCTTCTGAGCATTCTTGAATTTTACTCCACAAAGCAGTATCATGTTGACAATTTGGACGTAATTGATTTCAAGATAAATTAACTTATAAATCTTTAAAATTTATTCTTGAACTTGTTTTATTGAATTATTATGTCATTGTCATCATCCTCATGCTTATATTGTGATGCAAGTCATCTTTGGCTAACGTGCGTAGATGGACTTGGTATGATTATAATAGGGATTATTCGGTATAATCATGACTCAGTAATGTTATAAATGATGTGGTAAAAGTCCTCGAGTGCTTTGTAGTTCATTGATGGACGGTTTTGGTATGATTATGACCGAGGATTATTCGGTATAGTCGTGACCATTGATGATTTAATGAATATCCTTGGCTCGTAGTGCGTGGATGACTTCGATGATGTGGTTTATTTATTAAGTGAGTCTCGAAGAATAAAAATTGATGAAAACATTTTAAATCATAGAAGATAGTAGATATCATGCTCAACTTGACTCTTCTAATGGATTGCTTATTCCATCTGCAGCTTAAACTTGATGTCTATTGTATTTTATCGGTTTAACATTGTTGAAGACTAATGATAATTTATTACGCATTATCTTAGTCATAATATTTCTTCTTGGGCTAGTTGAGCTCACCCTTTCTTTCACTATTCTCTTGAGAAATGAGAACGTGGCGGGACTAATCGGGGAAACGAAGTGGCGGTCCAGATGATAGCATTAGTAGTCCTCACTATTCTATTAAATAGTGTGACAATAAATGTAATGAGGACTCCATTGAGTGTGGATATTGTCTAGATGACAATATTCTTATTAAAACTCTTAGATTATATTTTTTCGTATTTTACACGACTGTTGTATAATTATGTTTATATTTGTATTTTATACCATGTATTTGGCGACTCAAGATGGGTGATGTATACCTATTTTGGGGGCATCACAGTTGGTATCAAAGCTTAGGGATATAATCTCTAGCTGAGATGTGAGACAAGAACTAGGAGGGGAGAGACGGGGAATTCCTTCGCTAGTATGACCTACCTAAGTTTATTTGGTATTTAATTGGTCGGTCAAAGTATAGGGATAATATATGGTATGTCAATTAACCCTTGTTTTGTGACAGTGTTTGAAAATGACATCTGAAAATGTTGAGATCAGAAATGAAGCACATGAGACCGTTGAGTCACCAACGATCAATACCCAGGATATTGTGAAACAAGAAGACAATAATCCTCAGGTAAACAATAGCACCGATGAAATGATGAACGATGGGATGTTCAGAGGCTGTATGCAATTCATGCACCATCAGCTAAGAGAGACTCTTGTTCAAAATATAGGTAGAAATAATGGCAACCCACGGTCGGTCACCACTAAGCAGTTCAAGGAGTTGGGACCACCGGAGTTTTTGGGAAAGCCAGAACCACTTAAGGCGGAGACGTGGTTAAAGCAGATCACCAAGATATTTGATGTCTTGGGATGCTCTGAGGAGCAAAAGGTTCCCTTTGCCACCTTTATGTTGTGTGAAGAAGCAGATTACTGGTGGGAA
Source organism: Panax ginseng (assembly GCA_020205605.1). Lineage (NCBI taxonomy): Eukaryota > Viridiplantae > Streptophyta > Magnoliopsida > Apiales > Araliaceae > Panax > Panax ginseng. The sequence continues at coordinate 113,384,978 of CM035128.1, read as the reverse complement.
TCTGTAAAACATACCCAGCCTAACGCACTCAAGATGTCTTGGGAGAAGTTTTAAGAGTTGTTCAACGACAAGTACTTTCCTGAAAGTATTCGTCACATGAAGGAGGTGGAATTCATTAAGTTGGAGCAAAACAATATGAATGTGTCGCAATACGAGGCTAAATTTGCAGAGTTATCCCGGTTTGCATCCCATTTGGTCGATAATGAGGAGCGAATGACGCGAATGTTTCTAAGAGGTTTGAAACCCGATATACGTCAATACCTCATTTCTCATAAACTTTGTTTATATTCAGATGTTGTGAATAGGGCTCAGTTATTGGAGCGCGATAATGAGTTAGCACAACCAAAAGGTAATGACCAGTAACACGATAATAATCATATCGGTGGCAATGGCCATCGGAACAATGATAACCATCGTGGGGGAAATTATCATGCCAAGAATGGTAACCACTTCGGTGGTAATCATGGCCAAGATAATAGGAGTAGAAATTTCAAGAAGAGAAAGTTCAACAATGATGGAAAGACAGCAGCACCAACACCCGTTTTCAAGGAAGGAGAACGACCACCAATTGTATGCTTCAAATGTGGAGGGGAGGGACATATCAGTCCAAACTACGTGATGCAGTCCAAAGCATGTTACAATTGTGGAAAAGAAGGTCACCTAGCCCGATTTTGTCGTGCACCAAAGTCAAGTCTAGCTAGGACGGTGGCACCAAAGGCGGATACGGACAAAACAAAGTCGGTGGTTTCAGGAAGAGCATTTTTCATGACTTCTCAAAAGGCGAGTAACTCGAATGAAGTTAGCACGAGTTAGTTAATTATAAATTCTTGCGAAGTCTATACCTTATTAGATACCGGTTCTACCCATTCTTTTATCTCTCTTGCTTGCGCTCAACGTTTAAATTTGACTTCGGAGAAGTTAGACTTTGAGTTATCGGATTGAAACTCCGTTAATAGAAACCTTCATTTCATGTGTTATCCAAGTTTTGGATAAGAGTCACAGTTTTGAATAATATTTATATTGTTAGTAAATTTCCTGACGTATTCCTAAAGGACTTCTTAGCCTACCCCTAGAGCGTGAAATCGAATTTTGTATTGACCTCAGTACAAAACCCATTTCTAAAACCCTTAAATATTTTTTCACCTAGAATGAACGTATTATGCGCCAAAGACGTTGGCTCGAGCTGTTGAAGATTACGACTATACCATTCAATATCATCGTGGAAGAGCGAACGTGGTAGCTGACGCGTTGAGTAGAAGATTGTATGCGTTTACGAGTGCGATGTTGTTAACACAAAAACTCATTTCGTATAACTTACAAATGATGAAGATAGAGTTAAAGACTCTAGGGACCCACATGAAGATAACGAATATACTAGTAGAATCGATTTTAATCGATAAAGTTAAAGCCGCTCAAACTACATACTCAAAGCTGATGAATGTGAAGAAGAAGGTTCAAGAGGGCGTTATTCTAGAAGCAAGAATAGAGGAAATCTCAACCCTTGATTTTATTAGTCTATTTGAAATCCTCGATTGAGTAGGAACTGTGGCCTATAGACTCGTTTTACCGCCAAGTATGTCGCGTGTTCATAATGTTTTTCACGTATCGATGTTACGTAAATATGTGGATGACCCAAACCACGTTATTAAATTAGAACTATACGAGATAGCAGAAGATTTAACGTATGAGGAGATACATGTTAAAATCTTGGATAAGAAGGATCATATTCAACACTCAAAGGTTATACCTCAAAAGTTAGAATCTGAAATGAAGTCAAGGTATCCTCATCATACCAGGTACGTACGTAAATTTCGAGGGCAAAATTTCATAAGGAGGGGAGATTGTGAGACCCCGAATTTTATGAAATGAAAGTATTCAATTTTCTTATAATTATTATTTTATTTCGTAAATGGTTAAATTGATAAAGGGTTAAAGTTAAGGGTGATATGTGAAAATTTTACAAAGTAAGCAAGTTGTTATTCGTTGTGTCGGGGAATATTCGATTGGTCGGGGAATATTCATTTTCACAGGGAATATTCGTACAACGGCATAATCATTGGTGGACCCCACAACGGAAGTATTTTCGTAGTAAGAAAATGACAGAATTATCTTTTTATAAAAATAACGGCGAAAGTGTTACCGTTAAAAACTGTTGAACTATACGATAGTAAAAGTACAGTGATACGCGTGGTTGCATAGTAGCACACGGTATTGGTTATTGATGCTTACGTGAGAAGTCACTCGGTTATACTCAATTATTGCTACGATAATTATTTGCATCATATCTCTCGTATTATTGATTCGATTATTGTCACAAAGATCATCATCGCATTATATGATATATTATTAAATTAATAATTGAGATGACAAAGTTATTCATATTATTAAATTACAATATTTACAATATCTAGAAGTTACATCGAAGAAGGGTTTGGTCATCTAATTGCGCCGCCAATAAGGAGAAATCCTTATCGGAAGCCCCTCTTCCCCAGAAACGACACGGTTGTTAAATATTGTGAGTTATAATATTAATGATGAATAAGTTCGTGTTGATTAAAGATGAAATTGATAGTTCCATTGTGTTGGAATTATTAGTGTTAGTGAAAATCGACATTTATTTCGATAATAATTGATGTCTGGAAGTTATCAGGTAATTAATCGGATAAATGAGCAATTAATTGCCATTAATTCACATGATTATAACTATTTGTTCACATGTGTGTACTATTGATTCACATTCATGTATTATTAGGGGAGTTGGTGCAAGATTAGTAATACTTGCATGACTAAGTTAAAGATGGAGGTATAAATGGAGGTACTTATCTTTATTATTAAGTATTTTCACATGATTATAACTATTGACTCACATGATTGAACTATTGATTCACATTATTTACTATTAGGGGAGGTGGTGAAAGTTTGATAATACTTGTAGGACTAAATTAAAAATGAAAGAAAAGTTGGAGGTATTGTACTGTAATTTTTCGAGCCCCAAAACGTGCAATTATCGAAACTATATTTTTCTATAAATAGAAGCTCATTCTTCCTTCATTTCTCACCAATTTACTAAAGCTATAGAGAAATTATTATAGAGAGAAAGAAGAAGAGAAGTCTGCTACCTCTCTATTCCAGTATCCAGCTTTATTCTAAGGTAAGGGCTATTATTTCTTTCGTAATCATGAAGAGAGCTTCTGTTATTCCATTCTTTATTATTATGTTGGAATAACCTGTCTATGCGAAGTACCGCATACATGGTGAAATTCTATTGTTATTCCATTCTTTATTATTATGTTGGAATAACCTGTCTATGCAGGTACTGCATACATGATGAAATTCTTCTGTTATTCCATTCTTTATTATTCTGTTGGAATATCCTATCTGTGCGAATTACGCTAGACCTGGTACCATTCTTTATTATATTGTTTAAATATCCTATCTGTGCGGATTACGCTAGACCTGGTTCCATTCTTTAATATTCTGTTGTAATAACATGTCTGTGTAGTCTATCGCATGCATGGTGAATTCTTTGTTATTCCATTCTTTATTATTAGAATATCCTGTCTGTGCGAATTATGCTAGACATGGTTCCATTCTTTATTATTCTGTTGGAATAACCTGTCTGTGCGGTCTATCGTATGCATGGTGAATTCTTCTGTTATTCCATTCCTTATTATTTTGTTGGAATATCATGTCTGTGCGGATTACGCATGACACAGTTCCATTCTTTATTATTCTATTGGAATAACTTTGCCTGCATGTGGATTATCACATGCATGGTGAATGATCCTTCGTATTCATTCCTTATTAAATTGTGGAAATGATGCATGCACGTGATTCTGTATGGCGGGTGAAAATTCATTTGCAGTTTCATATATTCTATGATACTCATTTGGTTAAAGTTTTGGCTTCTATACTCCATGAAATTAGTAGAATATCCTGGATATTTGCGCTTCATCCGGTATCTTTTCATGAAAATATTGTTCTGAGCATTCTTGAATTTTACTCCACAAAGCAGTATCATGTTGACAATTTGGACGTAATTGATTTCAAGATAAATTAACTTATAAATATTTAAAATTTATTCTTGAACTTGTTTTATTGAATTATTATGTCATTGTCATAATCCTCATGCTTATATTATGATGAAAGTCATCTTTGGCTTACGTCCATAGATGGACTTGGTATGATTATGACCGAGGATTATTCGGTATAATCATGACTGTAAATGTTATAAATGATGTGGTAAAAGTCTTGATGAGCTTTGTAGTTCATTGATGGACAGTTTTTGGTATGATTATGACCAGGGATTATTCGGTATAGTCATGACCATTGATGATTTAATGAATATCCTTAGCCCGTAGTGCAGGAATGACTCAATGATATGGTTTATTTATTAAGCTGAGTCTTAGCGATAAAAATTGATGAAAATATTTTAAATCATAGAAGATAGTAGATATCATGCTCTACTTGACTCTTCTAATGGATTGCTTATTCCACTGCAGGTAAACTTGATGTCTATTGTATTTTATCAATTTAACATTGTTGAAGACTAATGATAATTTATTCTGCATTATATTAGTCATAATATTTCTTACTGGGCTAGTTGAGCTTACCCTTTCTTTCACTGTTCTCTTCAGGAAATGAGAACGTAGCCGGGACTAGTCGGGGAACGAAGTGATGGTCCAGATGATAGCATTAGTAGTCCTCACTATTCTGTTAAATAGTCTGACAATAAATGTAATGAGGACTCCATTGAGTGTGGATATTGTCTAGTTGACAATATTCTTATTAAAACTCCTAGATTATGTTTTGTCGTATTTTACACGACTGTTGTATAATTAAGTTTGTATTTGTATTTTGTACCATGTATTTAGCGACTCAAGATGGGTGATGTATACCTATTTTGGGGGTGTCACATCTTGCATTTTGATGGAGTTCAAGAAGGAGAAGCAAAGGTGGAGAGCTACTTGAGGTTCCTAGCTAAGAGGAAGAAAGCCTTCAAGAAGTAAGTTCATAATCTAGCTTTATTTTTGTCAAGCTAAGTTAGTATATGTAGATATAAGTAAGAAATGCATGCTTGATTGTGGGATGTTTGTGTGTTGTGTGATCATGATAGATCCAAAAGTATAAGGATGAGTATTGGAAGGATTATATGTGATATGCATGCCTTGTATGAGATAATAAAACCAAATGAATAAGAAAAATGCATGTGAGCATGAAACCTAGCTTAGTATACTTGGAAGTTTGATAATTGTGATTAAAATGTGTAAGATATGTGTATAATCCTAAAATTTTATATTAAGCATATATGAAATAAACTCATAACCCAAATTGAATTGTCGGATTCGGACATAAAACGAACTCATAGCAAAATAATTGGTAAAACATGTCCAAGTGTGAACCCTAACTTGGAAAAATCAATAATTTGATTAAATAAATATTTTGGAAAAATTGTTCAATATATCCAATATTGAAGATATGTAAGTTTATGAAATAATGGAAGTGGTTTGAACTCATTTGGATATAAAATGAACAAGTTATGGATGATTGAATCAAAAAGGGTCAAAAATCAAAATGTTGAAAAATCAGATTTTTGAATTTTGCTGGGGAACGCCTAGGCGCTCAACCCATGCTTATTTCAAGTGCCTAAGTGCTAGGCCATTTTTTGAGTTGGGTCGATCGGGTCGGGTCAAACGGGTCGATTCTTGTTTTTTTTAGTTAAAATAAGATTAATAACAAGATAAAATAAAATAATAATTAATATTAATTGTGAGTTACTAATAAACAATTAAAATGAAATTTTAATTGTACATTAGTAATTACTTTAGCTTAGATTAACCAATTAAAATAATAGTAAGGATTATTTTAAATATGGTTTAATAAATTGTAAACAATTAAAGTAATATTAAAAATTATTTTAATTATAAAAATTATTTTCAAATTGAAAGATAATTGTGAATTAATTATGGATTAATGAAGAATAAACAATTAAATAATATTAAAAGTTTTAATTGTGAACTAATAACTCAATTATAGATTAAACAAGTAAAATAGTAACTAGATTATTTTATTTGTGGACTAATAAAATACTGAATAATTAATAAGAAAATTATTTAAAGAGTGATTAAATAATACTAAGTAAAGTAAGAATACTTTATTTATGTAATGAGACATGGATAAATAAAATAAAGTGAACAATTGATTAAACAAGTAAAATAATAAAAAGAATATTTTATTTGTGGCAAATGAAGAAATTGTGTATTGTGAAGGTTAATGAATAGTAATTAAGGAAAATTACTTAAAGAGTAATTAAATGATAATGAGTAAGGTAAGAATCTTTTATTTGTATATGAATAAATAAATTAAATTGTGAACTATTAATTAAACAAGTAAAATGATAGAAGATTATTTTATTTGTAGTAAATAAAGTAAAGACTAATAAATAGAATGAAGAGAGTGATGAATAAGGGAATAATTAATTAAATAGATTGATTTGTGAATCCTAATTATATGAGGTATGTGATAGATCAATTGGATTTATATGTGGAAAAATTATAGAGATTAACCGTTAGAATGACTATGATAAACATAGGTTATTCAAAGGATAAGAAGTCAAGGTCGGATATAATCAACGACTCAGGCAAGTTCCCTAATTCTAACACTGTATATATTGTATAATTCGAATTGTTGTCATATCAACCATATTTATATCGAACAAATATCTATTATTATTCGGATATCATTTGTATACCTTGACGTTATTGCAAGCATTGAACTTATCGTTCTTAAATGCATTATAAAAGTTGTCTAAGCCTTTGATTCGGCTAGACTATTATCATGTATTAGAAAGTTATCCAAACCAATTGACTTGATGCGGACTCTCGTAAATCTACTTAGACGAGCAACCCTCATTGAAGGGAATATTATATAATTATCGGGAAACTGACGTGCGTACATACTAGCATGTTTAAATGTTATGCATAATGTAGGGTACTTTAGGTTGATCATATGTTGTACTCGTTTATATTAGATTTGTAGTATAATATTGTTAATTCTAGAAAGAGTTCTTAGTTCCTAGTGACTGCTCAGTGTTCATTCTTATTGAACCTTGAAATAATTAAACCTTTGTATCTTGTCGATATCCTTCAGTCTATAGCGACACTTATTGAGAAGTATTGATACTTCTTGTTATTCTAGAACTATCATTTACTGTTATACCTTTGAGATTCAAACTTTATAATTGTTTATTATTATTGCTATATTACTTGCTGGGAAAACTTGTTGCTCATTCTTGCTTCCCTAAAAATATTACAGTTAAGGCATAGCAAGGCGGTACTTTAGGAAAAGACAAAAGAAAGGGCAAAGATACGGAATAGCTTAGTCCTTTAAATGTAGGATAACTATTATGATTATTATTATAATGATGTATTGAGGAATGATTAACTTATGTTTAAGTTTAATTATTGGAACGTTGTAGTAACGGTCACGAGACCTTCGGACAAGAATATTTATGTTATAACAATGTAAATTATTCTATTATTATGTTGTTTATGATTTTAGTATGATATTAGAAGTTGCACGTGATGCACCGTGTAACGATCTGGAATTTCAAATTATAATTTTAAATATTTATTGAATTATATAAATATTTATTTTAGGTGTTTATTGTTGAATAAATATTTATTGATGTGATGGTCGTTCATAAATATTTGTAAATCTAAATTTATTAGATAAATTTCTAAATTAAATTAATTTATAATTTAGAGATTTGTATTATAACATGAGGTGTTATATTGGGATTAATAATTTAAAATGGTATATTAAATTATCAAATAAAATTATAACATAAAATTATAATTTTGTGGTATTTGATAAAGTGGGAAATATTTATTTAAAATATAGTATTTAACTAATTTATGGGTTAATGTTGGATATGGAAATTCAAATAAATAATATGTGATTAGAATTTATAAACTAAGGTGTTTATTAAAATAAACTAAAAAGGGTTTAATTTAGTTTTTTTTGCCAAACAAGGCTCAATATATTAATTATTTAAAAATTAAAGGGTTTTTCCAAACAAAGCCCTATGGCTTTTGGATTTCTTTTAAATTTTGAATTATAAATTATTTATACAAAATATAAATAATATATATATATATATATATAATTTTAGTAACTGATAATTCATTAAGGGCAATTAGTATAATGTCAATTTTTACGTTTGAAAGGTGAGCGTTGGTTTTAGTTTAACATTAGGTATAAGCTATATGGTCTAAGCCTAAGCCTAAGCCTAAGAAAAAACTACAAAGAAAAAGAAAAGAAGAGGTTTTAGAGAGAATTTGAGAGGGAACGTGAGCATATTCTAGTGATCGTAGCAAGAATTACATGTTAATTGAAGGTATGTTTACATAATCTTTGTATATATATATATATATATATATATATATATATATATATATATATATATATATATATATATATATATATATCGTGTATGAGTTTTACGACAATAATTTTCATACTCTGTGAATTTTATATGTTTAGAATTGATGTTCTCGAATTAGTTATGATGATTACATGTGTTTATGATGATTAGATATTATGTTTAAACAATAATTGCATGCTAATTTCGGTTTACAGTAGAAGAAAATTTTTGACAGTGTATGTTTGTATGTATTTTTTTCATATAGCTCATGTAAGTACCAATTTTGATGGCCAATTCATATGGTAAACTGTAAATTGAGTCTTGTATATGGTAGTTCATTAAGAAACGAGTATAACGTAATTTGAATGAGGTGATTTGGCCAAGTATTGAGTTCACAATGATGGATTTTAGGGATGAATATCAAATTTTGAGTTTTATATGAAAATCATGAAATTTGATAAATTAACCTAGCTTAAATTGTTGTTAAATTATTTTAATTGGTGGAATATGTCCACAAACATGTTTGTGATAGTTCTAAACCATTTTTACATGTTATTATCACTGTTTGGTGGGTGAAATTTATGTTTGTTGGGCTAAAGTCGGATACTGTTCATTAGCCTTCTCTGCGTCTGTCCGAAGCACTTGCCAGCATTATTGCCATGAAAGCAAAGGCAAAAAAGCAGGCAGCTTTCTGATCCTGAGCCTTTGTATGCACAATTTGCGCCCATACCACAGTTTGAGATTACGGTTTTCTAGCATTCTTTGCAGACTTGGGAAAATATCATAACATGGTCTGAAATTATGTTAGCATGTTAAATGTGTAATGTTAAGGTTAGCATAATATAGTGAATTGTGGTTAGTAAGTTCAAAGTTGCAAAAATGATTAGTAAATCGAGAATGCATTATGTGATAAATTAGTATACACAATGAGCGTTAGATAAGTGTTGCGAAGTATAACACTTGGAATTTCTGAAATGTAAATGGTAATGAAAGACTTGTGCTTCAATGATAAGTTTAGATAGAAGTGTTCATGTTTTGGTATGTTAGCATATCTAATAGGTATTGTGGTTCTAAAATTATGTGTAGGTGATCGTGAGTTTAATTTTATAGCTTACGCTCAAGGCAAGTTTCTAAACCCTATCTTTTTATATTAAAAAAGTTTTCTAACTCTACACTTTCTTTGAGTTAGTTCTATTATTATATTGTGTAACTTTATTCTTTTGATTGAGCAAGCTTTTTATCTTAACTGTTATTGAATAAGTCAATTGTTCCTAAAATTCATTCGAGCAAACTTTAACTCTAATGTTATTTGAAATTCTCATTTGATTGATTCATTCTAACTTTTTTATAGTTAAGTAAGTTTCTTAAGTTCTATTATTGTATAATAAACGTAGTTTTTGAACTCTCGTCTCTATTATTGAACTGTTTTAATTCTTTGCATGAGTTAATACCATGTTGGGCAAGTTTTTAGTTTCCAGCTTGCTATCAGTTAATGTACGTTCAGTAATTTCATTTCTAATGTTATAAGACTCTAACCTTAGCTTATTTATTGTTCAGGCGAAGGTTTACAATTTTATTCATTTTGTTAAATACTTATGCTCTATAGTTATTTCAAGCATGAGTTTAATATGTATAGTCAGTTCACCTATGATTCTCAATTGTTCTATGTTATGCTGTTATTAAACATTATTGATTCAACTAGTCCTCTAGCTGATGTTCGTTAAACTTCAAATTACCCTTGAAAGCTTATCCAAACCAAACTTTCTTTGGTGCGGACTTGTACTCTAAATACTTAGATGAACAACCCTATTATTAATAGGGGATAATTTACGCTTAGCGTTGAAATGTTTGTGCATAATACATTGTACGAAGGGCTGATCCCCCTAAGTACGAGGAGTCCTTATAGTCTTATGACTGTTAAAGTTGGAGTTGAATGATTACTCGCAACTGTGGACATAGTTCATGGTCTTATGACCCTCAGTTATATATATTCCATATTTTGGATTTCAGTGTTTGATTATCATTGTTAGAGTACTATCAAGTTTTGATGAGCCTATTCGTTAGCAGTTATTATTGTTATTCTCCTGTTGATTCATTATTATATCCAGTGAGAAATTGTTTTGCTCATTCTTGCATATTTATATACTCATTGCAGCTATAGTTGAGAAGGTAGATGAGCCTTCAACTAGCAAAAGAAAGGGAAAAATATACAAGTGGTGTTGATTTGTACTTTTGATTACTGTTATGATCATAGACTTTTAATAATGATGTAATGTAATAATTTAATTCCGCACTTGAATGATGTTTAAAGGTTAGATAACCTAGGATTTTTTTGAACTTAATGGTGTAACCCTATTTAAGGGGAATATTTATGATTTAGATAGTATGAATGTACGGATAGTGAGCACCAAATCTTGTGGGGGTGTCACACACCAAATTTTAGATATGAGTGTTCGAATTTGGGGGTGTCACAACTAGCACACACGCTTTGACAAAATAACTAAATGAGGTATATAATAATGTTGGTAGTGGAATTTGTGGTCCCACAAAGAAAATTAAACCAACTTATACACATTTTAACAATAATTGAGTTGTGATCCAGACTACTATAGGAAAATTAGAGTGTCGGCAAGTCCTGCCATACTTACTTTTGTAAAAAGAAATAATTGAACAAATATCTTTATATCATACTTATCTTTAATCAACACAATTTTCATTCTTTGAACCATTATTCATAATTATTAACGTAGACTCATAATACTGCCAACTAGTCTAATTATATCATATCAAATAATATGAGTTACTGTGTAACAACTACTGTGGTAATTCTTAAATGAAATACTGAGTGACTTCTTACATAAGAATCAATAATATGAATTATTGTGCAATACCATGTGATACTGTGGAATACCGTGTACTACTGTGGAATCATGCGTATTACTGTACTTTTATCATTGGGTATTTCAACAGTTTAACGGTAAAATGTTTGTCTTTATTTTTATATAAAGGTTATTTCTGTCGCTTTCTATATCTAACAGTTATTTTATTATAGGGCCAACCAATGATTGGTTATTTCGGCGCCGTCGTACGAATATTCCCTGACAAAAAGAATATTCCTCGACAAAAAGAATATTTTTTGACAAACTGTTCACTTCATATATTTTTCACATTTTTCGGATTATCCAACAATTTTCTATAATAATTTCTATTTATAAAAACTATCATTTAATAGCTTCAAAATAGAAATACTAACTCCACATACTTTTATATCTTTAAAACATCATCAATATTAATCTTATATTATTATAATATTTTTTAGCAAATTTCATAATTTTCCACCATTCATAGAATTTTTTATGAATTTCTTCTACTTTCAAACTAACTATAAATAGTTTAAAATTACAATAATTACTTCTGCTTTTCAATAATTCATCAAAAAATTACAGAAATTCTAAACTGATATTATAAGATTTCTGTAAAAACATTTCAGCCCAAATAATTTTTTTGATAATTTAATTATAAATTCCAATATTCAGAAACTCCAATAATTCATAATAATTATCACTTTTATCAAAAAAAAATTATGAATCTCATGTCCTTTCTATGTGAACTTTAATTCTCTACAACTTTGTAAAAGAAAATTTTTCTAAATTCTGCCTCTAACATAGAGAAATGGTCTTACCGTAAAAGTTTTTGAGAAAATATTTTCTGGTCATCTTCTTCGGCGATCCAAAAATTTTTCGGCGATTTTTCTCAAATTTTCTTGACCAGATCAAATCTACCATATTTCAGGAGTCTAACCATGTTTTTAGTTTTGAAAATGAACCACCAATTGTTGTTAGATCTAAATTTTTTAGCGAAATTCCGGTGAAGCTTAATTTCTTTAATTTCTTGATTTCTTTTATTTGATTCTTGTTTATACAAGTTTAGATCATCCCAACAAGCACATACATAATCTCTGTACATAAAATCCATATATGGAATCAAAAGTTTACAAAGGTTAATGAATTTACCTTTCTTATTTTCCATTTTCTTCTTTCTCTCTAATTTTCAGAATATTTGGGGGAGTACTGGAGTGAAGTATAGGAAAAAAATGATGAGATGAAATGATGGTGTTTTCCTTGCTAAAATCATTTAGATAACATCTCATGTCCCACCATTCCAAAAATTTAATTTCTCCTCTTTTATTTACTCACTTATCCATTTAATTGTTCGTTTGACCATTTATCAATTTAATACTTTACAACTTTAGAATAATAATCAAAAATTAAATTAGACTTTTATTTCATAAAAGTCGAGATCTTACAACGACACTAAGATTTGGTATATGAATATAAATGAAGTATTATGATTACATGTTTGATTAAGTAAATAAGATTTGAGAATTAAGTTGTCTATCTGATAATATGTTAATTCAGCAAACGAAATTGGTTAATTCAGCAATCTGAATTGGTTAAGTCAGCAAACTGAATTCGATAATCCGGTAAAATGAATTTAAAAAAAACAACCCAAAGACTTTAAGGCAGTAGGACCGCTAAAATTTAGAGGGACGATCGACCCTATAGAAGCTCAGACTTGGGTGAAGGAGATGGAAAAGGCTTTTGTTATCGCTAGGGTAGCAGAGGAGCAAAAGACAACTTTTGTGACACCCCCGAATTCGGGTCCTCTGACCCTGGTTCGGTCGTCACGATAAAATACAAACATCCACCTCTAAACAACATACGATAACTAAAATGCAGAATATAATAAATGTACGTTGTTCATTCAAAAGGTGTTACTAGTCCCAAGATTCGATAACCTTGGTACAATCGTACAAACATACCCTAAAATAATCATTAGGGTTCATATTACATAACAGTAATTTAAACTAGGCATAAGGTAAAGTCTTCTCCTCACAACTATCCTACATCTTTCTTTTACCCTTGTCCTTTCCTGAGGTCTCGGGCTTAACTGCAATATAATTCATGATATAGCGAGAATGAGCAACAAGTTTGTTCAGCAAGTTTAAATAAAACAATGTCCCACAAGAGCCAAGGAGTTCCAATCCCGAGTGATTATTACGCGTGGCAGGACACCAGATAGAATTTGAAGCTTGAAGACCATGGGCATGGTCCCCTCTTCCTGACTTCGTACAACCTCTAATCCCATGCCATTACGTAACTCTCGACAAAAGCGGTCCGAAGAAGGTCTTATACACCTCATTCGGATGCTCAGATTGAAGTTCTGCAAGTTCGAGCGGACATCATAGTGCACGTACTTTAAGACGGCGGGACCCGCAAAGCCCGGGGCACCCCGGGCAGCCGCAGGTGCATCTGCAGTTGCCTCAGGTACACCTGCGGCTCCCCCCTCTATAAATAGAGGGCTTGGGGTGGCCATTTAAAAAAAAGGCGAGGAAGCCCTGTCCAATTTGCTCTATACACACAGCATATTGAGTGTTTCCTCATTTTAAACACATGTTAGCTCACATATAGCTATATTTTTACCAGTGGGAGCTGGGTGTTTATCCATCTAGAGTCATAGAAGCCTGCTTTGGCAGCCCACTGTAAGCCTTCTCACACTCGATAAAGCCTTTCTCTTCATCTTTGTACACACTATTCTTCACATTGAGAGTCGTGTTGTGTGTGTATGCCCGGACTTCAGTCCGTGGTTTTCATTTCTGTCTATATATATATACTTATATATGTATATATTTATATATGGACTAACATTATCGAGTTATGCCTCGATTGAGCCTGAACTTATATGCGGGCGTTTATCTACTTATATATATATATATATATATATATATATATATATATATATATATATATATATAAAGCTGTTGTCAAACTACATGCGATGAGCACGGATTTTACATTCTTGAGCGTTTATTACATTATATATATATATATATATATATACATTTCTGTCAAACACGGATTTTACTTGAGGCCTTTTCTTTGCTTTATTTATATTTACGTCCCGCTTTGAGTTTACTTAAGTGGCGATTGATAAATCTTCTTGCTTTCTTTACATTTAGTCCCGCTTGGAGTTTACTTCGTGGCGGTTGATCGTATTTACTGCTTTATTTACATTTCTGATCCCCCATGAAGTTGCTTCGTGGTGGTTGATCATGTCCATATATATATATATATATATATATATACCGCTTTTATATATTTACATTTTTGATCCATCATGGAGGTGCTTCGTGGTGGTTGATCATGTCTGTATATATATATTTACAGCTTTTATATATATAACTGTTTACTGCTTTTCATATAAACTGTGGTATCATGTGAGCCTAGGAATCATGTGATCATAGATTCAGTCTACTGAATCTAGATTCGGTTCCCGTGATGGACATTTTCAGCTGTAAGCAGCTTGTACATTATTTACGATGTCTGAATTTCCTTGGATAGTTGTCATGCCCATGAGGAGTTCGGCACTGCTGTATATTATTTTCTTGAAGATGCCTCGCATCTCGAAAATAAAAGCAAACAAGCCGAACATTTAATAATAAAATGGAAGTATGAAAATGTCTCAATTCCTATTGAGCATAAGGTTTGAAAAACCTCTTTTATAAAACATCATTGATATATCTTGCTTAAAATTGAATTTTTATATAAATTCAAACCCTTTGTATATTGGTGCGAACGAGGCCTCGCACTACTTCCAAATAATTGCACATTGATCCACACACACACACATATTCATATAACAGTTTCTTAAAAAGTGGCGGTCACCGTGGCAACACGGATGTCGGGGGGTGCCTAACACCTTCCCTCCGCATAATCAAGCCCCCGAACCTAAATGAATCTCGGTTTCACAGACCCGTTTAGCAGTGTTACATCACTAGGTCAATGTGCAAACCTTTTCTCGGTTGCGTTGGTGCAACCAGTTAAAAACACCAACTGGCGACTCTTAAAGTCAAATCATCGACATTACACATGTCGGACCTTTTTCACTTGTTTTTTCAAACAAATCTCACCTAACATGAGAACACAAAAGAACAAGTAACGAAAAGGGACAAATAAAAATCCCGACATTGACAGGTGGCGACTCTGCTGGGGACTCCAGTAAGAGGGCTTAAGCCGCTACTACAAGCTTTTCAAAACTTTTATATGCTTGTGTGTGAATGTTGCATTTACATTTATGATGAATGTGTACAAATGCATTTTACTTACTGCACTATAATATATCTATCTGTGATGTTAGTGCTTCGTACATGTCATCATTTTCATAAACGGTGAGTCACGTTGTATGTGAATGTATGTTGTGTGGTTCCTCCACCAGGAGGCTATCCCTATCGATGTTTGATTACTAGACTCGTAGGGAGACTAATTCCAACGAGGCTCAGGAAAAGCACCACCCAAATTCGCTCCAGTTGAAAGACCGGATTAATTTCCCGTCAAGTAGATTGCGATGACCTGGGGACCTTCATGCCAAAAAGCCGCGAGAGTAACCCTAAGATAGGTCAACCTCTGATAAACCAAACGTGGAGGAAAGTCTCTTCATGCTTTCCATTTTCAATTACTTGTAAAAACATTTACTTGTAATTTTATTCCATGTTCTTCTTTATGTAATGGAAAATATGAAGAATATTTGTGCATACATGACATATTATCAAATAACGCCCATTTTGCAGAATGATATTCCTAAAATGGACACGTTATGATAGCATTTACATTATCCCTAAGACTAAACTACATAAGTCTTTTGTAGGGAAACAATTGGGCCTGTTACCCGCTCAAAATCCAAAAAGGCAACAAGCCTACAGCCAATCATGTCTTCTTCTGACCAATCTAATGCCATTTCTCAAGAAGAATTTGACAAATTGAGTAAACAAATTACAGATTGGCTGTTCTGCTAAAGGAATTGCATCAGTCTACTCAAGGTACAAAGATGCCTACACATACAGAACCCTCTACACAAGGAGGGACACAAGGTTTGGATAAAACAAATCCAGAACCTCAGTTGGATACCACCAACAAAGACCCTGAAAGCACTCATCTCAAAGGAGATCTAGACACCGGTGATATCAGGAAGAAGGTCCTTCAGATGGAAGACACTATATGTTCTCTCAAAAGGATTGGAACACATGGAAGTGTTTCATATGATGACCTTTGCATATTCCCTAGTGTTCATTATCCAGAGAAATTCAAAACCCTTGACTTTGAAAAATATAATGGGTTAGGGGATCCTTACACACATTTGAAGGTATTCATTTGGAGAACTGGATCTTATCTGAAAAATGAGAAGCTCGAATGCAATTTTGTTCCAAGAAGAGTCATTTGAGAATCCCGTTCATGGTATACCAGATTAGACAACTCCAAGATCCATAGCTGGGAAGAGCTAGCTCATGCTTTCCTCACTCAATACAGTTTTCAATCTCAGATGGCTCCTGATCGGTACCAGATTACCAAGGTCAAGAAACAGTCTAATGAGTCTTTTAGAGAGTATGCTCAAAGGTGGAGGTTCCTTGCTGCTCAAGTTATTCCTTCCATGACGGAATCAGAAATGGTCATGACTTTCATAGACATACAGGAAGCTCCTTTCTATGAAAGAGTCTTAGCTGGTATTGGCAAACCATTCTCTGAAATGATCAAGCATGGAGAGATGGCTGAGATGGGATTGAAGTCTGGTAAGATTCAAGACCTAGCCGCTCTTAAAGTAGTTCTTTGAGCACATCCAAATTGATCTTATGGAAACAACCCCGAGATCCATAAAAAGAAAGAGGAGGATGTTTCCTTGATACTACAAGGTCAAAAAGGCAATCGAACATGCCTATCTGAGAGGAGAAACTACTCCCTTTCCAAGCACGATCTTCAAACCCTCCATTGCCTAAAGGTGGATATCAAAAGCGCCCTCGAACGTTCACACCCTTAGGGGATTAAACGAGAATATTCTTTCTCTTCCGACTACTCGGAAGAAAATCACACATCTTCTTCCACCAGCCAACCCTAATGGGAGGGGTTTCAATGCTACTCGGAAGTGTGCTTATCATGCCGGAGCACCTGGACATGATACTCAAGATTGTTGGGCCTTGAAACACAAGATTCAAGATTTGATAGACAACGGTGAGATCGTGGTCACCAAACCAGATCAACCTCATGTGCAAGACAACCCTCTTCCTCAACACAAAGAAGAAGAGGTCAACATGATTAGTTGGAGCGCTGGACAGAGTTTTAATTTTAACGGTGAATCATCCCTGACCATCAAAGATGGTGTTGATAGATGGGATTACACAAAGTTTCAATTTGATATGGAACGAAAGATGAAAGCTCTTTGTAAGCAAATTGAGCAATTGGCAGAACTGGTGACCCATCAGCATCAAGTCACACGCCAATTAGTTAGCCAGGAGTATGCCTATCTCCTTCCTTTTGTTATGAATGCTCCACCATCACCTGCAAAAAGAGAAGCTATGGAGGATAAGGTTACAAAGAGAGCAAATGCTAAAGCCCATCGGGATTTTGCCAATCAAAGGGAATTTAAATACCTGGGCCAACCTATGGAGGAGATATTTCAGATGTTAATCAACGAAGGAAGAATTACCTCCCTTCTACCTCTTTCTACCTCCAATTAATCCTCGTTCAAGATGGTTTAACTCTGATGGAGTTTGTCAATATCATTCACATTCTCGCGGTCACAGCACAGAAGAATGTTGGGCACTCCGCCACCTTATTCAGAATCTAATTGATAGCGGTGTCCTGCAACTAGCAGACGATGACACTGTGCTACTTGAGAGTGGGAATACATGTCCTACCAAATGGAAGGGATCAGTAGCAATTATATCCACTAAGACTGATGAGACTGTCAAATAATTTCCCATACAAGCAATTCAACTCAAAGGAGCTGACAATCCTTTGAAAGTGGCCGCACCAGAGCCAATTTCTTTACCCTTCAGACCACAGTATCCTGTTGTCAGCTTACACAAAGTCCCATAGAATTACGGGGAAGCTGAAGGATCCACATCTCATACTACTGCTACAGTGTCGAAGGAAAATCCACTGTATCTTCCTCAGCAGGTTATGAAGCCCACTTTCAAAGCAAAGGGGAAGATTCCCATGGAGAAGATTGAATAATTCCTCTGCACTATGGGCCATAATGAAGCCAAGGTGGTTTTAAGCTTAAGAGAAACTCCACATCAGATCTCAATACTGGACTTAGTTTTCTCTTCTGAGGATCATAGGAAGATTTTATTTAAGGTTTTGGAAGAAGCCTACTTGCCAAAATCAGGGGATGCAAAAAAATTTCAACATATGGTTGATCACATTTTCAATAACAATGTGATATCCTTCACTGATGACGACATACCGCCCGAAGGGACTGGTCATTGCAAGCCATTACACATCGCAGTTTTGTCCTCCGAGTATATGTTAGCTGGAGTTCTGATAGATGGAGGTTCGTCTCTGAATATCTGTCCATATGCCACCTTAATGAAGATGAACATCAATCTCAAAAGGATCCGAAGCAGCCATACGGTTATCAAAGCTTTTGATGGATCCCGATGAAATTTTGTCAGAGAGATTGAGTTGCCAATTGAGATTAGTCCAAACACATTCAATGTATCCTTCCATGTCTTCAAGATAGATTCAGGATACAACCTGCTATTGGGGAGACCATGGATCCACATGGCTGGAGTCGTTCCTTCTACACTACATCAGCAACTCAAATACATTGTCAACAATAGCCTAGTCAATATCAATGCTGAGTCAGATTATCCTGAACAAGGAGATCTACTAATCATCAGCTTTAATTCAGAAGTTGAGTCGGCCAGTTTTTATACTTTGGAAGTGAGTAACACGCAATACCATCCAATTGGAGCACCACTTCCCGTACCCAAGATTTCTGCCGATGTTATGTCGGCCACTCAAGAAATGATGTCATTAGCCTGGACAAGGGCTTGGTAAAAATCATCAAGGTATTAAGCACCCTATTCAAGTGTCCAGTCAAACTGGTATATCCGAACTAGGCTATTCTGCCAGTTCCAGTCATAGGAATCCTCATAAGCATAAACAGGTTCCTCAAGCTTCCGCCACACGGCAATTTTCTCCACCTGCACCTCATAAGCTGATACAGTCTCCGGTAAAGGTGCCAGCCCAAGTTATGGCTATGCTGTTTCCCAAACTAGTACCGTTTAAAGCAAAAGAGGTGCTAATTCCTGATCCCGAAGTGGAAGAAAGGGAGCGGAAATGTAAACATGACATCGCCTTGATGATGTCAGGCATACGCATCATTGTTCATGATGAACATACAAACAGATACACCCTAGACGATGATTGCCCAGATGTTATGGTCATCATTCAGGAAAAGGAGGACGATGACAGCCCCTCCATCACTGCAGTCCATCAGGACTTTACCCTCGACAATTGGAGCAGCACTCCATGCATTGGTCGATGAGGGTAAAACGGGCAGAAATCACTTTGCCCTGTAGATAACTTTAATTGTTTACTTTTCTATACAATATTAGCAGTTATTTTATCAGAACATGCTAACACTTTTGTATGATTAAACAGTTTCATATATTAAGTGAAAGAATATTTTGTTTCAAGACTCTGAATTTAGATGTGCATGTACTTGCTGATGAGGTGCCTTTTCTCCACAAGGACTGTAACTTTGATGCAAAGTTGGACTCAGACTTGGTGGAAATACAAGAGGACATTGAGACACCTCAGGAAATTAAGGAATGGGTCACAGACAAACCTAAACCCAACCTTGACCAAACCACTTCTTTCAATCTTGGAACCTTAGAAAGCCCTAAGCTAATACAGATTGGTTCAGACCTAACCCCAAACCATCAGAATGACATGGTTGCGCTATTAACCCAATTCCAGGATGTGTTTGCATGGTCTCACGAAGACATGGTGGGTTTGTCCACTGACATTGTCCTTCATCGCCTTCCCATTAAGGAGGGATTTAAGCCAGTCAGACAGAAGCTCAGGTGATTGAAACCTGAGTGGAGTTTAAAGGTTAAAGAGGAAATTGTGAAACAATTTCAAGCTGGCATTATCATGGTGTCTACATATCCGGAATGGATATCCAACATTTTTCATGTGCCTAAACCAGGAGGAAAGGTGCGAGTTTGCGTGGATTATCGGGATCTGAACAAAGCTTGCCTTAAAGATAGCTTTCCCGTGCCCTTTATCCACATTCTCATTGACAATACTGCTCCATACGGCATGTACTCCTTTGCGGATTACTTTGCGGGGTACCATCAGATTATGGTCACTGAGGAAGACCATGAGAAAACTGCTTTCATCACGCCTTGGGGAACATTCTGCTATAGACGGTTGTCATTCAGCCTCATCAATGCCGGGGTAACCTACCAGCGAGCTATGATGGTTCTCTTCCACAATTTAATGCACAAAGAGATAGAGATCTACGTGGATGACATCATTGTCAAGTCCCAAAGGGAGGAAGACCACATAGACCATCTCAAAAAGCTCTTCAACAGGTTGCGCAAGTACAACTTGAAGTTGAATCCAGCCAAGTGCACCTTTGGTGTCAAATCAGGTAAGTTGCTAGGTTTCCTAGTCAGCCACAAAAGGATTGAGCTGGATCCCACCAAAATTCAGGCCATCAAGGAAATGCCCATTCCTCAGACAGAGAAGAAAATATGGGGATTTTTGGGAAGAATCAACTTCATTAGCAGGTTTATTTCTCAACTCACAGCAACCTGTGAGCCCATCTTCAAATTGCTAAGGAAGAACTCCTCCATGAAATGGAACGATGAATGTCAGAAAGCCTTCCTTACAATCAAAGACCAGCTGGTTAACGCTCCTATTTTGGTACCTCCCAGGGATGATGTTCCCCTATTTATGTACCTGTCCATTAATGACAATGCCATGGGCTATATGCTGGGGCAAAAAGACAATAGAGGCCAAGAATGAGCTATCTATTACCTCAGCAAAAGATTCAGTAGCAGTGAACACAAGTAAACTCTGGTTGAGAAGACTTGTTGTGCTTTAGCATGGGCTTCCATGAGGTTACAGCATTACCTCCATGGTCACACAACCCATCTCATATCCCACGTGGATCCTCTCAAGTATGTGTTCAGTAAGCCCATACTCAATTGTCGACTGTCCAGATGGTAGTTGATTCTATAGCAATTTGATATCTTTTATGTGACGCAAAAGTCTATCAAAGGTCAAGGAATTGCGGATCAACTGGCCGCCGCACATGCAGGGGATTACAAACCCTTAGAAACATATTTTCCCGATGAAGGGGTAATGGCAGTTCAGCAACACCATCAGTACGATGCATGCCACACATGGAAAATGTATTTCGATGGAGCTGTTAACATGGAAGGCTCTGGAGCTAGAGCAGTTCTAGTATCCCAGACGGGAGGAAGCGATATCCGTCATCGGCAATCAAATTGCGCTTTATCGGCCAACAACACAACCCAGTATGAAGGATGTATCATGGGGCTAAAAAACTTGCCCGCTCAATGGGCATCGGCATTTAACGATCTTTGGGGATTCAAAGTTGGTAATCAAACAATCCACAGAAATCTATCAAACCAAGGAACTACATTTGCTGCCTTACCATCGGCAAGTTTTACAGATGGCTTTGGAGTTCGAAGAAATCTCCTTTCTACACATTTCTCATAATAGGAATGATTTTGCGGATGCACTAGAAATGTTGGCCTCCTTGATTCATGTACCTGACAAGGAAAATATGCCAAGCATCATATTTGCCCTACAAAAGTTTATGGGAACTATATTGGAGAAGTATCGGATGAGTTACCTCCCATCCATAACCCTTGGTATCAGCATATCAAGGATTATCTGCGAGATGGATCTACACCCACTGAGGCGAGCCTGACTAAAAAGTGGCGGATCCATCGACTTGCTATGAAATTCTACCTGAGCGGAGATGCACTCTACAAAAGAGATGCAGGATTAGGTCTCCTCAGATGTCTAGACAAAGACCAAACTCAGAGGCTCATGGATGAGATCCATTGTGGAGTATGTGGCCCCCACATGAGCGGACCCCTACTTGTTAAGAAGATCCTCATAATAGGGCATTATTGGCTTACACTCAAAGTTGACTATGATGATCACATCAAGAGGTGTTATCAATGCCAGATTCATGGGAATGTTATCCACGCCCCTCCAAGGGAACTCCACAATATGAGTTCGCCATGGCCCTTCTCAATGTGGGGAATGGACATGATCGGACCCATCGAGCCCAAAGCCAGTAATGGACATCGATTCATATTCACCATGATCGACTACTTCACCAAATGGGTAGAAGCAACCTCTTTCCCCAAGGTTACCAAAGAAGTCATCATTGCTTTCATCAAAAATAATATCGTCTGTCGATATGGACAACCAGAGGTCATTGTGTCAGATAATGCTAAGAACCTCAACAACAAAATGATGGAGAAGTTATGCAGTAAATTCCAAATCAAACACCTTAACTCCGTTATCTACCGTCCAAAGATGAATAGTACTGTTGAAGCGGCTAATAAAAACATCAAGAAGATCATGCAGAAAATGTCTACCAATCACAAAGGATGGCCTAACCTCTTGCCTCTGACCTTATTAGCCTACAGAACCTCAATGCGTACTTCCACTGGGGCAACCCCCTACTCATTAGCCTATGGGATGGAAGCAGTGCTCCCCATAGAGGTGGAAATGGAATCCCTCAGAGTGTTGATGGATGCTCAACTGGATGAAGACCAATGGGTACAAAACAGGTATCACCAATTGTCTCTAATAGATGAAAGGCGAACCGCAGCTATCTTCCATGGTCAGTTATATCAGCAAAGGATCGCACGATCTTACAACAGGAAAGTCCGGCTACGGCAGTTTAAACAACACGACTTGGTTTTGAAGAAGATCATTGACAACCAAGATCAATCTAAGAGAAAATTCGCTCCTAACTGGGAAGGCCCGTTTGCTGTCAAGGAGGTATTGACAGGAGGCGCTCTCAGACTACAGGAAATGGATGGCGATGAATTTCCACAGCTTATCAACTCGGACAACGTGAAACGATACTATGTCTGAAGTTACCATCAAGAAAACATCCTAGTTTTTTGGATCATCAAATCACCAGTCATTTCGATTTTCTAACCCTTTATACATACTCTTCTACCCCTCAGGGAAACATACATTTCAAACCAGCAGCCTGGTTTTACCTCATTTAAAAACGTCCATACAATTTGATTATCCTGAAGACGGGATTAAACCTTTCATACCTGCAGTTTGTCCTAAAGACGGGATTAAACTTTCCTATGCTTGCAGTTTGTCCTGAAGACTGGATCAAACTTTTTCCACACCTGCAGTTTGTCCCAATCATGGGATCAAACTTTCTTCTCCCCGCAGTATAGCCTGCACATGGGATTCATACTTCTCTTCGGCTGCAATTTGTCCTGAGGGGCGAACTACGTCGACCTGATCTCCTTGATACACGGGAGTACGTAGGCAACCATATTCTATATGGCCCGGTCGCAATAAACAAAAAATAATAAAAACATTTCTACCCTTTCTCTACAAAAACAAAAATAACAAAAACACTTCTACACCCTTCTTCATCAATAAAGCTTCTACACCCATCTGCCTTTCACATTCAGTGTTGAACCTCTTACACCAGGTTGGAACTACGCAGACCTGATCTCCTCTTCAATAGGTGTGCGTAGGCAGCAATTTATGGTTCGGTCTAACCCCCTACCAGAACAAAAATACTTGTCACACGGTACTGAGATCAAACTTTAATCCACCGCATTTCATTGGCTTCAGACCAAATGGATGGAATTACCCAACCTCTCCTCACCAATAGGAGATTCGGTGACTATCTAAGATGCGGTTGTGCCTCAAAGAGCAACACCAATCCATAAGAGATGGAATTAACTAGGCTTCTCACAAATAGAAGTACTGATGACCATCTGTGGTGCGGTCAATCTCAGAGAGGAAAAGCCACACTCCTCTCCACATTTCCATACAGAAACCAGTCCCAAGACACCAAAGATGGTAGGGATACATACAGATCAATGATCCATTTTGAAAGATCATGCGACGTCTCAATGTCCACATATCAAGGATGAGTTCAGAATGCATCAAGATCACAAGCCCTGAAGAAACAGGCAAATATCAAGTAGGTATCAAGGCACAACTGAAAGGGAAGTAAATCAAAATATATTTCTCTGCCATATATAATACTGTTTGATATATACAATATGTGTTGTACATGAAAAAATGGCTAAGCTAGTCTGTAAAGGAAAATAAAAGTCTATCTACGGATCTATGTGTATACGGACTATCAGATCTAACATAGCATCCCTCTCTGAAGAAGGAGGTAACGCAGCAAGCTCCTGCCCAATGGTATCTACACGAGCTAGCAGATCAGAGGCTAACTGCATGGTGTCATGATGCTCATCGATGTATGCACTCATATCGGCAAGGATGTCAGTCGTATGGGATCTCACTGAAGTACTGTCTGCAACGGCCACATCCCGAGCAGATAGGGCATCATCCCGCTCCACAATCAATGCATCTCTGGCTGATCTAGCCTCATCTCTCTTTAATAGAGTTGTGTCTCTCCCATCAAGAGCTATCAACATCGAGGCCCTAGCCTGATCTCTCTCATAGGTCATCAGATGTAGACTCTGCTCCAAATATCGCGGTTGAATCTTTGAATGGAGTACTTCGTAGTGGGGAGAATCCATCACAAATGTTGGCAACCCAAAGAAAAATCTTCCTCGATGGGAATATCAGCCTCCTCTATAGGCTCCTCATCGTCAAAATCAGTCCTCTACATTGTGGATACTACCGCAGCCGATGCAGTCTCCATCCATGCGGAATACTCTGCAGAACAACCCGGATGGCTGATAGAAAACTCAGATAGCTCTCACGATCCCAACAGTATACAACTCGGATCATCCTCTGGCGATAAATGTCAAGAAGTAAAGCAATCGACTCGATGCCCCCTCAAAAGGATGAAAATCCTGAAACTGGTCAAACTGACACATCACGGCCAGCGGTTGGTAAGTAATAATGCCTCTCAAACCAGCCAGAGGAAGATAATCCATGCCCGAAGCATGAGTAATGAAGTTGTAAGGTGAGTGACGCCCTGTACACGGTAATATAGCAAACGGATCTCCAATCCCTGCCAGGAAAGCTGACCAAGATGCAGCATATGTACACTCCGTAGGCTGAAAGGAGTATGACATGGCTATATCATGGGTGAAACAATATCCATGCCATCTAAAAGTGCCAATCGGTCTCAAGTGTGACATAAACCACACGCACAAAGATGACCGAAATTCAGCTCAGTAAACACCTCACGATAAGTGCAAAGATGATGTAAATGACCTCGAGTCTCTGCTATGATCATCGGTATGATGGTGTGACCCTCCCTGAGAGCTCTCACTGCCATAATGATGCCAATATCCAACTCATCCATGTATCATGGCATGTAGACATACGATAGTATGCACAATAGTAGTACATCAACTCTGGCCAAATGCCAATGATCCTTCGGTGTGGTGAAATCCCTGGAATGTCATGCATAACTATCCTCAGAGCCAAATCTGTCAAACAAAAAATGCTGGGATATAATGTGGCCAGATGTGAGCTCATCCTGCACCACCTTACGCCTCAATCCAGTGAGGGTCATGAACTGCCTACATATGTCTCCAATAGCCATATATACACAAGGTCTGTCCAGTGGCAATATCGTTAAATGTGCATACTCCTCTAGAGTAGGAGTCAACTCCTGGGTCCCAAATCAGAAAACCTACCTCTCCGATACCCAAAGGCTCCAAAGATGCCCTCCATGAATCTCAGCAGGAACCTAAAACATCAACGAGTGGTCATAGTATGCTACAACAAATGATCTACAACATCACCCCATCGATGGTGAAATGCTATCATACCACGATCACATACCGGATGCCACCAAAAATGGTGGGGTATGATCAATACTGACTAATCGTTGAAGAAGACATCATCAGACGGGCCGTGTCATAAGACCATCCAGGGGTCAATGCTGAATATCTCTGAACATACATACATATGCATAACATAATAACATGCATAATACAATAAATGGCAATATGATATAGGGAATAGAAAACTGTACATACATTCCTAAGTATATCATCATCTAATACATCTTTGTACAGCTAAAATACAGGGGAATGGGGCAAAACTGCCCTACATCTAATAGAGGCCTATCAAAAGATATAGCGAGAAAGGGGCGAAGCTATCTAATGTCTAATAGACGCCTATCAAAAGAGATAACGAGAATATACATCAGAAGAAGTCAACGGTATCGATGTCTACATCGTCAATCCTGTCCACCTGATGTAACTCCTCCTGAGTCACTAGATCTCTATTTATAGTGATGTCAAGCCTATACAAGGGAGGATCTGCACCGGCAAAGCCATATGGATTACCTGAAGGGTCAGCGCCAGAGCTGGAAGGATCAAAAGTGTCTGCCTCTGAAGGATCTCTGCCCAAGTTCCGGATAAGGAAATGTGCCCGGTCCAACTACTGGGTCAAACTGTCAATCTGTGTCACATGAGTCGGATCTATGACATAGGCTAGCCAATCTATCATCATCATGGATCCTGGAACCATATCCCCCATGAACTGTGTAGCACGGGTCTGTGCTCCAATGGTACGAGGGAACCACCAATACTGGAACATCTCCTGAGTGCAGGACCTCTGATAAAGTGAAACCGTTAATCCCCAACAATGGGATATCAGTGACGGATGACTGCGAAACAGGCCAATAACTCCTAGAAGGAGGTAAGATCGGCATGCGAATCTCTCCTATAGTGCTCCTGATAGCACGCTCTCCTAAGTAGAGCTCCCATCCTCCATCTGTGAAGAGAGGAATCCTACGGGAGGAAATCACGTGCTTGACACCAGTCGGGTACCCATCTTCAAATCCAATACTCAAATGCTCCCCAGAGTAGGGAACCCATGTGATGACATCCACTGTCAATAACTCCAGCTGTAGGCGGCAATGAGTGAAACCCTCAGCAACAGGGACCTCCGCCAGTATGGAATGATGCCATCTCCGTCCTCATGGATAGGTGTCTAAACCTAACACGCTCACAGGACATAGACATGGAAGCCTCTCATAGGCCCAAAACTGCCAACACAAAGGCAAATATCTGCTGTCAGTCAATGCTCTTAACCTATACATGGTAAAAGACAAGAGAAATACTCACCAGCGGAAACGGGTAGAATCCTAACCAAGCCTCGGTTAAGCCTTGCGATCACATACGCATTCCCCTGAGGAAGTAGACAAAGGTGTAGGAACCCCAATCATAATCTCCTATACGGTCCACGTGTCGAGTGGGGCTGATCAAAGCGAAGGACACAGTAGAAGAGTTATCTCGCTATGGCGCGACCTAATGATCATCGAGAACAATCGCCAAGAATGTGATCCCCGACTCTCACATCATCGGCATGGGCTCACCAATAGCCCACTCATAGCATTTATGCTCGTGAGAACTGCACGCGTCAGATCCCGCCTTGAAGGCCTCCGCATTTAAACTCCCAACATGGATCTGACGACAGTAGGGATAATATCCGCCATACAAGGCACTGGATCCCCTCCAAACTCCATACCTGTGATTGTGAGACCCCGAATTTATGAAATAAAAGTATTCAATTTTTTTATAATTATTATTCTATTTAGTAAATGGTTAAATTGATAAAAGGTTAAAGTTAAGGATGATATTTGAAATTTTTTTCAAAGTATGCAAGTTGATATAAAATATTCGTTGTGTCGGGGAATATTCATTTGGTCGGGAAATATTCTTTTTATCAAGGAATATTCGTTCGACGACACTATCATTGGTGGACCCCACAATGGAATAATTGTCGTAGTTAGAAAACGACAGAAATATCTTTTATAAAAATAACGGCGAAAGTTTTACCGTTAACTGTTGAAATAACCGGTGGTAAAAATACAATAATACATGTGGTTGCATAGTAGCACACAGTATTGATGCTTACGTAAGAAGCCACTCAGTTTACTCAATTATTGCTACATAAGTTGTTGCATAGTATCTCACGTTATTTGATTCAATTATTGTCATAGTATCATCTGCATAATATTTTATATTATTAAGTCAATAATTGAGATAATACATTTATTCATATTATTATTTACATTATTGACAATGTCTAGAAAGTTCTATCGAGGAGAGGTTTGGTCACCTAATTGCGCACCAATAGGGAGAAATCCTTATCGAAAAGCCCCCTTTTTCCTAGGAATGTTCTGGTTGTCGATATTGTAAGTTATAATATTAATGATGAATATTTATTCAAGTATTAAGAATGTGTTTATTGAAGATAATTGAATTACAAAAGTTAGAGGGGAATAATGCAAACTTGGAAAACTTTAGGGGTACTAAAGTTTAATAAGTTAAATCAATCTGGACCATTGATGGTGGTTTTAATAGTAAATCAATCTGGACCATTGATGGTGGTTTTAAAAGTAAATTAATCTGACCGCTTGGTGGTGATTTTAAAAGTAAATCAATCTGGACCGCTTGCGGGTGGTTTTAAAAGTAAATCAATCTGACCGTTTGCTTATGATTTTAATAGTAATCAATATGGACCGTCCGTTGTAATAGTGAATCAATCTGGACCGTTCATGAATTAGTTACTATTTAGTCCATTCTCCTATAAATAGAAGCTTAATTCTTCTTTCATTCTCACCAATTCACTGAGACTCACAAGAGAAGCTATAGAGAGAAAAATTATAGAGAGAAAGAAGAAGAGTATTCTGCTACTTCACTATTGCAGTATTCGGTCTTCTACTAAGGTAAGGGATGTTATTTTCATTTGGTAAGGGATATTATTTGTTGTATTCGTAAGGGGTATTATTTCTTTCATATTCATAAGGAATACTATTTTTCGTACTCTTCCTTTAATATGTCGGAATAACTTGTCTACGCAGATTACATACCGTATGACAGGTGAAAATTCATTTGCAGTTTCGTATGTTATTTCTTTTCATATTCTTAAATCTAAACTTACTATGGTAAGTATTGCTTCTATAATCCTTGAAATTAGTGAAATATTCATGAGTTTTGCGCTTCATCCAGTATCGTTTTATTAGAATATTGATCTAAACTTTCTTATTAAATTTCAATATTTTCACCCAGGGTATTATTCATGGGTTACTATTCACTATAATATTATTCACTCGGGTATTCGGGGCACTTTTCATGCTGGGATACTATTCACGAGTTACTATTTACCCGATTAATATTCACTCAAATATTATTCACTCGGGTATTTGGGGTACTTTCCGTGCCGGAGTACTATTCACCCAGTTACTACTCACTCAAATATTATTCACTCGGGTATTCGGGGCACTTTTCATGTCGGGATTACTATTCACGGGGTACTATTCCCGAAGTATTATTCACAGGATACTATTCACCTAAAAAATTTATTTCTTTTCTGTCCAAATTATTTTGATACATGAATATTATTCTTGAATTTTACTCCACAAAGCAGTATCATGTTGACAATTTGGATATTTTTAAACTCTAGATAAATTTAAGTCTTTAATATTTATCCTTGATCTCACTTGATTGACTCTTTATATCATTGTCATCATTCTCATGCTTATATTGAAAGTCATCTTTGGCCCGTAATGCAAAGATGGATTATTGATTATTTGTTTTACAGTTGTATATCTTTGGCTTATGTGCAAAGATGGACTGTTGATTATTGGTTTTACAGTTATATATCTTTGGCTTACGTGCAAAGATGAACTGTTGATTGATAGCTTTGGCCCGTAGTGCATAGATGGACAGGTGTATGACATGATCATGACCACTGGTGATACTAACGAATATCCTTGGCCCGTAGTGCATGGATAATTCGATAATGTGATTGGCAGGATCATGACCAGTAGTTAACAGTTGTATGTCTTTGGCCGTAGTGCACTGACAGATAATTGATTGGTATGATCATGATCATTGGTTTTATAGTTAAATATCTTTGGCCTATAGTGCAAAGATAGACAATTGAATAGTATGATCATTGTTATTACATTTAAATATCATTAGCCTTTGGGGTAAGGATGTTGAGTAAACGTTCTATTAAACCTTTGTGGCAAGGAAAAACTGTTGATTTACATGATTATAAATATGAATTGCGAGTTTAACTATAATATTTAGTGGTTCAGGTGAAGACAGGTGATGAAAGTTTTCTTTATCTTGGGTACAACAAAGAACTGTTGATGAGTATTACAGGAATAAAATATTAACGATGGACTTTTAATTTGGAGGAGATAGTAGACATTATGTTCTACTTGACTCTTCTAATGGATTGTTGATTCTGCTGCAATTATGGTTGAAAACTTTATTATCTACCATATGTTCTAAATCTCTGATTTATTCTGATGAAGGTTATTGATAAATTAATTATCTTAGCCATGATATTCTTTACTGGGCTATTTGTGCTCACCCTTTTGCTTCACAATTCCTTTCAGGTAATAAAGTGTAGCTGGGTCGAGCGGGGATAACAGGGGAATAGTGTGATGGTCCGAGACTGTCGAAGTTTCTCAATACATTATAAAACGGCATGATATGCAATATATAATTGTATTGAGGACCTAAGATGTGTGTGTCATATTTTATACGTCACGTAATAATTGATTTTGGTGAACAGCAATAGGGTGATGAGAACCCAACTTTGAAAGTGTCAAAAGTGCACCTCATTAGAATGAACAGGATAGAAATCTTCTCGTTCTTCTTTGGGGTCTTGAAATATTTGCTGCTGTATTTTATATGGCATTGTAATAATTTGAGTTTGGATACTCGCCTATAAGATAATATTGTATTAAAACTCACAGCAGTAACTCGTGGGTCGATTCGTCATTTACGCTCAACAGCTTGTATAAATGAAGTTTGTATTTGATTTCTGTAGTGTGATATCTGGCGACTCTGAATGGGTCGTGTGGACCTATTTTGGGGGTGACACAGTGATAAACCTCCAATCCATTGGCGTCATAATCACCTCACAGTCAAGCAAATGGAGTGATTGAGTCTGGTGAAACCAGTGCTCAGACAATGCCCTGAGGTAACCCCAGGGACAACGACGGGGAAGAATGGAAAAGAACATCCCGAATCCCCAGCCATGTACAATCGCTCTATAGTCATCATGTAAAGCCTGATACATAGAGTGGATGTTGAACCAATTCCCTCGAGGCTGTGTAAAGTCGAGAACCTACATCAAATGCAGATCAACATCAGAACCCATTACTCCTCATCAATAGGAAATAAGGAAGATTAAGATCTAACTTTATACCTTATTTGTGTGCAGGTAGACAGAAGGATGTCGACTCAAGTCGCCCAGAAGCTCTGGGTTTGCCACTTGAATACCTGGCAAATCCCTATGGGGAACATGTGCAGCAGGAGTAGGAACCTCAACCGGTACATCCTCCTCCTCGTCCTCGACATCCGGCACTTCAACCTGGATAGGACGTATCACCACCTCCACCAAATGACGAGGCTGTCTAATAGAACGGGGTCGAGACACTTCAGAAGCCCTCCTTCGTACACCAGAAGTGGTCCTGTGGGATCTACTCGGCTGATCCGGATCCATAATATCTGGGCAACAAATCTCTAAATCACCTCAGAAAGGGTGTGGTAAATTCTTACCTAGAGCTTTTCAAAAGGCATTTCATGACTACATGCATGCATGCATTGTTTTAACATACGTCTACAGTAAAGTTAAAAATGCATGACTACCCAATGCCTACGTGTTGGAAAAATTTTGCCATAGCCCCCTTTGTAAATGGGACTATCCACATGCACATAGGCAAGACTAGGTGGCCATTCAGTAGCACACCTACCCACAGTCATATACATCCTACATGCATTAATACATCACAGTAAAAAATCCGTAAGTGTAGTCTAATTACCAGGATTATTTTGCTTTTCTACCTTTACTCATTTGTCCTCAAATATGATAAGAAATAACAGTAAAAGGTGCCAATTTGACTGCTTCAAAAGTCAAATTTTTCACATCATTATGTTCAAAGATGGTTTAATACTAACATTTATCGTGTTGAATATTTTTATCAAGTCATATCGGCATGCATATTCACTACTATGTGTCTAAGTGCATTTCATGTGATAAATCACTTTCCAACTGATATAAACCTGAAAAGAATACATGCATATGTTACTAGGATGATGAAAGAACACTTGTACGGTGGTAGAATGTGCGAAAAGTCACCGAACTCAAGAAGGTCAAGAAGAAGAGCTCTCAGATTTCCTTCGCAGCGCAACTTAAAAGTGATTTATGAAAGCAACCTTCAGCCATTTCATACTCACGGTTGGTCATTGCAGTCCACTCATACCGTCAGAGGTGTACTTATGCACACCCCTACATGGGGCCCACACCTCCAAATTTCATTCCAGTTTGAGTTGCAAAGGAGGTCTCATGTTTAAAAGGCCAAATCAGAATAAAACGCCACGCTGATTGAAAGCGAGAATAACTGGAATCTCGATTTTCACGGGCCAAACTCTATCTCCGCATGTCACTCATTGGTATTCGCCTGAATACAAGGTACACTATACCGATGAGCCTAGCTTTTGCAAACCATGCTCGGCAATACCTCACACAGGTCTGATGCCGCCAAACACAGGGACGTAACCCTAAAAGACGTATCCCCGATGGGGGTTACAACGCCAAAGTTATAAATTGATAACGTATCCCCGGCGGGGGTTACAACGCAAAATTTCAAACATCCATGTATCCCGGGCGGGGGTTACAACGCATTCTCAACCATTGATACACACATCAATAAAGGTCAAGCAACCTTGACGTTATCTCAGCCGGTGGCAAGTAAACCCATCGAAACCATTGATACACACATCAATGAAGGTCAAGCAACCTTGACGTTACCTTAGCCAATGGCAAGTTAACCCATCGAAGCAATGTATCCCCAGCGGCGGTTACAACGCCAAAGTCAGACATTGATAAATTATCCCCAGCGAGGGTTACAACGTGATTCAACCATTGATATACATGTCAATGAAGGTCAAGCAGCCTTGACATATTCCCCAGCAAGGGTCACAATGCAATGCAATCATTGATACACACATCAATGAACGCTGGCAACCCTCGACAAATATGCAATGAGGGGACCTATCCGTGATACACATTATCGTCAAGGTCGAAAACTGACAATACACTCGCATTAAGAATCTAACAAAGATCATGGTATAAATTTGTAACACAAACCAGAGAAGACCATCTTCATCAGAGAGAACCGATGATGGAATATGTGACGCCCCCAAAATAGGTCCACTTCATCCAACCTATTCTCGAGTCGCCAAATACATGGTACATGTAAAAAACAACTAAAACTTTATTACTACAATTGTCGCAAAATACAACAACACATATATATCTGTGAGTTTTAATACCAATCGTGACTCATGTCCCAACTATGGACAAAGACCTCACATTGATACATTACATAAAGGTACAAATAATAACTATTTTAGAAATTAAAATATTTTGGAAGTGCTCAATGAAACCTTAGTACATAGGAGGCCATGAATCTAAGTTATGATAGATATCATATGTCCAAAGAATTATCCTTGGTTGATTCAATAGACTCCAAAGAAAAACGAGAAGATTACTATCATGTTCCTTCCAATGGTGAGTCTTCTCTTGACATATAACTATCTCCACTGCCTCCAGCTTGAAAATTATATTTCAAATAAACTCCAAGATCATATAGGTAGTGCTCGTAGATATACTCAAAGAAGTGGATGTGCACAACCCCGTTTTATGATAACTCGTAGGTCAGAGTCATTAGACATCTTCAGTATGATAGTGGCAAAACACCTTTCCAAAGTCAGGTTCACCTTACCCTATTCGGTTCACCAAAATTAAATATCAAATGACGATACAATACGACACACTTATCTAAAGTTCTCAATAAAATTATTTTCATACTATTTAGGAGAACCTCAACAAATATATAGACCACCGCTCTATTCCCCTCGCTATCCCCGCATCAATTCTTAAGAACACTCTTATTACCTAAAAGGAATTGTGAAGCAAAAGGGTGAGCACAACTAGCTCAAGAAAGAATATTATGACTAAAGATAATTAAATTATCAATATCCTTCATCAAGAATAAATCGTAGATTTAGAACATATGGTAGATGATAAAACTTTTCAACCATAGTTGCAAAGCTGAATGAGCAATCCATTAGAAGAGTCAAATAGACCATAAAGTCTATTATCTTCTCATGTTAAAAGTCCACCAACAATGCTTTAACCCTCAGAACATTAATCAATGATCATGTTCACAATCATGTGAATAACTCATAATCGTAATTGTAGTTCTAATTTTCTCTTCTCATCCAAGACAAAGATATTTTTCATCACATGTCTTTACCTGAAACATCAAAGATCATGGTTATACCAAATCACAGTTCATGTTCATAATCATACTAATAAGTTCATCTTTGCACTACGGGCCAAAGATATTCATTAACAGTTCATCTTTGCACTACATGCCAAAGATATTCAACAACAGGTCATCTTTACACTACGGGCCAAAAATATTCAACAATAGGTCATCTTTTCACTACACGCCAAAGATATTCATCAACAATTCATTTTTGCACTACAGGCCAAAGATGTTAACATTTCAAAGAAATATATAATCATTTTAGAATTTATATAAATAATAATTATAACCATGTTGATCAATTCACCTTTGCTCTTAAGCTAAAAATATTCAATTGTAAATTCAATGGTCATGATCATATCAGTCAACAATTTATCTTTGCACTACTGGCCAAAGAGAACCCATAGTCACGATCATACCAATAATCTACCCATCTTTACACTTAAGTCAAAGAGAAATTTCATCACCGGGATTATAAAAATATTATATATGATAATAAAAATAATATGATCAAAATATGGATTTAATTTCAAGAGTAAGATTCATAAATCAACGATAATTTGGTCGTAAAAAGAAACCAATTTTATCGTGAATAAGACTCTCGTAAATCCAGTAATCCCTACACAAAAAAGATAAATTTTCACAATAAAATCCATATCAATATTTATAACACCTTAATCCAAATGTTATAAATCACTTAATAATCTCATAATTTAATATCATTAATATTACCATAATATCTTAATCATTTCTTAAACTTATAAATAATTTATTTTAATTGTTTACACTTTACCAATTAATGCATTTAATCATCCTAAAATGCCAAAATCATAAAATTTCATCACCAATAACCAAAACCTCATCAAAAATCAGATATACCTTATATAGGATTCCCAAGCCATAAAATCATATTTTCTAATTTTGTTACTTCACATAACATATTTAATTCATTTACTCATAACTAGTCCATTTTCATGAAAAATACCAAATCAGTTCCAAAAATATTTCTTTTCCGATTTAGCGTAATATAGTCCCATATTGAATATATATTTTTCTCGTAATTTTTAAAATTCATTTACTATTTTTCATACGGCCAAAACTCGCCAAATATTTAGACATTTATCATAAATTGTACTTTTGTCCAAAAATTCAAAATTTACAGAATATATTGATGTTATATAGATGTACTCCCAATAAAAATTTTACCAATTTTGAGTTAACCACAAGGAGTTATAAGGGTTTACTTTTAAAATAGTCTTTTCTCATAAAATCCATAACTCCTAATCTATACATCCAAAATCGCCATTTTTGACACAATCGAGAAAACTCATCAAAATATCATTTCAAATTTTTCCAAAATTTTTGAAGGTCGAAAAATTACGTAAACTCAAGAAACATAATAACCCTTAAAATCCCTTATCTCAAAAGAGCAAAGATTTCGATCGAATATTGGATATGACATCAAGGAAACTTGCACTCATTAAAGAACTCTCAAAGTATCAAAATACTCACAAAATACGCTTCGATAATATAGAGAGAGAAAGAGAGAAAGCTTATGTTTCGTGTGATTTTCAATTCTAACTTAGCCTCTATTTATAGAAAATGTTAAGACGTCAAAAGCAGCACTTGACCAAGCTACCGATGGCTTTACTCGCTACTATTGCCACCCACCACATTTGAATTAGAATTTCAAAGACATTTCTTCACCAACCATAGGTGGGCCCACGATTCTAGAATTTTCCACCAAAATGATAAATTCAAACTTCAACAATTTCTCGAACCAACACCTCTTAAAATTCATAACAATTTATAAGTTCATTTTTAATCTGGTTCAAAATTTGTGGACATATACTCAACTTATATATGTATAACATATCCAAAAATCACAACGATCCAACTATTTGATTAAAAATTATAACTCACGTAATATATCACAAAAACACCGGTTTGATTTTTAATACCTCCTTTCCGACAAAAATAATCGATAAAACACCTCAACATTAATTCCTTCATTTATAACCACATAAATAAATCCATTATTTATATCCGCATCAAATAAATATTTCCTTATCATATAAATTAATAATTAATTATTCACAAATAATATTATAGAATCACAATTATGACAACCAGTGCCTCCTGTGAAAAGGGGGCTTTCCGATAAGGATTTCTCCTCATCGCGCGCAATTAGTGACCAAACCTCTCCTCGATGTAACTTTCTAGACATTGCCAATAATGTTATCTAATAATATTATTCAAATAATATGAATTATTGATCCGATAATGGAAAATACAGGCAATGACAATTATTGAAACAACAATAATATAAAATATCAACGCAAAGAATTATTGAATCAATAAAATAAAATATCGAATAAAGAATTACCGTAGAATAATTATCGAGTAAAGGCCTTCTTACGTAAGAATCAATAATTCAAAAATACCGTGTAATACCGCAAAGCATCAAGTGCAACCACGCCAGACATCAGATTTTAACCACCGGTATTCCAACAAAGTTAATAATCAGAATAACTACGCCGTTATTTATAAAAACTCAAACTTGTCATTTTCTTCATCCGATAGTTATTCTATTATGGGGCCCACAAATGATCGCTACACGTCATATTTAATATTCCCCGACAACAAGAATATTCCACGACCAAACGAATATTCCCCAATAGAAATGAGTATTTTATAACCACTTGAGTATTTTGAAAATTTTACATATATCACCCTTAACTTTAAACTTTTATCAATTTAACCATTTACTGAATAATAATTATAAGAAAAATTGAATACTTTTATTTCATAAAATCCGGTCTTACAGGCACCTCTATGGAGTAAAAGTCTATATCAAGGATCCAGAACTTTGGTGATAGCCCCAATGTCAACATCCTTGAAGACTTGGATCACATGTCCAAGACATTACTAATTGTCATCCCCGGCAGAATTAACAAGGAACCGGCAATCATTCATTCATACATCATACATTTGCATCATGTTGCTGCACATAGCATCATGTTTATCTTGTTACATTTCAAGTGTCTAGGATTCTTTATCCTATCCATGCCTTGCATTGCATGAATATGATAAACAGGGGCATCTGTAGACACTCGAAATTTTCTGCACACCTGTTACTAACATTGCAGGAGGGCAGATTTGTCTTTTGGAGATAACCCTAGAAGACAGCTCACATCCATTCCGGATACTACTAGAAGTTCAGTCTCAACCCCAGAACACACACCGGGAGTATCAATTCCAACCTCGGAGATAACCCCGAGTTTCATCCTTGGAGATAACCCCAAGGAATGTTGTTGCAGTTCTGGCAATAACTCCGGAAATGCTTGTTTCAAATGCATGTGATCAGCTTCAATCTCAGACCTCCTGCCGAGGCACTCATACCAAAGACTCGGAGCTAACACCGGGAAGACAGACACACTTACAGATGACCTTGCGAAATTCAAACACTTGCAGCAGTCCAATCTCAGATGTAACCCTGAGCAACGTCTATTATCAGCTCAAACTGGAGATAACCCCGATGAGGAGTCAAAAGGTCATCTTGCCACCTCAACCCCAGCGCGCCGTCTCAACATTTCATACATACATACATACAACAATGTCCCACAAGAGCTAAGGAGTTCCAATCTCGAGTGACTATTACGCGTGGCAGCACACCGGATAGAATTTAAAGCTTGAAGACCATAGGCATGGTCCCCTCTTCCTGACTTTGTACAACCTCTAATCCCATGTCATTGCGTAACTCTCAACAAAAGCGGTTCGAAGAAGGTTTTATACACCTCGTTCGAATGCTCGGATTGAATTTCTGCAAGTTCGAGCAGACATCACAAAGGCACGAGTGTGCACGATTTCGAGACAATGGACTTCGCAGAGCCCGACACCCCGGGCAACCAGCAGTGCATTTGTCACGTCGTGGGTACACTGCTGCAGCTCCCCCCTCTATAAATAGAGGGCTTGGGGTGGCCATTTTAAAAAAAAAAAAGGCGAGGAAGCCCTGTCTAATTTGCTCTGTACACACCCCATATTGAATGTTTGTTCATTTTAAACACCTGTTAGCTCACATATAACAATATTTTTACCGGCGGGAGATGAGTGTTTATCCATCTAGAGTCATAGAAGCCTGTTTTGGCAGCCCACTGTAAGCCTTCTCACACTCTATAAAGCTTTTCTCTTCATCTTTGCACACACTATTCTTCACATTGAGAGTCGTGATATGTGTGTATGCCCGGACTTCGGTCCGTGGTTTTTATTTTTGTCTGTATATATACTTATATATGTATATATGGACTAACATTATCGAAGTTATGCCTCAATTGAGCCTGACTTATGTCTCGAGCGTTTATTCTGCATATATATATATATATATATATATATATATATATATATATATATATATATATATATATATATATATATATAAAATCGCTGTCGATCTACCTCTAATGAGCCTAGATTTTATATCCAGAGCGTTTACTTATTTTTATATATATAAACTGTTGTCAGACTCTGTCTGATGAGCCAGGATTTTACATCCGGAGCGTTTATTACTTTTATATATATTTATTTATATATATACTGTTGTCGGACATATCCGATGAGCCTAGGTTTTATATCCGGTGCGTTTATTGCTTATATATATATATATATATATATATTTCTGTCAGGCCTAGAGTTTACTTCAAGGCCTTTTACTGCTTTATTTACATTTCGTCCCACCTGGAGTTTACTTCGTGGCGGTTGATCGTCTTTACTGCTTTCTTTATATTTAGTCTCGCCTGGAGTTTACTTCGTGGCGGTTGATCGCATTTACTGCTTTATTTACATTTCTGATCCCCCATGGAGTTGCTTCGTGGTGGTTGATCATGTCCACACACACACACACACACACACACACACACACACACACACACACACACACATATATATATATATATATATATATATATATATATATATATATATATATATATATATACTTTTTTATATATTTACATTTCGATCCGCCATGGAGGTGCTTCATGGTGGTTGATCATGTCTATATATATATATATATATATATATATATATATATATATATATATATATATATATATATATATATATATATATTTACTTTTTTATATATAACTACTTACCGCTTTCATATATAAACTGCAGTATCATGTGAGCCTAGGAATCATGTGATCACAGATTTAGCCTACTGAATCTAGATTCGGTTCCCATGATGGACATTTTCAGCTGTTTCTGCTTGTACATTATTTACGGTGTCTGAATTTCCTTGTATGGTTGTCATGCCCATGAGGAGTTCGGCACTGCTGTATATTATTTTCTCGAAGATGCCTCGCATCTTGAAAATAAAATCAAACAAGCCAAACATTTAATAATAAAATGGAAGTATGAAAAGGTCTCAATTCCTATTGAGCACAGGGTTTGAAAAACTTCTTTTATAAAACATCATTGCTATATCTTGCTTAAAACTAAATTTTTGTATAAATTCAAACCCTTTGTATATAGGTGCGAACGAGGCCTCGCACTACTTCCAAATAATTGCACTTTGATCCACACACACACACACACACACACACACATTCATATAACAGTTTCTTGAAAAGTGGCGGTCACCGTAACATAACACGGATGTCTGGGTGCCTAACACCTTCCCTCCGCATAATCAAGCCCCGAACCTAAATGAATCTCTTGCTTCACAGACTGCTTAGCGATGTTACATCACCGGGTCAATGTGCAAACCTTTTCTGGATTATTGGTGCAACCAAGCTAAAAACACCAATCATGGCGACTCTTAAAGTCAAATCGTCGGCATTACACATGTCGGACCTTTTTCACTTGTTTTTTCAAACAAATCTCACCTAACATGAGAACACCAAAGAACAAGTAATGAAAAGGGACAAATAAAAATCTCGACGTCAACAATATGAATATTAGAAGCAAGATAATGATTTCTTTTAGAATAACTGATAGTCAAGTAGACTTTGAACTATAAAACTCCAATGGAATCAATAGTTGATTGACCCTTTGGTTATTGGCTACAGAATAAGTACTTGAGGGGATCAGCCTCGCGTACACCATGTATATGCATAACATTTAAATCTACTCTTTGTATCTTATATTAGATACCTGGGGTACTCCCCTATCATAAAAGGGGTGTTCTTTCAGTCTAAGAATCCTTACCATCAATTGGTTTGGATAGCTTTTATAAAACTTCATACACTTGTCTGACCGAACAAAGGTTCAGACACTATCTAACACAGTTCAAGAATTATAGAACTTTAAATGATGTACAAGTCCAAGATTATATGAACTCAAGTGCACTAAGTGCGAATATCAATAATATCGATGTGGAATAATTGTAAAGTAATTATACCACTTAATATCATGCCTGAAAATAAAGTTCAAGCTTAAATGAATAACTTTCAATTCAACAATAACCTGCTCAATACAATATGAGAAGGATAAGAAACTTTCACAAAAACAAGTGAAGTTTAGCAACTTGCACAATATTCAAAGTTGTGTAAGATGGAGAACTTGCACAATCAAATGGTGAAGTTCGGGAACACTTGCTCAATATAAATTTGAGTAAAGTTAGGGAACTTGCAACACAATAAAAATTGTTTTCGAATACTTGATCAAGTAAAAGAGTAAGAATTAAGGAACTTGCACAACCAAAGAGTGAAGTTCGGAGACTTGCCTGTTTGCTCAGCTATAATTTAATTCTAGCTTTAATTAACTTGCGTTGAAACGACCTAACATTAACAAGTCGGTCTTTCCAATTAGTATGTGTAAACTAATATGAGTCTACACTTACAAGAATCAAATCATCACATAGGTCTATCCCATAATTCACGTAAGTCAATCTAATCGTGTCTTAGATTTAATAACTTTAGATTATCTAGTTTCTATGTATCAATATAGGCTTGAACACATAGCACTTCAATTTAAATCATTGTTTTATAGTTTGCAAATACCTTTTTGACTTCATTCTTGAAAGTTATACTTTCTTATTAACTCATTCGATTCTATTACCTAGCATGCTTCTTACCACATTGGATACTATACTAGTCACATAACACAAGTTAGAGTAACCACACAAGCATGCTTTGAACCATCAGATTACAAACAGACTCTAAAATTGACTGCAGGATGGCGCAGCTACGCCCTAGCTAGGCTTAGGGACGGCGCATCTGCGTTGTCCTCTAGCCCGGCCAGAGTTGAGCTTCTGCTCTCCTGATTTTAGTCTAACTCTAACATACCAATACACTTATACTTTAACATACATACATGCTAGAGGTTCTCACATAGCATATGACTATTCTTGAGTTCATTGCCACAAGTTTTAAATTATAATTTACATGTCATTAAAACATAAAAAGGTCATGTAATCATCATGCTTTACAACTCTTGCCATATGTCTACATAGAGATCACATAATCTGTTAATACATATGCTCATAGTGTTCATATCATAAATTCATATTTAGCATCATTTAGCACTTTGAAACATGCTTTAAACTCATGTTTAATTTAGTTATCATTATGTCCAACACGTATGAATCATGTTTGGAGATATAATAAACATAAACATGACATCTTAAATCTTTAAAAATCTAAGTACTCGTATATAATGCAACTTAAGTTTGAAAATATGTTCAAGGTTGCCTTTGAAATCATTTTAACATGAATGATGGAATATAACACATACAAGATAGCGCATTCATGTATATTAAATTTAACATAACAAGCTTTTTCTTGAAAACTTCTCTAATACAAGGTCTAACAAGTTTGGTCATGAACAAAGACATCATATACACTATATCATGTTCATTTATATTTTGAAATCAATCATGTGTATAAAATACTAAGTTCAGAACTTGTAGGACAAGTATTACATCAAAGTTTGTTTTCAAAATTTTAAGTTTTTATTACAAATCTCTCACTAAATCATGTTGATCACTTCATAATACATACGAAAACTTTATATATCATGTTATACTCCTATCCAGGTACATATATAAGTTACAATACCAAGTTGGCAATGCCTAGCATAATGTAAACCGAAACTAATCTTAGAATTCCCAGAAGAATTTCAAAGAACACCCTAGTATAAATAGTAGCAATTGCCCATGCTCGAACAAGAGCGAATGATGACTACTTTTTACAAAGCCTTATTACACTTTGATTCTTTTCAGTTTAAACTTGTTCCAATCTACCATTAATGAGTTCATATATGTAAACATACTTCCTAAACACATGATAGCATGTTAATTCATATTGATTAACAGAGACTTCTAAGGAACTTCAAGAATTTGGCAAAAACCCAGTTAAGTACAGAAGTTGAGATTTTATACCTCTTGTAGCTTAATAAACTTAGTTTCCTCCTTCTGAATTGGTTAGCCTCTTCTTTGAACCACAACTCACTCACTCTCAAATTATCGGTGTTTCAAAAGCTAAGAACAAACAACGTAAACTAAAAATGAACTGCTATTTATAAAGAAAACTTGGACTGGGCACTTACATTGCACTGAGGTTGAATTCATGGTGTAATGGAAGAAAACATTGGTTATTTGAGAGTGGTTCAACAACCCACCACCAGCCATCTTCATAGCCATTGGCTTAGTAATCATCATGTATGCTTATCCACTGATATCAACTTGGAAGTTATGTAAATTAGCCTTAGGTTGTTGTTCATGTACTTTGCTCAACTAATGAATTATTTTATATTACAGCAATGTGCTTCAATTTTTGCTCAGTTAGTTACTTTAACTCCCAAATGTAATTT
Organism: Panax ginseng; assembly: GCA_020205605.1. Classification (NCBI taxonomy): domain Eukaryota; kingdom Viridiplantae; phylum Streptophyta; class Magnoliopsida; order Apiales; family Araliaceae; genus Panax; species Panax ginseng. The sequence goes on along the minus strand of CM035128.1, from coordinate 113,341,339 downwards.
TAATGTACAATTATTACCATATTAGAAAAATTTAGGGATTATTTATGTATTCACATGAATGCAATAATTCTTACTATATAGTCTATATATATAATATATAGACATATTTATGTGTCACCTTGTACTATATAAAATATATAGTTAACTACCATATAATAAAGGTTTACTATATTGCATGCTTGCACAAAATTAATCAAGTAAATATAATCATATTATATTTATTAATCTCTTACTCATTAATTATTATTTATTCATAATAATTATTAATCAACACTTTATCAATTAATTACACATAATTGAAATTAATCAATATGTTCAAATCCTGCCACTATATTCAAATAAATTGAATATTTAATTATTAATAATCCTATCCATTCTTTGATATTAAGGTCTTAGGGTAAGTCCACTAATTTAAATAAACTATTAGTGACTCCATTTAATCATTTCATAAATTCACATAACCACATAAGGTTTAAATAGACTCACAAAACTAACTCATTAAAAATAAATCACATATTTATTTAATAAGGAGTTTAAAATTCACGGTCATTACAACTTTTGCTACCTATTTGATGAAAGGTGAGGCTAATTACTGGTGGGAGTCAAACCAGGCTAGAGCCAGGACAGTAGTAGTAACCTGGACAAAGTTTAAGGAATTATTTTTTGAGAATTATTTCTCGCCAAATATGCAAGCTAGGATGGAAGTGAAGTTTCTAGAGTTGAAGCAAGAAAACTGACAGTTTCAGAGTACGCAACTAAGTTCAACGAGCTAGCAAGGTTTGCACCTCATCAGGTGGACACAGAGGTAAGGAAGGCGCGTAGGTTTTAGAATGGATTGTAACCATGGATAAACAGTAAGGTGGCAGTATTACAGATTAATTCATTTTCTACTTTGTTGGAGAAAGCTATCATTACAGAAGGTGGTAGTGAGGCAGTATACAAATATAATCTGGAAAAGAGCAAGAAGAAGATAGAAGGAGGAAATCCAAATGTTAGTAATGGTGGCAGCGACAGAAAGAAGCACAAGTTGAACAACAGGGGCATTACTTCAGAAAATCAGCAAGGGAGTACACAATAGAAGAAATAAGGATGTGGAAGGTGGGAAAGAATCATTTGGGAGAATGTATGAAGGGGAAGAACGTTTGTTATAACTGTGGTCAAGAAGGACATATTTTACCAAATTGTCCCAAGCCAAAGAAAGGTGGTTGTTTTTCGTGTGGAGGAAGTGGACATCAGTTCAAAGACTGTCCGTTGAAGAAGAGTTTTGAAGGAGGGAGTGGCAACAAGAGCAGTAACAGCAAATTGACCATTGGAGGACCAGCTCAGCCCATTAAGTCGACAGCCCGTACATTCAACATGATAGTGCAAGATGAAGTGGCATCGAAGGAGGTTGTGTCAGGTATAATTCTGATCAATGACATAAATGCATATGAATTGTTTGATTCGGGAGCTACCTGTTCAGTTTTGTCTGATGAATTTGCTAGAAGATTAAATTTACCCCGTGAAAAGTTAGAAAACCCAATAAATATAGAAGTTGCAAACAAAGAAGTGATCCATGTAGAGTTTATACATAGAAATTATTGTGTGGAAATAAGGGGACATAAGTTAAGCATGAATCTAATTTTGATACGCTTAGGAGAATTTGATGTTATCCTAGGAAAGGATTGGTTGTTTAACCATGAGATAGTTATTGACTATCAGAAGAAGAGCATACGCCATAAGACGCCAAATAAGTTTAAGGTTGTATTTTATGGTAGCAAGTCGCCAATATAAATGAGTTGTCTGACGATGATGTAGACCAAAAGGATGTTACGGAAAGGATGTGAAGGTTATTTAGCTCATGTAATGGATACACGAATGGTGAATTCTGACATGGGGCAGATACATGATGAGTGGGTTTTATACCTACGAATCGGACACCTTTTAGGCTTAATTCTTTGTTAACTTTAAGTATTTTTAGTGTCATTTTACTTTTTTTTATGTTTGTGCTGTAGGAAATGGCTTTGAAAGGCCAAAACATGAAAAATGGAGCTTAAAGACATTTTTATAGTTTCCTAGTGTAAAAACTCTGTCGGGGCAGAATTGTCGGGAAGAAAGAAAAATATTTAAAAGTTGAGTCTAAAAAGGATTTGTTTGGGCTAAAGGTTTGAAGGAATTTAAGGAGGACTAAAAGACACTAAAAGTGGGATATAAAAGGAGGAGTATTCACAAGGATTAGGGGATTCCATTCTGTAATAACCTGAATTTTCAAAAATTATTAAAATAAGAATTTCGTAAATAGAATTCTTATTATAGAATGTGTCGGGTTTGAATAAGAATATATAAAGGTGTTATATATTTTGAATTTTGTGTTATGGGTGGAAAGAAATTCATAAATGAGATTTTATAGTTAGTTAAACTATTAAGGAAATATAGATTTTTAAAACTTAAAGTTGATCTTTAAATTATTAAAGAAAGTAGTAATCGATGATGTGAAATCAAAGAAGAGATTGATTTTAGATGAGTTAACACTTAAGAAGTATGTGTAAAGTATTTAGGAATTTAGATTCTATTTCTGCTAAAGCAGAACTTGGTTGCGTCTGAACTTGAGGTAGCACAGTTGCGCCACTTCCAAGCTTATGACCAGTGTAGATGGGCCAGTCTGTAGAAGGTTTTGAGTAAGTTTGTGAAATTTGAATTTCAAGACATGTATATTAAGGACTCATATGTGTAATAAAAGTCATAATTGGTGATTAAGTTGTCCATGAATGGATTAAGTTAGCAAAAACATGATTTGAATAAGAGTTATTAATTAACCCAAAATAAATATTGGTTAATTAAGTGACATTATGGAATATTATATTATAAAGCCTTGTGTGGTAGTGGCGTGATAGTAAATGAAAAAGAGATAATTCACTTACATAAGACGGTGAATTAATATATGTGTTTTACATAAGAGGATGAAAGGAATATGTTAATTAAAATTTGATATTTTAAATATATTACATAGTATTGTAATATATAAAAAGGTTAATATTTGAAAGATAAATGATTAATAAAAGAAAAGAACCAATATAATTATAAATAAATATTGGTTAGAGATTTATGCATTAAGTTAATATTTAAGTTATAGATAACTGAAAATGTGTTGGGACAATTTATGGAAGAAAAGGAATTGAAGAATTATAGTATAATAATTAGTTTTGTACATACTAATTATTCTAAGAAAATGGTTATCATAAATAAAGGTGTTATGATTATAAAATTCATAAAGCCTAGTATAGTAGTTCTACATATTATAAGTGTGCAATTATTTAAAGTAAGCTAAATAATTTAGCATTAAGGTAAAGTGTGTCACACAAACTTTAAATTAAATGAATATTAAAATAATGTGGAATTGGGGAAAAGTCAAACGTGACCTAGACCCCTAATATTTTATTGTTGAGATTATGAGCTTGAGTTATATAACTCTAGTAAGTGGGATAAATGAGCCTTGTGTGGCATGAATATTAAAGTTAAAGTAGACTAAAGGTTTAACTGGAATTATTAAAAGAGAATTAATGGTAAGGGAATAAATGATTGATATTAATTAATCATTGTGATATTTATGTGTGATAGGAAATAATGGGTACAGAGTACCCAATTGAATTATATTTAGCCCATTTAAAATATTATTTGGACTAACTCTGTGTACCTGAGATACATGAATATATGTGTTGAATATATTATATATGAGTATACTTGTGGGGGTACATATATGAAAGTGTGTATATATGTGCCCATAACTTAATTTAATGTAGTAATGTTAAGTCATTACAATTGATTTAATAAGCCCAAAAGGAATTAACTTTAGTAGAATGGGGACCATTTTACTAATAAGTAAGGAAAAAATAGAGCTTGTCCCAAATAATTATCAGCCGTGTATAGGCCATTGGTCTACCCCTCTATTGCTTAAACTCAGTGATGGTGATGATGGCCAAGGGTGTGGGTTGAAGGGAGTGGTTGGAAGCTTTTCACCAAATTTTTCTTGTCCAATAGCTTCTTCTTCTTCCTTTTGGTTTAAATCTATAGGCAAAACCATTGTTTGGTCAATGGTTCCTCTATAAATAGAAACTCCTCCTCCTCATTCCCGTTTGTTGAAGTTGTCTGAGAAATTAGCTATAGAGAGTTAGGAGAATTGAAGAGTAATTGGAGAGTGAGTGTGGATAATCAGAGGTGTGAAAAGCTATAGTTAGCAAATTCAAGCTCCAAGAGATAATACTTATATACATACATGTTCTTCATTTCAAGATCGATAAATTTCTTAGTAATATCAAGAAATACTTGTTTTTTAGTCAAAAATTGATCACTAAGGATTGCGGTAATCTATAAATTTCTGTTAGATGTTGTTAATATGATTAAATACAAAAATAACAGAAGTTAAACGGACCAATTTGGGTTAAAAACGAATCGGTGGTGATGAAATTCGCTAAACATGTGAAATTATGTAGCATAAACCATGAATTTGAGTAATAAAATTGGTTTTTTATAGAGTTTGTGAATTGCTAGCATGTTATTTGAGTATTATATACATGTATTAAAGCAATTTGGTTGATTTTAAGCATGTTGCATGAAGAATTTGTGTATGGGTTTTGAGTTACGTAGGCGGCGAGCTCTCGAATCGCCCAAGAAGGGCACAATCGCACCCTTCAGAAGCACAAGCTAAGCGCAATTTCTTGTGCTACTATCTCTAAAGTTGTCTCGAGTAAGTAGCGATTCTTGGCTGCTCCCATAATCTGAAATGTAATGAATCCGCACTACGCACTAGAACTTGACACTGATTTTTGTTGAAATATGATATCTCTTGCATGTTAGTTTGACTTAAATATGTGTAATAATAGGCATGGCATATAGTTAAGGTTACCTTACTTATAATGGATTTCTTTAGCATGATTTAGCACGTGTTTCGAAAAGAAACTTGAAGATGTTGAAAACAAACCTTGACGAACTTTGAGTCATTTAAGTTTTGATTTTGATAGCATGTATACGAAGTTTAATTATGCATGATATAAGATACAAAGTTGTTTAGTATGTGTTAGATTGCTTTGATTTAGTTTAAAATGATTTCAAAGGCAAACTCAGGTATTTTTGCAAACTAAGTTTTATAAACATGGAGTGGTTATATTTTGACCTTATAAGCATGTGTAGAAACATGTACAAATGAGTATGTCATGTGATTCGAAGTTGCCTCGCATGATTAGTTTGACCTAGTTATGCGTGGAAATAGGTATGACATGTGGTTTCAAGCCTTTTTGAATTCCATGAACCTCTTATTCGCTTTAGTGTATATTTCTAAAGAAAACTTGAAACTTTGAGAACGAACCTAAAGGAACTTGTGTACATAAAGCTCTAAATGTGATAACATATGTATATGGCTTAGTTAGCTATGAAATGAGATTTAAAGTTGTTTTACATGCACTAAGTTGCTTTAATTTGGCCTAGAATGACTTTTAAAGGCAAACTTGGACGTCTTGCAAACTAATACCTATGAGCATTGTGTTGACTACCCTATGAACTTGTAGGATGGTAATCCAGTACTATTTATGTAATTAAACATGGCCTATAAGTGTTCTCATCTATCTTGACACAATAAAAGTCATTAGAGCATGATTTTAAAGTAAGTCTTCAAGTGATAAACCATGTTAGTCATATGAATACATGTGAGCATGCATATCGAAAGTTGTTTAACATCGTTATATGTTTTGATGAGTACGTAGTTAGACCCTTGTTGCATGAAATCTCTTAGCCGTGAAATAAATGGCAATAAAGCTATAAATTGTAAAAACAACTTAAAGTAAACACAAGAGGCACCAAACTTAGACCAAGACCTCTTAACGTATGTATGTGTTATGTGTTAGCTGTAAGACCCCGAATTTTATGAAATAAAAGTATTCAATTTTTCTATTTAGTAAATAGTTAATTGATAAAAGTTTAAAGTTAAGAGTGATATATGTCAATTTTTCAAAATAAGCAAGTGGTTATAAAATATTCATTGTTGTCGAGGAATATTCGTTTTGTCATGGAATATTCTTGATATCGGGGAATATTCGTACGATAGCGCAGCCATTTGTGGGCCCCATAACAGAAAACTGTTGAATGAAGAAAACGACACGAACAAGTGTTTTTAATAATAACGGGGTAACGGTTACCGTTAAAACTGTTGGAATACCCGGTGGGTAAAGTAAAGTAATACGCGTTGTTGCACAGTAGCACACAGTATTGCATAGTATTTTTATATTATTGTTAATTCAATAATTGTCATTGCGCAGTATTTCTCATTATCAGATCAATAATTCATATTATTTGAATAATATTATTAGATAACATTATTGGCAATGTCTAAGGAAGTTTTGTTTAGGAAAGGGGTTTGGTCACTTAATTGCGCGCTAGTAAGGAGAAACCCTTATCGGAAAGCACCCTTTTTCCTGGGGCATTATTGTCATTATTTGTGAATAATTAATTGTTGATTTATATGATAAGGATATATTTATTTAATGTGGATATAAATGGAGGAATTTTTAGAAAAGTGACAATTATTGAAAATTAATATTTTATCTTTTTTGATAAAATAATTTATTCAAATATATTATTATATTACATTATAAATGTATAATGTGATAATATAATAATATAATAATGGTAATATTTTTACACTAAATTCACGGTATATGAATAAAATGGGAGGAAGAGTGCAAATAGGGTTTGAATGGTATTTTTGAGGATTAAAACGTGTAAAAATATTTGGTGGGGGAATTTTTTAATTGAGTGGGCCCTACTTGTGTGTGAAATATGTTGATTTTTATTGGCCAAAGTGGGTGTGTAGTGGATTTGATCTGTAAGTAAATTTCCAAGGATGGAATGCTGTGAGATTTCATCCGTATGTAAATTTAGGTCATTTTTCGTTCGGAATTAGGAAAAACTTTCTTCTACAAAGTTGTAGAAAATTAAATTTCATATAGAATGGACATAAGGTTCATATTTTTCTGATAAAATGGCTATTTATTATGAATTATTGAAGTTTCTGAATATTGTTTAAATTAAAAACAAGGGTGGGACCCACTTGTCCTTTTTACCGCTTGATTTTTTTGAATTTGGTGGGCCCCACTTATGGAGTGCTGAGATTGTGATGCGGTGTGTGTAAGAAAAAAAATTAATAATATTTTATTCAATTTTCTGCTTTGGTGTTCTAAGCATTTTCCTATAAATAGGGTGCTTAGGTTAGAATTGAAAAATACACCAGAATTATAAGTTTTCTCTCTATATTATCGAGTGTATTTTTGTGAGTATTTAGATACTAAGAGTTGATAAGCAGTGCAAGTTTTTTTCAGCATTATATATGATATTTCAGTCAGAAGTACTTGTCTTTTGAAGTAAGGGATGCTATTTTTTTTTAAGTAAATGATGTTATTTCTTTTAATATCATTATACCGAAATAGTGATATGAATTTTATTGTGAAACTTTATATTTTTTATGTCAGGGTTACTATTCACGTCTACGGTACTATTCATGTATACGGTGTTATTCACATATATGGCACTATTTACGTATACGGCACTATTCACGTATACGGTACTATTTACGTATACGGCACTATTTACGTATATGGTACTATTTACGAATACAGGGTACTATGCATAGGTTACTATTCACGAGGTACTATTCATGACAAATTTGGTTTCTTTTCTGACCAAATTATCGTTGATTTATGAATCTTACTCTTGAAATTAAATCCATATTTTGATCATATTTTTTTTATTATCATATATAACATTTTTATAATCATGGTGATGAAATTTCTCTTTGACTTGAGTGTAAAGATGAATTGTTGACTGGTATGATTATGACAATTGAATTTATAATTGATTATCTTTAGCTTAAGTGCAAAGGTGAATTGATCAACATGGTTATAATTATTGTTTATATAAATTCTGAAATGATTATATATTTCTTTGAGATATTAATATCTTTGTCCTGTTGTAAGACCCCGAATTTTATAAAATAAAATTATTCAATTTTTTTCTTATAATTATTATTCAGTAAATGGTTAAATTGATAAAAGTTTAAAGTTATGGGTGAATTATGCAAATTTTACAAAATACATGAGTGGCTATATAAATATTCATTGTTGTTTGAGAATATTCTTTTTGCTCTGAATATCCGTATTTAATGTCATAGCATTTTTGTGGGCCCCATAACAAAAAGCGATTGGATGAAGAAAACGACAAATATAAGTTATTTATAAATGACCAGGCGTAGTTATTACTAATTATCTTGTTGGAATACCCGTTGGGTAAAAAGTAAAGTAATACGCGTTGTTGCCAAAGAGATTACCGCGGTATTGCACCAATTATTGATTCTTACGTAAGAAGGCACTACTCAATAATTGTTACGATAATTACTTGTTCAATATTTTATTTTATTGATTCAATAATTCTTTGCATTGATATTTTATATTATCGTTGTTTCAATAAATTGTCATTACACGTATTTTCCATTATCTATAAATAATTCATATTATCCTGAATAATATTATTGGATAACATTATTGGCAATGTCTAGAAAGTTCGCTCTAAGGAGAGGTTTGGTCACCTAATTGCACGCCAAGAAGAGAAATTCTTATTGAAAGCCCCTCTTTCTTAGGAACTGCCTGGTTGTCAATATTGTGATTATATAATATTATTTGTGAATAATTAATTATTGATTTTTATGATGAGGAAAATATTCATTTTATGTGGATATAGATGGAGAAAATTTTTAATTGAAAATTAATATTTTATCTTTTTCTGATAAAATAATTCATTTAAATATATTGTTATATTTTTTAATAATATAATAATGGTGATATTTTTACAGTGAATGTGGGATATATGAGTATGTGAGGAGGAGGAGTATTTTTGTTACCAAAAATGTTTAAAACATGTTAACATGTCGGTGGACCCCATTTCTTGACTGAAATTTGATTATAGCTTGTAAAATCGCTCGTTTATGGATTTCGGTCAATTTTGTTTGGAATTTAGAAAAACTTTCTTCTACAAAGTTGTAAAGAATTGAATTTCCTATAAAAACACGCGAGATTCGAATTTTCTGACAAAAGGGCTATTTATTGTGAATTATTGAAGTTCTGGATTAATTAATTATTATTTTTTTGGAGTTTTAAATTAATTAATTGAGAAAACGTTTTTTAATGTGTGGACATCTTTAACACATGCTTAGTTCTTTGAAATTGGTTGATGCTAGGTGTGCGTGAAGATTATATATATATATATATATATATATATATATATATTTTTAATAAATTTTACGCTTTGGTGTTTCTAAGCAATTTCCTATAAATAGGTGTTTAGGTTATAATTGAAAATCACACCAAAAGCTGAAGTTTTCTCTCTCTATATTATCGAGCGTATTCTTGTGAGTATTTTGAGTATACTTTGAGTATTGCTATACGGTGCAAGTTCGTTCAGCGTTATTCCAGTCAGAGGTACTGCTCTTTTGAGATAAAGGATAATAAGGGATTTTAAGGGTTATTATTTCGAAATTCTTCTAAACCTTCAAAAATTTTGTAAAAATTTGAAATGATAATTTGATGAGTTTTGTTGATTGTGTCCAAAAATGGCGATTTTTGGATGTATAGATTAAGAGTTATGAATTTTATGAGAAAAGACTATTTTAAAAGCAACCGCTTATAACTCCTTGTGGTTAACTCCAAAATTGATGAAATTTTTATTGGGAGTACATCTATATAATATCAGTATACCCTATGAATTTCAAAATTTTTGGATAAAAGTACAATTTATGATAAATGTCTTCGGTGGTTTTGGCCATGTGAAAAATAGTAAATGAATTTTAAAAATTTTGAGAAAAATATATATTCAATATGGGACTATATTCTTCTAAATCTCAGAAAAGAAATATTTTTGGAACTGATTTGATATTTTTCATGAAAATATTCTATTTATGAGTAAATGAATTAAATATGTTTTGTGAAGTAAGAAAATTAGAAAATAGGATTTTATGGCTTGAGAATCATATATGAGGTATATGCAGATTTTTGATGAGGATTTTGGTTATTGGTGATGAAATCTTATGAGTTTGGCATTTTAGAATGATTAAATGCATTATTTAGTAAAGTGTAAACAATTAAAATAAATTGTTTATAAGCTTAAAAAAATATTATTCTTTCAATATCATTATACCAAAATATTGGTATGGATTTTATTGTGGAATTTCTACCTTTTTGAGTCGGGTTTACTTTTCATGAGATACTATTCACGAGTTACTATTCATGAGTTACTATTCACGAAGTTACTATTCATGAGTTACTATTCATGACAAAATTGGTTTCTTTTTCTAACTAAATTATAGTTGATTTATGAATATTACTCTGGAGATTAAAACTATATATTGATTTTATTATCATATATAACATTTTTATAACCCTGATGTTGAAATTCTCTTTCACTAGAGTGTAAAGATAGGTAGATTATTGGTATGATCATGACTAGGGTTCTCTTTGGCCAGTAGTGAAAAGTTGAATTGTGACTGGTATGATCATGACCATTGAATTTATAATTGAATATCTTTAGCTTAAGTGCAAAGGTGAATTGATCAACATGGTTATAATTATTGTTTATATAAATTCTGAAATGATTATATATTTCTTTGAGATATTAATATATTTGGCCTGTAATGCAAATATGAACTGTTGAGGAATATCTTTGGCCTGTAGTGCAAAGATGAATTGTTGATGAATATCTTTGGCCAGTAGTGCAAAGATGAATTGTTGATGAATATCTTTGGGTCGTAGTGCAAAGATGACTCAGTAGTTGAATATCTTTGGCTTTTGTAGTGCAAAGATGAATCTGTTGATGAATATCTTTGGCCCGTGTGTGCAAAGATGAATTTATTAGTATGATTATGAATGAGGCTGTGATTCTAAGATAACCATGATCTTTGATATTTCAGGTAAAGACAAGTGATGAAAATTATCTTCGTCCTGAATGAGAAAAGGAATTTAGAACAACAATTACGATTATGAGTTATACATGTGATTGTGGACAGGAATTGTTGATTGATGTTACAGAGATAAAACATTGTTGGTGGACTTTTAACATGGAGAAGATAATAGACTTTATAGTCTATTTGACTCTTCTAATGGATTGCTCGTTCCGCTGCAACTATGGTTGAAATTTTTTTTATCATCTACCATATGTTCTAAATCTCTGATTTATTATTGATGAAGGCTATTGATAATTTAATTATCTTTAGTCATGATATTTTTACTGAGCTAGTTGTGCTCACCCTTTTGCTTCACAATTCCTTTCAGGTAATAAAAGTGTAGCTGGGACAATTAAGCAGGGAATTACAGGGGAATAGAACGGTGGTCTATAGATGATGAGGGTGAGGTGAATTCAACTTTGGAAGGGTGTTTTGTCACTATTATAAAAGATGTTTAATGACATACAACCTCGACTCATCATAAGACAGGGTTGTGCTCATCCACTTGCTGAGTATATCTACCAGCACAACCTATATGATCTTGGAGTCTATTTAAAATTTAACTCTCAATTTGAGACAGTAGAGATAATGATATGTCAAGAGAAAACTCACCATTGGGAAGAACATGATAGTAATCTTCTCGTTTTTCTTTGGGGTCTATTGGGTCAACCAAGGATAATTCTGTGGCCATATGATATCTATCATAACCTAGAAGCATGGCCTCCCATGTACGAAGGTTTCCTTGAGCACTTCCCAAAGATTCTAATTTCTAAAACAGTTTTCGACTATACCTTTATGTAAGGTGTCATTATGAGGTGCTGTCCATGGTTGGGACATGAGTCACAGTTGATATATATTTGTATCCAAATTCACAAAGATATGTGTTGTTGTATTTTGCACGACAATTGTTGTAATAAAGTTGTAGTTGTTTTCTGTACCATGTATTTGGCGACTCAGAATGGGTCGAATGGAATGGACCTATTTTGGGGTCGTTACACCTGTAGTGCAAAGATGACCTGTTATTGAATATCTTTGGCCTGTAGTGCAAATATGACCTGTTGTTGAATATCTTTGGCCTGTAGTGCAAAGATGACCTATTGTTGAATATCTTTGGCATGTAGTGCAAAGATGACCTGTTGTTGAATATCTTTGGCCCATAGTGCAAAGATGACTTGTTGCTGAATATCTTTGGCATATAGTGCAAAGACGAACTGTTGATGAATATCTTTGGCCCATAGTGCAAAGATGAATTTATTAGTATGATAATGAACATAAATTGTGATTTGGTATAACCATTATCTTTTATGTTTCAGGTAAAAATTGTTGATGAAAATTATCTTCGTTCTGGGTGCGAAGATTAATTTAGAACCACGTTTATGATTATGAGTTATTCACATGATTGTGGACATGAATTGTTGATTGATATTACAGGGATAAAACATTGTTGGTGGACTTTTAACATGGAGAATATAATAGACTTTATGGTCTATTTGACTCTTCTAATGGATTGCTCGTTCCGCTGCAACTATGGTTGAAAAGTTTTATCATCTACCATATGTTCTAAATCTCTATTTTATTACTGACGAAGTCTATTGATAATTTAATTATCTTTAGTCATGATATTCTTTACTGGGCTAGTTGTGCTCACCCTTTTGCTTCACAATTCCTTTCAGGTAATAAGAGTGTAGCTGGGTCGAGCGGGGGTAATAGGGGAATAGAACGGTGGTCTATAGTTGTTGAGGTTTCCTCTAAAACAGTATGGAAATAATTTTATCAAGAATTTTAAATAAGTGTGTAGTATTTTATACGTCATTTAACCGTTAATTTTGGTGAACCGGATAGGGTAATGTGAACCCAACTTTGGAAGGGTGTTTTGCCACTATCATACAAGATCTCTAATGACATATAACTTCGTGTTATCATAAGATAGGGTTATGCACATCCACTTGCTAATTATATCTATGAGCACTACCTATATAATCTTGGAGTTTGGTTGAAATATAATTCTCAATTGGAGACAATGGAGATAATTATTTCGCAAGAGAAGACTCACCATTGGAAAGAACATGATAGTAATCTTCTCGTTTTTCTTTGGGGTCTATTGGGTCAACCAAGGATGATTCTCAAGTCATATGATATTTATTATAACTTAGATGCATGGCCTCCCATGTACGAAGGTTTCCTTGAGCATTTTCCAAATATTTTAATTTCTAAAATAGTTATTTACTATACTTTTATGTAAGGTACCATTGTAAGGTGATGTGGCTAAGGCACCATGAGAGTTACATATATTTGTATTAAAACTCACAGCTCATTATTGTCGTATTTTGCACGACAATTGTATTAATGAAGTTTGTGACGCCCCCAAAATAGGTCCACTTCATCCAACCTATTCTGAGTCGCCAAATACATGGTACAAAAAACAACTACAACTTTATTACTACAATTGTCGTGCAAAATACAACAACACATATACTGTGAATTTTAATACCAACAGTGACTCATGTCCCAACTATGGACAACACCTCACATTGATACATTACATAAAGGTACAATCAATAACTGTTTTAGAAATTAAAATCTTTTGGAAGTGCTCAAGGAAACCTTCAAATATATAGGAGGCCATGAATCTAAGTTATGATAGATATCATATGTCCAGAGAATTATCATTGGTTGATTCAATAGACCCCAAAGAAAACGAGAAAGATTACTATCATGTTCCTTCCAATGGTGAGTCTTCTCTTGACATATAACTATCTCCACTGCCTCCAGGATTGAAAATTATATTTCAAATAAACTCCAAGATCATATAGGTAGTGCTCAGAGATATACTCGACAAGTGGATGTGCACAATCCTATCTTATGATAACTCGTAGAGGTCATTAGACATCTCGTATGATATATGCAAAACACCTTCCAAAGTTGGGTTCCCCTTACCCTATTCGGTTCACCAAAATTAAATATCAAATGACGATACAATACGATATACACTATCTAAAGTTCTCAATAAAATTATTTCCATACTATATATGGAGAACCTCAACAACTACTGAGACCACCGTTTTATTCCCCTCGTTATCCCCGCCGATTCCTAAGAACACTCTTTATTACCTAAAAGGAATTGTGAAGCAAAAAGGGTGAGCACAACTAGCTCAAGAAAGAATATTATGACTAAAGATAATTAAATTATCAAAAGCCTTCATCGAAGAATAAATCGTAGATTTAGAACATATGGTAGATGATAAAACTTTTCAACCATAGTTGCAGCGGAATGAGAAATCCATTAGAAGAGTCAAATAGACCATAAAGTCTATTATCTTCTCCATGTTAAAAGTCCACCAACAATGCTTTAAGCCAGTAACATTAATCAACAGATCCTGTTCACAGTCATGTGAATAACTCATAATCATAATTATAGTTCTAATTTTCTCTTCTCATCTAAGACGAAGATATTTTTCATCACATGTCTTTACCTGAAACATCAAAGATCATGGTTATACCAAATCATAGTTCCTGTTCATAATTATACTAATAAGTTCATCTTTGCACTACGGGCCAAAGATATTCATTAACAGTTCATCTTTGCACTACATGCCAAAGATATTCAACAACAGGTCATATTTGCACTACGGGCCAAAGATATTTAACAACAGGTCATCTTTGCACTACACGCCAAAGATATTCATCAACAATTCATCTTTGCACTACAAGCCAAAGATGTTAATATTTCAAAGAAATATATAATCATTTCAGAATTTATATAAACAATAATTATAACAATGTTGATCAATTCACCTTTGCTCTTAAGCTAAAAATATTCAATTGTAAATTCAATGGTCATGATCATACCATTCAACAATTCATCTTTGCACTACTGGCCAAAGAGAACTCATAGTCACGATCATACCAATAATCTACCCATCTTTACACTTAAGTCAAAGAGAAATTTCATCACCGGGATTATAAAAATGTTATATATGATAATAAAAATAATATGATCAAAATATAGATTTAATTTTAAGAGTAAGATTCATAAATCAACGATAATTTGGTCAGAAAAAGAAACCAATTTTATCGTGAATAGTACCCCGTGAATAGTAACTTGTGAGTAGTAACCCCGACACAAAAAGATAAACTTTCACAATAAAATTCATAACAATATTTATAACACTTTAATCCAAATGTTATAAATCACTTAATAATCTAATAATCTAATATCATTAATATTACCACAATATCTTAATCATTTCTTAAACTTATAAATAATTTATTTTAATTGTTTACACTTTACCAATTAATGCATTTAATCATCCTAAAATGCCAAAATCATAAAATTTCATCACCAATAACCAAAACCCTCATCAAAAATCTGCATATACCTTATATAAGATTCTCAAGCCATAAAATCCTATTTTCCAATTTTGTTACTTCACAAAACATATTTAATTCATTTACTCATAACTAGTCAATTTTCATGAAAAATACCAAATCAGTTCCAAAAATATTTCTTTTCTGGAATTTAGCATAATATAGTCCCATATTGAACATATATTTTTCTCGAAATTTTTAAAATTCATTTACTATTTTTCACATGGCCAAAACTGCCGAATATTTAGACATTTATCATAAATTGTACTTTTGTCCAAAAATTCTAAAATTTATAGAATATACTGATGTTATATAGATGTACTCCCAATAAAAATTTCACCAATTTAGAGTTAACCACAAGGAGTTATAAGGGTTTACTTTTAAAATAGTCTTTTCTCATAAAATCCATAACTCATAATCTATACATCCAAAAATTGCCATTTTTGGACACAATCAAGAAAACTCATCAAAATATCATTTCAAATTTTTTCAGAATTTTTGAAGGTCAGAAAAATTATGAAACTGAAGAAACATAATAACCCTTAAAATCTCTTACCTCAAAAGAGCAGTATTTCTGACTGGAATATCAGATATGACACTGAAGGAAACTTGCACTCATTAGCAACTCTCAAAGTATCAAATACTCACAAAATACGCTCGATAATATAGAGAGAGAAAGAGAGAAAGCTTATGTTTCTGGTGTGATTTTCAATTCTAACTTAGCCCTCTATTTATAGAAAAATATTAGTACGCCGAAACAGACTTGACCTACTACCTGATGGCTTTACCTGTTACTATTGTCACCCACCACATTTGAATTAGAATTTTAGCACATTTCTTCACCAACCATAGGTGGGGCCCACGCATGCTAGAATTTTCTACCAAAATGATAAATTTCGAAATTTCAACAATTTATGAACTAGTCATCTCTTAAAATTCATAACAATTTATACTTTTATTTTTAACGGTTCAAAATTTGTGGACATATACTCAACTTATATATGTATAACATATCCAAAAATCACAACGATCCAACGGTCGGATTAAAAATTATAACTCACGTAATATATCACAAGAACACTGGTTTGATTTTTAATACCTCATTTCCGACAAAAATATTGATAAAACACCTCAACATTAATTCCTTCATTTATAACCACATAAATAAATCCATCATTTATATCCGCATCAAATAAATATTTCCTTATCATATAAATCAATAATTAATTATTCATAAATAATATTACAGAATCACAATTATGACAACCAGGCCGTTCCCAGGAAAGAGGGGGCTTTCCGATAAGGATTTCTTTAGTGGCACACAATTAGGTGACCAAACCTCTCCTTGACAGAACTTTCTAGACATTGCCAATAATGTTATCTAATAATATTATTCAAATAATATGAATTATTGATCCGATAATGGGAAATCTCAGTGCAAAGGACAATTATTGAAACAACAATAATATAAAATATCAACGCAGTAATTATTGAATCAATAAAATAAAATATTGAACAGTAATTAATGTAACAATTATTGAGTAGTGCCTTCTTACGTAAGAATCAATAATTCAAAAAATATTGTGCAATACCGGTAAAAGCACTTTGTGCAACTACGCACGCATTCATCGTATTTTAACCACCAAGTATTCCAACAGTGTTAACGGTAACAACTACGTCGTTATTTATAAAAACTTAAACTTGTCATTTTCTTCATCCGACTGTTATTCTGTTGTGGAACCCACAAATGATCATACTGTCATCATACTGAATATTCCCGAATAACAAGAATATTCCACGACCAAACGAATATTCCCCGACAGAAATGAGTATTTTATAACCATTTGCGTATTTTAAAAATTTTACATATATTACCCTTAACTTTAAACTTTTATCAATTTAACCATTTACTGAATAATAATTATAAGAAAAATTGAATACTTTTATTTCATAAAATATGGGGTCTTACAAAGTTTGTATATGGTTTTTGTACCATGTATTTGGTGACTCAGAATATGTTGTGTGGACCTATTTTGGGAGCGTCACAGTTAGTATCAAAGCTTAGGGATATGTTCACTGGCGGAGATCTGAGTTTAGAACTAGGAGGGGAGAGACGAGTAATATACTTCTCTAGTGTGTGACTTTCTTAAGCTGAATTGTTTTTACTTGATAAGTTGACAAATTGTGATATGTCAATTAACCTTTGTTTTGAGCTGTATTCTAGAATGAGTAATGGAGAAATCATGATGACAGGGAAGATGGAATCTAAAATGAAAGCAAGGTATTCTCAACTCTTCGAAATACCAGGTACGTAATTTCGGGGAAGAAATTTCATAAGGAGGGCAGATTGTAAGACCCCGAATTTTATGAAATAAAAGTATTCAATTTTTCTATTTAGTAAATAGTTAAATTGATAAAAGTTTAAATTAAAGGGTGATATGTAAATTTTTCAAAATAAGTAAGTGGTTATAAAATATCCATTGTTATCAGGGAATATTCCTTTGGTCGTGGAATATTTTTGATGTCAGGGAATATTCGTACGACGGCGCAACCATTTGTGGGCCCCATAACGAAAAATTGTCGAATAAAAAAAATGATATTAACGAGTTTTTTTAATAATAACGGCGTAACTGTTACCGTTAAAACTGTTGGAATACCCGGTGAATAAAGTAAAGTAATATGCGTTGTTGCACAGTAGCACACAATATTGCATAGTATTTTTATATTATTGTTAATTCAATAATTGTCACTGCACAGTATTTCTCATTATCAGATCAATAATTCATATTATTTGAATAATATTATTAGATAGCATTATTGGCAATGTCTAAGGAAGTTCTGTCTAGGAAAGAGGTTTGGTCACCTAATTGTGCGCCAGTAAGGAGAAACCCTTATCGGAAGGCCCCCTCTTTCTTAGGAACGACCTGATTCTCAATATTGTAGTTTTGTAACATTTTTTGTGAATAATTAATTGTTGATTTATATGATAAGGAAATATTTGTTTAATATAGATATAAATGGAGGAATTTTTAGAAAAGTGACAATTGTTGCAAATTGATATTTTATCTTTTCTGATAAAATAATTCATTCAAATATATTATTATATTACATTATAAATGTATAATGTGATAATATAATAATATACTAATGGTAATATTTTTACACTAAATTCACGATATATGAATAAAATGAGGAAGAAGAGTGCAAATTGGGTCTGAATGATATTTTTTAGGATTAAAACGTGTAAAAATATTCGGTGGAGGATTTTTCTAATTGAGTGGGCCCCACTTGTGTGTGAAATATGCTAATTTTTGTTGGGCAAAGTAGGTGTGCGGTGGATTTGATCCGTAAGTAAATTTTTAAGGATGGAATACTATGAGATTTCATCTGTACGTAAATTCGGGTCATTTTTCGTTCGGAATTTGGAAAAACTTTCTTCTAAAAAGTTTTAGAGAATTAAATTTCATATGAAATGGACATAAGTTTCGTATTTTTCTGATAAAATGGCTATTTATTATGAATTATTAAAGTTTCTGAATATTGTTTAAATTAAAAATAAGGAGTGGGACCCACTTGTCCTTTTTACCTCTTGATTTTGCTGAATTTGGTGAGCCCCACTTGTGGAATGCTGAGATTGTGATGTGGTGTGCATAAAAAGAAAAAAAGTTAATAATATTTTATTAAATTTTCTGCTTTGGTGTTCTAAGTATTTTTCTATAATTAGGGTGCTTAGGTTAGAATTGAAAATCACACCAGAATCAGAAGTTTTCTCTCTCTATAATATCGAGCGTATTTTTGTGAGTATTTAGATATTTTGAGAGTTGATAAGCAATGCAAGTTTTCTTCAACATTATATCTAATATTTCAGTCAGAAGTACTTGTCTTTTGAAGTAAGGGATGTTATTTTTTTTAAGTAAATGATGTTATTTCTTTTAATATCATTATACCGAAATATTGATATGAATTTTATTATGAAACTTTATCTTTTTCATGTCGGGAATACTATTCACGTATACGGTACTATTCACGTATACAACACTATTCACGTATACGACACTATTCATGTATACAGTACTATTTATGCACTATTTACGTATATGGTACTATTTACGAATATAGGATACTATGCACAGGTTACTATTCACGGGGTACTATTTATGACAAAATTGAACTTTTCTGACCAAATTATCGTTGATTTATGAATCTTACTCTTGAAATGAAATCCATATTTTGATAATATTATTTTTATTATCATATATAACATTTTTATAATCTTGGTGATGAAATTTCTCTTTGACTTGAGTGTAAAGATGAATTGTTGACTGGTATGATCATGACCATTGAATTTATAATTGATTATCTTTAGCTTAACTGCAAAGGTGAATTGATCAACATGGTTATAATTATTGTTTATATAAATTCTAAAATGATTATATATTTCTTTGAGATATTAATATCTTTGGCTTGTAGTGCAAAGATGACATGTTGTTGAATATCTTTGGCATGTAGTGCAAAGATGACCTATTGTTGAATATCTTTGGCCTGTAGTGCAAAGATGACCTGTTGTTGAATATCTTTGGCTCGTAGTGCAAAGATGACCTATTGTTGAATATCTTTGGCATGTAGTGCAAAGACGAACTGTTGATGAATATCTTTAGCCCGTAGTGCAAAGATGAATTTATTAGTATGATTATGAACAGAAACTATGATTTGGTATAACCATTATCTTAGATGTTTCAGGTAAAAATAGGTGATGAAAATATCTTCGTTCTGGGTGCGAAGAGGAATTTAGAACCACAATTATGATTATGAGTTATTTACATGATTGTGGACATGAACTGTTGATTGATATTACAGGGATAAAACATTGTTGGTGGACTTTTAACATGGAGAAGATAATAGACTTTATGGTTTATTTGACTCTTCTAATGGATTGCTCGTTCTGCTGTAACTATGGTTGAAAGGTTTTATCATCTACCACATGTTCTAAATCTCTGATTTATTACTGACGAAGGCTATTGATAATTAATTATCTTTAGTCATGATATTCTTTACTGGGCTAGTTATGCTCACCCTTTTGCTTCACAATTCCTTTCAGGTAATAAAAGTGTAGCTGGGTCGAGTGAGGGTAACAGGGGAATAGAACGGTGGTCTATAGCTGTTGAGGTTTCCCCTAAATCAGTGTGGAAATAATTTTATCGAGAATTTTAAATAAGTGTATCGTATTTTATACGTCATTTAACCGTTAATTTTGGTGAACCGAATAAGGTGAGGTGAACCCAACTTTAGAAGGGTGTTTTGCCACTATCATACAAGATGTCTAATGATATACGACTTCGTGTTATCATAAGACAGGGTTGTGCCCATCGACTTGCTGATTATTTCTATGAGCACTACCTATATAATCTTGGAGTTTGGTTGAAATATAATTCTCAATTGGAGACAATGGAGATAATTATATGGCAAGAGAAGACTCATCATTGGAAATAATATTATAGTAATCTTCTCATTTTTCTTTGGGGTCTATTGGGTTAACCAAGGATGATTCTCAAGTCATATGATATCTATTATAACTTAGATGCATAGCCTCCCATGTACGAAGGTTTCCTTGAGCATTTTCCAAAGATTTTAATTTCTAAAATAGTTATTGATTGTACCTTTATGTAAGGTACCATTGTAAGGTGATGTGTCCAAGGCACTATGAGAGTTACATATATTTATATTAAAACTCACAGCTCATGTGTTGTCATATTTTGCACGACAATTGTATTAATAAAATTTGTATTTGGTTTTTATACCATGTATTTGGCGACTCGGAATGGGTTGTGTGGACCTATTTTGGGGGCATCACATTAGCAAGGTAAGAAATGAGGTGTAAATTGGGAAATAAAGATTCCAATCTGGTCTGGCCAAGGGACGGCACAGCTGCGCCCATCCTAGGCCAAATTGAAGCGCAGCAACGCTGCAGGGCAGTGTTGTATGACTGTTTAAATTGTAATCTTAACCTTTAAGCATATGTGTATGAATTTTTTAAGGTTCAATGCTTGACTTAAGTGATGGTTTAAGTATATGAGCAAGTAATGGTTATATAAAATCCAAATTTGTTAAATTTTATTAAGGTTTGCAAAATGCAAGAATAATGCGAATCATGCATCTATGAGTTTTAAATGTGTAACGAACATATAGCTAATCAAGTGTATGATAGAGGTTTATGAATGTTAATGTCAAGTATGTATGGATATGGTATACTTATACATACATAGCTATCCAAAGAGTATGATAAGAAAGAGAAACGAAGTTTCTAAGAACCGAGTTAGAAAATAATGTAACAATTGTAATTACATTGAGAATGTAAGGAAATGTACAACTGATGGGTATGAATCCATGATTATACAATTGTGTAGGGATACACGAAGTGCAGATAGCTATAAGCAGTTAAGTTGTAGTTGATAATCTACAAGCCAGGTAAGTCTTTCAGTTCCTATTTGCTCTATAATGATGATAATTATTGATTAATTTATGCTATGATATGGAATGTTAAATTATAGATGAAATGCATATGAGATATGTATGAAATGAATTATGCTATGCCATGAAACGTGGAAATGTCTATAAGATAGGTATGAGATTGAAAGTCAATCTACAATTATATGTTTTATAAGTTAATCTCTATACTTGTTATGTGAGAAGCGGCATGCGTATGAGTTTAAATGCTTATAATTGCATAAACTGTGCATGATATTATGTGCTATGTGACGCATGAAAACTGTTAGAATTGCTGGGTTGTCAAGCTCACCCTTGCAAATAACCACTTTTGTAGGTTAAGGAGTCATGGTAAAGTTACGTGCTACTTGATTGATAGAGTTCCATAGTATCACAGAAGATTGAATTTTTTACCCGAAGTTATGATTTTGAATCATGTTTTAGGTTTTAGATGACGTACTTGATAGTTGTTTAACTCTTGTGGAGTTGTAAAACTGTACTATTCGATACATAAAGAACATCGAATTGAGATATAAATTTTATAATGTAACTTTGATGAATCGAAGCATAGAATAAATTTGATTCAAAGATATGTAAATGATAAAGGTTGTGATTCAGGGAAATGAATAAAGAATTCAGAAAAGTTTTAATTATCCCGCATCTTATTAAGTATAACGTCGAATATGATGTAAAGTCAAGAATGGTATGAAGGTTTTGGGATTCATTTATAGATCCTGGAAATAAAAAGGAATTAATATATTAATTAGTATCAAAGCTAAAATGTATTCATTAAATTATGAATGGAAGTTATTAATAGTTAGACGAAGATAATATCGTGACGCGCCAAGTCCGAGGTAACGGATACCCGGATTTAGGGGCGTTGCACATTCCATTCGTTTAGATTAGATTAGGAGAAATCCTAGTTTAGATTACACTTGGAGAATGAAACAACTTGGAGACCATTGAAGATTCAAAGTAGGAGCAAGAAGGGAGAATCATATCTGCAAATAATAGATTCTATCTTCTTCTTTACTTCTATTTTTGTCTTTTAATCTTTATTCAATTGTGGATTCTTGGTTTTAATTCAAAGACAATGAACTAAATCTCTTGTTTAAGATTTCAATGGATCTTATTGCATAGTTTATTTTAATATGCTTCTCTATTAATTATTGTGATATATTTTAGGGATTGTCTATTGTGATTTGGACTTAATTGTTTAATTTTCTAGCAAGCAATTACTATGATAATCTATATGAATTTGAGAGATGGATTATAGATTTAGATCTGATCATAATATCGTGTGATTGTGTTTTCTGCATGGCGTTGGAATTCATGATTTGTGTCTAGGATAGAGATATATCTATACATCGTATGTAATCTGATAAATAACTTGTACTTTAAATTTTCTTTAATTATAATTCACATAGAGATATAGTGTATTAGTTAATTAGGGTGTTCTTCTTAATTTTATCATTTGTAGATTTAAGTTGATTTGTTTATGGTGTATCGAAATATGGTCATAGATATTGATGTGTTCTTGATTAACAATTCAGAATAGAAAGCATAATTAATTAGAAGTTTATTAGTCTAAGTGAAGCAGTAAGTGAAGTTGTGATCTTAAATCTCTATAATCTTACTTTAAACTAGTGGTAATTAGTAGTAGTTTATTTAAATAATTTAATTCATACTTTTAAATCATTTGTTTAAATAAAATTAATTTGGTTAAGAGTTAGTACTTGGTAATTATTGTTAAATAATTCCTCATGGGAACGATACTCTACTTATACTTTATTACTTTTTTACCGTGTATACTTGCACGCATAAATTGATTGTGAAATCGAACAATACGTATAGTTAATAAGTGTGGGGATGTCTTTCTAGATGAATTACCGGGACTTCCACTAGACAGAGAGATAGAATTTGTGATCGATTTAGTACTGGGGACAACGCCAATATCGAAAGAATCGTATAGGATGGCTATGGTAGAAATGAAAGAGTTAATGATCCAGTTACAAGAATTATTGGATAAGAAGTACATTCAACCTAGTGTATCTCCGTAGGGAGTACCGGTGTTGTTTGTAAAGAAGAAGGATGGATCAATGAGGTTGTGTATGGATTATAGAGAATTGAATAAGGTGACAATCAAGAACAAGTATTCGTTACCAAGAATAGAAGATCTGTTTGATCGACTTAAAGGAGCGAGATGTTTCTCGAAGATTGATTTGAGAACTGATTATCATCAATTGAAGGTGAGGATAGAGGATGTACCAAAGACAACATTTAGAACTCATTACGACCATTATGAGTTTCTAGTGATGTCGTTTGGATTGACAAATGCGCCAGTTGCTTTTATGGACTTGATGAATAAAGTATTTAAACTATACTTGGATAAGATTGTGGTTGTGTTCATTGACGATATTCTGGTGTATTCAAAGACTAAAGAGGAGCATGCTTAGCATTTAAGGATAGTACTGGAGACATTGAGAAAGGAAAAATTATACGCAAAATTTTCAAAGTGTGAATTTTGGTTGAAAAGAGTTCAGTTTTTAGGACATGTACATCCTCTATCCTCACCTTCATGTTATCGACAACAAGGGAATTTTTGTAGATCCAACAAAGGTAGAAGTGATGAAAAATTGGGGACAACCAAAGATACTGACTGAAGTCAGGAGTTTCTTGGGATTGGTTGGATATTATCGGAGGTTTATTCAAGATTTCTCGAAGATAGCAATGCTGTTAACAAATCTGACCAGGAAGACAGTTAAGTATGTGTGGACGGAAAAATGCGAGCAAAGTTTTCAAAAGTTAAAGAAGAGATTAAGTGAAGCACATGTGTTATCCTTACCAGATAGTACGGGAGGTTTTACAATGTATAGTGATGCGTCACACAAGGGACTAGGTTGCGTGTTAATGCAAAATGGTAAAGTCATTGCGTACGCATCACGATCGTCAAAGGACTATGAAAAGGGATACCCTACCCACAACCTAGAATTGATTGCGGTAGTGTTTGCCCTTAAGATATGGAGACATTATCTCTATGGAGAAAAGTGTGAGATATACACAGATCACAAGAGTCTGAAGTATATCTTTACACAAAAGGAGTTGAACATGAGGGAAATTAATGGATAATGGAGCAAAATGGGCAAAATCAATTGAGCATACTATGTCTTCAATTGATAAAATCTGAGAATAATTTGACACTATAATGGAGGAATTGAGAGGGAATGAGAAAAATTAGAAAGGGAAAAAAAGGAGTTGTTGTCGTCGTGAACGAGGGAATTAAAATAGATGACTCATTCTCTACGACACGCCCATTGATACTTCCCCGTCTAGATTAAGTCAATATCAACGGCGTTCTCGTCACCAGTGATATAGTGTCCGTCGCAAGTGAGTTTTTCCTCCACCGCCAATTTTTTGCGCCAAATTTTTTCCTGGAAAAATGGTATTATCGACGGAACCCATTAGCGACGGCGTCCCCGTCGACAGCGAGGTCATTATCAATGGGACATTGGTCATTGCCAATGACCCCGTTGCCAATGCCCCTTTTTGTTGTAGTGATTTATGATGCAATCAGCGAGGCCATTGACAATGCCCGGTGAAAGCAGTATAAAAATCATCCTCCCCAGCAGATGGGAGTAACCTTTTAAAATTCTAACACTCATTTATCACTTCATACTTTACTCATGACATTGCATCATTGGATATACCTTGTCATATTTCAAGTGTCTAGTAGTCTTTGTCATGTTCATTTCATTACATTGCATATACACGACAAAGAGAGGCATTTGTAGACACTCAAAATTTTGTTTTCCTTTTACAAACCATGCAGGAAGGCAAAAACGTCTTTTAACACCCTGGAGACAACCCCGAGGGAAGACAACATCACAACTTCAACCTCGAAAGGGAAAAAAATGTAATTTTGCCAACACAATATAGAGCAAAAACCGTCCGGCTGAGGATAGGGTCACAAAGAGGCACCGCACCAATCCCGAGTTGTAAACTACGTAAGACAGATCCACGGACTACCTTCAGATACTTAAAGATGCTATTCTGGTCATGGACCCATCTTTCTGGATACTGAAATGGTCAAGTTCGATGTCACTGCATAGCACTCGAAAAAAGCTTTCTGGATTGGTATGGCACGTCTCCCAACTATTTTCGGATTGAAAGGAGTGAGCTTTTCTAGCGTACAGCAAGGCGAATGACTAGCAGACATCTACCAAGAGATAGTTTTCCCCTTTTTCTCTGCCTTCCCGAACTCAGAATGGGAAAAATAATACACCATTATGAAGATATCAGAAAGAGCTTTCCAGAACGATATGACACCTCTTCTAATTCCTCCCAGATTGAGAGTTATAACCGTTCTAACGCGCATCATGAAGAACAGACTTTGCGAGACGAAAACCAAGCAAGTGGGGCCCACTTTAGGGCTGTCACAGGTGTACCTGTGGATGCCTCCAATACACCCGCAACTCATCCTTTTTCATCTTTAAATGCATGAATTTCAGCTCATTTAGAAGAGGAGATGATTGCTAAAGAGAGAGAGCATTTTGGAGATAGAGAAGCCGTGAGTTAGAGAGAGAAAGAGGCTAGATCTTGCTTCTAAACACTGTAAATCTCAGTTCTAAACACTTCTATACATATAAATCTAGTTATATCAACTTTTTACCAATTGAAATCAAGTTCTTTGAAACTCTTAGCCGTTTGTTTACAGATCTCATGTAAATATGTAAGATCTTCTCATATCTTTGTTCATTTACTTCTTATATATATATATATATATACATATAGCTTTTACTTCAGAACTGTGTTCATATGCTAGGTTGTGCATAGATCTAGTTTTTTACTGATCGTTTTGTGTAAATAGTTGATATTTATAGTATTTTGACTAGATATATCCTAGATTTAGCCTGATCTAGCATTTAACCGGTCCAAAAGCTTCATAACTTGACCCATTGAGTTAGATAAGCACATATCTAGGTAGATCTAGTTTATTTTCAAGTTTTGTAAATATTGTTGCTATCACGCTATCTTAGATTCATATCTAGAGGAAGCGAGAAGTTTAACTAATCGCGTGCAAGGATTTAATCAATAAATCACTTGTGTAGAGAAGTTAGGAAGTATATGTATACATTGCCTTAAATATATACTTCATGCAAGTTTTTAAATGATATTATGTGAGCCTAGGAACTATATGGTTGAAGATTTAATCAATGGATCTTAAATTGGTTCCCATGATGGACTTGTTTAAGTTGTAAAATTAGCTTGTAACCCATTATACATGTAATCTTAGGCCTTAAAACGGTATCCGGATTTAAGGCCCCTTAAAAGTGAAATTGTGGTTTGTGGTGCTCGGGCTTACTTTGATGGCTTCCATGCCTACAAGGAGCCCAACCCTTGTAGTTAATAGTTTCGATTTAGCCTTTGAAGATGATTCGCATCTTGATTAAATTCAAATCAAGTCGCTTCTAGAAAAAAATTGGAAGTATCAAAGAGTCTTGATTCCTTTTTGGCGAAGAGTTTGAAAACCATCTTTCCGAAAATGTCACTTTCATATACCTTGTTTAAAAAAACAAACTTTTCTTTAAATCAAATCATTTTTACATAGGTCTAAAGAGGCACAACACTACTTTCAAAATAAAACACTCAAGCACATTTTCAAAATGCTTTTCACACACACACACACATACACACACACGCTTCATGTTTAGAGAATGAAAAAGTCGTGGTAACCGTGTTTCACTAAGTCTGGGGTGCTAACACCTTCCTCGCTTAAGCAAGCCCCAAACTCTCTATGAATCTCGAGTTCTAGACCAATTAAACGGAGTCACATATTGAGCCATATTGCGAAAATCTTTCAAAATTCGGGTGAGTTGGTACATCTTTTTGAACTCATACCAACTGGCGGCTCTATCTAATTTGACCAAATTGCATAAAATCAATCTTTTCAAAATAGTCGACATTTATGTCGATCCTTTTCCTAAACCTCACCCTTTAAATAAATTAGTTAACCTAGCGAAATAATAAAGGGTAGAAACACCAATTTAACAAGAAATTTTCCCGGTGTTGACACACCAAGTCTGAAGTAGTGAGCATTCGTATTTGGGGGTGTTACACTTAACACCTTCCTCTCGCTTAAGCAAACCTTCGAACTCTATGAATCTCAGTTGCAGACCAATTTTACGGAGTTATGCATGGGTCATCTTGATTATCAAAACCTCAAAATTCGGATGAGTTGATACATCCAATTAAATCTTTACCAACTGACGACTTTGTCTAATTAACTACTTTAAAATCAAACTTTCAAAACATGTCGATATAAATTAGATTTTTCAAAATCACCCTTTAAGTCCACGATCTTAAAAACTAAGGTTTGTATTATGTAGTTAGTTATGCAACAAGTCTGGAGTAGTGAGCACTCGTATTTTGGGGTGTCACACTTAACACTTTTGCTTCGTTTAAGCAAGCCCTCAAATTATATGAATATCAGTTACGGACCAATTTTATGGAGTTATAAATGGGTCATTTTGATTATCAAAACCTCAAAATTCGGATGAGTTGGTACATCCAATTAAATCTTTACCAACTAACGACTTTGTCTAATTGACCCACTTTAAAATTAAACTTTCAAAACTTGTCGATATAAATCAAAATTTTCAAAATCACCCTTTAATTTCACGATCTTAAAAACTAAGGAAAAATCCCGACGTCGACGCACTCCATTCAAATATTTAACTTAATAGTTGATCGAAGTAACCTATAATACATAATTCAAGAATTTATTATATAAATAAATATTAAATATTTTAATACTCCTACAATTATTTTTTTAAAATTCTAATTAAATATTTACTCTATTTTAATTTATTAACATAATAAATTATTACACTTACCACCCGTGCTTAGTATAGAGTCGTTAAACTTGTTATTCATAAACATACAAAATTGTGAAAAACCTCGAGTCCCATAATATAAGACCTTTTATTTGTAAATAAAAAATATTAGCTCGAGTAATATACGTAAAATTTCAAACAACAGGTATTTAAGTAAAATTTTACCAAAAGAAAGAGAATATGCCAATCTAGGGTTTCTTTCTTCAACATATAAGTATTATTTTTATCCACCCATTCAATCACCCCTAGCACTCTCTAGGTTTCCGTCTCCCTTTCTTCGTCGCAGCTCTTCTTTTCATCATCAAACTAGAAAATGACTGTTACATTCACCGATTTGCATACCGAATCTGGACTTAAATCTCTCAATGAGTTTCTTTCGGGAAAAACCTGCATCTCTGGGTCTGTTGCCTTACTCTGTACTCTACTCTTCTTTATGTATATTTTCTATTGACTTTCGCTTGCCGGTTGATTCGTAATTACAGGGATAAGCTTACAAAGGATGATGTAAAGGTTTATGCAGCTGTTTTGGAGAAGCCCAGTGGTGATCTCTTCCCGAATGCAAGTCAGTGGTACGACAGTGTTTCTTCCCAACTCGCCGCAAGGTATGTGAAATTCTTTCACATAATTTAGGTCCATTTGACTTGATACAAATTTTTGGACTTTTTTTTATGTGTTATGTATGATTTTCATTTTGTGTTTTTCTAAATGTTGTTGAGGTAAATTGTGGATGTATATGCGGTTAATCTGAATTATATTGTTACATTAAAGAACTTTTATAGTACTGTAACATGAAGAGTGATGAGGAAAAGGATACAGAGGAAGACTTCATTATATTACTCCGTTCCACAATTAGAAATTCATTTTTACTTTTTATGTCCATTTGTGAAATCCTTTTGAATTGATATGCATTCATGTATTTTTAGTTAGTTTACAGTAGTTATAGTTTGTACCAAAATTAGTTAATATTGGTTTTGAATTTTCGGATTTCACAAAAAAGTCAAAATTTATCTTTAATTGTGGAACAAGGGGAGCATTATGATTTAAACTTCTGGCTATGTTATAGTCCCTATGGAATTATAAAATGGTAGATTATATAATATTTGGGGTGTTGGATAGTATTTCTTTTGGTATTATGCTATCCGTAAATAGTATTCTAGAATAGAATTTGGAGTAATCATTACATAATTACAATGCAACACCTGAATATAGTCCCTACAAACATGGATATAGCATTTACTTTGCCTTAGTCCTCAATTTTCTGTGTAAAACAATCGTTGATATTTTTGTACCTGTTTATAGGGGTTATTCCACTTAGTCGTTCTGCTAGCCTACAATGTCATGATAATGTTATTAACAAAGCTATAGATTATTTAAGAATTTTTTACGATGCTACTTTATGAATTGGAGTATTTTATTTATTAAACTGGCAAATTTCAACTTATCTCAAAAATGAGAAACTGTCCAATCTCAATCTTGACAATGTATGTTATTTGTTCCAGCTATAGTCTTATAGGCCAATTTGGTTAATCGACTCACACAGATTTTCCCTGGTTTTTTTTCATGAGTTTAAGGTCAAATCCAGTATCTTAATTCCACCTTTCCTTCCTCTTGATATCTCAATTGTCCCTATTTGACTGTTCATTTTTCATTCTGTTTGTAGCTCCAGCCATGTCTGTCTGCTGATTCTTTCTTTGTCTGTTAGATGGAAGGGATTGGTCCTAAATGTAGACTCATATTACAGCATCATCACTAATGGTTATTGCTATCCCACAGTGCAGCTGCTGCTACTATTATTCTAATCTAGATAGGAGAGAGGATGCCATGGCTTGAACCCTCGAACTTGTCCACACCCACAAATAGGAACTCCTTAAACACACTTGATGCTTTGGTGTTGCTTATAATAGCCGCTGAATAATATTTTAGGTGATTCATTGTGGAGGGAGGTTTGTCATTTACAAAACTAAATTACTAATTGTGATGCGTTTTGAAGGAATAACAATTGTGATACATAAACCTTGTTAACAACTCAGCTCTCATAATATTGTATATTTAAGATTGAAGAGTACTTGTTTCAGTTGTTTGCTTGCCTAAAGATTTAAAGGTGAAACCATGTCCTTGTATGGAAAAATTTTAAGCAGACTGAAGTAATTATTTCATTTTGTGGATATACTTTTATTAGCTATGACCTGAAGACAAATCATTTCTTATTTGTAACTTTTGAATTTTGTAGTTTCCCTGGTACAGCTATTGGTGTAAGAATTGCCAGCCATTCTGCTCCAGCAGAAGCTACTCCAGCTAAGGAAGCTGAAAAGGTTTGTATTACAATCTTTAACATGTTTTTGATCAAGATTATGTTGCCAATGT
The DNA here is from genome assembly GCA_020205605.1 of Panax ginseng. Lineage (NCBI taxonomy): Eukaryota > Viridiplantae > Streptophyta > Magnoliopsida > Apiales > Araliaceae > Panax > Panax ginseng. Next base: position 113,310,217 of record CM035128.1, on the reverse strand, counting down.
AGTTAAATGAGAATCTGTGCAGAAGAATCAAGACATCTTTTTGTGCCTCACAAATGTGCTTTTTCTTTCTTCATTTTTTCTTTCTGCTGTCACAATACCTGGAGTTTTCTGTCTTATGATTTAGCTATTGTCTTAGTTCATTGTGATGACCAGAACCTGTAACTGCTTGAGAACCATTCTACTTGAATAATGCCAATTGGCACACTAAAGTTTTCTCTGTTTCTGTTTCGCACTTACAAGTTCGTAACTTTTTTATCTAACTAAATGTCGACAAAACCGGGGACTGGTTAATACTTGATACTTCACCTGGTTATGTTTCCCCCATTCTTCGTCTATGCTGTTATGTAGTTTTTTCTTTTAAAATAAATGAGTCTTGTATTATTAGGGTCATATATCTTCGGTGAACCAAAAGAGCGATGTTTTAAATCCTAGAAAGGGGGAGAGGACCTTGTTGTATTCTGTAGCCGGTGATGTTAATAGTTGTACTTTCCTAGCTAGCTCGGGTTGCAGTAGTAGTGATTAAGCTGCATTACTGACCTGTGATGAAGTCTCATATTTACAGCGCTTTATCCCTGCAAGACCTGGTATTAAGAGTGTCATTTCTGGTTTCAAGGCACAGCCTAGTATTCTAAATACAATTTAGCTCTCACTTGCTTTGAGCCTTAGGTTGGTAAAATTTTGGTGAAAAGATTAGGCATTATAATCTATTTTTTGGTAGGTAGCTGACCTATGCTTATACCAATTAAAAGCTTGTTTTCTCCCACTTTTTCCATCTTTTTCTCTTTGTCTTTGTCTGTCTCTATTGCCATCCATAGCAATCTTCCATCTCCCACAAACTGAATGGTTTCCATGTTTTTCGGGAGGTAATTTGTATCCAAAGGGTCTAAAAGATTAAATAATCCGCATGTATGCTTTTGTGAACATTTAAATGGCTGCCTATTTTACTAATGGTACCTTGCCCAATATTCTGGTAGAATCTGTTTATGGTATGTTTATGATTGATTTTCTATTCTTGTTTTTGTTTTTTTTAGTTTTTAGTTTTGTATTATTGTATTTCCTTCAACAACTTAGAAAGAGTTTATTCCCCAGGAATCTCCTGCTGAAGATGATGATGACCTTGATCTGTTTGGTGATGAGACCGAGGAGGAGAAGGCGGCGGCAGAACAGAGAGAGGCATCAAAAGCATCCTCCAAGAAGAAAGAGAGTGAGTTTCATTGTTTTTTTACATGAACTAGTTTTGTTACAATGATGCATGTTTATGATTATAGAATTTATACTAAAGTTGGTTTAGAAAGTTGCAAGTTTTACTTAAATGTGTTGGAAAACCTTGATTTCTTGCTCGGGGATTTCATTACTTGATGGAATCAATTTTTGGGATTGGAATTGCAATAAAATACAATCCCCCCCCCCCCCCCCCCCAAAAAAAATAAAAAAAAATAAAAAAAATTCTGAATTCCAAAGTAGATACCTACCAATTCTATCCATGATCTTGAAGTTATTCTACCTTCAAACTTCATTTAAACTTCAAATTAAATTTATTGGAATTTTTTTACTAGATTTGAAGGGAAACTCTCATAGCAAGATTAACCTTAGAATTCTAGTTAGGTACTACCGGTGAATTTAATATATTTTTTGACCCAACCATAAGCAAAATACTTGTAACATGAGGGAATCAGCCTCAATTATAAGGGGAAACAGTCGAAGCAATTTTACTATCTTGTAAATTTCTTGATTTTTTATCCTATTATAGTGTTACGATGTTCAACACGTAATTCTAGTCAATTTACCATGACAATTGTGCCACTACTAAATACTCCCTCCATCTTGCAAAACTGTCTTAGTTTGACGTTTTCAGTCAAAATGACCATTTTTATAATCAAAATTTATATATTTTTTTTGTAAATATAGGTGGATAAACTACAACCATAAGAAACTATTTTGCATTTACTATCACCTCCAATTTTCATAGGCGTAAAAATATATATAAATATTTTTAATTCTTAATTCTAGAATTGGTAAATTTGACCGAGAAAGTCAAAAATAGACTCTCTCCGTCCCGAAATTATTGCAATACTTTTCTTATTCGGATGTACCAAATTATTTGCAACATTTCTAAATTTGGCAACTTTTAATAATTCAATGTGCAATTTACCCTTGATGGTTCCTTAACAAAGATTTTGAAGTTATTTGTCCCACCATTATTATAACAATATTTCCTACTTAGCTTTACACATTCAAAAATTGCAACTTTTGGCTCCAATTTTGATTTTTTTTGAACATAATATTGTATTATTACAAGGGTGTTTTAGACATTGTATAAAGTCAACACAAATCCTTAAAATGCGTGACAAGTCATGGTTGCAATAAATATGGGATGGAGGGAGTATACCTTTTGGCCAAATAACCTGTCTAACTTTTAGTCGTGTGCATCAATTTTTTCCTTATTAGTCAGACTTGTACTTTACTTTTTCTAGCTTCATGTGCATCAGTATATGGTGCTTTTCTTTTTAAGAAATGGTAATAAGGTTCTTTTTTGTGCTGTATGCAATTGGTTTTTTAATATTTTGGGTTCCAATATTTTGTTTTAGGTGGGAAATCATCTGTTCTTTTGGATGTGAAGCCTTGGGACGATGAGACAGACATGAAGAAATTGGAAGAGGCTGTTCGCAGTGTTGAAATGCCCGGGCTCTTTTGGGGAGCTTGTATGATTAGATTTAAATTGATATGCACATTTCCTTGCTTACAAATGCACTTGCACTTGAACAAACACTGATCTATCTTTGTGTTCGCTTTATGCAGCAAAACTACTTCCTGTTGGTTATGGGATAAAGAAAATGACTATCATGCTGACCATTGTGGATGACCTTGTGTCCGTTGATTCTCTCATAGAGGAGCATCTCACAGTTGAGCCTATAAATGAATATGTACAGAGCTGTGATATTGTTGCCTTCAACAAAATCTGAGAAGAACTTGGTAGAATTGTTCCAGACTTTGCCCCATTCCAGGCAGTAATTTTGTTACGTTGTAGTCGTGATTGTTCTTGGTTTAAGTTATTTTTTTGTGAGTTGTATGATTTGTCCTAGAAAGGACTCATGTTTTAAAATGTCTTGACTGGAAACATTTGATGTTGAGGAGCTTAATTTCATGTTAATGACTATCGTGACCTTGTGATTGATTACATATTTATTTTGTTTATGTGATTAATGGCAGCTGTTATGTAGTCTGTCTTGGATCACTATGAGCATCTAGTATTGATCAGACTTTTGCAAAATAGAAACAAGATGGCCCAAAGCCAGGGGTCTTGGTCTCGGAAGGATCGTTTTTCTAGGGAATTGATATTAACAAGGTAAAAGTGCCACTAATTTTAGTTGGACCAATTTATATTAAAAGATGAAAGGTTTAAATACAAAAATTCCATCTGGCATAAATACTTAGACTTGGCAATTTAGGCTCAGGTTCGCGGGCCGGGTCGGTTTGCTCGTAAAAACATGGCCATGGGTTATAATATTTTAGTTCAAGAAAATACGGGTCATTTTGGCCCGGAATTCAAACCAACTGAATTATAACAATTGTTTGTTTTTAATGTAACCTTCAATATATTGTTTCTTTAATTTTATTCAACGGTTGATTGTTGACTTGCTTTCTTACCTATTTCATATCGGATACTACTTGCTATCGTTTCTAATTTTTCAAATTAACATTCTTTAATAATCCAGCTAATTTAATTAGTCTTCTATTTTTTAAGTACTAGTTAAACAAACTTTAATACCAGTACTTGTTTCCGTTATAGGCTTTCAAATTAATTAACAACTATTCTATAATAATAATACTAGTTATTTTTTACTAATAATAAAAAAAAAACGTACCTAGAGAAGATATATTTATTCCCAGATGGGTTACAAGTATTGCATCACTATCATTCTTTCTGTATTAATAAATTAATTTATTGTACTGATCATATTATTATAATTATAACTACTATTTAATAGTAAAATTCATATGTAGCAACCATGCATGCAGTGTGTATTTGTGATGTAAGAATTCTACTTAGGGGTGAAAATCGGTCTGGGTAACTCGTTACCCGATTCGGATTCGACCCGAAATATGATCCGGGTCTCGGGTTCGGTAGCCTTCCGAGCCGAATATGGACCAAGGGTTCGTTTTTTGGGTTATAATACAGATCTCGAATTTGAGCAGAGTACTGTTCGCTCATTTGATGGTTCGAACTAGCCTCTTTCTAGGGCTGTTCATTTGTTTCGGATTTCCGAACCAGACCGAACTGGTCGATTCGGTATAAAAAAGAGCGGTCGGTTCGGATAAAAATCGGATATATCTGGTTTTTCTGCTGCCGATTTGATTCGACGATTTTATGGTTCTAAGAAAATCGAACCGGACCTAAGTTATCTAGGTTTTCTAATTTATTATTATTATTAATAATTTATTAATAATAATACTAATAAAATAATGATTATAATAATAAAAAAAATAATAAAATAATGATTATAATAATAAAAAAAATAATAATAATAAAATAATGATAATAATAATAATAATAATAATAATAATAATAAAAATAATAAAATAATAATAAAAATAATAAAATAATAATAAAAATAATAATTATATTAATTTCTAGAAAACTAGCAGATCAACCCAGAGATCACAGGAGTTCTAGATATCGGTCCAACCAGAATGCAGATTCCAGATCAAAATTTGACTCGGTTTCGATTCTGGGTTCGGTCCGGTAAAAACCGGTTGAACACCCCTACCTCTTTCATCTGAACCTTACTCGATCCTTACTTGATGAACCTTATTCGTTTAAGGGTTCGGTACTTACTCGATCTCTGATAAGGAAGTGGAAAGGTTAGTCGTTTGTTTAATTAATCTCTTGATTCTTAAGTCTCACTTCACAGTTCACACTTCAATCGCGGAAATCGGAATCGCCTCTTCGTTTACATAAAAATTAATGAAGCCCTATTCCCAAAAGACGATTGATGAAGCTGAAGCCGTGAAGATCGAAGTGTAAATGCAAGTTGTGTAAGTCAGTTGACTCGGTTCTTATATATATATATATATATATATATATATATATATATATATATATATATTCTTCTGATTACCTCTATAGTTTTGTTATACCAAAAATCCCCAATCAAAAAATTAAAACCCTAATTTTTAGCTTTCAAGTTTCAATTCGATTTTATTCAATGGAACACTTTGATGCTTCAGGTATATACATTTCTTGTCTGTTCAGTATAGATCTGTACTTTTTTGTTGATTGGTAGGTTGAAATACATATGTTTATCAGATTATGGACTTATATTTTTAGTACTTGTCTAAGACCTTGCTATGATATTCTAGTGTTTTCGTCATCTTTTACTCGTGCCTAATCCTTCTATTAATAGTCTGTAGCTTTTAAAGAGAAAGTGGGGTAAGCTTGAAATTTTTTGCTTGAACAATAAAACCATAATTGTAATTGTGGTACTAACGGGTACTATCAAAGTGTCTTCATTGTCTAGTTCTATCTGAAGTTTTGAACTACTAATTTTTAAACTATAGAACACATGATACTACTGGTGAGGGATAATCCAGTTGCTGGAAATAATTTTAGGGCATAGGTAGTTTTTTTTTCTTTCTTTTGACAAGTGAGGTATAAGTAGACTTAAATCTAATATTTCACTATTGTGCGAAACAGAGTTAGGCTTCTAGGAGGTTTTATGGTTTGGAAATTGGCTTTCATTTTATCTGTGTCCTCTTAGTAGTCTTTCTAGGCGTACATCAGTACATGTGCCATATCGGTTTGCATCATGTTCTTAAGTTGTGTGGTGTAAGTGGCTTTTAAATGCTTTCCTTCTTTACTTGTGACATGATAAATAATACTATTATTTCCCTCAAAATAATAGGAATTTTTTTTGGCTTACTCACTCTAATGTAAATGAGTTTGGTTACTTTTGGGCAGCACTACCATTGAAAGCCAAAAAAAATCATATGTATAACATGGCCAACTCTATTTTCTCTTGAAATCATTAGCAATACGTAATGTTTATATCTTATATTTTGTAGAAGCAAAACAGAAATCTGATAAATGTCGTCAGCACTCAGCAACCAAAACACAAAAGTTCATATCCTGCATGATGTACACTAGGAAAATAGTCAACCAAAAGTTGAAAGATTATGCTTTTGAAATTAATAGCATCTGAAATTTAAAGGGGTGAAGGAAAAGGCACTTCTTGTTTTGCAACAGACATGAGGGGCAACGCCATACTCGGTTAGAATGTCGATATTATCAAAACTTACCATAGACCCTGAATGGCCAACCATACCAAATTTTGTTGCATCTGCAGGTGGGTCTCCTTTCGAGGATGTGTTTTGCAATGTTTTATTATTATTATTATTATTATTGGAAAAATTTTCCTTCAATTGAAATACAGAATATACCACTCACTCACCCACCTCATCTACACAAGTCATAATGTTTTCGTGCAACTTGGGAGGGAGAAACATCTGCAGTTTGATCCTTACTTCTGTAAGTGTTCATGATGGAACAATTAGAGAAACATTGAACACTTACAGAAGTAAGGATCAATGGAGGTCTTCTATGTAACATTGTCAATATTTCTCTAAGTTTATGCTGTTCTGAATTTACCTTACTCGGTATCAATTTTAATGTGCAGAACAAACTTCATGAACTCTGGTCTCTTCTGAACTTTCTACTTCCAGAGGTCTTTAGCTCAGCAGAAACGTTCGATGAATGGTTTGCAATTTCCGGTGAAAATGACCAGGAGGAGGTTGTTCAACAACTTCACAAGGTAAGATTGTATTATCCTTTCATTTGCACTTCAGTTATTCTGATTTGATATTTTCAGCAGAAATTTGTCTTCTTATTTTTAACTATATGACAGTGACTGGTGAGATTTTTTTTTTATTTTCTTCATAATTTATGATGTTAGCATGTTGTATGTGTTGTATAAATCTGGTGAATCCTATTTTCACATTGCAGGAACCCACAAGTTGATTTACAGGCTCATGACCGTGCTCACAGGATTGGGCAAAAGAAAGAAGTTCAAGTTTTCCATTTCTGCACTGAGGTTCTGTTATATCCTGGTATGCATCCTAGCCTATACATAAATTTTAGCTCTAATAGAATGATTCTTTCTTATTGCATGAACATAATTAGGCTTAAATTTAATTTTGTATTGTGACCCTGATGGCCTGATCATAATAATGTTTAACGAACTCATTGGCAATATTTTATCCCTTCCTCTTTGAATGTTCATGCATTACTTTTTATGATTCCTGGATCGTATATTTGCAGTGGGCAACTTTCTTGGATTTTGAAGGGCGAGTAGTGGATGTAAAAACTTTGAGAAAGAGAATATTTTATGGGAGAGTGGAGCACAGTTTGCGAAAAGAGGTTCGCGAAAAGAGGTTCACAGATTATATTTTGATTGCGTTTTTTTAATATAAAAAAATAATTATAACCTTCCTTTTGAGTGGTTGAGCTTGAAGATGTGTTCTTATGGCTTTTATGGTTGCAGTGTCATACATTCTTGTTGGGATACCATGCACATAATTCCATGTGATGCAGAGGGAATATCATGTGTCAGTCAAGAAATCAGAGTATGACACTATAAAAAACCAATGGCAGGTTTGTGATTAAAAGCATTAGTAATCATTATTCATCAGTTTATCCTCCCTTGAACAAGCACTTGGCTTGTTGTAGTTTGATTCAAGGCTTTCATATGCATTACACTCTTTCCTTTCACGTGCAATTAATATAGTCTTTTGTGATTGTGAGAATTCTTCTCTTTCTATTGCAGTGAGGTGTTAAGTTAAACTACAACTGTTTTTTGTGCCAGCTTTAGTAGTTTGGCTTGTTTTTCTTCCTTTTTTTCCTAACAGAAAGTGTGGGTCGGCATATTATTCTCTTGAATCTGGTCGTAGTTATACCTTTTCATTTGGAAATGTGAATGTTCTTTAAGCTATAAACAGCTTCTTTAAAACATGGTGCACGATCTTATTACATCCTGTTTTGCTGGTGAGAAGGCTTGTATTTGTCCCCAAGAATATCTGTTAACATGTATGTGTTACATTTTCAATTGTGTAGTCTGATGTGTCAAGTCATTTAAATGTTTTCTTACTTTTTTTGTCTTTATCCTTGTTGGACCAAATCCAATTTCTCATTTGTTTTTTTTACCTGGTATCTTGTCTTAGGCATGACTTTCAGTTCTTCAATACACAAAGGCTTACTGAGTTATATGAAAAAGAAGTTCACTATCTTATGGTGGGTAATGTACTATGTTTTACAATTAATTATCTTTTAATTATCACCTTGTTGTAATGTGTTGAATATTCAGTGCTTTTTTGTGTGCATGTAGGATTACAACTAACAGATTGAAAAACTGGAATGATGCAACACATGGCGCAAACAGCATCAGAAATGATATCAGTGCTCTTGCTCAACGCTATGCTGTCATTGAACGTGATGAAGAATGTGGGGGTAATGATTTACTGATGATACATTGCTGTCAGGACTCAGGGCCCAAGTATAAAGATATGCAAAAGTTTTTAAAGAAAGATACAAAGAGTTAAATGTTGAGTTGTGATATCCTGTTGTGAGTGTTTGTAATTATGTTTAGAAATAAATGTAGATTTTGCCATGTAGAAAAGTAGAAAATCAGAAATATTAGTAACACATGTATTTTTATATATAAACGAAATTGAAGTTTTTTTAAGTTTTCATTTTATGTCTCATTTTGGTGTGATCCATTTGAGACTCGAGCTCGAATAGAAAGACTCGCGAATTACTCGTTGTGAAAACGAGTCGAGTAACTCCGAGCCGAGTAGTATCGAGTAATTTAGCGAGTCGAACTTAAGCAGTCTTGAAAATTATCAAATCGAATTCGAGTCGAACCTGAACACAAATTTTTTGATCCGAGTCGAGTCTGAACATTAGGGTATTCGGATCACTCGGGATCATTTTCACCCCTAATTCTACTCTTTACAATACAGGGGAAAGAATAAGAAGTTACATATTAATAATGTATCGTAATATCCTTCTGTGAAATAATACTTCAATTTGCCAAAAATAAATAAATAAGAGAATGGCAGAAGAGAATTTGCTGGATTTGACAAAGCCACTGTGAGGATTCTCTTGATACACAACTTCAGTCTCTGCATCAACTGTTCTTTTTACTATCCTTGCGTGTAATGGATAAACATCGGGTGAACATACGTAATACTCCATTAAGTACACCAATATATGTAGTTAATTGATTTTGCAAAAAAAAAGAAAGAAAAAGCCCGCGACCCAACTCAACTCGGGCCACGGGCCTCACAATAGCAGTCCATCAAAACTTGGGCCATTTTGTCCCGACTTCATTGAATTGTTGGCCGCCTCTCTCGGCCTTACCATTACCAGCCCATTTGCCAGGTCTATAAATACTCAGACCTCATCCGACAGAATCAACACTGCTGCTAAAAAAAAAGCAGCACCAAACCAAGTGATTCGGCTCCCTTAAATTGCACATTTTTTCTAACTTTATTCAATACACCAATTATTTTATATTAATAATATTGTTAATAATGATAAAAATATGTTAATAGATAATTGATAACATTAAGATCAATCTTATAACAAATTAAAATTATAAAAAATATTTGCACGGTTAAAAGTCTAAAAGAATTTGTTATCCATTTAAATTTTGATGAAGAATGAAAGTGTCGGATTACTTTTATTTTTGAAATAATTATGCTATTTAATATAATAAATTAATTTACTGGTATTAATTTCAATTATACTGTAATGACCCAGAAATTCGGATCATCAAGAATTTAAGTTTAAAGAATTAGTTATTAATAAAATGAATTTTTATTAATAATATTATGTGGTATGTGTTTATTAATCGTTCTAGAACCTAGGATGATTATAAGTTGGGAGGATTCTGGCTACGATCTAGATTGAACGAGTAAGAATTTTTAAGATGAAAATGAAAATTTTCCGGGAACAAAAATATTTCTGGGGAAAAAGACGAAATAGGCACTATTCACCCGACGAAACCTAAGGGTTAGGGTTTGAATAACCTAAGCCTTTCCGAGAGTTCGGTATGTCAAAATGACATTCCGTTGAAATGACATTCTGTCAAAAGATTTGACGATAATATATCTTGAAAAGTTAAGTAAGCCGATAAAAGTTTTTCTCAAAAAACGTGCAAAAATCGAACGAAATAAAAATGACGAAAAGTACTGTTATGTACTTTTCATTCGTTTAGCTACGTTAGGGGAAAACGTGAAGGAAAATGCTTAACACCAAAAAGTATTTTTTAGTTTTTCAGAAATCCGAAGAATACGTAAAAGTTAATCGGTAAAGGAAAGACGAAATATCCAAAAATATTTGGATTCCGAGAATCGCAGTTTTTAAAACTGTCAGACAAAAACCCAAAAGACGGAACCACAAAACTTAAAGGCTAAGTAGACTTAAGGACTAAGTTAACTTAACACCTAAGTCATGAATAGTAAGGAGGTGTGAATAGTAAGGAGGTTAGGTGGCAAAATGACTAAAATACCCCTAGCCTTGAATCTATAAATAGTAAGCTTAATTCATTTAAATGGGATTTTGAAAATCCTACATTTAGAGAGAGAGAGAAAGGGTCGGATGAAGAGGGAGAAGGAAGAGCATGAGCATGAATGATCGGATCGAAAGTGTTCGTGAAATAGAAAAGCTAGCAAATCGCCGATTTTGTCTAGCAGAAGAAAAATAAAGAGGAAATGTATTAAAACCTAACTCCTAAGTTAACTTTTTCTAAGTTTTTATGTTCAAAACTTATCTTAATAAGAATAAGAAGTAAAAGAAGTTAGGAATGATTTCATATGGTTGAAATCGTAAGAAAATGAAGAAATAAGAATTTAAAGTTTAGTAAATAAATTTCTTAAAGAAGTATAAGATTTGTAATAAATTAGGACGATCCGAGTGGATTATATAAATAAGTAGGTGAAATAATTAAGAAATGATGTTCTATAACATCAAATTCCAATAAAAAGTGAAATCATAATCCAAAATATCGATTAAAATGAAGAACGAACGAAGAACACGAAGAACGTTGTTGATGGACAAATTTAAAATCATCGTAGGATAATTGTTGTTGATGGACAAGTTTAAAACCATCACGTATAAGTTAGATGCATATTGCTTGGTTAGGAACGGTAGAAACGTTCATGAAGAACGGATTAAAACTTAGCTATAACGAAGTTATGGCAAAAATTTCGTAAAAGACAAACGATAATTAGAAAGTTAGTAAATGAACTTGAACGTGTAGGGTTTCATAAGAATCTAAGAGAACATAGAAAACGTGAGTCGTGGACTCAAGAAAGAATGAATTCCGAGTTCGGATGACCGAATTACGGACGAACAAACGAAGAGCGTTAAAAACGTAAAACGAACGAAGGGTGAAGATCTAGCCAATCGAATGGCACGTTAACGGATTCAGAACAAAGTTCTGTCCGGGGTTATTGAAGTACATAAGATAAGGAAGAGAATGGCTTTTGAATGACCTCATTCCGAGTTATAACGAATAAGTTATGGAAGCGGGAAGTAAGCGTCTCAAATTGGATTTAACGCTTAGAGAAATTTTCTAGGGTTAGGGCTTGGCGCCGCGGCGCCAACCATGCGTTGTAAGGTGGCGCTGCAGTGCTAGACCAGGAAGTCAGGTACTGCAAACTCACCTCGCGGCACGAGAGATAGAAGGGATAGTGGCGCCGCAACGCCAGTGTAGGGAAAAAGCCAGAGAAGAGCTTTTAACTGGTCAACTCTTGGGGGAAACGTATGGGAAGATAAAGAACATAATGTTCACTTATGTAACACTTAAACAAGTAAATTAAACCTTAAATGAAGGTTGAATGAAAAGATTAAATGAGAGTAAAAGAAAAATAATGTAGACGCGGGTTACGTAATCGATGTCCAGGGACCGTAGTCGCAATGAACGAACGTGAGGGATTGCTATGGTTGTGATTCTTTAGACGTTGAGTGAAGAGGGTAATGAATAAAATTTTGATGTTATGTCATGATAGTGAGAGATAAGTGTGAAGCGTATAGACGCTGTGTACGCAACGCTGTTGCGATAAATTAGCGGTCTTAGCATACAACAAATGGTATGGCTTGGACAATAAGAATGACTAATGAACATGGGGTTCAAGTAAGGGATAAAGAAAGTATTAAGTAAGATACGAATGGTATTAAGAAAGCCGTAATGAACGGTAATAAGATTAATGAAAGCTGAAGGTGAGTTGTATAAGAATGAATCCCGAGGTATGACTTTTAGTTGCCAGAAAAATGTAAGGAATAAGAAATTGATTTTACGAACAATAAGTTTAATGGTTAAGATAAGTTACGATAAGTTTAGGTTGTGGTACAATCGTAACCTTTGATGGTTGACATATGGGAGCTGGGCTAAACAATTCCTTCAGAGAGCGAAGGTATATACAAAACTTGCAACTGATCTAACTCACTGTTATGGGCAGTGTAGATGAGACGGGAACTTGTTTGTTGGTTGTTTGTGGGAAACCACTCAGAGTACCCTATGAACTACTACCAGAGAAATGATGTGTGATGAGTCCTAGAGAAGTTATAAGAAGAAGATAAGAATGTAAAACATCAAAGATGATGAACGTATAAGTAAGACATCTCCGTATGTCATGAAGCCGTAGAACAGTAGTGAAAGTGGTCGCGTAAACTTAGGTTGCAAGAACGCGAACCCTAAGAAGTAAAGTTAAGTAAAATAATGCATAAGTCAAAGATATATGACTAATTGGTGTATGTGGTGTTTTCTTATGTGTTATATAAGAATTGAAATGAGCAGTTCGGCGTAAGCTGTAGCTGGGTGTAAGGCAAGTTTCCTAACTTCATTCATATTTCAAATGAATGCTAGTTTCTTAAACTTCTTAGATGTTGAACTTGAGAAGTTCTGTCTATGTGTTAATGTGCGATATTTGTGTAAAGTGGTAGAACATATGAGGCCTTGTGCCACAATGTGAACACTTTGGTGTTTCTATGAGATGAACTGTTATGTGATTTAACTGTTCAATAAGAGAATGCTCTGTTTATACATGATTCGTTATTGTTAAGTCTGTGCTAATGATTCTAGCCAGACATAATGTGTATGAAAAAGGTAGAAGAATGAAAGTATTTAAAAATTAAAGTGAGTATTATTTTAAAATGATAGGAATCGAGACTATTCCTATTATTCAAGCTGCTTCATAACCTTTGTTTGGTTATTGAAGTCTTAAAAGAATGTTTGAATTCATGAAGATGTTTGTTCAACTGTTATGACTTGCTGGGCAATTGAATGCTCACACTTGCTTTAAATGAAAAACATTTTCAGTGAACGATGTTAGAAGAACTCAAGGATCCCGTAAAGATCAAGCTGACGGTATCCAGATGAAGTGCCATTCAGAATGTGGATGAGCGTGAAGATCGAGCGAAGACTTGTAATATAAAATAAGTTAAATGAACTTTAGATTAGTTTGAAGAACTGTTATGTATCCTTGGTGGCGGATAAAAGTCACTTTTGTAAGATGAAATGAATAATGTATTTATAATTATTTGTAATGAAAAAGGTTATAAGGTTTCTAGAACCTAGGATTTGAGAGTATATGTTGTTATATTTCAGTATATAATGATGTATGTTTGGAAGAAGATGGGATCGTGACGTACAGAATCCAGATGTGAAAATAGACCGGATTTTGGGGCATTACAGAGTGGTATCAGAGCTGATAGGTTATAAATCTTAGGTAAGAGTATCTAAGACTATAATCGTAGAGAGAGGGATAAGAAGATCACCACGTGATCATAGTGAATCGTAGTAACAGATGGGCTGTTAAATGATGAATGATTTATAGTACTACGAAGTAGTACGGGAAGAAGAATTCAGATTGAGTTGTGAAGGATAATATAAGAATTAAAGAAAATTCGTATTTAGTAAAGAGAAAATTAGAGGTTGTAAAATTTCAATTGAGGACTCATGTGATAGTTGAGTTGTATGAACCTTTGTTATGGGCAGAGGTTTGTGCTTGGTGTAACCACTGCTTAGTTTATTACAGTGATAATTATTGGAATCGGTCGCACTGCCAAGATGTATATGATGAGAAGGTGAATCTTTTCACATGTATATACTTGATAGGTAGAGAACAATAAGGTAGGTGCGAGTTCTTGAAACTCATACTTATGGTACGTTCGTGACTCATAATGATAGGGATAAGAACTGTTGATTGATTTCACAATCAATGAATAAGTGAAAGTATACATGGTCAACAAGTAATAAAGTGATAAGGAAGTATCGTTCCCACGAGAAATTATTTAATAAAAATCACCAAGTACAAATTCTTAACCAAACTAATTTTATTTAAACAATTGTAAATTGTGATTTTTCTAATTAAGGAAACTAAATTAATCAATTAAAACTATATTACTCTAAAATTAATTCAACTAAATAAAGGTAAAGACTAAATGAATGACTTCAGATAAATAAAGGTTAAGACTACAATATCCTTAATTTATGAACTACAAACCAATTATCCAACTAACCCAATTATTATGCCTACTGAATTGTTAACAAGAACTCTAAGTGTTAAAAGCCCTTTCCCAAGTGATCAGTTAACTTTTATTCAATTCAATTAATCTTGCGATATTCCTATGCAAAATAATTAAATCAAACCCATTAAGTTCCAATTCCCAATTTGTTACATGTAGTGAACAGATATTCCTATTCAATCACGACCCTAATTATTCGTCTCATGCAAATAATCAAGCATACATGTTATCATGTCCAGTTTCAACCCTAAATTTCATCTTCCGAATCCTTCTAGAGTAACACGGTAATTACTGGCCAAATAATTAATCAATACGCACAAGACATGATAAAAAATTCACCTTGGACTAAATAATTGGACTAAATTAAATAATTAATTCATAGACATAAAAGGTTTAATTTGTAGTCTTAATAAAAGAGTTAGTTCATAATGAAAAATAAAACCAACAATCTCATGAAAATCATCTTGAAAGAATTACACAATTAAAAATAATAAGAAGAAGAAACTCTTAAAGAAAATCTCCCAAGCTTCAATCTTCCATTGGAATTCTTCTCCACAAAATCTTTCTTGATTCCTGATTAGACTCCAGTTATGAATGAATATCCTAATCTAAAGGAGTGTATCTCTAATCTAATCTATGTAATCACCCTTTATTTTATGCCTTACATCATGTATTTATAGGTTACAAGTCCATTTTTTAGCTTAGGAACAAACCCAATCCAATTTGGAGTCAAAAAAGTGTTAAAATTACCCCAAAACGCGTCCCAAGCTCGACTGGGATCCTTCCCTGCAAGATCCCAAATATTTGGCGTCACACACTACATCATCATCGCCTCTAGCGCCCCCTTTGCTGAAATGGCTTTTGTTTGGCGCCCCTACACACGGGGTCTTTTCTAGAATTTTCTGCTCTGACATCCTTTGAGAAAATGGCCATAACTTCTTCTTTTGAACTCCAATTTTGATGATTCAAGATGTTCTAGAAAGAGAAGACATAGATCTACAACTTTCATTCTTTAAGGTTTTCGAAATAAGGTCCGGAGCAATACTGAAATTGGATGCTATGTAAATGACAAGCCGAAAACGCGAATCTAGCAACCCCAAACGTCGATCCAAGTAACGTTTGTCCCAATTCCTACAAAACAACATAAAACATGCATGAATAGACATAAACACTTAAAAACTATTCTAAAAGACTTGAGAACAACAATAAATTAAGCCCGGATGTATCCAATTCATGGGTATATTACCCATTCATCAAATACCCCCAAACTTAAATCATTGCTTGTCCTCAAGCAACAAGAAAAACTAAATAAACCATGCAAATGCACATATAACTATCTACATGTTTGTAATTCCAACAGTTAAACCGAATACAGTATACTCACCAGGCCTCCAAAAAATCACAATAACATGCTAGTACATCATATCAAGACAGATCAATAATATCCCAACAATCATCAAATCTAAACCTACTATTACTGATATCGTGCGTGTGTGCTCAACAACCATGCTAACTGATGAAAAGCAAAATGTGAAACATAATAGATTTCTTAGATGGCATCATACAGTGTAAACTCGAGAACTCCTCAAATAACTAGATTCGGCTAAAATCAAATAATTACCAAAGTCCAAGGGTCAAAATGGAATACTTATGCTTTATTTTTATTTTATTTTTTTTAACGTGGGCTTTTTGCACTTTTCCCGTTTTATTCATTTTTTTCCATGACTGTGCAATGTCTCATTCCATTAGGCTAACAGTGCTACCCCTTAGCGAGCTTTTGACCAACGACTCCCAGACCATATAAGACCTTAGGGCGCTAGGTGTAGAGACACTCCTTCGGGCTTACTTGCTCAAGTAACAAAGGCCCCGAAACAAAACTAGCCACGATTTTTATTTCTTCTTCTTTTTTTTTTCTTTTTTTTAAAACTTATATACTCCAAATATTTTTCCCCAAATTTAAATTCATGTCTAACTTTAGCCATCACTGCCTATTCTTGTTAATCTTTCATTCAACTGGCATTATCCTTTAGAAATCCATTATATATCCATTTAGACTTAATCACCAACATGGTCGCTTTCTTAACATGTGCTATCCTCGATAATATCGGGCCAAATGTATAAAGATTTAAATCAAGACAAGAAATCACATCAAAATCTTAATAATCAGTATTAACTTGTTTATGCAATTCCAGTCTCATCATTAGCCCAAAATATACTTAACTATCTAACAGCTGGAATCACGCGATAAAACTATAACAATCTAAAACATTTTCATAACCTAAATGCCTCAATCTACTATGAACATGCAATCCTAAAATGCAAATAAAACTATAATACTACATGAACACATATTAATGCAACACATATATGAATATGCAATTAACTACCATGTATTATATGCACACTAAATGCAAAAACACAATGCTAACACGTAAAAATAATGAACTATAATGCAAATAACTAACTATATGCAATACGACATTAAAATGCCCCTAAACTTAAACTAGACATTGTCCTTAATGACTAAAATAGAAAAAATTAAAGCAGAGGACTTCCCTAAAAATATAGCAATCTTCCTCCTTGTCCGCTAAGTTTGGAGTATAGGCTAGGCAGATGAAACAAATTGGGCACCACATTTGAATTTGACTTGAATAACCTGTAAACCATGATAGAAACAATTTTATTAAATTCTAAATAAATGTAAATTCAAAACTACTAATATAAAACCTAATAAAAACTAAAAATAAAAATTAAACTTGGGTTGCCTCCTAATAAGCTCTTGTTTTATAGTCTCAGCCTGACTTCTTCAATTCTCTATCCAATTCCCCTATGAAAATTGAGGAACCCTCCATCCATCAGTAATAATGTCTCTTTTGGGAGGTTCCCATTAGTAATGATCCTTGAATGAAAGTCACCTAGCATGCTCTTTGTAGATATGTTCCCCATTAAGAACGTCTAAAAACTAGGTGTTTTCTCCATTATGTCGATGATCAGATTAGGGCATTAAAGCTTAATAAACATAATGGGATCTTCCTCTATCTTCTCCTTTTCATCCCACCATGACTCCACAACTGTACTAGCTCTTATGTTACAAAGAGCTTTGCCGACGACATGACTGCCAATTGGGCATGGTTTTACAAAACTGCCCAGATTCTTGAACTTTGGTGGAGGAGGCACATGGGATACTAATGAAATTGGCTCATCTTCGTTGAATCTTATAGTTAACTCTTCGTCGATCTCATTTTCTTGGTTCTCAATTATTTCCTCTTTTCAACATCTTGTAGCTCATCTAGTTGCAGATTTTGTTCGGGCTCTCCATCAGTCTCGGAATCCATGTCATAGGGCCAAGTGTATTGAGGGCAAATGTTCAAGGCATTGATTAGTTGTTTCATTTGGTTCGCAAAATTTTGACTCGATATCTCTTGATTAATCCTCCTCTCCTCACTTGAAGCTATGAACTTGGACAAAATTTCCTCCAAATTTGAATGTTCCTCCTGTTGTAGTGGAGGTGGACACGAGAAATTTGGTGGGTATATTGGACTTGGAGCATAAAATTGATCTTGATGAGTATGGCTCCATGAAAAATCTGGGTGATACCCCTAATCCTGATGATAGTTGTTGGGATATACATAATTGTTGGGGTAATCACCACCATACTGTACCGGCTTGAAACTGATGGTGCATTGATGACTCATATGATTTCCAGCACAATAATCACAAGTCACCGCCACACTTTGACGATGTTGTGCTGCAAAAGTGTCTAACCTCCTCGAAAGTGTCTCAATCTATGCTGACAATGCAAAAAGTGTCGTGAGTACATCAATCTCTGCTCCCCTTGGCTGAGTCATTCTCGTATATGACCATTGATAATTAAATTCTGCCATGGTACCTGAAAAGAAAGAAAAAAAAATTGAAAGAGAATTAAAGAAAAAAAAACGTTTAAATTAAAACTAATTTGATAAAAATTAATATTGGCAAAATTATTAAACTAATTCCCCGACAACGACACCAAAAACTTGTTGATTGATTTCACAATCAATGAATATGTGCAAGTATACACGATCAACAAGTAATAAAGTGATAAGAAAGTATCATTCCCACGAGGAATTATTTAATAAAAATCACCAAGTACTAATTCTTAACCAAACTAATTTTATTTAAACAATTGCAAATTGTGATTTTTCTAATTAAGAAAACTAAATTAATCAATTAAAACGATATTACTCTAAAATTAATTCAACTAAATAAAAGTAAAGACTAAATGAATGTCTTCAGATAAATAAAGGTTAAGACTACAATATCCCCAATTTATGTACTACAAACCAATTATCCAACTAACCCAATTATTATGCCTACTAAATTGTTAACAGGAACTCTAAGTGTTAAAAGCCCTTTCCCATGTGATCAGTTAACTTTTATTTAATTCAATTAATCTTGCGATATTCCTATGCAAAATAATTAAATCAAACCCATTAAGTTCCAATTCCCAATTTGTTACATGCAGTGAACAAATATTCTTATTTAATTCACAACCCTAATTATTCGTCTCATGCAAATAATCAAGCATACATGTTATCATGTCCAGTTCCAACCCTAAATTTTATCTTCCAAATTCTTCTAGAGTAACACGGTAATTATTGGCCAAATAATTAATCAATACGCACAAGACATGATAAACAATTCACCTTGGACTAAATAATTGGACTAAATTAAATAATTAATTCATAGACATAAAAGGTTCAATTTGTAGTCTTAATAAAAGAGTTAGTTCATAACGAAAAAATAAAACCAACAATCTCATGAAAATCATCTTGAAAGAATTACACAATTAAAAATAATAATAAGAAGAAACTCTTAAAGAAAATATCCCAAACTTCAATCTTCAATTGGAATTCTTCTCCACAAAATCTCTCTTGATTCCTGATTAGACTCCAGTTATGAATGAATATCCTAATCTAAAGGAGTGTATCTCTAATCTAATCTATTTAATCACCATTTATTTTATGCCTTACATCATGTATTTATAGGTTACAAGTCCAATTTTGAGCTTATGAATAAACCTAATCCAATTTGGATTAAAAAAAGTGTCAAATTCGCCCTAAAACGCGTCCAAGCCTGACCAAGCCCTCCTCAAAGGCTTCCAGTAACGCTACTTCACTACACCACCACTGCCTCCTAGTGACCTGGCGCTGGGAATGGCCTTGATTTGGGCGCCCCGACGCTGGGGTCTTTTCTAGAATTTTCTGCTCTGACGTCCTTTGGGAAAATAGCCATAACTTCTTCGTCCGAACTCCGATTTTGATGATTCAAGATGTTCCAAAAAGAGAAGACATAGATCTACAACGTTCTTTCTTTAAGTCTTTCGAAATAAAGTCCGGAGCAATGCTGAAATTGGCTCTGAAGTGACTGCTATGTAAATGGCAAGCCAAAGACGCAAATCTAGCAACCCCAAACGTCGATCCAAGTAACTTTTGTCCCAATTCCTACAAAATAACATAAAACATGCATGAATAGACACAAACACTTAAAAACTACTCTAAAAGACTTGAGAACAACAATAAATTAAGCCCAGATGTATCCAATTCATGGGTATATTACCCATTCATCAGGAAGCAAGACTGTAAGAGATATCAAGACCAGTATGGTACACAAATTTTCCCAAATTAAATCCCTAACTTATTTTTCCCAAATTGATAAGTTATCCAAGTATTCTCAATATGTAGCCCTAACTTGGTCTCTAAATAAACCAATAAATTTTAGACATGTAAAAGTGACTCTAAAAGAAGAAGATTTAGAGAGAAAAAAGCATCAACAAATTTGCTCACAAGAATAACAAACTGTAAAACTTGAGTCGTTATGGAAACGTTATGGCCGTGGTGGGTATGATGGAGGAGGAACATCTCTTACCACGATTTCAATTTATCTCATAATTTTCTTGAAGATATGATGAACCAAACGCGAGATGTTGCCTTCTGCGTCAAACTGTAAAGAATATGTAGGACATAAAAGTAAATATAGGATTAGTAAGGGCATAGTTGTAATAGTAATATTCTAAGCTAGTTTTATAAGTTGAGTTGTAATTGATTTTTTGATAGTGAATGATAATGTGAAGTTTCTCTTTCTTTCTGTATGATTTTCTCTCCCAATTTTCAATCTCTGTCTTCTTCTTCCCCAAATTCTTTCTTAATTCTTCTCAAAATACTTATTCTAGTTCTCTGTTCCTTATAATTGATATCAAAGCCATCCCGATCCTACAGACAATGGCAACCGAAAATCAAAATTCTATTAATTTATACATTTTATTATCCCTAATTTGTCCTTTTAATTATATTAGTTTATTAAATTAATATGTTTTATTTTATTTTTCAGATAGGTATTTAATATTTGTTCCTTTTACCATGGATAAATTCAAAATCTTGGTGATCAAAATGATATTTAATGCTCTTATTCATGGATAAGGAATATCCAAGAAGATTATCCTAATTTTGTCCTTTTAATTATATTAGGAAAATTAATATTTTTATTTTATTTTATAGGTTTAATATTTATTGAAAATTTAATCTTGGTGATCGTGATATTTAATGTCAAATCCAACAAGAGAAAGGAAAGTATATCTAGAAGATCTCTTTAAGAAGTTGATTGACACTAGAGTTGAAACACTACATGAAAGGGAACAAAAAATTGTTCAAGTTCAATGAATCTAAATTAGGGTTCAAAATTATTTTCCTATAAATAGGCCTCTTGTTTTAGAGAAAAAGCACCACTTGTTATTTTCTTTTTCTTAGTTTTTCACTTTAGTGTAGAAGGGAGTAAGATATTTAGAGTTTGTCTTTTCTCTTATTCCAATCACGTGTGGTACTACTCTATTTGTCGAGGGAGTATTTTTAACTTTCTTTTATTGATATAATAGAAATTCTCTTTTTTAATTATTGTTCTTATTTCATGCAAATAGTAGTACTAATATTATTTGTTTTTTTTTTTAATTCCATGGCTAGCTAAATTTCTAATACCTAAGATTATGATGAAACTAAGTATTTCATAATATTTTTTCCGTTTCAAAAAATTAATGCTAATTATTTTTTATTTTCGCCTTCATATTTTCCTCCTTCATATATTGCATATGCATATGATTCTTATATTGATTGCGAGGTTTGATAAGTTATAGTTAATCTGTGAATTTTTCATAACTTATGCTTGCCCATATTAATTATATGAATCATTATTTTTAAAGGGAAGGAAAAATAATTTGGGAATTAATTTAGAAAATAAGAAATTATTTATTATGTTAATATTTGGTGGATTCTGATTCCTAGGTATCTTTTCTCATTAATAGTTTTCGTTATTAATTAATAGTTTGCATAATTTAATTAATAAATCTTCTCCACCATTTTTGTTTCTAATTTGCCTAAAATATTAATTAAGGATATATTAAAGAATTGATCTAGTCTCTGTTGTTCGACCTGCACTTGTCAAATTTACAATAGACGTTGTGCACTTGCAGTTACATATTTTTAACACATCAAGTTTTTTGCGCCGTTACTGGGGACTAGAATTAATTTTTATTTATTTCCTAATTTTTATTGATTCGAATTAGTTTTAACTCTAATTTTTTTCCCAAGGATTATTGAAGCGGATCGAAGGAGCGAAAAGATAAAGATTTTGTTGCCACGCTTTATTCGGTACTTGGTGTCTCCATAATTTTTTTAAAAAAAATATAGTAGTTTAGTTTTTTTATTATTATTAATTTTTTTATTTGCCGCATTCATGCATTCACTCACGTAGAGCACATCCTGTTATGTTTTTTATTTTTTCTATTTTTTGTCAAATATAAACTGTGGTGATTGCTAGATGATTGAGGTATGTCAAAATTTCTCCTTCTTTTGTAATTCACATAGTTTTAGGACATTTTATTTATTTATAGTTTTTTTTTATTTGTGCATTTTCATCTTTAATCTAACATTAATGGCACAACCTATAACAAGATAATGTGGAGATTTCATTATCCTTCCTTGGCCCACAAACAACCTAATTTGCATTTTGCATGACCATGACCTAATAAAATCAAGTAGACGTTGGCCCCTAGAACTCTCGAGCTCAATTAGGACAAGAAACTCCAAGAGGAGTCTGAATTTTAAATTAATCAAACTACTGGTGTCTAGGCAAGTGGTTCAAAAGGTAAACGCCTAAAGATTGTGTGGTTATTCAATTAGTCACCGTATCTACGGAGAGACTCCCACCTTTCTTACACTTACCTGGCTAGTGGTATGATTAATTTTGAATTTGGTGGACCTTGCGGTGTAACTTGGAACAGTTAGGAGCTGTCTAGATTTTATTTAGGTTGACCTTATAAGTAAATTTGTTTTTATTTTTTTCTTTTTTTTTTTTTTTTTGTGCTTATCTGCTTATTTGCTAAGTAGTGTATGCAAAAAGTGTGGATTAGGGACGAAACATCCCGATTAGTGAGAAAACTTGATTTTTCGGATTTCACTTTAAAAAGATCCACTTTAAGAAAAATGGAGGCGCTGTTGTTTCTTTAAGGGATCGATGTTATCCTTCCCGCTCTGCCCAACCTTCATGTATCAGTCTACCACCGGTAACTGGTAACAATTTTGAACTTAAGCCACATTTTATAAATATGTTACCTAGGTTTACGGGGATAGAAGATGCATATTTATTTATTCAGGAATTTGAGGAAGTTTGTTCTTTAATGAAAATTCAACAATTATCTGATGACTCAATTAGGCTAAGATTTATCACATTTGCTTTAAAAGATAATGCTAAAAAGTGGTTATATAGCCTACCAAATAATTCCATATCAACCTGGGAGGGATTTGTTGTTACATTTCTAAAAAATATTTTCCAAATCATAAAATTGCTAAAATTAGAATTTACAATTCATCAATTTTGCCAACTTGAAAAAGAGTCCTTTTGGAAATATTTTGATAGATTTAAAATTTGTTATCCTAGTGCCCACACCATGGAATTGAGAAATGGAGATTGTGTCAAATTACCTACTGAAGGTTTAGACTATCCCACTAAAACAATGTTAGAGTCAATGTGTCGAGGGATTTTTGAATAATGATGAGAGAAAAAGCTTGGGAGTTTTAGAAGACTTAGCGAAAAAAAACCATGCAATGGGAAACCACTCGAGAGACCAGATAAACCTAGTTCATCTAGGGGTGTTCATATAATTGACAATTCAATTGCTCTAGAAGCTAAGTTGGTGGTGTACTTAAAAGACTTGAAGCTTTAGAAACTAGGGACAATCACATGTGAACCAAGTCTCAACACCAGCACCTTTGTGTCTAAGGTGTAATTCACCAAGCCATGTGATTGAGGAATGTCCTAGAGTCATGCCCTAAACTAAAGAATATGAACAAGTCAATGCAATGTTTCAAAGACCTGAGAATGACCCATTTGCACCCACTTATAATCCAGGTTGGAGAAATCATCCTAAGTTTGCATGGAACCAAGGACCCTAATCAAATAATTCTTCAAATCAGGTCAATCAGTCTCTAAATCAATCTTTTCAACCTTATCAAAAACCAAATCCTAGTCCGTACCAAAATTCAAGTTCAACAACCCAACATCCACCAGGTTTTTCTAATAAAAGTGAGAAGAGACTTAATGCTTTAGAGAAGAGCACATAAACTTTAATGAAATCTCATAATAATTTCAATAATTTCATGCAAAACACTAACCAAGCCTTATCTTGTCTAGAGATCCAAATGTGTCAATTGGCCACTATAGTTAGTGAAAGAGAGAAGGGTAAGCTTCCTAGTCAACCCGAGACCAATCCAAAATTTCCAGTCCCTAATAAAAAACCTTATCATGCTAATTCACTTGAAAACAACCAAGTCAATCATGTGAATTCTATAATTTCTTTAAGGTCTGGAAATTATTTTAATAATCATGTTGGCATTGATAATGAAGAAGAGAAAAATTTAAATGTTGAATCTAACAATCCATCTTCAAAGTTAGCCCAGCCTGAAAATCCCACAAACTCTGAGTCAGTAGGCCCATCCACTAAGCATATGTCAAAACATGATCAAACCACACTTTATGAGTTAACTGAAAAAGTCTTCAAACCAAAAGCCCCATTCCCTCAAAGACTTATTTTAAACAAGCAGTCATCCCAGTTGGACAAAATTCTAGAAGTGTTCAAACAAGTGAAAATTAATATTCCCCTTCTAGATGCCATTCAACAAATTCCCTCAAATGCTAAATGTCTAAAAGATTTGTGCACACACAAAAGAACCACTCATGTTCCTAAGAAAGCTTTTCTAACAGCCCATGTTAGTTCTATCTTGTCATGTCAAGTCCTTGTGAAATATAAGGATCCCGATTGTCCTACTATTTTATGCATCATAGGTGACACCTTAATTGAAAAAGCTTTACTTGATTTAGGAGCTAGTGTGAACCTTTTACCATTTTTTGTGTACCAAACATTGGGATTAAGGGAGTTGTAAAAGACAAGTGTCACACTTCAACTAGCTGATCGTTCTATTAAAGTGCCAAAGGGAATAGTTGAGGATGTACTCATTAAGATTGCCAATTTTGTATTCCCTGTTGACTTTGTTGTTCTTGAAACCCAGCCTGTTGTCAATCCCAAGGGTCAAATTCCTGTCATTTTAGGTAGACCATTTCTAGCAACCTCTAATGCGTTAATTAATTGTAGAAATAGACTAATGAAATTGACATTTTGAAACATGACAATTGACTTAAATGTGTTAAATGTGAGAGAGCAACCTAGTGATTTGTTTGACTTGTCCGTTGAAGTGAACATGATTCAGAAATTGTCGGGAAATGAACTTATGGGCGAAGATGAAATTATTAACTTTTTTCTAAATCATTTTGGTCAAAATTGGGATGAAACTGAATACTTGAATGAGGTCAATGAGATGTTGGACTCCACAGCCCAAAAATCTTATTGTAGATTGGAACCTATAGTTGAATCAAGTTTGACACATTTTGAGCATTTTCACGAGAATCAAATTGACCTTAAATCCTCTTATGATCATTTTAAGTCTACCTTGGGTCCATCCGAAGTGCCTTCCAGAAACACTAAATGTGATTTAATAAATGAACCAAAGGTTGTGGACAATGATAATCTTCCATGTTTAGATAATGAAATCATATCTCCCATTTCAGATAATGCATGTGTTAATCCAGTGGTGTCTAAACATCTTGGTATAGCAGTTATTCAAAATGATGAAAATGTTTTAGTGCCCCTTGGTAACGAATATAGATGACAAGTTTGGATAGAATTTATGAAGTTAGAATTTTTCAAAATGAACTATCGTTTTTCATTATCATTCCCTAACTCAATTTTAAAAGAATCAGTCAGGTATGCTCACAATTGTTCTCTTGTTGTAAATTCTAACTAATTCCAATTACTTAGACCTCCTAAAAATCAAACGCAATCCACTCTAGGTTGTCTGTTTGTATCACTGATCATTTACAGTCGCATAGTTTTTAAGATGCATAAAATTTGTAGATATGTACATTTATTTTCTTTTTCACCACATTTTCTTGCATAACAAATTCCCTGCATACAAGATATAATTTTTTCACATCTTTGTTCTCTTTTCTTCATTTGCATACATTGAGGACAATGCATGATTTAGGTATGGGGGGAGTTTGTTTGTATTATTGTATTAAATTTTTTTCTTTTTAGGAAAAAATAGTAAAAAACACCAAAAAATTAAATTTTTTTTTTGATTTTTTATGGATTGAATTAATTCTAATAAGTGTTTGTGGAGCAAAACTCATGAGTAAGATTGAAATATTTAGAACTCTTAAATTTTTGATAAGATACAAAATCTTAGTTCGAAACACTATCTGGATTAAAATTGATTTCACAAGCATTTTTGCACTTCACATTTGCACTAATTCTTAGTTGTGGGGTATAAACCATGATTCGAGTAATTTCAAAAAAGAAGAAGAAGGAATGAATTTTTTTTGAAAAAAAAGTTAAAAAAATAAATAAATAAGTACTTCAATGTCTATTAAACGAAATAACTGGGAATCCAAGTCTCGGGAAGCATCGATATTCACACTGAAAAGTGTGATGGATAAAAGCATCTTGACTAGTCTAATTTTGTGACCTTTGTTACTCGAGTTAGTAAGCCCTTAGGGGTGTCTCTACACCTAGAGTCCAAAAGCCAATTGGTTTGAGTCATTGGTCCAACGCTCTACATGGGTAACTTTGAAAAGCCTAAGAAAATGAGACATTGCACAAGTTAAGAATCAAAATTGAAAAAAATGGAAAAAAGAAAGAAAAAAAAAGAAAGAAAAAGAAAAAAAATGAGCTTGCTTGATTTTCATGGTAAAAATCCCTACTAAGAGTTACATCATATACACAATGCATGCATCACATGAAATTGATTTAATGAAGGATAGTGTCTAAAATAAATATTGAGTATTTTTGATAAAGTGAAAGTGTGATTTTGAATTTAATCTTGCTTATGTATAATGTTCATGGATATTTAAAAGTTTTCTTTCAATTTCATAATTTGTTGAACCCAAAAATATTTTTTTGAATTTTGTGGGTATATTCACTACAAACCCTCACGAGACACAACTCGTCCACTTGGGGTAATCTTGGGGTTTAAAGGCTTATTGCACATGCTAAGTGCAATCGTGTGTCCTACGAAAATGGGGTTGTATAATTTTTGTTTTATTTTATTTTTATTTTACTCGAGGGCGAGCAAAAGCTAGGTATGGGGGTATTTGATAGACACATAATTCATACATTTTATTATCCCTAATTTTGTCCTTTTAATTATATTAGTTTATTAAATTAATATGTTTTATTTTATTTTGCAGGATTTAATATTTGTTGTAATAAAGTTAAAATCTTGGTGATCAAGCGATATTTAATGCTCTTATTCATGTAAGGAATATCCAAGAAGAATCCTACAAGGAGTAGGAAAGAGGTTGAACAATCTTGGTGTGCAAGTCAAATCCAACAAGAGAAAGGAAAGTATATCTAGAAGATCTCTTTGAGAAGTTGATTGACACTAGGAAGTTGAAACCTACATGGAAAGGGAACAAAAGTGTCCAAGTTCAATGAATCTAAATTAGGGTTCAAAGTTATTTTCCCTATATAGGCCTCTTGTTTTAGAGAGAAAGACACCACTTGTTATTTTCTTTTTCTTAGTTTTTCACTGGTATAGAAGGGAGTAAGATATTTAGAGTTTGTCTGTTCTCTTATTCCAATCACATGTGATACTACTGTCAGGGAGTATTTGTAACTTTCTTTTATTGATATAATAGAAATTCTCTTTTAATTATTGTTCTTATTTCATGCAAATAGTTAATATTATTTGTTTTTATTTTTAATTCCATGGCTAGCTAAATTTCTAATACCTAGGATTATGATGAAACTAATTATTTCATAATAATATTTTCTTTTTGTTCCAAAATTAATGCCTAATTATTTTCGCCTTCATATTTTCCTCCGCATAAATTGCATATGATTCTTATATTGATTTCGAGGTTTTGATAAGTTATAGTTAATCTATGAATTTTTCATAACTTATGCTTGCCCGTATTAATTATATGAATCATTATTTTAAAGGGAAGGGAAAATAATTTGGGAATTAATTTAGGAAATAAGAAATTATTTATTATGTTAATATTTGGTGGATTCTGATTCCTATGTATCTTTTCTCATTAATAGTTTTCGTTATTAATTAATAGTTTGCATAATTTAGTTAATAAATCTTCTCCACCATTTTTGTTTCTAATTTGTCTAAAATATTAATTAATATTAAAGAATTGATCTAGGATATATTAAAGAATTGATCTAGTCTTAATTTGTGCATAATTATTATGTTAATGTGTTGGTGATTTTCTAATTTAATTAAGTAATTAAATTAGAGGATTAATGATTGTTAAATAAAATTATAATTATATTGGCTAAATAGAAGTTATAATTTTATTAGTAAGGTTTAATTAGATTTATTAATGAATTGAGATTAATCCAATTCAAATAGTTAATGGGTGTGACAAGGGTATCATATAATAAGAAGGATTGCTAAAATAAAAATTGAAAAAGGAGATTTTGGGTGCTAGCCAAACATGGCTTAGTGACCCTTGGTTATTGTAACTGATGAGGCCATAATGTATATGCATTATGTTTATATCAGTTATATGGATGTTACGTGTTTTGTTCCTAAAGCCTAAGAATAAAGAAAACAGAGTGTTGGAGAAGAGAGTTAGAGAACTTTGAGTGAAATTGATAGTTCTGTGAAATTGAAGAAGAGGAATTGGAGAATCAAAGAAGGAAGAAATAAGAAAATTATTCAAGCTTTATAGCAATTCAAAGGTAATAATCTAGCCTAAACCTCTAGTTTTTAGATTCTTGAGTTTATTTAGATATCATGGAAGTATGAATTGATGAAGAAATCAATTAGGGTTATGTCAAGTGTTGAATAATATGATATTTTCATTCATATGTGAAAGTTGAGTAACACAGATTGAAGTTTTAGAATAATCAAATTCATGAAAATAAGTTGAATGATGAAGAATTTGAGTTTTGTTATATATATAAGCTTTGGTCTATTTTGAGACTAAAATTTGTTAGGAGTTTATGTTATAATTGTAAAATTGGTGATGAATTGTGAAAATATATGAAGAAACGAAATCAACGTAATTGAAACTAACTGTTTTGGTTGTAAAACGAATTCACAATGAAGAATTTCGCTATGAATGTCAAAAGAAGAAGAAATAATAGAAATAGTGAAATTTAAAGGTTGTAATCTTGATGTTTATGTTGTTTATGTGATTAGAAACGTGTTAGAAACATTAGTTTATGTTTCTATAAACATATTTCACCTTGGGCAGGTTGGTATGGTTGTTAGAAAAGAGTTTGTAGGCCTAATTTGGCTTTCTGTAGTGTTCGGGATAATAATTCGTGAACTAGAAGAAGGGACCCCCGCTCTGGCGGGCTACCCTTGTGTAAAAACCCCCACCCAAAGCGAAGTAATCTGTTTTGCCAAATTGTGAAGGAAAAAAACTGACCGGATATGTTTTACTAAAATGAGCATAACATTTTCATACGAACTCCGATTGAGGTGATTCAAGATGATCCGGAACGAGGACGAGTAGACCTACAACTTTTGTTATTTATGTTTTTCAATTTGATGTCAGGAAAAGGGGTCAAAATGGTTTTCTTTAGGACTCTTGTGTTTTCGGGGGCAATCGGAGGGCGTCGGGCATGTACGTATGCATGTGTAGTGCTTCTGATGATAAAAGATGTTGTTCTAAGTTATAAAACATGAAAGTTAGTAAACATTATAATGCTTAACATTAATAAATGATGTATTAGATAAGTTGTATAAGCATAATAAGCATACACAAGAGAGACAAATCGGGCGTGTGACGAATAAACGTCGAAACGCCGTGATAAGTGTTAATGAACGTAAAAAGTGTTTTAAGTCAAATGAAATGAAAATTATAAGATATGAAATGGGTTTAATATAAAACCAATAATGATTCCTAGCAAGACTTAAACACTTGAATGAACTTCGAGTATGAAATATAGTGAGATATAAGTCGAAAGTTAATACAATCAAATTGAACATTGTGTATTGATTAATAAGAAGGATTATGAGATGTGGAGTAGAGTTTACATTATAATTACTGTGTTATTATGAGACTAATAGTTGATGTGTATGATTATATAATTGTGTAGGGCATGTGAAGTGCAGATAACTGATGAGTGAGTTTTATACCCATGAATTGAATGCATTTGAGCTTAATCTTTTGGTTGATTTTAAGTGTTTGTGTCTATTCATACATGTTTTATGTTGTTTTGTAGGAATTGGGATAAAAGTTACTTGGATCGATGTTCGGGTTGGCTAGATTCGCATTTTCGGCTTGCCATTTACACAGCAGTCACTTCAGAGCCAATTTTCATATTGCTCCGGACCTTATTTCGAAAAACTTGAAGAATGGAAGTTGTAGATCTACTTCTCCTCTTTCCGGAACATCTTGAATCATAAAAATCAAAGTTCGGACAAAGACGTTATGGCCATTTTTCCAAAGGGCGTCGGAGCAGAAAATGTCGAAAAAGGGGCGGTGGCCAAAAGCGTGGGGAAAGCGATCCTCTAGCGTTGTGCCCAAAGATCTTTGAGCACCTTTGAGGAAGAGGTTGGTTGGGCCTGGACGCATTTTTGGGCGAGTTTTGACACCTTTTTGACTCCAAATTGAATTGGGTTTGTTCCTAAGCTAAAAATTGGACTTGTAACCTATAAATACATGATGTAAGGCATAAAATAAAGGGGGATTACATAGATTAGAATAGATAAAACACTCCATTAGATTAGAATATAAACCCTAGTTCTTAATTAGCCATTGGAGATTGAAGCAAATTGAAGAACACTAAAGATCAAGAGCAAAAGAAAGAGGGGAGCATCAGATTTGCTGACAACATATTCTATTCTCTTCTCTTATCATACTTTTATCTTTTAATGTCTATTCAACTGTGGATTCTTGGTTTTAATTCATTAATTATGAACTAACTCTTTTATTAAGATTTCAATTGAACCTTTTATGGCTATAAATTAGTTATTTGATTTATTCCAATTATTTGTGTCAAAGTGAGTTGTTTATCTTGCCTTATGCTTATTGATTAATTATCTGATTAGTAATTATCTTGTTACTCTATAAGGAATTGAAAGAGGAATTCTAGGGTTAGAACTGGGCATGATGTCATGTGACTTAGTTATTTGCAAAGTGAATAATTAGGTTTGTGAATTGAATGGAAATATCTGTTCACCGCATGTAACACATAAGGAATTGGGATTGAAAAGAGTTTAATTCAATTGTTTTGCATAGGAATATAGCAAGATTAATCTGGATTAAATAGAAGGCAATTGATCACTTGGAAAAGGACTTCTGGCATTTGAGAATTCCTGTTAACAATTCAGTAGGCATAAATATTGGAATAATTGGATAATTGATTTAGAGTTCATAATTAGGGTTATTGAAGTCTTAATCCTTATTTATCTGAATTTATTCAAATCTTAGTTTTGTTTATTTGATTTATTTTAGAATAATTTCTTTTAATTGTTAATTTAGTTTTCTTAATTAGAAAAATCACAATTTACAGTCGTTTAAATAAAATTGATTTGGTTAAGAGTTAGTATTTAGTAATTTTTATTAAATAATTCCTCGTGGGAACGATACTCTACTTTCACTTTATTACTTGTTGACTGTGTATACTTGCGTATTCATTGATTGTGAAATCAACCAACAAGTTTTTAGGCGCCATTCTTAGGAATTAATTTAATAATTATTTACCAATATTAATTTCAATCAAATTAGTCTTAATTTAAACATTTTTATTTTTATTTTTCATTCTTTTCCTATATGTCTCTCTTTTTAGGTACCATGGATGACTTTGCGTATCAATGGCCATACACGAACATGACTCGACCATGGGGAGCGGAGATTGACAGACTCGAGAAACTTTCTGCATTGTCAGCACAGATTAAGACACTTTCGAGGATGTTTGAAGCTTTTGAAGCTCAACATCGTCAAAGTGTGGCGGTTACTTGTGATTATTATCTTTGGAAATCATATGAGTCATCAATGCGCCATCGGGCCGAAAATTTGGTACAATATAGTGGTGATTACCCCAATAATTATGTCTATCCCAACAACTATCATCATGATTGGGGGTATCACCCAGATTTTTCATGGAGTAACAATCAAGCTCAAGCTCAAGCGCCGAGACAACAAAACACATCCGGATTTCAAAATCAGACTCAACAACCAGAGAGGAAATCAAGTTTGGAAGAAGCCTTGGAAAAATTTATTAGAGCGTCTGACAAAAAGAACGAGGAAAAAGACAAAAAATTTAATCAAATAGAGTGGAATATGCAAAGCCTAGGTGCGTCGATCAAGAATCTGGAAAATCAATTAGGGCAGATAGCACATGCGTTGAACAACCATCCTCAATACACTTGGCCCTATGACATGGATTCCGAGACTGATGGAGAGCCCGAACAAAATCTGCAACTAGATGAGCCACAAGATGTTGAAAGAGAGGAAACAATTGGGAATCAAGGAAAGGAGATCAACGAAGATGAACCGATTTCATTAGTATCCCATATGCCTCCTCCACCAAAGTTCAAGAATCCAGGCAGTTTTGCAAAACCATGCCCAATTGGAAGTCATGTCGTCGGCAAAGCTTTTGGTGACGTAAGAGCTAGTACAGTTGTGGAGTCATGGTGGGATGAAAATGAGAAGATAGAGGAAGATTCCATTATGTTTATTAAGCTTCAATGCCCCCCAAAAACTTGTTGGTAGATTTTGCAATCAATGAATACGTGCAAGTATACACGGTCAACAAGTAATAAAGTGAAAGTAGAGTATCATTTCCACGAGGAATTATTTAATAAAAATCACCAAGTACTAATTCTTAACCAAACTAATTTTATTTAAACAATCTCAAATCGTGATTTTTCTAATTAAGAAAACTAAATTAACTAATTAAACTGAATTGATTTATAAATGAATTCAAATAAATAAAGGTTAAGACTCCAATATCCCCAATTATGAACTATAAACTAATTCTCCAATTATCCCAATTATTATGCCTACTGAATTGTTAACAGGAATTCTCAAATGCCAAAAGTCCTTTTCTAAGTGATCAATTGCCTTCTATTTAATCCAGATTAATCTTGCTATATTCCTATGTAAAACAATTGAATTAAACTCTTTTCAATCCCAATTCCTTATGTGTTATATGCGGTGAACAAATATTTCCATTCAATTCACAAACCTAATTATTCACTTTGCAAATAACTAAGTCACATGATATCATGCCCAGTTCTAACCCTAGAATTCCCTTTTCAATTCCTTCTAGAGTAATAAGGTAATTATTGATAAGATAATTAATCAATAAGCATAAGGCAAGATAAACAACTCACTTTGACACAAATAATTGGAATAAATCAAATAACTAATTTATAGCCATAAAAGGTTCAATTGAAATCTTAATAAAAGAGTTAGTTCATAATTAATGAATTAAAATCAAGAATCCACAACTGAATAGACATTAAAAGATAAAAGTATGATAAGAGAAGAGAATAGAATCATTTGTCGAAGAATCGATGCTCCCTCTTGCTTTCTTGCTCTTGCTCTTCGATCTTGATGTTCTTCAATTTGCTTCAATCTTCAATGGCTAATAAGAACTAGGGTTTATATTCTAATCTAATGGAGTGTTTTATCTAGTCTAATCTATGTAATCTCGCTTTATTTTATGTCTTACATCATGTATTTACATGTTATAAGTCCAATTTTCAGCTTAGGAACAAACCCAATCCAATTTGGAGTCAAAAAATTGTCAAAATTTGCCCAAAAATGCGTCCAGGCCCAACCAACCTCTTCCCCAATGCCCCAAATACAGGCACGCATTCTGGGTTACTCCCAAATGCCGGTCTTTGCTGGCATAAAGCAGCGCCCGTACGCGCCACTTTTTTTGGAAATTTTTTGCTCTGACGTCCTTTGGAAAAATGGCCATAACTTCTTCGTTCGAACTCCGATTTTGATGATTTAAGATGTTCCGGAAAGAGTAGACGTAGATCTACAACTTTCATCCTTTGAGTTTTTCGAAATAAGGTCCTGAGAAATACTCAAATTGGATCTGAAGTGACTGCTGTGTAAATGGCAAGCCAAAAATGCGAATCTAGCCACCCCAAATGTCGATCCAAGTAAATTTTGTCCCAATTCCTACAAAACAACGTAAACCATGCATGAATATACACAAATACTTAAAAACATCCAAAAGATTAAGCTCAAATGCACTCAATTATGAGTATAAAACTCATCGTGGCATGCTTGTCTAGTTTTGTGGCCTTTGTTACTTGAGTAAGTAAGCCCAAGGGAATTGCCTTTACACCTAGTGCCCTAAGGTCTTAATGGCTTGGGAGTCGTTGGTCGAAAGCTCATTAAGGTAGCACTGAAAAGCCTAAGGGAATAAGACATTGCACAACCATGAGAAAAAAAAAGAATAAAACACGAGAAAGAGCAAAAAAGCCCTCGTGGTTGAATAAGAGTATAAATAAATCTTGTATTTACCCTTAAACTTGGTAATTGCTTAGTTTTAACTGGAGTTGTCATGTTCACAAAAGTAATTGAATTGGGCCCAAATTTTCCTTTTAAGAAGTTTGTTATGTGATTATCTTGAATTGTTGTTGGTTAGAATGGTTAACAAGCACACACACACAACATGGGTGATGACAGGTTTGGATTGACTAATTGGTTAGAGTTATGGACTTTGACTTGATTGGATATATTATTTGAGTATCATTGGTATCTTTGAGGCCTGTTGCTATATATCATACTGATTTATTACTGGATTCGTAGGTATATTAGGAAGTAGATCATGCATATACATTTATGTAGTTGAGTTAGTTTGTTTATTTTTTGTTCTTTTGTGTTTTTGCTTGAGGACAAGCAAATATTTAAGTTTGGGGGTATTTGATGAGTGAGTTTTATACTCATAATTGAGTGCGTTTAAGCTTAATCTTTTGGTTGATTTTAAGTGTTTGTGTCTATTCATGCATGTTTTATGTTGTTTTGTAGAAATTGGGACAAAAGTTACTTGGATCGACGTTCGGGGTGGCTAGATTCGTGTTTTCGGCTTGCCATTTACACAACAGTCACTTCAGAGCCAATTTAAGTATTTCTCCGAACCTTATTTCGAAAAACTTAAAGAACGAAAGTTGTATATCTACGTCTCCTCTTTTTCGGAACATCCTGAATCATCGAAATCAGAGTTCGGACGAAGACGTTATGGCCATTTTCCCAAAGGACGTCGGAGTAGAAAATTTCCAAAAATTGGGCCAGTGCTGGGGCGCCCATTTCAGGCTTATTTACAGCGCCGGGGAGCTAATGGGTAGTGTTCTAGCGCCGTACCCAGTGCTGGGGCGCTGAGGAAGAGTCTGGTAAGGCTTGGACGCGTTTTGGGGTGATGTTTGACACCTTTTTGACTCTAAATTGGATTGAGTTTGTTCTTAAGCTAAAAATTGGACTTGTAACCTATAAATACATGATGTAAGGCATAAAATAAAGGAAGATTACATAAATTAGATTAGATTAGATCAAACACTCTATTAGATTAGAATATAAACCCTAGTATTTAATTAGCCATTGAAGATTGAAGCAAATTGAAGAACACTGAAGATCAAGAGCAAGAGCAAGAGCAAGAGCAAGAGCAAGAGCAAGAGCAAGAGCAAGAGCAAGAGCAAGAGGGGAGCATCAGATTTGCTGACAACAGATTCTATTATCTTCTCTTATCATACTTTTATCTTTTAATGTCTATTCAGTTGTGGATTCTTGGTTTTAATTCATTAATTATGAACTAACTCTTTTATTAAGATTTCAATTGAACCTTTTATGGCTATAAATTAGTTATTTGATTTATTCCAATTATTTGTGTCAAAGTGAGTTGTTTATCTTGCCTTATGCTTATTGATTAATTATCTGATCAGTAATTACCTTGTTACTCTATAAGGAATTGAAAGAGGAATTCTAGGGTTAGAACTGGGCATGATATCATGTGACTTAGTTATTTGCAAGGTGAATAATTAGGTTTGTGAATTGAATGGAAATATCTGTTCACCGCATGTAACACATAAGGAATTGGGATTGAAAAGAGTTTAATTTAATTGTTTTAAATAGGAATATAGCAAGATTAATCTAGATTAAATAGAAGGCAATTGATCACTTGGAAAATGACTTTTGGCATTTGAGAATTCCTGTTAACAATTCAGTAGGCATAAATATTGGGATAATTGGATAATTGATTTAGAGTTCATAATTGGGGATATTGAAGTCTTAATCCTTATTTATCTGAATTCATTCAAATCTTAGTTTTATTTATTTGATTTATTTTAGAATAATTTCTTTTAATTGTTAATTTAGTTTTCTTAATTAGAAAAATCATAATTTACAGTTGTTTAAATAAAATTGATTTTGTTAAGAGTTAGTATTTGGTAATTTTTATTAAATACTTCCTCGTGGGAACGATACTCTACTTTCACTTTATTACTTGTTGACCGTGTATACTTGCACGTATTCATTGATTACGAAATCGATCAACAAGTTGAGTAAGTAAACACCGTGGCATGCTTGTCTAGTTTTGTGGCCTTTGTTACTTGAGTAAGTAAGCCTGAGGGGATTGTCTTTACACCTAGCGCCCTAAGGTCTTAATGGCTTGGGAGTCGTTGGTCGAAAGCTCGTTAAGGTAGCACTGAAAAGCCTAAGGGAATAAGACATTGCCCAACAGAGTCGAAGGATGGCAAGAATGACTCAGCCAATGGAAACAGAGATTGACGGACTCACGACACTTTCAGCATTGGCAGCACAGGTGTCCGCAATAGCTAAGAATATGGAAACATGGAGTCCACCATCCACGCAATAAGTTTCTGTATTATCAGCACAAATTGAGACACTTTCAAAGATGGTCGACGCTTTTAAAGCACAACGTCATCAAAGTGTGGCGGTTACTTACGATTATTGTGCTGGAAATCATATGAGTCATCAATGCACCATCAGTTTTGAGCCGGTACAATATGGTGGTGATTACCCCAATAATTATGTCTATCCCAACAACTATCATCAGGATTGGGGGTATCACCCGAATTTTTCATGGAGTAACAATCAAGCTCAAGATCAAGCGCCGAGACAAAAAAACACATCCGGATTCCAAAATCAGACTCAACAACAACCAGAGAGGAAATCAAGTTTGGAAGAAACCTTGGAGAAATTTATTAGAGCTTCTGAAAAAAAAAACGAGGAACAAGACAAAGTATTGAATCAAGTAGAGATGAATGTGAAAAGCCAAGGTGTTTCATGGAACCATCCTCATCAAGATCAATTTTATGCTCCAAGTCCAACGTACCCACCGGATTTCTTGTGTCCACCTCCACTACAACAGGAAGAACATTCAAATTTGGAGGAAGCTTTGTCCAAATTCATAACTTCATGTGAGGAGAGGAGGATTAATCAAGAGATATTGAGTCAAAATTTTACGAACCAAACGGAACAACTAACCAATGCCTCAAACATTTGTCCTCAATACACTTGGCTCTATGACATGGATGACGAGACTGATGATGAGCCCGAACTAAATCTGCAACTGGATGTGCCAAATGATATAGATGTTGAAAGAGAGGAAAGACTTGGAGACCAAGAAAAGGAGATCGGCAAAGATCTAACTTTGAGTACCAACGAAGATGAGCCAATTTTGATAGTGTCCCATGTACCTTCTCCACCAAAGTTCAAGAATCCGGCGCTTTTGCAAAACCATGCCCAATTGGAAATCATAATGTCGTCGTGAAAGCTCTTGGTGACGTAAGAGCTAGTACAGTTGTGGAGTCACGGTGGAATAAAAAGGAGAAGATAGAGGAAGATTCCATTATGTTTATTAAGCTTCAATGCCCTAATCTGATCATCGTCATAATGGAGGAAACACCTAGTTGTTGGACGTTCTTAATAGGGAACCTATCTACAAAGAGCATGCTAGATGACTTTAATTCTAGGGTCATTACTAATGGGAACCTCCCAAGAGAGACATTATTGCTGATGGATGGAGGATTCCTCAATTTTCGTAGGGGAATTGGATAGAGAATTGAAGAAGTCAGGCTGAGACTATAACATAAGCGCTTATTGGAAGGCAACCCAAGTTTAATTTTTATTTTTAGTTTTTATTAGGTTTTATATTAGCAGTTCTGAATTTGCATTTATTTAGGATTTAATAAAATTGCTTCTATCATGGTTTTATAGGTTATTCAAGTCAAATTCAAGTGTGGTGCCCTATTTGTTCCATGTGCCTAGCATATTCTCCAAACTTAGCGGATAAGGAGGAAGATTGCTATATTTTCAGGAAAGTCCTCTGCTTTAATTTTTCTATCTTAGTCATTGAGGACAATGTCTAGTTTAAGTTTGGGGGGCATTTTAGTGTCGTACTGCATATAGTTAGTTATCTGCATGGTAGTTTATTTTTTTTTATGTGTTAGCATTGTGTTTTCTTTAGGTTGCATATAATACATGGTAGTTATGTGCATATTCATATATGTGTTGCATTAGTATGTGTTCATGTAGTATAATTGCATTTTTTTTTTATTTTTGCATGAATCTGTGTGATCGGTTGGTGTGGTCTTAGCTCGGCCTATGATGAGATTGGTTTTGCATGTTAACTTGAACATTGTTGATAATTGATGATGCGTTCTAATTTTAATCATGATGATAATCTGAGCCTGTCTTAAACTTATGTAACCGGTTAGCACTTAAATTTTAACTGTTTTAATCCACTTGGTTCAAGGGTTTCATAATTTGTTTCTGAGGGAAAATCTTGGTTAAAATTTAAGGAAATTAGTGAATTGGCAGTAAAGGTTGGAATGACGTAAAAGCTTGAGTTTGGGGGAATCTATGGGATATATATATTACAAAAAGAAAAAAAAAGAAATAAAGAAATGATGAAAAGAAAAAAAAGAAATGATGAAAAGAAAAAAAATATAGAAAATTCAGAAAAAGAAAAAAAAAGAGAATAAACACCGTGGCTTGCTTGTCTAGTTTTGTGGCCTTTGTTACTTGAGTAAGTAAGCCCGAGGGGATTGTCTTTACACCTAGCGCCCTAAGGTCTTAATGGCTTGGGAGTCGTTGGTCGAAAGCTCGTTAAGGTAGCACTGAAAAGCCTAAGGGAATAAGACATTGCACATCCATGAGAAAAAAAAATGAATAAAACACGAGAAAGAGCAAAAATGCTCTCGTGATTGAATAAGAGTATAAATAAATCCTGTATTTACCTTAACACTTGGTAATTGCTTAGTTTTAACCGGAGTTGTCATGTTCACAAAAGTAATTGAATTGGAACTAAAATTTTCCTTTTAAGAAGTTTGTTATGTGATTATCTTGAATTATGGTTGGTTAGAATGGTTAACAAGCACACACGCACAACATGGGTGATGACAGGTTTAGATTGACTAATTGGTTAGAGTTATGGACTTTGACTTGATTGGATATATTGTTTGAGTACCAATGGTATCTTTGAGGCCTGTTATTACATATCATACTGATTTATTACTGGGTTCGTAGGTATATTAAAAAGTAGATCATGCATATGCATTCATGTAGTTGAGTTCGGTTGTTTATTTTTAGTTCTTTTGTGTTTTTGCTTGAGGACAAGCAAATGTTTAAGTTTGGGGGTATTTGATGAGTGAGTTTTATACCCATGAATTGAATGCGTTTGAG
This sequence comes from Panax ginseng, assembly GCA_020205605.1. NCBI lineage: Eukaryota > Viridiplantae > Streptophyta > Magnoliopsida > Apiales > Araliaceae > Panax > Panax ginseng. Next base: position 113,270,361 of record CM035128.1, on the reverse strand, counting down.
CTTAATCTTTTGGTTGATTTTAAGTGTTTGTGTCTATTCATGCATGTTTTATGTTGTTTTGTAGGAATTGGGATAAAAGTTACTTGGATCGACGTTCGGGGTGGCTAGATTCGCGTTTTCGGCTTGCCATTTACACAGCAGTCACTTCAGAACCAATTTGAGTATTGCTCCGGACCTTATTTCGATAACCTTAAAGAATAAAAGTTGTAGATCTACTTTTCCTCTTTCCGGAACATCTTGAATCATTGAAATCAGAGTTCGGACAAAGACGTTATGGCCATTTTCCCAAAGGACGTCGGAGCAAAAAATGTTAGAAAAGGGCCAAACACGGGGCGCCATTTTAGCCCTATACTCGATCTTCGGTACTGGGGAGCAAGCATGATAGCATCTTGCCCAATCTTTGAGGTCTTTGGGGAAGAGGTTGGTTGGGCCTGGACGCATTTTTGGGCGAATTTTGACACCTTTTTGACTCCAAATTGGATTGGTTTTGTTCCTAAGCTAAAAATTGGACTTGTAACCTATAAATACATGATGTAAGACATAAAATAAAGGGGGATTACATAGATTAGACTAGATAAAACACTCCATTAGATTATAATATAAACCCTAGTTCTTAATTAGCCATTGGAGATTGAAGCAAATTGAAGAACACTGAAGATCAAGAGCAAGAGCAAGAGGGGAGCATCAGACGGATGTTCTTGTAATGATTCTATTCTCTTACTCATTATCATACTTTTATCTTTTAATAGCTATTCAGTTGTGGATTCTTGGTTTTAATTCATTAATTATGAACTAACTCTTTTATTAAGATTTCAATTGAACATTTTATGGCTATAATTAGTTATTTCATTTATTCCAATTATTTTTGTCAAAGTGAGTTGTTTATCTTGCCTTATGCTTATTGATTAATTATCTGATCAGTAATTACCTTGTTACTCTAGAAGGAATTAAAAGAGGAATTCTAGGGTTAGAACTGGGCATGATATCATGTGACTTAGTTATTTGCAAAGTAAATAATTAGGTTTGTGAATTGAATGGAAATATCTGTTCACCGCATGTAACACATAAGGAATTGGGATTGAAAAGAGTTTAATTCAATTGTTTTTCATAGGAATATAACAAGATTAATCTGGATTAAATTGAAGGCAATTGATCACTTGGAAAAGGACTTTTGGCATTTGAGAATTTTTGTTAACAATTCAGTAGGCATAAATATTGGGATAATTGGATAATTGATTTAGAGTTCATAATTGGGGATATTGAAGTCTTAATCCTTATTTATCTGAATTCATTCAAATCTTAGTTTTGTTTATTTGATTTATTTTAGAATAATTTCTTTTAATTGTTAATTTAGTTTTCTTAATTAGAAAAATCACAATTTACAGTCATTTAAATAAAATTGATTTGGTTAAGAGTTAGTATTTGGTAATTTTTATTAAATAATTCCTCATGGGAACGATACTCTACTTTCACTTTATTACTTGTTGACCGTGTATACTTGCACATATTCATTGATTGCGAAATCAACCAACAATAACTGTAAGCTGTTAATATGTTATTGGTAAACAACGGTCAGGGCAAGTCTTTTAGTTCCTATTTGCTATGTGAATTTGATGATGAACTGTTTGAAATCTTTATTGCAAATAGCATGGTGTTTTATATTAATGTTGAAAGTATGCAATGTTAAAGTCAATTTATGACTACGTTGATTGAGTAATGAATGTTGATTGAGTAAGGAACTCAATCTTTATACTTTTTATATGAACTACAACATGTATGTTATGTTAGTCCAATATTTATGAGATGTATATCGAGTTATGTTATTATGTATATGTGATGCATCAAAAGCTGTTAGATGTTCTTTGGTCATCGAGCTCAACCTTGCAAATAACCACTTTTGCAAAAGTTAAAGATTTAAGGTAAAGTTATGTGCTACTTGGAAGATATGAATCAGATGTGATACTTGAAGATTTATATACTTTGGCTGAGTTATTATTATTTTAACCATGTTTAAGGTTCTGAATAAGGTATTAATGTTGAATTGTAATATCGTTTTGCGATGTAAACTCTTGTAGTATTACAACAATTCTGAGATATTTAGATGTAAAGGTTAAAAGTTTTGGGAACGAGAATGGTTAGTAATAGAAAATTTTAATTGTAATAGAAAATTTTAATTATTCCACAAATTTCAATGGTTGTATTATCGTTTAATGATGTAAAATTAGAGGTTAGATGTGTTATTAACGACCAAAGTCGAGAATTTAATTGTATGAATTTTGGGGTCGTTACAGTTGGTATCAAAGCTGATAAGTTAGAAACCTTAGGTAATAATACCTTAGGCTATAACCTTAGAGAAGAGATGTGAAGATGATAAAGAATAAGCTTAGATAGAGGTTGAACAATAAGAAGTAATTTAAGAAATTTATAAAGAAGGGATTAAAACATGTGTGAGATGATTCAAAGAAGAATCTCGTAGAGTTATAAGGAATATGAATGTGGGGTTACCCAACTCCAATAATAAGGATGTAAGGTGATAATAAATAGACAATGTCTATAAGAAGAGAATGATAAAAAAGTTAAGAATAAAAAGTTATATCTAAGTGTGGTACAATCGTACTCTTTAATAGTTGATGTATGGTATCTGGGCTAAACGATTCCTTCATAGAGCGGAGGTATATACGAACTAGCAACTCAGAACGTAGTTTGTTGGTTGTTTGTGAGAAACCACTCAGCGTACCATATTGAAACTATTAGAGACTCGATGTGTATCAAGTATAGAAAATGGATACGTATGATGAAAATGTGGAACTCAAATGAAATGTTGAGCAATGTAAATGAAGTTAGAAATTCTTAAAGTAAGAATTGTTATATAAACAAGAAAATTCAAAGAAGAATCTTGAAGAGATATAAAGATAAAAAATGGGAGTTACCTAACTCCAATAGCCAAGATAATGAATAATGATGAATAGACAATGTCTGTAAGATTAAAAGCGTAAATGAAGTCGTAAATGATGAAAAAGGGAAAGAAAGAGGATCGTAAAACAAAACGATCACGAGTTAAGAAAAGAATCTTAAGGGAGATGATTATAGAATAAGATCACAACGTGATCTGTTTAAGTTATAAAAGAAAGATGGTCTGTAATGTTTGAATAATTATAGCTTGACGCTATGAAGATAATGTACTATGAAATAGTACGAGGTAAACTCGCGAGGAATTATAAATGATGAGGTACGAAAAATTCGTATCGAGCAAAGAGCAAGTTATAAGCAAGATAGAGTTAGGTGGGATTTCAATTGAGGACTCATGTGATGGCTGAGTTGTACAAACCTTTGTATGGGCGAGAGTTTTGTGCATGCACTCAGTTTATCACATTGATAATCATTGGAATGTTGGTGTCGCGCTATCAATGTATATGTGGCGAAAAGGTGATTCTTTTCTCATGTGTATGTTTGATAGTTAGAAACTATTAAGATTAGTCAAATATTATTAGGATTAGGTGCGGTTCTTAAAACTAATGCATATGGCAAGTTCGCGACTCACAATAATATGGTATGTTTTGAACCCCTCAGCAAATGGACGCCTATAAGTTCTTAATGTAAAACCCCGACTTTTATAAAATAAAAGTCTAATTTAATTTATGATGATTATTTTAAAATTTTAAAATGTTAAATTGATAAATGGTTAAACAAACATTAATCGGATAAATGAGCAAATAAAGAGGAAAGGAAATATTTTTTTTTCGCCATATGGGCGTCTAATTGAATGAATATCACGGGAGGGGGACACAAATTATATTATTACTCCCACCCATTTGTTAGTCACGGGAGGATTAGAAGAATAAGAGAGGGAATTGAGGGGAGAGACAAAGTGGGGGACAAGGATTAGGAAAGGAAGAAAAATGAGGATGAAAAGGGAGAAAAGAGGGAGGAAGAAAAAGGAGAAGGAAGAAAAAAAAAGGGAGGAAGAAAAAGGAATGAAAAGGTGATTCTTTTGTCATGCGTATATTTGATAGTTAGAAACTATTAAGATTAGTCAGATATTATTAGGGTTAGGTGCGAGTTCTTAAAACTAATGCATATGGTAAGTTTGTGACTCATAATAATATGGTATGTTTTGAACCCCTCAGCGAATGGACGCTTATGGTCTGACTAGGATAAGTTCTTAAACTCATATTATTGTGACAAGTTCCTGAACTTCCAATGTGCGGTAAGTTTGATGAACTATACTGGGGATATAGGAGGATTGTAAGTTAAAATACAAGAATATTTAGTATAAGAGCATTGGTGGTGCTAGAAATAAAAAGAATTAGTTAGTAATGAGGTAATGGAGTAAAAATTGAAATTAATGGAGAAAAATAGGTATTCCAAATCTTCTAGCTTTGCTAGATTTTTGAAATTTATTGACTTCGTGCTGTTGTTTGCACTTCTATTTTTCTTGAAAAACATTAGATCAAATGATGGAACCAATGAGTTTTAAAAATAATACCGTTATTCGTATGTCTATGCTAATTGTTTCGGCTAGACAAAAATGATTTAAAAATACCAAAAAGTATTTTTTTTTCTGTAGTCATTAAGGCATCACTAAATATGATGCTGATTTGAGAAACGAGGAAGTCATCAATGCAATTGAACCTGGTGTTGGATGTGATCATAAGATCGTCAGCCCACTATGGTATGATATAGCATGACAAAGTCATATAATGACTGAATCCTCAACGTACTATCGAGATAGTACGGTATCATGTCATTATAAAAGGATTTTTGGTTTTCTTTAAACTAAGAAAGATATGCCATATGAATTGGATAAAACTATTTCGATTGATGTTCGAGTTATTATTAGAAGTCTATGCTATTTGATTCAGCTAGACAAATATTAAAAGATGTTTATGCAATTCAAGCGTTTCTTGAGAAGTTATGCCAAACCAAATTGTTTTGGTGCAGATTCAGGTGTTGAAAAGTTGAGGTGAACAACCCTATTATAGGGGAGTTATTTTACGTAATGCGTTTAGATGTTTGTGCACAATACATGGTACGAAGAAGTGATCACCCTAAATGCAGGGTCCCTATAGTATTCTTTATTAAGGTTAAAGTTAAAAGATTACTTGTAACCGTGGACATAGTTCGTGGTCTTGTGACCCTCAGTTACATCTCTAAAAACTGAGAAGAACAACCCTATCATGGGGGAATTATTTTTACATGATGCGTTTAGATGTTTGTGCACAATACATCGTACGAAGGGCTTAACACCCTAAGTACGGGAGTCCCTATAGTCTAATGACTGTTAAGGTTTAAGTTGAAAGAGTACTTATAACCGTGGACGTAGTTCAAGGTCTTGTGACCCCTCAGCATGATTTGGAATCTTTTAAATTCCTGAGTTATTCATACTGCTTCCCAATTATTGAGCAATTGTGGAAGATTCTTGCTATTCTAAAAGGCGAATGTGGTAAGGATGATATTCCTTAGAAAGAAGTAAGTCGTAGAATGCGACATTGAATGCTGAATATATTGAATAAGTGAGAAAAGAAATTTTGAAATGAGAAGGAGACGAGTTATCAAAGAATAATGTAAAACTTTTAATAGAAAAGTTAATAATTATAGAAAGATCGTTGTGGAAAGAAAGTGGTTATAAACCCAATGAATGAATAAAGTATTAACGTAAAATCTATTTTGATAGATTGAATGAATAAAGATTAATAAATAAAATTTTGAGGACGAAATTCGTAGAAGAAGGGGTGAATGTAATATCCCGAGTGTTTATGAGTTGAGTATATGATAACGATCCTTAGAAAAGGAAATGAATGAGTTAAAGAATATATAATACTCAAAATATAATTGAGTTCAAGTGAAAGTTATGAAATAAAACGTACAAGAATTTATTATCAAGAATGGTGGGAGTAAGAAATATAAAACCTATATTAAGGTAATGTGTTGAAGTTATTCAATGAAGAGATTTGATAAAAACCTGAGTAAGGTAAGGTTTCAGTGATTCCAAAGACGGAATCCTTATAAGGAGGGAAGGATGTGACAACCCGAATTTTCGAAAATTATTAAAATAAGAATTTAATAAATAAAATTCTTAATATGATATGAGAGAGTAATGTATGTTACATATAAATATAATATGTTAATATGTTACGATTGTGAGATCGTAAATAATTAAAATATTTATCAAGTAAAATAAGTATTTTAGTTGAAATATTTATGGATTAAAATAAATATTCAATGGAAATTATTATGGAATAATTTATTTAAGTATGATGATATTAAATAAATTGATGATAAATAATTTTATAATTTGTGCATAATTATTACGTTAATGTGTTGGTGATTTTCTAATTTAATTAAGTAATTAAATTAGAGGATTAATGATTGTTAAATAAAATTATAATTATATTGGCTAAATAGAAGTTATAATTTTATTAGTAAGGTTTAATTGGATTTATTAATGAATTGAGATTAATTCAATTCAAATAGTTAATGGGTGTGACAAGGGTATCATATGATAAGAAGGATTGCTAAAAAAAATAAATTGAAAAAGGAGATTTTGGGTGGTAGCTAAACATGGCTTAGTCACCCTTTGTTATTGTAACTGATGAGGCCATAATTTATACGCATTATGTTTATATCAGTTATATGGATGTTATGTGTTTTGTTCCTAAAGCCTAAGAATAAAGAAAACATAGTGTTGGAGAAGAGAGTTAGAGAACTTTGAGAGAAATTGATAGTTCTGTGAAATTGAAGAAGAGGAATCAGAGAATCAAAGAAGGAAAAAACAAGAAAATTATTCAAGCTTTATAGCAAATCAAAAGTAATAATCTAGCCTAAACCTCTAGTTTTTTTAGATATCATGGAAGTATGAATTGATGAAGAAATTAATTAGGGTTATGTCAAGTGCTGAATAATATGATATTTTTATTCATATGTGAAAGTTGAGTAACACAAATTGAAGTGTTAGAATAATCAAATTCATGAAAATAGGTTGAATGATGAAGAATTTGAGTTTTGTTATATATATAAGCTTTAGTCTATTTTGAGACTAAAATTTGTTAGGAGTTTATGTTATAATTGTAAAATTGGTGATGGATTGTGAAAATATATGAAGAAACAAAATCAACGTAATTGAAACTAACTGTTTTGGTTGTAAAACGAATTCACAGTGAAGAATTTCACTATGAATGTCAAAAGAAGAAGAAATAATAGAAATAGTGAAATTTAAAGGTTGTAATCTTGATGTTTATGTTGTTTATGTGATTAGAAACGTGTTAGAAACATTAGTTTATGTTTCTATAAACATATTACACCTTGGGTAGGTTAGTATGGTTGTTAGAAAAGAGTTTGTAGGCCTAATTTGGCTTTCTGTAGTGTTCGGGATCATAATTCGCGAACTAGCAGAAGGGACCCCCGCCCCGGTGGGATACCCTAGTGTAAAAACCCCCGCCCAGGGGGGGGGGGTGGTCTGTTTTGCCAAATTGTGAAGGAAAATAAAACTGACCAGACATGTTTTACTAAAATAAGCATAACATTTTCATATGAACTCCGATCGAGGTGATTCAAGATGATCCGAAACGAGGACGAGTAGACCTACAACTTTTGTTCTTTAAGTTTTTTAATTTGATATCGGGAACAGGGGTAACAATGGTCATCGTTAGTACTATTGTGTTTTTGGGGGCAATCGGAGGGCGTCGGGCATGCACGTATGCATATGTAATACTTCTGACGATAGAAGATGTTTTTCTAAGTTATAAAACATGAATGTTAGTAAACATAATGATTCTTAACATTAATAAATAATGTATTAGATAAGTTTTATAAGCATAGTAAGCATACACAAGAGAGACAAATCGGGCGTGAGACGAATAAACGTCGAAACGCCGTGATAAGTGTTAATTAACATAAAAAGTGTTTTAAGTCAAATGAAATGAATATTATAAGATATGAAATGGGATTAATATAAAACCAATAATGATTCCTAGCAAGACTTAAACACTTGAATGAACTTTGAGTATGAAATATAGTGAGATATAAGTCGAAAGTTAATACAATCAAATTGAACATTGTGTATTGATTAATAAGAAGGATTATGAGATGTGGAGTAGAGTTTACATTAGAATTACTATGTGTTGTTATGTGACTAATAGTTGATGTGTATGATTATATAATTGTGTAGGGCATGTGAAGTGCAGATAACTGTAAGCTGTTAAACTGTTATTTGTAAACAACGGTCAAGGCAAGTCTTTCAGTTCATATTTGCTATGTGAATTTGATGATGAACTGTTTGAAATCTTTATTGCAAATAGCATGGTATTTTATATTAATGTTGAAAGTATGCAATGTTAAAGTCAATTTATGACTACGTTGATTGAGTAATGAATGTTGATTGAGTAATGAACTCAATCTTTATACTTGTTATATGAACTACAACATGTATGCTATGTTAGTCTAATGTTTATGAGATGTATATCGAGCATGTTATTATATGCTAAGTGATGCATGAAAACTGTTAGATTTTGTTGGGCTGTCGAGCTCAACCTTGCAAATAACCACTTTTGCAGGTTAAAGATTTAAGGTAAAGTTATGTGCTACTTGAAAGATATGAATCAGATGTGATACTTGAAGATTTATATACTTTGGCTGAGTTATTATTTTTTGAATCATGTTTAAGGTTCTAAATAAGGTATTAATGTTGAATTGTAATATCGTTTTGCGATGTAAACTCTTGTAGTATTACAATGATTCTGAGATATTTAGATGTAAAGGTTAAAAGTTTTGGGAACGAGAATAGTTAGTAATAGAAAATTTTAATTGTAATAGAAAATTTTAATTATTCCACAAATTTCAATGATTGTATTATCGTTTAATGATGTAAAATTAGAGGTTAGATGTGTTATTAACGACCGAAGTCGAGAATTAAATTGTATGAATTTTGGGGTTGTTATAGTGAGCATACAAGTTGTCTGCAAGATGTTCTATGAAAAGCAAAAATGAGATATTTGTAATGGGACATCTGCTAAATCTGGGCACATTAAAATATTTGGTGATTTATTTTAGCAAGGAAACAGAAGAAATATTTCTACTAGCTATAAATACTGTGAGATTACAACTTGCATTACACATGACTTTGGAAAAAATCTCTTTTTAATTTTTTCTAATTAAGGGAATTGGATTGAACTATCACTGTCACCTGCTATAGACTTCTATGTGGATCAGAAGGTCAATTTATTGAAAGATTGTTGCTTGATTATGAAAGTATTATGCACGTAAGCCAATCATATTTGATATGATGTAACATATACTTTATAATCTTATTCGTTTGTTAATAAAATAATTAATTTATTAAAGATATTTCTGTTATCTACATGATGCTTTTATATTAAGTGTGATAAACCCATAGTTTTGAGCAATGCTTTTAGAATCATGATGATGATCATGCTAATGAGATCTAAATTGAAGATAACTCACAAACTAAAATCTTTCCTAATCGTTGGAATACTAAAATAGATTGGTACATACTTTGCTTACTCTTAGGAAGAGGATGATTGATCTCAGAATCATTTGTGTAGAGATACTAAAACAAGTATGTATGAGCTTATTGGAAAATAAGTTCATGGAAAGTGGCTCGCTAAAGAAATACCTAATGGAGTTTTACTTATCTGTCAATAGGAATTCCTTAAGTGATAGTAGTACAAGTGATCCTTAAACTTGAGATCATCATAGTATCTTGTGTATGATGAGTTATACTTTGACATGTCTCTTAAGACCCTTAGGGTATATCAAAGGGTATGATTGAGTATAATAAATTGTACATGGAGATAAGTGAATGGTCAATAAAGAATCTACCACTTCTAGTAAAATGAGAGAATGTCCTATGTGATTCGATAAATGATAACTCAGTAGTCTCTGGCCAAAGTAGAATGAAATTAGAAAAGTGTTTCTAATTTGCATTATTTAGAGATGTGCATTTGAGAATTGAAATACATATAATCAAATAAAATAAGACTTGATAGTAATTCCATGTCTTATATTTGGTTGGGACATTATATGGTAAAAGGATTGAATTGTACGATAACTATTCATTAAAAGATTCTTTTATGATTAATGTTGAAATATATATTATCTAGAAAGTCGTTGATCCTAAGGGGGCTTACCCTTATTGTAGAATAAATATTAGTTATTTAAATGAATTAAATAGTTTAATTTATTTATTTAAATAATATTAAAATTATTCTAATTGATTTATTCACAACCGATTTAATATGGAGAACCTAAAGGGTCATTGTTATGCCCGCAAATTCAGACACTCATATCTCGGATTTGGTTCATCACATGCTATCTCTAATAATAAATCAAAGTCTCACACAATAGAAAATAGAACAATTTATATTGTTATAACATAAATATTCTTGTCCCAAGGTCTTGAACCGTTACTACAACATCTTAATTTAACATAACTTATTACATCATAATACATAAGTCTTCATACAACATAATAATAGTAAGTTCCTAGTAATAAGAAACAAAGCTACTCCGAAGCTTTATTTTTACCCTTGTCCTTGCCTAAGGGTTCACCACGTTCTGCCTTAACTGAATGTTTTAAGGAAAGCAAGAATGAACAACAAATTTTCCCAACAAGTAATATCGCAATAAGGGTGAACAGTTATACATTACAAATCTCAAGGGTATGACAATGAATAATAGTTTAGGAATTGTCAATAATTCTCAATAAAGGTCGTTATGGACTAAAAGATATCAACAAGATTCAAAGAGTTAATCATGTCAAAGTTCACGAATAATGAACACTGAGCAGTCACTAGGGACTAAGAACTCATGCTAGAATTAACAGTATTACACTAAAAATCCAATAAAAATGAGTACAACAGGTGATCAACCTAAGTACCCTACGTTATGCATAACATATAAACATGCTAGTATGTGCACACGTTGGTTCCTCGACAATTATAAAATTTCCCCTTCAATGAGGGTTGTTCATCTCAGTAGATTTCACGAGAGTCCGCACCAAGTCAATTGGTTCAGATAGCTTTCTAACACATGATAATAGTCTAGCCAAATCAAAGGCTTAGACAACTTTTATAACGCATTTAAGAATGATAAGTTCAATGCCTGCAACAACGTCAAGGTATACAAATGATTTTCGAAAAGAAATAGATATTTGCTCGATATAAATATGGTTGATATGGCAACAATTCAGATTATACAATATATACAGTATAAGAATTAGGGAACTTGCATTCAATATGAAAATCAAATGAAGTTAGAGAACTTGCCTCAAGCGTTGTTTACCAACTTATAGCTTATCAACACTTTGAAATCCTATTGTAATGTAGTTATGTATACAACATATTTTATTAGTTACTCAAATCTATAAGTTAATAATCTCATACATGTTCGATCATATAATTCAATGGCACATATTTATTATCATCTTAGCAAAATAAATGGAATGTCACATTAGTATGCTATCACACCACTTAGCTCTTTAATCAACAGACTTAGCTCATAGAAAAGGATTCAGAAAGTTTGTAAAAACCTTTAGATTCTTGGTTTCTCATAGCTATTAGGTCCTAGAACTCTTTAAACATCATGACAATCATGTATTAGGACTAAAAGCAGTATACAATACATGTTACAAGTTTACAAATTACAAACAAACCATCAGACCAAACTGCAAGAGGGTGTATCTGCATACCTGTTAGGCTTAGGGACTGCGTGGTCAAGATCGTCCCCTGCTGCACGAGTTGAGCTTTGCTCTTCCTGGATCAGTCCCATTCTTAAGCATATATAGACATCAACACAAAACATATACACATGTTAAAGGGTTTTACATGCTTTTATAATCATCCTACGTTCATCTTAGTATGTTAGGGTTCTAATTTAGGATTTCAAATGAGTTAAGGCCAATTGAGGGCATGAAATCACAAGGCTACTATGTTTACCATATATGCATATGTAGTAGTCATGAAATCAGTTTGTACGCATGCTCACAAAGGTTTTCGTTATATACATATAACTACCATCATTTATTTCTTTAAAACATCTCTAACTCATGCTCGACTAACTTTCATTGTGTCTAACCAAGATGGACGTACGTATGTGTTATGTGTGGTTATTTAAGGAGTATAAATCATACATGCTCTAAGTTCAGAATGTACTCAACATCATGTTCATAATATTAGTTTAAAATACATCCAACTTTACTTTTAAAAGTCATTTTAACCCAAACCAAAGTATTATCAACACTTACATAATCACCTTGAATTTCATATCATGCATAGCTAGACCATATACACATTCTCATATGTTCAGAATTTAAATATCATAAGTTTTGCCAAAGTCTATTTTTAAAATTATAATTCCTTTTAGTACATGTATACACACATAATTTAAAGCACTCATGTTGTGCCAAGGAACTTAATTCCACATGTTAAACTTACTTTTATGTATGCTCAAATCATAATATCATGTTAGACTTCACTATGTTTAAAACCAGAAGGCAAAATCAAGACTGGTATATGGTGCAAATTACTTGTAGTGTTGAATCTAAAAAGGAGCACGCAGCTGCGTCCAACCCTGGATAGTCCAGAAGAGCCTCTGTTTCGGCAGAGATCAAACTAATATCAGTTTTCCTTCATTCTAACATGCTTAAACCTATTCTTAGAGGTTCCATATATGCGTATAAACTTAGTTACCATCTAGACAACAACTTACAATCCAATTTACAAGAGATTCCATGAAATTTTAGGAATTTGAAATAATTGAATGTAAGAACATAGTTTAAGAAAAACTACCTCTGTTGAAGCTTACTGTAACGATCGAGAAATTCTGTAATTAATTTAAATATTTATTGAATTAAATAAATATTTTGAATAATTTATTTATTGAGAAAAATAAATAATTGATGGAATTGCGATGCAAGAATTTAGTAACTAAATTGATTAATGTTAATTAAATTAAAATAATGGCAATTTTGTTATTTAAAGATTTGAATGATGGTAATTTTATTATTTAAAGATTTAATTTAATGAAATAATTAAATTAAAAGAATTATTTAATATTTAAAAAAATAAGTAAATTAAATAAAGTGATGTTTAAGTCTAATTTAATAATTAAATTAGATATATAATTATTTATTTATCATAAGTATAATTATAATAAAAATTGTAATTATTATAACTATAATGGTAAGTTATGTAAATTGGTTGCACGTGTGACAAATAAAAACTATATAATATAAATATTATAAAAATAAATTAGAAGGGGAGAATTTGTGTGTAGCCAAACAAGGCCTTGTGGCCTTTGGCTTATTTTTAACTAACGTAAACCTTTTTGGTTCTTACCTGATGTACGTGGGTGAGAGGCCATATTAGTTTATAATCTACACATTCTATTTTTTTTCCTAAGGCTAACTAAAGTTCAGAGAAGGTTTGGTGAGAAGAGAGAATTGTACACTTTAAATTTTCTCGCTTTTTATGCCATGACATTGCGGGAGGACAAATTAAATGTTCGGAGATAACCTCGAAGATGGCTTCATATCCATTCCTGGATCTGACGAAAGTTTAATCTCAACCCCGGAACACACACCGGGAGTATCTTTTCCAACCTTGGAGATAACCCTAAGTTTCATCCTTGGAGATAACCCCAAGGAATGTTGTTGCAGTTCCGGCGATAACTCCGGAAATGCTTGTTTTAAATGCATACGATCAGCTTCAATCTCATACCTCCTACCGAGGCACTCATACCTCAGACCCGGAGCTAACACCGGGCAGATAAGCACATTTACAGATGACCTTGCGACATTCAAACACTTGCAGCAGTCCAATCTCAGATGTAACCTTGAGCAACGTCTGCTTTCAACTCAAACCGGAGATAACCCCAGTGAGGAGTTAAACATCATCTTGCCACCTCAACACCTGCACATCGTCTCAACAGTTCATACATACATACATACAACAATGTCCTACAAGAACCAAGGAGTTCCAATCCCGAGTGACTATTACGCGTGGCAGCACACCGGATAGAATTTGAAGCTTGAAGACCATGGGCTTGGTCCCCTCTTCTTAACTTTGTACAACCTCTAATCCCATGTCATTGCGTAACTCTCTACACAAGCGGTTCAAAGAAGGTCTTATATACCTCGTTCAGATGCTCGGATTGAAGTTCTGCAAGTTCAAGCGGACATTACAGTGCATGTACTTCGAGATGACGGGACCCACGGAGCCCGGAGCACCCCGGGCAGCTGCAGGTACACTTGCGGCTCCCCCCTCTATAAATATAGGGCTTGGGGTGGCCATTTTGAAAAAAGGGGAGGAGAGGAAGCCCTGTCCAATTTGATCTGTACACACCCTATATTGAGTGTTTCCTCATTTTAAACATCTGTTAGCTCACATATAGCTATATTTTTTTCGCATGGGAGTGAGTGTTTATCCATATAGAGTCATAGAAGCACGCATTGGCATTTCATGTAAGCCTTCTCACACTCTATAAAGCCTTTCTCTTCATCTTTGCACACACTTTATTCTACTACATTGAGAGTCGTGTTGTGTGCGTATGCCCGGACCGTCGATGGGTCAGGTAGAAGAACAGCAGAAGGATTTGATTACAGTGTTCTTGGACTTTTCTCCCAAGCTTCCTTCTATGTTGTGAGAGCGGATAGGCGTTCGGTCTATGGTTTTCATTTTGCATCAGTATATATATACTTATATATATATATATATATATATGGACTAACATTATCAAGTTATGCCTCGATTGAGCCTAGACTTACGTCTGGAGCGCTTTACTTGCTTATATATATATATATATATATATATATATATATATATATATATTTACATTTCAGGGAGCTGAAGTTTATTTCGAGGCCTTTTCTTTTTTATTTACATTTAGTCCCGCTTGGAGTTTACTTCATTGGCGGTTGATAAATCTTCTTTGCTTTATTTACATTTAGTCCTTTGAGTTTACTTAAGTGGCGGTTGATAAATCTTCTTGCTTTATTTACATTTAGTTCCCTCCTGAGTTTACTTAATTCTTTGTTGATCGCATTCTTGCTTTATTTACTTTTCTGATCCCCCATGGAGTTGCTTCGTGGTGATTGATCATGTCCATATATATATATATATATTTACCGCTTTTATATATTTACATTTCCTATCCCCCATGGAGTTTTCTTCGTGGTGGTTGATCATATCTGTATATATATATTTACAACTTTTATATATATAACT
The DNA here is from genome assembly GCA_020205605.1 of Panax ginseng. NCBI lineage: Eukaryota > Viridiplantae > Streptophyta > Magnoliopsida > Apiales > Araliaceae > Panax > Panax ginseng. The sequence continues at coordinate 113,255,122 of CM035128.1, read as the reverse complement.
GCTTACTGCTTTTCATATAAACTACGGTATCATGTGAGCCTAGGAATCATGTGATATTAGTGCTTCACACATGTCATCATTTGCATAAACGGTGAGACGCGTTGTCTGTGAATGTATGTTGTGTGGTTCCTCCATCAGGAGGCTATCCTGTCGGTGTTTGATTACTGGACTCATAGGGAGACTAATTCCAATGAGGCTTAGGAAAGGCACCACCCAGATTCGCTCCAGTTGAAAGACCGAATTAATTTCCCGTCAAGTAGATTGCGATGATCTGGGGACCTTCATGCCAAAAAGCCGTAAGAGTAACCCTAAGATAGGTCAACCTCTGATAAACCAAACGCGGAGGAAAGTCTCTTCATGCTTTCCATTTTCAATTACTTGTAAAAGCATTTACTTATAATTTTATTCAATATGCATCTTTATGTAATGGAAAATATGAAGAATATTTGTGCATACATGTTATCAATTAACACCCATTTTTGCAGGACAATATTCCTAAAATGGGCACATTATAATAGCATTTACATTATCCCTAAGACTAAACTACATAAGTCTTTAGTAGGGAAATCATTGGGCCTGTTACCCGCTCAAAATTCAAAAAGGCCACGAGCCTACAGCCAATCATGTCTTCTTCTGACCAGTCTAATCCTGTTTCTCGAGAAGAATTTAACGGATTAAGTAAACAAATCACATATTTGGCTGTTTTGCTGAAAGAATTACATCAATCTACTCAGGGTACAAAATGCCTACCCATACAGAATCCTCTGCACAAGGAGGAGCTCAAGGTTTGGAAAAAATAAATCCAGAACCTCAGTTGGATACGACCAATAAAGACCCTAAAAACACCCATCTCAAAGGAGATCCAGACACCGGTGATATCAGGAAGAAGGTCCTCCAAATGGAGGAAACTATCCGTGCTCTCAAAGGGATTGGAACACATGGAAGTGTTTCATATGTTGACCTTTGCATATTACCTGGTGTTCATTATCCAGAGAAATTTAAAACCCCTAATTTTGAAAAGTATGACGGATTAGGGGATCCTTATACACATTTGAAGGTGTTCATTGGAGAACTTGGATCTTATGCTGAAAATGAGAAGCTCAGAATATAACTGTTCCAGAAGAGTCTGACTGGAGAAGCCCATTCATGGTATACCAGATTAGACAACTCAAAGATCCATAGCTGGGAAGAGCTAGCTCACGCCTTCCTCACTCTATAGTTTTCAATCTCAGATGGCTCCTGACCGGTACCAGATTACCAAGGTCAAGAAACAGTCTAATGAGTCTTTTAGAGAGTATGCTCAAAGGTGGAGGCGCCTGCTGCTCAAGTTATTCCTTCCATGACAGATTCAGAAATGGTCATAACTTTCATAGACATACAGAAAGCTCCTTTCTATGAGAGAGTCTTAGCTGGTATTGGCAAATCATTCTCTGAAATGATCAAACACGGAGAAATGGATGAGATAGGATTGAAGTCAGGTAAAATTCAAGACCTAACTGCTCTTAAAGCAGTTGCTGAGCACATCCAGTCCGGATCTTATGGAAACAACCCCCGGAGGGTCCATAAAAAGAAAGAGGAGGATGTTTCCTTGATACTACAAGGTCAAAAAGGCAATCAACACATGCCTATACAGAGGAGAAACTACTCCCCTTTCCAAGCACAGTCTTCAAACCCTCCATTACCTAAGAGTGGAGAAGCAAAGTGCCCTCGAACGTTCACACCCTTAGGGGACTCGCTCGAGAATATTCTTGCTCTTCTGACTACTCAGAAGAAAATTACACGTCTTCTTCCACCAGCCAACCCTAATGGGAGGGGTTTTAATGCTAATCAGAAGTGTGCTTATCATGCCGGAGCACCTGGACATGATACTCAAGATTGTTGGGCCATGAAACACAAGATCCAAGATTTAATAGACAACGTTGAGATCGTGGTCACCAAACCAGATCAACCTCATGTGCAAGACAACCCTCTTCCTCAACACAAAGAAGAAGAGGTCAACATGATTAGTTGAAGCACTGGACAGAGTTCCAGTTTTAATAGTAAATCATCCTAGACCATCAAAGATGGTGTTGACAGATGGGATTATGCAAAGTTCCAATTTACTATGGAATGAAAGATGAAAGCTCTTTACAAGCAAATTGAGCAATTGGCAGAACTGGTGACCCACCAACATCAAATCACATGCCAATTAATCAACCAGGAGCATGCCTATCTCCTTCCTTTTGTTATGAATGCTCCACCATCACCTTCAGAAAGCGAAGCTATGGAGGATAAGGTTGCAAAGAGAGCAAATGCTAAAGCCCATCGGGATTTTGCCAATCAAAGGGAATTTACCTATCTGGGCCAATCTATGGAGGAGATATTTCAAATGCTAATCAATGAAGGAAGAATTACCTCCCTTCTGCCTCCAATCAATCCCCATTTAAGACGGTTCAACTCCGATGGAGTATGTCAATATCATTCACATTCTCGCGGTCACAACACAGAAGAATTCTGGGCACTCCGCCATCTCATTCAGAATCTTATTGATAGCGGTGTCCTGTAGCTGGCAGATGATCACACTGTGCAACTCGAGAGTGGGAATACCTATCCTACCAAATAGAAGGGATCAGTAGCAGTTATATCCAATGAGGATGATGAGATTGTCAAATCATTTCTCATACAAGTAATTCAACTCAAAGGAGCTGGCAATCCTTTGAAAGTGGCCGCACCAGAGCCAATTTCTTTACCCTTCAGACCACAATATCCTGTTGTCAGCTTACACAAAGTTCCATGGAATTATGGAGAAATTGAAGGATCCACGTCTCATACTACTGCTACAGCGTCGAAGGAAAATCCACTGTATCTTCCTCAGCGAGTTATGAAGCCTACCTTCAAAGTAAAGGGGAAGATTCCCATGGAGAAGATTGAAAAATTCCTCTGCACTATGGGCCATAATGAAGCCAAGGTGGTTTTAAGCTTAAGAGAAGCTCCACATCAAATATCAATACTGGACTTGGTTTTCTTTAGGGATCACCCAAGATCTTATTGAAGGTTTTGGAAGAAGCCTGCTTTATCGAAATCGGTGGATGTGGAAAAATTTCAACATATGGTTGATCACATTTTCAACAACAATGTGATATCCTTCACTGATGACGACATACCGCCCGAAGGGACCGGTCATTGCAAGCCATTGCACATTGCGATTTTGTCCTCCGGGTATATACTAGCTGGAGTTTTGATAGATGGAGGTTCATCTCTGAATATCTGTCCTTATACCACCTTGGTGAAGATGAATGTCAATCTCAAATGGATCCAAAGCAGCCATATGGTTATCAAAGCTTTTGATGGATCCCGACGAAATTCCGTTGGAAAGATTGAGCTACCAATTGAGATTGGTCCAAATACATTTAATGTATCCTTTCATATCCTCAAGATATATTCAGGATACAACCTGCTATTGGGGAGACCATGGATCCACATGGCTGGAGCCGTTCCCTCCACACTATATCAACAACTCAAATACATTGTCAACAATAGTCTAGTCATTGTCAACGCTGAGCCAGAATGTCCTGAACAAGGAGATCTACCAATCATCAGCTTCAATTTAGAAGTTGAGCCGGCCAGTTTTCTTACTTTGGAAGTGAGTAACACGCAATACCAACCTATTGGAGCACCACTTCCCATACCCAATATTTCAGCCAAGGTTATGTCGGCCACTCAAAAAATGATGTCATTGGGTCATCAGTCTGGACAAGGGCTTGGTAAAAATCAGCAGGGTATTAAGCACCCTATTCAAGTGTCCAGTCAAATTGGGACAACCGGACTTGGCTATTACGCGATTCGATCATAGGAATCCTCATAAGCATAATCGGGTTCCTCGAAGCTTCCATACACATGGTGATTTTTTCCATCTTCACCATGAGGCGTCTGATCTCAATAAAGGTGCTAGCCCATGTTATGGCTATCTTTGTTTCCCAAACCAAAGACCATTCAAAGCAAAAGAGGTGCTGATTCCTGATCCCAAAGTGGAAGAAAAGGAGTGGAAACGTAAACATGACATTGCCTTGATGATGTCGGCATACGTAACATTGTCCATGATGAACATACAAACAGATATACCCCAGACGATGATTGCCCAGATGTTATGGTTATCATTTGGGAGAAGGAGGACAATGACAATCCCTCCATCATTGCAGTCCATCAGGACTTTGCCCTCAACAATTGGAGCAGCACTCCATGCATTGGTCGACGAGGGTAAAATGGGCAGAAAATCCCTCTGCCCTGTAAATAACTTTAATTGCTTACTTTTCTATACAGTATTAGCAATTATTTTATCAGTACATGCTAACACTTGTGTATGATTAAACCATTTCATATATTAAGTGAAAACATATTTTGTTTTAGGACTCTGAATTTAGATGTGCCTGTAATTGTTGATGAGGTGCCTTCTCTCCACAAAGGCTGTAACTTTGATGCAAAGTTGGACTCAGACTTGATGAAAATACAAGAGGACATTGAGACACCTTAGGAGATTAAGGAATGGGTCGCAGACAAACCTAAACCCAACCTTGACCAGACCACTTCTTTTAATCTTGGAACCTTATAAAGCCCTAAGCTAATCCAGATTGGTTCAGACCTCACCCCAAATCAACGGAATGACATGGTTGCACTATTAACCCAATTCTAGGATGTGTTTGCATGGTCTTATGAAGACATGGTGGGTTTGTCCACTGACATTGTTCTTCATCGCCTTCCCATTAAAGAAGGATTTAAGCCAGTTAGGCAGAAGCTCAAGCGATTGAAACCTATGTGGAGTTTAAAGGTTAAAGAAGAAATTGTGAAACAATTTCAAGCTGGCATTATCATGGTGTCTACATATCCGGAGTGGATATCCAACATTGTTCCCGTGCCTAAACCCGGAGGAAAGGTGTGAGTTTGCGTGGATTATCGGGATTTGAACAAAGCTTACCTTAAAGATAGCTTTCCCGTGCCCTTTATCCACATTTTTATTGACAACACTGCTCAATACGACATGTACTCCTTTGCGGATTGCTTTGCAGGGTACCATCAGATTATGGACGCTGAGGAAGACCGTGAGAAAACTACTTTCATCACGCCTTGGGGATCCTTTTGCTACAGACGGTTGTCATTCGGCCTCATTAATGCCGGGGCAACCTATCAGCGAGCTATGGTGGCTCTTTTCCACGATTTAATGCACAAGGAGATAGAGATCTACGTGGATGACATCATTGTCAAATCCCGAAAGGAGGAAGACCACTTAGACCATCTCAAAAAGTTATTCAACAGGTTGTGTAAGTACAACTTGAAGTTGAATCCAACCAAGTGCGCCTTTGGTGTTAAGTCAGGCAAGTTGCTAGGTTTCTGAATCGACCACAAAGGATTTGAATCGGATCCTACCAAAATCCGAACCATTAAGGAAATGCCCATTCCTCGGATAGAGAAGGAAATACGAGGGGATTTTGGGAAGAATCAACTTCATTAGCGGGTTTATCTCTCAACTCACAACAACTTTGTGAGCCCATCTTCAAGTTGTTAAGGAAGAACTCCTCCATGAAATAAAACGATGAGTGTCAGAAAGCCTTCCTTACCATTAAAGATCAGCTGGTTAACGCTCTATTTTGGTACCACCGAGGATGATGTTCCCCTATTCATGTACTGTCCATTAATGACAATGCCATGGGTTTGTATCTTTGAGGCAAAAAAGATGATAAAGGCCAAGAACGAGCTATCTATTACCTCAGCAAAAGATTCAGCATCAGTGAACACAAGTACACTCTGATTGAGAAAACTTGTTGTGCTTTAGTATGGGCTTCCATGAGGTTACAACATTACCTCCATGGTCACATAACCCATCTCATATCCCGCGTGGATCCTCTCAAGTATGTGTTTAGTAAGCCCATACTAAATTGTCGACTGTCCAGATGGCAGTTGATCCGACAACAATTTGACATCATCTACGTGATGCAAAAGTCTGTCAAAGGTCAAGGAATTACGGATAAACTGGCCGCCGCACCTGTAGGGGATTACAAACCCTTAGAAACATACATCCCCGATGAAGGTGTAATGGCAGTTCAGCAATACCATCAGTACGATGCATGCCACACATAGAAAATGTATTTTGATGGGTATTAATACGAAGGCTCTGGGCTGGGCGCGATTCTAGTATCCGATGCAGGGGAGCGATATCCGTCGTCGTCAAATTGCATTTTATCAGCACCAACAACACAACTGAGTATGAAGGCTGTATCATGGGGCTAAAACTTGCCCGTTCAATGGGCATCAGGCGGTTAACTATCTTTGGGGATTCCGAATTAGTAATCAAACAATCCACGGGAATCTATCAAACCAAAGAATTACATTTGCTGCCTTACCATCGGCAAGTTTTATAGATGGCTTTGGATTTTTAAGAAATCTCCTTTCTACACATTCCTCGTAATAGGAATGATTTTGCGGATGCGCTAGCTACGTTGGCCTCCTTGATTCACATACCTGACAAGGAAAACATGCCAAGTATCACATTTGCCCTGCAAAAGGCCCCATCTTATGGGAACTATGTTAGAGAAGTATCGGATGAGCTACCTCCCATCCACAACCCTTGGAATTAGCATATCAAGGAGTATCTGTGAGATGGATCTACACCCGCTGAGGCGAGCCTGACTGAAAAGAGGAGGATCCATCGACTTGCTATGAAATTCTACCTGAGCGGAGATGCACTCTACAAGAGATATGCAGGATTAGGTCTCCTCAGATGTCTGAATAAAGACCAAGCTCAGAGGCTTATGGATGAGATCCATGGTGGAGTATGTGGCCCACACATGAGCGGACCCTTACTTGTCAAGAAGATCCTCAGAACAGGGCATTATTGGCTTACGCTCAAAGTTGACTGTGATAATCACGTCAAGAGATGCTATCAATGCCAAATTCATGGGAATGCTATCCACACCCCTCCAAGGGAACTCCACAATATGAGTTTGCCATGGCCATTCTCAATGTGGGGAATGGGCGTGATCGAGCCCATCGAGCCCAAAAGCCGATGTGGACATCGATTCATATTCACCATGATTGACTACTTCACCAAATGGGTAGAAGCAGCCTCTTTCCCCAGGGTTACTAAAGAAGTCATCATTGCTTTCATCAGAAATAATATTATCTGTTGATATGGACAACCAGAGGTCATTGTGTCAGACAATGCTAAGAACCTCAACAACAAAATAATGGAGGGGTTATGCAGTAAATTCCACATCAAACACCTTAACTCCGTCATCTACCGTGCAAAGATGAATGGTGCTGTTGAAGCGACTAATAAAAATATCAAGAAGATCATGCAGAAAATGTCCGCCAATCACAAAGGATGGCCTGACCTCTTGCCTCTAAATTTATTAGCTTACAGAACTTCAATTCGTACTTCTACTGGGGCAACCCCCTACTCATTAGCCTATGGGATGGAAGCAGTGCTCCCCATAGAGGTGTAAATGGAATCCCTCAGAGTGTTGATGGATGCTTAGTTGGATGAAGACCAATGGGTACAAGATAGGTATCACCAATTATCTCTAATAGATGAAAGGCTAACTGCGTCTATCTTCCATGGTCAGTTATATCAGCAATGGATCGCACGATCCTACAATAGAAAAGTCCGGCTACGGTAGTTCAAACCACATGACTTGGTTTTGAAAAAGATCATTGACAACCAAGATCAATCTAAGGGAAAATTCGCTCCTAACTGGGAAGGCCCATTTGTTGTCAAGGAGGTATTGACAGGAGGTGCTCTTAGACTACAGGAAATGGATGGCGATGAATTTCCACAGCTTATCAACTCAGACACCGTGAAACGGTACTATGTCTGAAGATATCATCAAACAAACATCCTGGTATGGATTCATCCAATCACCAGTCATTTCGGTTTTGAACCCTCTCTTTTTACAAACTCTACTGCCCCTCAAGGAAACATACACTTCAAACTAGCAGCCTGGTTTCACCTCATTTCAAATAGTTCATACAATTTCGGTTATCCTGAAGATGAGATTGAACCTTTCACACCTGTAGTTTATCCTGAAGACGGGATTAAACTTTTCTACGCTTGCATTTTGTCCTGAAGATGGGATCATACTTTTTCCACACCTGCAGTTTGTCCCAATCATGGGATCAAACTTTCTTCTCCCATGATATAGCTTTGCATATGGGATTTATACTTCTCTTTGGTTGCAATTCCTCGACGGGCGAACTACGTCGACTGATCTCCACGATACACGGAGTACGTGAATGACCATATTCTATATGGCCCGGTCGCAATAAAAAAAAACAACAAAAACATTTATGCCCTTTCTCTACAAAAACAAAAAAACTATAAAAATACTTCTACACCCTTCTTCATCAATAAAGCTTCTACACCCATCTGCCTTTCACATTCAGCGTTGAACCTCTTATACCAGGTTCGAACTACGCAGACTTGATCTCCTCTTCAATAGGAGTACGTAGGAAGCCATTTATGGTTCAATCTAACCCCTACTAGAACAAAAATGCTTGTCACATGGTACTGGGATCGAACTTCAATCCGTTATAGTTCATCGGCTTCAGACCAAAGGGATGGAATTATCCAACCTCTCCTCACAAATAATAGATTCGGTGACCATCTAAGCTGCGGTTGTGCCTCAAAGAGCAACACCAATCCATAAGAGATGGAATTAACTAGGCTTCTCATAAATAGAAGTACTGGCGACCATCTGTGGTGCAGTCAATCTCAGAGAGGAAAAGCCACACTCCTTTCCACATTTCCATACAGAAACCAGTCACAAGACCCCAAAGATGGTAGGGATACATACAGATCAGTGATCAATTCTGAGAGATCCTGTAATGGCTCAATGTCCACATATCAAGGATTAGTTCAGAATGCATCAAGATCAAAAGCCCTGAAGACACAAGCAAATATCAAACAAGTATCAAGGTACAACTGAAAGGGAAGTAAATCAAAATATATTTCTCTACCATATATAATACTGTTTGATATATACATACATCTTTATGCATGACAAAATGGCTAAGCTAGTGCATGCGGGAAAATACAAAAGCTATCTACGGATCTGTGTGTGTATGGGACTATCGGATCTAACATAGCATCCCTCTCTCGAAGAAGGAGGTAAAGTCGCAAGCTCACCTTGATGGTATCTACACGAGTTAGCAGATCCGAGGCTAATTGCATGGTGACATGATGCTCATCGATATATGCACTCATATCAGCAAGGATGCCAGTCGTATGGGATCTCACGAAAGTACTGTCTGCAATGGCCACATCCTTAGCAGATAGGGTGGCATCCCGCTCCACAATCAATGCATCCCTGGCTGATCTAGCCTCATCATTCTCTAATAGAGCGACGTCTCTCCCACCAAGAGCTGTTAACATCGAGGCCCCAACCTGATCTCGCTCATAGGTCATCAGATGTAGGCTCTGCTCCAAATGCTGTACTGAATACTAAATAACAGTGGCACTCAGGGTGGGAGAATCCATCACAAATGCTGGCAACCCAGCAGTCAAATCCTCATCGATGTGAATGTCAGCCTCCTCCATAGGCTCCTCATCGTTGGAATCAATATCCTGCACTGTGGATACTACCATAGTTGATGCAGTCTCTGTCTCCATCCATGCTGAATACTCTACAGAATAACCTAGATGTCTGACAAAAAACTCAGCTAGCTCTCACTGATCTCAACAGGCATATAAGCTGGATCTGTCCTCTGCTGATAAATAGCGTGAAGCGAAGCGCTGACTCACTTCCCCCTCAAATGGATGGAAATCCTAAAACTGGTCAAACTGACACATCACGGCCAGTGGGTGGTAGGTGATCATCCCTCTCAAACCAGCTAGAGGAAGATAATCCATGCCCGGAGCATGAGTAATGAAGCTATAGGGTGAACTAAGCCCTATACACGACAGTATAGCGAACGGATCTCCAATCCCTGCCAGGAAAGCTGACCATAATGCATCATCTTTACACTCCGCAGGCTAAAAGGAGTACGACATGGCTATATCATGGGTGAAACAATACCTATGCCGTCTAAATGTGCCAATCGGTCTCAAGTGTGACATAAACCACACATACAGCATGACCGAGCTGCCTGTGAACACTCCTGCCGGATAAGTGCAACAATATGTGGCCGACCTCAGAGTCTTTGCCATAATCATCGGTATGATGGTGTGACCCTCCCTGAGAGCTCTCACTGCCATAATGACGCCAATGTCCAACTCATCCATGTCACAGGTGGCATGTAGGCGTGTATGACAATCACGCACGATGCGATAGATCCACTGCCAAACGCCAATGATCCTCCCAAGGTGGTAAAATCCGGAATGCCTTACATAAACTATCCTCGAGCCAAATTTGTCAAAGCGAGAAAATCTTTGGGATATCACGTGGCCAGATGTAATCTTATCCTGTACCACCCTGCGCCTCAATTCGGTGAGGGTCATGAACTGTCTACTCATGTCTCCGATCGCCATGTGCACACAAGGTCTATCAAATAGTAGCATCGTCAACCGTGCATACTCCTCCAGAGTAGGAGTCAACTCCTAGGTCCCGAATCGGAAAACCTGTCTCTCCGGTACCCAATGCTCTAGCATACCCTCCACGAATTGTGTGGGAACCTGAAACATCAACGGGTCATAGTATCTTTGCAACAAATGATCTCTGATCACCACAATCGATGGTGACATGCTATCATACCACGATCGCATGCGATGCCACCAAAATGGTGGGGGGTATAATCAATCTGACTAATCGTCAAGAAGACATCTCAGACGTGTTATAAGACCATCCAGGGTTTAATGCTGAATATCTTTGGACATACATACATATGCATAACATAATAACATGCATGGTACAATAGATGACAATATGATATAGGGAATGGAAAACTGTACATACATTGCTAAGTTTATCATCATCTAATACATCTCTGTACAACTAAAATACATGGAAATGGGGTGAAGCTACCCAGCATCTAAACAGAGGCCTATCAAAAGAGATAATGAGAAATATACCTCAGAAGAAGTCAATGGTATCGATGTCTACATTGTCAATCCTGTCCACCTGATGTAACTCCTCTTGAGTCACTGGATCTCTATCTACAGGGATGTCAGGCCTATACAAGGGAGGATCTACATCGATAAAGCCATATGGGTCACCTAAGGGGCCAGTGCCAGAGCTGGAAGGATCAAAAGTGTCTGCCTCTGAAGGATCTTTACCAAAATGCCGGATAAAGAAATGTGCCCGGTCCAACTACCGGGTCAAACTATCAATATGTGTCACATGAGTCAGATCTCTGACACAGGCTAGCCAATCTGTCATCATCACGAATCCTGGAACCATATCCCCCATAAACTATGTGGCACAAGTTTGAGCTACAATGGTACGAGGGAACCACCAATGCTAGAACATCTCCTGAGTGTATGGACCCTCTGACAATGTGAAACCGTTAACCCCTAACAATGGGATATCAATGACAGGTGACTGCGAAAAAAGGCCAATAACGCCTGGTAGGAGGCAAGATCGGCATGCGAATCTCTCCTATAGTGCTCCTGATAGCACGCTCTCCTAAATAGAGCTCCCATCCTTCATCTATGAAGAGAGGAATCCTACGGGTGGAAATAACATACTCAACTCCAGTCGGGTACCCATCCTCAAATCCAACACTCAAGTGCTCCCCAGAATAGGGAACCCATGTGATGACATCCGCTGTCAACAACTCCAGCTGTAGGCGATAATGAGTGAAACCCTCAGCAACAGGGACCTCCGCCAGTATGGAATGATGCCATCGCCGTCCTTGTTGATAGGTGTCTAAACCTAACACGCTCATAGGACGCAAACATGGAAGCCTCTCATAGGCCCAAAACTGCCAACACAAAGGCAACATCTACTGTCAGTCAACACTCTTAACCTGTACATAGGAAAAGACAAGAGAAATACTCACCAGCAAAAATGGATAGAATCCTAACCAAGCCTCGGTCAAGCCCTGCGATCGCATATGCATTCCCCTGAGGAAGTAGGCAAAGGTGTAGGAACCCCAATCATAGTCTCCTATACGGTCCACCTGTCGAGTGGCGCTGATCAAAGCGAAGAACACCGTAGAAGAGTTATCTGCTATGAAGCAGCCCCTAATGATCATCAGGAACAATCGCCAAAGAATGCGATCCTTGACTCTCACATCATCGGGTATAGGCTCACTTAATAGCCCACTTATAGAATCTACGCTCAAAGGACCTGTACGTACAGTCCTGCCCTTGAGCGCCTCTGCCGGAACTCCCAACAAGGATCTGATGGCAGTAGGGGTTATATCCACCGTACAAGGCACTGGATCCCCTCCAAACTCCATACCTATGATAAATCGCCAATCCATCAGCATCATCATCACCTCACAGTCCAGCAAATGGAGTGACTGAGTCTGGTGAAACTAGCTCTCAGACAATGCCCTGAGGTAACCCAAGGGACAACGGCGGGGAAGAATAGAAAAGAACATCCCAAATCCCTAGACATGTACAATCGCTCTATAGTCATCATGCAAAGCCTGATACATAGAGTGGATGCTGAACCAGTTCCCTCAAGGCTGTGTAAAGCCAGGGACCTACATCAAATACAGATCAACATCAGAACCCTTTGCTCCTCATCAATAGGAAATAAAGAAGATTAAGATCTAACGTTATACCTCGTTTGTGTACATGTATACTGAAGGATGCCGACTCAAGTCACCCAGAAGATCTGGGTTTGCCACTTGAATACCTGGCAAATCCCTACGGGGAACACGTGCAGCAGGAGCAGGAACCTCAATCGGTACATCTTCCTCCTCGTCCTCGACATTCGGCACTTTAACCCAGATAGGATGTATCATCGCCTCCACCAAATGACGAGGCTGTCTAACAGAATGGGGTTGAGGTGCTTCAGAAGCCCTCCTCCGTACACCATAAGTGGTCCTGCGGGAACTACTCGGCTGATCCGAATCCATATTATCTGGACAACAAGTCTCCAAATCACCTCAAAAAGGGTGTGGTAAATTCTTTCTTAGTTCTTTTCAAAATGCATTTTTATGATTACATGCATGCATGCATTGTTTTAACATACAACTACAGTAGAGTTAAAAATGCATGACTACCCAATGCCTACGTTTTGGAAAAATTTTGCCATAACCCCCTTTGTAAATGGGACTATCCATATGCACATAGGCATGACTAGGTGGCCAATCAATAACACACCTTCCAATAGTCATATACCTCCTAAATGCATTTAATACATCACAGTAAAAAATTCGTAAGTGTAGTCTAATTACCAGGGTTATTTTACTTTTCCACCTTTACTCATTTGTCCTCAAATAGGATAAGAAATGACAGTAAAAGGTGCCAATTTGACTGTTTCAAAAGTCAAATTTTTTCACATCATTATGTTTAGCATGGTTTAATACTAACATTTACTATTTTGGATATTTTTTATAAAGTCATATCAGCATGCATATTCACTACTATGTGTCTAAGTGCATTTCATGTGATAAGTCATTTTCCAACGGATAGAAACTTGAAAAAAATACATGCATATGTTACCAGGACAGTGAAGAACACTTGTGTGGTGGCAGAATATGCAAAAGTTGCCTGAACTCAGCAAGTCTGAAGAAGAGCTCTCAGATTTCCTTTGTAGCACAGCTTGAAAATGACTTATGAAAGCAACCTGCAGGCTTTACATAGCCACGGTTGGCCGCAGGTCCACCTGCGGGTGGTGAAGGTGTACCTGCGGTAACCCTATGTAGGTTCCACACCTCCGACTCGCTCCAATTAGAGTTGCAAAGGAGGTCTTACAAGCTGAAAAGGCCAAATCAGGAATAAAAATGCTACGCGATTGAGCGGGATAGCCTGGAATCCTGGTTTTCATGGGCCAAACTCTGGCTCCACACCTAACTCATTGGTATTCACCTGCATACATGGTATACTATACCAGAGGCCTCAACTTTTATAAATCATGCTCGGCAATACCTCACAAAGGTCCGATGCCGTCAGTGCAGGGTCACAGCTTTAAAATATATCCTTGGCCGGGGTTACAACGCCGAAGTTATGAACTAATGATGTATCCCATATTACAACGCCAGTTATTCTGAATCGATGATGTATCCCGGCATGGGTTACTACTGTAGAAGTTATAAGTTGACAAAGTATCCCTGGCGGGGGTCACAACGCAAGTCTTTTAAGCATCCACATATCCCCGACGGGGGTTACAACGCATTCTCAACCATTGATACACACATCAATGAAGGTCAAGCAACCTTGATGTTATCTCAGTCGGTGGCAAGTAAACCCATCGAAGCATCTTATCCATGCCTATGTATCCCCGGCGGGGGTTACAACGCCGAAGTTAAACTTATCTAAGTATCCCCAGCGGGGATCACAACACGATGCAACCATTGATACACACATCGATGAAGGTCAAGCAGCCTTGATAATGCACCCAGCATGGATGTATCCGGTGATACACACATCAGTGAAGGTCAGACAGCCCTGACAATACATACTGTTGGCAGTAACTCTGACAGGATGGTAGGATATGTTATACACATCCTCAAACAAACAAAGCTTTATCCCCACAGATCTCTTGTACATAAGAGGCACCTCTATGGAGTAGAAGTCTGTGTCTAGGATTCAGGACTTTGGTGATAACCCCAATGTCAACATCCTTGAAGACTTGGATCGCATGTCCAAGACATTACTGATTGTCATCCCAACAGGATTAACAGGGAACCAGCAATCATTTTCATTCATGCATCATACATTTTCATCATGTTGCTGCACATAGCATCATATTTATCTTGTTGCATTTCAAGTGTCTAGGATTCTTTATCCTATCCATGCCTTGCATTGCATGAATATGATAAAGAGGGGCATCTATAGACACTCGAAATTTTCTGTACACCTATCAACGACATTGCGGGGAGGGCGATTAAGTCTTTTCGGAGATAACCTGAAAGGCGTACTCACATCCATTCCTTTTCAAATAGTGTCCTTAGCCGTAAAATACATAACTCTCAAACCGTATGGCAGAAAATTCTCAACTTTATAAAAGACCTTCATATTTTCTTATATTAATACTCCAAATTGTTTCAGAATTTTTAAAGTACAAAAAGTGGACGAAAATATCCCCAAGACAGACTAATCCAAAACAGTTCCAAGAAAATGGGACATCAAATTTCTACCAAATTTCATATCTCGTTCAATTTAACTCTGTTTCTTATGAAATTTGGACAAGTTATACATCATACAACATATTATTTTACAAAATTATTACCTACCATAATCGGGTCATAGAAACCATGGATCCAAGGTTCTGAAAAACCCGAAAAGTCACAGATTTCAAGTTTTAATCAACTTTAACAAAATTCATGATTTCGATTCAAGCATGCAAGGAATTAGTTCCTACTCTCCAGATCATATATACTCATATAAATGCACATGTTACAATAGTTGAACTCACTAAATTTCCATGATAATCAAATTAGCATCATTGAGTCATATTATCAAATATTTGGCATGCATGACATAATTCCTTGAATCTCTACGATATTAAGGCATGATTAAACTAGAACTTTCGTTCTTACATCCACATAACATCAACTAATAATAGCATGCCATCACAAGGTCCAAAATAAATTGTTTGCATAAAGTTACATAAGCATATTCTCTCATTTTTACTAAAGAACATGGAAAAGACAGTTCATGGCTTTCCTCTTTGATGAATTCTACTTGCTAGAACTCCTCCAATGATTCTCCTTACTTGATTAGTCTTTGAAAACTCTAGAATTCACCACCCTCTCAAGCTCCTTCCTCTCTCACTCTTAACTTCACTCACGGTAGGATTTTTTTACAAAGAGGAAGAAAAGACTTGGATTGGGAGTATATATAAAACATCTTATCAAATGATTTTTCCAGCCCTTCCATCTCCAATATAAGTTATATGTATTGATTATATTGTATAAATTCAATTTAGTATGGGGTGGGGGTTATATAAAGGAAGAGTCTTAGATTTGTAAAGGGTTTATAACTCCCTCCCCCATCATTACCTTATAATACTAATACTCCCTCTCTTGTCCCAATTTGGTTGACTCGTGGGCCCCATAGCTATTGCACTCCCTTATTAAAATATTAATATAATCAATTTAATCATTTAATAAACTAATTTGACCGTTGTGCCCTCTGTAGCCAAACGTTTCGATACTAATATCGATTCCTACTAAATCGACGTTCCGAACATCATGGGACTATCCGTTTCATCAAATTAGCCTCCGAAATTCATGGTTGACTTTTTACCCGAAAAAGTTAACTGGTTGACTTTGAACAAAAAGTCAATCGCGTCACATTTTGTGGTTACAGTCTATCTTGACTAATTTCGACGTTTTGGACTCAAATACGTAGTCCACATCTCTAAATTCTGCTCCGAAATCAATCTCATATTTTAATCCTATCCCACACAATTAATCAATTTAATTACATAACTAACTCAAGTAGTTAAATTGATCTAAACCAGCCATTTACACATACCTCGTCACATAACTTAAAATTAAACATGTATGTATAACACACATACATCTTATAGTAGAAATTACACAAGAGTTTCACATAAATTCATTTATTGATAATTATTAAATTACATAATAATCTCGGATATTGCATTCACCCTCCCTTAAAAGGATTATATCCCCGAAATCATTACAAGTTAAACAAAAAGACTAGGGTAATTTTTTTTATCATTTTCTCCTCGAGTTCCCACGTAGCCTCCTCGGCGTTGTGGTTCGTCCATACTACCTTAACAGAAGGTATTATCTTATTTCGTAACACTTGTTCATTTCTATCAATTATCTGAACAAGAACCTCTTCATAGGTTAAGTCCTTTTCAAACTAGATGGGTTCATACTCTATGACATACTTGTAGTCTTGCTTATAGGGTCATAAAAATAATATATGGAACACATCGTGTACATGCTCTAACTCCGGACATAAAGCTATTTCATAAGCTACCTCACCGACTCGTCTTAACACTTCAATGGGTCCTATGAATCTGGGACTAAGTTTTCCCTTCTTCCCAAACCTCATTTTCCCTTTCCAAGGTGAAACCTTTAGGAATGCATAAGTGTCGACGTCGAAGTCTCGTTGTTGTCGATGTTGATCAGCATATTTCTTCTGTCGATCCTGAGCCGTCACTAATCTTGCTCGTATCATTTTGATCACATCTGCAGTTTGTTGCATAAATTCTGGCCCTAGCAATTGACGTTCTCCTACTTCATCCCAGCACAATGGCGTTCTGCATTTCCTTCCATATAAAGCTTCATAAGGTTGCATATCGATGCTCGCATCGTAACTATTGTTTTATGCAAATTCCACCAACAGTAGGTGGTCATCCCAGCTTCCTTTGAAGTCCATAACACATGCTCTCAGCATGTCTTCCAACGTTTGAATAGTTCTCTCGTTCTGCCCATCTGTTCGAGGATGATACGCGGTGCTCAGCCTCAGTTGTGTTCCCATGCGCTCTTGATAGCTTTTCAAAAAATTTGCTATGAATCGCGGATCACAATCTGACATAATTGATACCGGCACACCGTGACTGGAAACGATCTCTTTGATGTAAAGCTTTGCCAACAAATCTAAGTTATATTTAATTTTGATTGGCAAGAAATGCACTGACTTGGTCAATCAATCAATGATCACCCATATTGCATCGTAACCCTTTTGTATAGTTGGAAGTCCCACCATGAAGTCCATCGTGATATGTTCCCACTTCCATTCTGGAATTTCTAAGGGTTGAAGTAACCCGCTAGGTTTCTGATGTTCAACCTTAACTCTCTGGCATGTTAAACACCCGTTGACGCACTCTACGACTTTTCTCTTCATATTGGGCCACCAATAATGTTGGCGAAGATCTTGGTACATCTTCGTGCTTCCTAGGTGGTTTGAGTAACTTGAACTCTGAGCTTCCTGCAAAATCTCTTCCTTTAATTCAGATACCGCTGGCACCCGAATTCTCTTCTAAAATCTTAATAGTCCAACACCACCCACGCTGAATTTAAGCTCTTCCCCCTCAGAAATTCTTTTCCTCACCTTCTCACATTCTTCATCGCTGCTTGTCGATGTCGGGATTTTTATTGTTCCCTTTTCTGTTCTTATTTTTTGGTGTTCTAATGTTAGGTGAGATTTGTTTGAAAAAACAAGTTGTGAAAAGGTTCGACATTTATATGTCGACGATTTGACTGTAAGAGTCGCCCGTTAGTTTTTTAAATGGTTGTACCAACACAACCGAGAAAAGGTTTGCATATTGACCCAGTGATGTGACACTGCTAAATGGGTCTGTGAAACCGGGATTCATTAGGGTCTCGGGACTTGCTTATGTAGAGGGAAGGTGTTAGGCACCCCCCGACATCCGTGTTACGACGGTTACTTCCAATTTTCAATTAAACTGTTATATGAATGTGTGTATATGTGTGGGTCAATGTGCAATTATTTGGAAGTAGTGCTACGTCTCGTTTGCACCTATATACATAGGGTTTGAATTTATATAAAAATTTAGTTTTAAACAAGATATAGCAGTGAGGTTATATAAAAAGGGTTTTTTAAACCCTGTGATCAATAGTAATTGAGGCCTTTGATACTTCAATTTTATTATTAAATGTTCGACTTGATTGCTTTTATTTTTGAGATGTGAAGCATCTTCGAGAAAATAATATATATAGCAGTATTGAACTCCTTATGGGTATGAAAGCCATCTAAGAAAATTCAAACACTGTGAATAATTTACAAGCTGCTTACAACTGAAAATGTCCATCACGGGAACCAAATCTAGATTCAGTAGACTGAATTTGTGTTCACATGATTCCTAGGCTCACAGGATGCCGTAATTTATATGAAAGGAGTAAGCAATTATATATATATATATATATATATATATATATACATGATCAACCACCACGAAGCACCTCCATGGGGGATCAGAAATGTAAATAAAGCAGTAAAAGGCCACGAAGTAAACTCCAGGCCTGGTAGAAATCTAGATATATATATATATATATATATATATATATATATATAAGCAATAAATGCTCCGAATGTTAAATCTAGGCTCATCGAACAGAGTTCGACAATAGTTCATATATATAAGTATTTATATATATTAAAGTAAATAAACGCTCCAGATGTGAGTCCAAGCTCAATCGAGGCATAACTCGATAATGTTAGTCCATATATATAAATATATTTATATATATAAGAAAATAAAAGCCACGGATTGTAGTCTAGGGATAAACACGCAACACGACTCTCAATGTGAAGAACGGTGTGTGCAAAGATG
The DNA here is from genome assembly GCA_020205605.1 of Panax ginseng. Classification (NCBI taxonomy): domain Eukaryota; kingdom Viridiplantae; phylum Streptophyta; class Magnoliopsida; order Apiales; family Araliaceae; genus Panax; species Panax ginseng. The sequence continues at coordinate 113,235,764 of CM035128.1, read as the reverse complement.
AAGAGAAAGGCTTTAAAGTGTGTAAGAAGGCTTATAGTGGACTGCCAAAGAAGACTTCTATAGGTTTAAACAGATGAACACTCGACTCCCGCCGATAAAAATATGACTAAATATAAGCTCACAAGTGTTTAAAATGAGAAAGCACTTAATTTAGGGTATGTACAGAGCAAATTGGACAAGGCTTCCTCGCTATTTTCTCTTGAAATATGGCCACCCAAGCCCTATATTTATAGGGGGAGCCGTAGGTACACCTTTAGCAGCCACATATGTACCTGTGGCAGTCGCAGATGTACTTACGGTTGCCCCAGACTCCACGGGTCCTGCGGTCTCGAAGTATGTGCACGCGTGCAACGTGATGTCTGCCTGAACTTACAGAACTTCAATCTGAGACTCCGATTGAGGTGTATAAGACCTTTTACGGAGTGCTTTGTCGAGAGCTATGCCATGACATGGGATTAGAGGTTGTCAGAAGTCAGGAAGATGGGACCATGCCTTTGGTCCTCAAGCTTCAAATTCTATCCGGTGTGCTGCCTTGCGTAGTAGTCACTCGGGATTGGAACTCCTTGGCTCTTGTGGGACATTGCTATGTAGAATGTATGTTGAGATGTGTTGAGACAGCGCAATGTGTGATTGAGGTGGCAAAATGACAATTTTGCCCTCACCGGGGTTATCTTCGATTTGGGCTGATAAAGCAATCGTTGCTCAAGGTTATCTCTGAGATTGGGCTGCTACAAGTATTGGATGTCCTCAGGATTATCTCTGAGGTGTGCCTGACCTCCCGGGGTTATCTCTAGGTTTGGAGCTGAGTGCCTCGGTGTGAGTCCTGAGGTTGAAGCTGACTGCATAGGTTGAAACGAGCATTTTCGGGGTTATCTCCGGAACTGCAACTGCACTCCTTGGGGTTATCTCCAAAGTTGACATTGTCTTTCCCGGTGTTTTTTTGGGACTGAGACTGAGTATCTCAGGGTTATCTCCGAAATGAAACGGCCTTCTCCCGTGTGATTTCCGGTATTGGAACTGCATGCCTTGGGGTTATCTCTGAGATGAAATTGACATTTCTGGTGTTATTTCTAGGAATAAGCTGAGTTGTCCTCCAGGGTTATCTCTGAAAGATGATTCTGCCCTCCTACAATGTTAGTAACAGGTATGCAGAAAATTTTGAGTGTCTGCAGATGCCCCTCTTTATCATTTTTATGCAATGCAATGGCATGGATAGGATAAAGAATACTAGACACTTGAAATATAACAATAAGATCATGATGCCCTGTACAACAACGTGATACGAATGTATATGGTTTTGTTGGATTATTTTCCAATATGGTGGGATGATTATCGGCTCCCCTTGACTTCTACCAGTGTCGACAGTTATTACTGACAACCCTGATAAACTATCTTTAACATGTAATCCAATGCTCTTAAGAGCTTCCAGGATGTTGACGTTGGGGTTATCACCAAAGTCCTTAATCCTAGATACAAACTTCACATTGAAGATGCATCTCTCATGTACAAGAGATTCTGTGGGGATAGAGCTTTATCTGTTGAGGATGTGTATAACATATTCCATCATCAGTCATCCTCGATGAGTATGTTCTTCCTGGTTTTGTACCGCTTGAGTCTTTTCATTGCTTTCTGTTGGAGTTATTGCTGATGATCGGTGTTGTCAGGGTTGCCTGACCTTCATTAACATGTGCATCAACGGATGAGATCCATACTGAGGATAATGTCAAGGCTTCTTGACCTTCGTTGACATTTACATCAATGGATGGATTGTATGAAAACCCATTAGGGAAAAAATTTTAGGGTTACGACCCTGCATTGATGGCATCAGACCTTCGTGAGGTATTGCCGAGTGTAGTTTGCAACAGCTGAGATCATTGGTATAGTGTACCATATGTTTGGACGAATACCAATGAGTGATATGTAAAGCCACAACTTGACCCGTGAAAACCAGGATTTCAGGCTATTCTGCTCAATCGCGTAGCATTTTTATTCCCGATTTGGCCTTTTTAGCTTGTGAGAACTCCTTTGCAACTCAAATTGGACTGAGACAGAGGGGTGGGCCCTACCTAGGGGAGCCATAGGTAAACCTGCGGCAGCCATAGGTACATTTATGGCCAGCCATGGGTAGATTTAAGCTGCCTGTTGCTTTTATAAGTCATTTTCATATTGCGCTACGAAGGAAATTCGAGAGCTCTTCTTCAGATTTGCTGAGTTCAGGCGTCTTTCTGCAAATTCTGTCACCGTACAAGTGTTCTACACTGTCTTGGTAACGTATTCATGTCTTCTTTTCCAGTTTTTATCCATTGGAAAATGACTTATGATATGAAATGCAGCTAAACACATAGTAGTGAATATGCATACTCATATGATGTGATAAAAAATATTCAACATAGCAAATTTTAGTATTAAATCATGCAGAACATAATTATGTGAAAAAATTTAACTTTTAAAACAGTCAAATTGGCACCTTTTTCTGCTATTTCTTATCCTGTTTGAGGACAAATGAGCTAAGGTGAAAAAGCAAAAAAATCCTGGTAATTAGGCAACCCTTACAGATTTTTTACTGTGATGTATTAATGCATGTAGGATGTTTATGACTGTGGGCAGGTGTGCTACTAAATGGCCACCTAATCATGCCTATGTGCATGTGGATAGTCCTATTTTCAAAGGGGACTATGGCAAAAATTTTCCAAAATGTAGGCATTAGGTAGTCATACATTTTTAACTCTATTGTAAACATATGTTAAAATAATGAATGCATGCATGTAGTCATAAAACTGCATTTTGAAAAGCTGCAGGTTAGAATTTACCACAACCTTTTTGAGGTGATTTGGAGATTTGTTGTCCAGATATATGGATCCAGATCAGCTAAGTAGTTCCCGCAGGACCACTTTAGGTGTGTGGAGGAGGGCTTCTGAAGTGCCTCGACCCCGTTCTGTTAGACAACCTCATCTTTTGGCGGAGGCAGTGATACATCATGTCTGGGTTGATGTGTCAGACTTTAAGGACAAGGAGCATGATGTTCCGATTGTGGACCCCGCTCCTACTGCACATGTTCCCTGTAGAGATTCGTATACTGATCTTGCCTCCTGCCAGGCGTTATTGGCCTATTTCACACTCACCCATCATTGATATCCCTTTGTTAGGTGTTGACGGTTTTACACTGTCAGAGGGTCCACTTACCCAGGCTACATTCCAGCATTAGTGGTCCCCTTGTACCATCAGAGCCTAGACCCGCGCCACATAGTTTATGGGGGATATGGTTCCTAAATCCATGATGATGATGGATTGGATGGCCTGTGTCAGAGATTCGACTCATTTAACACAAATTGACAGTTTGACCCGATAATGGTGGATGGGCACATTTCTTTATATCGACACTTGGGCATAGATCCGTGAGGGCGTATACATTTGATCCTTCTGCTTCGGAGAGCTGGCTCCTCAGATGACCCATATGGCTTTCCCAGTGTAGATCCTCCATTGTATAGGCCTGACATCCCCGTTGATGGAGATCCAATGACTCAGGAGTAGTTACATTAGGTGGACATGATTAATGATGTAGACATTGACACCATTGTATTCTTCTGATGTATATTTTCATTATATCTTTTGATAGGTCTCTGTTAGACACTGGGTGGTTGCTCCCCATTCTCGCTATATCTTTTGATAGGCCTCTGTTAGTAGCTGGGCGTCTGTGCCCCATTTCCCTATATTTTAGCTGTACAGAGATGTATTATATGATGATGTACTTTGGAATGTATATACTGGTATTCCCTACATCATATTGCCATCTATTATTCATTATACATGTATTATGTTATGCATATGTATGTATGTCCAGAGATATTCAGCATTGACCCCTGGATGGTCTTATGACACGGCCCGTACATATGTCTTCTTCGACAGTTAGCCGTATTGATCATACCCCACCAGTATTGGTGGCATCCCATCTGAGATCGTGGTATGATAGTATGTCACCTTCAGACAGGGTGACTGTAGATTAGTTATTGCATCATACTATGACTCTCTTGATGTTTCAGGTTCCCACAGGCTTTGTAGAGGGTATGCTGGAACATTGGATACCGGAGAGGCAGGTTTTCCAGTTTGGTATCCATGAGTTGACTCCTACTTTGGAGGAGTACGCACGGTTGACGGCACTTCCATTGGAAAGACCTTGCGAACGGATGGCTATCGGCGACATGAGCCGACAGTTTATGACCCTCATCGGGCTGAGGTGTAGAGTTGTGCAGGAAGAGATCACATCTGGCAATGTTGTATCCCAACATTTTCTGATGGATGATTTGGCTCAGAGGATAGTTATACACGACATTCCGAAGATTTTACCATGCCGGAGGATCATTGGCATTTGGCCAGAGTAGATGTACTTCTACTGTGCGTATTGTCATATATATACATGCCACGATACATAGATGAGTTGGACATTGGTGTCATTATGACAGTGAGAGCTCTTAGGGAGGGTCACACCATTGTATTGATGATTATAGCAGAGACGCTGAGGTCGGCCACATATTATAGTACTTACCCTGCAGGGGTATTCACAGGTAGTTCGGGCATATTGTATGTGTGGTTTATGTCACACTTGAGACCGATTGGCACATTCTAATGGTACGGGTATAGTTTTACCCATGAGATATCCATGTCGTACTCCTTTCAGTCTGCGGAGTGTACAAATCCTGCATTTTGGTCAGTTTTCTTGGCAGGGATTAGATATCTATTTGATGTATTGCCATGTAAAGGGATTTGTTCACCCTACAGCTTCATGACTCATGCTCTGGGCATAGATTATCTCCCTCTAGCTGGTTTGAGGGGCATGACTACTTACCACCCACTGGTTGTGATATGTCAGTTTGACCAGTTCTAGGATTTCCATCCTTTTGATGGGGCATTGAGTCAGCGTCACTTATCAGCAGAGGATAGATCCAGGGTGTATGCCTGTTAGGATCAGCGTGAGATAGCTGTATTTTTTGTTAGCCATCCAGGTTGTTCTGCAGAGTATTTCGAATAGATGGAGACAGAGACTACATTGGCTATAGTAATATCCACATTGTCGGGATTGATTCTGATGATGGGGAGCCCATAAAGGACATTGATATTCCCACTGAGGAGGAACTATTCACTAGGTTGCCAGCAGTTCTTGCAGATTCTCCCAGTACGAGTGTTACTGTGATTCAGCATTCAGCACATTACTTGGAGTAGAGTCTTCATCTGATGACCTTTAAGAGAGATCAGGCTAGGGCCTTGATGTGGACATCTCTTGATGGGAGATACACCGCTCTATTGGAGAGAGATGAGGCTAGATCAGCCAGAGATGCATTGATTGTAGAGCGGGATGCTACCCTATTTGCTCGAGATGTGGCCGTTACAGATAGTACTTCAGTGAGATCCCTTATGACTGGCATCCTTGCCGATATGAGTGCATATATTGATGAGCATCATGCCACCATGCAGTTGGCCTCAGATCTGCTAGCTCATGTAGATACCTTTGGGCAGGAGCTTGCAGCGTTATCCCCTTCTTTGGAGAGAGATGTTATGTTAGATCTGATAGTCTGCATACATACAGGTCTGTAGTTAGACTTGTATTTTCCTGCACAGACTAGCTTAGCCATTTTGTCATGTACAACATATATTTTATATATCAAACAACATTATATATGGCAGGGAAATATATTCTGATTCAATTCCCTTTCAGTTGTGCCTTGATACTTGCTTAATATTTGCCTACTTCTTCAGGGCTTGTGATCTTGATGTATTCTGAACTCATCCTTAATGTGTGGACATTGAGACGTCATAGGATCTTTCAGAATGGATCATTGATCTGTGTGTATCCCTACCCTCTTTCGTGTCTTGGGACTAGTTTCTGTATGGAAATTTGGAGAAGAGTGTGACTTTTCCTCTATGAGATTCACCGTTCCACATATAGTCGCCAGTACTCCTATTTGAGAGGAGCCCAGTTAGTTCCATCTCTTATGGATTAGTGTTGCTCTTCAAGGAATCAACCGCAGCTTAGATGGTCGCCAACTCTCCCATTTATGGGGAGGCCAGGTAGATCCATCCCTTTGGTCTAAAGCCGATGAAATGTGGTGGATTGAAGTTTTATCCCAGTATCGCTGACAAGTATTTGTGTTTTGGTAGGGGGTTAGACTGAACCATAAATGGCTGCCTACGTACTCCTATTAAAGAGGAGATCAGGTCTGCGTAGTTCGAACCTGGTGTAAGAGGTTCAACGCTGAATGATGTAGGGGTGTAGAAAGGTGTAGAAATGTTTTTGTGATTTTTGTTGTTTTTTTATTGCGACCAGGCTATATAAAATGGTTGCCTACGTACTCCCAGGTATCGGGGAGATCAGGTCGATGTAGTTCGCCCCATGTTCAGGACAAACTGCAGGGGAAGGGTTTAATCCCTGGTGGGATAACTGAAATTGTATGGAGTGAAATGAAAGATCTGATTATCTAAAAACCAGGCTGCTGACTTGAAGATTGTGTTCCCTGATGGGGAAAATGGGTATGAAGAAAGGGTTGTGTGTAGTAAGGGTTAGAAAATATGAAATGACTGGTGATCTGGTGATCCAAAACCAGGATGTTTGCTTGATGGTAACTTTAGACATAGTACCGTTTCACGATGTCTGAGTTGATGAGCTGTGGAAATTCGTCGCCATCTATTTCCTGTAATCTGAGAGCACCTCCTGTCAATACCTCCTTGACAATAAACGAGCCTTCCCAGTTTGGAGCGAATTTTCCCTTTGACTGATCTTGGTTGTCAATGATCTTCTTCAAAACCAAGTCATGTTGTTTAAACTGCCGTAGCCGGACTTTCCTATTATAGGACCTAGCGATCCTTTGTTGGTATAACTTACCATGGAAGTTAGCATCACTTTACATTTCGTGTATTAGAGACAATTGGTGATATCTATCTTGAAACCATTGGTCTTCATCCAGCTGAGAGTCAATCAACACTCTGAGGGATTCCATTTCCACTTCTACGGGGAGCACTACTTCCATCCCATAGGTTAATGAGTAAGGGGTTTCCCCAGTGGAAGTACGCATTGAAGTTTTGTAGACTAACAGAGTCAGAGGCAAGAGGTCAGGCCATCCTTTGTGATTGGTGAACATCTTCTGCATGATCTTCTTGATGTTCTTATTAGCCGCTTCAACAACACCATTCATCTTTGGAAGGTAGATGACGGAGTTAACGTGTTTGATGTGGAATTTACTACACAACTCCTCCATAATTTGGTTATTGAGGTTCTCAGCATTGTCTGACACAATTACTTCTGGTTGTCCATATCGATAAATTACATTGTTTCTGATGAAAGCAATGATGACTTCTTTGATAACCATGGGGAATGAGGCTGCTTCTACCTTTTTGGTGAAGTAGTCGATCATGGTGAAGATATATCGATGCCCATTACTGGCTTTAAGCTCAATGGGCCCGATCACGACCATTCCCTATATTGAGAAGGGCCAAGTTGAACTCATATTGTGGAGCTCCCTTGGAGAGGCGTGGATAGCATTCCCATGAATTTGGCATCGATAGCACCTCTTGACATGATTATCACAGTCAACTTTAAGTGAGAGCCAATAATGCCCTATTTTGAGGATCTTCTTAACAAGTAGGGGGCCACTCATGTGTGGGCCACATACTCCACCATGGATTTCATCAATGAGCCTCTGTGCTTGGTCCTTGTCCAGACATCTGAGGAGACCTATTCCTGCATCTCTTTTATAGAGTGCATCTCTACTCAGGTAGAACTTCATAGCCATTCGATGGATCTGCCTTCTTTCAGTCGGACTCGCCTTAGCGGGTGTAGATCAATCTCATAAGTACTGCTTGATATGCTGATACCAAGGGTGTTAGATGGGAGGTAGCTCATCCGATACTTCTCCAATGTAATTCCCATAGGTAGGAGCCTTTTGTAGGGTAAATGGGATGCTTGGCATGTTTTCCTTGTCATTAATGGTGATCAAGGAGGCCAAGGTTGCTAGCGCATCCGCAAAATCATTCCTATTCCGAGGAATGTGGAGGAAGTTTATTTCTTCGAACTCCGAAGCCATCTGTAAAACTTGCTGATTGTAAGGCAGTAAATATAGCTCTTTGGTGTGATAGATTCCTGTGGTCTGTCTGATTACCAATTCTGAATACCCAAAGATAGTTAACCGCCTGATACCCATTGATGGGGCAAGTTTGAGTCCCATGATACAGCCTTCATACTTAGCTATGTTGTTGGTGCTGACAAATTGCAATTTGATGGGGACGAGATACTGCTCCCCCATACCGGATACTAGAACTGCTCCAGCTCCAAAACTTTCCACGTTAATAGCTCCATCAAAATACATTTTCCACGTACGGCATGGATTGTACTGATGGTGTTGCTAGACTATCATTACCCCTTCATCGGGGAAGTATGTTTCCAAGGGTTTGAAATCCCCTGCAGGTGCGGCAACCAGTTGATCCACAATTCCTTATCCTTTAATGGACTTTTGCGTCACGTAGACGATGTCAAATTATTTCACAATGATGTCCTCTATGTAGATCTCTATCTCTTTGTGCATTAAATCATGAAAAAGAGCCATCATAGCTCGTTGGTAGGTTGCTCCGGCATTAATGAGACCAAATGACAATCGTCTATAGCAAAAGCTTCCCCAAGGCGTGATGAAAGCAGTTTTATCACGATCTTCCTTAGCAACCATGATTTGATGATACCCCGCAAAGCAATCAGCAAATGAATACATATCATATTGAGTAGTATTGTCAATGAGAATGTGGATAAATGGCACGAGAAAGCTATCCTTAAGGAAAGTTTTATTTAGATCCTAGTAATCCATGCAAACTCGCACCTTTCCTCCCGGTTTAAGCACGAGGACTATATTTGATAGCCATTCAGGATATATGGACACCATGATGATGCCAACTTGAAATTGTTTCACAATTTCTTCTTTAACCTTTAAACTCCACTCAGGTTTTAATCGCCTGAGCTTCTGCATGACTGGCTTGAATCCCTCTTTAATGGGAAGGCGATGGATGACGATGTGTGTAGACAAACCCACCATGTCTTTGTGAGACCATGCAAACACATCCTAGAATTGGGTTAATAGCGCAACCATGTAATTCCTTTGGTTTGGAGTGAGGATTGTACCAATCCGGATCAACCTAGGGCTTTTTAAGGTTCCGAGATTGAATAAGGTGGTTTGATCAAGATTTGGTTTGGGTTTGTCTTCGACCCATTCCTTGATATCCTAAGGTATCTCAATATCCTCTTGTATTTCCATCAAGTCTGAGTCCAACTTCTCATCAAAGTTACAATCCTTGTGGAGAAAAGGCACCTCATCAGCAAGTGCATGCACATCTAAATTCAAAGTCCTGAAACAAAATATGCTTTCACTTATATATGAAACTGTTCAATCATACAAAAGTGTTAGCATGTACTGATAAAACAACTGCTAATACTGTACAAAAAAGTAAGCAGTTAAAAACTATCTACAGGGTAGAGAGGTTTCTGCCCTTTTTACCTTTAGCGACAAATGCAAGGAGTGCTGCTCCAATTATCAAGGGTGAAGTCCTGGTGGATGGTAGTAATGAAGTGATGATTATCGTCCTCTTTTTCCCGAATGATGACCATAATGTCAGGACAATCATCGTCTGGAGTGTATCTATTTATGTGCTCATCACGAAAAGGGATGCATAGATGAGACAAACTCCTGGCGATGTCTTGTTTACGTCTCTGTTCCTCTTCTTCCACTTTGGAATTAGGAATCAAGACCACTTTTGCTTTAACCGGTATCGGTCTGGGAAATAGCATAGCCATAACGTGGGCTGGAACCTTTATCGGAGACTATATAGGCTCAGGATTGGTAGGTGGAGATAATCATTGTATAGCTGAAGATGAAGGAATCTGTTTATCCTTATGAGGATTCATGTGACTGGAGCTAGCAGAATAGCCTAATCTAGCTGTCCCTGTTTGACTGGAAACTTGAATCGGGTGCTTAATACCTTGTTGATTTTTTCCCAACCCTTGTCCAGGTTGATGACCCAATGATATCATCTCTTGAGTGGTCGACATTACTTCGGAAAAAATCTTGGGTGTGAGAGGTGGCACCCCAATGGGATGGTAATGAGTGTTGCTCACCTCCAGGGCATGGAAATTGACCGACTCAACTTCTAAATTAAAGCTGATAAGTGGTATGTCACCTTGTTAAGGACATTCCAACTCAGTATTAATAGTGACTAGGCTATTGTTGATAATGTACTTAAGTTGCTGATGAAGGGTGGAAGGGACGGCTCCAGCCATATGAATCTACGGTCTTCCCAACAGCAGATTGTATCCCGTAGCTATTCTGAGAACGTGAAAGGATACACTGAATGTATGTGGACCAATCTCCACTGCTAGTTCAATCACTCCAATGGTGTTTCGTCGGGACCCATCAAAAGCTTTGATAATTGTATGGCTACTTTTGATCCTCTTGGGGTTGATATTCATCTTCTCCAAGGTAGCACAAGGATAGATATTCAAAGATGAACCTCCGTCTATCAAGACTCCAGCCACCATATATCTAGAGGACAACGACTTTCAATGACCAGTCCCTTCAGTGGGTATGTCGTCATCAGTGAGAGATATCACATTGTTGTTAAAAATGTGATGAACCAGATGTTGGAATTTTTCCACATCCACTGATTTTGGTAAATGGGCTTCTTCCAAGACCCTTAGCACGATCTTCATGCGATCTTCGAAAGAGAAAACAAGGTCCAGTATGGAAATTTGTTGTGGAGCTTCTCTCAAGCTTAAAACCACCTTGGCTTCATTATATCCCATGGTACGAAGGAACTCTTCAATTTTCTCTATAGGAACTTTCCCATTTGATTTGATGGTAGGCTTCATCACCTGATGGGGAAGATACAATGGATTCTCCTTCGACACTGCAGTAGTTGTATGTGATGTAGATCCTTCAGCTTGCCCATAATTTTATGGGACTTTTTTCAAGCTGACAACAGGATACTGTGGCCTAAATGGTAAGAGAATTGGCTCTGGTACAACCACTTTCAAAGGATTGTCAGCACCTTTGAGTTGAATTGCCTGTATTGTGAGTGGTTTGGTAGCCAAATCATCCTCAGTGGATATAACTGATATGTCGTCCTTCCATTTTGTAGGACATGTGTTCCCACTCTCGAGTAACAAAGTGTCGTCGTCTACCATCTGCAGGACACCACTATCAATTATATTTTGAATGAGGTGGCGGAGTGCTCAGCATTCTTCTGTGCTGTGATTGCGAGAATGGGAGTGATATTAGCATACTCCATTGGAATTGAACCGTCTGGAACGGGGGTTGATTGGAGGTAGAAGGGATGTAATTCTTCCTTCATTGATCGGCATCTGAAATATCTCGTCCATAGGTTGGCCAAGGTATATAAATTCCCGTTTGTTAGCAAAGTCCCGACGGGCTTTGGCACTTGCTCTTTTTGCAACTATATCCTCCAGTGTTTCGCTTTCTAAAGGTGACGATGGAGTGTTGATGGATCACCAGTTCTGCCAATTGGTCTACTTGTTTGCAAAGAGCCTTAATCTTTCGTTCCATCATAAACTGGAACTGTGCATAATCACATATGTCAGCACCGTCTTTGCTGGTCTGGGAAGATTCAACAACATAATTGGAACTTTGTCCATTGCTCCAATTAATCATATTGACCTCTTCTTCTCTGTGTTGAGGAAAAGGGTTATCTTGTATATGAGGTTGGTCGGGTTTAGTCACGACAATCTCCCCATTGTCAATTAAATCATGGATCTTGTGTTTCAAGGCCCAGCAAACCTGAGTGTCATGTCCCGGTGCCCCGGCATGATAAGCACAATTCCGTGTAGCATTGTAAACCTTCCCATTAGGGGTCGCTGGTGGAAGAAGATGTGTAATTTTCTTCTGAGTAGTCAAAAGATTGAGAACATTTTCGAGCGAATCCCCTAGGGGTGTGAACGCTCAATTACGTTGGACTTCTCCACCCTTTGGCAATGTAGGGTTGGAAGACTGTGCTTGAAAAGGGGAGTAGTTTTTCCTTTGTATAGGTATGTTCTGACTGCCTTTTTGACCTTGTAGTATCAAGGAAACATCATCCTCTTTCTTTTTATGGACCCTCAAAAATTATTTCCATAAGTTCCGGATCAGATATGCTCAAAGAATAGCTTTCGAGATGATTCGTCTTGAATTTTTCCTAACTTTAATCTCATCTCAGCCATCTCTCCATGTTTGATCATTTCAGAGAATGGTTTACCAATGCCAGCTAAGACTCTCTCATAGAAGGGAGCTTCTTGTATGTCTATGAAAGTCATAACCATTTTTGACTCCGTCATAGAAGGAATAACTTGAGTAGCAAGGCACCTCCATATTTGAACATATTCTCTAAATGACTCATTGAACTGTTTCTTGACCTTAGTAATTTGATACTGGTCAGGAGTTATCTGAGACTGGAAGTTGTACTAAGTGAGGAAGGCATGAGCTAACTCTTCCTAACTATGTATTTTAGAATTGTCTAACCTGGTGTACCACGATCGGGCTTCTCTAGTTAGACTCTTTTGAAACAGCTGCATTTTGAGCTTTTCATCCTCGGCATAAGATCCGAGTTCTCTAATGAATACCTTAAAATGTGTGTAAGGATCTCCCAACCCATCATACTTTTCAAAGTCAGGAGTCTTGAACTTCTCTAGATAATGAACACCAAGGAATATATAAAGATTAGCATAGGAAACACTCCCGTGTTCACCAATCCCTTTTATAGACCGAATGGTCTCTTCCATTTAAAGGACTTTCTTCCTGATATCATCGGTGTCAGGATCTTCTTTGAGATGGGTGTTTTCAGGAATTTTGTTGGTTGTATCCAACTAAAGTTCTGGAATTGTTTTATCCGAACCTTGTGTTCCTCCTTGTGTAGAGGATTCTGTATGTATGGGTATTCGTGAACCCTGAGTAGACTGCTGTAGTTTTTTAAGCAGAACAACCAAATCTATAATTTGCTTGCTTAATTCGTCAAGCTCTCTCGAGAGACAGGAGTAGGATTAGACTGGTCAGATGAAGACATGTTTGGTTGTAGGCTCGTGGCCTTTTTGGACTTTGAATGGGTAACAGGCCCAATTATTTCCCTACAAAAACTTATGTAGTTTAGTCTTAGGGAATGTATAAAATGTTTACATGCTATCATAATGTGTCCATTTTAGGAATATTATCCTGCAAAACGGGTGTCATATTATAGCATGACAAGCCTTAATATGCATGTACACATATTCTTCATATTTTCCATTACATAGAGATTAACATGGAATGAAATTACAAGTAATTGTCTTTACAAGTAATTAAAAATGGAAAGCATGAAGAGATTTTCCTCCGCGTTTGATTTATCATAGGGTGACCTATCATAGGTTACTCTCGCAGCTTTTTGGCACGAAGGTTCCAATATCATCGCAATTTACTTGACGGGAAATTAATCCGGTCTTTCAACTGGAGCGAATATGGGTGCTGCCTTTCCTGAGCCTCGTTGGAATTAGTCTCCCTACGAGTCCAGTAATCAAACACTGACAGGATAGCCTCCTAGTGGAGGAACCACACAACATACATTCACATGCAACATGTCTCACTGTTATGGGAATGATGACATGTGCGAAGCACTAATATCACAGATAGATATATTGTAGTGCAGTAAGTAAAATGCATTCGCACACATTCATCAAAAAATGTAAATGCAACATGCACACACAAGCATATAAAAGTTTTGAAAAGCTTGTAGTAGCGGCTTAAGTCCTCTTACTGGTGTCCCTAGTAGAGTCGCCACCTGTCAACGTCAGGATTTTTATTGTTCCTTTTTCTGTTCTTGTTTTTTGGCGTTCTAATGTTAGGTGAGATTTGTTTGAAAAAACAAGTTGTGAAAAGGTCCGACATTTATATGTCGACGATTTGACTGTAAGAGTCGCCAGTTGGTTTTTTAAATGGTTGTACCAACACAACCGAGAAAAGTTTTGCACATTGACCTAGTGATGTGAAACTGCTAAACGGGTTTGTGAAACCGAGATTCATTAGGGTCCGGGTACTTGCTTATACGGAGGGAAGGTGTTAGGCATCCCCCGACATCTGTGTTACCACGGTTACCGCCACTTTTCAATTAAACTATTTTATGAATGTGTGTGTGTGTGTGGGTGGGTCAATGTGCAATTATTTGGAAGTAGTGCTACGCCTCGTTCGCACCTATATACACATGGTTTGAATTTATATAAAAATTCAGTTTTAAACAACATATGGCAGTGAGGTTTTATGAAAGAGGTTTTTCAAACCCTGTGCTTAATAGTAATTGAGGCCTTTGATACTTCCATTTTATTATTAAATGTTTGGCTTGATTGCTTTTATTTTTGAGATACGAAGCATCTTCGAGAAAATAATATATATAGCAGTGCCGAACTCCTTATGGGAATGAAAGCCATCTAAGGAAATTAAAACACCGTGAATAATTTACAAGCTGCTTACAGCTGAAAATATCCATCATAGGAACCGAATCTAGATTCAGTAGACTGAATATGTGATCACATGATTCCTAGTCTCACATTATGCCGCAATTGATATGAAAGCAGTAAGCAGTTATATATATAAAAGCTGTATATATATATATATATATGTATGTATATATAGTCATAATCGACCACCACGAAGCACCTCCATGGGGGATCAGAAATGTAAATATATAAAAGAGGTAATATATATAGAGAGACATGATCGACCACCACGAAGCACCTCCACGGGGGATCAAAAATGTAAATAAAGCAGTAAAAGGCCACGAAGTAAACTTCAGGCCTAACAGAAATGTAAATATATATATATATATATATATATATATATATATAAAAGGGATAAACGCATAGGATATATATCGATCCCGGCTTGGTTTATCATTTCAACGATTTGTCGCTATATATATATATAAAAGCAAATAAAGGCTCCGGACATGAGTCCAGGATCATTCGAGGCATAACTCGATAATGTTAGTCCATATATATATATATACACACACAAAGGAAAATAAAAGCCATGGAGCGAAGTTTGGGCATACACACGCAACACGACTATCAATGTGAAGAACGGTGTGTGCAAAGATGAAGAGAAATGCTTTAAAGTGTGTAAGAAGGCTTATAGTGGACTGCCAAAGAAGACTTCTGTAGCTTTAAATGGATGAACACTCGACTCCCGTCGGTAAAATTATGACTGAATATAAGCTCTCAAGTGTTTAAAATGAGAAAGCACTCAATTTAGGGTGTGTGCAGAGCAAATTAGATAGGGCTTCCTTGTTGTTTTCTCTTAAAATATGGCCACCCCAAGCCCTCTATTTATAGAGGGGGGCCTTGATACACTACTGCAGGCAATGAGAGATGTACCTGCTTGTTTGCTGGTCTGCCAGACTCAAAATGGGTCTTGTTGTCTCGAGAAATGCGTCAGGTGTGCAATGTGATGTCCACTCAAAACTTGCAGAACTTCAATCTGAGCCTCTGATTGAGGTGTATAAGACCTTTTACGGAGTGCTTTTGTCGAGAGCTACGCCATGATATGGGATTAGAGGTTGTCAGAAGTTAGGACGATGGGACCATGCCCTTGGTCTTCAAGCTTTAAATTCTATCCGGTGTGCTGCATTGCATAGTAGTCACTCGGGATTGGAACTCCTTGGCTCTTGTGGGACATTGTTGTGTAGAATGTATGTTGAGATATATTGAAATGGCACAATGTGGGATCAAGGTGGCAAAATGATGATTTTTCCCCTCACTGGGGTTATCTCTGGTTTGGGCTGATAAAGTAGTCGTTGCTCAAGGTTATCACTGAGATTCGGCTGCTGCAAATATTGGATGTCCTCTGGGTTGTCTCTGAGGTGTGCCTGACCTCCCAGGTTTATCTTCGGGTTTGGAGCTGAGTGCCTCGGTGTGAGTCCCGAGGTTGAAGCTGACTGCATAGGTTTAAATGAGCATTTTTGGGGTTATCTCCAAAACTGCATCTGTACTCCATGGGTTTATCTCCAAGGTTGACATTGTCTTTCCCGTTGTTGTTCTTGGGACTGAGACGGAGTATCTCGGGGTATCTCCGAGATGAAACGACCTTCTCCGATGTGATTTCTGGTATTGGAACTGCATGCCTCGGGGTTATCTCCAAGATGAAACTTACACTTCAGGTGTTATTTCTAGGAATGAGCTGAGCTGTCCTCTAGAGTTATCTCTGAAAGATGATTATGCCCTCCTGCAATGTTAGTAACAGGTATGCAGAAAATTTTGAGTGTCTACACTACTCTGTGTTTCCTTTATTCTGTCCAAAAGAGTCGGACGAACCTTCATCGCGAACAAATTCTCATTTGACTCCCTCGAGCTCTTTATCTCGAGTTCTAATCTAGTCATCTCCTTAACTAACTCCTCCTAAGTTGTTAGCATTACCAACTTAAACTTCTATTTCTGCTTAGCGCATCTGCTACCACGTTAGCTTTCCCCATATGATATAAAATATCACAATCGTAATCCTTTATAAGTTCTAACCATCTTCTTTATCTTATATTCAACTCCTTCTACGTGAAGATATACTTCAGACTTTTATGGTCCGTGCATATTTCACCTCTTAATTACACCATATAAATAGTGCCTTTAAATCTTTAGGGCAAATACTACCGCTGCCAATTCTAGGTCATGGGTAGGATATCCTTTTTCGTAATCCTTCAACTGATGTGACGCGTATGCAATAACTTTACCATGTTGTATAAGCACAGAGCCAAGTCCTTTGTGTGACACATCACTGAAAATCACGAAATCACTTATATCGTCAGGTAAAGACAACACCGGTGCTTCACTCAGTCTTTTCTTGAGTTTTTTAAAACTTTCTTCACATTCCTTTGTCCAGACAAATTTTACCGACTTCTTTATTAGATTCGTCAACGTTCCTGCTATTTTTAAAAAAATCTTGGATAAACCATCTGTAATAGCTTACCAATCCAAAGAAACTTCTTACTTCAGCGTGTCTTCGGTTGTTCCCAATTCTGCACTGTTTCCACCTTTATCAGATCCACGAAGATTCTATTCTTGTCGATCACGTGCCCTAGAAATTGAACTTTCTCCAACCAGAACTCGCACTTCGAAAATTTTGTGTATAACTTATTCTTCCTCAATGCCTCCAATACCATTCTTAAATGTTCAGCGTGATCTTCCTGAGTCTTGGAATAGATCAGGATATCATCTATAAACATAACTATGAATTTATCTAAGTATTGCTTGAACACCCAGTTCATCATGTCCATAAATGTTGTTGGCGCCTTCATTAATCCAAATGACATCTCTAGGAACTCTTATTGTCCGTAACGAGTCCTGAATGTTGTCTTAGGCACATCTTCCTTCCTCACCTTCAACTGGTGATATCACGTCCTTAAGTTGATCTTGGAAAAATATTGCACTCCTCTTAACTGATCGAACAAATCATCTATCCTGGGTAACGGGTACTTGTTCTTAATCGTCACCTTGTTCAGCTCCCGATAGTCTATGGAAAGTCTCATCGACCCATCCTTCTTTTTCACAAATAAAACTGGTGCTCCCCAGGGAGACACACTCGGTTGAATATACTTCCTATCCAACAATTCCTGTAATTGTACCATCAGCTCCTTCATCTCCACTGGTTCCATTCTATATGGGGCTTTCGAAATCGGGGTCATTCCCAATACAAAATCTATAACAAATTTGACATCCCTACCCGATGGAATACCTAGAAATTCCTCCAAAAATACATCTGAAAATTCATTCACTACAGGTATCTGTCCCATCCCTATCCCTAGTTTCTGCGTATCGATGACATGGGCCAAATAACCTACACATCCCTTTCTAAGCAACTTCCTCGCTTGCATCATCATCAGACAGCTTGAGTGTCTCAGCGACTTACTACCATAGAGCACTACCTTAGACTGATTTGGAGTCTTAAGGTTTATACACTTCTTCTGGCAATCTATCATTGCTCTATGGTTAAATAACCAATCCATTCCTAGAATTACATCAAATTCTCCTAATTATTGAATCAGAATTAAATCCACAGGTAACATATACCCCTGATATCTACAACACAATTCCAATAAATATGGCTAACGGGAATGACTTCCTTATTAGCAACTTCTATATTCATAGGATATTCTAATTCTTCCTGGGGTAAGTTTAATCATTGGGAGAATTCATGCAATACGAAGGAACAAGTAGCACCCGAATCGAATAATATATCATTGATCGGAATGATACCTGAAACCACGTCCTTGGATGCAACCGCATCCAGAACTGTCATGTTGAAAGTCCTTACTGTTGGTCTATTCTGAGTTGGTGGTCCAGTAATTATGAGATTTCCACCGCTTGGTCCCCTTCCTCCATTCCCTCCTGCTGAGTTCTTCTTTGGGAAATTCCTTGCCTGATGATCTAGTGCTCCACAGTTAAAACATTCATTTCTCTTTGGTGTAGAGCAATTGGGAGAAATGTGCCTCTCTTGCCCACAATTGAAATAGACATTCTTCCCTTTTGGACATGCACCTGATTGATTCCTCCCATACTCCTTGCATGTCTCAGTCCTGTTCTTTGCTTCCCCTAGTTTGCCCCCAGGGTTTACCAAATTAAAATTATTATTGTTGTTGTTGTTGTTGTTATTCCACTTCCTTTTGTTTGCACCACTGCCGCTGATACCTTCCCCACGATTCCCTCCTTCATTCTTCTTCTTTTTCTCCTTGTTAAATTTCATTAGGGCTTTGCTTCTGCCCTCAACGATTATAGCTTTCTCCAGGAGAGTCGCAAAGTTATTTGTTTGCAACACCAAAAGTCTACAATATAACCATGGTTTGAGGCCCTTCTTAGACCTCCTCGTTTTCCTCTCCTCAGTGTCGACCTGATGAGGTGTGAACCTCGCCAGCTCGTTGAACTTTGCGGCGTACTGAGGTACCATCATGTCATCTTGCTTAAGCTCCAGGAATCGCATCTCCATGCAACTCTGCATACTCAAAGGAAAGTAGTTTTCGAAGAAAATCTTCTTAAACCCCTCCCACGGTATCACACCTGCTCCAGCCCTAGTCTGGTTTGCCTCCCACCAGAAGTTGGCTTCACCTTTCAGCATATATTTGGCAAAGACTGTCTTCTGTTCCTCTCCAACTTGGACGATAGTGAATGCCTTTTCCATTTCTTTGATCCATGTTTGGGCTTCAATGGGTTCAGTGGTTCCTTTGAACTCAGGGGGTCTCGCACTCTAGAAGTCCTTAAAGTATGCCACTTGGGCCGCTGGAGGGTTATTGGTATTCGGGGTTCGATTCTGAAGTGCCCCCACTAACATGTCTATGAATTGTTGCATGGGGTTCGATGAATCCTCAGTATTAACGCCTGACCCATCTGGTGTTTGACGACGTCTTCCTCTAGCCATCTTTCTGTTTAAATAAACTTAATGTTATCATATTATAACTTTCTCTACATAATTTATAATTCATATAAAACATAATCATCACATCATATATTTGAATAAAAGCATATTTATTTACAAACCATAATAACAAAGTATCTCATCATCTTATGGCATTAAGCCATTTACATCACTTAAACCAAAGTACTTGGTAAAAACCGAAACCAAGTTTTATTTCATAGCTAAGCGTTCTAAACGCTAATAGTAATGTTCATCATGAATAAACTAAAGACCCCGCCTAATGGCGTCTTAATGTTCTTCATCAGCTATCTCCAACACCAGCCCACGGCTTATGGCATGTCTAGACCGGTACTCCTCACGTGGAAAGTGAGACACCCTATGCTGGAACCAACCAATGTGCTAACTTAAATGCGTACTTCATCTTGTCCATCCTAACCTTCTTATATCTCACTTCACCTTCTAACTCGCTTGCTAGCTTCTCGGCCCGAACACGGTCTCTCCTCTCATCTCCCCAAAACGTAGTAATAATCTGCTTGTCAGTTTTGAGACTCTGTATCCTCGACTATAACCCATTAATGGTATGTCCAAAGTGGGTCCTAATAGCTTCTTTCTCAACCTTCAGCCTATCCACCTTCAGGTCTGATGCCCGCAATCTGTCAGCCAGATCCCCGTTCCTAAATACTAGGTGATGCACCAATGCCTCAAGCAATGTTACAGCCTGCTGCTCCCCTTGATACAGCTCCTCCAACTCATGGACTCTGTCGTCCAGATCTGTAATCCTATCCATCAACTCATCTAATAAATTATCCTTAGGTGCTTCTTCGGAGTCCTCATCGGGCTCCTCTTCCTCTTCAGGATACTCCTCTAGGTCTAAGTCAGCTGCTGCCTTAGCTATAGGCTCAGGTACAGCTGTCACCAACTGCTCACTCACAACGTAGATATATTTAACCTCCTCTTCTCTTGACATCCTTCAAACAAGAAAAAATAACTCGGTTAGTAGTTTAAAATAGATGTTTTTATTTTTAGAAAAATAGATTTGACACAACCCCTAGAACTCTACGTGAATTCATCTCCTTATTTTCTCCACTAACTTTCCTATGGTTTTAGTCTTAGGTTTTCCCACCTAAGTTTTATAACCTATGGCTTTAATACCAACCTGTGATGCCCCCAAATCCGTGTAACACCGATTACAAGACGTGGTGCTCACGATACAACATACATAAACATTTAACTCCATAAACTTCGGAAAATATTAATAATAATAATAATAATAATAATAATAATAATAATAATAATAATAATAATAATAATAATAATAATAACTATTACATACCTATTCAGATAAAATCCCAAGTCTTTACTACCTTAAATAAACTAAAACTTAAACTTAGTGTTTATCGCTACATTACATCATATGCGGAAATATAACTTGTTACATAAATAACTCTAATCATTTCATCTTAGAATTCCCCTTGTCCTTGCCCGAGCCCTCAGCGTTCTCAACCTTAATTGAAAGGTTTAAGCAAGAATGAACACAAATTTCCCAGCAAGTATATAAAGTAGTTTGGAAACATGCATCAGGAGTAAAAGCATGTGTATGAATATTTCTCAACAGTTGAAATAATTATCCAAGAGATAAATAGGAATATTTCTCAATAGCATACTAAGGGGTGTTAGATACCCTAAACATTATTTTGTTTCATCAAAAACCATCAGCCGATTTAACAATCAAATAAATTGTAAACAGTCTCTGCAAGTACTCCAGGTGATCAGCCTATCGTACCCTACATTGTGCACAAGTATGAAATTTAACTGTATAAGCATAAATGGACTATATGTCTGACATCTGTTTGTCCAATTATGCGGCTTGTTCATCTTAGTATTCATACGAGACCGCACCAAAACAATTTGGATTGGTAAACATTAAATAGCTTCAAAGGATTTGAATTGTTCAAAGGTTATATCATTTATCATCAATAATATCTAGCTGAAATAAAAAGACAAAGCATTCTTGGAAATAGTTTGTTAAGGAAATAAAACTTTAAAGTACAACAGTTGTAATACTAACGGAGTAATCATCAATAACGCTTGCAGGGAAATTGCAGTTATATAACTTTACGACAAAGGAACTTGTACGAAAAGTAAATAGCACAAGTCTGATACTTACTCTCACTGCAACAACAATGAGTAAAGATTGAATAATTGCTCAATAGAAACTTATGGTTAGGAAACTTGTTTGATACGTCTTCTACCATTTACTGCTATCTACTAGCCCTTCACGTAACCTATTCACATGTGTCACGTTAAGGAATTAGGTTCTCGAACACCACTTCGAAGTGTAATGGTTTCCTTTTATTTTAATAAGATGATTAAATTTGCACGTATTCAAATACAATTCAATTACATAACATGTTGCTTCGTATAGGCCAAGTGGTTCAATAAAAGAATCTGGGAAAAATAAAATTTTGACATTTTTCTGACATGGCCCGACCCAAACCTCCATCAAAAATCTACATAAAACATGCTTAAGGGTCTCAAGTCGGAAAACCTTATTTTCCATATTTTTGACATCATATATTTAATTATACCCATTTATCCATATAACCTCATTTATATGAAAAATACCAAATTAGTCTCAAAAATATTTCTTTTCTAGAATTTTTCAGAATATAGTCCCACATTGAACATATATTTTTCCCAGAATTTTTAAAATCCATCTACTATTTTTAAATAGTCCATAATAGCCAAATATATTTTTCATAAATCGAGATTAGCTCCAAAAATTCTGACATTTTCAGGGTTAGCTCCTATTATATACATGTACTTCCAGTAAAAATTTCGTAATATTTGGACTTATACACAGAGAGTTATTTGGGTATCTTTTCAAATAGTGTCATTAGCCGTAAAATCCATAACTCTCAAACCGTATGGCAAACAATTCTCAAATTTTTACAGGACCTTCATATCTTCTTATATTAACACTCCAAATGTTTTTAGAATTTTTAAAGTACAAAAAGTGGACGAAAATTCCCCCGAGATAGACTGATCCAAATTAGTTCCAAGAAAATGGGACATTAAATTTCTACCAAATTTCATATCTCGCTCAATTTCACAGAAACCATGAATCCAACCGAAAAACCCAAAAAGTCACAGATTTTAAGTTTTAACCAACTTTGACAAAATTCATGATTTCGATTCTAGCATGCAAGGAATTAGTTCCTACTATCCAAATCATATATACTCATATAAATACACATGTTACAACAATTGAACTCACTAAATTTCCATGATATGATCAAATTAGCATCCACCAAGTCATATTATAAAATATTTGCCATGCATGACATAATTCCTTGAATCTCTACGATATTAAGGCATGATTAAACTAGAACTTTCGTTCTTACATCCACATAACATCAACTAACAGTAGCATGGCATCACAAGGTCCAAAACAAATTGTTTGCAAAAATCCGCATAAGCATATTCTCTCATTTTTACTAAAGAACATGGAAAAGAGAGTTCATGGCTTTCCTCTTTGATGAAATCTACTTGCTCGAACTCCTCCAATGATTCTCCTTGCTTGATTAGTCTATGAAAACTCTAGAATTCACCACCTTCTCAAGCTCCTTCCTCTCTCACTCTCAACTTCACTCACGGTAGGATTTTTTTACAAAGAGGAAGAAAAGACTTGGATTGGGTGTATATAAAACATGTTATCAAATGATTTTCTCAGCCCTTCCAGCTCCAATATAAGTTATATGTATTAAGTATATTGTATAAATTTAATTTAGTATGGGGTGGGGGTTATAGAAAGGAAGAGTCTTGGATTTGTAAAGGGTTTGTAACTTCCTCCACCATCATTACCTTATAATACGAATACTCCCTCTCTTGTCCCAATTTGGTTGACCCATGGGCCCCACAGCTACTGCACTCCCTTATTAAAATATTAATATAATCAATTTAATCATTTAATAAACTATTTTAACCATTTGCCCTCTATAGCCAAACATTTCGATACTAATATCGATTCCTACTAAATCGACGTTCCGGACGTCATGGGACTATCCGTTTCGTCAAATTAGCCTCCAAAATTCGTGGTTGCCTTTTTACCCGAAAAAGTCAACCGGTTAACTTTGACCAAAAAGTTAATCGCGACACATTTTGTGGTTACAATCTATCTTGACTAATTTCAACGTTTCGAACTCAAATACGCAGTCCACATCTCTAAATTCCGCTCTGAAATCAATCTCATGTTTTAATCCCCTTCTGTGCAATTAATCAATTTAATTACATAACCAACTCAAATAGTTAAATTCATCTAAACCAACCATTTACACATACCTCATCACATAGCTTAAAATTAAACATGTATGTATAACACATATACATCTAATAGTAGAAATCACACAAGAGTTTCAAATAAATTCATTTATTAATAATTAGTAAATTACATAATAATCTTGGATATTACATAGTGTCCCTCCTGACCACAGTTAAAACATTTTTTTCTAAGACATACACCTTTATGTCTTCACCCACATGTAGGACATGAAAGTAGTATGCACACAAGCCAATCATGTTTGATGATAAAGCATATACTTTGTAACAATATTATTCATTTATTAATAAAAAGTATTAATTTATTAAAGGCTTTTAATTATCTACATGATGCTGCTTTATAATATGTGATAAACTCATAGTTTTAAGCAATGCTTTTAGAATAATGATGATGATCATTCTAGTAAGATCTAACTTCTTAAAAAGCTTAAAACTAAAATAGTTCCCAATTTGGATTACTAAATTGGGGATTAGTAAATTCGGATAGATTGGTACATACATTGCTTCCTCATTGGATGAGAATGATTGACCTTATGATCATTTGTGTGGAGACACTAAAACAAGTATGTATGTCTTATTAAAGAATAAGTTCACTGAACATGGCTCGCTAAGGAATACCTAATGGAGTTTTACTTGTCTGTCATTAGGAATTCCTGTATTGATAGTAGTACAAGTGATCCTTGAACTTGAGATCATCATAGTATCTTGTGTATGATGAGTTATACTTTGACTTATTCCTTAAGACCCTTAGGTTATATCAAATGGTATGCTTGGGGTATAATAATTTGTACATGGAGATAATGTATGATCAATAAAGAATCTACCACTTAAACTAAAAGAAGAGAAATGTCCTATGTGATTCGATAAATGACAGCACAGTGGTCCTTGGCCAAGGCATAATGAAATTAGAAAGGAGTTTCTAATTTGCATTATTTGGAGTTGTGCATTTAAGAGTCGAAATACATATAATTAAATAAAAAAAGACTTGACAGTAATTCCATGTCTTATATTTAATTGGGACATTGTATGGTGAAAGGATTAAATTGTACGGTAACTATTTACTCAAGGATTCTTTTTATGATTAATGTTGAAATCTATATTATTTGGAAAGTCGTTAATCACTAGGGATGCTTATACCTATTATTGAATAAATATTATTTATTTAAATAAAATAATTTTGTAATTTATTTATTTAAATAAGTTTAGAATTGTTCTAATTGATTTATTCACAACTAGTTTAATATGGAGAACCTAAAGGGTCACACCATAAAAGGAAGAATAATTATTTAAGAAGTTAATGGCATAATTGTAATAATAAGTTAAGTTTATTTAATTTAATCTATGGCGATAGAATAAATTAAATAACTTAATATTATTATTTAATATTTTGGAAATAATAAATATAAATTAATAAGATGAGTCTTTTATTATTACTATTATTATTATATAATTCCTAAAGGAGTTTAGGAATTAATTAATAAAAGTACTCTCATTTATTCCTAATAAGATTAGGAGGCAAATTATTTAAAAGAGTTTAATTAATTATCCCTAATAAGATTAAGGAGCTTAATTAATTAAAGGAATCTGATTAATTAAATAATACCCTATTTTCTAATTAGATTAGAAGGATTAACTGATATCTTTATAAGAGGAGTCTTATATCAGATATCATGAGACGTGATTCTAATTGTTGGAGAGTACGCTCTTTTTCTATGAGAGATAAAAAACTAGGGTTTTGCCAAACACACATCTTCTTGAATCTTTCTTCTTCCTTGGTGG
This sequence comes from Panax ginseng, assembly GCA_020205605.1. Classification (NCBI taxonomy): domain Eukaryota; kingdom Viridiplantae; phylum Streptophyta; class Magnoliopsida; order Apiales; family Araliaceae; genus Panax; species Panax ginseng. The sequence goes on along the minus strand of CM035128.1, from coordinate 113,210,214 downwards.
ATCACCTCTAGAGGCCAAACACTTGGGTGACTAACATTGATCAAAGGAAGGAACCAAACCCCGTGGATTCAAGTTGAACGCGAAAAAGATTGTAAGTGAACTTGTACCTAAGGAAGCTCTTCAAGGGTATGACTCTTGTTCTTCATATTTTTGTTTAATTAATAATTATGCATAAAGGGTGATCCGGGTATATGGTTTGTAAAATTTTAAAACTTTAATTTTCCATGTTTCTACTTATTTTTTGCAATTTAATTGCGTTCATGAATATTACAAACCTAATAGTGGTATCAAAGTCAAACATTTATGTGAATTATTAATTGTATTAATTTGATATGTATATTGATATGTGTTTAAAATAATTTAATTGGGCATAATTTTTTTGTATAAAATTTATTTAAAAAAACGGTATTGTTTATTCATTGATTCCATGTTTTTCCGTACCGTTACAGTGATCATATCTATATATATAACCTGCTGATCACGTTTTTTAACTATTAATAATGATATGGCCATATATATATTATTCTTAATTATTTTATAATTAAAATAAAAAGTTTATTTTAATTTTAAAATTGAATTTCATGCTAACTAATTAGAATTGGACTTGGATTCCATGATAACTAATTGAAGTTAAAATTGGATTCCATGTTTCTTTAAATAAAGGAGTTTATTTATATATGAAATAAGATTTTATATTATTCAAAATAAATATGTTTTTTGTGAATAGGAAAGAGAATCGATATTTTCTTAAATAAAAGAGTTTATTTAGATATGGAATAAGATTTCATATTATTCAAAATAAAGGAATTTATTTGTGAATAAGAAAGAAAATCCGTGTTCCTTTAATAAATGAGTTTTTTACTTTGAATTGGATTCCATAATTAATTAAAATAAATGAGTTTATTTTAATTAAAGATTTTGATTAAAATAAAATAGTTTATTTTATTCAAAATAGGATAAATTAAAATAAAAGATGTTTATTTTGATTTAAATTTGGATTATAATAAAGGAGTTTATTTTGATTCAAAATTAAACTTTATGCTAACTAAATTTGCCTATTAAATGATATCAATATATATATATATATATATATATATATGAATGTTTATTATTCATGAGATGCATGTTATTTATTGATGCATGGTGATGTGTATGATAATAAATGGAATTGATTATGGACTATTGACCAATGTGATTGGATTTTATTTTAGTTGGATGCATAAATGTATGAGTTTAATTAAATGGGGTCTACGTACCTCATTTTCTCTAATTTTTTTCTTAATGTAAATTTTATCTTCCTCCTATGTACTTCCCCATGACTGCTAATCAAGGTTTCTATTTATTTTAAATAGTTTTGAAATATGAATAGTTAGAATTAATTTTGAAGAATTGGAGATCAAGGAGCAAGGAGCGCTTGAAGGCCCGTTTATAATGGTGTCCGGGTTTAAATGTAATAGTTATATTTAAATATTAATTCTTGCACCCCTAGAGTTTGACCTTTTGGTTCACTTAGTGGCTCTAGTGAACCAAACTAGAATAAAAGTCCATAATCAATCTGGGTTGAATATAGTATTCTATATGTGCATGCTTATACTATATATATATATATATATATATATATATATATATATATATATATATATATATATACTAAACAAACAAGATGAGACAAATTAATAACAAACCCCTCAAAGATTTTATATTAAGTCCTAATCGTTCAAAGATATTTGGAATATCGAATGTCGCCTTCTAGCATGATAAAAAATAATAAAGTATCAATTAATTATTATAAGTTTGTTGTGTCACCACAAGGTTTATCTTAATTCTTTGAGATGTTAATTTTATCACATTTGATGCTAATAAAGAAAAATGAACAATGTTGTTTTGTTCTGTCACCACAAGGACAATAATTTTCTTTTTTGAATATATGGAGTGCTAGGTTGGACTTAACTTGGATAATTTTGATTCGGATGTGTCACCACTTGATCAAAATAATCTAAAAGACAAAATACAAGGAGTTGCATAGTTGATGTAATTGACAAGAGTTGTCTACCTATTTATTTATATATAGTTTGTTATGTCACCACAAGGCTATATACATTTAAAATGGGATCCTTATTCTTACTAGCATATCTTCAATTAGATATTGTCGAACTATATATATTGAGGGTAATATAGTTTGAAGAAAATAGTGGGAGATACCAATTTAAAGCAAGACCTAATTTATTTTGGTAATTAATAAGAGAATGTATGCTAAAATATTGTTAATTACAAATTCATTTATAGAATTTTACAATGTCTAAAATTACTATCTCTGCATAGCATATTAGATGCTAAATTAATCAGACCGAATTACTCGGATTGGTTAAGGAATTTGAGAATAGTTCTCATGGCTGAAAAGTTATCTTATGTCCTTAATACGTCTTTCCTGCAATGGTTGCAGACAATGCCTCTGGGGAAGATATTTTTACTTTCAGAAAGTGGCAAGATGATGCACAGTTGGCTCAATGCTGTTAGAGTTTATGCCCTAGAGGCCAATTATTTGATATAATTGCATAACATTTTGATATTATATTTGATTGAATAAATGAATGATTTTATTATGGTTTTATTTACTTCGTTATATAAATGTTAACATAATAAAATTCCTTAGAATAGTGATACAAATTATATAGTTTCAAGTATGTGACTCGAACATGAGATTATATAATTACAATTAGTATCATTGCTCTTAAATGTCCCTAGTCGAGTATCATTGTTGATGGGACAACAATGATGCATTGAGACTAGTATGTGGATTGACTGATGACCAAATCTCATTCGTCATAAATATATGAGATATTAAGTCAATGCATAGGTACATGTTAGAGAACGATGTACTGGACAGACCCACCATGAGAATTCTACGTGGAATAGTATGTAAAGTGTTATTAGCGATTCTCATAGTGACAATGATATAATGGTCCTCCAACCTAAAATCACTATATTACTACACGGGAATTTATGTACTTTGATATCATCAAATGTCATCTTTAATAGGGTGAACTATAAAGATGATTATTGGGTACATCATGAATCGTGTGAGGAATATGACTGATCTAGATGGAATTTAACCCTCCTATATATTAGGGGTGATATCCATAGGCCTCTTGATTGAGTAGGACTATGAAATGCATGACCATGGTCAAATAGTGATTTGTTTCATATAGTATACTCATTGATCAAGATAACACAAATTAAATTATGAAGAGTATGACACATTCCATGACTCGAGTTTAATCTAGGATGTCAATGTTAAAAGGATTAAATTACGTTGAAACATTGGTCACGAAAAGGTTGCATCGAATCATCGATCTTATTATTACTTGGGTAGCAGTGATGCATTACTAGATGTCGCTCACTATTTATATTTTTATAATATGATTTTAAAATTATTGCCAACGTAATAATAACCTATAGGGTCACACACATAGAACGTAATTAAATGAGAATTAATTTAAATTGTAAAGATTTAAATATGTCAATATGATTGATAGTATTTAAATTACAATTTAAATTAATAGGATAATTTATATATAGGTATATTAAGTAAGTAAGACCTATATATCTATATATATATATATATATATATATATATATATATATATATATATAAATTCAGATTTTATTTTAGGGTTTTGATTAATTCCTTTTAACCGCTATATATATGATATGTAGCAGCCATATTAGGATAATTATCATAACCAAAACCCTAGTCGCTCTTAGAGAGAGACTAGAGAGAAACAGTTTCGAAAAGGAAAAATCCTCATCCTTGTGGCTAGTACTGCAATTCCTTTTACTGTAGATCGTACGACGATTCGTGGGGCATTCATGTGGATACCGTAGAGGCGCAATTCATTTGGATTGCATTGGAGATTTGAGCGTATCAATTCTATTTTCATAATCGATATAATTTCTAACCACTGAGTTAATTTATTTTCGCATGGATCTTGTTTTAGGGTTTCAGAATTGCCTTTAAATTGGTTAATTTTCGCTATGTTTTATGTGCCGAAACCCAAAAAATGCATCATGCTTGCATCCATGAGTAACGAGCTTCAGCGTCAGCATGACACTATGGATGCTCCTACTATACTCCTACACGTCAAGTAGTTGATGGTGAGGAAAGTAGGACTAATAAATATCAGATATCTAAGGAGCTCTTTTGATCTAGAATAACCAACGACACAACAGTACAGACACATGTCCTAAACATGATCAATTTGATTGAATAATTAGGACAATAGGTTTTGTCATGGATGGAGAGTTGAGCCAAGATTTGATCTTGCAGTTACTCCCGAACTCCTTCTCACAATTGTTGTGTTCTTATGAACAAGCTAGATGTCAGTTTTACTGATTTGCTTAACATGTTGAAAAATGTTGAGAGTCACTTTCCAACCAAAAAAGACCAAGTCTTACTGGTAGGGGCCGAAGGATCTTCTGAAAAGAAGAACGATTCAAAGAAGGTAAATAGAAAGGCAAAAATAATGGATAATAAGAACAAAACTGATACGAATAGCAAAATGAGTTTGTTTCCACTGCAATAAACCTAGACACTGGAAAGAAACTACAAGAAGCATCTTGCAAAGGCTAACCAAAAGAAGCTTAGTGAAGTTTCGGTTACAAATATAGTTTTTATTCATGATTGAAATAAAATTTTCTTTAAGTCAAGGTTCTACTTGGGTATTGGATACTGGCTTTGGTTATCATAAATATAGATTTATAAAGGGACCAAGCAGAAGTAGAAAGCTAAACAAAGGATAAGTAATCCTATATCTGGTAAATGAAGCAAAGGTTATTAGCCATAGGAATTTATAGTTTAGCACTGCCTAAGGGCTAATCTATTAAGTTAATAAGTTATTATTGTATTCCAGTTCTCGTTGGAAATATTATTTCTATTTTATTGTTAGACAATGAAATCTTTGGTATTATATTTAAGAACAATTATTTTTCTATTTATAATAATAATGTTTTGTATAGAACTGAAATATTACTTAATGGATTTTGTGTACATGACTTACATGAAAAAATATTTTGTAAATTGAACAAACTAGTATAAGAAAAGGAGATGATCATTCAAAGAGTTGAATGTTTGTATTTGATGAAATACAATTATGAATTATTTGAAAGGTTCAAAGAATTCAGAAGTGAAACAAATTGGCAAAGTATTAGGATTCTTTGATTAGATCAAGGAAGGAATACTTGTGCAATGAGTTTCTAGATCATCTCATATGGTTTTGTCACAATGGACGCCTCCTGATATGCAATAATTGATTGATGTATCTGAAAGAAAAAATTATACCTTGTGTGAAATGGTACGGTCCATAATAATTTTACCGACATTCCAGTATCCGTCTGGGGTCATGCCCTAGAAATGGTTGTATATCTATGAAAAGGTAATCTCAAAATCATGCCCTAAGACTCCATAAAAGTTATGGAAATGAAGGATTCCTAATCTTAAGTATGTTAATATAAGGGGTTGTCAAACTTATGTGAAAAAGGTTTCAAACGGATAAGATAGGGACAAGATTTGACAAGTAAAGATTTGTGGGATATCCTAAAGTAAGTTTAAGGTATATGTTCTATAATCCTACTTAGCAAAAGGTGTTTGTTGTGAAATACGCTACCTTCTAAGATAAATGTGTTTATCATTGAAGGGGCTGGTGGGAGGATAATAGATCATGAAGAGTTCAAGAACCACAAAACACTATAAGTCAAATAAGAGGAACCTGCAAATAGAACTATTATACCATAATCGAATCGTAAATCTGGAATAGTACAGAAGATACCTGGGAGGTATGGATTCATCATGGATGATGATGATGAGGTACGTATCATAGAAGATGATGATCCAGTTATATAGGATGAGGTAAGAGTTGTAGACACTCACATAAATGGATTGAAACAAGTTTCTCAAATATGGAACATTCCTTTTGATGAAATAATAAAAAGAGTTTGATTTTTTCAAAAACATGAATGAACCTAGTGTGTACTAAAGTTAGTGGGAGCGTCGTGACATTCCTAGTATTATATGTTGATATACTATGGATATGGAATGACATGCCAATGCTAGAATAAGTAAAGATAAAGTTGTCTAAACATTCCTTAATGAATTATTTGGGAAGAGTATCTAAATTGGGGATACAAATCTATATAGATAGATTCAAAAGGATGCTTGACTTAACCCAAGGAACGTATATTCATTTGATGAACTCCAAGAGTTGTCTCATGTTGATTAGCCATGGAGTGTATCTCTCTTAATATTCCCATAGACTCAGAAAAGAGAGATCGCATGAGTGACAATCATGTAAACAATAAAATATACGAGACCTGATGATGATCGGTCATATTCTAGAGAAGATCACTGTAAGACAGTGAAAAACATCTTAAAATACTTAACCGACACTAAGGATGTGATTAAAATTTATGGTGGGTCTAAATTAAAACTAGAGGGCTTAACAGACTCAAGTTTTTTAGACAAACCAAGACGACAGAAAATCCACTTTAAGGTAAAGGTTTACCTTGAACAGTGGTGCAGTGAATTAGAAATATTTCAAACAGCAAAGAGTTGTTGCTTTAGTGATAAATTATACATCTATAAATGAAGCTGGAAGTTGATTGTTTGGATGAAAAGTTTATTACAGAACTAGGAATAGTTCCTAAGTCTCATCTAGGATCTAAACATGTGTTGTGGCACTTTCATTTGATTATAGGAATCATTGAAAGATGGGAAATCACTATAGAGATAGTAGACTCTCAAGAACAACATTAAATATCCATTAACTAAAGCTTATCCAACAGCAGGATAATCGTCACTTAGAGAAAAAGGGTATGAGATACCATGACGATTGGCTTTAGTGCAAGTGAGAGATTGAAAGTAGTATGCACACAAGCCAATCATATTTGATGAAAAGCATTTACTTTGTAACAATCTTATTCATTTATTAATAAAAAGTATTAATTTATTAAAGGCTTTTAATTATCTGCATGATGCTGCTTTATAATATGTGATAAACCCATAGTTTTAAGCAATGCTTTTAGAATAATGATGATGATCATTCTAATGAGATCTAAATTCTTAGAAAGCTTAAAACTAAAATAGTTCCCAATCGTTGGATTACTAAATTGGGGATTAGTGAATCTGGATAGATTGGTACATATGTTGCTTGCTCATTGGATGAGAATGATTGATCTCATGATCATTTGTGTGGAGACACTAAAGAAAGTATGTAGGTGCTTATTAGAGAATAAGTTCATTGAACGTGACTCGCTAAGGAATACCTAATGGAGTTTTACTTGCCTGTCAATAGGAATTCCTGTAGTGATAGTAGTACAAGTGATCCTTGGACTTGAGATCATCATAGTATCTTGTGTATGATGAGTTATACTTTGACTTATTCCTTAAGACCCTTAGGGTATATCAAAGGGTATGCTTGGGTATAATAAGTTGTACATGGAGATAATGTATGATCAATAAAGAATCTACCACTTCTAGTAAAAGAAGAGAAATGTCCTATGTGATTCGATAAATGACAACCCGGTAGTCCTTGGCCAAGGCAGAATAAAATTAGAAAGGAGTTTCTAATTTGCATTATTTGGAGTTATGCATTTAAGAGTCGAAATACATATAATTAAATAAAATAATACTTGACAATAATTCCATGTCTTATATTTAATTGGAACATTGTATGGTGGAAGGATTGAATTGTACGGTAACTATTTACTCAAAGGTTCTTTTATGATTAATGTTGAAATCTATATTATCTAAAAAGTCATTAATCTCTAGGGAGGCTTATCCCTATTGTAGAATAAATATTATATATTTAAATAAATTAATTTTGTAATTTATTTATTTAAATAAGATTAGAATTATTCTAATTGATTTATTCACAACCAATTTAATATGGAGAATCTAAAGGGTCACACCATAAAAGGAAGAATAATTATTTAAGAAGTTAATAACATAATTGTGATAATAAGTTAAGTATATTTAATTTAATCTATGGTGATAGAATAAATTAAATAATTTAATATTTACTATTTAATATTTTAGAAATATTAAATATAAATTAATAAGAGGAGTCTTATTATTATTACTATTATTATTATTATTTAATTCCTAAAGGGGTTTAGGAATTAATTAATAAAAGTACTCTCATTTATTTCTAATAAGATTAGGAGGCAAATTAATTACAAGAGTTTAATTAATTATCCCTAATAAGATTAAGGAGCTTAATTAATTAAAGGAATTTAATTAATTAAATAATACCCTATTTTCTAATTAGATTAGAAGGGTTAACTGATATCTTTATAAGAGGAGTCTTATATTAGATATCATGAGACGTGATTCCAATTATTGGAGAGTACGCTCTTTTTCTATGAGAGATAAAAAAAACTAGGGTTTTGCCAAACACCCATCTTCTTTAATCTTTCTTCTTTCTTGGTGGATCTCCTCTAGAGGCCAAACACTTGGGTGGCTAACATTGATTAAAGGACGGAACCAAACCCCGTGGATTCAAGTTGAACGCGAAAAGATTGGAGGTGAACTTATACCTGAGGAAGCTCGAAACTTCAAGGGTATGATTCTTGTTCTTCATATTTTCGTTTAATTAATAATTGTGCATAAAAGATGATCCGGGTATATGGTTTGTAAAATTTTTAAAACTTTAATTTTTCATGCGTCTGCTTATTTTGTGCAATTTGATTGCGTTCATGAATATTACAAACCTAATAGGACAAGGTTCAATCTTGTTATTCTTGTTATAGTTAAAATTCTTATTATTATTACTTACCTTTTTCCCAGAATTATTAGAAAAAGTGGTATCCCATTTCCTCTTATTTTTAAACCCACCTGAACTGGGTTCTGTCTTAGATTACCCCCCCCCCCCTCATTTTGACTCTTTTTATCTTTGTGAAATTTACTGAGGTTTTCATTTTCACTCTCAACTATGAAATCTTTCTCGAGTATTTCAGGAAAGGTCTTTATTTGGAAGATAGATAATTTACTACGTATCTGAGGTTTCAAACCTTCTTGATACCTTCGAGTCTTTCTAGGTTCAGTATCAACCTGATGCGGAACAAACCTGGACAGTTCGTTAAACTTAGTTGTATACTGGGATATAGTAAGTTTTCCTTGCTTTAATTCTAAGAATCGTACTTCCATACGATCCTTCAAAGATTATGAAAAATAGTTTTCAAAGAATAGTTCCTTGAATCTATCCCATGACACGACTTTAGTTTCTACACGACCCCTAGTGGATTCCCACCAATAATTTGCCACTTCTTTTAGGAAAAAGGTTGCAAAAACTATCTTTTGATTGTCATTAACATTAGTTACTAAGAAAAAATTTTCTATCTCAGTAATCCAAAATTTCGCATCAACAGGTTCAGATGTACCCTTAAACTCAGGTGGACCTACTAGTTTAAAGTCCTTAAATGGCGTGGTTTGAGTTGTAGGTCTATTTTGTACAACACCTAACAAAAGTTCTACTAACTGTTGGGTAGGGTTAACATCATTATCTATCTCTCGCCGAGGTCTTCTGGTTAGTGGCAGGATTCTAGAAAAACAAATATAAACATCCACAATAAGAATCTTATTTAAAAAAAACAAACATAATTTTTTATTCATACTTCACAACAGTAAATAACATAACCATCTAGTAGTTTTACACATAATAGTACTAGCTACAATACAAACAACAAATGCTCTTTTATTTATACTAGTATGGAGCACTTAGATTTCTATATTATAATCTAGAAATCATTAACTTCATCATAGGAATCCTGGATCATATGGCATACCATAGACTGGTGTATCAGATAAGCAGTCTTCTTCTCCTCCACTGGATATCGAACCACTCGACATTGTAAATCATTAAATACATCCCGAGTTCCTAAAGTAGACTTGGTTAACCTCGACTGTGTTTCCCTCCTACCACTCTATGCATGGTTCAGTAGTACTTTTAGTCGGTTATTGGTTCCCCTTTCATGCTCCAGCATACCATCGGCCAAATGTGCCATAAACTTCATTTGATCATTATCACTTTCTGATTTTTGTACTAGTGATGTCATTGCCTCTTCATGGTCTTCAATCCTCATCAATTGTCCTGCTACTGGATCCTCCTCTTCCTCAGCATCTAACAATTATTGATCATGAAGCAATTCTTCCTCTTCTGTATAACTATCTTCATCTGACTCAATTCTTGGTGGATTATTTACTATCGTCATTTCATCAGCATCGGAGTTGGCCATCCTATAAAAATAACTTCTTTATTATTTATACTTACAAAATTTTTACATAGAACATAAGGTTTTTAATGTTATTTTATGTGTATTATTTTTACGGACTCGAAGACTATATATAGACTATATACTAAGATACATCTTCCTTAGATCTATAGCCTAATGCTTTGATACCAAACTTATGATGCCCCAAGATTTATACTCCCATGGTATCCTATTTGGTGTTCACAACTAATCAATTGATGTAACGCATCCAAATCTATACACCCACAGTATCTGATTTGATGCTTATTGTAAAATCCCAAATTTTACGAATAAAGATTTAAATTTCTCGAAATATTTTTTTTATTATGGTGTGGATTTAATATAATGTTATAGTTGTGCTTAATATTTATAAATTTTGCAAAGTATGCAAGTTGTTTTATAATATTCGATTGGTCGGGAAATATTCTTTTTGTCGGGGAATATCAGTATGACGGTACAATCATTGGTTGACCCCACAACGGAATTATTGTCGGATTGAGAAAACGACAAAAATATTTATTGAAAATAACGGCGAAAGTTTTACCGTTAATACTGTTGAACTACTCGGTAGTAAAAGTACAGTAATATGCGTGGTTGTATAGTAGCACACTGTATTAATTATTGATGCTTACGTGAGAAGTCACTCAGTTTTGTTCAATTATTGCTATAATAATTACTGCATAGTATCTCACATTATTTGATTCAATTATTGTCAATATTTTATATATTATTAAATCAATAATTGAGACGACGAAGTTATTAACATTATTATTTGTAATATTAATGATGTCTAGAAGTTCTACCAAGGAGAGGTTTGGTCACCTAATTATGCGCCAATAGGGAGAAATCCTTATTGGAAAGCCCCCTCTTTCACAGGAGAACGACAATTCGATTAATAGTGTGAATTATAATAATGATGATGAAGTTTGTTTTATTAGTATTATTAATGTAATAAAATGAAAAGCTTTTTATATAAAATAGAATACTTTTATAAAGTTATTTATTTTATTAGACAATAATTAGAATATATTATATTTTATTATGCATAATGTTTTGCATAGTAAAATCTTTTTATATAAAATGTAATACTTTTATAAAGTTATTTATTTTATTAGACAATAATTAGAATATATTATATTTTATTATGCATAGTATTTGCATAGTGCCTGCATAGTATTTGTATAGTAAATTTTTTTTATATAAAACAGAATACTTTTATAAAGTTATTCGTTTTATTAGATTATAAATAGAATATATTATATTTTATTTAAAAAGATTTTGTTTTATTAGAATATTTTATTAAATCAATTTGGACCGCCCGTTTAAAAGTGAATCAATCTGAACCGTTCATGAATTAGTTACTATTCAATCCATTCTCCTATAAATAGAATCTCATTCCTTCATTATTTCTTACGAATTCACTGAAACTCTAGAGAGAGAAACTGTAGAGAGAATTCTTCTTCTATAATCTTGAGCGTATTTCTTTAGAGTTTAAGAAAGCTTTGAGCGTAGTGCAAGTTGTCTTCAAGTATATCCCCGCCCTACCCGTCGGAGTACTCTTCTTTATAAGGTAAGGGATATTATTTATTGTATTGTAAGAGGTATTATTTCTTTCGTATTCATGAAAAGAACTTCTGTTATTCCATTCTTTATAATTTTGTTGGAATAACCTGTATACGGGGACTACCCTATACTTGGTGAAATTCTTCTGTTATTCCATTCCTTATTATTATGTTGAATAACTCAGATATATCTAATCTTATACATGGTGAAATTCTTTTATTATTCCATTCTTTATTATTCTGTCGGAATATCTTGTCGGTGCGTTAGCGCATGACCTGGTTCCATTATTTATCATTCTGTTAGAATAACCTGTCTGTGCGGTTAATCGCATGCATGGTGAATTCTGTTGTTATTCCATTATTTATTATTCTGTTGGAATATCCTGTCTGTGCTTTTACGCATGACCTGGTTCCATTATTTATTATTCTATCGTAATATCACATCGTAAGCGTTACGCATGACACGTTTCATTCTTTCTTTATTATTCTGTTGGGAATAACCTGTCTGTGTAGTCTATCGCACGCATGGTGAATCCTTCTGTTATTCCATTCGTTATTATTTTGTTGGAATAACATGTATATGTGGATTACCACATACATGGTGAATAATCCTTTATATTCATTTCTTATTAAATTGTGGAAATGATCTGTTTACGTGAATTATGATAAAAGTCATAATATAAGCATTGGACAGTTGATTATGATGAAAGTCATAATAAAAGCATTGGACTAATGAAAATCATGGGTATATGAAATATTAGTAAGTGTTATGATAAGTTATGTTGGTTATTATGTGAAAACATGAAAGTTTCTTAAAAATCACAAAGGATTGAAAATCAGATTTTTGGTGAAAATGGAATATGAAATTCAATTGACCATATCTCCTATTCTATTTCGAATTTTTGAGTGTGGTCAAGTCCTAGAGTTAGATCTATGAGTTTTTTAACTTATCCAAGTGAAATCACTAGAAAAGGTGTTGTAGATTTTCGTGTCGATTGAATTTAGCAAAGGAGTCAAAAACTGAAAATTTCCAAAAAGGCTACTGCCCAAAAGTTTAAAAGGGCTGTTTTGGCCACTTAATTTGTGAGAAAAATTCCGGGCTTTTGGGACATGAAAATATATGGTATAAAGTACCTCCTGTCCAAAAATGAGTTCATTCTGACTTAAAATGAGCAAGTTATGACCATTTCAATATTTAGGTTTTTTTGACAAAAAATGCTATAACCGGAGTTCTATAACTCAGATGACCATGAGATTTAAATTGGAAGATCACGTTAACATGTATAAGATCCTACCAAGATTTGGGAATTTCTAGAGTTAAACTTGAGGTAGCTAATTTCTTATGGAATTAATTAGAAATTGATTTTTGAAAAATAGTAAATGAATTTTAAAAATTCCGAGAAAACTATATGTTCAATATGGGACTATATTCTGTTAAATTCCACAAAAGAAATATTTTTAGGACTGATTTGGTATTTTTCATGAAAATGAACTAGTTATGAGTAAATGAATTAAAAATTCGTGTATCTTCCAACCCGACATATGGTGCTCCACTCACTTAACATCCATACAATCATTCCATTGAAATACAACAAAATGAATGTAATTACTATCTTCTTATTACAATCAAAGTATAATCCTTCCTGTGTTCATAAACCGTTACATCGCTCATTGTTCATAATGTATAATACATACAAACTTACTAAACTATTACACAATGCCTAAGCATCCATCTTAGCTTTGCCTCTTTATCTCTCTTGGCATTCACAAGACGCTCATCTTTAATCGCAGCTTATATAATTCACGCAAGAAGTGAGTATGACAAATTTCAACAAGTTTAATCAAGGATAATAGAATACCACATTCGTGAATTATATAACAATTCCAACATAATCAACAATAGTTATGAAGTATTATGAATCAATAATACTTTAATAGCTCATAACATCAATTCCCAAAGTATAGAATAGATTAGAATTCTAACCTATCGATAGACCATGAACAAGAATTTTCAGCTTTTCATACTTGAAAAGGAGTCCACAAAGACTAAGGTCGCTTCATCCGATAACTTACGAGCACTTCTAGGTGATCAAATTATAGTACTTTCTATGTTGATCAACACTCATTCATTAAACGATTTACGCTTAATATTTTTGGCAACTCGCGTGCCCATCAAATAATCGATGAAAAATACTTTTGTTTGTTCATAGACAAACCTTACCTTCACGTCCGCATTCAATTACTTGCATAGATAACGCTAATATTTCTATATAGAATGATATGAATAATAATCAATCTATATATTACTTAATAGTCTAGCCGAAAGTTAAAATCTGCATCGAATTTTTTCTTTAAAAACAAGTCTTGCAATTCAAATTCAACGAATCACATAAAACTTGGCTAACTTGAAAGTTAGACAAGCATTAAGAAAACTTGCCTTTCAAATATCTTCAAAATAACTTACTCGACCGACTACAACTTTTACAGAATCTACATGATATATTCACATAAAGACACCGTAATTAGCTAACAAATAAATGTTTCATACCAACTTTTTCTCTTCTATGTCTTAGTTAACTTAATAACTTTATTAAAGTCAACATGACTTATTACCCTTCGTCCCGCTTTTATTACTCAACTAACGTTATTAACCTGACTCAAACATCATTGATAAAGTACCAACTTTGTTCATCGCTCTTAACTTGTTAACATGCATTCAATTCCTAAGTTTTAATACCATATACCTTAGTATAGGTAGTATAGAATAGCTTTAATACACTTATGAAGTGTACAAACATTACCCCTTTAGGTCCCCCGAACAATTGAAGTTCAAAACCTAAATCACTATCAAAACCTTTAACTCATGCATGCAGCATGCTTATTATATAATATTAGATCAAGGCATCAATGCTGCCAGCTAGCAGCAGTAGTATTATGTCTCGCCTCTCAGCGCATACAATGAGACAAAGTATGCCATGCGCCCATTTAGCAAGTAGAAATACCGTATCGCTAAGTTTGCATGCATGCATTAATTTTACACTATGTCCGCAATCACGCATGCTGCACTCTCGCATCAGATTTCAACAATTTTTGAAAATTTTTGTGAAATTCCCGGCCATAATTTCTTCGTTATAAGTCTGATTTGGTCCGCTCAAAAGCCTACACGCCATAAATGACATAATCTACGCTGCTCATATAAGAATTCAACACTTTCAATCCAATAACTCAAAATTCACTATCGAGTTCATTTTTTAGACGCTCAGAACGCTAATGAGCGCTCAATGCTCGCTTTTTCGCTTTTAAGTCGAATCCGACGATTCTCGAACCCACAACTCTTAATCACCCTATCTCACGTGTTGACATTGAAAACCAACGCTTTCAAGTCTCACGGCAACTTTTGACCCTTAATCCGAATTTCAACGCTTTCGACGCTTAACGCCTATTTCCGTGAAATTCGCCATAACTTCAAGCATTAGCGTTTCTCTAAGCCAAATCACATGGAATACTCCATGGATTTCATATCTACATCCTAACCAAACAAGATGCATATATTAACGTATTGATGGAGTTCAATCGCTTATAAACAATCGATCTCAACAAATAATATTTTCATGGTTCAAAACTATATTAAACCTTATGATTCTTATAATCTCATGACTTGTAGAGATTGAATCTATGGTAAGTCATCTTTAATCCCCTCATACAAGACATATACCACCCATTCTATGATTCTCTAAGATAAAAGAAAATCTAAAAGAGATGGAAATGAAAACAAGAAGTATTACCTCAAGAACTCTTATGAAACTCTCTTGAAAACTCTAAGATCAAGCTTCCAAAGTGAAGGATTTTGTGAGTCTAGCTCTCTTTTCTCTCTCAATAATCTAGGTTGGAAATTTGTAAAACTCCAAATGAAACAATCTAGCCTCTTATTTATAGGAAACTAGAATGGAGGGTAATTTGACTTTAAACCACAAACCTCCTTACTATTTCATGTGTGGTCACTAAGTAAAATACTTGGTGACCAAGCCTCAAACTTGGCTTTCACACACCAAGTGGTCGGCCCACCTCTTGCCATGTGACATCCCATGGGTTGCCCCATGGGTTTTACCCATTCTATAACCCACCTGCTCGATCCACTCGCTTCGGCTTTTAATGAATCGGGCTTAACTAACTTAACAATGGGCCTCGACTTGGGCTTAACCCATCAATCTCTTTGGGCTTGGTCATTCAATTGATTGGGCTAATTCTAATCCAACACAATTGAATTAGTCATTAAGTCTTAACTTAATTCTATAATACTTAATCGTATCCCATACGCATAATTCACGATTCTTCTCCAGATACTACTCGCATAATAATCGATTGTATTCAGATTTACTCAACGATATACATAGATACTAAATAGTATCATAAATGTATAACACTCGCATTAACCCTAACGCCATTCCTTCTACGCATATTATTTCCTTCTCGAAATCAATATACTCAACCCTTAGGTTTTAAGTCCGCAGCGAAAAATCACGCTTTGCTATAAATGAAATATTATCGATATTCCATCTAATCTCAATATTCTATCATCACGCTTTCTTCTAATTTCAAAATAATTCCCCAATGTAAATGGATGAATAGTGTTTTTACTAAAATTTCTCGAAAAACAATTATTTTCGCCTTGAAAATTCCAAACAAATAATTCTAGCACGGGTTGCCGTATTACTAACCACGTTAGCACATTCTAGGTCATGAATCCACCTTCACATAGCTTACTCATTATAATAATCAATTAAATTCATTTAATTCACATAATCAAATAAAAATTTAATTGTCATAAAAATCCCATTTTCTCTGCATACATTCTCTCCCCCTTATAAGGATTCTCGTCCCCGTAATCTTAGCTTATAATTACATAAACAAATGAGGAAAATCTTCCTTCATTTTACTTTCGAGCTCCCACGCTGCTTTCTTCAAAGATTGTGGTTTCTCCATAACACCTTCACCAAGGTATTACCTTATTTCTTAAAACTTGTTCCTTCCTATCAATAATTTGAACTGAAGTTCCTCATAGGACAAGTCTTTCTCTATTTGAATAGATTCATACTCTATTACGTGTTTATAGTCCCATTTATAAGGACGCAACATCGATATATGAAACACATTATGAATGCGTTCCATCTCCTGGAGGTAAAGCTACTTCATAAGCTACCTCTCCTACCCTTCTTAAAATCTCAAAAGGTCCTACAAACCTTGACTTAACTTCCTTTTCTTCCAAAAACGTATCTTCCCTTCCAAGGCGATACTTTTAGAAAAACAAAGGATCCTACATCGAATTCTCTTTTCTCTCGTGAGGATCTCGATACTTCTTCCGCCTATCTTGAGCAAAGAATTAATCGAGTACGATTAATCTTCACCATGTCCGCCGCCCCATGTACCATCTCAGTCCCAACATCCGACGCTCACCCACCTCATCCCAACACAATGGAGTTCGCATTTCCTTCCATACAACGCTTCGTAAGGCAAGATGCCTATACTAGCGTGAAAACTATTGTTGTATAAAAAATTCCACCAACGGTAGATATTCGTCCCAACTCCCTTTGAAATCCATAACGCAAGATCTTAACATATCTTCTAGCATTTGAATTGTCCTCTTCACTCACCATCCGTCTCCGAGGATGATACGCCATACTCAATCTTAATCGCTGTTCCCATTTGCTCTCTGCAAACTCCTCCAAAAGTTCGATGTGAATCGTGGATCACGATCCGACACGATCGAAACAGTACTCCATGTCCGGAAATAATTTCTCGACATACAAATTTTAGCTAACTCGATCCAAGTTATACTTGACTCCTATTGGTAGAAAATGAGCCGATTTTGTCAATCGATCCACTATCACCCAAATAGCATCGTATCCTTTTCTAGTTGTCTAAGTCCCACCACAAAGTCCATCAGGATGTGCTCCCACTTCCACTGAATTTCTAATCTGCTGCAACAACCCGCTAGGTCGTTGGTGTTCAAATTTTAACTTTTGACAAGTTAAGCACCTACTAACGATTCTCGCTATCTCCTCTTCATGTTCGCCACCAAAAGTTCTCGACGAAGGTCTTGATACATCTTCGTATTACGGATGTGTATCGAAAATACCTCAACTATGAGCCTCCATCATTATTTCCTCCTTTAATTCGGGATCATTCGAACCCAAATTCTTCCTTCAAAACGAAGTAATCCTCCTTATCGAGGTTATACTTAGTCTTCTCTTCATCTTCTACCCTCTTCTTCATCTGCTTGCATTCCTCGCTGCTCGATTGTACTCCCCTAACCCGCCCCACTATGGTCTTCATTGGGTTTCCATGGAAAATAACATTTCCACCGCCTCCTCCTCCGTAACTTAACTTCTAATTCCATGTTTGCTTATCGTCATTATCAACTCATTCTCGAAGTTGTTAACATCGATGCTTTCTCTCTACCCTTCCTACTTAGCGATCGGCTACTACATTTGCTTTCCCCGATGATGATATAAAATATCACAAATATAATCTTTTATTAACTCTAACCACCTTCTCTCTCCTCATGTTCAACTCCTTCTCGTGTGAAGATATATTTTTGCACTTTTGTGGTCCGTGTATATCTCACACTTCTCACCATAAAGATAATGCCTCCATATCTTTAAGGCAAAACTACAAATGCCAATTCCAAATCATGAGTAGGATAGACCTTCTCATAATCCTTCAATCGACGCGATGCATACGCAATGACTTTTTGCCATGCGCAGCATGAGCACGCAACCCAAATTCTTTATGCGAAGCATCGCTATACACTATAAAATTCCCTCAGATCGCCTGCAAGGACAATACAGTGCCTCACTTAATCTCTTTTTCAACTCCCAAAACTGCTTTCACATTTTTCACCCCACACATACTTCACCGACTTTCTCTGCCGATTTGTCAACGAGTAGCTATTTTAGAAAAGTCCTAATGAACCTTCTATAAGATCCCGCTAACCCCGTAAAAACTCCAAACCTCAACATGCATTTTTTAGTTGCTCCCATTCATTAACCGCTTCTACTTTTGCTTGGATCTACTAAAATGCCATCCTTATCAATAACATGCCCTAGAAATCAGATTTCTCTCAAGCCAAAATTCACACTTCGTGAATTTCGTGATACAACTTCTCCTTCCTTAGTGTTTCCAACACTATTCTTAAATGTTTCGCATGATCTTCCTCGCCGCCTTTGAATAGACTAGAATATCATCAATGAACACTACGACAAAACTTGTCCAAATATTATTTGAACACTCGCTCATCATATCCATAAATGCGGTCGGCATTAGTCAACCCAAACGACATTACCGTAAACTCAGAATGACCATAACGAAGTTCTCAACGCCGCCTTAGGTACATCCTCCTTCCTCACCTTTAACGATGATACCCCGCATGAAATCTATCTTAGAAAAATACTTTTGCCCTTTCAACCGATCAAATAGATCATCGATCCCGGGCAACGGGTATTTATTCTTAATCGTTAACTTGTTCAACTCTCGATAGTCGATACAAAGTCTTAACGACCCATCCTTCTTCTTTTTACAAACAACACCGGTGTTCCAAGGAGACACACTTTGCTGAATGTACTTTCCTATCTAATAGTTCTTGTAATTGAACCATTAACTCCTTCATCTCAACCGGCGCCATCCGATATGGTGCCCTTGAAACCGTGTCGCTTCCCTGTAATGTATCAATTACAAACTCACCTCCCCGTCCTCGGTGAATACCCAGAACTCCTCCGTAAATACATCCGCGAACTCCTCACTATAGGTATCTCGTCCAAGGATGTTCCCACTCTTTGGGTATCCACAACATGGCATGTATAACCTACACACCCTTTTCAACATCTTCCTAGCTTGTGTCATCGATGACAAACAAGAGCGCCTCTCTATGATTTACTATCAAGAACACTACCTTGGTTTTCTTAGAAAGTCAAGGTTTACACTTTTCCTATGGCAATCTATAATCGCCTTATGGTTAACCAACCAATCCATACCAAGAATTACATCAATTTTTTTAACCTTATTTGCACTAAAATCTACCGATAACTTATTCCTCTAATTTCTACGCAAACAATCCTTATGAATATGTTCAATGGGATTATCTCTTCGCTTGCTACCTTAACGCCTAAAGGTATAGGTAACTTCTCGTGATTAAACCTAATCGCTTAGCAAATTCACATGCTATAAAAGAACAAGTAAAGACCCGAGTCAAATAAAGACATAAGCATTTATCTTATCGACCGAATGATACCTACTACCACATCCGCTGATGCAACCGCATCTTGATAAATATATTAAACGACGAAATAGAGGGGTCTACCCAATCGATGGTGTTGGTCCAAGAATGGCTAATTTACCACTACCGTAACTCTTATTCCCTCTAAACCCTTCTTCGGGCAATTCTTGCCATGTGGTCCATCGACCCACGCATAAAACATCCCCGGTTCTTCTTAGGGTTAGGACAAATAAGGTGACAAATGCCCTCCCCGCCCACAGCTTGTAGAGATACCGCTTCCCTTTAAACAAACTCCCACATGTGAGGCTTTCCGCATGTCTTACATGCTTCCGCCCTCCGCTTGGGATCTCCTCGCTTACCCCCGCATATTCCTGTGGTTAAAACTTTTTTTCTTTGTTGTTGCCTTGCTCACCGCAACTTCAAATTTTACTACCTCCCTCTAACTTGCTCTTTATCTTTCGCTTTTTTTGGGTAATCGAGACAATGCCTCACCACCACCTTTTTAACTATTATCGCTTTTCCGTAATGGTCCCAGAGGAAGCACTCTAAAAAATCGATATCCTACTATAGAGCTGTGGTTTTAAGCCCCGCCAAACTCTCGCGCTTTTCTCTCTCCTCAGATCCACCGGTGTGGAGCAAATCTCCAATTCATTAAACTTGGCATGATACTCGGGAACTCATATATCCCCTCGCTAAGTTCTAGGAACTTAATTTCCATCCTACCCTCATGATGCTAGTAGGGAAATAGTTCTCAAGAAAACCTTCTTAAACTGCTCCCACGTAATGCCTCTCGTCCTAGCTCCCACCCCGTGAGCCTCCCACCAAGAGTTGGCTTCCCCTTCATCATGTAAGTCGCAAAAGAAGTCTTTTATGCCACCTACGCTTGTTATCACAAACGCCTTTTCAATCTCTCTAACCCATGTTCTGGGCTTCTAACGGGTCCGCTGCTCTCTAACTCTGGAGGACCCACACTTTAAAGTCCTTAAAGGTAGTTGTTCTTGCTACCCCTGTGAGCTACAGAATCCCACCCCCACTTGGTTAAATGCAAATTAATAAATTAACGAACTCTTGCATAGGGTTATTAGACCCCCGATTCTCATTATGAGACTCTCGCTTCTTGGTTACGCTGTCTCTCCTCTCTGATATAATAATTCCTTAAATAAATAAAGCTTCATTATTATCTATTTAACTACTCTTGCTATCATTCTCAAACAACAACAACCATTCATACCACAACAAGCACATTTAATAAAAAAACTTCATTATATAAATATGCTTTCATAGTCAAAACTATTTACATCATGTTCCTTTAGCCAAAAGCTATTACATACTATCCCATGATCGCTTTCTACAAAAAATTGGGATTTACAAAAAGACTACCCTTTAATTATACAAAAGAGGGTTTTACGTCACTACTACATACAAAAAAGATCTAATGATCTATTAACACCGTCGAACGACATTCTCATATTTCGATTTGCCAAGATCGACACTATATCTCGACTTTATGGTATGTCGAATCCGTCTCGACTCAATAGAATAACAAGCAATTTTCACTTGAAATCCTCATGAGCGCATTCGTGGATGTATGACATCCTAGCTATCTTCCTCGTCTTTCTCAACCAGCTTTTTTTGTAGCTCAAGGACCTCATCCTTATAGTCACGAGCCTTATCACCATAAGCACTTTCTCATCGTGTTCGACTCAAAGTCCGCCTCAGCAGATTCTTTTCACCCTCATATAAGGCGCTTATCTCCTCATTCTGTCTCTACTACATCACATGCAATGCACACATTCCTATCCAACACAAACAGAGATACAATGCTCTCATTGCATCCGGAGGTGTCGCTCTCCCGAGTAGGCACCACCAGATAACTCGATGTCACCTCCATCTCCTCCTCCACGCCTAGCATCTCATAAGGTATGATGCTAACCCCATGGTCTCCTCGTAGTATTCCTCCTCGTAGATGTACTCCTCAATGTCCGAGTCATCTAGTATAACTATCTGCACTTCCGCCAATCGGCATTGGTACTATCTCAACTTGATTCATCGAATCCTCACTTATCATTTCCACGTTTCTAAACATCAAGCTATCGATTGACATCTACAAACACATAACACGCTTGATTAGTACATAATACACAATAGTATAAGCACAAATCACATTTAATATCTTTAAGATTAATTTCCATCTTTTAATCCTTTCGATATCGAAGTTATCTCAATACCTTATTAATTCAATGGACTTGAATTTCATTCTTCTGACTTTACCTTCCTTACGAGGTTATTAGCCTAAGGTTTTCCCCTTAAGTTTTATAACCTAAGGCTTTGATACTAACCTCATGACGCCCCCCAAATTCGTGTATCTTCCAACCCGATATACGGTGCTCCACTATACTAACATCCATACAATCATTCCATTGAAATACAACAAAATGAATGTAATTACTATCTTCTTATTACAATCAAAGTATAATCCTTCCTGTGTTCATAAACCGCTACATCGCTCATTGTTCATAATGTATAATACATACAAACTTACTAAACTATTACACAATGCCTAAGCATCCATCTTAGCTTTGCCCTTATCTCTCTTGGCATTCACAAGACGCTCATCTTTAATCGCAGCTTATATAATTCACGCAAGAAGTGAGCATGACAGCTCAACAAGTTTAATCAAGGATAACAGTAATACCACATTCGTGAATTATATAACAATTCCGACATAACTGAACAATAGTTATGAAGTATTATGAATCAATAATACTTTAACAGCTCATAACATCAATTCCCAAAGTATAGAATAGATTAGAATTCGAACCTACGATAGACCATGAACAAGAATTTCAGCTTTCATACTTGAAAAGGAGTCCACAAAGACTAAGGTCGTTCATCCGATAACTTACGAGCACTTCTAGGTGATCACCTATAGTACTTTATGTTGATCAACACTCATTCATTAAACGTATTTACGCTTAATATTTTTGGCAACTCTCATGCGCCCATCGAATAATCGATGAAAATACTTTTGTTTGTTC
This sequence comes from Panax ginseng, assembly GCA_020205605.1. Taxonomy (NCBI): domain Eukaryota; kingdom Viridiplantae; phylum Streptophyta; class Magnoliopsida; order Apiales; family Araliaceae; genus Panax; species Panax ginseng. The sequence goes on along the minus strand of CM035128.1, from coordinate 113,187,040 downwards.
ATGACAAACCTTACCTTCACGTCCGCACCAATTACTTGCATAGATATAGCGTTAACATTTCTATATAGAAAGATATGAATAATAATCAATCTATATATTACTTAATAGTCTAGCCGAAAGTTAAAATCTGCATCGAATTTTCTTTAAAAACAAGTCTTGCAATTCAGCCAACGAATCACATAAAACTTGGCTAACTTGAAAGTTAGACAAGCGTTAAGAAAACTTGCCTTCAAATATTTCAAATAACTTACTCGACCGACCACAACCTTTTACAAAATCTATCTACATGATATATTCACATAAAGACAATCGTAATTAGCTAACAAATAAATGTTTCTACCAACTTACCAACTTTTTCTCTTCTATGTCTTAGTTAACTTAATAAACTTTATTAAAGTCAACATGACTTATTACCCTTCATCCTAGCTTTATTACTCAACTTACGTTATTAACCTGACTCAACATCGCTTGATAAAGTACCAACTTTGTTCATCGTTCTTAACTTGTTAACATGCATTCAATTCCTAAGTTTTTAACACCATATACCTTAGTATAGGTAGTATAGAATAGCTTTAATACACTTATGAAGTGTACAAACATTACCCCTTTAGGTCCCCTCGAACAATTGAAGTTCAAAACCTAAATCACTATCAAGAACCTTGAACTCTCATGCATGCATACATGGCTATATAATAATACTAGATCGGCGGTCATGCATGCCAGCTAGCAAGGTTCGATTTTTGGCCTTTATGATGGCCATGAGATGATTACTATGCTATGCCACCATTTAGCAAGAAGTAAATGCCTCATGTGCCATGCGCCGCATATGCAAGAATTTATATATTACTATACGTCGCGCCACATGCAGACCTCAATTATTAGATTTCAACAATTTTTGAAAATTTTTAGAAATTCCTGGGCATAATTTCTTCGTTATAAGTCCGATTTGGTCCGCTCAAAAGCCTACACATCCATAAATGACATAATCTACGCTGCTCATATAAGAATTCAACACTTTTGAATCCAATAACTCAAAATTCACTATCGAGTTCATTTTCAGACGCTCAGAAACGCGAATGAGCCGCTCAATGCTCGCTTTCTTCATTTTAAGTCGAATCCGATGATTCTCGAACCCACAACTCTTAATCACCCTATCTCACGTGTTGACATTGAAAACCAACGTTTTCAAGTCTCACGAAACTTTTGACCCTTAATCCAAATTCAACGCTTTTGGACGCTTAACGCCTATTTCCGCGAAATCCGCCATAACTTCAAGCATTAGCGTTTCTCTAAGCCAAATCACATGGAATACTCCATGGATTTCATATCTACATCCTAACCAAACAAGATGCATATATTAACGTATTGATGGAGTTCAATCGCTTATAAACAATCGATCTCAACAAACAATATTTTCATGGTTCAAACTATATTAAACCTTATGATTCTTATAATCTCATGACTTAGAGAGATTGAATCTATGGTAAGTCATCTTTAATCTCTCATACAAGACATATACCACCCATTCTATGATTCTCTAAGATAAAAGAAAATCTAAAAGAGATGGAAATGAGAAACAAGAAGTATTACCTCAAGAACTCTTATGAAACTCTCTTGAAAACTCTAAGATCAAGCTTCCAAAGTGAAGGATTTGTAAGTCTAGCTCTCTTTCTCTCTCAAATAATCTAGGTTGGAAATTTGTAAACTCCCAAATGAAACAATCTAGCCTCTTATTTATAGAAAACTAGAATGGAGGGTAATTTGACTTTAAACCACAAACCTCCTTACTATTCATGTGTGGTCACCAAGTAAAATACTTGGTGACCAAGCCTCAAACTTGGCTTGCACACCAAAGTGGCCGCCCACCTCTTGCCATGTGTGACATCCCATGGGTTGCCCCATGGGTTTTACCCATTCTAAGAACCCACCGCTCGATCCACTGCTCTGGCTTTTAATGAATCGGGCTTAACTAACTTAACAATGGGCCTCGACTTGGGCTTAACCCATCAATCTCTTTTGGGCTTGGTCATTCAATTGATTGGGCTAATTCTAATCCAACACAATTAAATTAGTCATTAAGTCTTAACTTAATTCTATAATACTTAATCGTATCCCATACGCATAATTCACGATTCTCTCCAGATACTACTCGCATAATAATCGATTGTATTCAGATTTACTCAACGATATACATAGATACTAAATAGTATCATAAATGTATAACACTCAGATTAACCCTAACGCCATTCCTTCTACGCATATTATTTCCTTCTCGAAATCAATATACTCAACCCTTAGGTTTTAAGTCCAAGCAGCGAAAAACTACGCTTGCCATAAATGAAATATTATCGATATTCCATCTAATCTCAATATTCTATCATCACGCTTTCTTGAAATTTCAAAATAATTCCCCAAATGTAAACAGATGAATAGTGTTTTATACGAAAATTTCTCGAAAACAATTATTTTCGCCTTGAAAATTCCAAACAAATAATTCTAGCACGGGCCGTATTACTAACCACGTTAAGACATTCTAGGTCATAGAACAACCTTCACATAGCTTACTTTGACATAATAATCAATTAATTCAATTCATTTAATTCATTTAATTCATAATCAAATAAAATTTAATCATAATAAATCCATTTTCTATTGTGTTATCCGATGTGCGATGCTTGAATGTAAGCACTCTTTTCGCGTAATATAAGATATTAGAGATGGAATCGAGAATGCTATGATCAAAGTTCTGATGAAAGAAGAAGCAAATGAATGAATGAGAATAGATGATGCATGGGTAAAAGCTGCACGACGCGTTGATATTGTAGAAGAAGACGTCCGATCTAATAAGGCCAAAATAGATGAAATGGATTTCATTTTTGACAAGAATTGGGAGAATCCAACATCGAGTTCGAATTACCTTTTGCGTAATCTGGCCAACCCCAATTCGACATGGATCGAGAATAATGATTCAATCATGGATCGTGAATGTGACGAAGCAATTGAGGTGGAATGTACTCTACAATAAAGTTAAGTCCAATTGGGATGTCCTGCAAGTCAAAAGTCCTAGTTTTGAGTGAGAGCGTTTGTCGAGGGAACCCGAACGAAGTTATCACGGGTAAGCTAATCATAAACTATAGCAAAGTTTATACTTTATTTGATACTAGTTCTACCCACTTTTTCATTTCTACTACTTGCGCTCAACGTTTAAATTTGACTCCGGAGAAATTAGACTTTGACTTATCTATTGAAACTCAATTGGGAGAAACCTTTGTTACATCCATTGTTTATAAGTCTTGTTTGATTCAAATCGATAACCGCACGTTACCTGTCGTTCTTATTTCTTTGAAAATACTTGCATTTGAGGTGATTTTAGGGATTGATTGGTTAACTACTCATCATGCTAAAATTGATTATTTTCGTAAGGTTGTTAGCTTTCATATTCCTAACCAACCTATTATGTGAATTCAAGCAACCAAACCACTAAAATCAATCACTGTCATCTCAAGCCATAAAGCTATTCGTTTATTGAAAAACAAATGTCAAGCTTTCTTAGCTCATGTCACGGATTTAAATAAAAATATGTCAGATTTTAATGATATTTCTTTTGTTAATAAATTTCCTGACGTATTCTTGAAGACTTCTTATCCTACCCTATAGCGTGAAATCAAATTTTGTATTGACCCCAGTACAAAACCCATTTCGTATAACTTACAAATGATGAAGAAAGAGTTAAAGACTCTAGGGACCCACGTGAAGATAATAAATATACGAGTAGAATTGACTTTAATCGATAAAGTTAAAGCCGCTCAAACTACACACCTGGAGCTGATGAATGTGAAGAAGAAGGTTCAAGAAGGCGTTATCTCAACCCTCGATTTTATTGGCCCATTTGAAATCCTTGATCAAGTAAGAACTGTGGCCTATAGACTCGTTTTACCGCCAAATATGTTGCGTGTTCATAACGTTTTATCACGTACCGATGTTATGTAAATATGTGGATGACCCAAACCAAATTATTGATTTAGAATCGAACAAGATAGCAGAAGATTTAACGTGTGAGGAAATACTTGTTAAACGCTTGGATAAGAAAGAACATATTATACGCTAAAAGGTTATTTAGAAATCTGACGAGGTATCCTCATCTGTTCGGCATATCAGGTACGTACGTAAATTTCGAGGGTAAAATTTCATAAGGAGGGGAGATTGTAAAATCCCAAATTTTACAAATAAAGATTTAAATTTCTCGAAATATTTTTTTATTATGGTGTGGATTTAATATAATGTTATAGTTGTGGTTAATATTTATAAATTTTGCAAAGTATGCAAGTTGTTATATAATATTCGATTGGTTGGAAAATATTCTTTTTGTCGAGGAATATCCGTATGACGGTACAATCATTGGTGGACTCCACAACGGAATTATTGTCAGATTAAGAAAACCACAAAAATATTTTAATAAAAATAACGGAGGAAGTTTTACCATTAATACTGTTGAACTACTCGGTAGTAAAAGTATAGTAATATGTGTGGTTGCATAGTAGCACACGGTATTGATTATTGATGCTTACGTGAGAAGTCACTCAGTTTTGTTCAATTATTGGTACAATAATTGATGCAAAGTATCTCACGTTATTTGATTCAATTATTGTCAATATTTTATATATTATTAAATCAATAATTGAGACGACGAAGTTATTAACATTATTATTTGCAATATTAACGATGTCTCAGAAGTTCTCGCCAAGAGAGGTTTGGTCACCTAATTACGCCCATAGGGAGAAATCCTTATTAGAAGCCCCTCTTTCCTTGGGAACGACATTGCCGATTAATAGTGTGAATTATAATAATGATGATGAAGTTTGTTTTATTAGTATTATTAATGTAATATAATGTAAATTTTTTATATAAAATAGAATACTTTTATAATGTTATTTGTTTTATTAGACAATAATTAGAATATATTATATTTTATTATGCATAGTGTTTTGTATAGTAAAATCTTTTTATATAAAAAAAATACTTTTATAAAGTTATTTTTTTATTAGACAATAATTAGAATATATTATATTTTATTATGCATAAGCCCGTATAGTGCTCGCATAGTGTTTGCATAGTAAAATATTTTAATATAAAACAGAATACTTTTATAAAGTTATTCGTTTTATTAGATTATAAATAGAATATATTATATTTTATTTTAAAAAAATTTGTTTTATTAGAATATTTTATTAAATCAATCTGGACCATCCTTTAAAAGTGAATCAATCTGGACCGTTCATGAATTAGTTACTATTCAATCCATTCTCCTATAAATAGAAGCTCATTCCTTCATTATTTCTTATAAATTCACTGAAACTCTAGAGAGAGAAACTGTAGAGAGAATTCTCTTCTATAATCTTGAGAGTATTTCTTTAGAGTTTAAGAAAACTTTGAGCATAGTGCAAGTTTTCTTCAAGTATATCCCCGCCCTACCCATCGTAGTACTCTTCTTTATAAGGTAAAGGATATTATTTGTTGTGCCGTAAGAGATATTATTTCTTTCGTATTCATGAAGAGAACTTCTGTTATTCCATTCTTTATTATTTTGTTGGAATAACCTGTATACGGGGACTACCCTATACATGGTGAAATTCTTCTGTTATTCCATTCCTTATTATTCTGTTGGAATAACCTGTATATGCGAAGTTCCGCATACATGGTGAAATTCTTCTATTATTCCAGTCTTTATTATTCTGTCGGAATATCCTGTCGGTGCGTTTACGCATGACCTGGTTCCATTATTTATCATTCTGTTGGAATAACGTGTCTGTGCGGTCTATCGCATGCATGTTGAATTCTGTTGTTGTTCCATTATTTATTATTTTGTCGAAATATCATGTATGTGCGTTTACGCATGACCTGATTCCATTATTTATTATTCTGTCGAAATATCCTGTCTATGCGTTTACGCATGACCTGGTTCCATTCTTTATTATTCTGTTGGGAATAACCTGTCTGTGCAGTCTATCGCACGCATGGTGAATCCTTCTGTTATTCCATTCATTATTATTCTATTGGAATAACCTGTATATGCGGATTACCACATACATGGTGAATAATCCTTTATATTCATTTCTTATTAAATTGTGGAAATGATCTGTTTACGTGAATTATGATGAAAGTCATAATATAAGCATTGGACTGTTGATTATGATGAAAGTCATAATAAAAGCATTGGACTAATGAAAATCATGGGTATATGTAATATTAGTAAGTGTTATGATAAGTTATGTTGGTTATTATGTGAAAACATGAAAGTTTCTTAGAAATCACAAAGGATTGAAAGTCAAATTTTGGTGAAAATGGAATATGAAATTCAATTGACCATATCTCCTATTCTATTTCTAATTTTTGAGTGTGGTCAAGTCCTAGAGTTAGATCTATGAGATTTATAACTTATCTAAGTGGAATCACTCGAAAACATGTTGTAGATTTTCATGTGGACTGATTTTAGCAAAGGAGTCAAAAACTGAAAATTTCCAAAAAGGCTACGCCTGTAAGTTTAATAGGTCAAGCTTACCACTTAATTTGTGAGAAAAATTCTGGCCTTTTGGGACATGAAAATATATGGTATAAAGTACCTCCTGTCCAAAAATGAGCTCATTCCGACTTAAAATGAGCAAGTTATGACCATTTCAATATTCAGGTTTTTTCGACGAAAAACGCTATAATCGGAGTTCTATAACTTCGATGCCCATGAGATTTAAACTGGAAGATCACGTTAACATGTATAAGCTCTTGCCAAGATTTGAGAATTTCTGGAGTTAAACTTGAGGTAGCTAATTTCTTAAGGAATTAATTAGAAATTGATTTTTGAAAAATAGTAAATGATTTTTAAAAATTCCAAGAAAACTATATGTTCAATATGGGACTATATTCTGTTAAATCCCAGAAAAAAAATAATTTTGGGACTGATTTGGTATTTTTCATGAAAATGAACTAGTTATGAGTAAATAAATTAAATATGTTATGTGAAGTAACAAAATTGGTAAATAGGATTTTATGGCTTGAAAATCATATATAGGGTATATGCAGATTTTTGATAAGGGATTTGATCATTAGTGATGAAATCTTATGAGTATGACATTTTTGAATGATTAAATGCATTATTTGGTAAAGTGTAAACAATTGAAATAAATTATTTATAAGTTTAAGAAGTGATTAAAATATTATTATAATATTAATAATATTAGATTATGAGTTTATTAAGTGATCGATAATATTTAGATAAATTTAAAGTCTTTAAATATTTATCCTTGTTTTCGTTTGATTAATGCTTATATCATCGTCATCATTCTCATATTTATATTGTGATAAAAGTCATCTTTGACTTACGTGCATAGATGGACTTGGTGTGATTATGACCAGGGATTATTCGGTATAGTCATGCCCGTAATGGGACGAATGATGTGGTAAAAATCCTCAGTGGCCTGTAGTGCGTTGATGGATAGTTTTTGGTATGATTATGACTAGGGATTATTCTAAGATAGTATAGTCATGACCATTGATGATTTAATGAATATCCTTGGCCCGTAAAGTGCGTGGATGATTCGATGATGTGGTTTATTTATTGTCGAGTCTCAAATGATAAAGAAATTGATGAAAACATTTTAAATCATAGAAGATAGTAGATTTTATTCTCTACTTGACTTTTCTAATGGATTGCTTGTTCACCGCAGCTTAAACTTGATGTCTATTATATTTTATCGCTTTAACATTGTTGAAGGCTAATGATAACTTATTCGCATTATCTTAGTCATAATATTTCTTCTTGGGCTAGTTGAGCTCACCCTTTTTGCTTTCACTTTGTTCTCTTCAGAAATGAGAACGAAATAGTTGACTAGTCGGGGAACGGAGTGATGGTCCGAGATGGTGTATTAGTAGTCCTCACTATTCTATGAAATAGTGTGATAATAAATGTAATGAGGACTGAATTTGAGTTTGTATACTGTCTATGAGGACTCCATTGAGAGTGGATATTGTCTAGAAGGCAATATTCTTGTTTAAACTCTCAGTTTATGTTTTGTCGTATTTTACACGACAGTTGTATAATTAAGTTGTATTTGATTTATGTACCATGTATTTGGCGACTCAAGATGGGTGATGTATACCTATTTTTGGGGGTGTCACACTTATATCTAATTGAACTACTACACAAATTTTACAAGATACAATTCCCATATATCCAAGGTTCACAGTATCCCATAACAGATAATAATTCATTATAGAACTATTGTTGTGTTTAGATACCCTCACTTGGATGTATAGACTGTATCTACTAATAGTATATATCTATTCGAAATTCATAGTATTAGTAATAACATGAACAGTCCATATTACCAATACCCTCACTTAAATGTATAGTCTATATCTTACGAATTACTCTATCGTATTGATAGCACCTATCTATCTGAAATCCAGAGTATCAACAACAACATGAACAGTCTATATTTCCAATACCCACACTCAGATGTATAGTTCTCAATGATCTCAAAATAAATAAAAAGTTCTATTTACATTTATTTATGTAAAGGAAAACACAGTTGTGAAAATAAATGATGTTATTATATCATATATAAATGTTCGATTATATGATTCTTCATAAAGAATTCTTTATTACAAAAGTATTACATTCAGCTAAACAGTAATTTAAACTAATCTAAGCATGGTCGCTTCCCATTGTTCACTCCAGATGTGCCAGTGTTTCCATCTAATACTGCAAAGGGAATGGTTTGCAAGAATGATCTATGACATGCTCAGCAGGTTTTATATTTACAACACAATATAGGATATAAAGAAGTATAACAATTCAAAACTTTTCTCAACTGAGTGTTGTTTACCATTTCTGGAATTTTTATATTTTAACCATTTCTGAACTTTTTCATTATTTTTATCAGTCACAAAGACTTAGAAATCTTGTTCGGATGTGAGACAGGGGATCAACCTATTCAACATCCTAGGAGTATGCATATCATCCCAATCGTGCCCAGCTTGCACTAAGTGTCAGATATAGTGGCACACAATTTTCCGTTTTGGGATATATAACTCAGTATATGATGTCTTATCAAAACAATTTGGTTTGACACAACAGTCTATGCTTGATAAATAATAATAACATACGAATAAATATTTCATTTCTTAGTTATGTTTAAGCTATAGCGATAACTTTACAATAATTAGCAATCAAGTTTGGTATGGTATAATATATCAAAAGCAAATCAAGATATGAATCTTGTTTAACGAATAAGCAGGGTTCAAGAATTTGTGTAAGTAATAAATTAAGGTTTAGAAGACTTGCGTAAGTAATTAAGGATAAGGAACTTGCCTGAGCGAAGATCGATTAAGCGACGCTACTTGATTCGTTTATAAATATCTAAGACGTTTAAACATATATGTCTAACACATTAGTATTGATAATAATATTCAAATACACAAACTATTCTTGTTCGGTTTAAGTTTGATATGATTTCGGTGTCCTTGGACTTTACCAGATAATTAATAAGCTAATATCTCAGTTAACTTTAATTATAAGCTTTATTATATTTTTAGATAATTTGTATACCTTTTATAATAATTTTTGGAAGCTTATAATAATTTTTAGATATTTATTTATACATTAAATAATTTTTAAATCATTTATTTCTATTTTTAATTAATTAATATTTACTTAGAATATTATTAAAAACTTTGTTATTATTTTTAAATAATTTACAACCATTTAACATGATTTTTAAATCATTAATATGATTTTTAAATAATTATTTATTATTTATAAATGATTATTCTAATTATTTATTAATAAATTAATTATTAATAATATTTGAAATAAATAAAATATTTATAGAATTTATGCAAAAATATAAAAAGTTATTTATTATAACTTAAAATACTTTTTAAAACCGCTTTTGATAATTATTTATATTTATTTATTAATTATTTCTAATTTTATTAATTTATTTATTAAATTTATATTTATGTCTGTCGCTAAAGCCCTATAGCGACAGAAAGTGTTGCTATATGTGTTCTGCATTTCTGGGAATCAGTTTGATTATGGCTTAGAGGTCATTTTTGTGACGCCCCCAAAATAGGTATGCATCACTCATCTTGAGTTGCCAAATACATGGTACAAAATTCAAATACAACCTAATTATACAATAGTCGTGTAAAATATGACAAAACATATGCTGTGGGTTTTAATACAAATATTATCATCTATGCAATATCCACACTCAATTGAGTCCTTATTACATTTATTATCACACTATTTAACAGAATAGTGAGGACTACTAATGCTATTATCTGGACCGTCACTCCGTTCCCCGACTAGTCCCTGCTACGCTCTCATTTCCTAAAGAGAACAATGAAAGTAAAAGGGTGAGCTCAACTAGCCCAGTAAGAAATATTATGACTAAGATAATACAAAATAAATTATCGTTAGCCTTCAACAGTGTTAAACTGATACAATATAGAAAACATCAAGTTTAACTGCAGCGGAACAAGGAATCCATTAAAAGAGTCAAGTAGAGAATAAAATCTACTATCTTTTATGATTTAAAAGGCTTTTCATCACTTTTATCGCTGTGACTCAACTTAATAAATAATCCACATCATCCCTATACTACGGCCAAGGATATTCATTAGTATCATGACCATAAATTATCCATACATTACGGGCCAAGGATATTCGTGTATTCATCAAAGGTCATGATCATGCCAACAATTGTCCATCAATGCACTACGAGCCAATGAGGACTTTTACCACATCATTTGTAACATTACGGTCATGATTATACCGATTAATCCCTGGTCATAATCATACCAAGTCCATCTATGCACTACAGGCCGCAGATGACTTTCAACATAATATAAACATGAGGATGATGACAATGATATAAGAATTCAATAAAACAAGTTCAAGAATTAATTTATCCAGGAACTAATAATGTCCAAATTGTCAACATGATACTTCTTTGTAGAGTAAAATTCAAGAATGCTCAAAAGAATATTTCCATGAAAAGATACTGGGATGAAGCGCAAATATCAAGGATTTTCCACAAATTTCATGGAGTAGAAAATCAAAACTTTAACCAACCGAGTATAATAAAGAATGGAATAACAAAAGAAATCACCGTGCATGCGATAGATCGCAGACAACAAAGTTTATTCCAATGTAATAATAAATAATGGAACCAAGTCATGCGTAAACGCACGCATGTGATATATTCCAATGTAATAATAAATAACGGAACTGTGTCAAAGTAAATTCGCACCGGCTGTGATGTTCCAACGAAATAATAAATAACAGAACCAGGTCATACGTAAACGCACAGACAGGATGTTCCAACAGAATAATAAATAATGGAATAACAGAAAAATTTCACAATATATGTGGTACTTCGCATAGACAGGTTATTCCAACATAATAATAAAGAATGGAATAACAGAAGAATTTTATCATGTATGCGGTACTTTGCATATATAGGTTATTCCAACATAATAATAAAGAATGGAATAACAGAAGAATTTTATCATGTATGCGGTACTTTGCATATACAGGTTATTCCAACAGAATAATAAGGAATAGAATAACAGAACAATTTCACCAAGTATAGGGTAGTCCCCGTATACAGGTTATTCCAACAAAATAATAAAGAATGGAATAACAGAAGTTCTCTTCATGAATACGAAAGAAATAATATCCCTTACCTTATAAAGAAGAGTACTCTGATGGGTAGGGCGGGGATATACTTGAAGAAACTTGCACTACGCTCAAAGCTTTCTTAAACTCTAAAGCAATACGCTCAAGATTATAGAAGAAGAATTCTCTCTACAGTTTCTCTCTCTAGAGTTTCAGTGAATTTGTAAGAAATAATGAAGGAATGAGCTTCTATTTATAGAAGAATGGATTGAATAGTAACTAATTCATGAACGGTCCAGATTGATTTACTTTTAAACGGACGGTCCAGATTGGTTTACAATAAAATATAATATATTCTATTTATAATCTAATAAAACGAATAACTTTATAAAAGTATTCAGTTTTATATAAAAAGATTTTACTATGCAAACACTATGCAGGCACTATGCAAACACTATGCATAATAAAATATAATATATTCTATTTATAGCCTAATAAAATGAATAACTCTATAAAAGTATTCTGTTTTATATAAAAAGATTTTACCATGCAAAACACTATGCATAATAGAATATAATATATTCTATTTATAGTCTAATAAAATGAATAACTTTATAAAAGTATTCTGTTTTATATAAAAAGCTTTTCTATTTTATTACACTAATAATACTAATAAAACAAAACTTCATCATCATTATTATAATTCACACTATTAATCGACCAGGTCGTTCACAGGAAAGTGGGGGCTTTCCAATAAGGATTTCTCCCTATTGGCGCGCAATTAGGTGACCAAACCTCTCATTGGCAGAACTTCTAGACATCGTTAATATTGCAAATAATAATATTAATAACTTCGTCATCTCAATTATAAAATATCAACAATAATTGAATCAATTAACGTGCGATACTATGCAACAATTACAGAAGCAATAATTGAACAAAACTGAGTGACTTCTCACATAAGCATCAATAATCAATACCGTGTGCTACTATGCAACCACACGTATTCCTGTACTTTTAACACCGGGTATTTCAACAGTTAACGATAAAACTTCTGCCATTATTTTCAATAAAATATTTTTGGCGTTTTCTCAATCCGACAATAATTCCGTTGTGGGGTTCACCAATGATTGTACCGTCATACAGATATTCTCCGACAAAAAGAATATTTCCCGACCAATCGAATATTATATAACAACTTGCATACTTTGCAAAATTTATAAATATTAACAACAACTATAACATTATATTAAATCCACAACATAATAAAAAAAAATTTGAGAAATTTAAATCTTTATTCGTAAAATTTGGGATTTTACAATCTCCCCTCCTTATGAAATTTCTCCCTCGAAATTTATGTACGTACCTGATATGCTGAACAGATGAGGATACCTCGTCAGATTTCTAACTAACCTTTTAGCGTGTAATATGTTCCTTCTTATCAAAGCTTTTAACAGGTATTTCCTCATACGTTAAATCTTCCGCTATCTTGTTCGGTTCTAAATCAATAATGTGGTTCGGGTCGTCCACATATTTACGTAACATCGGTACGTGATAAACGTTATGAACACGCAACATATTTGGCAGTAAAATGAGTCTATAGGCCACAGTTCCTACTCAATCAAGGATTTCAAATGGGCCAATAAAATCGAGGGTTGAGATTTCCTCTCTTCATTTATTCTTACTTCTAGAATAACGCCCTCTTGAACCTTCTTCTTCACATTCATCAGCTCTGAGTATGTAGCTTGCACGACTTTAACTTTATCGATTAAAGTCGATTCTACTCGTATATTCGTTATCTTCACGTGGGTCCCTAGAGTCTTTAACTCTATCTTCATCATTTGTAAGTTATACGAAATGAGTTTTTGTGTTAACAACATTGCACTAGTAAACACATACGATCTTCTACTCAACGCGTCAGCTACCACGTTCACTCTTCCACGATGATATTGAATGGTATGATCGTAATCTTTAACAGCTCGAGCCAACGTCTTTGGCGCATTATACGTTCGTTTTAGTTGAAGAAATATTTAAGGATTTTAGAAATGAGGTTTTGTACTGGGGTCAGTACAAAATTCGATTTCACGCTCTGGGGTAGGCCAAGAAGTTTTTCAAGGAATACGTCAGGAAATTTATTAACAATAGAAATATCATTCAAAACTGACGTATTTTTGTTTAGATCCGTGACATGAGCTAAGAAAGCTTGACATCCATTTTTCAATAAACGAATAGCTTTATGGCTTGAGATGACAGTGATTGATTTTAATGGTTTGGTTGCTTGAATTCGCATAATAGGTTGGTTAGGAATATGAAAGCTAATAACTTACGAAAATAATCAATTTTTACATGATGAGTAGTTAACCAATCAATCCCTAGAATTACGTCAAATGCAAGTATTTTCAATTAAATAAGATCGACAGGTAATGTGAGGGTACCGATTTGAACCAAACAAGACTTATAAATAGTGGATGTAATGAAGGTTCTCTCAATGGAGTTTCAACAGATAAGTCAAAGTCTAATTTCTCCGGAGTCAAATTTAAACGTTGAGCGCAAGTAGGAGAAATAAAAGAATGGGTAGAACCGGTATCAAATAAGGTATAAACTTCGCTAGAGTTTATGATAAGCTTACCCGTGATGACCTCGTTCGGGTTCCTTGCTTTCTAGGAGGTCACGACAAACGCTCTCCCTTGCACTACTGGCTTTGACTTTTTTGGGACGTCCTTTGGTGCCTCCATCCTAGCTGAACTTGTCTTCGATGAATGAAAAAATCGGGCTAGGTGACCTTCTCTTCCATAATTATAACATACTTTGGATGGCATCACACAGTTTGGACTGATGTGTCCCTCCCCTCCGCATTTGAAGCATATGATAGGTGGTCATTCTCCTTCCTTAACAACGGGTGCTGGTGCTAACGTCTTTCCATCATTGTTGAATCTCCTCTTCTTGAAATGTCCATTCTTATTATTTTGGCCATTATTACCACCGAAGTTGTTACCATTTCTGGCATGTTGATTCCCTCCATGCTTATTGTCACCACTTAGATGACTGTTATCACTAGTATTATTATTTTGTTGGCTGCTCTCTTTTGGTTGGGTTGACTCATTATCGCGCTCTAATAACTGAGCCCTATTAACAACATCTGAATACAAACAAAGTTTATGAGAGATAAGATATTGACGTATCTCGGGTTTCAAACCTCTTAGAAACATTCGCGTCATTCTCTCCTCATTATCAACCAAATGGGACGCAAACTGGGATAACTCGGCAAACTTGGCTTTGTATTATGACACGGTCATGTTTTCTTGCTCCAGTTAGATGAACTCTACCTCTTTCATGTGACGAATACTTTCGGGAAAGTACTTGTCGTTAAACAATTCTTGGAACTTCTCCCAAGTCATCTTCATCATGACGAAAGTTGAGTCGCTTTCTGATTCCAACCAATGAATCGACTCCATTTGCAACATGAAGGTGGCAAAGGGAACCTTTTTCTCCTCGGAGCATCCCAAGACATCAAATATCTTGAAGATCTACTTTATCCAGGTCTTCGCCTTAAGTGGTTTTGGCTCTCCAAAAAACATCGTTGGTCCCAGTTCCTTGAACTGCTTAGCGGTGACCGTCCGAGAGTTGCCAGTGTTTTCACCTGCATTTTGGACAGGAGCCGGTCTTGCCTGATGTTGCATGAATTGCATAAAGCATCTGAACATTCCATTGTTCATCATTTGGTCAGTGTTTTTGTTTGCATGAGGATTGCCTCCTTCCTGATGCACATTATCCTGATTATTGATATGTGGAGACTCAACGGTCTCCTGTGCTCCATTGCTATTCTCAACATTCTCGGATGTCATTTTCAAATACTGCCACAAAACAAGGGTTAATTAACATATCATAAATTATCCCTATACTCTGACCGACCAATTAAATACCAAATAAACTTAGGTAGGTCATACTAGCGAAGGAATTCCTCGCCTCTCCCTCCTAGTTCTTGTCTCACATCTCACTTTAGGGATCATATCCCTAAGCTTTGATATTAACCTGTGGCGCCCCCAAAATAGGTATACATCACCCATCTTGAGTCGCCAAATACATGGTACAAAATTCAAATACAACTTAATTATACAACAGTCGTGTAAAATACGACAAAACATATGCTATGAGTTTTAATACAAATATTGTCATCTAGACAATATCCACACTCAATTGAGTCCTCATTACATTTATTATCACACTATTTAACAGAATAGTGAGGACTACTAATGCTATTATCTGGACTGTCACTCCATTCTCCGACTAGTCCCTACTACGCTCTCATTTCCTGAAGAGAACAATGAAAGTAAAAAGGTGAGCTCAACTAGCCCAGTAAGAAATATTATGACTAAGATAATACAGAATAAATTATCGTTAGCCTTCAACAGTGTTAAACTGATACAATATAACAAACATCAAGTTTAACTACAGCGGAACACGGAATCCATTAAAAGAGTCAAGTAGAGAATAAAATCTACTATCTTTTATGATTTAAAAGGCTTTTCATCACTTTTATCGCTGTGACTCAGCTTTATAAATAATCCACATCATCCCTGCACTATGGCCAAGGATATTCATTAGTATCACGACCACAAATTATCCATGCATTACGAGTTAAGGATATTCGTGTATTCATCAATGGTCTTGATCATGCCAACAACTGTCCATCAATGCACTACGAGCCAATGAGGACTTTTACCACATCATTTGTAACATTACGGTCATGATTATACCAATTAATCCCTTGTCATAATCATACCAAGTCCATCTATGCACTACAGGCCACAGATGACTTTCAACATAACATAAACATGAGGATGATGACAATGATATAAGAATTCAATAAAACAAGTTCAAGAATTAATTTATCCAGGAACTAATAATGTCCAAATTGTCAACATGATACTTCTTTGTAGAGTAAAATTCAAGAATGCTCAAAAAGAATATTTCCATGAAAAGATACTGGATGAAGCGCAAATATCAAGGATATTCCACTAATTTCATGGAGTATAGAAATCAAAACTTTAACCAACTAAGTATAATAAAGAATGGAATAACAAAAGAAATCACTAGGCATGCGATAGACTGCACAGACAGGTTATTCCAACAGAATAATAAATAATGGAACCAGGTCATGCGTAAATGCACAGACAAGATATTCCAACAGAATAATAAATAATGGAACCAGGTCAGGCAAAATTCGCATCGACAGGATGTTCCAACAGAATAATTAATAACGGAACCAGGTCATGTGTAAACGCACAGATAGGATGTTCCAACAGAATAATAAAGAATGGAATAACAGAAGAATTTCACCATGTATGCGGTGCTTGATATACAAAGTTATTCCAACATAATGATAAAGAATGGAATAACAGAAGAATTTCACCATGTATGTGGTACTTCGCATAGACAGGTTATTCCAATATAATAATAAAGAATTGAATAACAAAAGAATTTCACCATGTATGTGGTACTTTGCATATACAGGTTATTCCAACAAAATAATAAGGAATAGAATAACAGAAAAATTTCACCAAGTATAGGGTAGTCCCCGTATACATGTTATTCCAACAAAATAATAAAGAATGGAGTAACAGAAGTTCTCTTCATGAATACGAAAGAAATAATATCCCTTACAGTGCAACAAATAATATCCCTTACCTTATAAAGAAGAGTACTCTGACGGGTAAGGCGGGGATATACTTGAAGAAACTTGCACTACGCTCAAAGCTTTCTTAAACTCTAAAGAAATACGCTCAAGATTATAGAAGAAGAATTCTCTCTACAGTTTCTCTCTCTAGAGTTTTAGTGAATTCATAAGAAATAATGAAGGAATGAGCTTCTATTTATAGAAGAATGGATTGAATAGTAACTAATTAATGAACGGTCCAGATTGATTTACTTTTAAACGGACGGTCCTGATTGGTTTACAATAAAATATAATATATTCTATTTATAATCTAATAAAACGAATAACTTTATAAAAGTATTCTGTTTTATATAAAAAAAATTTACTATGCAAACACTATGCATAATAAAATATAATATATTCTATTTATAGCCTAATAAAATGAATAACTCTATAAAAGTATTTTGTTTTATATAAAAAGATTTTACTATGCAAAACACTATGCATAATAGAATATAATATATTCTATTTATAGTCTAATAAAATGAATAACTTTATAAAAGTATTTTGTTTTATATAAAAAGCTTTTCTATTTTATTACATTAATAATACTAATAAAACAAAATTTCATCATCGTTATTATAATTTACACTATTAATCGACCATGTCGTTCCCAAGAAAGAGGGGGCTTTCCAATAAGGATTTCTCCTATCAAGCATTGATTAGGTGACCAAACCTCTCCTTGGCGTAACTTCTAGACATGGTTAATATTGCAAATAATAATATTAATAACTTCGTCATCTCAATTATAAATATCGACAATAATTGAATCAATTAACATGAGATACTATGAAACAATTACAGAAGCAATAATTGAACAAAACTGAGTGACTTCTCACGTAAGCATCAATAATCAATACCGTGTGCTACTATGCAACCACACGTATTCCTGTACTTTTAACACCGGGTGTTTCAACAGTTAACGATAAAACTTCCGCCATTATTTTCAAAAAAATATTTTTGTCATTTTCTCAATCCGACAATAATTCCGTTGTGGGGTCCACCAATGATTGTACCGTCGTACGAATATTCCTTGACAAAAAGAATATTTCCCGACCAATCGAATATTATATAACAACTTGAATACTTTGCAAAATTTATAAATATTAACCATAACTATAACATTATATTAAATCCACACCATAATAAAAAAAAATATTTCGAGAAATTTAAATCTTTATTCGTAAAATTTAGGATTTTACAACTTTGACCTTAGTCTAATTCTCTACTGTTGATGATTTTGGGTTTGTAAGTGTATAGGTGTTATAGTACTCATGTAATAGTATAACATCATACTAATTTTAGGCTTTAACCTTCATATAACAAGAAGTTATAGAGGCTCAAAGTCACTATGAGAGTTGTTCTTGGGTTTCTGGGTAACCCAGAACAGTGGTCATGGTCGGTCAATGATATTGTGGCTTCTATAACTTTCAATCCGTGTAATAGGAGTTGACTATGATAAAACCTTCTCACCCGTAATGATGCTCAAGTCCATTCAGATTTTGCTTGCAATTGCAGCTTATTATGACTATGAAATCTGGCAAATGGACGTGAAAACGGCCTTCCTCAATAGGAAACTTGGGGAGGATGTGTATATGACATAAACAGAGGGATGTGTTTCAACGGTTGGAACAAATCAAGTCTGTAAGCTGTAAAGATCAATTAATGGATTGAAGTAATCTTCTCGTAGGTGGAAATCCATTTTGATGAGACAATCAAAAAGTTTGATTTTATCAAAAATGAGGATGAACCGTGTGTGTACAAGAAGGTTAGTGACAGCGTTGTTTCATTCCTTGTATTAATGTTGATGATATATTACTGATAGGGAATGATATTCCTATATTTCAATCAATTAAAATCTGGTTATCTAAACACTTCTCCATGAAGGACTTGGGAGAAGCATCCTATATTTTGGGGATAAAAAACTATAGAAATAGATCTAAAAGGATGCTTGGCTTATGCCACGGAACGTATATTGACTCGATGCTAAAGAGGTTAGCATGGAAGAATCCAAAAGAGGTCTCATGTCGATGAGTCATGGAATACATCTCTCTAAGAAACAGGCCCTAAAGACACTTGAGAAGAGAGACCGTATGAGTAAGATTCCATATGCTTTAGCAATAGGATCTATCATGTACGATATGATATGTACTAGATCGAATGTTGCTCATGCACTTAGTGTAACAACCAGATATCAGTCAAATGTAGGAGAAGAGCACTGGAAGGCAATGAAAAATATCCTAAAGTATTTGAGAAGAACTAAGGATGTATTTCTTGTCTACGGTGGGTCAGAATTGAAACTAGAGGGCTTCACAGACTCAAGTTTTCAAACAGACCAAGATGACAGTAAATCCATTTTAGGGTATGTGTTTACCTTGAATGGTGGCGCAGTGAGTTGGAAAAGTTCCAAACAGCAAACAGTTGATGATTCAGTGACAGAGGCAGAGTACATAGCTGCAAGTGAAGCTGCAAAGGAGGCTGTTTGGATGAAGAAGTTCATAACCGAACTTGGTGTGGTTCCTAGCGTTAAAGGACCAATACATTTATTCTATGACAGCTTTGAAGCTGTTGCACAGGCTAAGGAACTCAGGTCTCATCAAAAATCCAAACACGTGTTGCGGCGATTTCATTTGATTAAAGAGATCATTGAAAGAGGAGACACCACCGTAGAGCATGTGAATTCTCAAGACAATATTGCAGATCCATTAACTAAAGTGTTAACACAACAACAGTTCGATTGTCACTTATAGAAAATAGGTATGAGATACCATGGCGATTGGCTTTAGTGCAAGTGGGAGATTGAAAGTAGTATGCATACAAGCCAATCATGTATGATGATAAAGCATATATTGTGTAAACAATCTATTTATTTATTAATAAAAGTATTTATTTACTAAAGGTATTTAATTTATCTACATGGTGCTATTTTAATAATATATGGTAAACTCATAGTTTTAAGCAATACTTTTAGAATCGTGATGAGATAATACTAATGAGATATAAATTCTTATATAGCTTAAAAACTAAAATGTTCTCAATCAATGGATTACTAAAAAGGGGATTAGTGAATCTGGATAGATTGGTATATACGTTACTTGCTCATTGGATGAGGGTGATTGATCTCATGATCATTTGTGTGGAGATATTAAAGCAAGTATGTAGGTGCTTATTGGAGAATAAGTTCACTGAACGTGACTTGCTAGGGAATACGTAATGGAGTTTTACTTGCCTATCAATAGGAATTCATGTAGTGATAGTAGTACAAGTGATCCTTAGACTTGAAATCATCATAGTATCTGGTGTATAATGAATTACACTTTAACTTATTCCTTAAGACCCTTAGGATATATCAAAGGGTATGTTTGGGTGTAATAAGTTATATATGGAGATAATGAATGATCAATAAAGAATATACCACTTCTAGTAAAAGAAGAGAAAAGTCCTATGTGATTCGCTAAATGACAACTCATGAATCCTTGGCCAAGGTGGAATGAAATTAGAAAGGAGTTTCTAATTTGTATTCATTTGAAGGTGTGCATTTAAGAATCGAAATACATATAATTAAATAAAATAAGACTGGACATTAATTACATGTCTTATATTTAATTGAGATATTGTATGGTGGAAGGATTGAATTGTACGGTAACTATTTATTCAAAGGTTCTTTTATGATTAATGTTAAAATCTATATTATTTGAAAAGTCGTTGATCGCTAAGGAGACTTATCCTTATTGTAGAATAAATATTATTTATTTAAATAAATTAATAGTTTAATTTATTTATTTAAATGAGATTAGAATTGTTCTAATTGATTTATTTACAATCGGTTTAATATGAAGAACCTAAAGGGTCACACGAAGAATAATTATTGAAGAAGTTAATAACATAATCGTAATAATATGTTAGGTGTATTTAATTTAATCTATGGTGATAAAATAAATTAAATAACTTAATATTTATTATTTAATATTTTGAAAATATTAAATATAAGTTAATAAGAGGAGTCTTATTAATATTATTATAATTATTATTATTTTAATTTCTAAAAGAGTTTGGAAATTAATTTAATATAAGTACTCTCATTTATTCTTAATAAAATTAAGAGGCAAATTAATTAAAAGAGTTTAATTAATTATTCCTAATGAGATTAGGGAGCTTAATTAATTAAAAGTATTTAATTAATTAAATAAAACCCTATTTCTAATTAGATTAGAAGGGTTAACTAATATCTATATAAGAGGAGTCTTATGCCATACATCAGAAAATGTAGTTCCAATTGTTGGAGAGTACTCCTTTTTCTATAAAGATAGAAAAAACTAGGGTTTAGTCAACCGCCTTCCTTCTTGAATAATCTTTCTTCCTTGGTGGATCGCCTCTAGAGGCCAAACACTTGGGTGTCTAACATTGATCAAAGGAAATGAATAAATATCGGAGATTCAAGGAGATCGCGGAGAACTATGAGTTGAACTCGTACATATGGAAGCTTGAATCTACAAAGGTATGATTCCATAACTTCTTATTCTTCGTTTTAATTAATAACCTGCATAAAGGATGATCCGGGTAATTGGTTTGTGAAAAATTTTAAAATCTTATTTTGCCATGTTTCCAATATTTTATGCAATTTGATTGCGTCTTTGCTTTTCACAAAACCTAACAGCCATTAGGTATTCCTTTAGCGAGTCACGTTCAATTAATTTATTCTCTAATAAGCACCTACATATTTGCTTTAGTGTTTCTAAACAAATGATTATAAGACCAATCATTCTCTTCATAAGAGCAAGCATAGTATGTACTAAGAGCATTAACAACAGTTTCCCTAATCAACTCTCTATCCCAAATTTTAAAGAATACATCGACAAATCATTTTCCAACAGTTTCCTTATCCTTATTTGACTCTCTATTTTAATCCCTATATAGGATTTTACTCCCCAGAGTGAGGGAATCAAAAGATCGTTCTCTATATATACAAAATGACAATTCACACCCTCATTTAAGTGGACAATTCATCAATTAGATACATCTTGATATTTTTTTACTACATTTTCAAATTATAAACTTAATATTGATTTTAAAAAAAAAAATTAATTTCAAACGTATTCAAATTTAAAATTGATATAAATTTATTTAATTGATGTCAATATAATTAAAAATATTATAAAAGTACTATTAATTATAAATTTATTATTTTCAAAATTTAAATGAATCATATTAAATTTAAATTTAAAAATATCACAAATTAACTTTTTAAATTTTAATATTGATCTTATATACATTTGCAACTACAATCCATTCAATACTCAATCCATAAATTACTTAAAATTTAAAATAAAATAAAAATTATATTTACAGTGGAATATAATTGATAAGTACACTCTCTTTTAATTATAAATTATAAGATTATTATTAATATAATATTTTGACTGTTGGAACTTTTAAATTTTAACTTTTAAATTTCAAATTTCATTATTTAAGGAACCTGTTGGGTACATAGTGAAAAAATTGAATCCCTATTTGCAGAATGACCAAATAATACTACAGAGTAAGGATAAAAATAAGAACACTATTGTGAATGCTCTTACTATCTGGATCACTAATCCCCTTCTTATTATTCCAAGGATTAGGAATCTGACGCCCCCAAAATAAGTATACATCACTCATTCTGAGTCATCAAATACATGGTACAAAATTCAAATATAACTTAATTATACAACTGTCGTGTAAAATACGACAAAAACATAAGCTGAGAGTTTCAACACGAATATTGTCTTCTAGACAATATCCAAACTCTTCAATATCATTACAATTATTATCACACTATTTTACAAAATAGTTAGGACTACTAATACAATCATCTGGACCATCAATCCATTCACCGATTAGTCCCAGCTAATTTCTCATTTCCTGAAGAGAACAGTGAAAGAAAAGGGTGAGCTCAACTAGCCCAGTAAAAATATTATGACTAAGATAATGCAGAATAAATTATCCTTAGCCTTCAACAATATAACAACCGACAGAATACAATAGACAACAAGTTTTAGATCAACAACTGCAGTGGAATAAGCAATCCATTAGAATAGTTAAGTAGAGCATACTATCTACTATTTTCTATGATTTTAAAGTTTATCATCAATTTTATCGCTGAGACTCAGCTTAATAAATAATCCACATAACTGAATTATCCATGCACTACGGGCCAAGGATATTCATTAGTATCATGACCACGAATTATCCATGCACTACGGGCCAAGGATATTCGTGTTTTCACCAATGGTCATAAACATGCCAAACAACAATTCATCTTTGCACCCTTGGCCGAAGAGAATGCATGGTCATCATCATATCAATAACTGTCGCTGAGACTCGGCTCAATAAATAATCCACATCACTTGTAACAGTACAGGTTATGATTATACCAATTAATCACTGGTCATAATCATACTAATCAACAGTCCATCTATTCACTATGGGCCAAAGATGACTTTCATCACAATATAAGCATGAGGATGATGACAATGATATAAAAATTCAATTAAACAAGATCAAGGATAAATATTAAAGACTTTAAATTTATCCAAAGTTTAAAAACATTCAAATGGTTAACATGATACTGCTTTGTGGAGTAAAATTCAAGAATAATAATGTATCAAAAATGAATTGGACAGAAAAGAAATTAATTTTTGTCATGAATAGTATCCCGGGTGAATAGTACCCAAGTGAATAGTACCCCATGAATAGTACCCTGGCATAAAAAGGTTAAAACGTATCAAGAATGCTCAGAATAATATTTTCATGAAAAGATACTGGATGAAGCGTAAATATCAAGGATTTTCTACTAATTTTATGGAGTATAGAAGTCAAAATTTAACAAAAGGAGTGTAGAATTCAAAATTTGAAACGAAATAATATTACTTACATACTACAGAGTATGGAAGAATAATATTATTTCTTTCGAATATTGAAAAAAAATAATATCTCTTACAACTACTAAACGAAAATGATATTTCTTATGAATATTAAATGAAGATAATATTCCTTACGAATATTAAACGAAGATAATATTTCTTGCGAATATTGAACGAAAAAAATTTCTTACGAATATAAAAAATAATTTCGTAAGCCAATATGAAATAAATATTACCCCTTACCTCAAAAAGAGAGCAATTCAAACTGGTATAATTGATATATTCTTGAAGAAAACTTTCACTATTTTCTACACTCAAAGCTTCCTTAAACTCTAAAGAAATATGCTCAATATTTTAGAAGAAGAATTCTCTGATTCTGGTGTGATTTTCTTTTCTAAACTGAGCATCCTATTTATAGGAGAATGGAAGGATACTATTTAGAAAGAAAAGTCATGGACCAATAGAACAAATTCATGGACGAATTCGTTCGGCTGATTTCGTTAAAAATTTTGATTTTACTATTCATTACTGTGTAATAAAATATTCTAATAAAATGAAAACTTTAAATAAAATATAATATATTCTATTTATAATCTAATAAAACAAAACTTATATATAATATATATATATATATGTATACATATATTGTCGACGTCGGGATTTTTACTATCCCTTTTTTGTTCTAGTCTATTGGTGTTCTCATGTTAGGTGAGATTTATTTGAAAAAATAATTTATGAAAAGGTCTGACATGTATATCTTGACGATTAGACTGTATTAGTCGCCAGTTGGTATTTTTAAATGGTTGCACCAACTCAAACGAGAAAAGGTTTGCACATCGACCCAGTGATGTGACACTGTTTAACAAGTCTGTGAAACTGAGAGTCGTTAGGGTCCGGGGACTTGATTATGCTGAGGGGAGGTGTTAGGCACCCCCTGACATCCGTGTTACCACGGTGACCACCACTTTTCAATTAAAATGTTATATGAATGTGTGTGTGTGTGTGTGTGTGTGGATCAATCTGCAATTATTTGGAAGTAGTGTTATGCCTCGTTCGCACCTATATACAAAGGGTTTGAATTTATGTATAAAGATTCAGTTTTAACAAGATATAGCAGTGATGTTTTTTATAAAAGGTTTTTCAAACCCTTATGCTCAATACTAGTTGAGGCCTTTGATAATTCCATTTTATTATATGTTCGACTTGATTACTTTTATTTTCGAGATGCAAAGCATCTTCGAGAAAATAATATACATAGCAATGCCTAATTCCTTGTGGCCATGTGAGTCATCTAAGAAAATTCGAACACTTTAAATAAATAATGTAAAAGCTGATTATAGCCAAAAATGTCCATCAAGGGAACCGAATTTAGATTCAGGAGACTGAATCTGTGATCACATAATTCCTAAGCTGACATGATGTAGCAGTTTGTATAAAAGTTGTAAACAATTATATATATATAAAAGTTGTAAATATATATATATATATATATATATATATATATATATATATATATATATATATATATATATATATATATATATATATATCATAATCAACCACCACGGCCGAACTTCATGGGGAATTTGAAATGTAAATATATAAAAGCGATAAATATATATAGAGACACGATCAACCACCATGAAGCACCTCCATGGGGGATCAGAAATATAAATATATAAAAGTGGTAAATATATATATATATAGAGACACGTTCAACCACTACGAAACACCTCCATGGGGGCTCAGAAATGTAAATAAAGAAGTAAAGATGATCAACCGCCACGAAGTAAACTCCAGGCGGGATGAAATGTAAATAAAGTAGTAAAATGATCAACCTCTACGAAGTAAACTCCAAAGTGGGATGAGATGTAAATATATATATATATATATATATATATATATATATATATATATATATATAAAAGCATAGAACGCATCGATATATAAAATCCAGGCTCATCAAATAGAGTTTGACAACATTTTATATATAAGTATATATATATATATAAGCAATAAACGCTCCAGATGTAAATCCAGGCTCAATGAACAGAGTTCGACAACAGTTTATATATATATATATATATATATGTATATATATATACAAAAATGAAATAAAAGCCACGGACCGAAGTCTGGGCATACACACAACACGGCTCTCAACGTGAAGAACGGTGTGTGCAAAATATGGAAAAAATGCTTTAAAAGATGTAAGATGGCTTACAGTGGACTGCCAAAGAAGACTTCAATAGCTTTAAATGGATGAACACTCGGTTCCCACCGGTAAAAAATAGCAATATATGAGCTCACAAGTGTTTAAAATGAGAAAGCACTCAGTTTATAGTGTGTACAGAGCAAATTGGACAGGGCTTCCTCGCCTTTTTCTCTTATAAAACGACCACCCCAAGCCCTCTCTTTGTCGAAGGGGGTGTCTGCGCGTATGTACTGCGATTTACGAGGTGCCCTAGGCTCATGGTCCTTCTGCCTCAAAGTATGTGCACGCATGCAACGTGATGTCCACTCAAACTTTCAGAACTTTAATTCGAGGATCCAATCAAGGTGTATAAGACCTTTTTTGGCATTTTGTTGTCGAGAGCTACACAATGACATGGGATTAGAGGTTGTACAAACTCAGGAAGATGGGACCATGCCCTTGGGCTTTAAATCTTCAAATTCTATCCGGTGTGTTGTCCTGTGTAGTAGTCACTCGGGATTTGGAGCTATTTGGTTCTTGTAGGACACTATTGTGTAGAATGTATGTTGAAAAATGTGTTGAGATGGCGCGCATGTGGGATTGAGGTGGTAAAATGATGATTTTTCCCCTCACCAGGGTTATCTCTGATTTGAATGATATAGCGATCGTTGCTCGTGGTTATCTCTCGAGATTGAGGCACGCTAAGTGTGCTAAATGTCCTCAAGGTTATCTCTGAGGTGTGCTTGACCTCCTGGGGTTATCTCCGGGACTTGAACTGAGTGCCTCGGGGTTATCTCCAAGGTTGAAGCTGACTGTAAAGGTTGAAAAGAGCTTTTTTGGGGTTATCTCAGGAACTTCCATGATGTTGAAATTGGGGTAATCACCAAAGTCTTTAATCTTTGGTACAGACTTTCCACTGAGGATGTATCTCTCATGTATAAGAGACTCTGTGGGGATATGTTTTGTCTGATGAAGTTGTGTATAACAGATCCCATCATCGGTCCTCCCCGATGAGGATGTTCCTTCCTGGTTTATATCGCTAGGTCTTTTTGCTGCTTTGTTGGAGTTACTGTTAATAGTCAGGGTTGCCTGACTCTCGCTGAAATGTACATCAACGGATAAGATCCCTGCTAGGCAAAGCGTCAAGGTTGTTTGACCTTCATTGACATGTGCATTAACGGATGAGATCGTCGGATGGTTCCTGACGCTTTATTAGGTTTAAGTGCCAACGGCTGATGATGTCAAGGCTGTTTGACCTTCATTGACATGTGCATCAACGGATGAAATTTTTGTTAGGGAGAATTATTTTGGAGTTACAACTCCAAACTGACGGCATCGGACCCTTGTGAGGTATTGCCGAGTGTAGTTTGCAACTGTTGTGATCATTAGTATAGTGAACCCTATATCTGGGCGAATACCAATGAGTGGCATGTAGACCAATAGTTTGGTCTCTAAAAACCAGGATTTTAGGCTTTTCCGCTCAATCGCGTAGCATCTTTTTCCTGATTTGGCCTTTTTAGCTTGTGAGACCTCCTTTGTAACTCCAATTAGACTGAGCCGGAGGGGTGGCCCCCACCCAAGGGAGCCGCAGGTACACCTGCAGCCAGCCGTGGGTGGCCTTAAATGGCTTGGTGCTTTCACAAGTCATTTTTATATTGCGCCACATAGGAAATCTGAGAGCTCTTCTTCAGATCTGCTGAGTTCGGGCGTCTTTCTGCAAATTATGTCACCGTACAAGTGTTCTACACTTCCCTGGTAACGTATGCATATCTTCTTTTCCAGTTTTTATTCGTTAGAAAATGAGTTATCACATGAAATGCTTTTAAACACATAGTAGTGAATATGCATGCTCATATGACTTGATAAAAAATATTCAACATAGTAAAAATATTAGTATTTAACCATGTTGAACATAATGATGTAAAAAATTTTAACTTTTGAAATAGTCAAATTGGCACCTTTTTTATGCTATTGCTTATCCTATTTGAGGACAAATGAGAAAAGGTAGTAAAGCAAAGTAATCCTGGTAATTAGGCTACCCTTACGAATTTTAACTTTGATGTTATAATGCATATATGATGTTTATGACTGTGGGTAGGTGTGCTAATGAATGGCCACCTAGTCATACCTATGTACATATGGATAGTCCTATTTACAAAGAAGATTATGGCAAAAAAATTCCAAAATATAGACATTGGGTAGTCATGCATTTTTAACTCTACTGTAGGCGTATGTTAAAGTAATGCATGCATGCATATAATCATAAAATGCATTTTGAAAAACCTCTAGGATAGAGTTTACCACACCCTTTCTGAGGTAATTTGGAGACTTGTGTCCAGATACATGGATCCGGATCAACCGAGTAGTTCCCGCATCACCACTTTAGGTGTGCGGAGGAGGGCTTTTGATGTGCCCCGACCCCGTTTAGTTAGACAGCCTCGTCATCTGGCGGAGGCGGTGATACGTCCTGTCCAAGTTGAGGTACCGGATGTTGAGGATGAGAAGGAGGATGTTCTGGTTGCGGACCCCGCTCCTACTGCTCATGTTCCCCGTATGGATTTTCCAGGCATTTAGGTGATGATCCCAGAGCCTTTGGGTTATTTGAGTTAACACCCCTCAGTTTACTTGCATGCAAATGAGGTACAAGCTGGATTTTGATCTTCTTTCTTTCCTATTGATGAGGAGTAAAGGATTCCGATGTTGATCCAATTTTATGATGTAGGTTCTCGGTTTTACTCAGCCTCAAGGGAACTGGTTTAGTATTCACTCTACATATCAGGCTCGACATCCCGATTATTAAGCGATTGTGCATGGTTGGGGCTTCGAGGTGTTCTTTTCCATCCTCCCCCGCCGTTGTCCCTGTGGTTATCTCAGGGTGTTATCTAAGAGCTGGTTTTACCAGACTCAGTCTATCTGTTTGTTTGATTATGAGGTGATGATGATGCCGATGGATTGGCGATTTATCACAGATATGGAGTTTGGAGGGGCGCCAGTGCCATGTACGACAGATATTACCCTGACTGCCATTAGATCCTTAATAGGAGTCTCGGCTGAGGATCTCAAGGGTAGGACAGTTCATACAGGTCCTTTAAGCGTAGATGTTATGAGCGGGCTGTTGAGTGAGCCCATACCCGATGATGTGAGAGTCAAGGATCACATTCTTCAGCGATTGTTCCTTATAATCATTAGGGATTGTTTTATGGCGAATAACTCTTCCACGGTATCTGTCGCTTTAGTGAGCTCCACACAAGATGTGGACCGTATCGGAGAGTGTAATTGGGGCTCCTACACCTTTGCCTATTTCCTCAAGGGCATGCGCATGCGTTGGCATGGCTTGATGGAGGCTTGGCTAGGATTTTAGCCATTTCTGCTGGTGAGTGTTTCTCTTGTGATTTCCCATGTACAAGTTAAGAGCGTTGACTAACAACAGATGTTTGCCTTTGAGTTGGCAGTTCTGGGCCTATGAGAGGCTCTCGTGTTTGTGTCCTGTGAGTTTGTTAGGTCTAGATACCTATCCACGAGGACAGTGATGACATCACTTCATACTAGCGGAGGTTCCTATAGCTGAGGGTTTCACCCATTGTCGTCTATAGTTGGAGTTGTTGATAGCTGATGCTATCACTTAGATTCCCTATTCTGGGGAGCATTTGATCGTTAGGTTTGAGGACGGGTACCCGACTGGTGTCGAGTATGTGATATCCACCCGTAAGATTCCTCTCTTCATAGATGGAGGATGGGAGCTCTATTTAGGAGAGCGTGTTATTAGGAGCACCACAGGGGAGATCCATGTACCGATCTTGCCTCCCACCAGGCGTTATTGGCCTATATCATAGTCGCCCATCATTGATATCCCATTGATGGGAGTTGACGGCTTTACACTATCAGAGGGTCCCCATACTAAGGAGATGTTCCAGTGTTAGTGGTCCCCTCATACCATCGGAGCCCAGACCTGCACCACTCAGTTTATAGGGGATATAGTTCCTGAATCTGTGATGATGATAGATTGGATGGCCTGTATCTGAGATTCGACTCATTTGACACAGATTGACAGTTTGACCCGGCAGTTGGATCGGGCACATTTCTTTATCCGGCATTTGGGCAGAGATCCTTCAGAGGCAGATACTTTTGATCCTTCCAGCTCTGTAGCTGGCCCCTCAGGTGAACCATATGGCTTTGTCAGTGTTGATCCTCCGTTGTATAGGCCTGACATCCCCGTTGATGGAGATCCAATGACTCAGGAAGAGTTACATCAGGTGGACAGGTTTGATAATGTAGACATTAACACCATTGTCTTCTTCTGATGTGTATTCTGGCTATATATTTTGATTGGCCTCTGTTAGATACTGGGTGGATATGCTCCATTCTTACTATTTCTTTTGAGAGGCCTCTGTTAGTTGTTGGGCATCTGTGCCCCATTTCCTTATATTTTTAGTCATACAGAGATTATATATTAGATGATGATGTATTTAGGAATGTATATACTATTATTCCCTACATCATATTGCCATCTATTGTTTATCATGCATGTATTATGTTATGCATATATATGTATGTCCAGAGATATTCAGCATTGACCCTGGATGGTCTTATGATACGCCCCACATAGATGTCTTCTTCGACAGTCAGCCGCATTGACCACACCCCACCAGTGTTGGTAGCCTCTCGTCTGATGTCGTGGTATGATAGTTTGTCACCTTCAGACAGGGTTACCGTAGATCAGTTATTATAGCATTCTATGACCCTCCTGATGTTTCAGGTTTTCGCAGGCTTTATAGAGGGTATGCTAGATCATTGGATACCGGAGAGGCAAGTTTTTTGGTTTGGTATCCAGGAGTTGACTCCCACCCTAGAGGAGTATGCGCGGTTGACGGCGCTGCCATTAAACAGACCTTGCACCTGGATGGCTATCGGTGACATGAGCCGGTAGTTTATGACCCTCACCGGGCTGAGGCGTAGAGTAGTACAACATGAGATTACATCTTGTCATATGATATCTCAGCATTTTTTGATAAACAGATTTGGGTCAGAGGACAGCTGTACGGCTCGGGGACCAGTGGCGTGTAGCCAGAGTAGATGTACTCGTTATGTGCGTAGTGGCTTATGTGTATATGCCACTGTATACGGACGAGTTGGACATCAGTGTTGTCATGGCAGTGAGAGCTCTTAGGGAGGGTCATACCATTGTGCCGATGATTGTGATAGAGACATTAAGATCCACCACATACTGTCATACCTATCCCATAAGGGTATTCATAGGCAGCTTGGTCATGTTATATATGTTATTCATGTCACACCAGAGACCGATTGGCACCTTCTGATGATATGGATACTGTTTTACCCATGAGATATCCATGTCTTAATCCTTTTAGCCAACGGAGTGTACATACGCTACATCCTGGTTGGTGTTTTTGGAAGGGATCAGAGATCTATTTGGCATTTTGACGTGTACAGGGCTCAGTCACCCTACAATTTCATTACTCATGCACCTGGCATGGATTATCTCCCTCTGGCTAGTTTGAGGGGAATGAAGACTTACCACGCACCGGCTATGATGTCATAATTCGACCAATTTCAAGACTTCCATCCTTTTGAGGGGGCATTAGGTCAGCGCTTGGCTTCTCGCCATTTGTCAGCAGAAGACTGATCTAGGGTGTATGCCTATTGGGATTAGCGTAAGCTAGCTGAGTTTTCTGTTAGCCATCCGGGATGTTCGACAGAGTATTCTGCATGGATGGAGATAGGGATTGCATCGGCTGCGGTTGTATCCACAGAGCCGAGCATTGATTCGGAGGGTGGAGAGCCCATAGAGGACATTGATTTTCCCACCGATGAGGAGCTATTTGCTGGGTTGGCAGCAGCTGTGGTAGATTCTCCCAGTACTTCTGCAGCTGTGACTCCCCTTTCAGAGTATTTAGCGCAGAGTCTGCATCTGATGACATTTGAGAGAGATCAGGCTAGGGCCTTGATGTTGACAAGTCTTGCTGGGAGAGATGACACTCTATTAGATAGAGATGATGCCTTAGCTCATAGAGACATCGCTATTGCTGTGCGGGATTAGGTTAGATCATCCAGAGATGCTTTGATTATTGAGCGAGATGCTACCATATCTGCCCGGGACGTAGCCGTTATAGATAGTACTATAATGAGATCCCTTACTACTGGCATGATTGCCGAGATGAGTGCATATATTGATGAGCATCATGTCACCATGAAGTTGGTTGTGGATCTGTTAGCACGTGTAGAGACCCTTGGGCAGGAGACCACATCATTACCTCCTTCTTCGGATAGAGATGCCATGTTGGATTTGATAGCTCGCATATACACTGATTTATAGATGGGCTTGTATGTTCCTGCACAGACTAGCTTAGCCATTTGTCATGCACAGTACATATTGTATATATCAAACAACATTATATATGGTAGGGAAATATATTTGATTCACTTCCCTTTTAGTTGTGCCTTGATACTTACTTGATATTTGCTTGTTTCTTCAGGGCTTGCTATCTTGATATATTCTGAACTCATCCTTGATGGGTGGACATTGAGATGTCTCAGGATCTTTCAGAATGGATCATTGATCTGTGTGTATCCCTACCCTTTTTGGTGTCTTGGGACTGGTTTTTGTATGTAGATGTGGAGAGGAATGTGGCTTTCCTCTCTGAGATTGACCGCACCACAGATGGTCATGAGTACTCCTATTTAAGAGGATATCCTAGTTAGTTCCATCTCTTATGGATTGGTGTTTCTCTTTAAGGACTCAACCACAGCTTAGATGGTCGCCAATTCTCCTATTTGTGTGGGGAGATCAGGTAGTTCCATCCTTTTGGTTTGAAGCCGATGAAAAGTGGTGGATTGAACGACGATCCCTGTACCATGTGACAAGTTTTTCTATTTTGGTAAGGGGTAAGACCGAACCATAAATGGCTTCCTACGTACTCCTATTGAAGAGGAGATCAGGTCTGCGTAGTTCGAACCTAGTGTAAGAGGTTCAACGATATATGTGAAAGGGTATAGAAAGATATGGAAGTGTAAAAGGGTGTAGAAGTAATTTTGATTTTTTTATTACGACTTGGCCATTAGAAAATGGTTGCCTACGCAATCCCAGGTATCGGGGAGATCAGGTCGACGTAGTTTTCCCCATGTGCAGGACGAGATGCAGCCAAAAAGTTTGATCCCATGTTCAGGACATACTGTAGGGGAGAAAGTTTGATCCCATGTTAAGGACAAACTGCAGGTGTGTGAAAAGTCTTATCCGTAGTGGGACAAAACTGCAGGTATGAAAGGTTCAATCCCTGGTGGGATAACCGAAGTTGTGTGAGAGGTTTTGAAATGAAGTGGAGTGAAGGATCTTCTGATCCGAAACCAGGTTGCTGGCTTGAATAGTGTGTTTTTCCTGATGGGGCAGATGGGTATAAAGAAAGTTTGTATGTAGTAAGGGTTAGAAAACCTGAAATAACTGGGGATCTGGTGATCCAAAACCAGGATGGTTGTTTGATGATAACCTCAGATATAGTACAGTTTCACGGTGTCCAAGTTGATGAGTTATGGAAATTCATTGCCATCCATTTCTTGTAATCTGAAAGCACCTCCTGTCAATACTTCTTTGACAACAAACGGGCCTTCCCAATTTGGAGCAAATTTTCCCTTTGACTGATCTTGGTTGTCAATGATCTTCTTCAAAACTAAGTCATGTTGTTTAAATTATCGTAGCCGGACTTTTCTATTGTAGGATCTGGCGATCCTTTGTTGGTATAACTAATCATGGAAGATAGCATCACTTCGCCTTTCGTCTATTAGAGACAATTGGTGATACCTATCCTGTAACCATTAGTCTTCATCTAGTGGAGCATCTATTAACACTCTGAGGGATTCCATTTCCACTTCTATAGGGAGCACTGCTTCCATCCCATAGGTCAATGAGTAGGGGTTGCCCCAGTAGAAGTACACATTGAAGTTCTGTAGGCTAATAGAGTCAGAGGCAACAAAAGGTCATCCTTTATGATTTGCGAACATCTTTTTCATGATCTTCTGGATGTTCTTATTAGCCGCTTCAATAGCATCATTCATCTTTGGATGGTAGATGAAGGAGTTAAGGTGTTTGATATGGAATTGACTGTATAACTCCTCCATTATTTTGTTGTTGAGGTTCTTAGCATTGCCTGAAACAATAACCTCTGGTTGTCCATATCGACAAATGACATTGTTTATGATTAAACCAATGATGACTTCTTTGGTAACCTTGGGGAAGGAGGCTGCTTCTACCCATTTGCTGAAGTAGTCGATCATGGTGAAGATAAACTGATGCCCATTACTGGCTTTGGGCTTGATAGGCCCGATCACGTCCATTCCCCACATTGAGAAGGGCTAGGGTGAACTCATATTGTGGAGTTCCCTTGGAGGGGCGTGGATAGAATTCCCATGAATTTTGCATTGGCAGCACTTCTTGATGTGATCCTCACAATCAGCCTTGAGAGAGAGCCAGTAGTGCCCTGTTCTGAGGATCTTTTTGACAAGTAGAGGGTCGCTCATGTGTGGGCCACATACTCCACGATGGATTTCATCCATGAGCCTCTGAGATTGGTCCTTGTCCATACATCTGAGGAGACCTAATCCTACATCTCGTTTATAGAGTGCATCTCCGCTCAGGCAGAATTTCATAGCTAGTCGATGGATCCACTTTTTCTCAGTCGGGCTCGCCTCAGCGGGTGTAGATCCATCTCATAGATACTCCTTGATGTGCTGATACCAAGGGTGTTGGATGGGAGGTAGCTCATCCGATACTTCTCCAATGTAATTCCTATAGGCTCGAGCCTTTTGCAGGGCAAATAGGATGCTTGACATGTTTTCCTTGTCAAATATGTTGATCAAGGTGGCCAAAGTTGCTAGCGCATCCGCAAAATCATTCTTATTCTTAGGAATATGGAGGAAGTTTATTTCTTCAAACTCTGAAGCCATCTAGATAACTTGCCGATGGTAAGGCAGCAAATGTAGTTCTTTGGTGTGATAGATTCTGGTGATTTGTCTGATTACCAATTAGGAATCCCTAAAGACAGTTTACCGCCTGATACCCATTTATTGGGAAAGTTTGAGTCCCATGATACAACCTTTATACTCAGCTATGTTGTTGGTGATAACAAACTGTAATTTGACGGCGACGGGATATTGCTCCCCCGTAATGGCTACTAGAACTGCTCCAGCTCCAGAACCTTCCATATTAGCAGCTCCATCAAAATACATTTTCCATAATTAGTGTGTATCGTACTGATGGTGTTACTGGACTGTCATTACCCCTTCATCAGGGAAGTATGTTTCTAAGGGTTTGAAATCCCATAAAGGTGTGGCGGCCAGTTGATCCAAAATTCCTTGACCTTTGATAGACTTTTG
Source organism: Panax ginseng (assembly GCA_020205605.1). NCBI lineage: Eukaryota > Viridiplantae > Streptophyta > Magnoliopsida > Apiales > Araliaceae > Panax > Panax ginseng. The sequence continues at coordinate 113,151,167 of CM035128.1, read as the reverse complement.
TGTCACGTAGACGATGTCAAATTGTTGTAGGATCAACTGACATCTAGACAGCCGACAATTTAACATGGGTTTACTGAACAACGTATTTGAGAGGATCCACGCGGGATATGAGATGGGTTGTGTGACCATGGAGGTAATGTTGTAACCTCATGGAAGCCCATGCTAAAGCACAACAAGTCTTCTCAATCAGAGTGTACTTGTGTTCACTGCTGCTGAATCTTTTGTTGAGGTAGTAGATAGCTCGCTCTTGGCCTCTATCATCTTTTTTGTCCCAGTATGCAGCCCATGGAATTGTCATTAATGGACAGGTACATGAATAGGGGAATACCATCCCTGGGCGGTACCAAAATAAGAGCTTTGACCAGCTATACTTTGATTGTAAAGAAGACTTTCTGACACTCATCATTCCATTTCATGGAGGACTTCTTCCTTAACAACTTGAAGATACGCTCACAGGTTGATATGAGTTGGGAGATGAATCTGCTAATGAAGTTGATTCTTCCCAAAAATCCCCGTATTTCCTTCTCTGTCTAAGAAATGGGCATTTCTGTAATGGCCTGGATTTTGGTGGGATCCAGCTCAATCCCTTTGTGGCTGACTAGGAAACCTAGCAAGTTGCCTGATTTAACACCAAAGGCGCACTTGGCTGGATTCAACTTCAAGTTGTACTTATGCAACCTGTTAAAGAGCTTCTTGAGATGGTCTAAGTGGTTTTCTTCCCTTCGGGATTTGACAATCATGTCATCCACATAGATCTCTATCTCCTTATGCACTAAGTTATGAAAAAGAGCCATCATGGCTCGCTGGTATGTAGCTCCGACATTAATGAGTCTGAATGACAACCGTCTATAGCAAAAGGTTCCCCAAGGTGTGATGAATACAGTTTTCTCATGATCCTCTTCAGCAACCATGATTTGATGGTACCCCACAAAAAAATCATCAAAGGAGTACATGTCGTATTGAGCAGTATTGTCAATAAGAATGTGAATAAATGGCACGAGAAAGCTATCCTTAAGGAAAGCTTTTTTCAGATCCTAGTAATCCACGCAAACTGGCACCTTTCCTCCTAGTTTAGGCACGGGGACTATGTTGGATAGCCATTCAGGGTATGTTGACACCATGATGATGCCGGCGTGAAATTGTTTCACAATTTCTTCTTTAACCTTTAAACTCCACTTAGGTTTTAATCGACTGAGCTTCTGCCTAATTGGCTTGAATCCCTCTTTAATGGGAAGGCGATGGATGACGATGTCAGTGGATAAACTGACCATGTCTTCGTGAGACCATACAAACATATCCTGGAATTGGGTTAATAGCGTAACCATGTCATTCCTTTGGTTTGGAGTGAGGTCCGTACCAATCTGGATTAGTCTAGGGTTTTTTAAGGTTCCAAGATTGAATGAGATGGTTTGATCGAGATTAGGTTTGGGTTTATCCTCGACCCATTCTTTGATCTCCTAAGGTATCTCAGTGTCCTCTTGTATTTCCATCAATTCTAAGTCCAACTTTTCATCAAAGTTACAGTCCTTGTGGAGAAAATGCACCTCATTAGCAAGTATAGGCACATCTAAATTTAGAGTCCTGAAAAAAAAATTGCTTTCACTTAATATATGAAACTGTTCAATCATACAAAGTGTTAGCCTGTAGTGAAAAAATAACTGCTAATACTGTACAGAAAAGTAAGAAGTTATAGCTATCTACAGGGTAGAGGGAGTTTCTTCCCTTTTTACCCTTGTCGACAAATACAAGGAGTGCTACTCCAATTATCAAGGGTAAAGTCCTGTTGGACTGCAGTGATAAAGGGGATGTTATCGTCCTCCTTTTCCCGAATGATGACCATAATATCTGGATAATCATCATCAGGGGTGTATCTATTTGTGTGCTCATCATGGAAAATGATGCATAGGTGAGACAATATCCTGGTGATGTCTTATTTATGTCTCCGTTCCCTTTCTTCCACTTTGGGATCAGGAATTAAGACCTCTTTTGCTTTAATCGATATCAGTTTTAGAAATAACATAGCCATTACATGGGCAGGCACCTTTACCGGAGACTGTCTAGGCTCAAGATCTGTAGGCAGAGATAATCGCCGTGTGGCTGAAGCTGAAGGAATCTGTTTGTGCTTATGAGGATTCCTATGATTGGAACTGGCAGAATAGCCTAGTCCAGCTGTCCCGGTTTGACTGGGAACTTGAATTGGGCGTTTAATGCCCTGATGATCTTTGCCCAACCATTTTCTAGGTTGGTAGCCCAATGACATCATCTCTTGGGTTGCTGCCAATACCTCAGCAGAAATCTTAGGTGTGAGAGGTGGCACCCCAATAGGACGGTAGTAAGTGTCACTCACCTCCAGGGCATGAAAACTGACCGGTTTAACTTCTGCATTGAAACTAATTAGTGGTATGTCGCCTTATTTAGGACATTCTGGCTCAGTGTTAACAGTGATTAGACTATTGTTGATAATGCATTTAAGTTGTTGGTGAAGGGTGGAAGGGACGGCTCCAGCCATGTGAATCCACAGTCTTCCCAAGAGCAGGTTATATCTTGTGACTATTTTGAGCATGTGAAAGGATACGCAGAAAGTATGTGGACCAATCTCCACAGGCAATTCAATCTCTCCGACAGCATTACGTCGGGATCCATCAAAAGCTTTGATAACCTTATGGCTACTTTTGATCCTCTTGAGATTGATGTTCAGCTTCTCCGAAGTTGTATAGGGAAAAATATTTAAAGATGAACCCCCATCTATCAAAACTCCTCCCACCATGTATCCGGAGGATAGAACCGCTATGTGCAACGATTTGTAATGACCAGTCCCTTCGGGAGGAATGTCGTCATTAGTGAAAGATATCACATTTTATTTAAAAATGTGATCAACCAGATGTTAGAACTTTTCAACATTCATTGATTTCGGCAAAGGGGCTTCTTCCAAAACCTTTAGCAAAACCTTCATGTGATCTTCGAAAGAGAAAATCAAGTCCAGTATAGAATTTTTTTGTGGAGCTTCTTTCAAGATTAAAACCACCTTGGCTTCGTTATGGCCCATAGTACGGAGGAACTTTTAATTTTCTCCATGGAAACTTTACCCTTTAATTTGATGGTAGGCATCATCACCCGCTGGGGAAGATAGAGTGGATTTTCTTTAAACATTGTAGTAGTTATGTGGGATGTGGATCCTTCAACCTGTCCATAATTCCATGGTACTTTTTTTAGGCTGACAATAGGATACTGTGGCCTAGATGGCAATGTAATTAGCTTTAGCGCAGCCACTTTCAAAGGATTGTCAGCACCTTTAAGTTGAATTGCTTGTATTGTAAGTGGTCTGGCAGCCAAATCATCTTCACCGGATATAACTGCTACGACCTCCTTCCATCTTATAGGAATTGTGTTCCCACTCTCAAGGAGCACAATGTCATCGTCTGCCAACTGCAGGACACCGCTGTTAATTAAATTCTGAATAAGGTGGCGGAGTGCCCAGCATTCTTCTGTGTTATGTCCGCGAGAGTGGGAGTGATACTGACATACTCCATTAGAATTGAACCATCTGGAACGAGGATTAATTAGAGGTAACAGAGTTGTGATTCTTCCTTCATTGATCAACATTTAAAATATCTCCTCTATTGGTTAGCCAAGGTATGCAAATTCCCTCTTATTAGCAAAATCCCGACGAGCCTTGGCACTTTCTCTTTTTGCAATTTTATCCTCTAGTGTTTCATTTTCTGGAGTTAATGATGGATTATTTGTAACCATAGGAAGGAGACTGGCATGCTCATGGCGTACTAATTGGCGTGTGACTTGATGCTGATGGATCACCAATTCTGCCAATTGGTTAACTTGCTCACACAGAGCATTCATTTTTTGTTCCATCATAAATTGGAACTGCACATAATCCCATCTATCAGTACCGTTCTTGCTAGTTTGGGAGGCTTCGCCGCCATAATTGGAACTCTATCCATTGTTACAATTAATCATATTAACATCTTCTTCTTTATGTTGAGGAAGAGGGTTGTCTTGCACATGAGGTTGGTCGGGTTTAGTCACCACGATCTCACCGTTATCAATCAAATCTTGGATCTTATGTTTCAAGTCCCAGCAATCCTGAGTATCATGTCCTAGTGCTCCAGAATGATAGGCACACTTCCGTGTAGCATTGAAACCCTTCCCATTCGGGTTCGCTGGTGGAAGAAGTTGAGTAATTTTCTTCTGAGTAGTCAGAAGATTGAGAATATTCTCGAGTGAGTCTCTTAGGGGTGTGAACACTCAATTGCATCGGACTTCTCCACCCTTTGGAAATGTGGGGTTGGAAGACTGTGCTTGAAAAGGAGAGCAGTTTCTCCTTTAGATAGGCATGTTCTGATTGCCTTTCTGAACTTGTAGTATTAAGGAAACATCCTCCTCTTTCTTTTTATGGACCCTCCTGGGGTTGTTTCCATAATTTCCAGAATGGATATAGTCAGCAACAAATTTTTGAGCGGCTAGGTCTTGAATATTTCCTGACTTCAATCCCATCTCAGCCATCTCTCCATGTTTAATCATTTTTGAAAATAACTTGCCAATGCCAGCTAAGACTCTCTCATATAAAGGAGCTTCATGTATGTCTATGAAGGTCATCACCATTTCTGACTCAGTCATAAAGGGAATAACTTGAGCAGGAAGGCACCTCCACCTTTTAGCATACCCTCAGAAAGACTCATTAGATTGTTTCTTGACCTTGGTAATTTGGTACCGGTCAGGAACCATCTAAGACGGGAAATTGTACAGGCTGAGGAAGGCATGAGCTAGCTCTTCCCAACTGTGAATCTTGGAGTTGTCTAATCTGGTATACCACGATCGGGATTCTCCAGTCAGACTTTTCTAGAATAGCTACATTCTGAGCTTCTCATCCTCGTTATAAGATCTGAGTACTCCAATTAATACCTTCAAATGTGTGTAAGGATCTCCCAACCCATCATACTTTTCAAAGTCAGGAGTCTTGAACTTCTCTAGATAATGGACACCAGGGAATATACAAAGGTCGGCATATGAGACACTCCCGTGTGCACCAATCCCTTTAATAGACCGAATGGTCTCTTCCATTTAAAGGACTTTCTTCCTGATATCACCGGTGTCGGGATCTTCTTTGAGATTGGTAATTTCAGGGGTTTTATTGGACTTATCCAACAAAAGTTCAGGTACTGGATTTTCTTGATCCGTACCTTGTGTTCCTCCATGTGCAGAGGATTCTATATGTATGGGTATTCGTAGACCTTGAGTAGACTGGTGTAGTTCTTTAAGCATAATAGCCAAATCTGTAATTTATTTGCTTAATTCATCAAACTCTTCATGAGAGACAAGAGACGGATTAGTTTGTTCAGATGAAGACATAATTGGCTATAGGCTCGTTGCCTTTTTGGACTTTGAGCGGGTAACAAGCCCAATTGTTTCCCTACAAAAAACTTATGTAGTTTAGTCTTAGGGAATGTATAAATGTTACATGTTATGTGATATATCAGTTTTAGGAGTATTATCCTGCAAAACAGATGTTAGATGTTTGTAATACAGGATAGCATGTCATGTTTATAAATTATGCATGTACATATATTTCTTCATATTTCCCATTACAGTGAGATTAATATGGAATGACATTACAAGTAATTGAATTTACGAGTAATTTAAATGGGAAGTATGAAGAAACTTCCCTCCACGTTTGGTTTATCAAAGGCTGACCAATCTTAGGTCACTCTCGCAGTTTTTTTTGCATGAAGGTCCCCAGATCATCGCAATTTACTTGATGGGAAGTTAATCCGATCTTTCAACTAGAGCGAACCTGGGTGGTGCCTTTCCTGAGCCTCGTTGGAATTAGTCTTCCTACGTGTCCAGTAATCAAACACCGCCGGGATAGCCTCCTGAAGGAGGGACCACACAACATTCATTCACGTACAACGTGTCTCACCGTTATGGAAATGATGACATATGTGAAGCACTTTAATATCACAAGTAGATACAGTGTGAAGCACTAAGTGCAGTAGGTAAATGCATTCGTACACATCTATGTAAATGTAAATGTGACATCCACACACAATCATATAACAATTTGAAAAGTTTGTAGTAGCGGCTTAAGTCCTCTACTGTAGGTAAATGCATTCGTACACATCTATGTAAATGTAAATGTCCCCAGCAAAGTTGCCACCTGTAGACGTCGGGAGTTTTACTGTCCCTTTTCTGTTCTTGTCTTTTGGTGTTCTCATGTTAGGTGAGATTTATTTGAAAAAACAAGTTGTGAAAAGGTCCGACATGTGTATGTCGACGATTGGATTGTAAGAGTCGCCAGTTGGTATTTTTAAATGGTTGCACCAAGTCAACCGAGAAAAGGTTTTCACATTGACCCAGTGATGTGACACTGTTTAACAAGCCTGTGAAACCGAGATTCGTTAGGGTCCGGGGACTTGATTATGCGGAGGAAAGGTGTTAGGCACCCCCCGACATCCGTGTTACCATGGTGACCGCCACTTTTCAATTAAACTATTATATGAATATGTGTGTGTGTGTGTGGATCAATGTGCAATTATTTGGAAGTAGTGCTATGCCTCGTTCGCACCTATATACAAAGGGTTTGAATTTATGTATAAAAATTCAATTTTAACAAGATATAGCAGTGATGTTTTGTAAAAGAGGTTTTTCAAACCGTTATGCTCAATAGTAATTAAGGCCTTTGATACTTCCATTTTATTATATGTTCGGCTTGATTGCTTTTATTTTCGAGATGCGAAGCATCTTCGAGAAAATAATATACATAGCAATGCCGAATTCCTTGTGGGCATGTGAGCCATCTAAGGAAATTCAAACACTGTAAATAAATAATATACAAGCTGATTACAGCTAAAAATGTCCATCACGGGAACCGAATCTAGATTCAAGAGACTGAATCTGTGATCGATCACATGATTCCTAGGCTCACATGATGTAGCAGTTTATATAAAAGTTGTAAATAGTTATATATATAAAAGTTGTAAATATATATATACAGACGGTCAACCACTATGAAGCGAACTTCATGGGGGACTGGAAATGTAAATATATAAAAGCGGTAAATATATATATAGCGACACGATCAACCACCACGAAGGACCTCCATGGGGGATCAGAAATGTAAATATATAAAAACAGAATATATATATATATATATATATATATATATATATATAGACACAATCAACCACCACAAAGCACCTCCATGGGGGATCGGAAATGTAAATAAAGCATTAAAGACAATCAGCCGTCACGAAGTAAACTCCAGGCGGGACGAAATGTAAATAAAGCAGTAAAAACAATCATCTGCCATGAAGTAAACTCTAGGCGGGACGAAATGTAGATAAAGTAGTAAAAGGCCATGAAGTAAACACCAAGCCTAACAGAAATGTAAGTATATATATATAGGCGATAATCGCACCAGATATATATCGATCCAGTGCTCTATTTATCATTTCATATATATATATATATATATATATATATATATATATATATATATATATATATATATATATAAAAGCAAAGAACGCTATGGCTCATCGAATGTAGTTCGACAATAGTTTATATATATATATATATATATATATATATATAAAAGCAATAAACGCCTCCTACGTGAGTCCGTGCTCAATCGAGGCATAACTCGATAATGTTGGTCCATATATATATATATATATATATATATATATATATATATATATATATATATAACAAAAAATAAAAGCCATGGACCGAAGTCCAGGCATACACACACAACATGACTCTCAATGTGAAGAACGGTGTGTCCAAAATATGGAGAAAAGGCTTTAAAAGATGTAAGAAGGCTTACAGTGGACTGAAAAGATGTAAGAAGGCTTTAAATGGATGAACACTCGGTTCCCACCTATAAAAAATAGCAATATATGAGCTCACAAGTGTTTAAAATGAGAAAACACTCAATTTATAGTGTGTATAGAGCAAATTGGACAGGGCTTCCTATCCTTTTTCTCTTACTAAATGGCCACCCCAAGAATACTATTTATAGAGGGGGGGAGCCGCAGGTGCACCTGCGGCTGACCGAGGTGACCCGGGCTCCGTGGGTCCTGCCATCTCAAAGTGCATGCATGCATGCAACGTGATGTCCACTTGAACTTTCAGACCTTCAATTCGGGCATCCGATCGTGGTGTATAAGACCATTTTTGACATGTTGTTGTCGAGAGCTACACAATGACATAGGATTAGAGGTTGTACGAAGTTAGGAAGATGGGACCATTCCCTTGGTCTTTAAGTCTTCAAATTATATCCGGTGTGCTATCATGTGTAGTAGTCACTCGGGATTGGAGCTATTTGGTTCTTGTAGGACACTGTTGTGTAGAATGTATGCTGAAAAATGTGTTGAGACAGCGCGCATATGGGATTGAGGTGGAAAAATGATGATTTTGCCCCTCACCGAGGTTATCTCCGGTTTAGGTTGATATAACAGTCGTTGCTCAAGGTTATCTCTGAGATTGGGCTGTTGCAAGTGCTGAATGTCCTCAGGGTTATCTCTGAGGTGTAACTGACCTCCTGGGGTTGTCTCCAATACTGGAATTGAGTGCCTTGGGGTTATCTCCGAGGTTGAAGCGACTACAAAGGTTGAAATGAGCTTTTCCAGGGTTATCTCTGGAACTGTACATGCACTCCTCGGTGTTGTTTTTGAGGTTGGAACTGAAACTCCTGGTGTTGTTTTCGGGATGAAACTGATTATCTCGAAGTTATCTCCGAGATGAAAGAGCTTTCTCCGGTGCTATTTTTAGAATTTGTACTGCATCCCTCGGGGTTATCTCCGAGATGGTAAGAACTGAGTATCCCAGGGTTATCTCCGAGATTGAGCTGAGTTATCCTCTACGGTTATCTCTGAAAGACGATTCTGCCCTCCTACAATGGTAGTAACAAGAGTGCAAAATTTTTGGAGTGTCCACACATATATATATACACACATTACCTTATTCCCATGTCATTATATATATATATATATAATGATTCTCCCCATCCGGGACTCTTTACCACACCATCACACTATTGACATGTTATATATAACTTACCCTGTTAATCATTCCCCCCCCCCCCCCCCCACGTGAATCATCATAATTATATATATATATATATATATAACAAAATTGAGATAACTTTCTTCTAATAATTTTGAAAAATGAGTAAGTGGGGGTCCAAATACTACGCCAAATTTACAACAAATACTTCATAAAAATTCCCTCAATATTTTTAACAACATTTATTCATTAATGATATAACTTTGAATATTAACAACCAGATCATTCCCAGGAAAGAGGGGGCTTTCCGATAAGGATTTCTCCATATTGGCGCGCAATTAGATGACCAAACCCCTTTCCTCGATATAACTTTCCAGATATTGTCAATAATGCAAATAATAATATGAATAACTTGTCATCTCAATTATTAATTTAATAATATAAAATATTGTGCAAATGTACTGTGACAATAATAGAATCAATAATGTGAGATACTATGCAACCATTATTGTAGCAATAATTGAGTATAACTAAGTGACTTCTCATGTAAGCATCAATAATCAATACCGTGTGCTAATATGCAACCACGCATATTACTGTACTTTTACTATCGGGTATTTCAACAGTTTAACGGTAAAACTTTCGCCGTTATTTTTATAAAAAGATATTTCTGTCGTTTTCTCATTCCGACAATAATTCTGTTGTGGGGTCCACCAATGATTGTGTCGTTATACGAATATTCCTTGTTAAAATGAATATTCCATGATCAATCGAATATTATATAACAACTTGCTTACTTTGCAAAATTTATAAATATTACCCACAACTATAACATTGTAACAAATTCACACCTTAATATTCAAAAATGATACTTATAAAAAAATTCATCTTTATTCATAAAAGTTGGGGTCTTACAACCTCCCCTTCTTATGAAATTTCACCCTCGAAATTGGTGTACGTACCTGATATGTCGAAGAAGTGAGGATACCTTGATTTTATTTCAGATTCTAACTCCCAAGTCATTTCCTCAACATCGTGGTTTCTCCACAAAACTTTAACTTGAGGTATAACCTTAGAGCATAGAATATATTCCTTCTTATCCAAGATTTTAACATGTACCTCTTTATACTTTAAATTTTTCGATATCTCGTCTAGTTCTAACTCAATAATGTGGTTCGGGTCGTCCACATATTTACGTAACATCGATATATGAAAAACGTTATGAACATGCGATATACTTGGCGGTAAAATTAGTCTATAGGCCACTGTTCCTAATCGATCGAGGATTTCAAATGGCCCAATTAAATCAAGGGTTGAGATTTCCTCTCTTCATCGACTCTTGCTTCTAGAATAACGCCTTCTTGAACCTACTTCTTCACATTCATCAGCTCTGAGTCTGTAGCTTGAACGGCTTTAACTTTATCGATTAAAGTCAGTTCTACTCGTATATTTGTTATCATCACGTAGGTTCTTGGAGTCTTTAACTCTATCTCCATTATTTGTAAGTCATACGAAATGGGTCTTTGTGTTAACAATATCGCACTCGTAAATGCATATGATTTTCTACTCAACGCGTCAGCTACCACGTTCGCTTTTCTAAGATGATATTGAATTGTATAGTCGTAATCTTCAACAGCTTGAGCCAACTTCTTAGGCGCATGTTACGTTTATTTTGGGTGAAGAAATATTTGAGGGTTTTGTACCGGGTTCAAGGTCGATACAAAATTCTATTTCACGCTCTGGGGGTAGGCTAGGAAGTTTTTTAGGGAATACGTCGGGAAATTTATTAACAATTGAAATATTATTCAAAACTGTGACTCTCATCCAAGACTTGGATAGCACGTCACATTGATACCTATCAACTTGTCATCGTTATTCACGGTGTCCCCTACGAAAAGTCTAGCTTCGGTGCATTCCAATACTTGGATATCACCAACAAAAGGTTCGGGGCTCTTTACTTATGGCTTAATATGACAGTGATTGACTTTAGTGCTTTGGTTGCTTGAATTCGCATAACAGGTTGGTTAGGAATATGAAAACTAACAACCTTACAAAAACAATAAATTTTAGCATGATGAATAGTTAACCAGTCGATTCCTCAAATCACATCAAAGGCAAGTATTTTCAAAGAAATAAGATCGACAGGTAACATGAATGTGTCGATTTGAATCAAATAAGACTTATAAATAGTGGATGTAATGAAGGTTTCTCCCAACGGAGTTTTATAAGATAAGTCAAGGTCTAATTTCTACGGAGTTAAATTTAAACGTTGAGCGCAAGTAGGAGAAATAAAAGAGTGGGTAGAACTGGTATCGAATAAGGTATAGGCTTCGCAAGAGTTTATGATTAATTTACACATGATAACTTCGTTTGGGTTCCTCGACAAACGCTCTCACTTAAACTACCAGCTTTGACTTAACTAGGACATCCTTTGGCGTCACTATCCCGGTTGGACTTGACTTCACTACACGACAAAATCGAGCTAGGTGATCTTCTCTTCCGCAATTAAAACACACTTTAGGTTGCTGCGTACAGTGTGGACGAATGTGTCCCTCTTGTCCGCATTTGAAACATACAACCAGTGGTCGTTCTTCTTCCTTGGAAACGGGTGCCGCTGTCTTTCCATCATTATTGAACCTTCTCTTCTTCAAATTGTTCTCACTTAGTTCACCTTTTCTATTATCTTGGCCATGATTACCACCAAAGTGGCTACCATTTCTGGCATATTGATTTCCTCCACGTTTGTTTTCACCGCTTCGATGACTGCTACCATTGGTATTATCGATTTGTCGGCTGCTCTCTCTTGGTTGGGTTATCTCACTATTGTGTTCCAATAACTGAGCCCTATTCACAACATCTGAATACAAGCAAAGTTTGTGAGAAATGAGGTATTAACGTATTTTGGGTTTTAAACCTCGCAAAAACATTCGCGTCATTATCTCCTCATTATCTACCAAATGGGATGCATACCGAGATAACTCTACAAATTTAGCCTCGTATAGTGATACGGTCAAAAAAATTTTCTCCAGCTTGATGAATTCAACCTCCTTCATGCGACAAATACTTTCAGAAAAGTACTTGTTGTTGAACAATTCTTGAAACTTCTCCCAAGACATCTTGAGTGCGGAAAGCTGGGTACGTTTTATAGATTCCCACCAGTAATCTTCCTCTTCACGTAACATAAAAGTGGCGAAGGGAACCTTTTGCTCCTCTGAGCATTCCAAGACATCAAATATCTTGATGATCTGCTTAATCCACGTCTCTGCCTTAAGTGGTTCTGGCTTTCCCAAAAACTTTGGTGGTCCCAGCTCCTTGAACTGCTTAGCGGTGACCAGCCGTGAGTTGCCAGTGTTTCCGCTTGCATTCTGAACAGGAGTCTCTCTCGTTTGGTGCTGCATGAATTCTAAAAAGCTCCTAAACATACCATCGTTCATCTTTTGGTCGGCATTGTTGTTTACCTGAGGATTATTACCTTTCTGATGCGCATTATACTGGTTATTTATCGTCGGTGACTCAACGGTCTCATGTGCTCCATTGCTTATCTCAACATTTTCATATGCCATTTTCAAATACTGCCATAAAACAAGGGTCAATTGATATGCCACATATTATCTCTATATTCTGACCGATCAATTAAATAATAATTAAGCTTTGGTAGGTCATACTAGCGAAAGAATTATCCGTCTCTCCCCTCCTAGTTCTAGTCTCACATCTCAGACAGGGATCATATCCCTAAGCTTTGATACCAACTGTGACACCCCCAAAATAGGTATACATCTGTGACGCCCCCAAAATAGGTATACATCACCCATTCTGAGTCGCCAAAAATATGGTATAGAAACAACTACAACTTTATTAATACAATTATCGTGCAAAATACGACAACACATAAAGTATGAGTTTAAATACAAATATTGTCTTCTAGACAATATCCACACTCAAATAAGTCCTCATTACAATTATTGATATACTATTTTACAAAAATGGTGAGGACTACTAAAACAAATTTCTAGAACCATCATTCCATACCCCAACTAGAACTCTCTACATTCTCGCCTCCTGAGAAGAAAATGGAACAAAAAGGAAAAGGGTGAGCTCAACTAGCCCAGTAAAGAATATTATGACTAAGATAATATAGAACAAATTATCGTTAGTCTTCAACAGGGAAAAATCTGATAGAATATAATAGACAACAAGTTTCAAATCAACATTCGCAGCGGAAATAATAATTCATAGAAGAGTTACGTAGAGAATGAAATCTAATATTATCTATGAATTTAAAAGTCCATCATCAATATTTTATTCCTGTAACATCAATCAATATTCATCTTGAATCAAATATTCATCTTTTCATTACAGGCCAAAGATATTCATCAGTTGGTCATGTTCATCTCAACACCTGTTCATCTTTGCACTACGGGCCAAATATATTCATCAGAAAATCATTAATCTTTGCCCTACAGGCCAAAGATATTCAGTAATATCATCATTTAGGACTGAGGATGATGAAAATATTTTTAAAGAAACGAATCTAGTGAAACAAAAGAACAAATTTTAAGGATTCATACTTCAAGCAATCCAAGTTCAAAAATACTTCATAAATAATCATAGTGGAGTAAAATTCAAGAATGAAGACCAAAACATGGATACAATCAAAGCTAGTATCCATAATAGATATTTTTGACAAAAAATGAAATTTTAATTTTTCTGTGAATAGTGTCGTATTCGTGAATAGTACCGTATACGTGAATAGTTCCGTATACATGAATAGTAACCCCGACACTAAAAGACAAGAATTTCACAAGAAAAATATTACCAATATTCCGGCATAATGATATTGGAAGAAATAATATCATTTAAAAAAAACATCTCTTACCTCGAAAAGACAGTATTTCTGACTGGAATACTAGATATAGTGCTGAAGGGAACTTGTACCGTATAGCAACACTCAAAGTCTTAAAATACTCACAAGAATACGCTCGATAATATAGAGAGAAAGAAAGAGAAAACTTGTTTCTGGTGTGATATTCAATTCTAACCTAAGCACCCTATTTATAGGAAAATGCTTAGAACATCAAAGCAGAAAATTTAATAAAATATTATTATATATAAATTTTTGTCACGCCCACCTCTTGAATCTGAATTCAACACATTTATATCACATGTGGGACCCACTCAACTCACCAAAACATTTTTCTTAAAAAAAATAATTAAAACTTCAAAAATAAATTATTCTAGAACTTCGAAACTTCAATAATTCATAATAAATAGCCCTTTTATCAGAAAAATTTGAACCGTATGTCCATTCCATAGGTTCATTCTCTACAACTTTGTAAGTTTAAGTTTTTTGAAATTCCAAGCAGAAATTGACCAAAATCCACATATAGATGATTTTACAGGCTATAATCAAATTTCAGTCAAGAAATGGTGTCCACAAACATGAAAAATATGTTTTAAATATTTTTAGTTACAAAAACTCTTCCTCCTCATTTATTCATATATCCCACATTCATTGTAAAAAAAAGTATTACCATTATTATATTATTAAAATATACTAATATATTTAAATGAATTATTTTATCGAAAAAGATAAAATATCAATTTTCAACAATTGTCACATTAAAAATTTTCTCCATCTATATCCACATAAAATGAATATTTTCCTTATCATAATAATCAATAATTAATTATTCATAAATAATATTACAGAATCACAATACTGACAATCAGGCCGTTCCTAGGAAAGAGGGGGCTTTCCAATAAGGATTTCTCCTTACTGGAATGCAATTAGGTGACCAAACCTTTCCTTAGATAGAACTTTCTAGACATTGCCAATATTGCTATCTAATAATATTATTCAAATAATATGAATTATTGATTTGATAAAGGAAAATATTGTGTAATGACAATTATTGAAATAATAATAATATAAAATATCAACGTAGCAATTATTGAATCAATAAAATATAATATTGAACAGTGATTACTGTAACAATTATTGAGTAGTGCCTTCTTACGTAAGAATCAATAATTGGTGCAATATCATGTGCTACTGTGTTTTAACCACCGGGCATTCCAACAGTATTAACGGTAACAACTACGCTGTTATTTATAAACAACTTATACTTGTCATTTTCTTCATCCAATCACTTTCTGTTATGGGGCCCACACAAGGCTGCACCGTCGTACGAATATTCCCCGATAATAAGAATATTCCACGACAAAACGAATATTCCCCGACAACAATGAATATTTTATAACCACTTGCTTATTTGAAATATTTACGCATTTTACCCATAACTAACTACATTAATCAAATCAACCCTTACTATTTCAAAATAGAGGAAATTCAATTTCATTAATAATAAGTTGGGGTCTTACAACCTCCCCTCCTAAAGAAATTTCGTCCTCGAAATTGACGTACGTACCTGGTATTTCGACAAGGTGAGGATACCTCGCTTTTATTTTCGTTTCCAGCTCCCAGGTCATTTCCTCAATAGCATTGTTCCTCCATAAAACTTTGACTTGTGGTATGACCTTTGTGCGTAGGACATGCTCCTTCCTATCCAATATCTAGACAGGTACCTCTTCATACGTTAAGTCTTCGGCTATCTCATCCGGTTCTAACTCAATAACATTGTTCGGGTCTTTCACATAATTACGTAGCACAGATATATAAAAAACATTATGAACACGAGACATATTTGGAGGTAACGCGAGTCTATAGGCTACTTTTCCTACTCATTCAAGAATCTAAAATGGACCAATAAATCGTGGATTAAGTTTTCCTCATTTTTCAAATCTTGTAACTCTCTTCCATGGAGCAACGCGCAATAATAAATGATCCCCAATACTAAATTCCACGTCCTTTCGATGAAGATCCGCATAACTCTTTTGTCAATCTTGTGTCGTTTGTATACGTTGTTGAATCATTTGGATCTTTTCTGTAGTCATACGTACCAACTCTGGTCCCAACAATGTTTCTTCATCACCTCGTCCCAACATACTGGAGAGCGACACTTTCGTCCATACAATGCTTCAAATGGGGCCACACCTATACTTGCCTGATAACTATTGTTATAGGAGAATTCCACCAATGGTAAATACTTATCCCAACTCCCTTTGAAGTCCAGGACACAGAGTCTTAATAGATCTTTAAGAGTTTGAATAGTCCTCTCTGATTGTCCGTCCGTTTGAGGATGGTATGTCGAACTGAATCGTAAATTCGTGCCCATGGCTTTTTGCAAGCTAACCCAAAATCGTGAAGTGAATCTTGGGTCACGATCCGAAACTATGGATATTGGCATGCCATGAAATCTCACAATCTCATTCACATACATACGAGCAAGACGTTCAAGGGAATAAGTCTCCCGTATCGACAAGAATGAGCAGACTTAGTTAATCTATCAACAATAACCCAAATGGCATTTATGCCTTGAGAAACAGTGGGAAGACCCGTAACGAAATCCATGGTAATGTGTTCCCACTTCCATTTCGGAATCTCAAGTGGTTGCAATAGAACCTTAGGCACTTGATGCTCCACCTTTACACGTTGACAAGTTAAACACCTCGAGATAAACTTTGCAATCTTTCTCTTCATATTGTTCCACCAAAATGTATGTTAAAGATCACGATACATTTTGATACTTCCAGGATGGATTACAAACGGTGTATTGTGTGCCTCCATCATGATCTTTGGAGTACTAGCTTCAAATGGTGCTCATGATCTTCACAACTTTTGGAATATATAAGGATATCATCAATAAAGACAACAACGAACTGATCCAAATATTCCTTGAATACTCGGTTCATCATATACATGAAAGCCGCAGGAGCATTAGTCAATCCAAAAGACATGACTAAGAATTCATAATGCCCGTCTTCGAGTTACAAGGCGGTCTTTGGAATATCCTCGCCTCTAATCTTCAGCTGATGATATCCAAAACGAAGATCGATCTTTGAAAAGAATTGTGCTCCTTGCAACTGGTCAAACAGGTCATCAATGCGAGGTAGCGGGTACCTATTCTTGATGGTGACATGGTTCAATTCCCGGTAGTTAATACAAAGTCGCATACTCCCGTCTTTCTTCTTTACAAATAAAATAGGAGCACCCCAAGGAGATGTACTAGGATGAATGAAACCGATGTCTAATAACTCCTGTAGTTGGACCTTTAACTCCTGAAGTTCAATAGGAGCCATTCGATATGTGATTTTAGAAATGGGCTTTGTACCAGGTTCAAGGTCAATAAAGAATTCAACTTCATGTTCTGGGGGTAGACCGAGAAGTTCTTCAGGAAATACGTTAGAAAATTTACTAACAACATGAATATTATTCAAATCTGACGTGTCTTTATTTAAATCCATAACATGGGCTAAGAAAGCTTGACATCCATTTTTCAATAAATGAATAGCTTTATAACTTGATATGACAGTGATTGATTTTAGTGGTTTAGTTGCTTGAATTCTTACAGCAAGTTGGTTAGGAATATGAAAACTAACAACCTTATGAAAATAATCAATTTTGGCATGATGAGAAGTTAACCAATCAATCCCTAAAATCACATCAAAAGTAAGTATCTTTAAAGAGATAAGGTCAACAGGTAATGTGATGGTGCCAATTTGGATCAAACAAGATTTATAAACAGTGGATGTAATAAAAGTGTCTCCTAACGCAGTCTCCACAGATAAATCAAAGTCTAATTTCTCCGGAGTCAAGTTTAAACATTGAGCACAAGCAGGAGAGATAAATTAATGGGTAGCACCGGTATCTAGTAAGGTATAAACTTCGCAAGAATTTATGATTAGCTTACCCGTAATCAGCTCGTTTGGGTTCCTCGCATTTTGACCAGTCACGACAAACGTTCTTCCAGGAACCATTGACTTTAACTTTTCTGGGACAGCCTTTTGAGTCACCATCCCCCCTAGACTTGGTTTCGCTACCGTACAATCTCGAGCGATTTGTCCTTCTTTTCCACAATTATAGCATACCTTGAACTGTTGTGGACAGTTTGGGCTATTATGTCCCTCTTTTCTACATTTATAGCATACGACCGGTGGTCGTTCTCCTACCTTAGAACCAGTTGCTGCTGCTGCTGACGTCTTAACATTGTCATTGTTGTACCTTCTCTTTATAAAATCTCCTCTCGACTCGCTTCTTCTATTATCATGGCCATGATTACCACCATAGTGGTTACCGCTTTTGTTCGTATTTTTCTTTCCCCGTTGGTTATCGTTGCTCCGATGACTGCTGTCACCGGTATGACCCTGGTTGTGGTCCCTCGGTTGAACGTACTCATTATCTCGCTCTAATAATTGAGCTCTGTTGACAACATCTGAATATAGAGAAAATTTATGAGAAATAAGATACTGACGTATGTCGTGTTTCAAACCTCTTAGAAATATCCGCGTCATACTTTCCTCATTCTCCACTAAATGAGGTGCAAACCTGGATAACTCCGCGAACTTTGCCTCGTACTAGGACACCGTCATGTTGTTCTGCTCCAGTCTAATAAACTCTACCTCCTTCATATGACGAATACTTTCAGGAAAGTACTTGTCATTCAATAGTTTCTAAAACGTTTCCCAAGACATACTGAGTGCGGCTGGATGGTTACGCTTCACAGATTCCCACCAGTAATTTGCCTCATTACAGAACATAAAAGTAGCAAATGGAACCTTCTGTTCCTCCGTACATCCCAAGACATCGAATATCTTGGTAATTTGCTTGACCCACGTCTCCGCCTTAATCGGATCCGGCTTTCCCCAGAATTCTGGTGGTCCCAACTCTTTGAACTGCTTGGCTGTGACAAACCGTGCGTTGCTATCATTTCCACATGTATTTTGTACACGAGTCTCCCTCGTCTAATTTTTCATGAACTATAAAAAGCTTCTAAACATCCCATCGTTCATCGTCTGCTCAGTGGTGTTGTTCACATGAGGAACATTGCCGGCCTGTTGCACATTCTCCTCATTTGTGAGTAAAGGTGTCTCCACAGTCTCATTTACTCCACTGTTAACATTCTCAGTTGTCATTCTCAAAAACTGCCATAAAACAAGGGTTAATTAAAGAAATTAACATATCACGTAATATCCCTATATTCTGACCATCCAACAAATAAGCTTAGGTAGGACACACTAGTGAAGGATTTACTCGTCTCTACCCTCCTAGTTCTATTCTCCGAACTCCGCCAAAGACCATATCCCTAAGCTCTGATACCAACTGTGACACCCCAAAATAGGTATACATCACCCATTCTGAGTTGCCAAAAACATGGTACAGAAACAACTACAACTTTATTATACAATTGTCGTGCAAAATACGACAACACATAAACTGTGAGTTTAAATACAAATATTGTCTTCTAGACAATATCCACACTCAAATAAGTCCTCATTACAATTATTGATATACTATTTTACAAAAATGGTGAGGACTACTAAAACAACTTTCTAGAACCATCATTCCATACCCCGAGTAGAACTCGCTACATTCTCGCCTCCTGAGAAGAAAAATGGAACAAAAAGGAAAAGGGTGAGCTTAACTAGTCCAGTAAAGAATATTATGACTAAGATAATATAGAACAAATTATCGTTAGTCTTCAACAGGGAAAAAATTGATAGAATATAATGGACAACAAGTTTCATATCAATATTCGCAGCGGAAATAATAATTCATAGAAGAGTTACGTAGAGAATGAAATCTAATATTATCTATGAATTTAAAAGTCCATCATCAATATTTTATCCCTGTAACATCAATCAATATTCATCTTGAATCAAATATTCATCTTTTCACTACAGGCCAAAGATATTCAGTAATATCATCATTTAGGGCTGAGGATGATGAAAATATTTTTAAAGAAACGAATCCAGTGAAACAAAAGAACAAGTTTTAAGGATTCGTACTTCAAGCAATCCAAGTTCAAAAATACTTCATAAATAATCATAGTGGAGTAAAATTCAAGAATGAAGACCAAAACATGGATACAATCAAAGCTAGTATCCATAATAGATATTTTGGACAAAAAAAGAAAATTTAATTTTTTGTGAATAGTGTCATATTCGTGAATAGTACCATATATGTGAATTGTGTCGTATACGTGAATAGTAACCCCAACACTAAAAGACAAGAATTTCACAAGAAAAATATTACCAATATTCCGGCATAATGATATTGGAAGAAATAATATCATTTAAAAAATAATAATATCCCTTACCTCGAAAAGACAAGATTTTACAAATGGAATCTTTGGATATAGTCTTTGAAGGAACTTGTACCGTATAGTAACACTCAAAGTCTCAAAATACTCACAAGAATACGCTCGATAATATAAAGAGAGAAAACTTGTTTCTAGTGTGATTTTTAATTCTAACCTAAGCACCCTATTTGTAGGAAAATACTTAGAACACCAAAGCAGAAAATTTAATAAAATATTATAATATATAAATTTTTGTCACGCCCACCTCTTGAATCTGAATTCAACACATTAATATCACATGTGGGAACCACTCAAATCACCAAAAATGTTTTTTTCTTAAAAAAATAATTAAAACTTTAAAAATCAATTATTCTAGAACTTCAGAATTTCAATAATTCATAATAAATAGCCCTTTTATCAGAAAAATTCAAACATTATGTCCATTCCATATGAAATTCCATTCTCTACAACTTTGTTAGTTTAAGTTTTTCCAAATTCCAAGCAGAAATTGACCGAAATCCATATACGGACGATTTTACATGCTATAATCAAATTTCAGTCAAGAAATGGGGTCCACAAACATGAAAATCATGTTTTAAATATTTTTAGTTACAAAAATACTCTTCCTCCTCATTTATTCATATATCCCACATTGTAAAAAAAAGTATCACCATTATTATATTATTAAAATATACTAATATATTTAAATGAATTATTTTATCAAAAAAGATAAAATATCAATTTTCAACAATTGTCACATTAAAAATTTTCTCCATCTATATTCACATAAAATTAATATTTTCCTTAACATAATAATCAATAATTAATTATTCATAAATAATATTACAGAATCGCAATCATCGATAACCAGTAGTTCGGGAAAGAGGGGGCTTTCCAATAAGGATTTCTCCTTACTGGCGCGCAATTAGGTGACCAAACCTCTCCTTAGACAGAACTTCCTAGACATTTCCAATAATGCTATCTAATAATATTATTCAAATATTATAAATTATTGATTTGATAAAGGAAAATATTGTGCAGTGACAATTATTGAAATAATAATAATATAAAATATCAACGCAGCAATTATTGAATCAATAAAATATAATATTGAACAATAATTACTGTAACAATTATTGAGTAGTGCCTTCTTACGTAAGAATCAATAATTGGTGCAATACCGTGTGCTACTGTGTTTTAACCACCGGGTATTCCAACAGTATTAACGGTAACAACTACGTTGTTATTTATAAATAACTTATACTTATCGTTTTCTTCATGCAATCGCTTTCCGTTATGGGGCCCACACAAGGCTGAGCCGTCGTACGAATATTCCCCGATAATAAGAATATTCCATGACCAAACGAATATTCCCCGACAACAATGAATATTTTATAAGCACTTGCTTATTTGAAATATTTACGCATTTTACCCATAACTAACCACATTAATCAAATCAACCCTTACTATTTCAAAATAGAGAAAATTCAATTTCATTAATAATAAGTTGGGGTCTTACAACATCACCCATTCTGAGTCGTCAAATACATGGTACAAAATTCAAATATAACTTAATTATATAATTGTCGTGTAAAATACGACAAAACATAAGTTGGGAGTTTCAACACGAATATTATCTTCTAGACAATATCTAAACTCAAATTCAATATCATTATAATTATTATCACACTATTTCACATAATAGTGAGGACTACTAATACAATCATTTGGACCGTCAATCCATTCCCCGACTAGTCCCAGATATTTTCTAATTTCCTGAAGAGAACAGTGAAAGAAATGGGTGAGCTCAACTAGCCCAGTAAGAAATATTATGACTAAGATAATGCAAAATAAATTATCCTTAGCCTTCAACAGTATAACAACTGATAGAATACAGTAGACAACAAGTTTTAGATCAACAACTGCAACAGAATAAGCAATCCATTAGAAGAGTCAAGTAGAGCATGATATCTACTATCTTCTATGATTTAAAAGTTTATCATCAATTTTACCGCTGAGACTCAGCTTAATAAATAATCCACATCACTGAATTATCCATGCACTACGGGCCAAGGATATTCATTAGTATCATAACCACGAATTCTCAATGCACTACGGGCCAAGGATACTTGTGTTTTCACCCATGGTCATGAACACGCCAAACAATAATTCATATGTGCACCCTTGGCCGAAGAGAAAGCATGGTCATAATTATATCAATAACTGTCGCTGAGACTCGGCTTAATAAATAATTCAAATCACTTGTAACATTACAGGTCGTGATTATATCGAATAATCCCTGGTCATTATCATACCAAACAATAGTCCATCTATGCACTACGGGCCAAAGATGACTTTCATCACAATATAAGCACGAGAATGATGACAATGATATAAAAATTCAATCAAACAAGATCAAGGATAAATATTAAAGACTTTAAATTTATCCAAAGTTTAAAAACGTTCAAATAATTAACATGATACTACTTTGTGGAGTAAAATTCAAGAATAATAATGTATCAAAAATGATTTGGACAGAAAAGAAATCAATCTTTGTCATGAATAGTACCCCGGGTGAATAGTACCCGAGTGAATAGAACCCCATAAATAGTACTTCGGGAATAGTACCCCGTGAATAGTACTCCGACATGAAAAGGTTAAAACTTATCAAGAATGCTCAGAATAATATTTCCATGAAAAGATACTAGATGAAGCGCAAATATCAAGGATATTCTACTAATTTCATGGAGTATAGAAGCCAAAATTTAACAAAATGAGTGTAGAATTCGAAATCTAAAACGAAATAATATTACTTACATACTACAGAGTATGAAAGAAAATATTATTTCTTTTGAATATTGAACAAAAATAATATCCCTTACAATTGTTTAACGAAAATAATATTTCTTACGAATATTGAACGAGGATAATATTCCTTACGAAAATTAAACGAAGATAATATTTCTTGCGAATATTGAACGAAATAAAATTTCTTACGAATACGAAAAATAATATCGTAAGCAAATATGAAATAAATAATACCCCTTACCTCAAAAAGAGAGCAATTTTTACTGGTATAGCGGATATATTCTTGAAGAAAACTTTTACTATTTTCTATTTTATACACTCAAAGCTTCCTTAAACTCTAAAGAAATACGCTCAATATTATAGAAGAAGAATTCTCTGATTTTGGTTTGATTTTCTTTTCTAAACTGAGCATCTTATTTATAGGAGAATAGAAGGAGACTATTTAGAATGAAAAGTCACGGACCAACAGAACGAATTCACGGACGAATTCGTTCTGCTGATTTTGTTAAAATTTTGATTTTACTATTCATTATTGTGCAATAAAATATTCTAATAAAATGAAAACTTTAAATAAAATATAATATATTCTATTTATAATCTAATAAAACAAAATTTATAATATATATATATGGTTGCATATATATATATATATATATATGCAACCATATAAACATCAATAATCAATACCGTGTGCTACTATGCAAACACGCGTATTACTATATGAAAGTCCAATAATAATCTAGAAGGGGGGTTGAATAGATTATTATCGATTAAAATATTATCTTAGGCATTTTTGAATTTTTGGATAATTAATTTATAGTGTTAGAAATTAATATGCAAGACAGTAAAAATTCAATCACACAATGCACTGAGATTTTTCTGGATCACAACATACATCACGGGTATGCTGCTACGTCCAGTCTCAAATTCCTCTCCAGGACTTGAGATCCTATTACTATCAGTAATAAATACTCCTTCAACAGGCGGAGAAGCCTTTACAAAGTTTTATAGACAAACTTCCAACTATTCCTAACTAATCTATCTTGGACAGCAAGCTCCTCGCTCCCTCCTCAAGCTTAGTTGTACTTCTTTTGAGTTCAGTTCTATTCTATGATCTGGTCTTGAAATAATAGCTTCTTCCTCACCTCACAAGTACACTAGAGACCCAACTTCTTGTTGACCTCTCTAAGACTCTGGTCTTGGTCGAAGAATTATTCATTTTTCTCGCAGATACATAAAATAAACTAACTTTGACCTTTTCTCTTTTACAAATAATTTACAACAATGTGTTTCTCAAATAAGTAGATAAGAATTTAGTACAGATGGATGCTTCTTAAATAAGTAGATATAATTTAGTAAGATGGATGCTTCTTAAATAAGCAGATATAATTTAGTATAGATTGATGCTTCTCAAATAAGCAGTTATCAATTAAAGAGCAAATATATTTATAAAAGTGTAAAGACTTTTATACTTGAGAAACTATGCTTCTTTGTAAGTAGATAGTAATTTATGCTTAGATCAAATAATTCTTCTGTGTAAGCAAATATGTAAATTATGCACTGGTATAAAAGTTTAAATAACTTTTATATTTTTGTGTGAAAAATGCTTCTTGAATAAGAAAATAGATCCATTTTAGCTTTTACTCAAAAGTGTTTCTGTTTAAGCAGATATATAGTTTAATGCAAATTTATAAAGAATTGTTTATTCTTTATGGAGTAAGAAAAAGTCACTTTAAGCTTAAATAACTTTTAGAGTGAAAATACTTCTGAGTAAGCAAATATGTTATTTTAAGCTTTAAATCAAATATGCTTCTATTTAAGAAGGTATATTCACTTAAGTTTGTGAAATAAAAGTTTAAATAACTTTTATATTATACAACAAGTATTTTATGAATAAATGAATTCATGAACAAATACTTGTGATGACAGATATCAAGTATAATATATAAATCGGTTATTATATACTTGATATAACAAATATTATTGTTTAACTCAGATAATATATAACAATATTTTATCTATTATGTGAACTTTTATAAATAATGTCACTTAGTACTATAAGGAATCGTATGGTTCGAATTCCTCTTTGTAGAGGTGTATCTCCGTAGCCTTGCGGCATCTAAGTACGACAAAATTTATAATTTCACAATTGATATTTATATAAATATTTTCAATAGATCACTGTGATTCTCGAATTCAATTCGGATGATACCCCTTTTTGGAGGAATATCTCAGTGTTATTTTAAGTTATCAAGTGTCGTATCTAGTTTACGATATTTATATAAATAATATCAATAAAAGGTTACTGAAGACTATAAGGAATCGTACGGTTCGAATTCCTCTCCGTAGATGTGTATCTTCGTTGCCTTGCGGCGCCCAAGTATCCTTTTATTTGATAAATAGATAAATATAGATATATAGAATTGTGTATAACAATGTATATTCGTATATCTATAAATATAAATAAGCAAGAGATAATTCAAATCAAATAACTTATCTCAATATGCTTAGACCAATTTCCTCTTCTCTAATAATTAGAACTTTTGTAAGAAGAGAGAGAGAAAACTTTTTAGAGAGAGAGTATGTAGGAGAGAAATAAGCATTTCTTGAAAGTGAATTGGCAAATTGAAAATGAAGAAAAGCCTCCTATTTATAGATTTTTTGAAGTTGGGGTAAAAATGTAATTTTTAGAGATCTGATTTGAATGCACGGTTTGGATGAAGAAATTTTGAATTGATCAGTCAGGATTAAAACATATTTTACGCGGTAGAGACTGATGATTCCGCTCGGCCAAGAAATCATCAACATAGCTTTTAATGCTAAGGTTGACCATATGTTGGTTTTTAATTTTCCCATTCATGTATGTCCGGTTTATATGATATACATATTACTTTTATGTATGTAAACAAAACATATCAGTACTCAAGTCCCATAATAAATGATACAACTCTTGCCATCACACTTATACACATACTTTTAGGCGCATGTATGTATTTAATGTTCAATTTTGACCACATATTTGAAAAGAATACACAGTTTAAAAAAAAATTGCGAGCAGACTTTTTCTTTGCATGCATGGTTTATATGACTATATATATATATTATAATATAGTTAGTTTATATATATATAGTTAGTGTTAACGCCAAGATCCTTTCACATGTCTCAATCACGTAAGACACGTCCGATCTTGCACAATAAACATGACAACACCAAAAGCTTGACGGCTTCGACCGTCGGGGGATAGCTCCGGCGTGAGAGTCAGTACAGGCGATCACAAGGTTAACAATGCAGGATTATAATATCTAGTGTATTGAGATAGAAAAATATCAGTTACCTTTTCTTGTGTGATGTCCTTGCCCACTTATATTCTTATGTCCGGTTTCTTGGGCCACCCACTACCGTCTGACACAGTCCCCAATCTTGATGATCTCAAATTAACTACTAGCAAATTTCACTGCTCCATCCCATCAACGTTTCTCCACCGCCGATCGACTTGATCCCATCCACATTAATGCATGGCAGAGATAACAGTCAACTGTTATCTTTTTTCATCATTACCGGTCAAAGCCCAAAAATGTAGATATTTAGTCATCTGATGGGTCAGTCCAATATCCTGACCTAAGACTTTCAGGATCCGATCAAAGATAACCCATTGACTTGGCCCAACTGGTCAAGCCCAAGAGAAATGACCCAATGGATTCACCAAAGAATTTATCCCAACCAGTCCGACCCATTATGTAAAATTTCAGGGCCCAACATTGCCCCCAGTCTTTTATTAAGCATAATGTTTAATGTAAGACTACAAAAGTCATCGGTCCATGATAAAAAAGAATATGATAAAATCATTAAAGGACCAAAATGAAACTTATTGAGGTCCAGCTATCCAAGCTTACCTAACAATATGAATTAGAATCAGAAGTCGAATTGAAAAGTCCAACCCGATTAATACCCGAGACTTGAATCAGATGCTACCCATTCGAATTCCTTATTATTACTAACATTAAATTATCCGCCCTCGAGCTCTGTGAAACCGTCAGTATAAAAGGTGATTTTTCCCCAATTTGACAGTTTTACCTGCCAATTCAAATTTCAGACGTCCTTCCGAGCTCTTGACTTCTCTCTTTCTCTGTAACTTTCCATCAATGGCCTCTCAAGATTCTGAGAAAATTTCTCCTCTTCGTATAACTCTGATTACCTCTGTTTCACCTAATCCGAGCCCTAGCAAAGAGGCCTCAAGCTCCAACCCTAAAGCTACCACTCCAAGTAAAAATCCACCTCCGAAACCCTCGCCGAAACCCTCCAATTTCTTCAAGAATAAGGAGTAATTCCCACATGCCAACACTCCATCTGTTGTTTCTGAGATTGAATTACGCAAGATTTGGACTCGTTACCAGATCCCTGATACACATTTGGTAAGAGCCCCTAAATTCGACGAGCGAATGTATCAGCGTCCAGAGGATTGGATAGCCATTCCTGTGACTTTGCTTGAAAAGGGGGTTCAATTCCCTCTTCATATTTTCATTGTTACCCTCCTAGGGTTTATTGGAGTTGGGTTCGCCCAACTAGTTCCGAACTCCTATATCCACATCCTTGCCTTCATCGCCTTCTGCCACAAAGTAGGCGTCGAACCCACTGTTGACTTCTTCTTCATTGTCTATAAAGTTGGCCAATCCCTAGAAAAGGGATTTAAAGCTCTGAGCAAATAGTCGCTGAAGACAGGCGAGAAGTTTGAAAGACGCTCTTTGGTTTCTACCCCCTCTAGCAAAAAAGGGTGGCACAAGGGATGGTTCTTCATCAAAGGACCCGAAATTGCTTCCTTGCTGAACTAGATCACTTAAGAGAAGGTTTCTGCCAATTTTGGTGATATTCCTCAAGAACGAGTAAGCGAGATGATAGAGCTCTTTGAGAACTTCCCAAAGGAAGAGTGGAACTACGGACTCCTCACCAAGAAAGTGTGGTTGTACAACCACAAATGTAAGTTTTGAACTATATTTTGATGTACAATTATTTGAAATTTTTAGTAATATAAATTTCTGATATGTGGTTTTTTGCCTTTTGCAGTATCTTTGATTAAGTCGACCTCTTAGACGTGAGAGATTTGGAAGATTTTTTATCTGGGAAAACTTCAGAAGTAACTGTTGAACTCCCAATAGTAGAATCCCTACATGTTGAACCTCCCACCACTGAAACACCCACTACCGAACCCCAAACCAGTGATCCATAAGCTAACGACCCAACTCTACCCGAAGAATCTATTCAACCTCGTTGAAATAAGAGAGCCACCCGAAAACCCAGATCTGTTCCCCTAGAAACAAACCCTTCAATTGAAAAAACCCCTGCACCATCAGAACCTGCCCCGACCAGAGGAAATTTGCTTGATCTGCCCTTAAACGAACAGACTCGAGTCCTTCGTGTTAAGAAATTAAGAACCAAAATTACCCCTCTAACTGTCGATGACCTTCGAGCACCTTCTTCTACAACCAATCTTCCCCCAACAATCCCTATAGAGATTCATGTTTCTGATGATGATGAGCCAATCGAGCCCATACCCTCATTCTCTCGGAAAAGAAAACATCCTTCTGACAACCAACCGAGCTCAACATTTGACTCATCGCCAACACGTGAATCCATTCCATCTCAATCTCCATCTCTAGAAAACATTTACACCGATCCATTACCAACTCCTGAACGACCTGTGCCTTCTCCTTTAAAACCTTCATCTTCCGAATTTCAAAATGAGGCCATGGCATCGCTAACCTTATGGCCTGAGTTCAACACCAATTTCCCCTTCAAGCTTTATAATTCCTTCGTACGGGACACGGATGACCATCGATTTGGCAACAGCTTAATCATGGATCTGATCGATGAAGGAATGAGATTTCAAGGGAAGGTAATTTATTAATATCTTATCCATATAGACTTCTGCTCACATATAGACTTGTTTGATTAACACTGAATATGTGCAGGCAAATGTTATCTTTGGGCGATTACGTTCGAAATACAAGGAAGCAGAAGCCGCAGAAGAGGCTGTAAGAAAAGAGAATGTCATATTGCAGTTGGCTTTGGCGAAGGAAAGATATGACCGTGACATTGCGCTCTTCAACAATGAATGCCTTCGGAAGGATTTAGAGCAAACCAAGGAAGAGCTGAAGACTGTCAAGGCCAACCACCATGAAATCGTTAATATGAACGTAGATCTAGTTCATAGGAACGAAATTATGATGGCAAAGAACGAAGATCTTGTTAAAACCAACAAGAGCCTAGCCAAACTAGTCGATAAGCTCGAGGTCAAAGAAGTCCGTCATCTGAAGAGACACCAAAAGCACGAAGAAGAAATTTGAGAACTCCAGGCTCTTTGAGATTTAGGTCCGCCCTTAACCGAAGAGCTTCGTAAGCAAATTCAAGAAGACTATCGAAAATCAGAAGCCTTGAACGAAGAAATCGTTAAGATGTACTCTGAAGGCTATGAAATCTATCGAAGCAGAGGCAAAGCAAAGCTTGTTGCGACCAAGGTAGATCCAGCTCTTCTCGACTCTACGGATGGCGAAGACAATGCCTGAAAATGATATATCTTCTTTCTAGACTAGGCTTTTTTGTAAAAAACTTCTTATCTTTCAATGTAAACATTTAAATATTAATGAAATATTAATTTCATATCTTATGACTTCTATGTAATTTATTTCTTGTCAATATTTCAGTATTAATTAACTTGAAAAATGTACAAGCTTCTTTTGAACTTAACTCAAACTGTTAATCAATAAGCAAATAGATCATATGATAGTTAAGATCAATAATAATACAATCCAAACTCAACACTTAAACAAAATAAGGTAATAAAGTAATGCAATATTTATCGTTATCGAAGTGTGAGACAGATTATGTAAAAGATCAATCCAGCCGAACCTCTTTGCACCATCTGGAATTTGTTTACCACATAGGGTTTTAACAAATTTATAAGGACCACCTGCCGAATAGGCTACCATCGAATGGTCAGTGAGTCCACCCGAACCTCCTTTCATACATGAGATTTGTTTACCACTCGGGGCCTAACAAATCCATAAGGACCACCTGCCGAATAGGCTACCATCGAATGGTCAGTGAGTCCACCCGAACCTCCTTTCATCCATGAGATTTGTTTACCACTTGGGGCCTAACAAATTCATAAGGACCACTTGCCGAATAGGCTACCATCGAATGGTCAGCGAGTCCACCCGAACCTCCTTTCATCCATGAGATTTGTTTACCACTTGGGGCCTAACAAATTCATAAGGACCACCTGCCGAATAGGCTACCATCGAATGGTTAGCGAGTCCACCCGAACCTCCTTTCATCTTTGAGATTTGTTTACCACTCGGGGCCTAACAAATTCATAAGGACCACCTGCCGAATAGGCTACCATCGAATGGTCAGCGAGTCCACCCGAACCTCCTTTCATCCATGAGATTTTCACCAATGAGGAGAAGATCAATTGGGAAAAAGAATCTTTTATTGATGATGATTCAAATATTTACAGACTCCAATAAACTGACTCGATCTTTACTGAAAATACTTCTGAAGTCTACCAGCATGCCAAGTATTCTTGATTTTAGACCAATCCAATGCCCTTAACCAATAAGTCCCTGACTTTGGTACTTCAATGACTTCATAAGGACCTTCCTAGTTTGGCATTAGCTTTCCCAAATTTTGAGGCATAGATGCTTCGACTTCTCTGAGGACGAAATCTCCTACTTCAAATCTTCAAAGTTTTACCCCTTTATTGTAGTGCTTAGCTACTCTTCGTTGATAGGCTGCCAGCTTTATCAAAGCTACCTCTCTGACTTCTTCCAGCAAGTCCATGTTGATCTTCAACCCTTCATCATTGTAGATCTCTTTAAACTGACTAACTCAAAGACTGGTAGATCCGATCTCAATAGGGACTAAAGCATCAGTACCATAAGCTAACCTAAAAGGTGAATCTCCCGTGGTAGTCCTCGCTGTAGTCTGATAAGTCTATAATATGCTGAGCAGCTCTTCGAGCCATCTTCCTTTAGCTTAATCCAATCTGCGCTTGATCCCATTCAGAAGCGTCCTGTTGGTAACTTCGACCTGTCCGAAAGACTGTGGATGAGCTACTGAAGTCTTTCTATGTTGAACCCCCAGCTCCTTCAAAAATGCTTCAAACTTTGATCCCACAAACTGGCGTCCGTTGTCTGATATTATCACCTTCAAAATGCTGAAACGCAACACTACAGATTCCTTCAGAAACTTCAAACACTCTTGTTCCGTTATCAGTCTAAGTGGTTTTGCTTCCACCGATTTGGTCATATAATCGATGACAACTATAACAAAACTGACCTGACCTTTAGCGTTCGTTAATGGACCCAGTATATCTACCCTCAGACAACAAAGGGTATAGGAGATAGGATCGAATATAACTTTTCTAGTGGCTGATGTGGGATAGGACTATTTAACTGACATTTAGGACATTTTTTCACGTACTCGATAGCTTCCTTAAAGATGGTAGGCCAATAGAACCCCTGTTGAAGTACTTTGTAGGCTAACGACTTAGCAGCCATATGGTTACCACAAATGCCTTCGTGAATCTCTTGAAGGGTATATTCAGCTTTGGAAGGTACCAGACACTTCAACAATAGAGACGAAAAAGCCCTTCGATAAAGATCCCCATCAATAAGAACAAAGTTGGCACTCTTGTACTTAACTTTCTTGGCCAACATCTGATCCGAAGGAAGGACGCCATCTGTCATATATTCTATATATGGAGCTAGCCAACAGTTAGAATGCTCAATACACATCACCACTTCATGTTAGATACTAGGCTACTGCAGAATCTCCAAATAAATTGATCCATCAAAATTGCTAGCATCCGTAGTAGCCAGTTTTGACAGTGCATCGACAATAGAATTATCATTACGCTCAACACCTTGAAATTCATAGTAGATGAAATATTGAAGTCGATCCTTCAACTCTGCCAAGTACTTGATCATTCTTGAACCTCGAGCTTCATACTCCCCAGAGACTTTCTTAACGACCAGCTGAGAGTCACTATAGATGATTAACTTCTGAACTTCAAGACTCTTTGCCAATCGAACTCCTGCAAGAACTGCTTCATACTCTGCCTCGTTGTTCATTGCTCTGAACCCAAACCTAATGGCCTGCTGCACTTTGAATCCCACCGAAATCGTCAAGATAATCCCTGCCCCACTGATGTCTGAAGTAGAAGACCCATCTGCATACAACATCCACGAACTTTGATTATGCTGAAGCACTGCAACTGCTCGGTCAGACACTTCAGCTTCTTCCAAACCGTCATTAGCTTCTGAAAACGAACACTCCACCATAAAATCGGCCAAAGCTTGACCTTTTATAGAAATTCGGGGATGGTATTCAATGAAAAATAGAGACAACTCCATTGTCCAAGCAGCAAGTCTCCCTGAAACTTCAGCTCTTCTCATAACCTTCTTCAGAGGCTAATCCGTATAAACCACCAAGAGCCGACCTTAAAAATATTGTCTAAGCTTACGACTAGTTATCATCAAAGCAAAGGCAAACTTCTCAATATTCGGATACCTAGTTTCAGCATCCCTAAGGACATGGCTTACATAATAAGCCAGATGCTGCCTTCCCCCAATTTCTCGAACCAACACAGCTCCTACCGCCAACGAACTAGCTACTAGATATAAGTATAATGGCTCAGCAGGAACTGGCTTCACTAGGAAAGGTGCCGAAGACAAATACGTCTTTATTCCTTGGAAGGCGCCTTCACATTCTAAAGTCCACTGAAACGTCTTTGCATTCTTCAGTCCTTTCAATGTGTCAAAGAACGGCAAACATCTTTCTACCGATTTAGACATGAACCTCCTCAAAGCTGCAATCCTCCCAGTTAGATGTTGAACATCTTTGAATGATTGAGGAGTCTTCATGTTTAGAATAGCCTAGATCGTCTCTGGATTGGCTTTGATACCCCTCTGACTGACCAAATAACCCAGGAATTTCCCTGCACCGAGGCCGAATGTACACTTGGTAGGATTTAGCCTCAAGTTGTGATGACGAACCGTCTGAAAGCATTCCTCTAAATCGTCCAAGTGCTTCTGAACGATCATGCTCTTCACTATCATGTCGTTAACATATACTTCAATGTTCCTCCCCAACTGCTTCTAGAAGACAAAGTTCATCATCCTCTGATAGGTAGCTCCAGCATTTATCAAGCTAAATGTTATCTTCTTATAGGCATACATCGAACGGTGCGTAATGAATGCTGTCTTCGGTATATCCTCTTTGTACATAAAAATTTGGTGATAACCTGAAAAAGCATCCATAAAGCTTAGTAATGCATATCCCAAAGTTACATCGATGAGCTGATCGATATGAGGTAGAGGATAGAAGTCCTTCGGGCAAGCTTTATTCAAGTCCGTGTAATCAATACAGACCCGCCATTTCCCGTTCTGCTTCTGGACTAGGACCACATTCTCCATCCACTCTGGATAATCTATCTCAAAGATGAAATCTGCAGCCAGCAACTTTGCAATCTCCTCATCAATAATTCACTGTCATTCTGATGCAAAGATCAGTCTTTTCTATCGAACTGGCTTCTTTGATGGGTCCACATCTAGCCTATGCTCTACAATCTTCTGACTCACCCCGGGCATATCCTTAGGCTCCCATACGAAGATATCCATATAACACCGAAGAAGTTCTATAAGGTTTGTCCGAAGAGGTTCTGGCAAACCCGAACCTATCTTCACTGTTTTATCCTTCTTTTCAGGAATCAGCTCGAACTCCTCTGTTTCTCCTGCTGGCATGACCAATGGCTCCAAACTACTTTCAGTAAAGGGCTCGATCTCTATCACCATAGTCTGCTTCTGTTTGCTAACCCCTACGCCCAAAGTAATCACAGCATTTTTGTATCAACGTCGAGCCAGATCCAAGTCTCTGCTACCTTACCAATTCTATGTGTTATTGGGAACTTGATCTTGAAGTGAGGGATTGATGTCACAGCTTGCAAATCAGTCAAAGTAGGTCTACCAAGTATGGCATTGTAAGCCTAATCTACATGCACAACATAAAATTTACACATTATTTTTACCTGCTGAGGAGCCATGCTAAAGATAACTGGTAGCTCAATAGTCCCTGCAACTTTGACTGGATCATTGCTAAATCCATATAAGGGAGCTTCCTGCCCAACCTCCATCTTTCGTCCATCCAAATGCATCCTCTGATAAGCATGGGCATACAAAATATCAACCGAAGACCCGTTATCAATCATCATTTGCTTCATGTCCACTGAACCCACTTGTGCAGTTATCACTAGTGCTCCTTCATGGGATTCGATGGGATCTAAAGGATAATCTTCATCAGTAAAGGATATGACTTTCCCTGGATATGGTATGTCAGTCTTTGGGAGAACACCCGCCACACACATAACAGAATCCAAATATCCCCGTCTCTTCTTCCCTACCAACTTTTCTGTTGTCCCACAGGTAATTACATCAACGACGTGCCTTGGTGGCTGATTTGGAGCAGGTTGTACAAGTTGAACCGGTTGAACCACTTGAACAGTTCGATTATTGTTCAGTTGTTCATGCTGTTGATCCCTTCCGGCCATATACTGAACCAACACACAACTCTGAACCTTCCTTTCCACAAAAACCTTCAGACTAAAACATTTATTCGTGTCGTGACCTGTTGCCTGATGATAACCATAAAAATTTCGAGTATTGCCCGCTCTAGGATTAATATTGTCATGTGGTGGTTGGAAGTAAGCTTGGTTCCTGATCTGATCCAAAATTACAACCCTATCTGTATTCAGTTTGGTGTATACCTTATTTACCTTCTGGGTAGGAGCAGGTGGACGATTGCCTCCTTGACGCCAGTTGTTGTTATTCTTCTTCGAACTGCCTTCTGGATGATCATTATTCCCTCCACCCTTCCTCTGATCGCCTTCAGCCTTATTGGTGTTTGCCTCTTTCAATCTATCCGAAGAAGGATGTTTCAAGCTATTCATAGCTTCCTCCACCACAATATAACCCTCAGCTTTATCAAAAGCTTCGGCCAGACTCTTTGGATGGTAAAACATCAGTTTCTTCACCATTTTTTCTGACTTCACCAGATCTAAACCGTTCTGAAACAATCCAACAGCCTGAAGATCATTGAGATTGGTCACCTGGCCAACTGCTTCCCTGAAGCGCTTCACATATTGGCCCAGGGACTCATTCGAATAATGTCGGACTTGAGTTAACGAACCTGTAGGTTTCCCACCCCTTCTGTTGCTCCCAAAACGAGTATAAAATTTATTGCACAACTCAGACTATGACAAGATTGAATCTAAAGGCAAAGTACCCATCCACTGCCTTACATCCTTCCTGAGCATCGTCACAAACGTATGACACTTAGTAGCATCGGTAAAATCTTAATAATTCATCAGTCTATCAAACGCATGGCTATGGTCATAGGGATCCCTAGATCCATCATAACTCTCCATGTGAGGTAACTTCTTGGTGGGGTCAGCTTTCTCCTTAAGAATATCCGAGGAAAAAGGAGACGCCTTCTTCCCCGAAGTATCCTTCACTTATTGAACTACGGCCAACTACTTCCGAAGCTCTTTCAATTCTTTAACCAGAAACTCCACTCCTTCTGGCTGTGATGAGACTTCTTTCTCCAGAGAAGTCCTCTTCTTATGAGTGGATCGAACTCTTTCATCAAAACCCCCTGCTCTCGATGGACTTCTCTGACGGTGAGTATCCATAAAGTGATGCGCCCTAGGTGGATTCTCAGGAGTATGATTTCTGGATCTACTTTGACGTGAAGCCCTGTCATTATGCCGAGAATACTCAAGACGGAGTGCCTTCTTTGTATTCTCTGGTGCGTACTCCCTGGACCTACTTCTTTGTCTGCTACCACCATGACCTTGAGACCCGATAGGATGAGGTGCTCTCTGTAATACCTCAGGGGTATGGCTTCTTAACCTCCTTCGATCCCTAGGTTTCTCGTCTCTAGATTTGCTACGCCTTTCGGGCTGAACATAACTTGACACCTCGTCCTTTAGTTCGGCCATACGAAGCATCTACTCAGCTATATCCTCCCTCTACTTCAGAAGAACTTCCAAAGCTTTATCTGCCTCATCTACCATCTTTTCCAGCTTGGAAGCCTTATCATCCTGACCACTTCTGTGTCGGGTTCTAGGCGGTGTGCATTCTACCCGTTTCTGACCATGATCATGCTCTTTATCGGCAGCAAAAACCAGTCTTCTTCTAGCTTCACCATGGGCTCTCGAACGATAACCCTCTGAATTATGTTTCGAAGTCGTGCTATCATGAGCACTCTTTAAAGGACCCAACTGATCCTTAACAGAGATATGTTGCAAAGACGAACTTACAGCCATAGGCTGTCCTTCGGGGGTAACAGTTATACTCCTCACCATAACTTCCGATGTAGAACAACTAAAAAGATTGTGAATGAAAACTCAAGAACACTAGAAAAGCCCTCCTTCTAGCGCCAATGTTAACGCTGAGATCCTTTCACACGTCCCAATCACGTAAGACATGTCTGATCCTGCACAGTAAACACAACAACACCAAAAGCTTGACGGCTTCGACCGTCAGGGGATAGCTCCAGCGTAAGAGTCAGTACATGCGATCACAAAGTTAACAATGGAGGATAATAATATCTAGTGTATTGAGAGAGAAAAATATCAGTTACCTTTTCTTGTGTGATATCCTTGCCCACTTATACTCTCATGTCCTGTTTCTTGGGCCACCCACTACCGTATGACATAGTCCCCCAATACTGATGATCTTAGCCGACTACCAGCAGCTCACCTGCTCCATCCCATCACTATTCTCCATCGCCGACCGACTTGATCCCATCCACATTAATGCATGGCAAAGATAACACTCAACTATTATCTTTTTTCATCATTACCGGTCAAAGCCCAAAAATGTAGATATTTAGTCATCTGATGGGTTGGTCCAACAACCCGACCCAAGACTTTCAAGATCCGATCAAAGATAACCCATTGACTTGGCCCAACTGGTCAAGCCCAAGAGAAATGATCCAATGGATTCACCAAAGAATTTAGCCAGTATTTTATCCTACCATTATGTAAAATATCGTACCCAAATAAATTAGTATACATATTAAAATATAGTTAGTATATATATATATATATATATATATATATATATATATATATAAAAAAAAAACCTAGTATATATATATATATATATATATATATATATTAAAATATAAATGCAAGTAATGAGTACATGCTCATTTGTTTTTCAAATTTTCAGCACATGAACTAGGCTTTCAAATTTTTTCCCAATATGAGCGACCCATTTGTTTTAACACTTTAAAAATCAAGATCGGGGAAAATCAATTAAATAAGATTTAGAAAATATTTTTGGTCTAAGTAAATAAGATAAATAAAACAATTATAGTAAAAATCATATGGAGAGGATTCTACCCTTTTAATTAATTTATTTACTAATTATTGTTATCATCAAAATAAAACTAAAAGTTAGAGACCCAACAATCTCCCCCTTTTTAATGATGAAAATCAACTAAAAATATTTTCCACAAAAGCTCCCCCTCAATTTATGCAATCATCAAAAAATTTAAATTTTTGAAAAACTAACATGCAACAATATATAACTGTTATTTTTCTTCTCCCAAATAATGTTTTTCTTCTCCCCCTTTGTCATCATAAAAAATGGGGGTAAAAGAGTAGTACAAATTATTTTTCAGATCCTGCAGAAGAAGATATTAGAAAAAAAAAATTGTAAAAAAAAAAATTTAGTTGCCTCCTGCATGATTTGAATTTGTGTGGTTGCCTTTGATTGACCAAAATTACTATATAAGAATGGAGATTATATATCGTTAGATGTATAGAAATTTAAAAGAATGTTTCATATTAAATCTATTATATATATATATATAGATATATATAGTTCGGTTCCTATCCGGACTCCGGACTCTCTTAAAATACTTTTTTTTTTGCTTTTTTTTAAAACAACTAAAAATAATTAATATTTTATGGAACTGGAATTTTTATATAATACAATGTTTTGGATGTGATTTAGATACGTATAACAAAATAGGTCTGTGCAGACTGTACATATATTTTTTGGTATAGGTATCCAAATCACGCCTAAAACATTGTATTATGGAGAGATTTCAGTTGCATATAATATTAAAAAAAAATTAGTTATTTTAAAAAAAAATCCTTATACTTGTATTTGACCTGCATAGTTAGAATCTTTTTCACCTGATTTCATTTGCACTCTTAGAAGCTGTTTAATTCTCCCTTCATGCTTATTTCAAAATCCTTACTCGTGCTTTCAGAGAAATCATTTCACAAAGTAATATCAATAGACCCAACAATGATGTAGTCAGTTATTTTTACTAGAGTCAGCTTCAAGATATACCTGCAATATTTATCAATTTCAAAAACTGGTACCCTTTAATAAGAAGGGTCCTTTGGGTGAGTTTTCCATTTTGTATAAGGAATATTTGTATTTTCCTTTACAAAAATGGGTACATGATAATCAATCTTAGTAGAAATGAGCATTTTATGAGTAGCAGGTTTATAATATGCATGATTTATTCTATTATTATATCCTGAAAAACTTTGATGAAAATTTCTATGAGATTTTTGACGTTTATTATAAAACTCTTTCCATGTATTAATAATTGGTGCAATGTACATTCCTTTAGGCACCCAGATCATTTTTCCTTTGTAATTTCCTTTTCGAGCATTACACATGTGAAAAGAATAAACACTTCTATTACAGTAAGAACATTTAGTAAATTGAGATGTATAATTTTCTTTTTCATTACTTTTAAAATGATAAAGTCCTTTATTTTTACTAAATTCTCCAATGTATCCTAATCCTTCCTTGTTAAATCCACATCTTTGTTGATTAAGCATGACATCAAGGTTTTCTTTCCCTTTTGTGAACTTAAGAACTATAAAATTTAAATCATCACGTTCTTTAGTTAAAATATTAATTTGATCTATTAAAGAAGAATCTTTATTTTGTTTTTCTAATTCTATCTTTAGAGATGCATTGAGATTTTTAATATCTTCCCTTAACACTTGATTTTTTATTTGAGTATTTTCATTAATTACAGCAAGTGTTCAATTTTCTATTTCAAGATTTTTATTTATTCTTTTAAATTGTTCTAATTCTTCTATTAAGGAATCCTTTTTCCAATTTACTTCATTTAAAGTTTCATTAGTTATAATCAAGTTTGCATTTTCTATTTCTAGATTTTTGTTAATTTTAATTAATTTTTCTAATAAAATTTTTAATTCAATAAAATCTTCTTTAATAACTTTATTATCTTCATATAAATAATTATACGCTTCTTGTAGTTTATGGTGTTTTTCATTTATATTATCTGAGGTATGCATGACAAATAAAGTACTAGATAATTAATGTTCAAAATGTACCTCAGCTCTTGGTGATGACTCATTGTTTGCCATTAAGCACAGATTTGCAATTTCCTCAGTTTGTTCAGCAACTTCTTCATCGTATCTTTCTTGATTTATATGTAAATCTTTGAAAAAAATTCCTTTCTTTTTGATATCTATATTTGATCCTGCTTTTTCGACTAAAATGTCAACTTCGTGAGCATGCAGATTTCCAATAAGGCAATCAAGAGGATAAGTAGTTAGGTCTTGCCTTTCCTTAATAGCAATAACCTTCATTTTCCAGATGGATGGAAGGGCTTTGAGAATTCTTCTGTTTTTCTCATTAGTTGTATATGCCTTCCCTAGACGTTCCCGTTCATCAATGATTCTGGAAAAACGTGTTTCCATATCAATGATCTTTTTACCTTCTTCCAGCTTGAAACTTTCATACTCCTGGATTAGAGCATCTTTTCTGGTTTCTTTGATATGACTGGTTCCTTCATAGGTTAGAATTAATTTTTCCCAAATTTCTTTTGCATTCTTGCAATTGCTAAACTCTTTTGTACTCTTTTTCAATGAGGGCACTAGTCAGCACTTGTTCAGCTATGGATGCAATGTTCATAACCTTTCCATCATCAGTAGTGAATTCATCAACATCTTTCTCAATGATCATTTCTCCCACAATTTTTGTCAGAACTTTTACACCTCGTTCTATTGCAAGCCAAACTTTGATTCCTTGTGATTTGGCATAGATTTTGAATATGCTCTTCTAGGTGGCAAAGTTTGTACCATCAAAGAGTGGAGGTCTGATCATTGATAGTCCTTCTCCGCAACTAGTAGCATTGTAGGTCATAGATGGATCTACTCTTAGGTATGCCTGTATTTACTCAACAAATAAGTTAAAGAGCACCGCTCTGATACTAATAGAAAGTCCAATAATAATCTAGAAGGGGGGTTGAATAGATTATTACTAATTAAAAAATTATATTAGGCCTTTTTGAATTTTTGGATAATTAATTTGCAATGTTAGAAATTAATATGCTAGACAGTAAAAATTCAATCTCACAATGCACAGAGATTTGTCTGGTTCACAACATATATCCCGGGTATGCTGCTATTTTTAGTCTCAAGCTCCTCTCCAGGAATTGAGATCCTATTACTATCACTAATAAATACTCCTTCAACAGGCGGAGAAGGCTTTAGAAAGTTTTATAGCCAAACTTCCAACTATTCCCAACCAATCTATCTTGGACAGCAAGCTCCCCGCTCCCTCCTCAAGCTTAGTTGTACTTTTTTTGAGTTCAGTTCTATTCTATGATCTCGTCTTAAAATAACAGCTTCTTCCTCACCTCACAAGTACATTAGAGACCTAACTTCCCGCTGACCTCTCTAAGACTCTGGTCTTGGTCAAAGAATTACTCGTCTTTCTCACAGATACATAAAATAAATTAACTCTGACATTTTCTCTTTTACAAATAAATTTACAACAATGTGCTTCTCAAATAAGCAAATAAGAATTCAGTACAGATGGATGTTTCTTAAATAAGCAGATATAATTTAGTACAGATGGATGCTTCTTAAATAAGCAGATATAATTTAGTATAGATTGATGCTTCTCAAATAAACAGATATCAATTAAAGAGCAAATATATTTATATAAGTTCAAAGACTTTTATACTTGAGAAATTATGCTTCTTTGTAAGCAGATAGTAATTTGTGCTTAGATCAAATAATGCTTCTGTATAAGAAAATATGTAAATTATGCACTAGTATAAAAGTTTAAATAACTTTTATATTTTGTGTGAAAAGTGCTTCTTGAATAAGCAAATAGATCAATTTTAGCTTTTACTCAAAAGTGCTTTTGTTTAAGCAGATATATAGTTTAATGCAAATTTATAAAGAATTGTTTATTCTTTATGGAGTAAAGAAAAGTCACTTTAAGTTTAAATAATTTTTAGAGTGAAAATACTTCTGAGTAAGCAAATATGTTATTTTAAGCTTTAAATAAAATATGCTTCTATTTAAGCAGATATATTCACTTAAGTTTGTGAAATAAAAGTTTAAATAACTTTTATATTATACAATAAGTATTTTATGAATAAATGAATTTATGAACAAATACTTGTGATGACAGATATCAAGTATAATATATAAATAATTTAAGTAATACTTAA
Source organism: Panax ginseng (assembly GCA_020205605.1). NCBI lineage: Eukaryota > Viridiplantae > Streptophyta > Magnoliopsida > Apiales > Araliaceae > Panax > Panax ginseng. Next base: position 113,109,554 of record CM035128.1, on the reverse strand, counting down.
TATAACAAAATATTATTGTTTAACTAAGATAATATATAACAATATTTTATCTATTATGTGAACTTTTATAAATAAAGTCACTTAGTACTATAAGGAATCGTATAGTTCGAATTTCTTTTTATAGAGGTGTATCTCCGTAGCCTTGCGGCTTCTAAGTACGACAAAATTTATAATTTCACAATTGATATTTATATAAATATTTTTAATAGATCACTACGATTCTCAAATCCGGTTCGGATGATTTCCCTTTTTGGAGGAATATCTCAGTGTTGTTTTGAGCTATCAAGTGTCGTATCTATTTTACGATATTTATATAAATAATATCAATAAAAGGTTATCAAGACTATAAGGAATCGTATTTGTTCAATTCCTCTCCGTAGAGGTGTATCTTCGTAGCCTTGCGGCGCCCAAGTATCTTTTTATTTGATAAATAGATAAAATATAGATATATAGAATTGTGTATAACAATATATATTCATATATCTATAAATATAAATAAGCAAGAGATAATTCAAATCAAATAACTTATCTCAATATGCTTAGACCAATTTCCTCTTCTCTAATAATCAGAACTTTTGTAAGAAGAGAGAGAGAAAGCTTTTTAGAGAGAGAGTATGTAGGAGAGAAATAAGTTCTTCTTGAAAGTGAATTGGCAAATTGAAAATGAAGAAAAGCCTCCTATTTATAGATTTTTTGAAGTTGGGGTAAAAATGTATTTTTTAGAGATCTGATTTGAATGCACGGTTTGGATGAAGAAATTCTGAATTGATCGGTCAGGATTAAAACATATTTTATGCGGTAGAGACTGATGATTCTGCTCGGGTAAGAAATCATCAACTTAGCTTTTAATGCTAAGGTTTACCATATGTTGGTTTTTAATTTGCCAATGCATGTATGTTCGGTTTATATGATATACATATTATAAGACCCCAAATTTTATTAAATAAAAGTATTCATTTTTTCTATTTAGTAAATAGTTAAATTGATAAAAGTTTAAAGTTAAGGGTGATATATGTAAATATTTTAAATAAGCAAATGGTTATAAAATATTTATTGTTGTCGGGGAATATTCGTTTGGTCGTGGAATATTCTTGTTGTCGGGGAATATTCGAACGACAGAAAGCACCATTTATTGGGCCCATATAACGAAAAAACAAATGATGAAGAAAAAATGACAAGTTTAAGTTTTTTATAAATAACGCCAGTAGTTATTATCATTAACAATCGTTGGAATACCCGGTGGTTAAAGTACAATAATACGCTGGCGTGGCACAAAGATAGACAATATTTTGAATTATTCATTTTTACGTAAGAAGGCATTACTCAATAATTATTACAAAAGATTTCTATCGCTCAATATTTTATTTTATTGATTCAATAATTGCTACGTTGATATTTTATATTATTGTTGTTTCAATAATTGTTAATGCACAGTATTTTCTATTATCAGATCAATAATTCATATTAATTGCATAATATTATTAGATATCAATATTGGCAATGTCTAAGGAAGTTCTGTCTAAGAAAGGGGTTTGGTCACATAATTGTGATTCTATAATATTATTTGTGAATAATTAATTATTGATTTATATGATAAGAAAATATTTATTTTATGTGGATATAAATGAAGGAATTAATGATGAGGTGTTTTATCAGTATTTTGTCAGAATGGGGGTGTTTTATCAGTATTTTGTCAGAATGGAGGTATTAAAAATCGTCCGTATGTGGATTTCAGGCATTTTCTATTTGGAATTTGGAAAGTTTTAGAGAATTAAAATTCCTATAGAATAGACATGAGATTCGATTTTTTCTGATAAAAGGGCTATTTATTATGAATTATTGAAGTTTCAAAAATAATTATTTTTTATTAAAAACATGGGTGGGCCCCACTTTTGGTTGGTGTGGAAAATCTGAATTTTGGTCGGCCCCACTAGTGGTGGCTGAATTTTTTTCCAAGAGGTGTGCGTAGAAATTTTTAAAAAAAATATTATTTTATTAATTTAGTCAACGTTGGCGTTTTGGCATTTTCTTATAAATAGGTGCTTAAGTTAGAATTGAAAATCACACCAGAATCTGAAGTTTTCTCTCTCTATATTATCAACCATATTCTTGTGGGTATTTAGATACTTTAAGAGTTGTTATTCAGTGCAAGTTTCCTTCAGAAGTATTATTCTTTTGAGGTAAGAGATAGTAAGGGATGGTAAGAGATGTTATTTTCTTCGAAAATGATATTATTTCTTTCAATATCATTATACCGAAATATTGGTATGAATGTTATTGGTAAATTTTTACCTTTTCGTGTCAGGCTTACTATTCACGTATACGGCAATATTCACGTATATGGCACTATTCATGTATATGGCACTATTTACGTGTACGACATTATTTACATATTCGGTACTATGTACGAATTTGGGTTACTATTCATGAGTTACTAATCATGAGTTACTTTTCACGAGTTACTATTCATGAGTTACTATTCACGAGTTACTATTCATGGGATTATTCATGACAAAATTGGTTTCTTTTTCTGACCAAATTATCGTTGATTTATGAATCTTACTCTTGAAATTAAATCCATGTTTTGATCATATTATTTTTATTATCATATATAACATTTTTATAACCCCGGTGACGAAATTTCTCTTTCACTTGAGTGTAAAGATGGGTAGATTATTGGTATGATCGTGACTATGGGTTCTCTTTGGCCAGTAGTGCAAAGATGAATTGTTGACTAGTATGATCATGACCATTGAATTTATAATTGAATATCTTTAGCTTAAGTGTAAAGGTGAATTGATCAACATTGTTATAACTATTGTTTATATAAATTCTAAAATGATTATATATTTCTTTGAGATATTAATATCTTTGGCCCGTAGTGCAAAGATGACCTGTTATTGAATATCTTTGGCCCGTAGTGCAAAGATGACCTGTTATTGAATATCTTTGGCCCATAGTGCAAAGATGACCTGTTGTTGAATATCTTTGGCCCGTAGTGCAAAGATAAATTTATTAGTATGATTATGAACAGGAACTGTGATTTGGTATAACCAAGATCTTTGATGTTTCAGGTAAAGACAGGTGATGAAAATTATCTTCGGCCTGGGTGCGAAGAGGAATTTAGAACCATTATGATTATGAGTTATTCACATGATTGTGGACAGGAACTATTGATTGATGTTACAGGGATAAAACATTATTGGTGGACTTTTAACATGGAGAAGATAATAGACTTTATGGTCTATTTGACTCTTTTAATGGATTGCTTGTTCACCGCAAACTATGGTTGAAATTTTTATCATCTACCATATGTTCTAAATCTCTGATTCATTACTGACGAAGGCTATTGATAATTTAATTATCTTTAGTCATGATATTTTTACTAGGCTAGTTGTGTTCACCCTTTTGCTTCACAATTTCGTTTAGGTAATAAGAGTGTAGCTGGGTTGAGCGGAGGTAACAGGGGAATAGAACGGTGGTCTATAGCTGTTGAAGTTCTCCCTAAACAGTATAAAAATAATTTTATTAAAAATTTAAGATAAGTGTGTCGTATTTTATACGTCATTTAATTGTTGATTTTGGTGAACCGAATAGAGTGAGGTGAACCCAACTTTGGAAGGGTATTTTTCCACTATCATACAAGATGTCTAATGACCTATGACTTCATGTTGTCATAAGACAGGGTTGTGCACATCATCTTGCTGATTATATCTATGAGCACTACCTATATAATCTTGGAGTTTGGTTGAAAATTAATTCTTAATTGGAGACAATGGAGATAATTATATGGCAAGAAAAGACTCACCATTGGAAAGAACATGATAGCAATCTTCTCATTTTTCTTTGGGTTCTATTGGGTCAACCAAGGATAATTCTTGAGTCATATGATATCTATTACAACTTAGATGCATAGCCTCCCATGTACGAAGGTTTCTTTGAGCATTTTCCAAATATTTTTATTTCTAAAACAGTTATTGAATGTACCTTTTTGTAAGGTACCATTGTAAGGTATCAATGTGAGGTGTTATCCAAGTAAAGGGATGAGAGTCACAGATGGTATTATCGATTTGCCAGCTGCTCTCTCTTGGTTGGGTTGTCTCATTATCGCGATCCAATAACTGAGCCCTATTCACAACATCTGAATATAAGCAAAGTTTGTGAGAAATGAGGTATTGACGTATTTCGGGTTTCAAACCTCGCATAAATATTCGCGCCATTCTCACCTCATTATCTACCAAATGGGATGCAAATAGAGATAACTCCACAAATTTAGCCTCGTACTGCAATACGGTCATATTGTTTTTCTCCATTTTGATGAATTCAACCTCCTTCATGTGGCGAATACTTTTGGGAAAGTACTTGTCGTTGAAAAATTATTGGAACTTCTCCCAAGACATCTTGAGTCTGGCAGTCAGGGTACATTTCTGATTCCCACCAAGAATCGCTTCTTTCGCACAACAACATAAAGGTGGCGAAGGGAACCTTTTGCTCCTCTGAGCATTTCAAGACATCAAATATTTTGATGATCTGTTTAATCCACAGCTCCTTCAACTGCTTAGCAATGACCAGCCGTGAGTTGCCAGTGTTTCCACCTGCATTCTGAACAGGACTCTCTCTCGTTTGGTGTTGCATGAATTCTAAAAAGCTCCTAAATGTACCATTGTTCATCTTTTGGTCGGCGTTGTTGTTTACCTGAGGATTATTACCTTTCTGATGTGCATTATCCTGGTTATTGATCATCGGTGACTCAACAGTCTCATGTGCTCCATTGTTTATCTCAACATTTTCAGATGCCATTTTCAAATACTGTCATAAAACAATGGGTTAATTGATATGCCATATATTATCCCTATATTCTGACCGACCAATTAAATAATAATTAAGCTTAGGTAGGTCATACTAGCGAAAGAATTACTCGTCTCTTCCCTCGTAGTTCTAGTCTCACATCTCAGCCAGGGATCATATCCCTAAGCTTTGATACCAACTGTAACGCCCCCAAAATAGGTATACATCACCCATTCTGAGTCGTCAAATACATGGTACAGAATTCAAATATAACTTAATTATATAACTGTCGTGTAAAATACGACAAAACATAAGCTGGAAGTTTCAACACGAATATTGTCTTCTAGACAATATACAAACTCAAATTCAATATCATTATAATTATTATCACACTATTTCATATAATAGTGAGGACTACTAATACAATCATCTGGACCGTCAATCCATTCGCCGACTAGTCCCAGCTATTTACTCATTTCCTGAAGAGAACAGTGAAAGAAAAGGGTGAGCGCAACTAGCCCAGTAAGAAATATTATGACTAAGATAATGCAGAATAAATTATCATTGGCCTTCAATAGTATAACAACTGATAGAATACAATAGACAACAAGTTTTAGATCAAAAACTGCAACAGAATAAGCAATACATTAGAAGAGTCAAGTAGAGCATGATATCTACTATCTTCTATGTTTTAAAAGTTTATCATCAATTTTATCGCTGAGACTCAGCTTAATAAATAATCCACATCACTGAATTATCCATGCACTACGGGCCAAGGATATTTGTGTTTTCACCAATGGTCATGAACATGCCAAACAACAATTCATCTTTGCACCCTTGGCCGAAGAGAACGCATTGTCATGATCATATTAATAACTGTCGTTGAGACTTAGCTCAATAAATAATCCACATCACTTGTAGCATTACAGGTCATGATTATACCAAATAATCCCCGGTCATAATCATACCAAACAACAGTCCATCTATGCACTACGAGCTAAAGATGACTTTCATCACAATATAAGCACGAGGATGATGACAATGATATAAAAATTCAATCAAACGAGATCAAGGATAAATATTAAAGACTTTAAATTTATCCAAAGTTTAAAAATGTTCAAATGGTTAACATGATACTACTTTGTGGAGTAAAATTCAAGAATAATAATGTATCAAAAATGATTTGGACAGAAAAGAAATTAATTTTGTCATAAATAGTACCCCGGGTGAATAGTACGTAAGTGAATAGAACCTCATGAATAGTACTTTGGGAATAGTACCCCGTGAATAGTACTCCGACATAAAAAGGTTAAAACTTATCAAGAATGCTCGGAATAATATTTTCATGAAAAGATACTGGATGAAGCGCAAATATCAATGATATTCTACTAATTTCATGGAGTATAGAAGCCAAAATTTAACAAAATGAGTGTAGAATTTGAAATCTGAAACGACATAATATTACTTACGTACTATAGAGTATGGAAGAAAATATTATTTCTTTTGAATATTGAACAAAAATAATATCCCTTACAACTGTTGAACGAAAATAATATTCCTTACGAATATTGAACGAAGATAATATTCCTTATGAATATTAAACGAAGATAATATTCTTGCGATTATTAAACGAAATAAAATTTCTTACAAATACGAAAAATAATATCGTAAGCGAATATGAAATAAATAATACCCCTTACCTCAAAAAGAGAGCAATTCCGACTGGTATAGCGGATATATTCTTGAAGAAAACTTTCACTATTTTCTATTTTCTAAACTCAAAGCTTCCTTAAACTCTAAAGAAATACGCTCAATATTATAGAAGAAGAATTCTCTGATTCTGGTGTGATTTTCTTTTCTAAACTGAGCATCCTATTTATAGGAGAATGGAAGGATACTATTTAGAATGTAAAGTCATGGACCAACAAAACGAATTCACGAACGAATTCGTTCAACTTATTTCGTTTAAATTTTTATTTTACTATTCATTATTATGTAATAAAATATTCTAATAAAATGAAAAACTTTAAATAAAATATAATATATTCTTTTTATAATCTAATAAAACAAAACTTATAATATATATATATATACACACACACACACATTACCTTATTCTCACGCCATTCTATATATACACATGTAGTACCTTTTTATATATATATAATGATTCTCCCCACCCGTGACTCTTTACCACAGCATCACACTAGTGACATGTTATATATAACTTACCTTGTGAATCATTCCCCCCCACACACATGAATCATCATAATATATATATATGCAACCACGCCAGACATTATATTAAAGTCCAATAATAATCTAGAAGGGGGGTGAATAGATTATTAGCGATTACAAAATTATCTTAGGTCATTTTAATTTTTTGGATAATTAATTTACAGTGTTAGAAATTAATATGCAAGATAGTAAAATTCATTCACACAATACACAAATATTTATCTGGTTTACAACATACATCCCGGGTACGCTTCAACGTCCAGTCTCAAGCTCCTCTCCAGGACTTGAGATCTTATTACTATCAATAATAAATACTCCTTCAATAGGCGGAGAAGCCTTTACAAAGTTTTATAAACAAACTTCCATCTGTTCCCAACTAATCTATCTTGGACAAGCAAAGCTCTCGCCTCCTCCTCAAGCTTAGTTGTACTTCTTTTTTTGAGTTCGGGCTTTTATTCTATGATCTGGTCTTGAAATAACAGCTTCTTCATCACCTCAAAAGTACACTAGAGACCCAACTTCCCGCTGACCTCTCTAAGACTCTGGTCTTGGTCGAAGAATTACTCATCTTTCTCACAGATACATAAAATAAACTAACTCTGACCTTTTCTCTTTTACAAATAAATTTACACAATGTGTTTCTCAAATAAGTAGATAAGAATTTAGTAGAGATGGATGCTTCTTAAATAAGCAGATATAATTTAGTAAGATGGATGCTTCTTAAATAAGCAGATATAATTTAGTACAGATTGATGCTTCTCAAATAAGCAGATATCAATTAAAGCGCAAATATATTTATAAATGTTTAAAGACTTTTATACTTGAGAAATTATGCTTCTTTGTTAGCAGATAGTAATTTATGCTTAGATCAAATAATGCTTCTATGTAACTAAATATGTAAATTATGCACTGGTATAAAAATTTAAATAACTTTTATATTTTTGTGTGAAAAGTTCTTCTTGAATAAGCAAATAGATCAATTTTAGCTTTTACTCAAAAGTGCTTCTGTTTAAGTAGATATATAGTTTAATGCAAATTTATAAAGAATTGTTTATTCTTTATGGAGTAAAGAAAAGTCACTTTAAGTTTAAATAACGTTTAGAGTGAAAATGCTTCTGGATAAGCAAATATGTTATTTTAAGTTTTGAATCAAATATGTTTCTTTTTAAACAGATATATTCACTTAAGTTTGTGAAATAAAAGTTTATATAACTTTTATATTATACAACAAGTATTTTATGAATAAATGAATTTATGTACAAATACTTGTAATGACAGATATCAAGTATAATATATAAATCAGTTAAGCAATACTTGATATAACAAATATTATTGTTTAACTCATATAATATATAACAATATTTTACCTATTATGTGAACTTTTATAAATAATGACACTTAGTACTATAAGGAATCGTACGGTTCGAATTCCTCTTTGTAGAGGTGTATCTCCGTAGCCTTGCGGCGTCTAAGTGCGAAAAAATTTATAATTTCACAATTGATATTTATATAAATATTTTCAATAGATTTCTACGATTCTCAAATTCGGTTTGGATGATTCCCCTTTTTAGAGGAATATCTCAATGTTGTTTTAAGCTATCAAGTGTCGTATCTATTTTACGATATTTATATAAATAATATCAATAAAAGGTTATTGAAGACTATAAGGATCGTACAGTTCAAATTCCTCTCTGTAGAGGTGTATCTCCGTAGCCTTGCGGCGCTCAAGTATCTTTTTATTTAATAAATAGATGAAATATAGATATATAGAATTGTGTATAATAATGTATATTCGTATATCTATAAATATAAATAAGCAAGAGATAATTCAAATCAAATAACTTATCTCAATATACTTAGACCAATTTCCTCTTCTCAAATAATCAGAACTTTTGTAAGAAGAGAGAGAGAAAGCTTTTTAGAGAGAGAGTATGTAGGAGAGAAATAAGCTTTTCTTGGAAGTGAATTGGCAAGTTGAAAATGAAGAAAAATCTCCTATTTATAGATTTTTTGAAGTTGAGGTAAAAATGTAATTTTTAGAGATCTGATTTGAATACACGGTTTGGATGAAGAAATTCTGAATTGATCGGTCATGATTAAAACATATTTTACGCGGTAGAGACTGATGATTATGCCCGGCCAAGAAATCATCAACATAGCTTTTAATGCTAAGGTTGACCATATGTTGGTTTTTAATTTGCCCATGCATGTATGTCCGGTTTATATGATATACATATTACTTTTTTGTATGCAAACAAAACATATCAGTACTCAAGTCCCATAATAAATGATACAACTCTTGATAGCACACATATACATATACTTTTAGGCGCATGTATGTATTTAATGTTCAATTTTAACCACATGTTTGAAAATCATACACGGTTTAAAAAAATAATTTGCCAGCACACTTTTTCTTTGCATGCATGGTTTATATGACTATATATATATTATAATATAGTTAGTATATATATATATATATATATATATAGTTTAGTACTTATAAACTAACGGTAAATAATCTAACTATAAATAAAATATAGTTAGTGTGTATATATATATATATATATATAGTCGAGATCGGATAAAGGACTCCCTTCTTTTGTTAAAATGCGACTTTTTTTTTTTTGGTTTTTGGTTTTTTTTGGTTTTTCTTTTTAAATAACTAAAAAAAGTTTAATATTTTATGAAATTAAAATTTTTTCATAATACAATATTTTGGATGTGATTTGGATATGTATAACAAAAGCAGTGCATGCATGCATGTGCATCTGTACTCACCATTTTTGGTATAGGTATTCAAATCACGCCCAAAAACATTATATTATAGAAAAATATCGATTCCATAAAATATTAAATATTTTTTTTTTGGGTTTTAAAAAAAAAACAATATATATATATATATATATATATATATATATATATATATATATATATATAAAAATATAAATGCAAGTAATGAGTACATGCCCATTTGTTTTTCAAATTTTCAGCACATGAACTAGGCTTTCAAATTTTGTCCCAATATGAGTGATCCATTTATTTTAACACTTTAAAAATCAAGATCAGGGAAAATTAATTAAATAAGATTTAGAAAATATTTTTGGTCTAAGTAAATAAGATAAATAAAACAATTATAGTAAAAATCCTATAGAGAGGATTCTACCCTTTTTAATTAATTTATTTACTAATTATTGTTATCATCAAAATAAAACTAAAAGTTAGAGACCCAACAATCTCCCCCTTTTTGATGATGAAAATCAACTAAAAATATTTTTCCATAAAAGCTCCCCCTAAATTTATGCAATCATCAAAAAATTTAAATTTTTGAAAAACTAACATGCAACATTATATAACAGTTATTTTTCTTCTCCCAAATAATAATTTTCTTCTCACCGTTTGTCATCATAAAAAATGGGGGGAAAAGAGTAGTATAAATTATTTTTCAGATCTTGCGGAAGAAGATATTAGAAAAAAATTTCTTTTCTTTAAAAAAAATAAAATTAGTTGCCTCCTGCATGATTTGAATTTGTGTGGTTGCCTTTGATTGACCAAAAATACTATACAAGAATGGGGATTATTTATCATTAGATGTATAGAAATTTAAAAGAATGTTCCATATTAAATCTATTATATATATATATATATATATATATATATATATATATATATATGTGTGTGTGTGTGTGTGTGTGTGTGTGTGTGTGTGTGTATACATAAATATGAGAAAACTGACATGTGCCACTTATACTTGTATTTGACCTACATAATCAGAATCTTTTTCACCTGATTTCATTTTAACTCTTAGGAAGCTGTTTAATTCTCCCTTCATGCTTATTTCAAAATCCTTACTCATGCTTTCAGAGAAATCATTTCACAAAGTAATATCAATAGACCCAACAATGATGTCGTCAGTTATTTTTACTAGAGTCAGTTTCAAGATATACCTGCAATATTTATCAATTTCAAGAACTGGTACCTTTTAATAAGAAGGGTCCTTTGGGTGAGTTGTCCATTTTGTATAAGGAACATTTGTGTTTTCCTTTACAAAAATGGGTACAGGATAATCAATCTTAGTAGAAACGAGCATTTTATGAGTAGCAGGTTTATAAGATGCTTGATTTACTCTATTATTATATCCTGAAAAACTTTGATGAAAATTTCTATGAGATTTTTGACTTTTATTATAAAACTCTTTCCTTATATTAATAATTGGTGCAATGTACGATCCTTTAGGCACCCAAATTATTTTTCCTACATAATTTCCTTTTCAAGCATTACACATGTGAAAAGAATGACCATTTCTATTACAGTAAGAATATTTAGTAAATGGAGATGTATAATTTTTTTCTTTACTTTTAACATGCTAAAGTCCTTTATTTTTACTAAATTCTTCAATGTATCTTAATCCTTCTTTGTTAAATCCACATCTTTGTTGATTCAGCATGACATCAAGGTTTTCTTTCCCTTTTGTGAACTTAAGAACTATAAAATTTAAATCGTCGCGTTCTTTAGTTAAAGTATTAATTTGATCTATTAAAGAAGAATCTTTATTTTATTTTTCTAATTCTATCTTTATAGATGCATTGAGATTTTTAATATCTTCCCTTAACACTTGATTTTTTATTTAAGTATTTTCATTAATTACAGCAAGTGTTGAATTTTTTATTTCATTATTTTTATTTATTCTTTTAAATTTTTCTAATTCTTCTTTTAAGGAATCATTTTCCAGTTTTACTTCATTTAAACTTTCATTAGTTATAATCAAGTTTGCATTTTCTATTTTTAGATTTTTGTTAATTTTAATTAATTTTTCTAACAAAAAATTTAATTCAATAAAATCTTCTTTAATAATTTTATTATCTTTATATAAATAATTATATGCTTCTTGTAGTTTATGGTGTTTTTCATTTATATTATCTAAGGTATGCATGACAAATGAAGTACTAGATAATTAATGTTCAAAATGTACCTCAGATCTTGGTGATGACTCATTGTTTGCCATTAAGCACAGATTTGCAATTTCCTCAGTTTGGTCAGCAACTTCTTCATCATATCTTTCTTGATTTATATGTAAATCTTTGAAAGTAATTCCTTTCTTTTTGATATATGTATCTGATCCTGCTTTTTCGACTAAAATGTCGACTTCGTGGGCATACAGATTTCCAATAAGGCAATCAAGAGGATAAGTAGTTAGGTCTTGCCTTTCCTTAATAGAAATAAACTTCATTTTCCAGATGGATGGAAGGTCTTTGAGAATTCTTCTATTTTTCTCATTAGATGTATATGCCTTCCCCAGATGTTCCAGTTCATCAATGATTCTGGAAAAACGTGTTTTCATATTAATGATTTTTTCATCTTCTTCCAGCTTGAAACTTTCATACTCCTGGATTAGAGTATCTTTTCTGGTTTCTTTGATATGAGTGGTTCCTTCATAGGTTAGAATCAATTTTTCCCAGATTTCTTTTGCATTCTTTCAATTACTAACTCTTTTGTATTCTTTTTCACTGGGGGCACTAGTTAGCACTTGTTCAGCTATGGATGCAATGTTCATAGCCTTTTCATCATCAGTAGTAAATTCATCAACATCTTTCTCAACGATCTTTTCTCCCACGATTTTTGTCGGGACTTTTACACCTCGTTCTATTGCAAGCCAAACTTTGATTCCTTGTGATTTGGCATAGATTTTGAATCTGCTCTTCCAGGTGGCAAATTTTGTACCATCAAAGAGTGGAGGTCTGGTCATTAATAGTCCTTCTCCGCAACCAGTAGTATTGTAGGCCATTGATGGATCTACTCTTAGGTATGTCTGTAATTACTCAACAAACAAGTTAAAGAGCACCGATACCAAATGAAAGTCAATAATAATCTAGAAGGTGGGGGGGGGGGGGGGTGGGGTTGAAAAGATTATTACTGATTAAAAAATTATCTTAGGCCTTTATGATTTTTTGGATAATTAATTTGCAGTGTTAGAAATTAATATGCAAGATGATAAGTTGTATTTTCACCTACTTATTGAATACCAATTCATGCGAATTATGTCCATCTCAAGTACATTTTAGTGTGTTTTAGTTGCATTTCATGTTATTTTGCATTGCATTTACTTAAAACTCCTTTTTGTGAATAAGTGCAGGAATCGGCTTAATTTTGGTGATATTAGAGGGCATGAGGCTAATGGATTCGTGAAGGCGAGGCACAAGCGATGATGTGCATGGCATGGAGGTACAATAAAGCATGGAGACCAAGCATGGAAGAAGATCAAGCATGAAAGAGCAAGTAGTAGCAAAGAAGACAACATGACAACAATGTAACCGTAACCAGGACTCAGCGAATTCAAGCCGCGCGGCAGAATGGCTTTGAAAACACGCTACCGCCGCAGGCCATTTAATGACAGACAGGCAAACTTTACGTAAGTCACGCCCGCCATGAGGAATAATAGTATAGGGTAAGCGCGTCACAGACGCGATCTTCAAGCTGTTGATTTGTTTTATTTTAATTTCCATTTTTAAAAGATTGTAATCGATTATGACAATATCTGACGAGTGTCAGACACACACTAGGAGAGTTTTTGTCGTATTTTGAGAAGAGTAACTAGGGTTTACACCTATTGGGAGATTCCAACATAGAATGAAGCCAAAACGTCTACTTCTCCAATTCTTCTTGGGATTCTCTATCATTGTTGATTTCTATTATTGTTTACTGGATTTTTATGAGGATATAATCGTTGATCATTGGTTTTTATTCAGCGATTGGGTTTGATCGTTCTATCTTTCATATTTTAATTGTTTACTTATTGATCATGTTTAGTGTTGATCCCATAATGGCTTTTGGTTCAGTCATGAACTAAACTCCATTATGGGATTCTAATGGATTTTAATATATAGTTTGGTTGCACGCTTAAATGTTAGGGTTGTTTTGCATATTATATGGGAAGTCTATCGTGATTGTTTTACATGTATGAATGCCTGATCACCATTCGTCTCAGTATTTGTATGGAATTGACAATGAACATGCAAATATGGAATGTAATCATGATAGCATACGGATATGGGGCTATTTTATATGGCTTGTGTATTTTGTGAACCAGATAGACATATACTGTTTCACCGTATGAGCTAGAGTAAGGGCTTGTGCTTAAAATCAATATAATTGCAATTTCACATAGACATATAGTGATTTTGGTTGTGTTGATGATTACACATAGTCTATCATCTGTGGATGCTGTATAAGTAGGTTATAGTGCATTGAAAAATGGTTATAACTCTATTCGTGCTTTTGGCTATTTTCCTATGATATGTGAACACTTCTTGCATGATAGTGGCGATTAGATGAAATATTAAATGAAGTTAGGGTCCCATTATTTCCAATTTATATTTATTCCATTATTATTCTTATTTTCAGTTGTTAGTACAATTAGCTCAATTCAACAATTCTAGTTGTTAGTCTAAGCATATAAATACAGTGAGTTAATTAATGCATAAGAGTTTATAATTTGACAACGTTCTCTGTGGGATTGATACTCTACTTACTCTGTATTACTTGTTGACACATGTATGCTTGCATGAGTTAGAGCTCTTTTATTAGGACTGTAAAAGAGGCAACAAGTTTTTGGCGCCGTTGCTGGGGAAAGGCGTTGAATTTAAATAATTATCATTAGTTTAAAGCTATATTGTATGACTTAGACAATTCTGATCGTTTCTCATTTCTATTTTTGTTGCATTTTTTTTTTCGTTTTAGGTACTTGTGGAATTTTATGCACACGCGATCATCCAACTCGTAACTAACACCAAATAAGAAGATAACATAAACGGAAGAGGTTGGAAAAGCGAAAAGTGCGGAGAAATTTGCAAGCTCAGTTAGATAGTACAACATCCGAAATGACGGAAGAACAAAGACTTAAGCATTGAGAAGTGCATCGGGCTCTAAGGGATTATTCCATGCCAAACATAAATGAACTACAATCGAGCATAGTCAGACCGACAATAGCAGCTAATACCTTTGAAATCAAACCGTACACTATTCAGATGGTGCAAAACTCGGTTCAATTTGGGGGTGCTTCTACGGATGATCCGAATGAACATTTATTGAGCTTCATCAAGATTTGTGATACATTTAGATACAATGGTGTAACGGAGGATGCCATTAGACTACGGCTATTTCCATTTTCATTGAGAGATAAGGCTAGAAGTTGGCTACATTCTTTGCCGTCAGGGTCAATCATTACATGGGAGGATTTAGCACAGAAATTCTTAGCTAAGTTCTTTCCAATGGCTAAGACTGCAAAGATGAGGACAACTATCTCTCAGTTCGAGCAACAACAGGGAGAGTCCTTATATGAGGCATGGGAGCGATACAAAGAGATGCTCAGGAAATGTCCACATCACGGTATGTCAGATTGGATGGTGATCAACTCATTCTACAATGGTTTTGGATGGCAATGAGACCGATTGTGGATGCAAACCAGGAGGGGCGCATGGAAAAGAGCTATGATGAGGCCTATACACTTATCGAGACTATGGCTGCAAATGACTATCAGAATCCTACAGCTTGGATGCCACAACCTAAGGTTGCAGGTGTGTTGGAGGTAGATGCGATTACACAGTTGTCGGCATAGATGGCAGCTATGGCTAAGAAGATAGATACTTTGGCAGAGAGAAAAATGAAAACAGTTGCCTTCGTTTGTGAAATTTGTGCGGGGTCACACTCCACGGATCAATGTGCTATCAGCTCGGAGTCGGTACAATATGTGAGTAACTACAGAAAAGACTAAGGTCAATTCCAGAATACATACCACCCCAACAATCGAAATCATTCGAACTTTAGCTGGTCGAATAACCAAGGAAATCAACAAAATCAGTTTCAGCCGAATCATCAATTTCAGTCACAATCATCTCAGCCACAGTTTACACCAAAACCACCGTTTCCACCAGGATTCTCTCATCAACAATAACATCACACTCTAGCTGCACCACAGCCAGAAAAGAAATCAGAGATGGAGAAGATGATGTTGAAATACATGGCAAATACGGAAGTCATGATCAAAAGCCAAGCAGTGGCTATTAAGAATTTAGAGACTCAAATGGGTCAAATGGCGAGTATGCTTAACAATAGGCCCCAGGGTTCATTCCCAAGTAACACTGAGACAAATCCTAGAAAAGACGGGAAGGAGCAGTGTCAGGCGATCACATTGAGATCAGGAAAAGATTTGACAGTATCACAAGTCGCGCTACCACTACCGATAGTATTAAGGAGGCCGCCTACCACGTGAGAGGTGAGTAGTAGGTGACTGATGAGGAAGAAAATCTGGAAAATTCTGAGGTTCAGCAGGACGAGCAAGACAAAGCAAATTCAGGAGAGAAGGTTAAGAGTCAAGTACAACCAATTCACCCTCAAGTACCATATCCGTAGAGGTTAGTTAAGCAAAAAGAAGACAAACAGTTCAGCAAGTTTCTGGAAGTATTCAAAAAGCTGCAGATCAATATCCCTTTTGCCGAGGCATTGGAATAAATGACAAGCTACGCAAAGTTCATGAAGGGTATATTGTCAAGGAAGAGAAGATTAGATGAGTTTGAAACGGTAGCCTTGACGGAGGAATGCAGTGCAGTGCTTCAGAACAAACTACCTCCAAAATTGAAAGATCCAGGCAGCTTCACAATTCCATGCACAATTGGGAAGATGAACTTTAGCAAGTGTTTATGTGATCTGGGGGCAAGTATAAATTTAATGCCCTTGTCAGTGTTTAACCAGTTGGGATTGCCAGCTCCAAGGCCGACAAACATTTCTCTACAGGTCGCTGACAGATCCATCACGTATCCACGGGGAATTATTGAAGATGTGTTGGTTAAGGTGGACAAGTTCATTTTTCTAGCTGACTTTATCATCCTAGATTTTGAAGAGGACAAGAGTATACCGATCATACTAGGAAGACCATTCTTAGCCACAGGTAGAACTTTGATAGATGTGCAAAAAGGTGAACTCACTATGCGTGTTCAGGATCAGGAGATCACCTTCAACGTCTTTAAAGCAATACAGTTACCAACTGACGAAGAAGAATGCTTCCTGGTTGACTTGGTGGATTCGGGCCTAAAGGATGAGATACAGAAACCAAGAAAGTATGGACCGTTGAGGTGTGTAACAGGTGCAAATTCAGAGTTGAAGGTAAAGCTGTTGATGAAAGTTGAAGTCATTAAATTTCGGGGTGCGGTGGACAATAAGGAAGGCACCTCAATTCTTGATGTGATGTGAGATTCAGAAATAGTCAAGCTAATTGACTATAACTTAACGCTGGATGGGAGGCAACCCATTATTTCTACCCCCATTGACTTTTTAGTTATTCATTTTGAATTACTTTAGTTAGTTATATCTCATTCGTTTTTAATAGGATATTAGATTTTCATGCTTAAGTGTGTAGTAAGAATTGTCACATCATTTGAATCTTAACAATGTGCATTAATGCCTATGCAGGAACCATCATTGGAAAGCATAACTGATAGGCAGAGTGGAGTTGAATTTGAGCGTTGCAGATATCAGGCTCGGGTGGCCACGCGGCCCATGCAATATGAACTCGCGCGCTCGCGTGCCAAGTCAATCAGAACGACAAACATTCTGCAAATCTCATGCCCACAAGCTCCAAATTTCAAAGACACACTCACACGCTGCGATGCAATCGAATCAATCAAGCGATCTCGAACATTTTTAAAAAAGAGTTATGGACCATTTGGACTCTCATTTGGGATAATAACAGACGCAAAATTCTTTCACACTCCATAACTCACGTCTCTATCTCTCTCATCGCCATGATTGAAGTCAGATATCTCTCCATCAAATCTCCACGATTCTCTCTACATTCAAAGCTCAACCCACGCTCTCATCTACTCTATAAAGTTAGGGCTCCTAATTGGGTTGGGAAAAACAAGTTGGGAGATTAGCACATCCAAAATTCTCATTCATTCTCAGTAAGTTCATCTGCATTCTTGCTCAAATATCTATAAATGGGTCCGAAGAGAGCACGACCATCTTCATCTTCCTCATCATCCTCTGGCAGTCACGAGGAGGATATTTTTGACCACACCAAGTTTTTGGATTTAGCAGCCCAGCAGGAGTATTACAGAATTGTGGCGAAGACATTCATCAAGGAGTGCGGTTTTAAACCGGAGGAGCAAGATGGCCAGTTATGTGCCATGATTCGCGAAAGAGGATGGGTTGGATTTACTGCTACTCCCATGCCCATTCCGACGAGCATAGTCCTAGAGTTTTACGCCAATGCCAAAGTCACCATGGATGATATCGGTATGGTTCGAGGTGTCGAGGTAGACTACAGACCCGCCGCGATCAGAAACTTTTTCAGAATTATCGAGAGACCACCAACGGGGGCTACTAATTAGATCACAGGGGCACATATGGAAACAGATTTGGAGCTGGTTATTGCAGAATTGTGCGTGCCAGGCACAAAATGGACTTACAAAGTCGGCACGACCCAACCTCGCATATTCCCAGCAGCTGCGCTGAATCGATATGCCAAGGCGTGGAACCTGTTCATTTGTGCTAAGCTACTGCCGTCATCGCATCAACATGAGATTATCGCGGAAAGGGCCATAATTCTATGGGGTATCATTACGGGAAAGTATATTGACATGGGTTATTTAATTCACCAAAATATTTTGAAATATCTGAAGGGAAATACCACTGGGAGCATTTCACATGCTTCAGTGGTCGCTATGTTATGCGATCATCAAGGATGTAACTGGGGAAACGAACAAATGCAATATCCAAGCCAGGACACCACACATGCCACAATTGCTAAATTTGAGGACTGGGCTGGAGGCGTGCCACACCCACGCGGATTAGGTTTTATTCTCCGGCCTACATTTCCCGAGCCATCCCAGCAGCCCCCTCAGACAGATGAGGCAGACCCATCCACCCGAGTACACACCGTTCCTAGCGATCTCCAGCTCCGAAGGTTGGAGTGCAAAGTCGATGCCATGTATGACAACTTTGGAATGTTTGCTACGGGACTCACAAGGACCTTGGCCGAAGCCTTCGCGCAGCAAGGAACAATGCTAGAGTGGCCTCAGTTTGGAACCGCAATGCCATATCCACCACTAGATTCACCACCCGAGGAGGGTGGTCAAGCCGATCATTAGGGGAGTTTTCTATACCCTTTACCTTCACTCAATGAGGACATTGAATATTATAAGTTTGGGGGTATTAAGGGTTATAGCATAGTAGTTTAGTTTTATTTAATTGTTCTATAGTTAGTTTACTTTTGCATATTTATGTGTTCGATAAAATTTTGCAGAATTTTTTTAATTTTTATTCATTTGTTGATTGTGTTAGTATGTTTTAGTTGCATGTCTCACACAAATTCTTGCTTTATAGAAATTCCTGCCTAGCCAATGATGATAGTGAATTGTGAAGGATTTTAGAGTATGTTGGATAATATGAGCTGAGTTATAATATTTTACACAATGAGATTCATGTTGCTGTTTAAATGCTTTAGGTTTGCACGAACGTGTTCACAATCACTTGTAGGTTTAAGAAATGTATGTTATATTGCTCGATAGAACATGTAGTTTTAAAAAGAGAAACATGTGGAAAGTGCTGCTCTTAGACTGTATGAAACATTGACATGCAAAATTTTGGGAAAACATGGGTATGCTATGTATAAAAAAAAATCAAATAGCAATAACGTGGCTAGTCTTAATTCGGAGCCTTGGCTACTTGAGTAAGTATGCCCGAGGGGATTATCTCTACACCTAGTGCCCTAAGGTCTTTCATGGTCTGGGAGTCATTGGTTGAATGCTCGCTAAGGGGTAGCAGTGTGCCTAATGGATTAAGACATTGCACAGTCATATGAAATAAAAAAGAGAAAATGAGAAAATGAAAAGAAAACTAGTAATAAACACCTCGGAAAAGTGCGAAAATCTCCCTCGTGAGTAGCAATAAAGCAATAAACCCATTGTTGAATCTTGGTTTGTGTTGATATATTGAAATAGTCTAGGTGGCATGAGTATACATGAGCCTTGATTTAGACTATAATTTTCTGTTTGGAGCAATGTAGCATACGTATTCTTTGCTTAGATCAAGTTTTGGTAAACACCACACACACACACACACACACAGCATCTCTATAGCATATATGAATAATTTGAGTGTATGACATTATGTCTATAGTTTGGTTTGAATTTGTATTCTTGGATCTCGATAATTCACTGAGGTAATTTGGACTGAATTTCTGTTATGGCTGGGATTATGTGAGACTAGTTTGCATCATAGAGTAGTTGCATAGTTTTGCAGTTGCATTTTCATTGTTCATTAGTACGCATTACTTGAGGGCAATCAACAGTTCAAGTTTGGGGGTATTTGATAAGTGGTATTTTTACCTACTTATTGAATACTAATTCATGCAAATTGTGTCCATCTCAAGTACATTTTAGTGTGTTTTAGTTGCATTTCATGTTATTTTGCATTGCATTTACTTAAAACTCCATTTTGTGAATAAGTACAGGAATCGACTTAATTTTGGTGATATTAGAGGGCATGATGCTAATGGATTCGTGAAGGCGAGGCACAAGCAGTGATGTGCATGGCATGGAGGTACAATGAAGCATGGAGACCAAACATGGAAGAAGATCAAGCATGAAAAAGCAAGTAATAAAGAATAAGAAACATGACAACAATGTAACCGAACCAGGACTCTCTGATCTCAAGCGCGCATGCGCAACAAAATGGCTTTGAGAGCGCGCACCCGCGCGAGAGGCTGGCTGGACAAGGCAAACTTTCAAAGTCAAGTCACTACTCGCTGCGAGAGGATATATAGTGTAAGGGGCACGCTGCATGCGTCTGGCGTCAAGTCATTGATTTGTTTTATTTTAATTTCCATTTTTAAAAAATTATAATCGATTAAGACAATATCTGACGAGTGTGAGACACACTAGGAGATTTTTTGTCGTATTTTGAGAAGAGTAACTAGGGTTTACACCTTGGGAGAGATTCCAACAAAGAACGAAGCCAAAACATCTACTTCTCCAATTCTTCTTGGGATTCTCTGTCATTGTGGATTTCTATTATTGTTTACTGGATTTTTATGAGGATTTAATCGTTGATCATTGGTTTTTATTCAGTGATTGGGTTTGATCATTCTATCTTTCATATTTCAATTGTTTGCTTATTGATCATGTTTAGTGTTGATCCCATAATGGCTTTTGGTTCAGTCATGAACTAAACTCCATTATGGGATTCTAACGGATTTTAATATTTAGTTTGGTTGCACGCTTAAATGCTAGGGTTGTTTTGCATATTATATGGGAAGTCTATCGTGATTGTTTTACATGTATGAATGCCTGATCACCATTCATCTTAGTATTTGTATGGAATTGACAATGAACATGCAAATATGGATTGTAATCATGATAAAGATACTGAATAATATGGGGCTATTTTATATGGCTTGTGTATTTTGTGAACCAGATAGACATATACTGTTTCACCGTATGAGCTAGAGTAAAGGCTTGTGCTTAAAATCAATATAATTGTAATTTCACATAGACATATAGTGATTTTGGTTGTGTTGATGATTACACAGAGTCTATCATCTGTGGATGCTGTGTAAGTAGGTTATAGTGCATTGAAAAATGGTTATAACTCTATTCGTGTTCTTGGCTATTTTCCTATGATATGTGAACACTTCTTGCATGATAGTGGCGATTAGATGAAATATTAAATGAAGTTAGGGTCCCATTATTTCCAATTTATATTTATTCCATTATTATTCTTATTTTCAGTTATTAGTACAATTAGCTCAATTCAACAATTCTAGTTGTTAGTCTAAGCATATAAATACAGTGAGTTAATTAATGCATAAGGGTTTATAATTTGACAACTTTCTCTGTGGGATCGATACTCTACTTACTCTGTATTACTTGTTGACACATGTATGCTTGCATGAGTTAGAGCTCTTTTATTAGGACTGTAAAAGAGGCAACACAAGACAGTAAAAATTTAATCACATAATGCACAGAGATTTGTCTGGTTCACAACATACACCCCGGGTATGTTGCTACGTCCAGTCTCAAGCTCCTCTCCGGGACTTGAGATCTTATTACTATCAGTAATAAATACTCCTTCAATAGGCGGAGAAGCCTTTACAAAGTTTTATAAACAAACTTTCATCTGTTCCCAACTAATCTATCTTGGACAACAAGCTCTCCGCTCCCTCCTCAAGCTTAGTTGTACTTCTTTTGAGTTCAGTTTTATTCTATGATCTGGTCTTGAAATAACAGCTTCTTCCTCACCTCACAAGTACACTAGAGACCCAACTTCCCGCTGACCTCTCTAAGACTCTGGTCTTGGTCGAAGAATTACTCGTCTTTCTCACAGATACATAAAATAAACTAACTTTGACCTTTTCTCTTTTACAAATAAATTTACAACAATGTGCTTCTCAAATAAGTAGATAAGAATTTAGTACAGATGGATGCTTCTTAAATAAGCAGATATAATTTAGTAAGATGGATGCTTCTTAAATAAGCAGATATAATTTAGTACAGATTGATGCTTCTCAAATAAGCAGATATCAATTAAAGCGCAAATATATTTATAAAAGTTTAAAGACTTTATACTTGAGAAATTATGATTCTTTGTAAGCACATTGTAATTTATGCTTAGATCAAATAATGCTTCTGTGTAACTAAATATGTAAATTATGCACTGGTATAAAAGTTTAAATAACTTTTATATTTTTGTGTGAAAAGTTCTTCTTGAATAAGCAAATAGATCCATTTTAGCTTTTACTAAAAAGTGCTTCTGTTTAAGCAAATATATTATTTAATGCAAATTTATAAAGAATTGTTTATTCTTTATGGAGTAAAGAAAAGTCACTTTAAGTTTAAATAACTAGTAGAGTGAAAATACTTCTGAGTAAGCAAAGATGTTATTTTAAGCTTTGAATCAAATATTATTCTATATAAGTAGATATATTCACATAAGTTTGTGAAATAAAAGTTTAAATAATTTTTATATTATACAACAAGTATTTTATGAATAAATGAATTTATGAACAAATATTTGTGATGACAGATATCAAGTATAATATATAAATCAGTTAAGCAATACTTGATATAACAAAATATTATTGTTTAACTCAGATAATATATAACAATATTTTATCTATTATGTGAACTTTTATAAATAATGTCACTTAGTATTATAAGGAATCGTACGGTTCGGATTCCTCTTTATAGAGGTGTATCTCCCTAGCCTTGCGGCGTCTAAGTACGACAAAATTTATAATTTCACAATTGATATTTATATAAATATTTTTAATAAATCACTACGATTCTCAAATCTGGTTCGGATGATTCCCCTTTTTGGAGGAATATCTCAGTGTTATTTTGAGCTATCAAGTGTCGTATCTATTTTACGATATTTATATAAATAATATCAATAAAAGGTTACTGAAGACTATAAGGAATCGTATGGTTCGATTTTCTCTCCGTAGAGATGTATCTCTGTAGCCTTGCGACGCCCAAGTATCCTTTTATTTGATAAATAGATGAAATATAGATATATAGAATTGTGTATAACAATGTATATTCGTATATCTATAAATATAAATAAGCAAGAGATAATTCAAATCAAATAACTTATCTCAATATGCTTAGACCAATTTCCTCTTCTCAAATAATTAGAACTTTTGTAAGAAGAGAGAAAGAAAGCTTTTTAGAGAGAGAGTATGTAGGAGAGAAATAAGCTTTTCTTAAAAGTTAATTGACAAATTGAAAATGAAGAAAAGGCTCCTATTTATAGATTTTTTGAAGTTGGGGTAAAAATGTAATTTTTAAAGATCTGATTTGAATGCACGGTTTGGATGAAGAAATTCTGAATGGATCGGTCAGGATTAAAACATATTTTACGCGGTAGAGACTGATGATTCCGCTTGAGTAAGAAATCATCAACATAGCTTTTAATGCTAAGGTTGACCATATGTTCGTTTTTAATTTGCCAATGCATGTATGTCTGGTTTATATGATATACATATTGTAAGACCCCGAATTTTATGAAATAAAAGTATTCAATTTTTCTATTTAGTAAATAGTTAAATTGATAAAAGTTTAAAGTTAAGGGTGATATATGTAAATATTTTAAATAAGCAAGTGGTTATAAAATATTTATTGTTATCGGGGCATATTCGTTTGGTCGTGGAATATTCTTGTTGTCGGGGAATATTCGTACGACGGCGCAGCCATTTATGGACCCTATAACGAAAAACGGTCGGATGAAGAAAACGATAAGTTTGAGTTCTTTATAAATAACGGCGTAGTTGCTACCGTTAACACTATTGGAATACCTGGTGGTTAAAGCAAGTACGATGTCTGGCGTGGTTGCATAGTAGCATACCAGTATTACATAGTATTTTTGAATTATTGATTTTTTACGTGAAAGCACTTACTCAATAATTATTACAGAATTACTTGCTCAATATTTTATTTTATTGATTCAATAATTTCTACGTTGATATTTTATATTATTGTTGTTTCAATAATTGTCACTGCACAGTATTTTTAATTATCAGATCAATAATTCATATTATTTGAATAATATTATTAGATATCATTATTGGCAATGTCTAAGGAAGTTCTGTCTAGGAAAGGGGTTTGGTCACCTAATTAAGCGCCACTAAGGAGAAATCCTTATCGGAAAGCCCTCTTCTTTCTTGGGAACGACTTGGTTGTCATAATTGTGATTCTGTAATATTATTTGTGAATAATTAATTATTGATTTATATGATAAGAAAATATTTATTTTATGTGGATATAAATGAAGGAATTAATGCTGAGGTATTTTATTAGTATTTTGTCAGAATGGGGGTGTTTTATCAGTATTTTGTTGGAATGGAGATATTAAAAATCGTCCGTATGTGGATTTCAGGCATTTTTTGTTTGGAATTTGAAAAAACTTTCTTCTGCAAAGTTGTAGAGAATTAAATTTCCTATGCAGTAGACATGAGATTTAAAATTTTCTGATAAAAGTGCTATTTATTATGAATTATTGAAGTTTTGGAAATAAATGTTTTTTTATTAAAAACATATATTGGCCCCACTTTTGGTTGGTGTGGAAAATCTGAATTTTGGTGGGCCCCACTAGTGGTGGCTGAATTTTAGTCAAAGAGGTGTGCGTAGAAAATTTTTGAAAAAATATTATTTTATTAATTTAGTCTGCTTTGGCCTTCTGGCATTTTCCTATAAATAGGTGCTTAAGTTAGAATTGAAAATCACACCAGAATCTGAAGTTTTTTCTCTCTATATTATCTAGCGTATTCTTGTGAGTATTTAGATACTTTGAGAGTTGTTATTCAGTGCAAGTTTCCTTCAGCATTACATCTGATATTCTGACCAGAAGTACTTTTCTTTTGAGGTAAGGGATAGTAAGGGATGGTAAGAGATGTTATTTTCTTCGTAAATGATATTATTTCTTTCAATATCATTATACCGAAATATTGTTATGAATTTTATTGGAAAATTTTGACATTTTCGTGTTGAGGTTACTATTCACGTATACGACACTATTCACGTATACGACACTATTCATGTATATGACACTATCTACGTATACGATATTATTTACATATACGGTACTATGTACGAATACGGGTTACTATTCCCGAGTTACTATTCATGAGTTACTATTCACGAGTTACTATTCATGAGTTACTATTCATGAGTTACTATTCACGGGATACTATTCATGACAAAATTGGTTTCTTTTTTTGATCAAATTATCGTCGATTTATAAATCTTACTCTTGAAATTAAATTCATGTTTTGATCATATTATTTTTATTATCATATATAACATTTTTATAACCCTGATGATGAAATTTCTCTTTCACTTGAGTGTAAAGATGGGTAGATTATTGGTATGATCGTGACTTTGGGTTCTCTTTGGCCAGTAGTTCAAAGATGAATTGTTGACTAGTATGATCATGACCATTAAATTTTTAATTGAATATATTTAGCTTAAGTGCAAAGGTGAATTGATCAACATTGTTATAATTATTGTTTATATAAATTTTGAAATGATTATATATTTCTTTGAGATATTAATATCTTTGGCCCATAGTGCAAAGATGACCTGTTGATGAATATCTTTGGCCCGTAGTGCAAAGATGACCAGTTGTTGAATATCTTTGGCCCGTAGTGCAAAGATAAATTTATTAGTATGATTATGAACAGGAACTGTGATTTGGTATAACCATGATCTTTGATGTTTCAGGTAAAGACAGGTGATGAAAATTATCTTCGTCCTGGGTGCAAAGAGAAATTTAGAACCATTATGATTATGAGTTATTCATATGATTGTGGACAGGAACTATTGATTAATGTTATAGGGATAAAACATTATTGGTGGACTTTTAACATGGAGAAAATAATAGACTTTATAGTCTATTTGACTCTTCTAATGGATTGCTCGTTCCGCTGCAACTATGGTTGAAAAGTTTTATCATCTACCATATGTTCTAAATCTCTGATTCATTACTGACGAAGGCTATTGATAATTTAATTATATTTAGTCATGATATTCTTACTGGGCTAGTTGTGCTCACCCTTTTGCTTCACAATTCCTTTCAGGTAATAAGAGTGTAGCTGGGTCAAGCGGGGGTAACTGGGGAATAGAACGGTGGTCTATAGCTGTTGAGGTTCTCCCTAAACAGTATGAAAATAATTTTATTGAGAATTTGAGATAAGTGTATCGTATTTTATACGTCATTTAATCGTTGATTTTGGTGAACCGAATAGGGTGAGGTGAACCCAACTTTAGAAGGGTGTATTGCCACTATCATAAAAAATGTCTAATGACCTATGACTTCATGTTATCATAAGACATGGTTGTGCTCATCTACTTGATGATTATATCTATGAGCACTACCTATATAATCTTGGAGTTTGGTTGAAATATAATTCTCAATTGGAGACAATGGAGATAATTATATGGCAAGAGAAGACTTACATTAGAAATAACATGATAACAATCTTCTCATTTTTCTTTGGGGTCTATTGGGTCAACCAAGGTTAATTCTTGAGTCATATGATATTTATTACAACTTAGATGCATGGCATCCCATGTACGAAGGTTTTCTTGAGCATTTTTCAAAGATTTTAATTTCTAAAACAGTTATTGATTGTACCTTTTTATAAGGTACCATTGTAAGGTATCAATGTGAGGTGCTATCCAAGTAAAGGGATGAGAGTCAAAATTTGTATCCACAGCATATGTGTTGTCGTATTTTGCACGATAATTGTAATAATGAAGTAGTAGTTGTTTCTGTACCATGTATTTGGCGACTCAGAATGGGTGATGTATACCTATTTTGGGGGCGTCACACATACTACTTTTATGTATGTAAACAAAACATATCGGTACTCAAGTCCCATAATAAATTAAACAACTGTTGCCAAGACACTTATATACATACTTTTAGGTGCATGCATGTATTTAATGTTCAATTTTGACCACATGTTTGAAAAGCATACACGGTTTTATAAAAAAAAAACGCCAAAGACACTTTTTCTTTTGCATGCATAGTTTATATGATTATATATATATATATATATATATATATATATATATATATATATATATATATATATAAATGCAAGTAATGAGTACATGCCCATTTATTTTTTAAATTTTCAGCACATGAACTAGGCTTTCAAATTTTGTCCCAATATGAGTGACCCATTTGTTTTAACATTTTAATAATCAAGATCAGGGAAAATCAATTAAATAAGATTTAGAAAATATTTTTGGTCTAAGTAAATAAGATAAATAAAACAATTATAGTAAAAATCGTATGGAGAGGATTCTACCCTTTTTAATTAAATTTTTTACTAATTATTGTTATCATCAAAATAAAACTAAAACTTGGAGACCCAATACTGTACTTTTACCATCGGGTATTTCAACAGTTTAACGGTAAAATTTTCGCCGTTATTTTTATAAAAAGATATTTACATGTTTTCTCATTCCGGCAATAATTTAGATTTAGGGATCCACCAATGATTATCTTAGATTGTCTGAATATTATTCCTGTTAAAACGAATATTCTCCGACCAATCGAATATTATATAACATCTTGCTTACTTTGCAAAATTTATAAACATTACTCACAACTATAACATTATAACAAATTCACACCTTAATATTCAAAAATGATATTTATAGAAAAATTCATCTTTATTCATAAATGTTGGGGTCTTACAAGGAATGATTTTAGTTTTTGAGCTATCTTGAATTTAGATCTCATTAGTATGATCAACATCATGATTCTAAAAGTATTGCTTAAAACTATTGGTTTATCGCAATTAATTCAACAGCACAATATGGAATAAGAATATGTCTTTAAATAAATTAATTTTTTTTATTAAAAATTGAATAAGATTACAAAGTGTTGACTTTGTCATATTCCATCCTTATATTTTGATGATGAAATGTTCAAGTACTAAATTGTTTTATGGTGTTTCAGGTATCTGTTGATAAAAGAATGTTGGTGGGATTTTCAAATGAAGGAAGAAAGTTTTCTCTTTCTAGGAGACAAAGGTAAGGTCAATTGCATAATAATTGATTTTTCTTTTAAAGGCTCTAGGACATATTATTTGCATTTTTATTATATGTCTTAAATGAAAAATGTTTTAAATAAATCTTATGAAGAAGGTTTTTGAGGAGTAATACATATATTAAATATCCTGTCATAATATGAGCATGATAGCCATACATTTTTGGAATATGATATATGTGTATTTGAAATAATGCTACACGTGGATGTTTAAAAATGGCAGCTAGACTTTATTGAGATTTATTGCATGTGCGGTTTTCAAGAAATGATTATTTATCATGCATAAATTGATATCCGATTATACATGCTAGCTAACCATTTATTGTGATAAGATGTATTGTGAGAGTTTCAAGGAAAAGTAATTATGATTACTTTGAAAAGCTAAAGATCTTGTTTCTTGGAAAAAGATAAGTAATGGGTTACTTCACTTCTACATGCCACTTGATACATGAAGAGTTGTGTAGTGGGTCATTTTTTTAGGGTCTTTTGATTTATTCAACTAACGAGAATCTGTTTTGCTGGATATATATATTGACTCTATTACCGTTGTACTCTTTGACATCTTCTTATGGATTGACTTTAACAAAACAGAGTCTTATTGTAACGCCCGAGAAAATTGGATTTTTATGACAATTAAATTTTTATTTGATTATGTGAATTAAATGAATTTAATTGATTTATTTTGTGAGTAAGCTATGTGAAGGTCGTTCTATGACCTAGAATGTGCTAATGTGGTTGGTAATCTGGCTACGTGCTAGAATTAATTGTTTAGAATTTCCAAGACAAAAATAAATGTTTTTCGAGAAATTCCCGTAAAAACACTATTCATTCGTTTATGTTCGGGGAATTATTTTGAAATTCCGAGAAACACGTAATGATAGAATATTGAGATAAGATGAAATATCTGATAATATTTCATTTATGGCAAATGAAGTTTTCGCCTGCGGACTAAAACCTAAGGGTTGAGTATATTGATTTCCGAGAAGGAAATGAAACGCGTAGAAGGAATTGCGTTATTGTTAGAGCGTGTGTTATACTAGGATGATACTATTTAGTATCTACGTATAATACGATGAGTTAATACGAAGTACAATATGATTATAGTACGAGTATTATACGGAGAGAATATGTGAATTATACGTATAGAATACGATTCGTATTATGGAATTAAGTTAAGACTTAATGTTAATTCATTTGGGTTGGATTATATTTAGTCCAATCAATTGAATGAGCAAGCCCAAGGGATTAGTTGGTTAAGCCCAATTCAAGGCCCAATATTAGATTGGTTAAGCCCAGTGCAAGAAAATCGAACTGTGGATCGAATCGGTGGGTCACCGAATGGGTAAAACCCATGGGGATGACCCATGGGTAAGGTGAGCCGGCCCTTGGTATGCAAGGCAAGAATAACACTTGGTCACCAAGTATTTTACTTAGTGACAAAGTGTGAATAGTAAGGAGGTGGTGGTGTTTTGTCCATTTTGCCCTCTATTTCATTTCCCTATAAATAGAAAGCAAGAGTTGGTCTTTTGTGAGTTTTTCAATTGCCAACCTAGATTATTGAGAGAGAGAAAGAGAGCTAGACTCAACAAAATCCTACACTTGGAAGCTTTGCCTTGTAGTTTTCCAAGTGTTTTTCTTAAGAGTTCTTAAGGTAATATTCCTTATTTCTCATTCCATCTCTTTTGATTTTCTTTTAGTATGGAGGATCACAAATGGGTGGTGTATGGCTTGTATAGTGGAATAAGAATGACTTATTAGAGATTCAATCTCTATAAGTAATGAAATCATAGAAATCATAAGGTTTGATATAGTTTTAAATCATGAAAAGATTGATTGTTGAGATTAATTGTTGATGAACAATTGAACTCCATCAATACGTAAATATGTGCATCTTTCTTGGTTAGGATGTAGATATGAAGTCCATGGAGTATTCCATGTGATTTGGCTTAGATAACATTAGTAACGAAGTTATGGCGAATTTCACGAAAATAGACGTTAAACGTCGAAAACGTAGAAATTCCGGATTGGTAGTCGAAAGTTTCTGTGAGACTTGAAAATGTTGGTTTTCAATGTTAACACGTAAAATAGGGTATTTAAGAGTTGTGGGTTCGAGAATCGTCGTATTCCGAATTAAAACGAAGAAAACGAGCATTGAACGCTCATTAACGTTTACGAACGCTTAGAAAATGAACTCTTTAGTGAATTTTGGGTTAACGGATTCAAAAGTGTTGGATTCTTATATGAATGCATAGAGTATGTCATTTATGACATGTAGGCTTTTGAACGGACCAAATCGGACCTATAACGAAGAAGTTATGGCTCCGGGAATCTCACCAAAATTTTTTTATCTTTGAAAATATCTGGTGCTAGGTTCTGCACCGCGCCACGCCGCATAGTAGTGTTAAATGTCAAATGCCGCACAAAGGCCGACATACAGTAGTAGTTGGTTACATCGCTAAATGGCGCAAGAACAGCCACCACTTTATAGAGTAAAGTCTCAGCGCCACAGCAGACGAGACCGGACTCGGTTTATCGCTAACTGGCCGCACAGCCACCAGCCTTTTGAACTAGTGGGTCACGCTGCGGTGCGGGTGCAGGGTTTTTGATAGATGACTTAGGTTTTGAACTTCAATTGTTCAGGGACCTATAGGAGTAATGTTTGTGCACTTCATAAGTGTATTAAAACTATTCATATACTACCTATACTAAGGTATATGGTATTGAATTTAGGAATTGATTGCATGTTAGTATGTTATGAATGGTGAACAAGAAGTGTTATCGATGAACCCTAATCGGTAAACAACGTTGGTACTTCACCAACAATGTTAGAGTTCGGTTAATATCGTAAGTTGATTAATAAGCTGGGACGAAGGGTAATAAGTCAAGTTGACTTTAATAATAATATTAAGTTAACAAAGACATAGAAGAGAAAGAAGTTGGTAGGAACAATGTGAATAATTGGTTGATAGCTAATTATAGTGTGCTATGTGAATATATCATGTAGATTCTATAAAGGCTGTGGTCAATCAAATAAGTTATTTGAAGACGCTGAAAGGCAAGTTTTCTTAACGCTTATCTAACTTTTAAGTTAGTCAAGTTTTATGTGATTCATTGAACTGAATTGCACGACTGGTTTTAAAGAAAGGATCAATGCTAGATTTAACTTGCCTAGACTACTCGTAGTATATAGATTGATTGATAGTCATATCTTTCTATATAGAAATGTTAACGCTATCCTACGCCAAGTAATTGGCACGGATGTGAAGGTAAGGTTTGTCTATGAACAAACAAAAGTATTTTTCATCGATTATTCGATGGGCACGCAAGTTTGCCAAATATTAAACGTAAACACGTTTAATGAATGAATGTTGATCAGCATAGAGTACTATAGGCTGATCACCTAGAAGTGCTTGTAAGTAATGCAGATGTATAGCCTTAGTGCTGTGATATCTTTTTCAAGTATGAAAACAGAAAGCTATTGTTCATGGTCTATCGACCGGTTCAGAATTCCTAATCTACTCTATACTTTGGGAATTGATGATATAAAATGTTAAAGTATTATTGTTTCATAATACTTCATAACTATTTGTTTAGTTATGTATGAATTGTTATATAATTCACGAATGTGGTATTACTGTTATCCTTTGTTAAACTTGTTGAGCTGTTATGCTCACTTCTTGCGTGAATTATATAATTGCAGTTAAAGATGAACGTACTGAGAATGCTAAGAGAGATAAGGGCAAGGCTAAGATGGATGCTTAACCATCGTGTAATAGATTAGTATGTTTGTATGTATTATACATTATACATTATGAACAACAAATGATGTAATCGGTTTATGAACCTGGGAAGGATTATACTTTGATTTTAATAAGAAGATAGTAATTACATTCATTTTGTTGTATTTCAATGGAATGGTTGTATGGTTATGAGTACAATGTAGCACCATATGTCGAGTTGGAAGATACCCAGATTTGGGGGCGTCACAGGTTGGTATCAAAGCATTAGGTTATAAAACTTAAGGGGGGAAGAACCTTAGGCTAATAACCTCGTAAGGAAGGTAAAGTACGAAGAAAGAAATTCGAGTTGAATGAATTAATAAAGTACTGAGAAAACTCAGTACTGAAAGATTTAAAAGATGAAAAGTAACCTTAAATAAATTAAATGTGGTTTGTGCTTATACTATTGTGTATTATGTACTAATCAACTTGTTATCTGCTATTGTAGATGTCGATCGATAGCATGATGTATAGAGACATTCACGCCAGTGAGTGAAGAGTCATGAACTAAGTGGAGGTTGTACCAATGCCAAAGGGCGAGGTACCGTTAGTGGTTCTAGAAGACTCGGATATTGAGGAGTACATCTCTGAGGAGAAATACTCTGAGGAGACAATGGGGTTAGCATCATATCTTAATGAGATGCTTGGTGTGGATGAGGAAATGGAGGTAACATCGATTAACACGGTGGTACCTACTCAGAGCCAACACCTCCTGGATGCAATGAGATCATTGTATCCGGGTCAGTGTTGGATAGGAATGTGCAATCGCACATCGTGAAAAGTATACACGAACGAGGAAATAACCGCCTTATATGAGGCGGAAGGAATCGCAGAGGCGATTTTGAGTCGAGCACGATGAGAAAGTGCTTATGACTGATAAGGCACGTGACTATAAGGAAGAGGTCGTAGAGCTTCAAAAGAAACTGGTTGAAAAGACCAAAATAGCTAGGATGTTATACATCCATGAATGTGCCCATGAGGATTTCAAGTCGAAAATTGCTTGTTATTCCATTGAGTCCGCGACTCGACATACCATAAGTCGAGATATTGTGTCGATATCGGCAAATCAAAAATATGAGAATGTCGTTCGACAAAGGTTAGTAGATCATTAGATCTTTTTGGTATATGTGTAGTGACGAAACCCTCTTTTGTATAATTAAAGGGTAGTCTTTTGTAAATCCCAATTTTTAGATCATGGATTGTATGTAATAGCTTTTTTGGCTAAGGAAACATGATGTAAATAGTTTTGACTATGAAAGCATATTAATATAATGAAGTTTTTATTTAATGTGCTTGTTGTGGTATGAGTTGTTGTTGTTTGAGAATGATAACCAAGTAGTTAAATAAATAATAACAAAACTTTATTTATTTAATCAGAATTATGCCGCCAAGAAGGAGACAACGTAACCAAGAGGCTGAATCTCATAATGAGAATCAGGGGGGGTCCTAATAACCCTATGCAAGAGTTTGTTAATTTATTAATGGCTGCATTTAACCAAGTGGGGGGAGGGATTCCTGTAGCTCCTAGGGTAGTAAGAACAACTACCTTCAAGGAATTTAAGAGTGTGGGTCCTCCTGAGTTCCGAGGAACGACTGACCCATTAAAAGCCCAGACATGGGTAAAAGAGATTGAAAAGGCATTTGTGATTACAAACATAAGTGAGGCGCAAAAAGACTTCTTTTGCGACTTACATGATGAAGGGGGGAAGCCAACCATCGGTGGGAGGCTCACCAGGTGGTGGGGCTAGATGTGTAGCAATTACATGGGAACAGCTTTAAGAAGGTTTCTTCGAGAACTACTTCCTACTAAAGATGCAGGTAGGATGGAGATTAAGTTCTTAGAACTTAAGTAGGGGGATATGACAGCTTCCTCAAGATGCTTCCAAATTCAATGAATTGGCAGATTTTGCTCCACACCGTGGATACGAAAGAGAGAAAGGCGCCCAGTTTGAGAAGGCTTAAAACCCCGGCTCTACAAAGAGAATATCGCTTTTTCAGTGCTGCCTCCTACTGACCATTCTCGAAAAGGCGATAATAGTGAAGGTGGTGGTGAGGCTTTGTCTCAGTACCACAAAAAGCGAAAGAATAAGAGTAAGTTGGAAGGAGGTAGTAAGGCTAAAGTTGCTAGCGGAAGCGGAAACTTGCCTAAGAGGAAGAGTTTCAACCCTGGGAATAATGGGGTAAAACAGGGAGATCCTAAGCGAAGAACGGAAGCATGCAAGACATACGAAAAGACTCACATGGGAGTCTGTTTAAAGGGGAAATCAGTCTGCTACAACTGTGGATAGGAGGGGCATTTGTCACCCAACTATCCTAACCCTAAGAAGAACCAGGGGTGTTTTGTCTGTGGGTCATTGGACCACATGGCAAGAAATTGCCCGAAGAAGGGTTTAGAGGGAAATAAGGGTTCTAGTAGTGGTAAATTAGCCATTACTGGACCAACACCATCAGTGGGTAGACCCTCAGCTCATATCGTATAATATGACTGTCCAAGATGCGGTTGCATCAATGGATGTGGTAGCAGTATCATTCGGTCAATGAGATAAATGCTTATGTGCCATTATTTGACTCTAAAGGGTGCTACTTTGTTCTTTTATAGCATGTGAATTTGCTAAGAGATTAGGTTTAATCCACGAGAAGTTACCAAACCTTTAGACATTAAGGTAGTCCCAGTCTAAACGAAGAGATAATCCTCATTGAACATATTCATAAGGATTGTTGCGTAGATATTAGAGGGAATAAGTTATCGGTAGATTTGGTACCGATAAAGTTGAAAGAATTCGATGTAATTCTTGGTATGGATTGGTTGATTAACCATAAGGCGATAATAGATTGCCATATAAAAAGAGTAAACCTTTGGCTTTCTAAGAAAACCAAGGTAGTGTTCTAATCACTAATCCAACCGACAATTAACATGCTTATTTGTCAATTAAACTTGGTCTCTAAGCTTCAATATTATTTTAGATAAGTCAAATATCATTTATAATATTTTTCTAAGCTTTTAATAATTTATAAGCAATTATTATAATTTATAATAATTTTTCAAACATCGTAATCATTTTTAAATGATTTAATTATCAAATAACCTCATCATTATTAATATTTAATAATATGAAAATATTAACAATATACTTGTCAAAATATTAAAGTTATTTTTAATAACTTAAAATATTTTTAAATCATCAATATTCTACTTAAATGATTTTTAAAGTAATTAAAATTATTTTTAAATCATCACCATTAATAATCAAATATTAATGAAATTATTATTAAAATATTAAAAGTCATTAATTATAATTTAAAATATTTTAAATCATTTTTCTATATTTAAATAATTTTTAAATCAATAAAATCATTTTTAAATTCATTTATTTAATAAATCAACAAGATCACCAGAATCAAATCTGGTCAAACTTCGAAATTATGCTCCCCAGACCGGTTTTTCCAAATCACCGAGACGCCACCTTGTCTATCGAGGTTATGAGAGATCTATCGATTATACAAAGCTAGGATAGATCCGGCCAAGATGTTGAGAAAAGGTCACCGATTCCACTTTCTGTAGCATTAATGTACGTTATTCTCGTATTTAATGTTATGTTGTGGATATACCGTTTTAAGAGTGGGAACATCTTTGGACCAGATACCTATAGTGAAAGAGTTCTCGGCCACAGCTACGCTAAACATGTATTTACGGAGGAGTTACCGTTTCCGGTTTTAAAAAAAATTATTCCAACCTAACGGGAAGTCGAGTTTTGTAATTGATCTATAATTTCTAATTAAAGACCACATAATGGCACAGTTTAAAGGGCACCATATCGAATGGCGCCAAAAGTGATTGAGATGAAGGAGTTGATGGTTCAATTACAAGAACTATTAGATAAAAAGTACATTCAACCCCCAAGTGTGTCTCTCCTTGGGGAGCACCGATATTGTTTGTAAAGAAAAAGGATGGGTCGTTAAGACTTTATATATCGACTATCGAGAGTTGAACAAGTTAACGATTAAGAATAAATACCTTGCTACCCACTGAGATCGATGATCTATTTGATCAAATGAAAGGGCAAAATGTATTTTTCTAAGATAGATTTATGTATGGTGTATCATCGCTAAAGAGGTGAGGAAGGAGGATGTACCTAAGAATAAATACCTGCTGCGCTCGTCTAACTCGTTATGGTCATTACGAAGCTCGGTGATGTCGTTTGGGTCGACTTATGCGCCACCAAAGATTTATGGATATGATGAACAGAGTGTTCAAACAATATTTGGACAAGTTCATCGTGGTGTTCATTGATGATATTCTAGTTCATTCAAAGATGATCACGCCATTTAAGGATAGTGTTGGAAACATTCAAGGAGAAGTTGTATGCGAAATTCACGAAGTGTGAATTTTGGCTTGAACAAGTGCAGTTTCTAGGACATGTTATTGATAAGGATGGCATTTTCGTAGATCCAGCAAAAGTGGAAGCAGTTAATGAGTGGGAGCAACCGAAAATGCCAACTGAGGTTCGAGTTTTCTGGGGTTAGCGGGATACTATAGAAGGTTCATTCCGGACTTTTCTAAAATAGCTACTCCACTGACAAATCTGACAAGAAAGTCGATGAAGTATGTGTGGACCAAAAATGTGAGAATAGTTTTCGTGGAGTTGAAAAAGAGGTTAAGTGAGGCACCTATTTTGTCCTTACCAACGATACAAGAAATTTTGTAGTATATAGCGATGCTTCACATAAAGGATCTGGGTTGCATGCTCATGCAAAGATGGCAAAGTCATTGCGTATGCGTCACGTCAATTAAAGGATTATGACAAGGTCTATCCTACTCATGATCTGGAATTGGCAGCTGTAGTTTTTGCCTTGAAGATATGGAGGCATTATCTATATGGTGAGAAGTATGAGATATACACGGATCATAAAAGTCTAAAATATATCTTCACATAGAAGGAGTTGAACATGAGACAGAGAAGGTGTTTAGAGTTAATAAAAGATTGCGACTATGATATTTTATATCATCCGGGAAAGGCAAATGTAGTAGCCGATGCGCTAAGTAGGAAGGGTAGAGAGAAACTATCAATGTTAACAACTCAGAATGAGTTGATAACATCGATGGCCAAAATGGAGTTAGAAGTTAAGTTACCGGAGGAAGCGGTGGAAATGTTATTTTCCATGGAAACCCAACCGACCATAGTGGAGCGGGTTAGGGGAATACAATGGAGTAACGAGGAATGCAGGAAGATACAGAAGAGGATAGAAGATGAAGAGAAGACTAAGTATACCCTAGATAAGGAGGGATTACTTTGTTTTGAAGGAAGAATTTGGGTTCCAAATGATTCCAAATTAAAGGAAAAAATAATGATGGAGGCTCATAGTTTGAGTTACTCGATACATCCCAGTAGTACAAAGATGTATCAAGACCTTCGTCAAAACTTTTGGTGGCCGAACATGAAGAAGGAGATAGCAGAATATGTTTGTAGGTGCTTAACTTATCAAAAAGTTAAGGCTGAACACCAACGACCTAGCGGGTTGTTGCAACCGTTAGAAATTCCAGAGTGGAAATGGGAGCACATCACAATGGACTTTGTGGTGGGACTTCCAACAACAAGAAAAGGATACGATGCTATTTGGGTGATAGTGGATCGATTGATGAAATCGGCTCATTTTCTACCAATAGGAGTTAGGTATAACCTAGATCAGTTAGCTAAGCTGTATGTCAAGGAAATTATTTCCAGACATGGAGTACCTGTTTCGATTGTGTCAGATCGTGATCCATGATTCACATCGAACTTTTGGAGGAGTTTGTAAGAGCAAATGGGAACGCAGTTAAGATTGAGTACGGCGTATCATCCTCGTATGATGGATGGTCGAGTGAACGACAATTCAAATGCTTGAAGATATGTTAAGATCTTGCATTATGGATTTCAAAGGAGTTGGGACGAATATCTACCATTGGTGGAATTTTCAGACAACAATAGTTTTCACGCTAGTATAGGCATGCCGCCTTACAAAGCGTTGTATGGGAGGAAGTGCCAAACTCCATTGTGTTGGGATGAGGTGGGTGAACGCTTGATGTTGGGACCCGAGATGGTACAACAAACGGCAAACATGGTGGAATAATACGTGCTCGATTGGTAGCGCCCAAGATAGGCGTAGAAGAAGTATGCAGATCCTCACAGAGAGAAGAGAATTCGATGTAGATCTTTGTATTTTCGAAAGTATCACCTTGGAAGGGGAAGATACGCTTTTGGAAAGAAAGGAAAGTTAAGTCCAAGGTTTGTAGGCCTTTTGAGATATTAAGAAGGGTAGGAGAGGTGGCTTATGAAGTAGCCTTACCTCCAGAAATGGAACGCATTCATAATGTGTTTCATGTGTCTGTGTTGCGTCCTTATAAACCGGACTATAAACACGTAATAGAGTATGAATCTATCCAGATAGAGAAAGATTTATCATATGAGGAACTTCCAATTCAAATTATTGATAGGAAGGAACAAGTATTAAGAAATAAGGTCATACCTTCAGTGAAGGTGTTATGGAGAAATCACAATGCTGAAGAAGCAACGTGGGAACTCGAGAGTAAAATGAAGGAAGATTTTCCTCATTTGTTTATGTAATTATAAGCTAGATTCTGGGACAAAATCCTTTAAGGGGGGAGAGAATGTAACAAACTTGAGAAAATCGGATTTTTTATGACAATTAAATTTTTATTTGATTATGTGAATTAAATGAATTTAATTGATTTAATTTGTGAGTAAGCTATGTGAAGGTCGTTCTATGACCTAGAATGTGCTAATGTGGTTAGTAATCTGGCTACGTGCTAGAATTAATTGTTTAGAATTTCCAAGACGAGAATAAATGTTTTTCGAGAAATTTTCGTAAAAACACTATTCATCCATTTCGCTCGGGAATTATTTTGAAATTCCGAGAAACGCGTAAATGATAGAATATCGAGATAAGATGAAATATCTGATAATATTTCATTTATGGCAAACGAAGTTTTCGCCCGTGAACTTAAAACCTAAGGGTTGAGTATATTGATTTTCGAGAAGGAAATGAAACGCGTAGAAGGAATTGCGTTATTGTTAGAGCGTGTGTTATACTAGGATGATACTATTTAGTATCTACGTATAATACGATGAGTTAATACGAAGTACAATACGATTATAGTACGAGTATTGTACGGAGAGAATACGTGAATTATACGTATAGAATACGATTCGTATTATGGAATTAAGTTAAGACTTAATGTTAATTCATTTGGGTTGGATTATATTTAGTCCAATCAATTGAATGAGCAAGCCCAAGGGATTAGTTGGTTAAGCCCAATTCAAGGCCCAATATTAGATTGGTTAAGCCGAATGCAAGAAAACTGAACCGTGGATTGAACCGATGGGTCACGGAATAGGTAAAACCCATGGGCAAACCCATGGGCAAGGTGGTGGGTCCTTGGTGTGCAAGGCAAGAATATCGCTTGGTCACCAAGTATTTTACTTGGTGACAAAGTGATGAATAATAAGGAGGTGGTGGGTGTTTAGTCCATATTGCCTCCATTTCATTTCCTATAAATAGAAAGCAAGAGTTGGTCTTTTGTGAGTTTTTCAATTGCCAACCTAGATTATTGAGAGAGAAAGAGAGCTAGACTCAACAAAATCCTACAATTGGAAGCTTTGCCTTGTAGTTTTCCAAGAGTTTTTCTTAAGAGTTCTTAAGGTAATATTCCATATTTCTCATTCCATCTCTTTTGATTTTCTTTTAGTATGGAGAATCACAAATGGATGGTGTATGGCTTTTATAGTGGAATAAGAATGACTTATTAGAGATTCAATCTCTATAAGTCATGAAATCATAGAAATCATAAGGTTTGATATAGTTTTAAATCATGAAAAGATTGATTATTGAGATTGATTGTTGATGAACAATTAAACTCCATCAATACGTAAATATGTGCATCTTACTTGGTTAGGATGTAGATATAAAGTCCATGGAGTATTCCATGTGATTTGGCTTAGAGAACATTAGTAACGGTTATGGCGAATTTCACGAAATAGACGTTAAACGTCGAAAACGCTGAAATTCTTGGATTGGTAGTCGAAAAGTTGTCGTGAGACTTGAAAATGTTGTTTTTCAATGTCAACACGTGAGATAGGGTATTTAAGAGTTGTGGGTTCAAGAATCGCTTGATTCTGACTTAAAACGAAGAAAACGAGCATTGAACGCTTCATAACGCTATTTAACGCTAGAAAATGAACTCAATAGTGAATTTTGAGTTAACGGATTCAAAAGTGTCGAATTCTTATATGAACGCGTAGAGTATGTCATTTATGACGTGTAGGCTTTTGAACGGACCAAATCGGACCTATAACGAAGAAGTTATGGCTCCAGAAATCTCACCAAAATTTTTATCTTTGAAAATTATCTCAGTGTTTTGAGGTCCAATATGACATGCATGTGAAAGAGTGTTAAATGCCATACCAGCAAGTCATGAAAATTGTAGTTGCTTCTTAGTTAAATGGTATCGCTAAATGGCCAAAATATCACCGATAGAGTAAAAGTCTCGCGTCAGAGTTGTCGAGAGACCGGACCTGCTCATCGAAACTGGCCGCAGCAATGCCAATGTTGAAACTAGTGGGTCATGCCATGCGCGTGCAAGTGTGGGTTTTTGATAGATGACTTAGGTTTTGAACTTCAATTATTCAGGGACCTATAGGAGTAATGTTTGTGCACTTCATAATTGTATTAAAACTATTCCTATACTACCTATACTAAGGTATATGGTATTGAATTTAGGAATTGATTGCATGTTAGTATGTTATGAATGGTGAACAAGAAGTGTTATCGATGAACCCTACTCGGTAAACAACGTTGGTACTTCGCCAACAATGTTAGAGTCCGGTTAATACCGTAAGTTGATTAATAAGCCGAGATGAAGGGTAATAAGTCGAGTTGACTTTATTAATAATATTAAGTTAACAAAGACATAGAAGAGAAAGAAGTTGGTAGGAACAATGTGAATAATTGTTTGATAGCTAATTACAGTGTGCTATGTGAATATATCATATAGATTCTGTAAAGGTTGTGGTCAGTCGATTAAGTTATTTGAAGACGCTGAA
The DNA here is from genome assembly GCA_020205605.1 of Panax ginseng. Lineage (NCBI taxonomy): Eukaryota > Viridiplantae > Streptophyta > Magnoliopsida > Apiales > Araliaceae > Panax > Panax ginseng. The sequence continues at coordinate 113,068,039 of CM035128.1, read as the reverse complement.
AGGCAAGTTTTCTTAACGCTTGTCTAACTTTCAAGTTAGCCAAGTTTTATGTGATTCATTGAACCGAATTGCACGACTGGTTTTAAAGAAAGGGTCAATGCCAGATTTAACTCGGCTAGACTACTCGTAGTATATAGATTGATTGATATTCATATCTTTCTATATAGAAATGTTAACGCTATCCTATGCCAAGTGATTGGTACGGATGTGAAGGTAAGGTTTGTCTATGAACAAACAAAAGTATTTTTCATCGATTATTCGATGGGCACGCGAGTTTGCCAAATGTTAAACGTAAATACGTTTAACGAATGAGTGTTGATCAACATAGAGTACTATAGGCTGATCACCTAGAAGTGCTCGTAAGTAATGCGGATGTACAACCTTAGTGCTGTGATATCCTTTTCAAGTATGAAAACAGAAGTTATCGTTCATGGTCTCATCGATTTGCCAAAATTCCTAATCTACTCTATACTTTGGGAATTGATGATATGAAATGTTAAAGTATTATTGTTTGATAATACTTCATAACTATTTGTTCATTTATGTATGAATTGTTATATAATTCACGACGAATGTGGTATTATCCTTTGTTATCCTTTGTTAAAACTTTGTTGAAATGTTATGCTCACTTCTCGCGTGATATATATATTGCAACAAACTTAAGGATGAACGATTATACTTTGAGAATGCTAAGAGATATAAGGGCAAAGCTAAGATGGATGCTTAGCCATCGTAATAGATTAGTATGTTTGTATATATTATTATTATCGACAAATTAATTTTGTCGAACAAATGATGTAATCGGGTTTATGAACCCGGAAGGATTATACTTTGATTGTAATAAGAAGATAGTAATTACATTCATTTTGTTGTATTTCAATGGAATGGTTGTATAGTTATGAGTAATTAATTTTTGTTAGACTCTACTTATCTTGGTCTTAAAGGTGACTTGTAGGGAAAGATTCTGACATGGCACAGTTCGGGAACAACAATCAACCAATAGACCTCCTTTGCTGTTCGGAACCGAAAATTACAACTTCTGGAAGTTCCGAATGAGGATCTATCTAAAAAGAGATCCTTGGGAATGGTGGGTTATGGAGAACGGACTAGTTATTCCACGAAGAGATGATGGGGCACCAAAGATTCTGCTATAATTGGATTCAACCGAAATCTACATGGTCTCATACGATTCAAAGGCAATGAACACACTTCTCAGCGGCATGGTACAATCCGAGATAGACAAAGTGTCCTCATGCAACACAACTAAGGAAATGTGGGATACTCTAGTGGTAAGTCATGAAGGTACTTCAAAAGTACAAGAAGTCAAACTGAGTATGCTCATGCATGATTATGAAATGTTCAAGCTTGAAAAAGATGAAACCATTAAGTTAGCTCAAGAAAGATTCCTAGTCCTCATAAACTCCTTGAAATTACTGGACAAGACTATTCCTCAAAGTGAGATCAACCGTAAGTTGCTTCGGGCTATGCCCAAAAGGTTTGCTTCTAAAATCACTACTCTTAAAGATTCTGCAACTATTTCTTCCATGGATACTTTAACGTTGTTTAGTCAGTTAAAGAGATATGATGATGAGGAGGAAACTCCTCGAAGAAAGGTCTTAGCTCTTACTGCAGATAATGAAGAGGAGCTAAATGATGACTCAGATGAAGAAATAGCCATGATGTCAAGAAGACTCAAGGGGCTACTACAAAGGAAGAACAAGAGAAGAAATACTTTCAACTCAAATAAGTCCAAAGGAAAGCAAACTGAAGAGACATGCTTTGAATGGGGACGTCCTGGTCATTTCAAGAAAGATTGTTTTCAATTAAAGAACAAAGGGAAGACAAACTACAAAGACAACAAGAAGAACAAAGCTCTTGTGACTTGGAGTGATGAGGAATCCGAAGTGGAGATCGATGCTAAAGATGAGATAGCACAAGTATGCTTCATAGGAATTGAAGGTGAATCTAATCAGGTATCTTTTAATGATTTGAACTCATTAGAACAAGAAAATAAGAAGTTAAAAGAAAAGAATGCATGCTTAAAAGGTTTAGTTAATACTTTAATGAGTGAGGTGGATTCACTAATAGATGAAAAGAAAGAAATTGAAAAGGAATCTACTTGTAAAGAAGAAAAGGTTTTGATTGCTAAGATTGATTATTTAGATAACTACAACAAAATACTTTTCAATAAAGTAAATTTCTTGAATAATGAAGTCCAAAAATTGACTAATGAACTAAAAATGAGAGATGTGTGTATTGATGCATTTAGTGATAAATCTCCTGTTAAAACCTTTCCTAATAATGAACTTCAAAAAGAAATAGCTTCATTAAAATTGTCTCTTGCTAAATTTGTCCAAGGTGAAGAAAATTTAAATGTCATATTAGGTAAACAAAGACCTAGTTTTGAAAGACAAGGAATTGGTTATGATCCTATGCATAAAAAGAGTAATATGAAAATGCTAAAATCAAAATCATGGTTTAGTTTAAATTATTGCTCTCCTTTCACTACTTGTAAATAGTGTGGTATTAAAGTTCATTTAGATATAAATTGTTTTAAGAAACGAAACAAGGTTAAAAAGGTATGGATTAAAAAGAATGATTTGCATACTACTAACATAAGTGGACCCAAAAAGATATGGGTACCAAAAGGATAAATTATTCTTTCTTGACAGGTATGCTTAAAAGCAAGAGTTCCATCTCAAAAATGGATTCTTGATAGCGGATGTTCTCGACACATGACAGGTGATAAATCAAAATTCGTGGAACTAAATATCAAGAAGAAGAATGGAACTGTCACGTTTGGAGACAATAAAACCTGCGATATTATTGGAAAAGGTAAAATTGGTAATGGCAAGGTAAGTATAAATAATGTGCATCTTGTTAATGGTCTTGAATTCAATTTAATTAGTATTAGCCAATTAATGGATAATGGCCATCAAGTTAACTTTGAAAAAGATAAATGCACAATATTTCATGGTACTAACAATACTTCTCTAGTTGCACAAAGAGAAGGAAATATATACACTCTTGATTTTGAGCAACAGGATGAAGAGCTATGTCTTACATCTGTACAAGATGAAGCCTATTTATGGCATAAAAGGATGGGACATGTTCATATGGACTTAATCAAGAAATTATTCTCAAAGAATCTTGTCAAAGGATTACCAAGAATCAGGTTTGAAAAGAAAGGAATATGTATTCCTTGTCAACTAGGAAAACAAGTAAGAACTTCTTTTTCAGCAAAGAATATGGTATCAACTTCTTCTCCATTGCAACTACTTCATCTTGATTTATTTGGTCCAGAAAGGCATTCTAGCATTAATGGTAAATTCTATGCTTTTGTAATAGTTGATGATTTTTCAAGATACACATGGGTATTATTTTTGAGAACTAAGGATGAAGCATTTAAGGAATTTGAAAAATTAATAAGGAATCTTGAAACAAAGTTTAGCTACAAACTTATTAGAATTAGAAGTGATCATAGTACTGAGTTTCAAAAAGATTTTATAACCTTTTGTGATCAAAGGAGTATTAGCCATGAATTTTCAGCCCCAAGGACTCCTCAACAAAATGGAGTGGTAGAAAGAAAGAATAGGACTCTATAAGAGACCACAAGAACTCTACTGCAAGAAAGTAAGCTTCCAAAGAAATTTTGGGCCGAAGCAGTAAGTACATCATGTTATGTTTTAAATAGAGTTCTCATTCGTCCTATTATTTTGAAAAAACCTTATGAGCTTCTAAATAATAAAATTCCAAATATAAGTTATTTCAAAGTTTTTGGTTCGAAATGTTTCATCTTAAATACAAGTGATAATTTGGGAAAATTTGATGCTAAGTCATACGAAGGAATTTTCATTGGTTATTCTTAAAATAGTAAGGCTTATCGTATCTTTAATGTTAGAAAGTCATGTGTAGAAGAATCTGTTCATATCACTTTCAATGAGACTAACAATGATCTTCCAAAAGAGAATGAGGATGATGCAGGAAATTTAGAGATAGTCAGAATTCCAGAAAACTGAAAAGAACAAAATGGGAGACCGAATGAACAGTTTTAGGAAACTGAAATGAACAACCAGCAGGAACGTGAACCTAAAAATTTGCAAGATGCTGAAGATGAGTCTCATGATCAAGAGGAAGTTTTACATGATATTCAAATGCCAAAAATAGCTAGATATGTCAAGAATCATCCTCCGGAGAATATCATTGGAGATATCAACAAAGGTGTAACCACACGAAGAGATTTACAAAATCATTGTGCATTCTCTGCATTTTTGTCACAGGTTGAGCCAAAGAATGCAAAGGATGCAGTCCTTGATGAAAATTGATTATTGGCAATGCAAGAAGAACTTCAACAATTTGAGAGATGCCAAGTATGGGAACTTATGCCTCCTCCAAAAGATGCTTCCATCATTGGTACGAAATGGGTATTCAAAAACAAGCTTGATGAGCACGGAACAATCACTCGTAACAAAGCAAGGCTAGTAGCCCAAGGGTATAACCAACAAGAGGGAATCGACTATGAAGAAACCTATTCACCAGTGGCTAGGTTAGAATCAATCCGAATTTTGTTGGCATTTGCATGCTACAAAAAAGTTTAAAGCAGATCAAATGGACGTAAAGAGTGCTTTCCTCAACGGATACATTAATGAAGAGGTGTATGTAAAACAACCTCCTAGATTCGAGCATGAAAAGTATCCTAATCATGTCTACAAATTAAAGAAAGCTCTTTCTGGCTTGAAACAAGCTCAAAGAGCATGGTATGACAGGTTAAGTAAGTATCTCTTATCAAATGGATTTATTAGAGGTAAAATAGATTCTACATTATTTATTAAGCATAAAATTATAGATATCATTATTGTTCAAATATATGTAGATGATATAATTTTTGGTGCTACTAATGATCATCTTTGTGAGTGGTTTTCCAAGTGCATGCATAAAGAATTTGATATGAGCTTAATGGGAGAACTAAACTACTTTTTGGGACTTCAAATCAAGCAAACGAAGGACGGAATTTACATCCATCAAACCAAATACACAAAAGAATTACTCAAGCGATTTGGCTTTGAAGGATCTAACTCAAAAGGTACACCCATGAGCACATCAATAAAGCTCACCACTGATGACATAGGTATTGATGTTGATATAACAAAATATCAAGGTATGATTGGTTGCTTGTTATACTTAACTACCTCTAGACCCGATATAATGTATAGTGTTTGTCTATGTGCAAGATTTCAGGAAAAACCCAAAGAATCACACTTAAATGCTATAAAAAGAATCTTGAAATATTTAAGTGGTACTATTAATTTAGGGTTATTTTATCCAATTTCCAATCACTTTGAACTAATAGGTTATTCAGATGCTGACTATGCAGGATGTCAAATCGATAGAAAAAGTACGAGTGGTGCTTATACTTTCTTGGGACAGAGTCTCGTATCATGGCATAGTAAAAAGAAAACTTCAGTGGCTCTTTCAACTACTGAGGGTGAATACCTAGCTACAGAAAGTTGCTGCTCTCAGATATTATGGATGCGACAAACTTTTTGTGATTTTGATATATTATGTGATTGTGTGCCTATTTATTATGATAATTCTAGTGCTATAGATATATCTAAAAATCATGTGTTACATTCACGTACAAAGCACATAGAAGTTAGACATCATTTTTTAAGAGACAATGTGTCAAAAGGTTTAATTAAATTCATTTTAATTCCAACTAAAAATCAAATTGCAGATATTTTTACTAAACCATTAAGTGAAGATAGATTTTGCATGCTGCGAAGAGAACTTAGGATGTGTATGACATGATTTTAAATCTATGTTAATGTTATCCTAGCTAGCATAAATATCTCATTAATTAATTAGGATAATTATGTTTTGGCTGCTCATTTAAATCTTTTACTTAAGTACGTCATATCTATCATAACTATTTTTGAAAATTAAAAAGATGGGACTGAGATGGTTTCTTGGGAGACGTAAAGACTTGGGAGACGTCAAGATACATACATGCATTTATTTTTTTTATATACTCTGTATCTTTCCATTCTCTTTATATCCTCTAATTCTCTCTTACTCTCTTAACTTGCTCTTCATTTGTTCTTCATCTGAAATCGTTAATCACCATGAGAACTCGTACGCACAAGCGAGCACTTATCGATTCTGATGACGAACAGACAACAGTTCCTCCCCACTCTACTGTCGGACCATCTCGCAAGCAAAGGAAACTGAAGAAGGTTGTGTCGTCAGAGATCGAGTATGTGGACTCTTCGTCTTCTGATGAGTCCACTTTCAGTCCCTCGTTACCTAAATCTACTGGACCCTCTCTGCGACGTCAGCAAAAGACTCCATCTTTCAAGCCGGAAGTTACACCTCCACCTATTTTGGTAAACCCTAATCTGTCCTCTGATCTGCCTGACAACTACTTTCGCAGTAATGCGTATGAGGTACGCTTTAAAACAGTCATTTTTCCAAAATAATTTGTCTATGAAAAGTCTGTTGATCATATTTATTTTCAACAATCTCCTTTGAGACCATTGTTTGAGTCTTGTGGTATTTCTTCCATGCTTTTTCCTCCCTCTGTGGCATACCCTAGACTTGTCCAACAATTTTACACAAATCTAGAATGTCAATCATGGTGATTTTTATACCACTTTTATCAAAGGAAAATCGTTATATTTTACATTCGTGGATTTTTGTAGTTTTTTAAATCTTCCATCTTCTGGTGTGTGTCCTTTTACAAAGAAAGGAGTTGTTCATTTTCCATTTACCCCTCTGGAACAACTACAAATTGTGATGAACATCAATTTGTTGACTGATGTTTTCACTCCTAAAATAGTGGATGTCTCTCCTATTTCTTATGTCCTCCATCATCTTGTTAGATACAATCTGTTACCTTGTTTAGGAGGAGCAGATTTTACCTATCAAGACTTGATAATTGTTGCCATGATATTAAGAGGTGTTTCTTTTAACTTGTCTCAAATGATGCTTCATCACATGACAACATGTTTGCGAAAAACCAAGACATGTTTGCCTTACAGTGCTACTCTCACTACCCTGTTTACTCATTTTAAAATATCTTTTGAAAATGAAAACTCTGTTTCAGTTACTGATTCTATCAGCGTTGGTTCATTGAAAATGTCTCGTATCACTTTGTTTGATGGTATGTTTGTTCGTATTAATCCTGAGCATCATGTTCCTCTAATCTCCATTCCCTCCTTTCCTATTTAGCCTCATATTCAATCTTCTTCTGAGATCATTGACATGTTGAAACTAGTACTTAGTAATCAAACAAAATGCAGACTAAAATGCGTGGCCTTTACACCCGTATAACTCTGTTGGAAAAAGGCAAATTGCCTTTGGGTGCCCCTGAAATTAACAAACTGTACAATAATCTTGAAGATGAGTTCATTGACTTATATGCAGGCTTTGAACTGCAAACCACTGCTTTAGCAGAGGTTATCTGAAGAAAACTTAATTGAAGTTCTTGTCGGTTGAGTCGAGAGATGAAGTTTGTTAGTAATCAAATAGGGAGTTGGTGAGTTCATTTCTATTCATTTCAATGATCTTGAATCTAAACTACATATCTGCAACGTAAGCATTCCAACGTTTCTAGAGAGGGTGCATTGCAATTGGTTGGCCGAAGTATCAAGGTGAATTTCTAGATGTTCCCCTACCACCGTACCATCGTCATTCCTAGGCCTCCCCAATTTCTTTCTTGATTTGAGCATTCTTTGAGAAGGTCCATCGTGCAAATCATCGCCCCTATTTCACTCGATGTCAGCAAGTGGTAGATCTCGATTTAATGACCTAACGCCTTTTGTTTTTGATGACAAAGGGGGAGAGTTTTTATAATTATGTTTATAGACGAATTTTTAAAACTGTTTGTTTTGGTTTGGTGTGCATCACCAAAAGACTTATTTTAAATTGGGATTTAAATTTTACTATTTGTTATATTTGTTAGCCGTAATTATTTTGATATTTGATGAACTAACAATTACTGCAGGTAACAGGTTGTTTTGAATTGTTTACAAAATTCAGGATTTTATAAAATTGAATTTCAGTAACCTGAAATAATGTTGTTGCATGGATTTAGGGGGAGTGAATTATGTTATGCATATATTCAGGGGGATTTAATAGGAGTTAAACAATTTTGGGTTGTCATCATCAAAAAGGGGGAGAATGTTGACTTTGTCATATTCCATCCTTATGTTTTAATGATGAAATGTTCAAGTATTAAATTGTTTTATGGTGTTTCGTGTCTCATAATAAAAGAATGTTGGTGGGATTTTCAAATGAAGGAAGAAAGTTTCTCTTTCTAGGAGACAAATGTAAGGTCAATTGCATAATAATTGATTTTTCTTTTAAAGGCTCTAGGACATATTATTTGTATTTTATTATATATCTTAAATGAAAAATGTTTTAAATAAATCTTATGAAGAAGGTTTTTGAGGAGTAATACATATATTAAATATCCTGTCATAATATGAGCATGATAGCCATATACGTTTTGGAATATGATATATGTGTATTTGAAATAATGCTACACGTGGATGTTTAAAAATGGCAGCTAGACTTTATTGAGATTTGTTGCATGTGCGGTTTTCAAGGAATGATTATTTATCATGCATAAATTGATATCCGATTATACATGCTAGCTAACCATTTATTGTGATAAGATATATTGTGAGAGTTTCAAGGAAAAGTAATTATGATTATTTTGAAAAGCTAAAGATCTTGTTTCTTGGAAAAAGATAAGTAATGGGTTACTTCACTTCTACACGCCACTTGATACATGAAGAGTTGTGTAGTGGGTCATTTTTTTTAAGGTCTTTTGATTTATTCAACTAACAAGAATCTGTTTTGCTGGATATATATATTGACTCTATTACCGTTGTACTCTTTGACATCTTCTTACGGATTGACTTGAACAAAATAGAGTATTATCTTTAATTAAAACGGTAATATATTGTTGGCTATAAAAATAGTATTTTCATGTATGGAGAATACATAACTCACTAAAATATTTTTTGCACTTATTATTGTTATTATCAAGCAAATTAATTTTGTCAGTGCAACCTTTGAGAAGCTAAGCAATTAAATTTCTGATATTATTTGAGCTGGTATTTGGTAAGAAATTAATTGTTTATTTATTTTGTGCTAATTGATCATTGCATATACTTGAGCCTTTAATTGTTAAATTGATTATTCTTGCATTGATCATAGATCTCTATATTTGTATTGAATTTTTGTTTTAGACCAAGTGTAGTCTAAAGGTGTTAATCCTAGTGGATTAGAGAAAAGGCTTACAAACAGGTTCAAGGAAGCAAAGGTACTTGAAGAGTGCATAGGTGCACAAGGAGCAAGAGAGCTCAAGAGAAAATTAAGTGTTCATTAATTTTTGTTAGAATCTGTTTTGTAATCTGTATTTATTTATAAAGAAATAAATAAAGTGAGTATCCAATACTAGTTGGTATTGGACGTGGACTAGGCTATTATTATAGAGGGTAATAGTTGAACCACGTAAAAAATCTGGGTGTTGATTTTATTATTTGCTTTACTTTAAAATCACATAAGCTACTTAATTATTTTAATTATTAAAATTTGAATACTTGCATTATATTAAGATAATTCTTTAACATCAAGTATTTTACTTAAGATATAAATTCAGCATGATATTTTCTTTAATAGGCTATATTAATTCAGTAAGCTGATTTCAATAATTATAGTAGCTTCAAAATTAATAGTTTAATTTAAAGTTTAAAAGTTGGTCATAGATTGCTCCCACACTTATTCAACCCCCTCCCCCTCTCTCTCTCTTCTAGTGTGCCTAGATAAATTTCACAAAGTATAGGCTACATCATATTAAATATGATTGGCTTGTGTACATATCACTTATATATACATTATATCGCCATCAAATCCAAAATATGTATTGAACTAACAAAAAAAATAATAATCTTTGGAAGGATTTTCAAACTAATTCTGTTCTGCATATACCACCATAAATTAACTTGTTTAATTATTTGAAATTCATTGTTTAAAAAGAAAAGTTAAAGAGAATCTATTCAACTCCCTCCCCGGCCGAATTCACCCTTTAATTCAATTCGAGCATCTTTTTGTATTTAGAATTAATAATTTTTATTTTAAGACTTTAAAGTGACATGATATTCATAATTTATTATTACTTTTTTATTATTATTTTCAATATCATTGCACACCAACTAAATTCCTAATTAACAAAAAGAATATATTTAAGAACATAATTTTTTGTTTAAAAATTATAGTTTTACATATGTATCTTTAATTTTAGAATGTATTGAGTGTCTTGCTAAAGATATTTCCATTAATTTGAATGAGTCCCACTTGCAATTTCTCATAAGATTAAAGTTAATAGTATTTCCTCCTTCGAGTCGTAGACCTTAATAGTAAAATAATTAAAATAATATTTTTATAAGAAAAATAATCCACCTTAATATTTTAAAAAGGAACACACCGGATGTTTCTCCATTTCGTCAGCCAATTGGCATCATGTGAGGTCGCGTGAATAGGCCATACACACACATGCATATTTGTAGGTTTATATGTCATACGAATTCATAGTATGCATGTGTGTACGTGAAGATTACGTGAGAGTAAAATTGTTGGATATTTTTTAAGGATTGAAATTTTTTAGGGACAAAGAATTGACTAAAATACCCTTATCCACTATCAGAGAATAGAGATGCATTTTGGTTTATTTAATTAATTCACAAAAGAATTAAATTCAAAATTATTATATATTTGTTCAAGTTTATGCCCGAGTAAAATCAGAATGAGCATGCCATATATATTAAAGGTAAATTTACCCTAAGTTTCCCGCTTAGTTTCCCTCCTAACCTCTCCCTAAGTTTTTTTAAGCTTAAAATTAAAATGTATCCGTAGAACTGTAATAATCTAGACCTTTTTTTTTCTTTTTATTTGTCATTTATAAATTCTAAAAAAAATTAGTAATTTAGATTTCTATATTATTCTTAAACATTAGATACTAACCATGTCTCTTTTATTCTCAAATGAATTTTAGATGAGTAATATTGAGATATTATATCTAATTTAATCAATTAATCAAAATATTAATTATATTTCTTAATTTTTATATTTTTTCCTAAAACGACAATTAAACAACAGGAGGAAGTAACTAAAAATACTTCTAATTATTATATTGTAGTTTTCAAGTTTTAAATGAATTCATATTAATTTTTAAATTACATTAATTTCAAAAAACTATATATTTTGAACTTTGGGAAGTCTTGGGATAACACTTAAAATATTGGGAAAACAAAGTAAAATACAAAATTTGTGTTCAAGGTTTTTTTTTTTTTGATAGGAAGAAGAAATATTATTAAAAAAAATAATCCAAAAGATTTGGATTATAATAAGTACAATAACCGAAAACCATAGAACACTAACCGGAAACTCCGTAACCAATCCAAAGACTACTCAAATGAATGATACAATTAACAAATCCAACCCAAAACAAAGAGAACACCCAAAAAACCCATACACCCAACAGCCAAAACAACAAAATCAGCAATACATCCAATCTCCCAAAGACATAATTGGATTGAACATCATCTTGTTGTAACCCCAATCAACACCTGTTAGAAACCTTTAAAGGAAAATATATATATATATATATATATATATATATATATATATATATATATATATATATATATATATATATATATATATATATAAACTTATCTCGTAGAAAATGAACTTGTCAAGGCTAGTACTTGGTACTATGTCCTTAAAACAATTATGCCTTCCGTATGGTGCTTAGAGTTGATAGCATTTGTCTCACAGGATACAATGACTTCGTATATCTTAGTAGCACTACAAAAGATATACACAATGAACCAAAATTGAATGCTCTAATTCTCTCTCTTTTTAGAACTATGAAAATGATTAAAAACAGAATACTAAAATGACAAAATATGCTATAATTGCTTGTAATTTGAATGAATGAAAAGGCTGGCCCCTCCTATCTATTTATAGGAGGGCTGGTGACCCTTCGGATGGGCACATCACCCTTGAAAAGGCATGGGGTGCCTTTTGAAAAGATATTATTTGTATCTGTTGGTCAAAACGACGTAGTTTTGATCATTTATAGAATAGGCGCAACTATTCAGTTTATTAAAACGACGTAGTTTAAGTGTTAGCAGAACCAAAACTACGTAGTTTTAGGGTTAACAGAACCAAAACTACGTAGTTTTAGGCTTATAAGAAAAGGCGCGACAAAACGATGTAGTTTTGGGCCGCCCGTTCAAACTTATAGACAGTTTTGATAATACCACTTTTCAAAACGCGACCACGCTTTTGATAATAGAATTAAATAAATAAAATTTAAATAAATTTTGTCTAAAAAATTATATCTGGACCTGCACCCACGTGCCCACGTGCACTTAGACCGAGCCCAAACCAGTTTGGACGGACGGCGGCGGCCATTGTGTTTCGAACCTAGCCTTGGCTAGGTCCTCTCCCTTCCATAAAAGTGGGGTGCCCTTGGGGCCCAAACCCAAGAGCACTTTCCTTGTATATAAACATATAAAATATTTAATTCCTAACCTATGTGGGACTTGGTTTTTCCCACATGTATTTATTATCTTTTATCATGATCTTTGGGAGTTAATATCTCATTCATTACTCCATGGATTTGAGCTTCCAAATACTTAATTTAATCTACTCATGGAGTAGAACACATTAATATATGAAATCATTAAAAATAATTAATGACATCTATATTAATTTAGGCTCAAATTCCAACAATCCCCCACATGAATGATATTGACTGCCAGCCTTATTCAAATGTTTTGCAGACTCTGAGAGAGACAGAATTAGAAATCATCTGTATCGAGAGAGGTAGCTTTTGGCTTTGAACCTTCCTTGTGAAAACTATTGGGTTTCTTCGGTTGTCTAGTGAACGTGATGTCTTGAACTCTCCAATCGTTTGTGTAAATCAAGACAATAGTAATTCACACAGAATCTTTCTAGACATTATTTGGTTCTCATGATTTTGTTCATTTTGACCCCGAACAATCCCGGATTTATGAGTGCTTTAGAGAAGTATAGCCTTATCATTCTCATAGAATTGGCCCAGTTCACACTCACATAGGTGATTCTTAATAAAAGTATCATGTCATACTCCATATGTTTAACAAGATTTAAGAATCATTAAAAGCATAGCTTATCCTGTAACCACTGCAGGTATCACTATCTTGTATCATAGGAATGAGCAGAAGAAATTAATTTCTTCATAGTGATTTGGTTGAATCATTCACAATTTAGTTGTCCCTTTGAACCTAGATCTTGGGATCTCCAGTCAACTAGGTTAGGTTTCCATCATGACGATCCTTGTTTATAGGCTTTAAACCCATTCCCCTCGAAGTTATTTTTACTTGCTCTCTAGTCAAACCTTTAGTCAACGGATCCGCTATATTTTCTTTCGACTTTATGTATTCAATAGACATAATGCCGTTAGAGAGCAATTGTTTTATGGTATTGTGTCTACAACGAATATGTCTAGACTTACCATTATACATGTGACTCTGTGCCCTTTCAATTGCTGATTGACTATCACAATGAATACAAATAGGCGGCACAGGTTTAGGCCACATAGGAATATCTTCTAAAAAAGTTACGAAGCCATTCAACTTCTTCTCCAGCCTTATCCAATGCAATAAACTCAGATTCCATTGTTGATCGAGCAATGCATGTCTGTTTAGAAGATTTTCATGATATTGCTCCTCCACCTAAAGTAAACACAAAACCACTTGTGGATTTAGAGTCTTTTGTATCCGATATCCAATTTGCATCACAAGATCCTCCTTGATCTACTTTGGATATCTTGAGTAGTGCAATCCAAAATTTTGAGTGTATTTTAAATACCTTAAAACTCTTATAATTGCTTTCCAGTGATCTTGTTCTGGATTGCTTGTAAATCTACTCAATTTATTGACAGCTTGTGCTATGTCAGGACGTGTACAATTCATTAAGTACACAAGGCTTCCAATTATTTGTGCATACTCAGATTGTGATATGCTCTCTCCTTTATTTTTAGACAAATGTAGATTTATATCTACCGGTGTTCCCACAGGATTACAATCAAACTGATTAAATTTCCTGAGTATTTTCTCAATATAGTGTGATTGTGATAACACTAATCCATTCAATGTTTTAGAAATTTTAATTCCTAATATTACATCGGCAACACCCATGTCTTTCATGTCAAACATATTATTTAACATTCTTTTAGTAGTTTTAATGATATCATTATTACTACCCATAATGAGCATATCATCTACATAAAGACAAATAATAACATACCGATTCTTAGTGTCCTTGACATACACACATTTTTCACACTCATTTATTTTGAAACCATTTGATAACATTGCATTATCAAATTTTTTATGCCATTGTTTAGGTGCTTGTTTTAATCCATAAAGAGATTGTACAAGTTTCTATTAAACTTTCTTTTCTTGTCTGGAACAATAAATCCTTCCGGTTGTTCCATGTAGATTTCTTCTTCTAAATCTCCATTCAAGAAAGTTGTCTTTACATCCATTTGATGTATTTCTAAATTATATATAGTCTTATAACGGCGGCTATTAACATCCTAATTGAGGATATTCTTGTCACGGGAGAATAAGTATCAAAATAATCGTAACCCTCCTTTTGCTGTATTCTTTGATTACAAGTCTTGCTTTATATTTGTCTATCGATCCATCTGCTTTCATTTTCTTCTTGAATATCCACTTATATCCAAGAGGTTTAGAGCACAGTGGAGATCTACTAATTCCCACATATGATTATGCAAAATGGATTCCACTTCACTATTTATAGCCTCTTTCCAATATGGAGCTTGGGACACGATATTGCTTCTTTATATGTTTGAGGCTCATTTTCTAACAAAAGGTTAGAAAATCTGGACCAAAAGATTTTGATGTTCTAGCACATTTACTACGTCTAGGTTCATCAATATCTTCTAAACCATGATTACTGTCATTAACAGCATCATAAGTTCTTTTATTTCAACTTGTTCCTTGTTCATTAGAACTTGGCTCTTGTTCCTTTTTATTAGGAAATACTGTTTCAAAGAATTCAGCATCTTTTGACTCAATAATCATATTTTCATGTATTTCCTCTATTTTTGATTTATTAACCAAAAATCTATAAGCACTGCTATTATTAGCATAACCTATGAATATACAATCTATTGTTTTTGGTCCTATTTTCACCTTTTTGGATAGAGGAACCATTACTTTTGCTAAACACCTCTACACTTTTAAGTGTTTATAAGACGGCTTACGTCCTTTCCATAATTCATAGGGTGTAACATTAGACATTTTTTGAGGTATTCGGTTGAGAATATAATTTGCTTAAAGAATTGCTTCCCCCCACAAATTCTGAGGTAGCCCAGAACTTAATAACAATGCATTCATCATTTCTTTTTAAAGTTCTATTCTTTCTTTCTGCTGACACCATTTTGTTGTAGGTGAATAAGGTGCGATTATTTGGTGTATTATACCATGTTGTGAACAAATATTAACAAATGGAAATTCATATTCTCCACCTCTATCACTTCTAACTATCTTGATCTTTTTATCAAGTTGATTTTCAACCTCATTTTTATAATGTTTAAACATTTCTAAAGCCTCATCTTTACTTATCAATAAGTAAACATAACAATATCTTGTACAATCATCTATAAAAGTGATAAAGTATTTCTTACCTCCTCTTGTTTATATATACTTTAAATCACAAATATCAGTATGTATTAATTCAAGAGGTTCTGTACTTTTTTCAATTGATTTAAAAGAAGATTTCCTAAATTTTGCCTCAACGCAAATTTCACATTTATGATTAGAGTTAATATCACATTTTGGCAAACATTCCATATTAATTAATCTACGTATAGTATTATAATTAACATGTCCTAATCTACCATGCCATAAATTAGATGACTCAATCATATAAACAAAAGATGTAATTTTATTAATATTGGAAGGTACAACAGTCATTACATTCATTTTGAAGAGCCCATTGCTCATATAACCCTTCCCCACATACATCCCATTTTTAGTTAATACAAATTTGTCTGATACAAAGACAAGTTTAAATCCCTTTTGACTAAGAAGGGATCCTGACACTAAATTTTTCCTAATATCAGGCACATGGAGCACGTTGTTGAGAGTGAGTTCCTTGCCAGATGTCATCTTCAGAATCACCTTTCCTTGTCCAGCTATCTTTGATGAAGAAGTATTTCCTATGTATAGATGTTCTCCATTCTCAATTTCTTGATATGTGGAGAACATCTTCCTGTCGGAACACACGTGGCGGGTTGCTCCGAGATCCCCACCATTCTCTTGATTCTCAACCATATTTATTTCTGAAACAACTGCTGAGAGGTTAATTTCAGAAACATCTTGAAGAAGACTATCCACTTCCGTTACATTGGCTTGTGCAGACTTCTTGTTCTGTTCTTTACGTTTTTGACAATCCTTTGCCCTATGTCCGGGCTTGTCACAGATGTAGCATTTACCTTGGAACTTTTTATTTGTTCCCTGCCCCGGAGAATTTCCTCTTTTTGGATTTCTGAACTTGTTCCACCACGTTTGCTTTATATTCTACAAAGGCCCTTCCTATTTTCTTTTTAGAGGCACGGTTGTCCTCCTCTATCCTTAATCTTACGATTAAGTCTTCAAGTTTCTTCTCTTTGTGTTTATGTTTGAGATAATTTTTAAAATCTTTCCACATAGGTGGTAGTTTTTCTATACTAGCAGCAACTTGGAAAGATTCACTTAGAGACATACCTTCGCATGTATTTCATGCGAGATTACCTATAATTCTTGGACTTGGTTGATGACCGCCTTGGAATCCACCATCTTGTAGTCCAAAACACCGCTTGACTACTGAATTTCTTCGTACAAGATCTTCTGTTTTATACTTTTTATCCAAGGAATCCCATAATTCTCTTGTTGTTTTGAGAGAACTATACACATTGTATAATGTGTTATCCAATCCATTAAGGATATAATTTCAAGACAAAAATCTCGCATGTTTCCATGCATCTATTGCAGCAACAACTTGCCAGTCTGTTTCATCTTCTTTGAGCACAAGGGGATCTTCGTGAAGAAACCTCGCCAAGTTTAAAGTTGTGAGATAAAACAACATCTTTTGTTGCCATCTTTTAAATTCCGTTCCATTGATTTTTTTTGGTTTTTCACCATGGTTCACAGGAACATTTGGTATAGAATGTGTAGAAGAAGAACCAATTATAGTAACAGAATTGGTATCCATATTTGTTATAAATATATATATATATATATATAAATATTAATTGTCTTAAGATTGTTAGAAACCTTTAAAGGAAATTATATACTCTGTATCTTTCCATTCTCTTTATATCCTCTAATTCTCTCTTACTCTCTTAACTTGCTCTTCATTTGTTCTTCATCCATCCAAATCGTTAATCACCATGAGAACTTCAAATGCACTTTGAGCACTTATCGATTCGATGACGAATGTATAAACAGCTTCCTCCCACTCTCTTTGTTTGACCATCTCGCAAGCAAAGGAAACTGAAGAAGGTTGTGTCGTCAGAGATCGAGTATGTGGACTCTTCGTCTTCTGATGAGTCCACTTTCAGTCCCTCGTTACCTAAATCTCTCGACCCCTCTCTGACGGCGTCGAAAAGACTCCATCTTTCAAGCCTAAGTTACACCTCCACCTATTTTTGTAAACCCTAATCAGTCCTCTGATCTGCCTGACAACTACTTTCGCAGTAATGCGTATGAGGTACGCTTTAAAACAGTCATTTTTCCAAAATAATTTGTCTATGAAAAGTCTGTTGATCATATTTATTTTCAACAATCTCCTTTGAGACCATTGTTTGAGTCTTGTGGTATTTCTTCCATGCTTTTTCCTCCCTCTGTGGCATACCCTAGACTTGTCCAACAATTTTACACAAATCTAGAATGTCAATCATGGTGATTTTTATACCACTTTTATCAAAGGAAAATCGTTATATTTTACATTCGTGGATTTTTGTAGTTTTTTAAATCTTCCATCTTCTGGTGTGTGTCCTTTTACAAAGAAAGGAGTTGTTCATTTTCCATTTACCCTCTCGGAACAACTACAAATTGTGATGAACATCAATTTGTTGACTGATGTTTTCACTCCTAAAATAGTGGATGTCTCTCCTATTTCTTATGTCCTCCATCATCTTGTTAGATACAATCTGTTACCTTGTTTAGGAGGAGCAGATTTTACCTATCAAGACTTGATAATTGTTGCCATGATATTAAGAGGTGTTTCTTTTAACTTGTCTCAAATGATGCTTCATCACATGACAACATGTTTGCGAAAAACCAAGACATGTTTGCCTTTACAAATACTACTTACTCACTACCTCCCTGTTTACTCATTTTAAAATATCTTTTGAAAATGAAAACTCTGTTTCAGTTACTGATTCTATCAGCGTTAGTTCATTGAAAATGTCTCGTATCACTTTGTTTGATGGTATGTTTGTTCGTATTAATCCTGAGCATCATGTTCCTCTAATCTCCATTCCCTCCTTTCCTATTTAGCCTCATATTCAATCTTCTTCTGAGATCATTGACATGTTGAAACTAGTACTTAGTAATCAAACAAAATGCAGACTAAAATGCGTGGCCTTTACACCCGTATAACTCTGTTGGAAAAAGGCAAATTGCCTTTGGGTGCCCCTGAAATTAACAAACTGTACAATAATCTTGAAGATGAGTTCATTGACTTATATGCAGGCTTTGAACTGCAAACCACTGCTTTAGCAGAGGTTATGCAGAGAAGGCTTAATTGAAGTTCTTGTCAGTTGAGTCAAGAGATGAAGTTTGTTAGTAATCAAATAGGGGAGTTGGCTGAGTTCATTTCTATTCATTTCAATGATCTTGAATCTAAACTACATATGCAACGTAAGCATTCCACTGTTCTAGAGAGGGTGCATTGCAATTGGTTGGCCGAGTATCAAGGTGAATTTCTAGATGTTCCCCTACCACCAGCCACTGTCATTCCTAGGCCTCCCCAATTTGCTGCTGATTTGAGCATTGCTGAGAAGGTCCATCGTGCAAATCATCGCCCCTATTTCACTCAGTGTGCAACCGTGGTAGATCTCGACGAATGACCTACTGCCCTTTTGTTTGATGACAAAGGGGGAGAGTTTTTATAATTATGTTTATAGACGAATTTTTAAAACTGTTTGTTTTGGTTTGGTGTGCATCACCAAAAGACTTATTTTAAATTGGGATTTAAATTTTACTATTTGTTATATTTGTTAGCCGTAATTATTTTGATATTTGATGAACTAACAATTACTGCAGGTAACAGGTTGTTTTGAATTGTTTACAAAATTCAGGATTTTATAAAATTGAATTTCAAAGAACTCGAAATAATGTTGTTGCATGGATTTAGGGGGAGTGAATTATGTTATGCATATATTCAGGGGGATTTAATAGGAGTTAAACAATTTTGGGTTGTCATCATCAAAAAGGGGGAGAATGTTGACTTTGTCATATTCCATCCTTATGTTTTAATGATGAAATGTTCAAGTATTAAATTGTTTTATGGTGTTTCAGGTATCTGTTAATAAAAGAATGTTGGTGGGATTTTCAAATGAAGGAAGAAAGTTTCTCTTTCTAGGAGACAAATGTAAGGTCGATTGCATAATAATTGATTTTTCTTTTAAAGGCTCTAGGACATATTATTTGTATTTTTATTATATATCTTAAATGAAAAATGTTTTAAATAAATCTTATGAAGAAGGTTTTTGAGGAGTAATACATATATTAAATATCCTGTCATAATATGAGCATGATAGCCATACGTTTTTGGAATATGATATATGTGTATTTGAAATAATGCTACACGTGGATGTTTAAAAATGGCAGCTAGACTTTATTGAGATTTGTTGCATGTGCGGTTTTCAAGGAATGATTATTTATCATGCATAAATTGATATCCGATTATACATGCTAGCTAACCATTTATTGTGATAAGATATATTGTGAGAGTTTCAAGGAAAAGTAATTATGATTATTTTGAAAAGCTAAAGATCTTGTTTCTTGGAAAAAGATAAGTAATGGGTTACTTCACTTCTACACGCCACTTGATACATGAAGAGTTGTGTAGTGGGTCATTTTTTTAAGGTCTTTTGATTTATTCAACTAACAAGAATCATTTTCTTTGGATATATATATTGACTCTATTATCAGCTTGTACTCTTTGACATCTTCTTACTTGATTGACTTGAACAAAATAGAGTATTATCTTTAATTAAAACGGTAATATATTGTTGGCTATAAAAATAGTATTTTCATGTATGGAGAATACATAACTCACTAAAATATTTTTTGCACTTATTATTGTTATTATCAAGCAAATTAATTTTGTCAGTGCAACCTTTGAGAAGCTAAGCAATTAAATTTCTGATATTATTTGAGCTGGTATTTGGTAAGAAATTAATTGTTTATTTATTTTGTGCTAATTGATCATTGCATATACTTGAGCCTTTAATTGTTAAATTGATTATTCTTGCATTGATCATAGATCTCTATATTTGTATTGAATTTTTGTTTTAGACCAAGTGTAGTCTAAAGGTGTTAATCCTAGTGGATTAGAGAAAAGGCTTACAAACAGGTTCAAGGAAGCAAAGGTACTTGAAGAGTGCATAGGTGCACAAGGAGCAAGAGAGCTCAAGAGAAAATTAAGTGTTCATTAATTTTTGTTAGAATCTGTTTTGTAATCTGTATTTATTTATAAAGAAATAAATAAAGTGAGTATCCAATACTAGTTGGTATTGGACGTGACTAAACTATTATTATAGAGGGTAATAGTTGAACCACGTAAAAAATCTGGGTGTTGATTTTATTATTTGCTTTACTTTAAAATCACATAAGCTACTTAATTATTTTAATTATTAAAATTTGAATACTTGCATTATATTAAGATAATTCTTTAACATCAAGTATTTTACTTAAGATATAAATTCAGCATGATATTTTCTTTAATAGGCTATATTAATTCAGTAAGCTGATTTCAATAATTATAGTAGCCTGAAATTAATAGTTTAATTTAAAGTTTAAAAGTTGGTCATAGATTGCTCCCACACTTATTCAACCCCCCCCCCCTCTCCTCTCTCTTCTAAGTGTGCCTAGATAAATTTCACAAAGTATAGGCTACATCATATTAAATATGATTGGCTTGTGTACATATCACTTCTATATATACATTATATCGTCATCAAATCCAAAATATGTATTGAACTAACAAAAAAAAATTATAATCTTTGGAAGGATTTTCAAACTAATTCTGTTCTGCATATACCACCATAAATTAACTTGTTTAATTATTTGGAAATTCATTGTTTAAAAAGAAAAGTTAAAGAGAATCTATTCAACTCCCTCCTCAATTCTAATTCAGGCCGAGGCATCCCAACCCGACATCTTTTTTGTATTTAGAATTAATAATTTTTATTTTAAGACTTTAAAGTGACATGATATTCATAATTTATTATTACTTTTTTATTATTATTTTCAATATCATTGCACACCAACTAAATTCCTAATTAACAAAAAGAATATATTTAAGAACATAATTTTTTGTTTAAAAATTATAGTTTTACATATGTATCTTTAATTTTAGAATGTATTGAGTGTCTTGCTAAAGATATTTCCATTAATTTGAATGAGTCCCACTTGCAATTTCTCATAAGATTAAAGTTAATAGTATTTCCTCCTTCGAGTCGTAGACCTTAATAGTAAAATAATTAAAATAATATTTTATAAGAAAAATAATCCACCTTAATATTTTAAAAGGAACACACCGGATGTTTCTCCATTTCGTCAGCCAATTGGCATCATGTGAGGTCGCGTGAATAGGCCATACACACACATGATATTTGTAGGTTTATATGTCATACGAATTCATAGTATGCATGTGTGTATGCGCCAAGATTACGTGAGAGTAAAATTATTGGATATTTTTAAGGATTGAAATTTTTAGGGACAAAGAATTGACTAAAATACCCTTATCCACTATCAGAGAATAGAGATGCATTTTGGTTTATTTAATTAATTCACAAAAGAATTAAATTCAAAATTATTATATATTTGTTCAAGTTTATGCCCGAGTAAAATCAGAATGAGCATGCCATATATATTAAAGGTAAATTTACCCTAAGTTTCCCGCTTAGTTTCCCTCCTAACCTCTCCCTAAGTTTTTTTAAGCTTAAAATTAAAATGTATCCGTAGAACTGTAATAATCTAGACCTTTTTTTTTCTTTTTATTTGTCATTTATAAATTCTAAAAAAATTAGTAATTTAGATTTCTATATTATTCTTAAACATTAGATACTAACCAGCTCTTTTTATTCTCAAATGAATTTTAGATGAGTAATATTGAGATATTATATCTAATTTAATCAATTAATCAAAATATTAATTATATTTCTTAATTTTTATATTTTTCCTAAAACGACAATTAAACAACAGGAGGAAGTAACTAAAAATACTTCTAATTATTATATTGTAGTTTTCAAGTTTTAAATGAATTCATATTAATTTTAAATTACATTAATTTCAAAAACTATATATTTTGAACTTTGGAAGTCTTGGGATAACACTTAAAATATTGGGAAAACAAAGTAAAATACAAAATTTGTGTTCAAGGTTTTTTTTTTTGATAGGAAGAAGAAATATTATTAAAAAAATAATCCAAAAGATTTGGATTATAATAAGTACAATAACCGAAAACCATAGAACACTAACCGGAAACTCCGTAACCAATCCAAAGACTACTCAAATGAATGATACAATTAACAAATCCAACCCAAAACAAAGAGAACACCCAAAAACCCATACACCCAACAGCCAAAACAACAAAATCAGCAATACATCCAATCTCCCAAAGACATAATTGGATTGAACATCATCTTGTTGTAACCCCAATCAACACCTGTTAGAAACCTTTAAAGGAAAATATATATATATATATATATATATATATATATATATATATATATATATATATATATAAACTTATCTCGTAGAAATGAACTTGTCAAGGCTAAGACTTGGTATTATGTCCTTAAAACAATTATGCCTTCCGTGACATGGTCTTAGAGTTGATAGCGTTTGTCTCACAATCTGATAACGACTTCAGATATCTTAGTAGCACTACAAAAGATATACACAATGAACCAAAATTGAATGCTCTAATTCTCTCTTTTTTAGAACTATGAAAATGATTAAAAATGTAATACTAAAATGACAAAATATGCTATAATTGCTTGTAATTTGAATGAATGAAAAGGTGGCCCTCCTATCTATTTATAGGAGGGTCAGTGACCTTCTGATGGGCACATCACCCTTGAAAAGGCATGGGGTGCCTTTTGAAAAGATATTATTTGTATCTGCTGTCAAAACGACGTAGTTTTGATCATTTATAGAATAAGGCGCCAACTATTCAGCTTTATTAAAACGACGTAGTTTAAGTGTTAGCGAGAACCAAAACTACGTAGTTTTAGGGTTAACAGAACCAAAACTACGTAGTTTTAGGCTTATAAGAAAAGGCGCGACAAAACGATGTAGTTTTGGGCCGCCCGTTCAAACTTATAGACAGTTTTGATAATACCACTTTTCAAAACGACACAGTTTTGATAATAGAATTAAATAAATAAAATTTAAATAAATTTTGTCTAAAAAATTATATACAGGACCCAGACCCACGTGCCACGTGCCACGAGCCCGAGCCCAAACCAGGCCGGACGGACGGCGGCGGCGCGCGGGTTCGAACCTAGCCTTGGCTAGGTCCTCTCCCTTCCACAAAAGTGGGGTGCCCTTGGGGCCCAAACCCAAGAGCACTTTCCTTGTATATAAACATATAAAATATTTAATTCCTAACCTATGTGGGACTTGGTTTTTCCCACATGTATTTATTATCTTTTATCATGATCTTTGGGAGTTAATATCTCATTCATTACTCCATGGATTTGAGCTTCCAAATACTTAATTTAATCTACTCATGGAGTAGAACACATTAATATATGAAATCATTAAAAATAATTAATGACATCTATATTAATTTAGGCTCAAATTCCAACAATCCCCCACATGAATGATATTGACTGCCAGCCTTATTCAAATGTTATGCAGACTCTGAGAGAGACAGAATTAGAAATCATCTGTATCGAGAGAGGTAGCTTTTGGCTTTGAACCTTCCCTTGTGAAAAACTATTGGGTTTACTGGTTGTCTAGTGAACGTGATGTCTTGAACTCTCCAATCGTTTGTGTAAATCAAGACAATAGTAATTCACACAGAATCTTTCTAGACATTATTTGGTTCTCATGATTTTGTTCATTTTGACCCCGAACAATCCCGGATTTATGAGTGCTTTAGAGAAGTATAGCCTTATCATTCTCATAGAATTGGCCCAGTTCACACTCACATAGGTGATTCTTAATAAAAGTATCATGTCATACTCCATATGTTTAACAAGATTTAAGAATCATTAAAAGCATAGCTTATCCTGTAACCACTGCAGGTATCACTATCTTGTATCATAGGAATGAGCAGAAGAAATTAATTTCTTCATAGTGATTTGGTTGAATCATTCACAATTTAGTTGTCCCTTTGAACCTAGATCTTGGGATCTCCAGTCAACTAGGTTAGGTTTCCATCATGACGATCCTTGTTTATAGGCTTTAAACCCATTCCCTCGAAGTTATTTTTACTTGCTCTCTAGTCAAACCTTTAGTCAATCTGGATCCGCTTATATTTTCTTTCGACTTTATGTATTCAATAGACATAATGCCGTTAGAGAGCAATTGTTTTATGGTATTGTTCTCACGATTTATATGTCTAGACTTACCATTATACATGTGACTCTGTGCCCTTCCAATTCTTTGATTGACTATCACAATGAATACAAATAGGCGGCACGTGTTTAGGCCACATAGAATATCTTCTAAAAAAAGTACGGCCATTCAACTTCTTCTCCAAATTTTATCCAATGTAATAAACTCAAATTCCATTGTTGATCGAGCAATGCATGTGCATTTAGAAGATTTTCATGATATTGCTCCTCCACCTAAAGTAAACACAAAACCACTTGTGGATTTAGAGTCTTTTGTATCCGATATCCAATTTGCATCACAGTATCCTTCAAGTACTGCTGGATATCTTGAGTAGTGCAATCCAAAATTTTGAGTGTATTTTAAATACCTTAAAACTCTTATAATTGCTTTCCAGTGATCTTGTTCTGGATTGCTTGTAAATCTACTCAATTTATTGACAGCTTGTGCTATGTCAGGACGTGTACAATTCATTAAGTACATAAGACTTCCAATTATTTGTGCATACTCAGATTGTGATATGCTCTCTCCTTTATTTTTAGACAAATGTAGATTTATATCTACCGGTGTTCCCACAGGATTACAATCAAACTGATTAAATTTCCTGAGTATTTTCTCAATATAGTGTGATTGTGATAACACTAATCCATTCGATATTTTAGAAATTTTAATTCCTAATATTACATCGGCAACACCCATGTCTTTCATGTCAAACATATTATTTAACATTCTTTTAGTAGTTTTAATGATATCATTATTACTACCCATAATGAGCATATCATCTACATAAAGACAAATAATAACATACCGATTCTTAGTGTCCTTGACATACACACATTTTTCACACTCATTTATTTTGAAACCATTTGATAACATTGCATTATCAAATTTTTTATGCCATTGTTTAGGTGCTTGTTTTAATCCATAAAGAGATTGTACAAGTCGACAAACTTTCTTTTCTTGTCCTGGAACAATAAATCCTTCTGGTTGTTCCATGTAGATTTCTTCTTCTAAATCTCCATTCAAGAAAGTTGTCTTTACATCCATTTGATGTATTTCTAAATTATATATAGCTGCAACGGCTATTAACATCCTAATTGAGGATATTCTTGTCACAGGAGAATAAGTATCAAAATAATCAGAACCCTCCTTTTGCCTGTATTCTTTGATTACAAGTCTTTCTTTATATTTGTCTATCGATCCATCTGCTTTCATTTTCTTCTTGAATATCCACTTATATCCAAGAGGTTTAGAGCCTGGTGGGAGATCTACTAATTCCCACATATGATTATGCAAAATGGATTCCACTTCACTATTTATAGCCTCTTTCCAATATGGAGCTTCAGGACACGATATTGCTTCTTTATATGTTTGAGGCTCATTTTCTAACAAAAAGGTTAGAAAATCTGGACCAAAAGATTTTGATGTTCTAGCACATTTACTACGTCTAGGTTCATCAATATCTTCTAAACCATGATTACTGTCATTAACAGCATCATAAGTTCTTTTATTTCAACTTGTTCCTTGTTCATTAGAACTTGGCTCTTGTTCCTTTTTATTAGGAAATACTGTTTCAAAGAATTCAGCATCTTTTGACTCAATAATCATATTTTCATGTATTTCCTCTATTTTTGATTTATTAACCAAAAATCTATAAGCACTGCTATTATTAGCATAACCTATGAATATACAATCTATTGTTTTTGGTCCTATTTTCACCTTTTTGGATAGAGGAACCATTACTTTTGCTAAACACCTCTACACTTTTAAGTGTTTATAAGACGGCTTACGTCCTTTCCATAATTCATAGGGTGTAACATTAGACATTTTTTGAGGTATTCGGTTGAGAATATAATTTGCTTAAAGAATTACTTCCCCCCACAAATTC
Source organism: Panax ginseng (assembly GCA_020205605.1). Classification (NCBI taxonomy): domain Eukaryota; kingdom Viridiplantae; phylum Streptophyta; class Magnoliopsida; order Apiales; family Araliaceae; genus Panax; species Panax ginseng. The sequence goes on along the minus strand of CM035128.1, from coordinate 113,041,225 downwards.
TGAGGTAGCCCAGAACTTAATAACAATGCATTCATCATTTCTTTTAAAGTTCTATTCTTTCTTTCTGCAGCACCATTTTGTTGTGGTGAATAAGGTGCAGTTATTTGGTGTATTATACCATGTTGTGAACAAATATTAACAAATGGAAATTCATATTCTCCACCTCTATCACTTCTAACTATCTTGATCTTTTTATCAAGTTGATTTTCAACCTCATTTTTATAATGTTTAAACATTTCTAAAGCCTCATCTTTACTTATCAATAAGTAAACATAACAATATCTTGTACAATCATCTATAAAAGTGATAAAGTATTTCTTACCTCCTCTTGTTTATATATACTTTAAATCACAAATATCGGTATGTATTAATTCAAGAGGTTCTCATACTTTTTTTCAATTGATTTAAAAGAAGATTTCCTAAATTTTGCCTCAACGCAAAATTTCACATTTATGATTAGAGTTAATATCACATTTTGGCAAACATTCCATATTAATTAATCTACGATAGTATTATAATTAACATGTCCTAATCTACCATGCCATAAATTAGATGACTCAATCATATAAACAAAAGATGTAATTTTATTAATATTGGAAGGTACAATACCATTACATTCATTTTGAAGAGCCCATTGCTCATATAACCCTTCCCCACATACATCCCATTTTTAGTTAATACAAATTTGTCTGATACAAAGACAAGTTTAAATCCCTTTTGACTAAGAAGGGATCCTGACACTAAATTTTTCCTAATATCAGGCACATGGAGCACGTTGTTGAGAGTGAGTTCCTTGCCAGATGTCATCTTCAGAATCACCTTTCCTTGTCCAGCTATCTTTGATGAAGAAGTATTTCCCATGTATAGATGTTCTCCATTCTCAATTTCTTGATATGTGGAGAACATCTTCCTGTCGGAACACACGTGGCGGGTTGCTCCAGTATCCACCCACCATTCTCTTGGATTCTCAACCATATTTATTTCTGAAACAACTGCTGAGAGGTTAATTTCAGAAACATCTTGAAGAAGACTATCCACTTCCGTTACATTGGCTTGTGCAGACTTCTTGTTCTGTTCTTTACGTTTTTGACAATCCTTTGCCCTATGTCCGGGCTTGTCACAGATGTAGCATTTACCTTGGAACTTTTTATTTGTTCCCTGCCCCGGAGAATTTCCTCTTTTTGGATTTCGGAACTTGTTCCACCACGTTTGCTTTATATTCTACAAAGGCCCTTCCTATTTTCTTTTCAGAGGCACGGTTGTCCTCCTCTATCCTTAATCTTACGATTAAGTCTTCAAGTTTCTTCTCTTTGTGTTTATGTTTGAGATAATTTTTAAAATCTTTCCACATAGGTGGTAGTTTTTCTATACTAGCAGCAACTTGGAAAGATTCACTTAGAGACATACCTTCTGCATGTATTTCATGCAGGATTACCTATAATTCTTGGACTTGGTTGATGAATGCCTTGGAATCCACCATCTTGTAGTCCAAAAACCTGCCAATTACGAATTTCTTCGTGCCAGCATCTTTTGTTTTATACTTTTTATCCAAGGAATCCCATAATTCTCTTGCTGTTTTGAGAGAACTATACACATTGTATAATGTGTTATCCAATCCATTAAGGATATAATTTCGGGACAAAAAATCTGCATGTTTCCATGCATCTATTGCAGCAACAACTTGCCAGTCTGTTTCATCTTCTTTGAGCACAAGGGGATCTTCGTGAAGAAACCTCGCCAAGTTCAAAGTTGTGAGATAAAACAACATCTTTTGTTGGCATCTTTTAAATTCCGTTCCATTGATTTTTTTTGGTTTTTCACCATGGTTCACAGGAACATTTGGTATAGAAGGTGTAGAAGAAGAACCAATTATAGTAACAGAATTGGTATCAATATTTGTTACAAATATATATATATATATATATATATAAATATTAATTGTCTTAAGATTGTTAGAAACCTTTAAAGGAATTATATATATATATATAATATATTTATATGAACTTATCTTGTAGAAAAGAACTTGTCAGGACTAGTACTTAGTACTATGTCCTTAAGACAATTATGTCCTCCGTATGGTGCTTAGAGTTGATAGCACTTGTCTCCCAGGATACAATGACTTCGTATATCTTAGCAGAACTACAAAAGATATACACAACGAACCAAAATTGAATGCTCTAATTCTCTCTCTTTTTAGAACTATGAAAATGATTAAAAACAGAATACTAAAATGACTAAATATGCTATAATTGCTTGTGATTTGAATGAATGAAAAGGCTGGTCCCTCCTATCAATTTATAGAAGGGTTGATGACCTTTCGAATGGGCACATCACCCTTGAAAAGGCATGGGGTGCCTTTTGAAAAGATATTATTTGTATCTGTTGGTCAAAACGACGTAGTTTTGATCATTTATAGAATAGGCGCAACTATTCAGTTTATTAAAACGATGCGACAAAACGACGTAGTTTTGGGCGGCCCGTTCAAACTTACAGACAGTTTTGATAATACCGCTTTTCAAAACGACAGAGTTTTGATAATATAATAAATATAGTTTCTCAAAACGACACAGTTTTGATAATAGAATTAAATAAATAAAATTTAAATAAATTTTTAATTAAAATTTAAATAAATTTTGTGTAAAAAATTATATACTGGACTCAGACCCACAGCGTGCGGCGGCGAACCTAGCCTTGGCTAGGTCCTTTCCCTTCCACAAAAGTGGGGTGCCCTTTGGGGCCCAAACCCAAGAGCACTTTCTTTGTATATAAACATATAAAATATTTAATTCTTAACCTATGCGGGACTTAGTTTTTCCCACATATATTTATTATCTTTTATCATGATCTTTGGGAGTTAATATCTCATTCATTACTCCATGAATTTGAGCTTCCAAATACTTAATTTAATTTACTCATGGAGTAGAACACATTAATATATTTAATTTACTCATTGATTCCAAGCGTAGTTGATGAGATCCTCTGCATGATCTGATTGGCATAAATTCTTTTTCCTTTCCACTATTGATCTCAAGAATCATTGTGCCAACGACTTCACAAAGAACTCATTTGGGAACATTAATTTCCATCAGAACATCACCACGCTGTTGTTAGGAATGAGCAAATACATCACTAAACACCCACCAAACCATCATGAGAAAACATAGCATAAGTCCACATATCTACCTCAATCAACCAGAAATTAGCCATAACCAAAAAAGAAACCCCAACACAAAAGATTCCAGATACAAAATTTCTTCTCCAACAACACAACTTCACCAACTTGCAACATATGCAAGAAAAGGAACAGTGACACTAAATACATAATATCAAACCACCAAAAAACTCGCTTCCTCCATTTAAAGGTTATTTGTGGGAGTTCAGTCGTCTCTAACAAAAATAATAATAAATATAATGTTTGGGGGTTTTAGCTTGTGTATATTATTATACACTAGTAGAAAAAAGTAAATAGATAACACTTAAAAAATATTGTAATTGGATCCAAAAAATGTCGTGGTTAGCTGTATCATCTATTAGACACATTTACACAACGCTTTTAAAACGTTGTAGTTTGACACATTGCACAACGTTTTTTTTTTTAAAAAAACGTTGTCTATTTGTTTTCCATAAAGTGTTGGATGCGTGCAAACGTTGTAAATAGTATGATTCCACAACGTTTCTGACTAAAAAACATTATAATACATGCATATATACAACGTTTTTGGATCTCTACCTTAACAAGCAACAACGTTTATTTTGTCAAAAAAGTTATAGTTTAACACATTACACAACGTTGTAGATTTGTTTTCCATAAGGTGTTGGATGCATTAAAATGCTGTAGATAGTATAATTCCACAACGTTTCTGACTTAAAAACGTTATAATACATGCATATATATAACGATTTTAGATCTCTACCTTAACAAGCAACAACGTTTATTTTGTCAAAAACGTTGAAGATAGTATGATTCCACAACGTTTATGACTTAAAAATGTTTTGTGTCAAAAGCATCCCTTGATAAATTATGAGAAATTACAATAGTCAAACTTTATGTACTCCATATATAAAGGAAGAAATATGTGACGTCCCCAAATTCAGACCACACTTGTCTCAAATTTGGTTGTCACGTACTAATTCTAACAATAAATCAACATCTCACACAACGGAATAATAGAATAAATTACATTGTTATAATATAATTATTAATTCTCGTTCCAAGGGTTCGTAACTTAAACATCTCTTACAAACCTTAATCATAATTCAACACCGTTTAGACATAACTGATACATAATCCAATTCAACTTAAAGTAAACATAGCTTAATATAAATGAGTTCTTCTACAACTACATAATAGTACATTCCTAGTATTATGGAAATAACTACTCCAAAGCCTTCTCTTTACCCTTGTCCTTGCCAGAGGGTTCACCACGTTTTTCCTTAACTGAAAGTTATATGGAAAGCAAGGATGAGCAACAATTTTGCCCAACAAGTAATATAGCAAAAGGGTAATCCATATATTTTTAAATTTCTCAAGGGTATATCAATAATGATAGCTCAAGATAGCAAGAAGTATCAATGATTATCAATAATAGTCGCTATGGACAGAAAATATCAATAATATTCAACGGTTAATCAATTTCAAGATTTCAATGTAATGAATACTGAGCTGTCACTAAGAACTATGAACTTCTCCTAAAATTAACAGTGATATTAATGATAATTCTACAAAATGGGTGTAGACACTCAAAATTTTCTTTTCCAGTTACTAACTATGCAGGAGGGCAAAAGCGTCATTTTCACACTCTAGAGATAACCCTGGAGGACCACAACATCAATTCTAACCCCGGAGATAGCTCGAGAAATAGATTTTCCAACCCCGGAGATAACCCCGGGAAATTAGTTTCCAACCCCAAAAATAACCCCGGGAAAGTCAGTTCTAACCTTAGAAATAACCCCGGGAGATCAAGTCCAAACCCAGAGTCAACCCCGGGAGGTCAATCCAACCTCAGAGATAACCTTGAGGACATTCAGAGTCAACAAAATGACAATCTCAAAGAAAACCCTGAGAAAAGACTGCTACAACTGTGCAAAAATTGGAGATAACCCTAGGAGGGGAAAAATGGTTATTTTGCAAACTCAACTCCAACTCAAATCAAATAAACTCATTCCAAATTAGATTGCTTCAAAAGAAGTCCCACAAGAACCATATCTCAACTTCCGAGTACAAACTACGCAAAACGGCTCAACGGACTGCCTGATAGAAACCCGGAAATTCCATTTCAGTCATGGACCCATCTTCTTGAAATCAAAAAGGGTAAATCCTATGTCATTGCATAGCTCTCGGAAAGAGCTTTCCAGAATGGTATGGCACGCTTCCATCGAACTCCCGGATTGAAAGTTATGAAAGTTCGAGCGAACAACGCGTTGTCCGAGTGCACATACTTCGAGACAGCGGGACCCACACTGCTCAGGGCACCCCGGGCTGCCGCAGGTACACCTGCGGCACTCCCCTCTATAAATAGAGGGCTTGGGGTGGCCATATTTAAAAAAAAGGCGAGGAAGCCTTGTCCAATTTGCTCTGTACACGCTATAAATTGAGTGATTTCTTATTTTAAACACTTGTGAGCTCATATATTGTCATATTTTTACCGGCGAAAGCCGAGTGTTCATCCATTTAAAGTCATAGAAGTCTTCTTTGGCAGTCCATTGTAAGCCTTCTCACACTCTATAAATCCTTTCTCTTCATCTTTGCACACACTATTCTACACATTGAGAGTCGTGTTGTGTGCGTACGCCCGGACTTTGGTCTGTGGTTTTCATTTTTGTCTGTATATATATACTTATATATGTATATATTTATATATAGACTAACATTATCGAGTTATGCCTCGATTGAGCCTAGACTTATGTTTGGAGCGTTTACTTGCTTATATATATATATATATATATATATATATATAACTGTTGTCAAACATATCTGATGAACCTCAATTTTACATCCAGAGCGTTTACTTGCTTATATATATATATATATTTAAATTTCTGTCAGGCTTGGAGTTTACTTCGAGGCCTTTTACTGATTTATTTACATTTACTCCCTTTGGAGTTTACTTAAATGGCGGTTGATAATTATCTTCGCTTTATTTACTTTTCTGATCCCCCATGGAGTTGCTTCATGGTGGTTGATCATGTCTGTATATATATATTTACATCGTTTATATATATAACTACTTACTGCTTTTCATATAAATTGCGGTATCATGTGAGCCTAGGAATTATGTGATCACAGATTCGATTTCTTCAATCTAGATTCGATCTTCGTGATGGACATTTTCGGTTATGGCGACTTGTGCCCATGAGGAGTTCGAAGATCATGTATATTATTTTCTCGAAGATGCCTCGCATCTCAGAAATAAAAGCAAACAGGCCGAACATTTAATAATAAAATGGAACTATGAAAAGGTCTCAATTCCTATTGAGCACAGGGTTTGAAAAACCTCTTTTACAAAACTTCATTGCTATATCTTGCTTAAAACTGAATTTTTCTATAAATTCAAACCATTTGTATATAGGTGAGAACGAGGCCTCGCACTACTTTCAAATAATTGCACATTGATCCACACACACACACACATTCATATACCAGGTTTCTTAAAAGTGGCGATCACTGTGGCAACACGGATGTCCTGGGGTGCCTAACACCTTCCTCCAAGCATAATCAAGCCCCGAACCCAAATGAATCTCGGTTTCACGTAACTGGTTTAGCGATATCATATCACTGGGTCAATGTGCAAACCTTTTTCGATTGCGTCGGTGCAACCAGTTAAAAACACCAACTGGTGACTCTTAAAGTCAAATTGTCGACATTATACATGTCAGATCTTTTTCACTTATTGTTTTTTCAAACAAATCTAACATTAACATGAGAACACCACAGAACAAGTAACAAAAAGGGACAACTAAAAATCCCGACATCGACAGGTGGCGACTCTGTTGGGGACTCTAGTAAGAGGGCTTAAGCCGCTACTATAAGCTTTTCAAAACTGTTATATGCTTGTGTGTGAATGTTGCATTTACATTTTTTATGAATGTATACGAATGCATTTTACTTACTGCACTGCAATATATCCATTTGTGATATTAGTGCTTCGCACATGTCATCATTTTCATAAACGGTGAGACACGTTGTATGTGAATGTATGTTGTGTGGTTCCTCCACCAGGAGGCTATCCTGTCGGTGTTTGATTACTGGACTCGTAGGGAGACTAATTCCAACAAGGCTCAGGAAAGGCACCAGCCAAATTAACTCCAGTTGAAAGACCGAATTAACTTCCCGTCAAGTAGATTGCGATGATTAGGGAACCTTCATGCCAAAAAGCCGCGAGAGTAAACCTAAGATAGGTTAGCCTCTGATAAACCAAACATGAAGGGAAGTCTCTTCATACTTTCCAATTTAAATTACTTGTAATTTCAATTACTTGTCAATCTCAATGTAATGGAAATTATGAAGGAATATGTGTACATACATATTAAAACCTGACATACTATCCTGTCTTATAAACAGCTTACATCTGTTTTATAGGATAATATTCCTAAAATGGATACATCACATAGCATGTAACATTTATACATTCCTTAAGACTAAACTATGTAAGTCTTTTTGTAGGCAAACAATTGGGCACGTTCCCGTTCAAAGTCCAAAAGGGCATTAAGCCCACAGTTAGACATGGATAAAAGTGCCCAGCCTGATCCTACTCATGTCTCTCGTGAAGAGTTCGAAAGATTAAGCTATCAAATTATGGAGTTGGCTGTTATGTTCAAAGAACTACACCAATCTACTCAGGGTCCACAAATACCCCTCCACACAGAATCCTCTACACATGGAGGAATCCAGGGCAAAACAATGCCTATTCAACCAGAGTCATCCACACCAGGGGGCAGTCAGGGTATTGGCAAAAAGATAGAAACCCAGATACCTAAACCTCATTCCAATAAAGAAATCACAAATCTCAGGGATGATCGAGAAACTGGGGATATAAGAAAAAAAGTCCAACAAATGGAGGAGACCATCCGGTCAATCAAAGGGACTGGAAACTATGGGAGTGTCACCTATTCAGATCTCTGCATATTCCCAAAGGCTCGATATCTTGCCAAATTCAAAGTCCCAGAGTTTGAAAAGTACAATGGTGCAGGCGATCCCTATACACATCTAAAAGTGTACATTAGTGAACTAGGGTCTTATGCTGAAGATGAATGCCTCATAATGCAACTTTTTCAAAAGAGTCTCATCGGAGAGGCTAAAGCCTGGTATGCCCGACTTGACAATGCCAAAATCCACAACTGGGAAGAATTGGCCCATGCCTTTCTAAATCAGTATAGTTTTTAGTCACAAATGGCACCGGATCGATACCAAGCGACTAAAGTCAAAAAGAAAAGTACTGAATCTTTCCGAGAATATGCCCAAAGGTAGAGACATCTCACAGCGCAAGTCATTCCATCAATGATGGAAACTGAGATGGTAATGACGTTTATTGACATTCAAGAGGCGCCTTACTATGAGAGGATCATAGCAGGTATAGGAAAGCCATTCTCGGAAATGATCAAACACGGCAAAATGGCAAAAATGGGCCTAAAGACAGGCAAGATTAAAGACTTCACTGCCTTGGAAGTAGTCATCAAGCATATACAGAATGGCAAATATGCGAGTGATCCCAAGGGTGTACCCGATAAAGGCATTGAAGATGTATCCCTTGTTGTACAAGGGAAATCTAGGAGACCAACCTACAGTCCCCCCATTTGGAAAAAGCAAGATAATTTGCCATCTCAACAATAGGCTGCATTCAACCAATGCCCAGACAAGAAAAGAAAATTTGAAAGAACGGAAAATCGGGTGTTCATTCCGCTGGGCGATTCCCTTGAAAATGTATTGGCGATATTAATGGATCACAAGAAAATTACCGAATTGGCCCCACCTCTGGAACCAGGGAGCAAAAGATACAATCCAAGACAAAAATGTGCTTACCACTCGAGGTCTCCAGGACATGATACACAAGATTGTTGGTCTTTAAAGTATAAAATTCTATGGTTAACTTACTTCCAATGCTTTCTTTCCATATATGGCTCATCTCCTAACTCATTATACACAAAGAGTTATAGATTTTACAAAATCAAGTAATAAACTAATTTTCTAAAAATATCCAAAGTTCGTTCTTCATTTTGACAAAATACTAATAAAACACCTTAGCATTAATTCCTTCATTTATATCTATACAAAAATATATATTTTCTTATCATATAAATCAAAAATTAATTATTCACAAATAATATTACAAAATCACAATAATGACAACCAAAGTTCCTCCTCAGAAAGAGGGGCTTTCCATAAGGATTTCTCCTTCTTGACGCCAAGATTAGGTGACCAAACCTCTCCTCAATGTAACTTTCTAGACATTGCCAATAATGCTATCTAATAATATTATTCAAATAATATGAATTATTGATCTGATAATGGGAAATATTATGCCGTGACAATTATTGATACAACAATAATATAAAATATCAACGCAGCAATTATTGAATCAATAAAAAAAAGTATTGAACAGTAATTACTGTAATAATTATTGATTAGATCCTTCTCACGTAAGAATCAATAATTCAAAATACTTGTCAATACCATGTCTTCTTTGTAACCACCATGTGTATTACATATTTTTTAACCACTGTGTATTTCAACAAGGTTTACTTGTAATAACTACGTCGTTATTTATAAAAACTCAAACTTGTCGTTTTCTTCATCCGATAGCTATTCTGTTATGGGGCCCACAAATGGCTGCGCCGTCGTACAAATATTCCCCGACAATAAGAATATTCCACGACCAAACGAATATTCCCCAACAGAAATGAGTATTTTATATATATCACCCTAAACTTTAACTTTTTATCAATTTAACCATTTACTAATAGGAAAATTGCATACTTTTATTTCATAAAATTCTGGGTCTTACAATCTCCACTCCTTATGAAATTTCGTCCCCAAAATTTACGTACCTGGTATTTCGAAGAGTTGAGAATACCTTGCTTTCATTTTAGATTCCATCTTCCCTGTCATCATGATTTCTCCTTTGCTCATCTCCTGTATTTCAGATATCATTCTAGAATACAGCTTCAAAACAAAGGTTAAATGACATATCACAATTTTTCAACTTAAGTAAGAAAATTTAGCTTAGGTAGGACACACACTAGCGAAGGATATTACTCGTCTCTCCCTTCCTAGTTCTAATCCCAGATCTCCGCCAGAGATCATATCCCTAAGCTCTGATACCAACTATGACACCCCCAAAATAGATCCAATCCATCCAACCCATTTTGAGTCGCCAACTACATGGTACAGAAAACAACTACAACTTTATTACCACAATTGTCGTGCAAAATACAACAACACATATATTGTGAGTTTTGATACAAATATATACCAACTGTGACTTTGGACACCAACTTGGATAGCACGTGACAATGGCACCTTACATAAAGGTACAATCAATAACTGTTTTAGAAATTAAAATCTTTGGAAAATACTCAAGAAAACCTTCGTACATAGGAGGCCATGCATCTAAGTTATAATAGATATCATATGACTGGAGAATTATCCTTGGTTGACCCAATAGACCCTAAAGAAAAATGAGAAGATTACTATTATGTTATTTCCAATGGTGAGTCTTCTCTTGACATATAACTATCTCCACTGTCTGCAATTGAAAATTATATTTCAACCAAACTCAAAGATCATATAGGTAGTGCTCGTAGATATATTCAGCAAGTGGATGTGCACAACCCTGTCTTATGATAACACGAGGTTGTATGTCATTAGACATCTTGTATGATAGTGACAAAACACCCTTCCAAAGTTGGGTTCAACTCACCCTATTCGGTTCACCAAAATTAAATATCAAATGACGTATACAATACGACACACTTATCAAAAGTTCTCAATAAAATTATATCCATACTATTTAGGGAGAACCTCAACAGCTATAGACCACCGTTCAATTCCCCTGTTATCCCCCGCTCGACCCAGCTACACTCTTGTTACCTGAAAGGAATTGTGAAGCAAAAGGGTGAGCACAACTAGCTTAGTAAAGAATATCATGACTAAGATAAATAATTTATCAATAGCCTTCATCAGTAATGAATCAGAGATTTATAACATATGGTAGATGATAAAACTTTTCAACCATAGTTGCAGCGGAACGAGCAATCCATTAGAAGAGTGAAATAGACCATAAAGTCTATAATCTTCTCCATGTTAAAAGTCCACAAACAATGTTTTATTCCTGTAACATTAATCAACGGTTCCTGTCCACAATCATGTGAATAACTCATAATCATATTTGTGGTTCTAAATTCCTCTTCTCATCCGGGATTTATGATAATTTTCATCACATGTCTTTACCCAAAACATCAAAGATCATGGTTATACCAAATCACGCCCTCTGCTTCATAATCATACTAATAGGTTCATTTTTGCACTACGGGCCAAAGATATTCATTAACAGCTTCATCTTTTGCACTACATGCCAAAGATATTCAACAACGGGTCATCTTTGCACTACGGGCAAAGATATTCAACAACAGTCATCTTTTGCACTACTATTCCAAAGATATTCATCAGCAATTCATCTTTGCACTACAGGCTAAAGATATTCAACAACATGTCATCTTTTCACTACGGGCCAAAGATATTAATATCTCAAAGAAATATATAATCATTTCAGATTTTATATAAACAATAATTATAACCATGTTGATCAATTCACCTTTGCACTTAAGCTAAATATATTCAATTATAAATTCAATGGTCACGATCATACCAGTCAACAATTCATCTTTGCACTACTGGCCAAAGAGAACCCATAGTCACGATCATACCAATAATCTACCCATCTTTACACTCAAGTCAAAGATAAATATCATCATTAGGGTTATAAAAATGTTATATATGATAATAAAAATAATATGATCAACAACTGTATTTAATTTCAAGAGTAATATTCATAAATCAACGATAATTTGGTGAGAAAAAGAAATCAATTTTGTCGTGAATAGTACCCGTGAGTAGTAACCCGTGAATAGTAACTCATGAATAGTAATCCATATTCGTACATAGTACCGTATACGTAAATAATATCATATACGTAAATAGTGTCATATACATGAATATAGTGTCGTATACGTGAATAGTAACCCCGACATGAAAAAGGTAGAAATTCCACAATAAAACTCATATCAATAATTCGGCATAATGACATTGAAGAAAATAATATCATTTAAAAAGAAAATAACATCCCATACTATGTCTTACCTCAAAAGAACAGTACTTCTGACTGGAATATCGAATATGACGCTGAAGGAAACTTGCACTAATTAGCAACTCTCAAAGTATCAAAATACTCACAAAAATACGCTCGATAATATAGGGAGAGAAGACTTATGTTTCTGGTGTGATTTTCAATTCTAACTCAGCACTCTATTTATAGGAAAATATTATAATGCCAAAACAGACTTGACCTGCAACCTGATGGCTTTACCTGCTACTATTCCCACCCACCACTTTTGAAATAAAATTTTAGCACATTTTTCACCAACCAAAGGTGGGGCCCACTCATTCTAGAATTTTTCACTAAAAATTATTTATAAACATAATTTTCGAATCACTCACCTCTTAAAATTCATAACAAATCATAAGTTAATTTCTAACGGTTCAAAATATGTGAACATGTACTCAACTTATATATGTATAACATATCCAAAAATAACAGCGATCCAACGGTCGAATTAAAAATTATAACTCACACAATATATCTTAAGAACACAAATTTTTCGAATTATGAGTCCTTCAGACCAGTTTCATTCAAACAGTCACCACAAAAAATCCACAATGAATTTTTGGGTGATTCCAATTTATACGGTTAGCTTACTTCCAAGGCTTTCTTTTGATATATGGCTCATCTCCTAACTCATTATACACAAAGAGTTATAGATTTTACAAAATCAAGTAATAAACTAATTTTCTTAAAATTTCCAAATTTCGTTCTTCATTTCGACAAAATACTAATAAAACACCTTAGCATTAATTCCTTCATTTATATCCATATAAAAATATATATTTCCTTATCATATAGATCAATAGTTGATTATTCACAAATAATATTACAGAATCACAATAATGACAACCATGCCGTTCCCAAGAAAGAGGGGGCTTTCCAATAAGGATTTCTCCTTACTGGCGCACAATTAGGTGACCAAACCTCTCCTTGACAGAACTTTCTAGACATTGCCAATAATACTATCTAATAATATTATTCAAATAATATGAATTATTGATCTTATAATGGGAAATATTGTACCGTGACAATTATTGAAATAATAATAATATAAAATATCAACGTAGCAATTATTGAATTAATAAAATAAAGTATTGAACAGTAATTACTGTAACAATTATTGAGTAGAGCCTTCTTATGTAAGAATCAATAATTCAAAAATACTGTGCAATACCATGTGCTACTGTGCAACCACGCATATTATTGTATTTTAACTACAAGGTATTTCAACAGTGTTAACGGGTACAACTACGCCGTTATTTATAAAAACTCAAACTTGTCGTTTTCTTCATCTGACAGTTATTCTATTATGGAGCCCACAAATGGCTATGCCGTCGTACGAATATTCACCGACAACAAGAATATTCCACGACCAAACGAATATTCCCCAACAGAAATGTGTATTTTATAACCACTTTCATATTTTGAAAATTTTATATATATCACCCTTAACTTTAACTTTTTATCAATTTAACCATTTACTAAATAGGAAGATTGAATACTTTTATTTCATAAAATTCGGGGTCTTACAGTCATGCCCATGAGGAGTTCGACACTGCTGTATATTATTTTCTCGAAGATGCCTCGCATCTCAAAAATAAAAGCAAACAAGCCGAACATTTAATAATAAAATGGAAGTATGAAAATGTCTCAATTCCTATTGAGCATAGGGTTTGAAAACCTCTTTTACAAAACTTCATTGCTATAACTTGCTTAAAACTGAATTTTTCTATAAATTCAAACCCTTAGTATATAGGTGCGAATGAGGCCTCGCACTAATTTCAAATAATTGCACATTGATCCACACACACACACACACATTCATATAACAGTTTCTTGAAAAGTGGCGATTCTGGTAGCAACACGGATGTCGAAATGCCTAACACCTTCCCTCCGCATAATCAAGCCCCCGAACCCAAATGAATCTTGGTTTTATAGATCCGTTTAGCAGTGCCATATCACTGGGTCAATGTGTAAACCTTTTTTGGTTGCATTGGTGCAACCAGTTAAAAACACCAACTGGCGACTCTTAAAGTCAAATCGTCGACATTATACATGTCAGACCTTTTTCACTTGTTTTTTTCAAAAAAATCTCACATTAACATGAGAACACCAAAGAACAAGTAACGAAAAGGGACAACTTAAAATCCCGACGTCGACAATGAGTACAACAGGTGATCAGCCTAAAGTACCATATGTCATGTATAACATTTAGTCTTTCTCATGTCCGCACGTCGGTTCCCCGATAATATTTAATTCCCTTACCAAGAGGGTTGTTCATCTCAGTTATAAAAGTCCTTACCAAGTTAATTTGGTTTGGATAACTTTCGGTCAAATAACAATAGTCCAACCGAAGCAATGGCTTACACAGTTTTCATTCACAATATATATGAACAATTTTCGTTCGAATCAAGGTTGGTAAACCATTTCATTTCTAGATTATGAAGTATTTAAACTTTCAAAGTTCTACTTATACGAACAATAATAACACAAGTTCAAATAATACTCAATAAAGAGTAAGGTTCGAGTACTTGCCTCAAGCGTAGTTTACCAAAATATAGCTTATCAACACTCTTTCGAATCCTAACATAATATAATTATGCATATAGGATATTCATTAGTTACATAAGCTCACATATGTAAGTTCAAACGTACACATAAACGTCTAACTTAGTTGTATAATCTATACATACTACATCATATATCCTACATCCTCATAGCACAAAATCAGTTTGTAAGACACCGCAAGGTCAGATAACTTGGTTTCAAATCATTGCTTTATAGTTTGAAAATATTTTCTTGAACTTCACATTTGAAAGTTATAATCACTCGTTAAATATTCAACTCTACTATCTAGCATGTTTTTTAACACATTGAATAACACACTAGTCATATAATATAAGTTAAAGCAACCATATAAGCATGCTTTGAACATCAGATTACAAATAGATTCCAGAACCAAATGTAGGATGGCGCAGCTGCGCCCTGGCTAGGCTTAAGGACGGCACAGCTACGCTGTCCTCTAGCCTGGCCAGAGTTGAGCGTCTGCTCTCCTGATTTCAGTCCAACTTTAATATACCTATAAACTTACATTTAACATGCATACATGCTAGAGGTTCTCACATAAGCATATTCTTGAGTTCACTTTTACAAGTTTTTGTTTATAATTTACTTGGTATTAAAGCATAATGTAGTCACCATGCTTTATAACTTGGCCATATGTCCACATAGAGATCACATAATCTGTTAATACACATGTTCATAGTGTTCATATCATTTATTCATAACTAGCATTGATATTGCTTTAATAACATACTTAAACTCATGTTTGGTCTACTACCGTTATATCAAACACATAAGAACCATGTTTAGAGACATAATGATCATAACCATGTCATGTTAAATCTTTAGAACCTCTTTTCTCATACTTAATGCACTTGGTTTGAAAACATATTCAAGTTTGCTTTTGAAATCATTTTAAACTTGAATAATGCAATTTAACACATACAAGAAAACTTTAAAGCTCTTATCATATGTAGTCAAGTCATGTTATCATCCTCACAAGATCAGAACATACATAGTTTTCATGCATATTTTCTTTGATTTATCAAGCTTTTCTTAAAAATTTCTCTAACACAAGGTCTAATAAGTTTGGTCATGAATAAAGGAACTATAAACACTATATCATGCTTATTTATGTTTGAAATCAGTCATGTATATATATCATCAAGTTCAGAACATGCAGACATAATTTCCATCAAAGTTCGTTTGTAAAACTTTAAGTTTTGTTAAAAAATCTCCTACTAAAATTATGTTGGACACTTCATAACTCATAAAGAAGCTTTGTACCACTTGTTATACTTATTTTCAGACATGCTTAAGTCATATCAGTAGGTTAGAATCAACCAGATTGAAAACATCAATCAAATTCATATATTGGGTATGACGCAGTTGTGCTGCACCCTAGTATAAACTAGGCGCAGCTACGCCCTACCTGGAACAGAAGCAGTGACTTGCTCTGTTTTGTAGAGCATCAACCAACAATGATTCTTATTGGTTAAAACATGTTTAATTCCATCATTAAAAGTTCCATATATGTACACATACTTCCTAAACACATGATAGCATGCTAATTCACATTCATTAACAAAGAATTTCAAGTAATTCTAAGAATTTGACAAAACACAACTAAGTACCAAAGTTAGGATTTTTATACCTCTTGAAGCTTAGTATACTTAGTTTCTTCGTTCTGAGATTGCTAGCCTCTTCTTTGAACAACAAACACTCAAACTCCAATTCTCAGAGTTTCAACAGACAAAACATAAGCAATGTAAAAATGAGAATTGAGCTGCTATTTATAGAGAAAACTTGGACTGGCCAATGGATTTATACTGAGGTTTCAATCTGATAAGTAGGTTTTATACCTACTTATTGGATATCAATTCACGAGAATTATGCTCATTTCAAGTAGATTTTAGTATGTTTTTAGTTGTATTTTATGTTTATTTTGCATTACTTGTAATTAGAACTCCTGTGGTATGGAAATGCAGGAAATAGCATAGTTCAACATTGGCAAGGTGGTATGAGACTAGCAAAGGCATGGCAAGTGGAACGTGTGTAGACAAGGAACTGAACATTGATGAAGGACCAACAACAAGCAGAAGAACAACAAGCAACAACAATGAGAAACATCAAGATGTCAGAACACGAAGCCGCAGCACGCATATGCCTAAACAAGCTGAATTTCGCACGCCTGCGCCATCAGCCTGCAGAAACTAAAATCGCATACACGTGCGCCCACACCTGTTTTGTACTGGGACCTCGCACGGCCGCGCGAGTCCTCTGAAGCTGTTTGTTGACTTATTTTTAAATTTGAAATTTGAAGCGCTTGAGCTTATCTAAACTATTCTGGTTGGCACCAGACGTGGATTATGGTTTTTTTTTTAGTATTCATTAGAGTAATTAGGTTTCTAAGCTGAGTTTTTGGGAACTAGTTCTAGAGAGGGTTTGATTATAATTTTAAGATTTTCTACATCTTCTCTTGAATTCAGTTATTAAATAATCAGTCATTTTATTATCTTGGAGATTATTGGCGATTTAGACAGCACTTTGGAACGAAATCTACAATTAGGTTTAATCAATTCTATCTTCTCTCTCAATTGTGATATTTACTTTCCATGTGTTGCTGTAATCCCATAATAATTTTTAGTTCAGAAATGAACTAAACCCCATTATGGGATTCTAACGGATTTTGATATGTAGTCTATAATTGTTTACCTAATTGTTTGATTGTATGTTTATGTATGGATTATCTATTCTGATTGAGCATATTATATGAATGTTTGATCGCCATTCACCATGTTTACTTATATGGAATAGAAAAATGACATGTGAGTATGGTATAATCATGATAGCATGCGTTTATGAGGCTGAAATGTTTAGCTTTATATTTCGTGAACCAGATAAAAATATACTATTTCACCGTGTGTAGTAATATAAGAGCATGTGCTTCAATTTATTATTGTTGCAATTTCACATAGAAATATAGTGATTTTGGTAATATTGTCGATTACATGATTTCTATCACATTTGGAGGTTATGTAAGCATGTCATAATTCATTGAAAAATGGTTATGTCAATTTTTGTGCTCTTGGCTAATTTTCCATGATAAATGTACAATCTTGCATGATGGTAATATTTAGATGAAGTTAGAATCCCATTATTTCCAAATTTGATTCATTATTCTAGTATTATTCTTTTATTCATTATTTGAGTTTAGATTAATTTAAAATTGTGAGTATTTATCTAAGCATATAAAGATAGTAATACAATTGATGTATAACAATTTAATTTTAAAACCTTTCTTCGTGGATCGATACTTTTCTTACTCTGTACTACTTGTTGACCCATGTATGCTTGCATGAGTTAGAGTCCTTTTTTTAAAACTAAAAAGGAGGCAACAAGTTTTTTGGCACCGTTGCTGGGGAAAGGCGTTTAAGTTTATTATTATTATCATCAATTTTAAGCTATATTGTATAACTTAGACAAATCTAATCTTGTCTCATTTCTATTTTTGTTTTTGTTTGTATTTCAGGTACTTGTATATATTTTTAAGCACACGCGGTCATCCAATTTCGAATTGATACATGCTCAGGATAATATTAACGGAAGAGGTTGGAAAACAAGAGTGCGTAGAAATTTACAAGCAGCTTTAGAGACCACAACATCCAATATGGCGGCAGAAGAACAAAGAGAGGAGCATAGGGCTTTGAGAGATTATTCGATGCTGAATATTAATGGATTGCAATCCAGTATAGCCAGGCCAACGATAATAGCCAATACCTTTGAAATAAAGCCGGACACTATTCAAATGGTGCAGAATTCGGTACAGTTTGGGGGTGCTGCTACAGATGATCCTATTGAGCATCTATTGAGATTCATTGAAATATGTGACACCTTCAAATACAACGGGGTGACAGAGTATGCAATCAGACTTAGGCTATTTCCATTTTCATTGCGAGATAAAGCAAGAAGTTGGCTTCACTCTTTACCTTCGGGATCTATCACCACATGGGAGGACTTAGCACAAAAATTATTAGCCAAGTTTTTCCCAATGGCTAAGATTGCAAAGATGAGGACAACAATTTCCCAGTTTGAGTAGCAACAGGGTGAATCTTTATATGAGAGAGATATATGGAAATGCTAAGGAAGTGTCCACATCATGGCATGCTTGTAACGTCCATAAATTTTAAATTCCTTATTAATTAAATATGTGATTTAATTTTAATGAGTTAGTTTTTTGAGTCTATTAAAACCTTATGTGGTTATGTGAATTTATGAAATGATTAAAGGGAGTCACTAATAGTTTGTTTAAATTAGTGGACTAACCCTAAGATTTTAATATCAAAGAATTGATAAGATTATTAATAATTAAATATTCAATTTATTTGAATATGGTGGCAAGAGTTGAACATATTGAATAATTGTAATTATGAGTAATTAATTGATAATGTGTTAATTAATAATTATTATGAATAAATAATAATTAATGAGAAATAGATTAATAGTTTATAAAATGATTATATGTGTACTTGATTAATTTGTGCAATATAGTAAACCTTTATTATATGGTAGTTAATTATATATTTTATAATACAAGGTGGCACATTAATATGTCTATGTATTATATATATAGACTATATAGTAAGAGTTATTTGCATTCATGTGAGTTGCATAATAATATTGTTATATGATATGAAGTGTCAAGTAGTACAATAAAATCATAAGTGATTGTTAAACAGATATAATTAAATATATGTGTATCCCAGAAATTGGGAAAAGAAGTTATGTGTACACTGAATATATAATATTAAATAATGTTATTATATGCCTAGGTGAGTAGTAGAAATAATTATGGAACTACCTGGACAATAATACTTAACTGCGTGTATTTAATGTACATGGGTTATATAATGTGAGTACATAAATAATCCCCAAATTTCCTTGTGTAGTAGCATTTACACATTTATATTACATTATGGGAATTATAGTGTCCAAACCAAGTCTTAGTTGATCAAGTATACTGAGTTTTTCTTTCTTGTCCCAAAATGATTGTCACTAAGGTACATGAATAGTGACTTGAATCTAAATCATGTATTTTCCAAAAAGGCTATTGAATAGGTAATCATTTGATAAGTAAATGGTTGGTAAGGGTGGTTGATCAACTCTTAATTAACCAATGTATTGTTTCTTTGCACCATGAATCCAACCTTGGTGCAATGTGATTATCTAGTTCATGCTTCTTCTATAAATACAAGCTTCAAATTCAATTTTTGGTTATTTGTTAAGTCTTAGTTAGAGAGTCCTAAGTTGCTGAGCATTGTAGAAGCACACTCAGATTGTAGGAGGGCCAATTCAAGCTTGAAGAGGTATAAGTTCTAATTATATTCTTCAAATGGGTCTTGTTTGATTATTGGAATTTCTTGAATTCAATTGTTAATTGATATGAACAAGCATGTTATAAGGTGTTTACGGAGTTTTCTAATATGTATGAACACTTTAATAATGATTTGGAGCATGCTTGAATTGTTGGGAACCAATTTGGTTAAGGCTCTGCAAACAGTAGTCTCTGCCATCTCTGATCGATGCAGAGCCGCAGCCATTTTCGCCCTATTTGTACTAGGGTACAACGTAGCTGTGCCGTAACCCAAACTCAATTTTGTTTCTAGCATGGCGTGATTGCTACTTAATTATACTAGGGTGCGGCAGATAAGGCTGCACTGCACTCTACCACTACTAGTGTTTTCTGTTTAGTTTCTGATGTGCTGACTTGTTGGTACACTATTAGAGCGAGCTTGTAAATTGTTTTAACACACACATATAAGCACATGCATATATAATGAGCAAGTATTGCAATGATGGACACAACACTTGTGGTCTTGAAATGATATTTGTGATTTCAAAAGTGAACTTTGTCACGAACACATCATGTGCGCATTCTGACTTTATGAGTAAGATAATATGGTTTATAATGACATGAAATGCAAGACTAAAGTGGTTGAACACACTAGCATACATGATTGAAAGATTAGACTAGTTCAAAGATAAGAAACTTAAGACTTTTCAAAGTGAACCTTACCAAGACTTTTATCTAGTAAGTTTTGACTATTTGAACATGTGTATGTGACTTTATTATATGTTGTAAATGCATGAGAGTTATATGTTAAGATGCCTTGTATGTACTAAGTTGACTTAATGTTAAATTCAAAGAAAATTAGAATGAGGAAGCTAATGTCATCAAGAAATGAGTAAAGTACATTATGACCATGCAAGCATGTATATTAGGACTCATTATGTCTATAGATATATTGGCATGAACATCGTTTAGTTAATGTATGGTTTTCACTTATTCACACATAGTCATAAAAAGGGAAATTTCTAAAATATGAACTATTTGAGTAAAGTATACATGTGTTGTATATATATACAAACATGACTATTGAGTATTGAATGATCAAGTTGTAAGGCTCAAATGATTACATGACCTTGTTATGTTTTAATGACATATAAATTGTAAGTAAACTTGTGATAGTGAAGTCAAGTATGGTCATGTGTTATATATGAAAAATTGGCATGTATGTATGTTAAAATACATGTATAATTAGTGTGTTAGAGTTAGACTGAAGTTAGGAGAGCAGAAGCTCAACCTTGATTTGGCAAAGGGACAACGCAGCTGTGCCATCCCTAAGCCTAGACCAGGCGCAGCTGCGCCATCCTGCAGTCACGAATAGATTCTGTTCTTGGTTCTGAAATTTAAGACATGCTTATATAATTTTTTTATCTTGTAATATGTGACCAATGTTCCATATAACGTGTTAAGAAGCATGCTATGTGAAGACTTGAGTATTTTAAGTGTAGACTCATAATGGTTTACAAATACTAATTGAAAAGACCGACTTGTTAATGTTAGGTCGTTTCAACGTAAGTAATTAAAGCTAGAATTAATTGTAGCTGAGCAAACATGCAAGTTTCTATGAACTTCACTCTTTGATTGTGCAAGTTTTCCTGAATTCTTACTCTTTTATTGAGAAAGCTTCCCTAACCTTACTCAAATTTATATTGAGCAAGTATTCAAACACTATTTTATTGTGTTGCAATGTTTCCTAACTTACACAACTTTGTTTGTTGTGAAAGTTTCTTATCCTTCTAATATTGTATTGAGTTAGGTTATTGTTGAATTGAAAGTTATTCATTTAAGCTTGAATATTATTTCTAAACATGCTATTAAGTGGTTTAATTATCTTACAATTATTCCACATCGACATTATTGATATTCGCACTTAGTGAACTTGAGTTCGTACAGTCTTGGACTTGTACATCATTTAAAGTTCAAATAATTCTTGATCTATGTGAGATAGAGTTTGAACCTTTGTTCGGTCAGACAAGCGTATGAAGCTTTATAAAAGCTATCCAAACCTATTGAGGGTAAGGATTCTTAGACTGAAAGAACACCCCTTTCTATGATAGGGGAGTACCAGGTATCTAATAAAAGATACACAGAGCAGATTTAAATGTTATGCATATACATAGAGTACGTGAGGCTGATCCCCTCATGCACTTATTCTGTAGCCAGTATCCAAAGGGTCAATTAGCTAATGATTCCATTGGAGTGTTATAGTTCAAAGTCTATTTGACTAGCAGTTATTCTAAAAGCAATCATTATCTTTGCTTGCGATATTCATATTGTTGAATCCTTCAGATATTCATATTGTTGAATTTATTTTCAGTTATTTTTCTATTCATCATGATATATCCTTATTGTTGGATTTAAACTTGTTGGGTAAACTTGTTGCTCATTCTTGCTATATCATGAATTATATTGCAGCTAAGCCCGAGACCTTAGGGAAGGACAAGGGTAAAGAAAAGATGTAGAGTAGTGGCAAGGAACAGACTTTACCTTATGCCTAGTTAAAAATTTCTATTGTGTAATATGAACCCCAATATTTATTTTAGGGTATGTTTGTAAGATGATATTAAGGTTATCGTATCTTGGGACTAGTAACACCTTTTGAATGAATGATGTACGTTTATTATATTCCGCATTTTCGTTATCGTATATTGTTTAGAGGTGGATGTTAGTATTTTATCGTGATGACCGAACCGGGGTCAGAGGACCCGGATTCAGGGGCGTCAGAATGTCGGATTGGATGGTTATTAACACATTTTATAATGGATTGGGATGGCAGTCAAGGCCTATTATAGATGCAGCTGCAGGAGGAGCTTTATGGGAGAAGAGCTATGAAGAGGCCTATAATCTTATTGAGACGATGGCAGCCAATGATTTCCAAAATCCTACAGCCAGGATGCCACAGCCCAAAGTTGCAGGTTTGTTAGAAGTGGATGCTATCACTTAATTGTCAGCACAGATGGCATCCATGGCGAAGAAAATTGATTCATTGGCAGAGACTAAGGCAAAGACAGTTGCTTTTGTGTGTGAGATATGTGCAGGGTCACTTTTAACTGACCAATGTACTATCAGTTCGGAGTCTGTACAATATGTGAGCAACTATCGGAAATATCAAGGTTAATTTCAGAACACATACAACTCCAACAACCACAATCATCCAAATTTCAGTTGGTCGAATAACCAAAGCAGTCAACAAAGTCAGTTTCAACCACAAAATCAATTTCAGTCACAGTCGGCTCAGCAACAGTTGCACCAAGACCACCATATCCACCTGGATTTTCTCAACAACAACATCATACACCACCTGCACCTCAGCAAGAAAAGAAGTCAGAGATGGAGGAGATGATGATGAAGTACATGGAAAATACGGAAGTGATGATTAAAAGCCAAGTAGTGGCTATCAAAAATCTGGAAACTCAAATGGGTCAGATGGCTAACATGCTTAACAACAGACCACAGGGTTCATTGCCAAGTACCACAAAGGCCAATCCTAGAAGAGAAGGGAAGGAACAATGTCATGAAATTACACGTAGGCCTGGGAAACAAGTTACAGAAAATCAGAATGGCACGCCCGCGCCACTTTTTACAAAGGGAAGACGCGCGGCCGCGCAGTAAAGAAATTTTGTCTGATGAGAAATTAAAGAATGAAGGTTCTGAACAACAGCAAGAAGAGAAGAATAAAGAAGGTTCATTTGAGAAGCCCGTGAATAAAATACCAATAGTTCGCCATCTTGTTCCTTATCCACAGAGATTACATAAGCAGAGGGAAGACAAGCAATTTAGTAAGTTCTTGGAGGTATTTAAAAAGCTGCAGATTAACATACCCTTCGTTGAGGCAATGGAACAGATGCCTAGTTATGCAAAGTTTATGAAGGGTATCTTGTCAAGGAAGAAGAGATTAGAAGATTTTGAGACAGTGTCCTTGATGGAGGAATGAAGTGCAGTGCTTCAACACAAATTACCTCCAAAGCTGAAGGATCCAGACAATTTTACAATACCATGCACAATTAGAAAAATGAGCTTCAGTAAATGTTTATGTGATCTTGGGGCAAGTATCAATTTGATGCCTTTATCAGTATTTAATCAGTTGGGATCGCCGGCTCCAAGGCCGAGAAATATTTCTTTACAGGTAGCTGACAGGTCCATCACTTATCCATGGGGAATTGTTGAAGATGTTTTGGTGAAAGTGGATAAATTCATCTTTTCGGCTGATTTCATCATTTTAGATTATGAAGAAGATAGAAGTATACCAATCATACTTGGAAGACCATTCCTAGCTACAGGAAGAACCTTGATAGACATTCAGAAAGGAGAACTCACAATGCGTGTTCATGATCAGGAAGTTACTTTCAACGTATTCAAGGCAATGAAATTTCCAACAGATGAAGAGGAATGCTTCAAGGTTGATTTGGTGGAAAAAGTGCTAAATGATGAAGTAGAGACTTTGGTGGATCATGAACCATTGAGAAGTGTTATTGCTGGAAATTCAAAATTAAATGATGAGGAGATTGAAGAGCTTGTGCATTTTCTTAATACAACTCCACAATTCAGAAAATTCAAAACTCCTGTTGAGCCATTAAAGAAAGTTGGAGAGTCATCAGTGAAATTGAAGCCATCTCTTGAGACACCTCCAGAACTTGAGTTAAAATCACTTCCAGACCATTTGAGGTATGTGTTTTTAAATGAAAATTCAAAATTACCTGTGATTATTTCTTCTGCACTAACATCTTTTCAGGAAGAGAAACTGCTATGAGTTCTTAGAGAGTTCAAGTCAGCTATTGGATGGACTATAGCAGATATAAAAGGGATCAGCCTATCTTTCTGTATGCACAAGATCCTACTAGAAGATGATAGCAAGCCTTCGGTGAAACAACAAAGAAGAATTAATCCAATCATGAAGGAAGAGGTCAAGAAGGAAGTATTGAAATGGCTGGATACAGGCATTATTTATCCGATTTTAGATAGTTCGTGGGTGAGCCCAGTACAATGTGTACCAAAAAAGGTGGTATGACCGTGGTTTCTAATGAGAACAATGAGTTGATTCCAATAAGAACAGTGACGGGGTGGAGAGTCTACATGGACTACCGCAGGCTTAACAAAGCTACAAGGAAAGATCACTTCCAACTTCTATTTATCGATCAGATGTTGGATAAACTAGCAGGTCACGAGTTTTATTGCCTTCTAGACGGATATTCAGGCTACAATCAGATTGTTATAGCTCCAGAGGACCAAGAAAAGATAACCTTTATATGTCTGAATGGTACTTTTGCTTTCAGAAGGATGTCTTTTAGTTTATGCAATGCTCTAGTCACCTTTCAAAGATGTATGATGGCTATTTTTTCAGATATGGTGGAACAAAATGTGGAGGTATTCATGGATGATTTCTCAGTATTTGGGGATTCTTTTTATTTATGTCTTGATAATTTGGTGATGGTTTTGAGAAGATGTGTTGAGACGAACATCGTATTGAATTGGGAAAAGTGCCATTTTATGGTATAAGAAGGAATAATTCTGGGACATAAAGTGTCGAAGAAGGGACTTGAAGTGGATAGAGCTAAATTAGAGACTATTAAAAATTTGTCGCCACCAACTTTAGTAAAAGGTTTTCGAAGTTTTCTAGGACATGCAGGCTTTTACAGCGGATTCATAAAAGACTTCTCTAAGATAACTAAACCACTTTGCAATTTATTGGAGAAAGATGCACAGTTCAAATTTGATGAGGATTGCGTGTCTGCATTTGAGCACTTAAAGTGGAGGCTAACATTAGCACCAGTCATTACAGCACCAGATTGGGACCTACCATTCAAATTGATGTGTGATGCCAGTGATTATGCTGTGGGGGCTATTTTGGGACAGCGAAAGGAAAAGATTTTTCATGTGATATACTATGCAAGCAAGACCCTTAATGATGTGCAGTTAAATTATACCACCACAGAGAAGGAATTATTGGCAGTTGTGTATGCTTTTGATAAGTTCCGAGCGTATCTGATTGGTACGAGGGTGATAGTGTACAGGGATCATGCGGCAATTCGATACTTAGTGGCAAAGATGGATGCAAAACCTTGTTTGATCAGATGGATACTACTATTGCAAGAATTTGATTTAGAGATCAAGGACAGAAAGGGAACTGGGAACCAAGTGGCGGACCACTTATCTCGACTAGAGAATCTGGGAAGGGAGGCAGATGACAAAATTATGATTAATGAATCCTTTCCAGATGAACAGTTGTTTGTGAAAAAAGGGGAAGTGCCATGGTTTGCAGACTATGAAAACTACTTGGTAAGTAAGATGGTACCTTCTGACTTGGTTGGTCATCAAAAGAAGAAATTCTTACATGATGTTAAGTGGTTTATATGGGATGATCCATATTTGTTCAAACAATGTGCTGATCAGATGATAAGGAGATGTATTCCATATAGTGAGACAAAGGGGATTTTGCAGGATTGTTATGTGTCTTTATATGGTGGTCACTACAGTGGAGAGCGAACAACGGCTAGAGTGTTACAAGCAGG
Organism: Panax ginseng; assembly: GCA_020205605.1. NCBI lineage: Eukaryota > Viridiplantae > Streptophyta > Magnoliopsida > Apiales > Araliaceae > Panax > Panax ginseng. The sequence continues at coordinate 113,014,370 of CM035128.1, read as the reverse complement.
ATTCTACTGGCCCACAATTTTCAAGGATGCTTATAGTGTCGTCCAGAGATGTGACAGATGTCAGAGAGTTGGGAATATTTTGAAAAGGAATGAAATGTAATTGAATACAATCCTTGAGGTGGAAATTTTTGATGTTTGGGGGATAGATTTCATGGGTCCTTTTGTTTCTTCATGTGGAAATCTATACATCTTGTTAGCAATTGATTATGTGTCAAAGTGGGTGGAAGTGGCATCTCTTCCAATGAATGATACCAAAGTTGTCCTAAGATTTTTACAGAGGAGTATTTTCACGAGGTTTGGGACTCCAAGGGCTATCATTAGTGATGAAGGCAGACATCTTTGTAATAGGCAGTTCACAGCTCTGTTGGCTAAGTATGGGGTGAATCATCGCATTTCTACAACTTATCATCCTCAAACTAATGGCCAAGTAAAGGTTTCAAATCGTGAAGTTAAGAGAATTCTGGAGAAAGTTGTGAATCCCATAAGAAAGGATTGGTCATTAAAGCTTGATGATGTTGTATGGGCATATAGGACTACTTATAAAACTCTGTTGGGTATGTCACCTTTTTAGCTGATTTATGGCAAAACATGTCACCTTCCTATGGAGCTTGAGCATAAGGTATATTGGGCGATTAGGAAGCTCAATTTTGATTTGAAAGCTGCAGGAGAAAAATGCCTACTCCAACTCCATGAGTTGGACGAATTCAGATTACAGGCGTATGAAAACTCAAAGTTGTACAAGGAAAAGGTGAAGAAATGGCATGATCGCAAGATCATAGAGAAAGTATTTGAGCTGGGACAAAAATTTTTGCTGTTTAATTGAAGACTTGAACTTTTCCCTGGGAAGCTCAAATCAAGGTGGTCAGGGCCATCACAGTGAAGACAGTTTTTCCACATGGTGTTGTGGAAGTGTTCGATAAATTCCCAAACAAGCCGTTCAAAGTGAATGGACAGCGGCTAAAGCATTATTTTGGGGGCGAGGTTGACAGACAAAAAGTAACCTCAATTCTTTCTTCAACATGAAATGTCAGAGAGAGTCAAGCTAATTGACTATAACTTAGCGCTTGATGGGAGGCAACCCATTATTTATATCTTTATCTCTTGTTTATTCTATTTAGATTGTTTTTGTTAGTTTATTCTCATACTTAGTTGTGATAGTTTGATTAGTTTTGCATAAGTACCGTGGGAGCTAAATCTGCATATAATTATGTTTGAGCATAACATAGAAAGTATGGTGTTAAGATAGTCATTCTTGCTTATTCAGTAGTTCATGCTTTGATATTATTAATTGGTGTTTGTGTAGGTGTATTGGAATGGATTCATCACTGTTTTGATATATTTGAGATGCAGATTGATATTGCAGGATGCGGGTCATGCGGCTGCGCCATGAAAGCCTTAAAAAATCGCGCGCCTGTGCTACAAGTCTGTAGAAAGAGCAGTCGCGTGCCCGCGCCATGTCCCCATTCAGAACACACGCGACCACGCACGACACTAGGTTTTGAATTTTTTTTTAGAATTTTAAAGACGTGTCTTGTCCCATATCTCATATCATTTGAAATAGCAGAGTATGTATCTCATTCTTCTCCTCAACACGCACGACTCTTCCTTCCCAAACCGTTCCAATTCGAAGGTGTAACATCTCATCCCACTACGTGTTTATCGCATCAGTTCTCCTGCCCACGTTCAACATCTTCACTGATAAAACTGGGGTTTTCAGTGGGTGTGAGGAATACTAGGTTTGGGGTTCTCTGTTCAGCAGATATCACAATTCCATCAAGCAAGTTTCTATTCTTCCTCATCAAATACAAATGGGTCCAAAGCGTTCTCGCTCTCGCACTCCTGAATCATCTTCTGCAAGTAGCCAAAGTGGTGATAATGTTAATTTTTCTAAGTTTGTCAACTTGGATGCTCAGATAGAGTACTATCGCATTGTGGGAAAGTCATTTATTTGCGAGAGAGGATTCAAGCTAGATGCGCAGGACGGATAGTTAGTACAGATGATTAAGGAAAAGTATTGGCATGGCGTGTGCTCTACGCCACTGGCTGAACGTATGGCCATTGTGCGGGAGTTTTATGCTAATGCACAGGATACGATGAATGGTTTTTCTTTCGTTCGGGGAATTCAAGTGGATTATAGACCGAGAGCTATTCGTGGAGTGTTCAACTTACCCAACCCTCCGGTTGGATGAATGAATTGGGTGGAGGCAGAACGTATGGAGACAGACTTGGATGTTGTTAGTGTTGATTTATGTATTCCAGGGACTTAGTGGACATGCACTCTTGGCACTAATCAACCCAAGACCTTTTCGACTTCAACTCTCAACCGCTATGCAAAGGCTTGGAATCTCTTTATGTGTGACAAACTCATGCCATCATCTCATCAGCATGATATTACAGTTGAAAGAGCAATTATATTATAGGGAATTATTGTGGGAAAAGATATCGATGTTGGACACTTAATTAATCAGAATATGATGAGATATATGTGAGGAAGTACTACGGGAAGTATACCACATGCATCAATTGTTACTCATTTGTGTGCTAAGGCATGCGTTAGGTGGACGGATGAGCAATTGCAGTACCCAAGCTAGGACATTACTCATGCCACAATAGTGAGATTCAAAGATTGGCAAGGGGGTACTCCGCACCCAAGAGGAAAGGGTTTCATCCTTCATCCCGCATCGTCTACACAATAATCGCAGCCCTCTAAAATGGATGAAGCAGGAACGTCAACCCAAGCCACTACTGCTACTGGAGATCGACAACTCTGAAGGTTGGATGCTATGTACGACAATTTTGCAGCATTTGCTACCGGTTTGATAAGGTCGCTAGCGGAGGCGTTTGTGCAGCAGGGGACTATGCTCGAGTGGCCATAATTTGGGACAGTCGTGCCAGTTCCACCACTGGATTCACCACCCGAAGAGGGTGGTGCAGCTGATCAGTAGGGGAGTTCTTCTAACCTTATACCTTCATTCATTGGGACAATGAATATTTTAAGTTTGGGGGAATTGAGTAGTAGGGTAGTTGTATGTAGTGTTTGCATGTTAGTTTAAATTTTGTATGTTATTTTGCATGTTTATGTGTTAGTAAATAATTGCAGAAAATTTTTCTGTTTTTAGTCATTATTATATGTGTTACTTTATGTTAGTTGCATGTCTCGCATTTCTAGCTTTGTGGAGTTTAAGTCTAGCCAATGATGAAATTGAATTTTGAAGGATTGTTGAGTTTAATGGATAACATGAGCTTAGATATAATGTTTTATATGATGTAATCCATGGATGTTGTTTAGATATTTTCAGTTTGCACTGACGTGTTCACAAATTCTTGTAGGTATAAGATTTATGTGTTGTATTGCTTGATAGAAAATGTGGTTTTTAAAGATAGCATTATGTGGAAAATGGACTTAGACTATGAAAACATTGATAATCAAGCTTTGGGAACACATGGGTATGCTGTATAAAAATAATCTATCTTGAAACCTTCTTAAGCTGAATTATTGACTCCTTGGAAGGGGCGAGATGGAGCGTAAAACGTACTCGCTGTATAAAAAAAATATAGCAATAAACACCGCGGGAAAGAGCGAAAATCGCCCTCTTGAGTAAAAATAAAGCAGTTTAAACCCATTGTTGAACCTTAGTTTGTATTAATGTGTTACAGTAGTTTTTGTTGCATTAGTATACATGGATCTTGATTTAGAATGTAATTTTCTATTTATATCAATCTAGCATGTGTATTCTTTGATTTAGTCATGTTTTGATGAACACAACACACACACACACACAGCATCTTTATATCAAGTATGGGTTATTTGAGTGTATGATATTATGTCTATAGCTTAGTTTGAATTTTTATTCTTGAATGTGGATAATTCGCTAAGGCATTGTGAATTAGAATTCTATTTTAGCTGAAAAAAATGTGGGACTCATTTGCATCGTAATCTAATTGCATAGCATGTAGTTGCATTTTCATTATTTAATGTTATATGCATTGCTTGAGGTCAAGCAATAGTTCAAGTTTGGGGGTATTTGATAAGTAGGTTTTATACCTACTTATTGGATATCAATTCACGAGAATTATGCTTATTTCAAGTAGATTTTAGTATGTTTTTAGTTTCATTTTATGTTTATTTTGCATTACTTGTAATTAGAACTCCTATGGTATGGAAATGCAGGAAATGGCATAGTTCAACATTGGCAAGGTGGTATGAGACTAGAAAAGGCATGGCAAGTGGAACGTGTGTAGACAAGGAACTAAGCATTGATGAAGGACCAACAACAAGCAGAAGAACAACAAGCAATAGCGGCGAACATCGATGTCATGCGTAACCACGAGAAGTCGCCGCACAAGACAAATTTAAATGTTTGAATTTACGCATATGCACATCCATCACCTCTAGAAGCTAAAATCGCATACACGTGCTTGCTCGCTACTGTTTTATCTTGTGACCTCGCACTGCGCCGCCTGAGTCCTCTGAAGTCGCTTTTGTTGACTTATTTTTAAATTTGAAATTTGAAGCGCTTGAGCTTATCTAAACTATTCTGGTTGGCACCAGACGTGGATTATGGTTTTTTTATTAGTATTCATTAGAGTAATTAGGTTTCTAAGCTGAGTTTTTGGAAACTAGTTCTAGAGAGGGTTTGATTATAATTTTAAGATTTTCTACATCTTCTCTTGAATTCAGTTATTAAATAATCAGTCATTTCATTCTTGGAGATTATTGGCGATTTAGACAGCACTTTGGAACGAAATCTACAATTGGGTTTAATCAATTCTATCTTCTCTCTCAATTGTGATATTTACTTTCCATGTGTTGCTATAATCCCATAATGATTTTCGGTTCAAAAATGAACTAAACCCCATTATGGGATTCTAATGGATTTTGACATGTAGTCTATAATTGTTTACCTAATTGTTTGATTGTATGTTTATCTGTGGATTATCTATTCTGATTGAGCATATTATATGAATGTTTGATCGCCATTCATCATGTGTACTTATATGGAATTGAAAAATGACATGTGAGTATGGTATAATCATGATAGCATGCGCTTATGAGGCTGAAATGTTTAGCTTCATATTTCGTGAACCAGATAGAAATATACTGTTTCACCATGTGTAGTAATATAAGGCATGTGCTTCAATTCATTATTCCTGCAATTTCACATAGAAATATAGTGATTTTGGTAATATTGTCGATTACATGATTTCTATCACATGTGGAGGTTATGTAAGAAGGTCATAATTCATTGAAAAATTGTTATGTCTATTTCTGTGCTCTTGGCTAATTTTCCATGATAAATGTACAATCTTGCATGATGGTAATATTTAGATGAAGTATGAAATGAAGTTAGAATCCCATTATTTCCAAATTTGATTCATTATTCTAGTATTATTCTTTTATTCATTATTTGAGTTTAGATTAATTTAAAATTGTGAGTATTCATTTAAGCATAGAAAGATAGTGATACAATTGATGTATAACAATTTAATTTTAAAACCTTTCTCCGTGGATCGATACTTTTCTTACTCTGTACTACTTGTTGACCCATGTATGCTTGCATGAGTTAGAGTCCTTTTGTTAAAACTAAAAAGGAGGCAACACAATCCATGGTGTAGAAGGTAAACACACTGCTTAACTAAGAGTAGTTTAACTACCCACCATCACCCATCCTTCTAGCCAATGATTACAGCTTGAAGTTACGTAATTAGGCTATAGGTTACTGTTCATGTACTGTTGGAGCAACTGATGAGCTTAATTCTCAGCAACGTGATTAATTTGTTCAGTTTAGTTACTTTAATTCCCAAAAATGTAATTTTAATGTACAATTGTTACCATATTAGGAAAATTAGGGATCATTTATGTACTCACATCATATAATCCCTGTACATTAGGTACACATAATAAAATAACGCAGTTAGGTATTATTGTCTGGATATCTCCCATAATTATTTTCACTACTCACCTAACCACATTATTCAATATTAAATGTTCATTTTACACTTGTAATTCCTTTCCCAATTTCTAGAATGCACAAATATTTAATTATTTTTGTATTAAAGTTACATATGATTTCGTTGTACTACTTGGTACTTCATGTCATTAGAATGTACTCTTATCATATGATTTTATTCATGTCACACATTACAATAATGTTTCATTCCATTTCTACAGTAATAACCAACTTATCCTGTGATCGCCACTGGCCTTGGTTGTGTCGATTTTTATCTTGCTAGGAGGGTGGGGTTGCACCGGTCCCTGGCAGTGCCAAACTGGTTTAGCTCTAAGCCAGTTCCGACCTCTATCACCACACTAGTTTTATATGACATGAATTAACTTCCATATTGGTGATATTACTAGTTAGAAGCTTATTCATTCCATATATGGAATCACATAATTACACGTAATTACTCTTCCTCTTAGTAACTATATCTCTTTTGATTCACTTAGTGAAATTCCTCATTCCTCATTATGCCACACAATGCATTTCACAATTCTCAATCCTGATGTACATTCAATTTCCACTAATTGAATTACTCATCTCATTACACATCAATATTTATATTCAAATAAATATTTATTTTCTTATTATATTAAAATAATTATTTATTCATGAATTTCATGGTTCTTACATTCTTCCCCCTTATAAAAATTTCGTCCTCAGAATTGGTACAAGGTTACACAAATAAATGTGAATAATCCATTCGCATCTTATCTTCTAATTCCCATGTGGCCTCCTCGGCATCGTGGTTTCGCCAAAGCACTTTTACTAAAGATATACTTTTATTTCTCAATGTCTATTCTTTCCTATCTAATATCTGGAGAGGAATTTCTTCATATGCCAGATTCTTCTCTACTTGAATGGCTCGTAAGAAATCACGTGTTTGTAGTTAGGCTTGTACAGACGCAACACGAAGATGTGAAACACATTATGGATGTGCTCCAACTCAGGTGGTAATGCAACTTTGTACGCCACTTCTCCCACTCGCTTCAGTATCTTAAATGGTCCTATGAACCTCAGACTTAATTTTCCATTCTTACCAAATCATATTTTTCCTTTTCAGTGAGATACTTTTAAGAAAACGTAACTTCCGACTTCAAAGTCATTTTCCTGTTGATTCAAGTCTGCGTATTTCTTCTGGCGATCTTGTGCAGCTACTAATCTAGCTCTTATCAATGTCACCACATCTGCGGTTTATTGAACTAATTCCGGCCCTAGTATCTTTCGTTCTCCAACTTCATCCCAACACAACGGTGTTCTACATTTTCTTCCGTAAAGAGCTTCGTATAGTGGCATGCCTATACTCGCATGGTAACTATTATTATAAGAGAATTCCACTAAGGGTAGGTGATCGTCCCAACTTCCTTTGAAGTCCATCACGCAAGTTCTAAGCATGTCCTCCAACGTTTGTATCGTTCGCTCACTTTGCCCGTCTTTCTGCGGATGATAAGCGGTACTTAACCTCAATTGGGTTCCCATCCTCTCTTGTAAGCTTTTTCAGATTTTTGACGTGAAACGCGGATCTCGGTCAGAGACAATAGATACCGGCACACCATGTCGTGTGTAATAACCTGGGATTTCAAATAATCTAAATTTTATGAATAATTTTTTTTTATATTGATATTGATTGTTAATATTGTACTATGTATCTGTGATACAAGTCTCGAGATATAGTCAATTTGTGTATTGACTGAGAAATAAGAGTAGAGTTATGCTTAACTGAGAATTTAAAACCCTAACCCTAAGTTCGGATGGGGAATTGATAGAAAATATAATTAAAATAATTATATTGATAAGTACGCGTTTGTACTGTATAGAAATTTTGATCAATGGTTGATAGGATAAGGTTTAAAATTTGTAAATCCTAATAAGGGATTAGAAACCATAATCTCAGGTTTAGAAACCTAACGCTCCGTTAGGAACCCTAATCGTATGTTGGGAAACCCTAATTTTAAATTTGGGAATCTTAAACCCTAATTAAAAAACCCTAACCCTAATTAGTAAACCCTAATATGATTGATAATCTTTAATGTAATTAGGAAACCCTAATTATATTTTTATTATCTTAATTTCCTATTTTCAAAACCCTAATTTGAAAATCTTGGAAACTAATGTTGTAAAACCTAAGGGTTAGAACCTTAGGGTTAAACCCTAAGGGTTTGGACAAATGTCAAGTATGCCATTAAAATTAAAATACAAATGACCAAATTGCCCTTTTTCATTCTTTAATAAGCTAACTTGCAAATTTAGCCAAGATTAGAGTTGGTGACCAACTATTGTTAACTTTGTGACTTATGAAATCCAACAAAATTAGCCAACACATCAGATCTTTGCATTACATCATGATATATATAGATTTGGGAGAGAGAAAGTTCACCAAATTTGAACATTTGCTATCCAACTCTTAACCAACACCTTCTCTCTCTCCTAACATCCGAAAATATCAAGTGAATCAGTCACAAAATAAACCCTAGAAACACTAAAATCAGTAGGAGAAGGAAAGATCATTGAATCTTCAAGAGAAAGGTATAAAGCCCTCAGCCCTTTCGATCTTGTATGTTATGTTCAATTTTGTGTTTAGGTGTTTAGATTTGTGTTAGAAGATGTTTTATGGTGATCTATGTTTTTATAACACAGATCCATAGCATCAAATGCTTTAAAAATAAAGTTTTTCAAAAATTGTCCATGAACCTAAAAATGGTCTGATAAGCTACTGTCAGGAGCCATAAATCTCTGTCTATTAATGATTCTTGATGTTTTAAGTTTTGGATCTATAGTTTGATATGTCTTCTTTGTTCTGCAATTGAAATCACAGTCATTGGATGTCTAGATTTCATGTTATAATCGGTCAAAACCCGTTGACCGGGCATGACCAGACGAATTCTGGGTAACCCAGAAATTCGTTTTAAGTGTCTGACAGTGTTTTGGAAGGCTTTGATCTGTCAGTGTTTAACTTTTATGTTGATGTTATGATAACCAGTGTGTAGCCTAATATTTGGACTTGAGATTTATATCTTTAGATCTCTTAAACAATACATATGTTGGTAGTGGGACACCCCCAAATCTAGGTACTTTATTCCCACAAGATTTGGTGCTTACTATCCAAACATTCATATTATCTATCCAAATAAAATAATATTTAAACCATAACTCTCCCTTTAAATAGGGTTACATCATTAAGTTCAAAAACATCCCAGGTTATCTAACCTTAAAACATCATTCAAGTGCGGAATTAAATTATTACATTACATCATTATTAAATGTCTATGATCATAATAGTAATCAAAAGTACAAATCAGCATCACTTGTACATTTTTTCCTTTCCTTTGCTAGTTGAAGGTTCATCTACCTTCTCAACTTTAGCTGCAATGAGTATATAAATATGCAAGAGTGAGCAAAATAATTGCTCACTAGATATAATAATGAATCAACAGGAGAATAACAATAATATCTGCTAACAAATAGGCTCATCAAAACTGGATGGTACTCTAACAATGATAATCAAAAACTGAAATCCAAAATATGGAATATATATAACTGAGGGTCATAAGACCATAAACTATGTCCACAGTTGTGAGTAATCTTTCAACTCCAACTTTAACAGTCATAAGACTATAAGGACTCCTCGTACTTAGGGGGATCAACCCTTCGTACAATGTATTGTGCACAAAAATTTTAACGCTACGCGTAAGTTATCCCCTAATAATAATAGGGTTGCTCATCTCAGTATTTAGAGTACAAGTTCGCACCAAAGAAAGTTTGGTTTGGATAAGCTATCAAGGGTAATTTGAAGTTTAACGAACATCAACTAGAGGACTAGTTGAATCAATAGTGTTTGATAATCACAACATAACATAGACAACTGAGAATCATAGATGAACTGATTATACATATTCAACTCATGCTTGAAATAACTATAGAGCATAAGTATTCAATAAAACGAATAAAATGGTAAACCTTTGCTTGAACAATAAATAACCTAAGGTTAGAGTTGTATAACATTAGAAATGAAATTACTGAACATACATTAACTGATAGCAAGCAGGAAACTAAAAACTTGCCCAACGTGGTATTAATTCATGCAAGGATTAAAAAGAGTTCGATAATAGAGACGAGAGTTCAAAACTACGTACATTGTACAATAATAGAACTTAAGAAACTTGCTTAACTATAAACAAGTTAGAAAGAATAAACCAAATGAGAATTTCAAAAAACATTAGAGTTAAAGTTCACTTGAATAAATGTTAGAAACAATTGAATTATTCAACAATAGCCAAGATAGAAAGATTACACAATCAAAAGAATAAAGTTACACAATATAGTAATAGAACTAACTCAACGAAGGTGTAGAGTTAGAAACTTTCTCAATGTAAAAAGATAGGGTTTAGAAACTTGCCTTGAGCATAAGCTACAATATTAAACTCACGTTCACCTACACATTGGTTTAGAACCACATTAACTATTAGATATGCTAGCATACCAAAACATGTTCATTTCTAGCTAAATTTATCATTTAAGCACAAGTCCTTCATTACCATTTACATTTATGAAAATCCAAGTGTTTTACTTCGCAACGCTTGTCTAACGCTCATTATGTACACAAAGTTACCACATAACGCGTTCTCGATTTACTAACCATTTTTACAACTTTGAACTTACTAACCCCAATTCACTATGTTATGTTAACCTTAACATTACACATTTAACAGACTAACATAATTTCAGACCATGATATGACGCTAACCCAAGACTGCAGTAGCAGCAGAAAATCGGAATCTCAAACCAGTGTATGGCGCAGCTGAGCCATACAAAGGCTTGGGACCCAAAGCACGATTCGCCATTTTTGCCTTGGCACCAGCCAGCAATTGCTTGATATCGATTGTGAATCTGCAGAAGAAGGCTAATGAACGATGGCAGAACTTTAGTCCAACAAACACAAATTTTACCCACCAAACAGTGATAATAACACGTAAAATAATTATACATGTATCATAAACATGATTTCTCACCTATTCAATCACTTAGCACAATTTAACAACAATTAAAACTATTTTAATTTCTCAATTTTTATGTTTTTCATATAAAACTACATTTTTGATATTCATCCCAAAAATTATCACTGTGAATTCATTACATGATCAAATCATCTCATTCAAATTTCATTATGTTCGTATCTCAATGAACTATCATATACAAGCTTCAATTTATACTTTCACATACAAATTGGCCATTAAAATTGATACTTACATAGCTACATATGAAAACATATATATACTGATAAAATTTCTACTGATATCTGAAATTAGCCGAAATTAGCATGTGATTATTGTTTAAACATAATATCTAATCATCATAGACACATGCAATCATCATAAGTAATTCAAGAACATCAATTCTAAACACATAAAATTCACAAAGTATGAAAATTGTTGTCGTAATATTCATATATATGCTTATAATATTAAAGTTGTAAAACATACCTTCAATTACAAATGCAATCACTGCTAATCACTTGAATTTGCTGTGAAAATTCGTAACTCTCTCAATTTTCTCTGCTAACCTCTAACAATTCTCTTCTCTTCTCTCTTCTTAGTAGACTATCTCTAAGTTAAGCGTAAACAAATAAACTGATATATCCATAATACCTATACTAAATATATCGGTTACCAACTAATAAACGTATCTATTATAATTATATTATATTTATTATTTTTAATTTATTTTATTTATTTGATTTGATTTTCAAAAACTAGAAATCTCAAAAGCCATAAGGCTTGTTTGGCAAAAAACCCTTTAAATTTTAAAGAGTTAATATATTAAGCCTTGTTTGGCAAAACTAAATTAAACCCTTTTTAATTTATTTTAATAAACACTTTAGTTTATAATTATAATTACATACTATATTTTATATAAATATTTCCCACTTTATCAAATACCACAAAATTATAATGAATTATAATTTCATGTTATAATTTTTTTTATTTGATAATTTAATATATCATACCATATTAAACTATTAATCACAATATAACACACCTCAGATATTATAATACACATCTCTAAATTATAAATTAATTTAATTTAGAAATTCTCTAATAAATTTAGATTCATCAACCAGCACATCAATAAAATATTTATTTAACAATAAACACCTCAAATAGTATTTATATAACTCAATAAATATTTAAATTACAATTAGAAATTCTGGATCGTTTCATCCTTCCCTCCTTATAAGGATTCTGTCCCCAGAATCACAATTCAAACAATCAAATCGTCACATTCTCTCCTACTTACAAAGATTCTGTCCCCATAATCAAAGACACAAACTAAACAAATAACTCAGGGTAATTCTTCATCATATCAGCTTCAAGTTCCCGCGTAGCCTCTTCGACATTGTGGTTCCTCTATATCACCTTCACAGAAGGTATCACTTTATTCCTGAGTACTTGTTCCTTCCTGTCGACTATCTGGATAGGAATCTCCTCGTAAGACAAATCTTTACTGAACTGCAATGGTTCATACTCAATCACATGCTTGTAATCGGGTTTATACAGTCGCAACACCGATACATGAAAAACATTGTGCACATGCTCTAATTCTGGAGGTAAAGCTACGTCATAAGCCACCTCTCCCACTCTGCGTAGAATTTCGTAAGGTCTAATAAACCTTGGGCTGAGCTTGCCTTTCTTGTCGAAACGAATCTTCCCCTTCCAAGGAGAAACTTTCAGGAATACGAAACTTCCTGCTTCAAATTCACGACTCTGCCTGTGTTGATCAGCATACTTTTTTTGTCGATCTTGAGCAGCTACCAGTCTTACTCTGATGAGTTTGACAACTTTCGCGGTCTGCTGAACCAGTTTTGGTCCTAATAGTTGATGTTCACTAACTTCATCCCAGCATAGTGGAGTTCTGCATTTCCTGCCGTATAACGCCTCATATGGCGACATACCAATGCTTGCGTGGTAACTGTTGTTGTATGCAAATTCCACCAACGGTAAATGATCATCCCAATTTCCTTCGAAATCCATTATGCATGCTCTAAGCATATCTTCAAGCGGCTGGATCGTTCTTTCGCTTTGCCCATCGCTTTGCGGATGATATGTTGTACTCATTTTCAATTGCGTTCCCATGCATTCTTATAGCCTCTTCCAAAAATTTGATGTGAACCTCGGATATCTGTCTGATACAATTGACACCGGAACTCCATGTCTTGAAACGATCTCTTTAACTATAGCTTTGCCAACTGATCAAGATTAAATCTAATCTTTATTGGCATAAAGTGTGCAGATTTCGTCAATCTGCCCACTATCACCCATATCACATCGTATCCTTTCTGAGTCGTTGGAAGACCTACCACAAAATCCATTGTAATATGCTCCCACTTCCATTCTGGTATCTCCAACGGTTGAAGTAATCTGCTTGGTCTTTGATGCTAGGCCTTCACTTTTTGACATGTCAAGCATTTTGCAACGCATTCTACAACATCTCTTTTCATGTTCGACCACCAAAAATGACGCCGCAAATCTTGATACATTTTCGTACTTCCCGGATGAATTGAATATCTTGAGCTATATGCTTCCATCAAGATGTCTACTTTAATATCCTGTACTGCTGGAACCCAAATTCGTCCCTCGAATCTTAGCATTCCCTCAGTATCGACCTTATACTTCGCTTCTTTTCCCTCGACCACACTTTGCTTTATTTTCTTGCATTCGTCATCATGTAGTTGTGCGTTCTTCACTTTGTCCACCAGAGTTGGACTAGCTTCTATCTGGAATAATTTTTCATCGGACTCTTCTGGAAATTTGATTTATAACTCTAGCCTTGCCATTGCTGAAATGAGCTCCTCCTTATTAGTTAACAACATCAACTTTTCTCTGCCTTTCCTACCCAAGGCATCTGCAACCACGTTTGCTTTGCCTGGATGATAAAAGATCTCACAATCATAATCCTTTATCAATTCCATCCATCTCCTTTGCTTGCATGTTCGGTCTTTTACGTGAAAAATATACTTCAGACTTTTGTGGTCTGTGTAGATCTCACATTTCTCTCCGTAGAGATAGTGTCTCCATATCTTCAGTGCGAACACAACCGCCGCCAACTCTAAGTCATGAGTTGGATATCCTTTTTCGTAGTCTTTTAGTTGTCCTGATGCATACGCAATAACCTTGTCGTTCTGCATAAGGACACAACCCAATCCTTTGTGTGAAGCATCACTATACACCACAAAATTTCCTATATTATCCGGTAATGACAACACAGGTGCCACACTGAGCTTCTTCTTTAATTCTTGAAAACTTTCTTCACATTTCTCCGTCCAAACAAACTTTACATATTTTCTTGTCAAATTTATCAACGGAGTGGCAATCGTGGAAAAATCCTGAATAAACCATCTGTAATATCCTGCCAACCCCAAGAAACTTCTTACTTCAAATGGAGTTCTTGGTTGTTCCCAATTTATCACCTCTTTGACTTTTGATGGATCCACTGAAATTCCATCCTTGTCTATTACATGTCCAAGAAATTGTACACGTTCTAGTCAAAATTCACATTTAGAGAATTTCGCATACAACTTTTCTTTTCTTAACGTCTCCAATGTCAGACGTAAGTGTTCCACGTGTTCCTCTTGAGTTTTAGAGTACACCAGAATATCATCAATAAATACCACCGCAAACTTATCTAAAAATGGTTTAAACACCCTGTTCATCAAATCCATGAACACTGCAGGGGCGTTTGTCAAACCAAAAGACATTAATAAAAATTCGTAATGTCCATACCGAGTTCGGAATGTCGTCTTCGGTACATCCTCCTTCCTTACTTTCAATTGGTGATATCCACTTCTCAAATCTATTTTCGAGAAATATCTAGCACCCTTCAATTGATCAAACAAGTCATCTATTCTTGGCAATGGATATTTGTTCTTAATAGTGACCTTGTTCAATTCACTATAATCAATGCAAAGACGCATTGACCCATCCTTCTTCTTCACGAATAACAACAGTGCTCCCCACGGTTACACACTTGGCTGAATATACTTCTTGTCTAACAGTTCTTGCAGTTGCACCATCAGTTCTTTCATCTCCACCGGAGCTATTCTGTACGGGGCCTTCAATATCTGAGCGGTTCCTGGCACTAAGTCAATCACGAACTTGATTTCTCGGTCAGGCAAAAGTCTTGGCAAATCCTCCGGAAACACGTCCATGAACTCACTAACCACCATTATTTCCTCCAATTTCATACCCTTCTCCTTTTGAGTATCGACTATGTAAGCTAAATACCCTACACAGCCCTGACTCAATAAATTTTTGGCCTGCATCATCGTCAAACATTTTATTTGTCTAGGCGATTTGCTACCATGAAAAACTACCTTTGACGGAGTCATAAGGTTTACACACTTCTTTTGACAGTCAATTATCGCTCCATAATTAAACAGCCAATCCATTCCCAAAATAACATCGAACTCTCCAAGTTTTATCGTGACTAAATCTACTTTCATAACATTCCCCTTTATATTCGCCCTACAGTTCTTGTATACGAATCTAACGGGAAACACTTTCCTATTCGCAATTTCTATGTTTAAAGGGAATTTCAACTCTTCACCATGTATTTCTAACTTCTTAGCAAAATCATCAGATATAAACCAACAAGTAGCACTTGAATCAAATAATACATATGTATCTATATCATTGATTGGAATAATACGTGACACGATATCTTTTGATTGCACCGCGTCCTGAACAGTCATGTTGAAGGTTCTTACTATGGGCTTATTTATTGTTGTTGGTCCAACAATAGCCAGCGCACCTCCACTAGCATTTCCTTTGCTCCCATTTGTCTCACCAGATCTCTTCTTAGGGCATTCACGAGCAAAGTGATCCTTGGATCCGCACGTGAAGCACACATTCTTCTTAGCTTGAGTGCAATTTGGGGCGATGTGACCCTCCTGGCCACAATTAAAGCATACTCGCTTCCCCATCAAGCACACACCCTTGTGAAACTTTCCACACGTAGTGCATGCTTCGAACTTCTTATTTTGCTAGTTTCTTTGCTGATTTCTAGTTCCCCCATTCCCATTCCACTTCCTCTTCAAATTGTTCCCATTTCCGCCGTTACTACCACCACCACTCTTAGTTTCACCTTCACTTTTCTTCTTCCTCTGCTCTTAATTATGTTTTGTTACTGCCTCGCCTCCACTTTCAACGAGAATTGCTTTCTCCATCACTGCTGTAAACGTCTTCAATTAGAACACTAAAACCCTACTATACAACCAAGATTTCAGTCCCTTCTCGAACCTCCTTGCCTTGCGCTCGTCTGTACTGACTTGATATGGCGCAAACCTCGCCAACTCGTTGAATTTCATGGCATACTCAGACACCGACATCATTCCCTACTTTAGTTCCAAAAACTAAACCTCTAGCTGACTCTTCGAACTCTCTGGGAAATAGGTCTCGAAGAACAGCTCCTTAAACCTATCCCAAGTCATCACTCCTGGTCCTTCCCGAGTTTTATTGGCCTGCCACCAATAACTAGCCTCTGCTTTCAACATAAATGTTGCAAAAGCAGTCTTCTGATTATCTTCTACCCTACCAACATCAAAAACTATCTCAATTTCCATGATCCAAGTGTGAGCCTCAACTGGATTCATGGACCCTTCGAATTCTGGTGGTCCAACCACCTTGAAGTCCTTAAACGTAGTACCTTGATTCTGAGGTTGATTCTACAAAGCACCCGCGTCGATAGAATCACTAGTCAATTTGAACTGGGTTTCCTTCCACATTGTTGTTGTTGTCCTCAGTGGTTCTCTGTCATGGTGGTTGACGTCTTGGAGGCATTTTCTATTAAAATACACCCATTAGCTTCTATTCAACCTTTTAAGTATTATATACTTAAGCTGCACATCATAAAAGTTAATTACATAACACTTAACACTTTGAATAAAACAATAACTTTTATTCATTCATCATTTTGAAAAAACATCAACACAATAGCATCACTGCTATTTACATTACTTTCCTGAACTATAACAGTTGCAGGATAATATCATCATCATCTATCCCATTGGTTATATCATACCCGGGATTTACATTTTATTTATTTTCTATTCACATGTCAATTGCATTCTCTACAATGTTCTACTAAGATACTGTGTAGCCGTACGATGCTCCTCCTCCATAATTCGGAACATTGTTCGGCGATCCAATATGTATGATGGTAGTGTCTCGAACTAAATTGGATAACCCATGACCCGATCCTGAGCTCGATTGATCACGGTGTTGAACACGTTGTTCATTTCTTCCATCTTCCTTCTCTTTGCTTGTGCGTCTCTCTCTGCCATTCCGGCTCATTGATAAGCTTCATTGTACGCATCTTCAGATCTTGCACTCTTGGTAGATTCCTCCTTCAGCATATTCTCCAGTTCTGCAATCTTCTCCATCAGTTGATCGTTTTCCCCTTCTGTGTGGATCAACTTCTCTTCAATGTTGTTTAGTCATTCTTCTCGATCCTGGATCTCATCGTCTTTCTGTGCCATTGAGGTCTGTTGTTTAGCTACTATCTCCTGTAACTCCTCAACAGTATCTTGAAGTTCCACATTGCGATCATACACCTCATCATACATACGGGCAGCTATCGAATTAAGTGGAAGCTTTTCATCCTCGTGCTCCTCATCCCCCGACTGTGGCAGCTCCACGGGATCCTCCTCGTCCGTCTCTATCTCATCATCGTCATCAGGTACTCTCTCTTGCTCAACTACTATGACTGACAGAACTGGTTCTCGTGGCAGTAGTTGTTCCCAAATCACCTGAATATCTCAAGGCTCCTCCTCCCTAGCCTGACTGGATCCTCCTACATTAGCCATCCTGTCAACCAAATTTTAAGTTTTTTAATTACTAATCATTACTACTCGACACTCACGAGCACATAAGTTGTAATCACATAAGCACATAAGTGTTTTATTACTTTCTCTTTCCTAAAACTCGATAAGAGTTTATCATCACTATCTTTTCAAAGGTTACTTCCGAAAGCTTTTTCCCCCCACCTAAGGTTCATAACCTAAAGCTTTGATACCAAACTATGACACCCCCAAATCTAGGTACTTTATTCCCACAAGATTTGGTGCTCACTATCCAAACATTCATACTATCTACCCAAATAAAATAATATTTAAACCATAACTCTCCCTTTAAATAGGGTTACATCATTAAGTTCAAAATCATCCCAAGTTATCTAACCTTAAAACATCATTCAAGTGCGGAATTAAATTATTACATTACATCATTATTAAATGTCTATGATCATAACAGTAATCAAAAGTACAAATCAGCATCACTTTTACATTTTTCCCTTTCCTTTGCTAGTTGAAGGTTCATCTACCTTCTCAACTTTAGCTGCAATGAGTATATAAATATGCAAGAGTGAGCAAAACAATTGCTCACTGGATATAATAATGAATCAACAGGAGAATAACAATAATATCTTCTAACCAATAGGCTCATCAAAACTGGATGGTACTCTAACAATGATAATCAAAAACTGAAATCCAAAATATGGAATATATATAACTGAGGGTCATAAGACCATGAACTATGTCCACGATTCTGCGAGTAATCTTTCAACTCCAACTTTAACAAATATAAGACTATAAGGACTCCTCGTACTTAGGGGGATCAGCCCTTCATACAATGTATTGTGCACAAACATTTTAACGCTACGCGTAAGTTATCCCCTAATAATAATAGGGTTGTTCATCTCAGTATTTAGAGTACAAGTCTGCACCAAAGAAAGTTTGGTTTGGATAAGCTATTAAGGGTAATTTGAATTTTAACGAACATCAACTAGAGGACTAGTTGAATCAATAGTGTTTGATAATCACAACATAACATAGACAATTGAGAATCATAGATGAACTGATTATACATATTCAACTCACGCTTGAAATAACTATAGAGCATAAATATTCAATAAAACGAATAAAATGGTAAACCTTTGCTTGAGCAATAAATAAGCTAAGCTTAGAGTCTTATAACATTAGAAATGAAATTACTGAACATGCATTAATTGATAGCAAGCTAGAAACTAAAAACTTGCCCAACGTGGTATTAATTCATGCAAGGATTAAAAATAGTTCGATAATAGAGACGAGAGTTCAAAACTACGTACATTATACAATAATAGAACTTAAGAAACTTGCTTAACTATAAACAAGTTAGAAAGAATCAACCAAATGAGAATTTCAAATAACATTAGAGTTAAAGTTCACTTGAATAAATGTTATGAACAATTGACTTATTCAGCAATAGCCAAGATAGAAAGCTTACTCAATCAAAAGAATAAAGTTACACAATATAGTAATAGAACTAACTCAACGAATGTGTAGAGTTAGAAACTTTCTCAATGTAAAAAGATAGGGTTTAGAAACTTGCCTTGAGCGTAAGCTACAATATTAAACTCACATTCACCTACACATTGGTTTAGAACCACATTATCTATTAGATATGCTAACATACCAAAACATGTTCATTTCTAGTTAAATTTATCATTTAAGCACAAGTCCTTCAGTACCATTTACATTTCAGAAAATCCAAGTGTTTTACTTCGCAACACTTGTCTAACGCTCATTATGTACACAAAGTTACCACATAACGCGTTCTCGATTTACTAACCATTTTTACAACATTGAACTTACTAACCCCAATTCACTATGTTATGTTAACCTTAACATTACACATTTAACATGCTAACATAATTTCAGACCATGATATGACGCTAACCCAAGACTGCACCAGCAGCAGAAAATCAAAATCTCAAACAAGTGTATGGCGCAGTTGCGCGGCGCAGCTGAGCTATTTTTTGCCTTGGCACCGGCGCAGCTACGCTTAGTGTTCAGACAGACGCAGAGAAGGCTAATGAACAGTAGCCAACTTTAGTCCAACAAACACAAATTTTACCCACCAAACAGTGATAATAACACGTAAAATAATTATACATCTATCATAAACATGATTTCTCACCTATTCAATCAATTAGCACAATTTAACAACAACTAAAACTATTTTAATTTCTCAATTTTCATATTTTTCATATAAAACTCCATTTTTGATATTCATCCCAAAAATTATCACTATGAATTCATTACATGATCAAATCATCTCATTCAAATTTAATTATGTTCGTATCTCAATGAACTATCATATACAAGCTTCAGTTTATACTTTTACATACAAATTGGCCATTAAAATTGATACTTACATAGCTACATATGAAAACATATATATACTGACAAAATTTCTACTGATATCCGAAATTAGCCAAAATTAGCATGCAATTATTGTTTAAACATAATATCTCATCATAGACACATGCAATCATCATAACTAATTCAAGAACATCAATTCTAAACACATAAAATTCACAAAGTATGAAAATTGTTGTCGTAATATTCATATATATGCTTATAATATTAAAGTTATAAAACATACCTTCAATTACAAATGCAATCACTGCTAATCACTTGAATTTGCTGTGAAAATTCGTAATGCTCTCTCAATTTTCTCTGCTAACCTCTAACAATTCTCTTGTCTTCTCTCTTCTCAGTAGACTATCTCTAAGTTAAGCGTAAACAAATAAACTGATATAGCCATAATACCTATACTAAATATATCGGTTACCAACTAATAAACGTATCTATTATAATTATATTATATTTATTATTTTTAATTTATTTTATTTGATTTTCAAAAACTAGAAATCTCAAAAGCCATAAGGCTTGTTTGGAAAAAACCCTTTAAATTTTAAAGAGTTAATAAATTAAGCCTTGTTTGGCAAAACTAAATTAAACCCTTTTTAATTTATTTTAATAAACACTTTAGTTTATAATTATAATTACATACTATATTTTAGATAAATATTTCCCACTTTATCAAATACCACAAAATTATAATGAATTATAATTTCATGTTATAATTTTTTATTTGATAATTTAACATATCATACCATATTAAACTATTAATCACAATATAACACACCTCGTGTTATAATACACATCTCTAAATTATAAATTAATTTAATTTAGAAATTCTCTAATAAATTTAGATTCATCAATCAGCACATCAATAAAATATTTATTTAACAATAAACACCTCAAATAATATTTATATAACTCAATAAATATTTAAATTACAATTAGAAATTCTGGATTGTTACAGGTAGTAGTGGGTGGTCAAACTGAGCAACTCGATCACGAAGTCGAGTTTCTGGAATTTCTAGAAACCGTTAGAACATTACTTCTGACAACCTTTGACCGGATTGGATCTGAAGTATATCATGTTATTGGACTGATCTGTGATATATATATATATATATATATATATATATATATATATATATATGTGTGTGTGTGTGTGTGTGTGTGTGTGTGTGTGTGTTCCCTGACATAAGGACTACCGACTTAGACCTTAATAACAACATATTGATAACCAGAACACCTTATTAATCGAGCTAGAAATTGACACCATGCAACTGCTTGGGTTTCTAGGTTACCTAGAAAACCCATGAACACTCTGACAGTGAGTTTAAGGGCTCAGATCTTGCATCTGAGTTATTGTATGACCAAGTTAGTGATTGATTATTGTAGTGTTACATAAACACTACAAGATCAAGGTTAAAGCTTGTCCAGAAACACTTCTAGATGATAATTAATTGTGGTCAAACCTTAACCCTTAAACACTGAGTTGTCAGTGTTCTTGATGCCAAGAACACCTAAGACGACAGAAAAGTGTCGCTATAGCCTATAACGACGGTTTTAATAATTTTATTTTCCTAATTTCTAGAAAATGATTAAAAATAGAAAATAAATTATAAAAATTACCAAAAATGGTTTTTAAAATTATTTTAAGTTGTGAAAATTAACTTTTGATAATTTGGGATATTTTTCATTAATATTTATATTTATTTGAATATTAATAATATTTAATTTATTTAATTATTGTATTAAATAAATTAGAGAAAATAATTTTAATATTATAAAAATCATTTTAAATAAGAATAAAGTATTTAAAAATATTTTGAGTTATAAAATGTAACTTTTAATATTTTTGGAGAATTTTCACTAATAATTTAATATTATTGATATTTAATTTATTTAATTAGTTATATTAAATAAATTAGAGAAAAATGATTTTAATATTATAAAAATCATTTTAAATGAGAATAAAGTGTTTAAAAATATTTTGACTTATAAAATATAATTTTAATATTTTTGGAGAATTCTCATTAATAAATTAATATTAATGATACTATATTTATTTAATTATTAAATTAAATAAATGATAGAAAAATGATTTTATTGATTTAAAATCATTTAAAAATATGATTTTAAAATATTTGAAGTTATAATTAATGACTTTTAATATTTTTATGATAAATTCATTAATATTTAAATATTAATGGTGATGGTTTAAAAATGATTTTAATTATTTTAAAAATTATTTAAGTAGAATATTGATGATTTAAAAATATTTTAAGTTATTAATAATAACTTTAATATTTTGACAAGTATGTCATTAATATTTTTATATTATGAAATATTAATGATGATAAGATTATTTGATAATTAAATCATTTAAAAATGATTTCGGTGTTTGAAAAATTATTATAAATTATAATAATTGTTTATAAATTATTAAAAGCTTCCGAAAAATATTATAAATGATATTTGACTTATCTAAATAATTTTGAAGCTTAGAGACCAAGTTTATTTGACAAATACAAGTGTTAATTGTCAGATAGGGTGACCGGTACACTGACCGAAGTCCAACTAGACCGAACTAGTTAGACTTAATAAGTGTTTATATAGGTTATAAACACTAATGTGACTATGTCGTAATGTGTCTAGGAGAAGTATTGACTGTAAATTATAATATTGTGTGTTGTGACTTATTTTGCTAATTGTAAGACCAATATTGTGATTATAGGTCTTTCAAACGCTGATAAGTATATTGTGTAGCAGTAATCAACGCGAAAGGCAAGTTTCCTTAACTCAACCTTGAGTTACATCTGTTTAATTTCTATGGTTGTTAATTATTATTGATTAGACCACGTCCAAGAATTTATTGTTGATTATTCGCAAATAGTGCATGTTTATTAATTCAAACTGAATTAGTGGTTCTGAAATTATACTTGGAGAATAACTGTTGTTGGATACTTACATCCGTAGAAGCTATTATTGACAATACAAATAATTCTTATCTATTGTCGAATCGTGTTGAGATATATCTTAGCTAATTATTCTGGAAAGACGAACATTTTTTAGAACTTGATAAGTTCGAGAAGAGAAGAGAATAGAATTCAATTATTATTGATAGATCGATGCCAATTGTTTCGGCTAGATCGAAAAAGAAAACTTGATAGGTTTGAGAAGAGAAGAGAAGAGAAGTGATTAGATATTGAAATTATTGTATTTCGTTGCTAAATCAAATTCTGATTCAAAGACTAAGAAGAACAACCTTTTATACAAAGGGAACATTTTGTGGTCGTATATTCGACCATTGCACGCGTTTTAAGTATTATGCATAATAAGGGTATAATAAAGTTGATCACTTATTATACTTGAAGAGGGGTATGATTTAATATTTAGGGTTATCTGATACACCTGCGTATATATCAAAGTAAAACTTTGATAGATACCCGAGAAGAGAAGTTCTAGATCCTTTGTGATCACTCATCATAAACTTTGGAAAATATTTTCATCTTGTTATTCAATTGAATATTGTAGAGACCTTGAAAGCGTTGTACTCTTTCATTATCGAATTATTGTGTTGTATAGGTTGCGAGAAGACTTGGTAGTGATTAATGAATTGTTCAGTTATTTCAAAGTTCCCCGAACTTTGGTGTCATTCTATCGAAATAGATAGTTTGTTATTCTTGATTATTATACATTCATTGTATGTCTTAACTTGCGGGGCAAATTTGTTGCTCACCCTTGCTAAATAAAATATTTTAACTAGGGACAAAGTGACTGGAGGTGCTGTGAAGAACAAAGGCAAAGGTGCTATGCTGTGATAGTTATGGTTAACATTATTATTATGTTGTATTTGTAAACCCTTTTTGTATATCTAAAGGGTATGCTTGTAATTTTAAGGTTAGATAACCTAGGACGAATGTATTAACTATATCAGTTAATGTGGTGTAATATTCTATTCATCAATGAATGGGTAGTTAGATGTTAATTATATTGTGGATCATGAGCACCAAACTCGGGGGTCAGGTAACCCAGATTTGGGGGCGTCACAGGTTGGTATCAAAGATGTAGGTTATAAACCTTATGTGGGGTGGGGAAACCCTAGGATTATAACCATAAACGAGATCTAGAATACTCATTTAGAGTATTAAGCGAGAGATTGATAAAGCGTATCGATAGGGAGATATGTGGACACATAGTGTGAGAATTTTGTATTGGTGAAGTAATAATCAAGTTATTTAAACTGATAGTAGGATGTCTGGAGAAGATGAAATGAGTACAGAAGTGCTAGCGGCTGTTGCACCAGTGCCAGTAGCCGAGGTGCCAGCGCAAAGCTAGTCAGTTAAAGAAGTGGGAAAAGATGAACCTATGGTCAATCTGGGAAGTGATCATGATGATTATCTCGAGATGTATCTGAGTGGTAATGAGGAGGATGAGACCGAAGAAGTTAAGGTGGAGAAAGGGAATAAGACTAAAATTGGAGAGAAAGATCAAGAATCTGCAGAAGTCCAAGAATTCTGAAGTAAAGTATTTCTCTTGGAGGAGTTGTGGAAGACGGAGCGAGCATTACGTGAAATGACTGAAGAAATGAACGAGTTGAAGGAGCAGCTTGAAAGGATGAAGACTGAAGGTGGTGGATCGTTGGAGGAAACAGTCAAGCAGAAGGGCAAGAATAAGAGAAAGAGGGATCACGACAGTGATAGTTTTGGAAATTCAAACCCGAAGAAGAAGCAAGTCTGTAGCGAGTGTGGAAAGACTCACGTGGGAGAATGCATGATGTGGAAGAAAGTGTGCTTCAATTGTAAGCAGGAAGGACATATTTCCCTACATTGTCCTAAGCCGAATATGAGGAAGTGTTTTTCATGTGGGAGAATAGGTCATGGATTCAATAAGTGTCCCATCAAGAAGAAGACTGGTGAAGGGAGTGGACGGTAGATAGCTTAAGCGATAGTATTTTTTGATAATGTGTGATATTAATGGTTGTAATATCAAGAAAGATGTGTGAACATGTGTAAATATATATGTTTGAATGA
Source organism: Panax ginseng (assembly GCA_020205605.1). Taxonomy (NCBI): domain Eukaryota; kingdom Viridiplantae; phylum Streptophyta; class Magnoliopsida; order Apiales; family Araliaceae; genus Panax; species Panax ginseng. Next base: position 112,989,102 of record CM035128.1, on the reverse strand, counting down.
ATGAAATCTTTATTTTCTATATGAATATAAAATTAAGATTAATTTTTGAGTTCTTAAAACACATACTTATGGTAAGTTCATGACTCATAATTATATGAAATGTTTTGAACCCCCCAGCGAATGGACGTCAAAGGTCTTACTATGATAAGTTCATAAACTCATATAATTGTGGCAAGTTCCTGAACCCCTAGGTGTGGTAAGTTTGATGAACTGGGAATAGTTATGTGTGAATGGAGAATTATGACTTTTGTTTAAAGTCGGAGAATTACAACTTTTGTTTAAAGTTGTGTTGTTAATCCCGATATTATTTAAAAAGGGATAGTTGTATATGTTAAGTACTAAATGTACTATGTCCTATTTGAATAAATATGTGATTATATGAGAACTTTGTGTTAAATTCTTATTGTGTTGTTAATAAAAATTTGTGTAGAATTAATATAAGATTTTATCAGATAATGCCGCCGAGGAAGGGAAGTCTAAAGGAAAATATGGAGGAACAATTTTTGAATCTGAAGTAGAAGAATATGACAGTGACAGAATATTTTGTCAAGTTCAACGAATTATCTAAATTTGCTCCACATCGAGTGGACACTGAGGAGCTTAAAGCACGATGTTTTAGGAACGGATTGAAATCGTTGGTACTCAAGAAGTTAGATGTGCTGCAAATTAATTTATTTTCAACTTTATTAGAAAAAGCCATTATTGCTGAGGGAGAAATTGAAGCTGTATTAAAGAATAGTCAAGAACAAAGAAAGGAAGCTGAAGGAAATAATATGATAGGTGGTAGTGGAGGTAGTGATCTTAATAAATGTAAGAGGGATTGTTATGTTAATTCAGTAAATAATCCAGAAGAGATTAGGAAGAAAGGTGTGCAGTGCGCAGTGTGCAGTTTGCGGGAAACATCATCAAGGAGTTTGTTTGAAGAACCAAAGAGTTTTTTATAACTGTCGCCAAAAGGGACACATGTCTCCCGAGTGTCCCATTCCAAAGAAGACACAAGGTTGTTTTGCGTGTGGATCGACCGATCATCTGGTTCGAAATTGTCCGAAAGAAACGTGGAGAAGGAAAGTGTCAACAAGGGAACCAGTATCGGAACAATATGGATTAAAGAATCAGCTCAGCAGGGAAGACCAACATCATTTACTTTTAGCATGATAGTTCTAGACCCAGAGGCTTCACAGGAGTTAGTGGCGACAGGTAATGATTTTTCTTAGAAATTAAATTACGCGAGAAATATGAGTTAGATATCGCTGTGAATTATTTTCTTTTATAGATCCAAATCACATGATAGAATTTGAGACACAAATTAATATTGTGTTGATAATAATGAATTGATGATACAACTTTAAAAGATTATAGGGTATTAGGCGGTGATTCCAAGGACGGAATCCTTATAAGGAGGGGAGAATGTAATAACTCGGGATTTCAAATAATCCGAATTTTCCGAATAATTTTTTTTATATTGATATTGACTGTTAATATTGTACTGTGTATCTGTGATACGAGTCTCGAGATATAGTCAATTTGTGTATCGACTGAGAAATAAGAGTAGAGTTATGCTTAACTGAGAATTTAAAACCCTAACCCTAAGTTCGGATGGGGAATTGATAGAAAATATAATCAAAATAATTATATTGATAAGTACGCGTTTGTACTGTACAGAAATTTTTATCAATGATTGATCGGATAAGGTTTAAAATTTGTAAATCCTAATAAGGGATTAGAAACCCTAATCTCAGGTTTAGAAACCCTAACGCTCAGTTAGGAACCCTAATCGTATGCCGGGAAACCCTAATTTTAAATTTGAGAATCCTAAACCCTAATTAGGAAACCCTAATCCTAATTAGTAAACCCTAATGTGATTGATAATCTTTAATGTAATTAGGAAACCCTAATTATGTTTGTATTATCTTAATTTCCTATTTTCAAAACCTAATTTAAAAATCTTAGAAATGAATGTTGTAAAACCTAAGGGTTAGAACCTTAGGGTTAAACCCTAAGGGTTTGGACAAATGTCAAGTATGCCATTAAAATTAAAATACAAATGACCAAATTGCCATTTTTCATTCTTTAATAAGCTAACTTGCAAATTTAGCCAAGATTAGAGTTGGTGACCAACTATTGTTAACTTTGTGACTTATGAAATCCAGCAAAATCCGCCAACACATCATGAGATCTTTGCATTACATCATGATATATATAGATTTGGGAGAGAGAAAGTTCACCAAATTTGCACATTTGCTATCCAACTCTTAACCAACCCCTTCTCTCTCCTAACATCCGAAAATATCAAGTGAATCAGTCACAAAATAAACCCTAAAAACACTAAAATCAGTAGGAGAAGGTAAGATCATTGCATCTTCAAGAGAAAGGTATAAAGCCCTAAGCCCTTTTAATCTTGTATGCTATGTTCAATTTTGTGTTTAGGTGTTTAGATTTGTGTTAGAAGATGTTTTATGGTGATCGATGTTGTTATAACATAGATCCATAGCATCAAATGATTTAAAAATAAAGTTTTTCAAAAACTATCCATGAACCTAAAAATGGTCTGACAAGCTAATGTTAGGAGCCATAAATCTCTGTCTGTTAATGATTCGTGATGTTTTATGTTTTAGATCTATAGTTTGATATGTGTTCTTTGTTCTGTAATTGAAATCACTGTCATTGGATGTCTAGATTACATGTTATAATCAGTCAAAACCCGTTGACCGGGCATGATTAGACGAATTCTGGGTAACCTAGAAATTCGTTTTTAAGTGTCTGACAGTGTTTTGGAAGGCTTTGATCTGTCAGTGTTTAACTTTTATGTTGATGTTATGATAACCAGTGTGTAGCCTGATATTTGGAATTGAGATTTATATCTTTAGATCTCTTAAACAATACATATGTTGGTAGTAGTGGGTGGTCAAACTGAGCAACTCAATCACGAAGTCGAGTTTCTGGAATTTCCAGAAACCATTAGAACATTACTTCTAACAGCCTTTGACCGGATTGGATCTGAAGTATATGATGTAATTGGACGGATCTGGTGATATATATATGTGTTCCCTGACATAAGGACTACCGACTTGGACCTTAATAACAACATATTGAAAACCAGAACACCTTATTAATCGAGCTAGAAATTGACACCATGCAACTGCTTGGGTTTCTAGGTTACCTAGAAAACCCATGAACACTCTGACAGTGAGTTTAAGGGCTCAGATCTTGCATCTGAGTTATTGTATGACCAAGTTAGTGATTGATTATTGTAGTGTTACATAAACACTACAAGATCAAGGTTAAAGCATGTCCAGAAACACTTCTAGATGATAATTAATCATGGTCAAACCTTAACCCTTAAACACTGAGTTGTCAGTGTTCTTGATGCCAAGAACACCTAAGACGACAGAAAAGTGTCGCTATAGCCTATAGCGACGGTTTTAATAATTTTAATTTCCTAATTTCTGGAAAATGATTAAAAATAGAAAATAAATTATAAAAATTACCAAAAATGGTTTTAAAAATTATTTGAAGTTATGAAAATTAACTTTTGATAATTTAGAATATTTTTCATTAATATTTATATTTATTTGAATATTAATAATATTTAATTTATTTAATTAGTGTATTAAATAAATTAGAGAAAAATAATTTTAATATTTAAAAATCATTTTAAATAAGAATAAAGTATTTAAAAATATTTTGAGTTATAAAATGTAACTTTTAATATTTTTGGAGAATTTTCACTAATAATTTAATATTAATGATATTTAATTTATTTAATTAGTATAATAAATAAATTAGAGAAAATGATTTTAATATTATAAAAATCATTTTAAATGAGAATAAAGTGTTTAAAAAATATTTTGACTTATAAAATATAATTTTAATATTTTTGGAGAATTCTCATTAATAAATTAATATTAATGATATTATATTTATTTAATTATTAAATTAAATAAATGATAGAACAATGATTTTTATTGATTTAAAAATCATTTAAAAATGAGAAAATTATGATTTTAAAATATTTGAAGTTATAATTAATGACTTTTAATATTTTATGATAAATTCATTAATATTTAAATATTAATGGTGATGGTGATAAGTCATTAATATCATTTAAATATTATAAATGATATTTGAGACTTAAATCATTTAAAAATAATATTTTGAAAAATTATTAGACCATAGTTTATTTATAAATTATTAAAAGTGATAATTTACTTATCTACAATATTATTGAAGCTTGAGACCAAGTTTAATTGACATAAATGTGTTAATCGGGATAGATGACCGAACTAGTTAGAATTAATAAGTGTTTATATAGGTTATAAAGTTAGACTTAATAAGTGACTATAGGAGATAAACAACATGATGTGGCTATGTGTCTAGGAGAAGTATTGACTGTAAATTACAGTATTGTGTGTTGTGAATTATTTTGCTAATTGTGAGACCAATATTGTGATTATAGGTCTTTCAAACGCAGATAAGTATATTGTGTAGCAGTAATCAACACGGAAGGCAAGTTTCCTTAACTCAACCTTGAGTTACATCTGTTTAATTGCTATGGTGGTTAATTATTATTGATTAGACCACGTCCAAGAATTTATTGTTGATTATTCGCAGTTAGTGCATGTTTATTAATTCAAATTAAATTAGTGATTCTGAAATTATACTTGGATAATAACTGTTGTTGGATACTTACATCCGTAGAAGCTATTATTGACAATACAATAATTCTTATCTATTGTCGAATCATGTTGAGATATGTCTTAGCTAATTATTCTGGCAAGAAAAAAATTTGTTAGAACTTGAGAGGTTCGAGAAGAGAAGAGAATAGAATTCAATTATTATTGATAGATCGATGCCAATTATTTTGGCTAGATCGGAAAAGAAAACTTGATAAGTTTGAGAAGAGAAGAAAAGAGAAGTGATTAGATATTGAAATCATTGTATTTCGTTGTTAAATCAAATTCTGATTCAAAGACTGAAAAGAACAACCTTTTATACAAAGGGAACATTTTGTGGTCGTATATTCGGCCATTGCACGCATTTTAAGTATTATGCATAATATAGGGTATAATAAAGTTGATCACTTGTTATACTTGCAGAGGGGTATGATTTAATCTTTATGGTTATCTGATACACCTGCGTATATATCAAAGTAAAACTTTGATAGAAACCTGAGAAGAGAAGTTCTAGATCCTTTGTGATCACTCAGCATAAACTCTGGAAAATATTTCCATCTTGTTATTCAATTGAATATTGTAAAGACCTTGAAGGTGTTGTACTCTTTCATTATCGAATTATTGTGTTGCATAGGTTGCGAGAAGACTTGGTAGTGATTAATGAATTGTTCAGCTATTTCAAAGTTTTCCAAACTTTGGTGTCATTCTATCGAAATAGATAGTCTGTTATTCTTGATTCTTATATATTCATTGTATGTCTTAACTTGGGGGGCAAATTTGTTGCTCACCCTTGCTAAATAAAACATTTCAGCTAGGGACAAAGTGACTGGAGGTGCTGTGAAGAACAAAGGCAAAGGTGCTATGCTGTGATAGCTATGGTTAATATTATTATTATGTTGGATTTGTAAACCCTTTTTGTATATCTAAAGGGTATGTTTGTAATGTTAAGGTTAGATGACCTGGGATGAATGTATTAACTATATCAGTTAATGTGGTGTAATATTCTATTAATCAATGAATGGTTAGTTAGATGTTAATTATATTATGGATCGTGAGCACCAAACTCGAGGGTCAGGTAACTCGGATTTGGGGGCGTCACATTGTGAAATAATTTCCCTCACGTACAGATTTTCTAACTGATTTAAACTATATCGGATCTTGATTTGTAGAAAATGAGTCATCTTCATTAGTCGATCAACGATAACCCAAATGGCATCAAAACCTTTCTGTGTGACTGGAAGTTCCAGCACGAAGTCCATCGTAATGTGCTCCTATTTCCACTCTGGTATTTCCAACGATTGGAGTAAACCACTCGGCCTCTAGTGCTCTGCTTTGACCTATTGACAAGTAAGACATCTATTAATGCACTCCGCAATTTCTCATTTTAGATTAGGCCACCAAAAATGTTGCCTCAAATCTCGGTACATCTTCATGCCTCCTGGATGAACGGAATACGTCGTATTGTGTGCCTCATGTAAAATTTCTTCTCTCAACTCATTTATCGCTGGCACCCACACTCTCCCTTCGAATCTTAAAGTACCGTCTTTATCCATTTTGAATATCTCCTCCTCATTTTCTGCGATCCTCTTTTTGATTCTCTCGCACTCTTCATCATTTTCTTGTGATTCCTTTATTCTATCCAACAAGGTTGGACGAGCTTCTACTGCAAACAACCTTTCTCCAGACCTTTCCGGTCCCTTCACTAATATCTCCAATTTTTCCATATCCCTTATTAACTCCTCCTGAGTTGTCAATTGAAATAACTTCTCCCTTCCTTTCCTACTCAACGCGTCGGCCACTACATTTTCTTTCCCCGAGTGATAAAGAATATCATAGTCATAATCCTTAATCAATTCTAACCACCTCCTCTGATGTATATTCAACTCCTTCTATGTGAAGATATATTTTAAACTCTTGTGGTCCGTGTATATCTCACATTTTTTTTCGTAAAAATAGTGCCTCTAAATTTTTAATGCAAAAATTGCGGCCGCTTACTCCAAGTCATGTAGGATATCATTTTTTGTAATCCTTCAATTGTCGTGACACATACGCAATGACCTCGCCATGTTGCATTAGCACACATCCTAGTCCTCTATGTGACGCATCACTATACACCACAAATCCTCCTGTATCATCTAGTAAAGATAATATAGGCGCCTTGCTTAATCTCTTTTTCTGCTCTTGAAAACCCTCTTCGTATTTGTCTGTCCACACGAACTTCACCGTCTTCCTCGTTAAATTGGTCAACGAGGTTGCTATCTTAGAAAAATCCTGAATAAATATTTGATAGTACCCAGCTAACCCTAGGAAACTTCTTACTTCAGTTGGCGTCTTTGGTTGCTCCCAATTACTCACTGCTTCCACTTTCGTAGGGTCTACTGATATTCCATCCATGTCCACCACGTGTCTTAAGAATTGAACTTTTTCCATCCAAAATTCACACTTAGAAAATTTCGCATACAGCTTCTCTTTTCTTAGTGCCTCCAAAACCATCTTCAGATGTTCGGCGTGTTCTTCTTCCGTCTTTGAGTAGATCAATATATCGTCGATGAAAACTACTACAAATTTATCTACGAATGGCTTGAAGACTCGGTTCATCAAGTCCATACACGCTGTTGGAGCAATTGTCAACCCGAATGACATTACAAAAAATTCAAAATGTCCATAACGAGTTTAGAATGTCGTCTTTGATACATCGTCATCCCATACCTTCAACTGGTGATAACACGTTTATAGATCTATCTTTGAGAAACATTTCACTCCCTTCAGTTGGTCGAAAAGGTCATCTATCCTTGGTAACGAATATCTATTCTTAATCTTTACTCTATTCAATTCTCGATAATCGATATAGAGCCTTATTGATCCATCCTTCTTCTTTACGAAAAATACTGGTGCTCCCCAAGGAGACACACTCGGTCATATGTAACCCTTATCCAACAACTCTTGCAATTTTATCATCAATTCCTTCATTTCTATTGGTGCCATACAATATAGAGCTTTCGAAATCGGTGACGTTCCTAGTGATAAATTTATTACGAATTCGATTTCTCTGTCTAGCAGAAGACCAGGCAGATCGTTCGGAAATACATCTTAAAATTCCCTTACTACGGATATATCCTTAATTTCTACTCCCTTTTTCTGAGTGTCAACAATGTATGCTAAGTAACCTACACATCCTTTTCTTATAAATTTTTTGGCATGCATCATCGTAAGACAACATGATTGCTTAAGCGATGAGCTACCATAAAACACCACCTTAGACTTTTTCAGAGCCTGAAGGTTCACACTTTTATTCTGACAATCAATTATTGCAGCATAGTTATACAACCAATCCATTCCCACTATTACGTCAAACTCTTCCAATCTTATCGGGATTGCTTAGTTCATAATTTCTAATATTTACGCGACAATTTTGGTAAATATAATCTATAGAGATTACTTCCTTATTCGCAACTTCTATGTTTAAGGGATTTCCTAATCGTTCTCGGGGTAAATTTAGTCAACTAGCAAATTCCTCAGACACAAAAGAACAGGTGGCACCCGAATCAAATAATACATAGGCATTTATATTATTTATCGGGATGATACCTGACACAATGTCCTTCCCAGCTAATGCATCCTGGACAGTTATATTAAACGTTCTCGCAGTTGGATGGTTAGATGGCGTCGGTCTGCCAATCATTAGTTTGCCACTTCCTTCTTATTGGTTGCTCCCTCCGACGCTTCCTTTCTTCGGGAAATCTTTGATCAGATGGTTCACCGAACCACAAGCGAAACATCCTTTGATCTTCTTCGGCTTCGGACAGCTTGGTGCAAAATGCCCCTCTTGGCCACAGTTGTAACAAATAATGCCCCCTTCCAACACTCGCCCTGATGGTACCTTCCACACTTTGGGCATCCTTCCACCTTCTTAAACTCTCCTTGAAACTTCCCCACTTGATTGTTGAAATTCTTGTTATTGTTGTTCTCTCATTTTCTCTTTCCTAAGTTACTCCCCCCCCCCCCCGCTACTGCTTACTCCACGACTATCTCTGCCTGTATTCTTACTCTTCTTCTCTTTGTTGTACAAACTCAAAGCTTCACTTCCTCCCTTGGAAATAATAGCCTTTTCCAACAATGTTGCAAAGGAATCAATCTGAAGAACCGATACCTTGTTAAACGACCAAGGCTTCAGTCCTTATTCGAAATGCCTAGATTTTCTCTCTTTAGTCACTACTTATTGTTCTGCAAAATGGGCCAGTTCATTGAACTTAGCTGCGTATTGCACCACCGTCATATCTCATTGCTTAAGCTCCAAAAACTTCACCGCCATCCTATTTTTCATGCTCTTCGGGAAATAATTCTCAAAGAACAGAGTCTTAAACCTCTCCCAAGTTATTATTTCTTCTCCTACTCTCTGTTGATTCGCCTCCCGCCAGTAGTTCGCTTTGCCTCTCATCATGTAGGTTGCAAAAGCCGTCTTCTGGTCTTCACCCACACGAGCGATGGTGAACACCTTCTCCATCTCTTTGATCCACGTTTGAGCCACCTGATAAAAGGATCTTGTCAGTATCGGTATAAATGATCTTTCCCTCGTGTTCCGCTATAGCAAGAGCCCCCGATAGGGTCGGTAGTTCCTATGAATTCCAGAGGTCCTACACTCTTAAAGTCCTTAAAATTTGTGACTGAAACTGCTTGGGAAACAGGTGGTACAGGTTCATTTCTTCCGCTAAGAGCTTCCCCTAACAAATCTACAAGCCTCTGTATCGACTCTACTGGTCATCTTTCATCATTAACCAACTCTTTCGGTGCAGCTATCCTACGTCTAGGCGGCATTTTTCTGCATCATAAAATTTTTGTTTTTACTATTATCTTATTATATTACTTAAACATGTCTCAAATACGAATAAAATTCATAACGCGTTTCTAGAATAAAATCATTTATATTCATATGCCAAATCATTACACTGCATGATTATCTCTAGCATACGTCTATAAATGACACCATATATCCCCTAATATCACAAAAGATGGGGACAATCACCATCATACTACCCCTTTAACATTTTTCAAAAAACTTGGGGGTTTACAACTGTCTCACAACTTACATAAAAGACTGAGATTCCAACAATAGATTAAACAGCGCATAAGTAAATACAATACTACAACTACTAAATTCTAACACCTAGACTCAATCTAACATCCCACGCTCCACGGCGCTCTGGTATTCCTTCTTAGTAATGTGCACCACCATATCTCTGCTTATGGTGTGCCGGGTCTGTCCCTGCTCTGTCGGGTAGTGATTCACCCCATCGATCAACCTCTCCATGGCCGTGCGCACAACATAGCCCATCTTGTTCATCTTTCTTCTCTTGCACCGCACCTCATCCTCTAGATCATTTGCCCTATCATTGGCTTCCTCCCACTTCTCCTCGAAGTGAATCCTATCCATCACCTCCATCTCTAACTGAGTACGGAGAGCCTCCTTCTCCGTCCTCTTGTTCAACTCTCTCTACTCCATTTCTTCCAACTTCCCTGCCAACTCTACATTCCTAGCCACCAATCGGTGAAACAAAGTCCCCATCTGGATCCCTGCCTCCTTACGGTGAGCAATTTCCACCTCCATTTCCTGCATTACTAATTTTCTCTGATGGTCCTCGTCCCTCAGTTTCTAGAACTCAGACTCCCTCTCCCTAGCCTCAACCTCTAACTCCTCCACTCTACATCCTAACTCCAAAATCTGCTCCTCATACTCCCCCAACATCTGATCCTCAAAAGTGGCCTCGTCGGAGTCCTCCATGAGCTCAGGCTCCTCCTCAGGATCAGACTCCTTGGGTAATGGCTCCATCTCCTCCTCCTCGTCATCATCATCAATAGGTGTCATTGCTGATATAGGCTCTGCTATCAATGGTGCCTCAAATACCACGTGTATGTCACGCGGCTCCTCCTCGACTACTCGGCTAGGTTCTGTTAGAGTTTATGTCCTAGAGGCCAATTATTTGATATAATTGCTTAATATTTTGATATTATATATTATTGAATAAATGAACGATTTTATTATGGTTTTATTTACTTCGTTATATAAATGTTAACATAATAGAATTCCTTAGAATAGTGATACAAATTATATAGTTTCAAGTATGTGACTTGAACATTAGATTTTATAATTACAATTAGTATCATTGCTCTTAAATGTCCCTAGTCGAGTATCATTGTTGATGGGACAACAATGATGCATTGAAACTAGTATGTGGATTGACTGATGACCATCTCGTTGGTCATAAATATATGAGATATTATGTCAATGCATAGATACATGTTAGAGAATGATGTACTGGACAGACCCACCATGAGAATTCTACGTGGAACAGTATGCAAAGTGTCATTAGTGATTCTCATAGTGACAATGATGTAATGGTCCTCCGACTTGAAACCACTATATTACTACACGGGAATTTATGTACTTTAATATAATCAAATGTCACCTTTAATAGGGTGGACTATAAAGATGATTATTGGGTACATCATGAATCGTGTGAGGAATATGAGTGATCTATATGGAATTTAACCCTCCTATATATTAGGGGTGATATTCATAGGCCTCTTGATTGAGTAGGACTATGAAATACATGGCCATGCTCAAAATAGTGATTTGTTTCATATAGTCTACTCATTGATCAAGAAAACACAGATTAAATTATGAAGAGTATGACACATTCCATGACTCGAGTTTAATCTAGGATGTCAAGGTTAAAAGGATTAAATTACATTGAAACATTGGTCACGAAAAGGTTGCTTCGAATCATCGATCTTATTATTACTTGGGTAGCAGTGATGGATTACTAGATGTCGTTCAACGCTTATAATTTTATAATATGATTTTAAAATTATTGTCAACGTAATAATAACCTATAGGGTCACACATAGAAACGTAATTAAAGGGAATTAATTTAAATTGTAAATATTTAAATATGTCAATATGATTGATAGTATTTAAATTACGAATTTAAATTAATAGGATAATTGATATATAGGTATATTAATTAAGTAAGACTTAATTAAGATATATATATATATATATATATAAATTCAGAATTTATTAAATTAGGTTTTGATTAATTCCTTTTAATCGCTATATATATGATATGTAGCATCCATTTAGGCATTATTCATTAACTAAAAACTGTAGCCGCTCTTAGAGAGAGACTAGAGAGAAACAGTTTCGAAAATCCTCATCCTTGGTGGTTAGTACCGCAATTCCTTTTACTGCAGATTGTACGACGGTTCGCGAGGCATTCGTGTGGATAATGTAGAGGCGCAGTTCGTTTGGATTGCGTTAGAGATTCGATCGTATCAATTCCAGCTTCAATAATCGGTATAAATTTCTAACCACTGAATTAATATGGTTTTTGCATGGATCCTATTTAGGGTTTCAAAATTGCTTTAAATTGTTCTATTTCCGCTACGTTTTATGTGTCGAAACCCTTCAGTTTCTCCCATGTCAGTCATCCTACAACCACCAATATAAGACAAACAAATAACAACTCCATCAAAATGTTAAATAAACATAAGTTCATTATATATAATGAAATTATATTTCATAACACACTAAGTCTCTCTCTAGGAAAACTCTACATGAGTCTTCTCTATCTTCTAAGTTCTCCTAAGTTATAATCTAAGGACTCTCGCTCCTAAGGTTTATAACTACACCTCTGATACCAACCTGTGACGCCCCCAAATTCAGACCACACTTGTCTCAAATTTTGTTGTCACATACTAACTCTAACAATAAATCAACATTTCACACAATGGAATAATAGAATAAATTACATTGTTATAATATAATTATTCTCGTCCCAAGGGTTCATAACTTAAACATCTCTTGCAAACCTTAATCATAACTAAACACCGTTTAGACATAACTGATACATAATCCAATTCAACTTAAACTAAACATAGCTTAATATAAATGAGTTCTTCTACAACTACATAATAGTACATTCCTAGCATTATGGAAATAACTACTCCAAAGCCTTCTCTTTACCCTTGCCCTTGCCAAAGGGTTCACCACGTTCTCCCTTAACTGAAAGTTTTATGGAAAACAAGGATGAGCAACAATTTTGCCTAGCAAGTAATATAGCAAAAGGGTAATCCATATAGTTTTAAATTTCTCAAGGGTATATCAATAATGATAGTTCAAGATAGCAAGAAGTATCAATGATTATCAATAATAGTCGCTATGGATAGAAAATATCAATAATATTCAACAGTTAATCAATTTCAAGATTTCAATGTAATGAATACTGAGCTGTCACTAAGGACTATGAACTTCTCCTAAAATTAACAGTGATATTACTGATAATTCTACAAAATGAGTACAACAGGTGATCAGCCTAAAGTACCATGTGTCATGCATAACATTTAGCCTTTCTCATGTGTGCACGTCGGTTCCCCGACAATATTTAATTCCCCTACCAAGAAGGTTGTTCATCTCAATTATAAGAGTCCGCACCAAGTTAATTTGGTTTGGATAGCTTTCGGTCAAATAACAATAGTCTAGCCAAAGCAATGGCTTAGATAGTTTTCATTTACAATATATATGAACAATTTTCGTTCGAATCAAGGTTGGTAAACCATTTCATTTCTAGATTACGGAGTATTTAAACTTTCAAAGTTCTACTTGTACGATCAATAATAGCACAAGTTCAAATAATGCTCAATAACGAGTAAGGTTCGAGTACTTACCTCAAGCGTAGTTTACCAAAATATAGCTTATCAACACTCTTTCGATCCTAACATAATATAATTACGCGTATAGGATATTCATTAGTTACATAAGCTCACATATGTAAGTTCAAACGTACACACAAACGTCTAACTTAGTTGTATAATCTATACATACTACATCATACATCCTACATCCTACATCCTCATAGCACAAAATCAGTTTGTAAGACACCGCAAGGTCAGATAACTTGGTTTCAAATCATTGCTTTATAGTTTGAAAATATTTTCTTGAACTTCACATTTGAAAGTTATAATCACTCGTTAAATATTCAACTCTACTATCTAGCATGTTTCTTAACACATTGAATAGCACACTGGTCATATAATATAAGTTAAAGTAACCATATAAGCATGCTTTGAACATCAGATTACAAATAGATTCCAGAACCAACTATAGGATGGCGCGATTTAATACTGCTAAACTTAAGAATCAGGCGTGGTTGTCTTTGTCCTCTCTAGCTGGCGAGTTGAGCTTCTGCTCTCCTGATTTCAGTCCAACTTTAATATACCTATACACTTAAATTTAACAAGCATACATGCTAGAGGTTCTCATATAAGAATATTCTTGAGTTCACTTTTATAAGTTTTAGTTTACAATTTACATGGTATTAAAGCATAAAAAGTCATGTAGTCACCATGCTTTATAACTTGGCCATATGTCCACATAGAGATCACATAATCTGTTAATACACTTGCTCATAGTGTTCATATCATTTATTCATAACTAGCATTGATATTGCTTTAACATACTTAAACTCATGCTTGGTCTACTACCGTTATATCAAACACATAAGAACCATGTTTAGAGACATAATGATCATAACCATGTCATCTTAAATCTTCAGAACCTCTTTTCTTATACTTAATGCACTTGGTTTGAAAACATATTTAAGTTTACTTTTGAAATCATTTTAAACTTGAACAATGCAATTTAACACATACAAGACAACTTTAAAGCTCTTATCATATGCAGTCAAGTCATATTATCATCCTCACAAGATCAAAACATACATCATGTAGTTTTCATGCATATTTGCTTTGATATATCAAGCTTTTCTTGAAAATTTCTCTAACACAAGGTCTAACAAGTTTGGTCATGAACAAAGGAACTATAAACACTATATCATGCTCATTTATGTTTGAAATCAGTCATGTATATATATCATCAAGTTCAGAACTTGCAGACATAATTTCCATCAAAGTTCATTTGCAAAACTTTAACTTTTGTTAAAATTCTCCTAATAAAATCATGTTGGACACTTCATAACTCATAAAGAAGCTTTGTACCACTTGTTATACTTATTTTCAGACATGCTTAAGTCATATCAGTAGGTTAGAATCAACAGTTGAAAACATCAATCAAATTCATATATTAGATGCAGTAATTTTGCGCACCCTAGTATAAACTAGGCATTCACGCCTCTACACCGAATGAAGCAGTGACTTGCTCTGTTTTGCAGAGCATCAACCAACAATGATTCTTATTGGTTAAAACATGTTTAATTCTATCATTAAAAGTTCCATATATGTACACATACTTCCTAAACACATGATAGCATGCTAATTCACATTCATTAATAAAGAATTTCAAGTAATTCTAAGAATTTGGCAAAACCCAACTAAGTACCAAAGTTAGGATTTTTATACCTCTTAAAGCTTAGTATACTTAGTTTCTTCCTTCTGAGATTGCTAGCCTCTTTTTTGAACAACAAACACTCAAACTCCAATTCTCAAAGTTTCAACAGACAAAACAAAAAGCAACGTAAAAATGAGAATTGAACTACTATTTATAGAGGAAACTTGGACTGGCCAATGAGTTTATACTGAGGTTGCAATCCATGGTGTAGAAGGTAAACACACTGGTTAACTAAGAGCAGTTTAACTACCCACCATCAGCCATCCTTCTAGCCAATGATCACAGCTTGGAAGTTACGTAATTAGGCTATAGGTTACTGTTCATGTACTGTTGGAGCAACTGATGAGCTTAATTCTCAGTAACGTGATTAATTTGTTCAGTTTAGTTACTTTAATTCCCAAAAATATAATTTTAATGTACAATTGTTACCATATTAGGAACATTAGGGATCATTTATGTACTCACATCATATAATCCATGTACATTAGGTACACGTAATAAAATAACGCAATTAGGTATTATTGTCCGGATATCTCCCATAATTATTTTTACTACTCACCTAACCACATTATTCAATATTAAATATTGATTTGACACTTTTAATTCCTTTCCCAATTTCTAGAATGTACAGATATTTAATTATTTTTGTATTAAAGTTACGTATGATTTCATTGTACTACTTGGTACTTCATGTCATTAGAATGTACTCTTATCATATGATTTTATTCATGTCACACATTACAATAATGTTCCATTCCTTTTCTACAGTAATAACCAACTTATTCCAAATTTGTCACTGGCACACATTCACGATTTATGTCTTCTTTGGGAGGGCTAGACTTCGGGGTCTCTGACAAAGGCCAAACTAGTTTAGCTCTAAGTCAATTCCAATCTCTATCACCACACTAGTTTTACATGACATAAATTAATTTCCATATTGGTGATATTACTAGTTAGAAGCTTATTCATTCCATATATGAAATCACATAATTATACATAATTAATCTTCCTCTTAGTAACTATTTCTCTTTTGATTCACTTAGTAAAATTCTTCGTTCCTCATTATGCCACACAAGGCATTTCACAATTCTCGATCCTCGTGTACATTCAATTTCCACTAATCAATTACTTATCTCATTACACATCAATATTTATATTCAAATAAATATTTATTTTTTTATTATATTAAAATAATTATTTATTCATGAATTTCTTGGTTTTTACAAAATAACTGTGGAAGCAATTATAATTCAGTTTCCCTTTCCATTTCACACTAAAGATGGTTCAAAAATGAAGCTCAAACAGTACAGGAAGCTAAGTTCCCATAGGATACAAGTGTTGCATCAAACAGTACAAGAAGCTAAGTTCCCATAGGATACAAGTGTATAAGGTTATCCACAAATAATAATATTACTGAAACACTAATGATAACAATATCACATAATTTACTTCTAGTATTCTGACGGCATTGCAGCTTCAAATCATTTATCATTTAAGCCCAACTTCAAATCAGGCATTCCAGAAAGGAAGCACTTCATAAGAATCTTCCCAGTTACATCGCAACGGAGCACACTATGTACACTTGCCAAGTATGAGTGAATATTATACATATATACATCAGAAGATATATATATATATATATTCTAAAATTTAATTTACCTTTCGAAGGCATAAGAAGGTTAACACTCTACACAATATCCAGAAATACCTGCTAACAAATAACATTACAATTGAGCTGTATGCAATACTCACCGCAGCTAAATTAGGTAGGGGAAATCAACAAAGATCACCTCATTCTTTTTATATACAAGACCCTCCCACCGCCAACCAACAGCACCAGTTACTTGTAAAGTTGCATTTGGGACAGGTTTATCTGTAGGCTATTTAGTTTATTTTTTGTATAATACAGAAACAAGTCAGAAGAATCTTCCACATATATATTCAGAGGTAAGTAACTAAGCAATCTAATATATAAAAAAAATTATTTAAAATGCACATCTACCTTTGATGAGAATGAAGATCGAACACATTTACAGCTTACACTAGCACCCCAGATATAGTTTACCAGATTTAAATGGAAATCAAAGTGAAATAAACAATCCAAAATGATAATTTTTTCTATGATAGCTTACCATCCAACAGCTCGTAGTAGATCAAAACAAAATTATTTCGGATTGCATCCTTATTTATCAAAAGCCCCACCAAAGTGTAAAGAACTCAATTCCCCTGAAAGTGCAAACAAGTCAGTTGAAGCCAATTGAAAGTTCAGGTACGTGTACAGGGGTTTAAAGAAAATATACCTGAAGCTTCATTTCAGCTATTTCTACCTTGGAGTTGAATAGTTTACCGGTAATAATTTGGAGTAAAATAACACCAAACTGATAAATATCATCTTTCTCCGAATTTTCACTGCAGCCAATTGAGCTTTCATGAGAATAGTCGAAATATTTGTTGTCAAGAAGGGAGGAAAGGGACAAACCTGCACTGAGGACTGGATGCGTCTTGTCTGTTACCTGAAAATTTCACAACACGAGACTAATATTTAGATTAATATAGGTAAGCTATGTATGTCATAATTTATATGCGTTGATATTGAAATTTTTTGAGTTGTAGTAACATTTACCTTTAGATGGCAAGGGTATTATGTTATAGCTACTAATTTTTGGTGTGAGGCTCTCATCCAACAATATGTTTTCAATCTTTAAATCATTCCCAAAATTTACAGGTGCAATTCCTCTGTGCAAGAATTGGATACCCTTTGCAATACCCATTGTGATAGCCATTCTCTGCGGCCACTTGGGGATTTCTCTCTTTTTCCGATCTACCAATAGAAAATAATTAAGTTTGCACTTGAGAAAGTAAATATGTTAACCTTTCAAAAATATAGAAATGAACTAAACTGAATCCTGTAAAAAAAATATGAAATGAAGATATTTTATCTGTTGACAAGATTGCATATTCTATTAGGAATTCTGACCGGGTACGAAACAGGGGAACTGAATTCTTTACCTGTCCCTGAGAACCTTCTCCTTGTTCTTTGTTTTCTTTCCCTTCTACTAGTTAACTGCGCACACACTATGTGTGTAATTTAATGTAAAAGGATAAGAGAGTGGGAGAGTGAAAGGGATAATAGAGTGGAAGACAGAAAGTAGGAATAGTAAATAAAAAAAACGGTCTGCTTAAGATACTAAGAAAGCCCCCAGTGACAACACTGCTGCCTTGAACAGAGAACTAATCTAAGGATGGAAACAAGCAATGTCAGATGTTGTAACAGTAACACCCTAATGATCTTAGGATACCTATTGATGTGTTTTACTACAGTTACTAGATTTACCAGAAAAGAGGGCTTGCAGTCCTATTTATGAGCAAAATATTTGAGTGTAGACTTTTCTCTTTTAGATCAGCCCGAGAAACTACTGCAACATGAGCAACCCCTCTGGATCCCAACTTCAGACTCGTTGATTGGACTTGATACCGTCTGACAGTCATTAGGAGTATTACCTGATCAGTCATTATCATCAATGACCGTATCTTAGCGAATTAACACTGTCATATCGTTTCCCGTGCTCAACACTGTCATTAGGAATATTTTGGATTTCGGCATTTTCCATTATCTGTTTATGGCTTGCTTCCCTCACATTGAGCAATTTACCTCTCAACCGAAAAACACCATAATAATTCTATCCCAAATCCAATACTTCAATCAAGACAAAAGAAACAGAAACAAAATTCTTTCCAACTTAATATAGCAGAATATTAATAATAATAGTTTAGGGATAGACAAGTATGGTGGCAACTATTCTCTTCATGATGACAAAATGTAAGAAACAGAATTCTTTCCAACTTTATATAGGTTCTGTTTGTTTAACAGAATATGATTCACATAATAAATAAAATATCACCCAGATTTAGTTAAATATAATATGAAACTCCTTTTTCTTTTAAAGTAGAGATTCGTAGGACAACTAATCATGGTTGTGGGAAATAGAATTCTCATGAAAAATAGTTTGATTAGAAAAAAGGCATGTTTAGTTGTTGAACTAGAAGAGCCTCAGAAACAGAAAAGTCACATGGACAGAGAAAATTGACCATGTAAACATGATCTCAGTTTTACATTCTACAGGAACAACCAAACAACCAAAACTAAAGAAACATGAAGAGTGAAGATATAGATTCAAGACTAAGTACCTCATAAGAACCAATAACCAAGAGTTGTGAATAACCGGGATGGAATATGCATGATTGAAACTTATTGCCACCGGAAGGCAATACACGAATGCATTTCCCACCTGAGTCAGTCCAACATTACTCGGAAGAAAAAAACAATTAAGAATTTTCTTCCCTGCATACACACGGACCTTAGATACGCATATACAAACAATTTTGTCAACATTCCACAGTCGGATCTCACCACTACAATCACAAGCAATATCCATCTTTACTGGGTGGACATCCACCGACATCACTGGCTCGGCATGCCCCTCTACCTTCATTAGAGACTTGTATGGCTACGGTAACATGTACAACAAACATGTAAGCATCAATAGCTTTAGTAGAATGAAAGTGATATTTATGGAATCCAGTGAGTTGGACAGCATGCATAAAATTGTAAAGAAAAATTAAAAACTGAGAAAATGATTTGAGTTTACAGTTGCAACAACCTAATTCTTATTGCATGCTCTGCAACATTCCTCGTCTATATACAATTGGAAAAGTTCTACTAACTGAGTTTGACCCTAGCTTTCTTAGCCAGAAGTCTGGCTATAAAAATGACCTTAACTCAACACATGTATACAAGACCAAACATAATCTAAATTATGCTTTCCTATCATATTTCATTCTTGGTTTACAGAGTCAAGTTACAGCTATCAATTTTGAAGTATAAATATCATATACAGACATAAGCAATTAGAAACACTAACTCACCATTTCAAAGCCATAACTTCCATCAATAAGTAGCAAAGCTGATCAGCAAACTTTGCGGCATCAATCATTCCATTGATATCATTTGGGCACTCTACAAATTGTACCCGCCTTTGCTTACCTAACGCAAATTAACCAACCACATGAGTCTCAGTAAAGTAAAGATTTCCCCAAAAATGCAAAAAAAAAAAAAAACTGAAAATACAGCAAAACCCCAATTAATAGGAATGACATTTAAATAAACCTGATACAATAGTAATAGGTCCACGAACTTCTGGCAAGTTGTGCTTGGTGTAATGCTTAACCAGAGACTTTATAACAAGGGACTTTCCCACCTAATGAAAAAATTCCAAATTATAGGTTCAAAAAGTAGTTATCTTTTTTAATAATTAGTATCACTTTTGCACAATGTTCTAAAAGGCGCTAGGCGGAAGGCAGCGGGTGGCCAGGGGGCCTAGACGGAATTTTTTATTTTAAGCCAATTTTAATATTTTATCTTACATTTATCCAAACAAAACAATAATATAAAGCTGTGAGCCCAAATATAAAATTAGGGCTTACGTGTGATCTAAAGAATTAAATGAACCGGGAGAAGTCTCCACGTGTCCCGAGGCAGAAGGCTCGTGGAAACGACTTATCTTGGGAATTGATTGAGGGATTGGATTGGTGGCTAGAAGGACATGATAATTTAGGCATTACTTAAGTAACTAAGGGTATTTCTGGAATTTTTGCTGAAATCACATGCCATGCACAAGACCCAGACATGTGTCAGGCACGTGACCATTTTCCAGGAAACTCTATAAATACTCCCTTCATTTCAATACAAGGGGACTTTTGATTCTCTCTGAACTGAAGACTTTGAAGAAAGCTCTTGAATCCTAAGAGTTCTGCCACGTGTTACTCGAACAATTGCTTACATGTTCTTCTCCCCTCTTCAACCACTCAATCAAGACCATACTCTTTGTGGATTTCTCTCCTCCTCAGTCAACACAAAACCCTAACCCTAGTAAGGTACGGTTTCTTTACCTACATTTATTCATGACTTCTGCTTGGGAGGTGTAGAATTAAATGAAGGTATGCCCACGACTCGAAGCGGGAGAATTATAGGAAGAGTTTCACCGACACCTAGCATTACTTCACCAGATCCAGTTCCGAGGCAAACAAATCAATATTTCCAAGGCACAAATATGGATCTCGATCAACCTCTCGTAGAAGGTGTTTCTGAAGGAAGTTCAACATCACCACATATGGTTGATCAACAACAAACCAATGTCAGACAGATAGGCACATAAAGACAAGGTGAGGAAGCAAGTGGAGAACAAATAACCACGAATGATGTGCAGTTGGAGATGCTCAAGGCCTTAAAGGAGGCAAGAGAAGGACAAGGGATGATGATGGCCATGATGTCAGAAATGCGGAAGCAACAATAAGAGATGGGAAATTTTCGTCAGCAGTTAATGCAGATTCCAACCTTCAAAGCTATGTTTCCAGGAAGTTCGCAGGTAGAACAAGTGGATGTCAACAAGGAAAATCAGAATGTGCCTCCAGCAACGGAGAGTCAGCCGATTCCAATCATCCATTTAGAGCCCCAAAACAGTGGTGATGTACCACGACCCAGAGTGGAAACAAGCCAGCCTCAACCAATCGTCATTCCCACCACACTCCCAGCTTTTTCACAAGTGAAGATACCGACTATACCGAGCCACGCCCAACAAACAAACCAACAAGTACAAGGAGTGTAAGCTTTTCATGATGCCAGTGTACACCAGCCGATCTCCTTACCATATACACTGCCAGCACAACAATATATTACAACCCCTCAGAAAGTCTATACGATAAGTCAGTTGTGACAAAGGATGATATGCTTGACGTAATCAATCAACTCCGAAGACAGACAACCAGACCATCAGAATTGGACTTCACTCCACCATACCCGACACATATACGGAGACAACCTTACCCAACAGGGTATATTGAGCACCCGCCACAATTCCCGAAGTATAATGGAGCGAAAGGGAATGCGAGAGAACATATAGCCAGGTTTGTAGAGTCGCGCGATGTCTCCATGGTTGGGTTATGATGAAGTAATCAACCATAACCTCTTGCTCCGTGAGTTCAGTAAAACGTTGACAGATAGTGCCTTCAGTTGGTACTACAATCTAGAGAAAGGGTCAGTCCAAGATTGGGACGATTTGAAGTTACAATTTTTTAAGAAGTTTTTTTATATGCAGAAACAGGTGACCATTGTGGAGTTAATGAAATTCAAACAAAAGTCAAATGAGGAGCTGTCAGATTACGTGGACAGATTCAGGGCTCAGGTGCAAAAATGTGTGGAGCCGATTGAGGAGAAGAATCTAGTGAGCATATGCAACAATGGTGCCCTAGATACCTTTAAGCCCCACTTGGTCACTAAAGCATGTGATTCCTTTGCAACATTATCAACATTTGCACAAGACTTGGGAGGAATTATGACTTTGCCCGCAAGCCAGGCGACAGTTACGTGGAAGGGCAAAAGAACTGCTACTGTGGCTTTAGCAGATTCTCAGCCAAACCCACAAGGGGGCAAGAGGGAAAAGAGTGGAAAGAATGAAAGGAACCATGGAAAACCAGGAGACAAGTTTTCCGAATTGCCAATCCCAAGGGCTATTACGTGCAATGAGAAGGCATTCAGGGATTTGTACGAGCAATGGGTAGAACATGGAGTTGTAAAACCTCCAAGACCCCGATTTGTTGTAACAGAAGAGATAAAGAGGAGACCAGACTTCTGTGTATACCATCAGTACGCCGGACATTCCAATATAGATTGTTACAGTCTACGACGGATTTACCATGAGAAATTGGCGGCAGGAGAAATCGAATTGGAAGGAGGAAACAACGTACTGGACAAGCCACTTCCTAACCACAAGGGGAAAGAAACATGCAATACTATTACTCATAGTTAATCACCAGAGGGAAGAGAGGTGGAGATGATGGATAACACAGAAAGGATGGAGGACGATTCTGATCCAAGTCTACAGGTGACCGCATTGATGAACGGAGCTAAGTTCAGGAAATTTTTTGATCATATCGGATTGACCAAGGAAGCAAGGATAGAAGCGACCTAGGCAATCATCAAAGCTGCTGAAGCACAAGAGACTTGCATGGAAGTCAGCAAAGGGTTTGTAAGGATGGTAGAAGAGGAAGAGAACAAAATCACTTTCTCTAAGGCTGATAGAGAGGTGAGATATCCAAATAATAGACCACTATATGTGACAACAATAGTTAATGGCATAGAAGTGCGAAGAGCGTTCATCAATAATGGAGCATCTGTAAATATCATAACTTACACCGTCTTTAAAAAGTTAGGTATGCCAGAGAAGAAGATCGTGAAGGAAAAGACAAACATCACGGGGTTTGCTAATCAAAGCACGAGAACCCTCGAATACATCAAGGTGGATATGCAAGTGGGGAAGATTCGAGGACCTGTGATGTTCCATGTAGCAGAAGTTGATGCAACATATCATGTGTTGCTAGCAAGAGCTTGGCAGAATGATTATGGGGTGGTACCATCAGTTTTTCATCAGTGCATGAAGGCAATTTGGAAAGGCAAGGAGGTCAGGGTACCAGCGACAAGGAACCCTTTTGGGCCAGAGGAGGCACATATCACTGAAGCAGCTTTCTTCGATGATGTCGCCGAAGAAGGAGAAAACCATATTGTCAAACCTGATTCTCTGAAGCTAGCAAGCTGGGAGGAAGTACAAGAGGACAAGTTTGTGCCTGTGAAAAAGGAAAAGAAGCAGACCTTAGAACAAGGTGAATGTTTCAAAAATAATAAACCTGTATTAGTAGATATAGAGAAAGAAGAAAAAGACCCAAGGAAGCGGGCAGCAAACTCGAAGGATGCCCAATGCCAAACGGACAGCCAAATCGAAAGTTGAAGGAGAAGAAGAACAGAAGACAAAGTGGGAAAGAGTAATCAAACTCGATGGAAAGATAGTGTTTTCGCCTGTGACAATGCAAGGGGAAAGAGTTCGAAGGTACACCCAAACCTGAGGGCTCAGGAGGGACCCCCCACTCTAGTAGCAATAAAAAGGAAGAAATCATGCAGCAGAAGGTGGAACCAGCTCCAGAATGTTTTGAGGACCGACCAAAACCTCAACAAAATGAATTGGAGGAAGTTGATCTGGCAACAGGAGAAGGAACGCCAAAGCCGACTTACATTAACAAGGAGCTGAACGCCAACCAAAAGGAAGAGCTGGTAAAGCTACTACGAGAGTATGGGGATGTGTTTGCTTGAAACTATAATGAGATGCCAGGGATTGACAAGGAGTTGGTAGAGCATAATCTGAACTTAAGCCCGGGAGCTAAACCAGTGAAACAAGCACCTCGTACCTATGCACCAGAAGTTGAAACACAAATAAAAGAAGAGATAAAGAAGTTGTTAGATGTAGGATTCATCAAACCAATTCAACATCCAAAGATGGTTATCCAAAGATAGTACCAAAAAGAAATCTAATGGGCGATTCATGAATATGCGTGGATTTCAGAGACTTGAACAAGGCGTGCCCAAAGGACATGTATCCGTTACCCACTATAGACACTTTGGAGGATGTAACAGCAAATCATGAGATGATGTCGTTCATGGATGGGTTCGTAGGCTACAATCAGATAAAAATGTTCGTAGAGGATGCGAAGATGATAGCCTTCCGTACCCCGTTTGGGAATTTCTACTATGTAGTAATGCCATTCGGATTGAAGAACGCGGGAGAAACTTACCAAAGGGCAATGCATGCCATCTTTCACGACATGATTCATGACATTGTAGAAGACTATGGGGATGACATAGTGGTGAAATCTAAAAAGGAGACAACCCACGTAGAGGATTTAAGAAAGGTGTTTGAACGTTGTCGCAGGTATAAGTTAAAGATGAACCCGAAAAAGTGCGTCTTTGGGATGACAGCTGGAAAATTTTTGGGCTTCTTGGTGCACAATAGAGGTTTGGAGGTAGACCCAAACAAGGAAAAAGCTATTACAAATATGCCCCCACCAAAAACGCAGAAAAAGTCGAAGTGCTTTCTAGGGAAAGTTTCCTACATGAGGAGATTCATGCCAGCATTAGCAGAAGTCACGGAACCTTTCAAAAAGTTACTAAAGGGAAAGACAGAATGGGATTGGGGGCAGGACCAGCAACAAGCCTTCATGAAAGTAAAAGAAATTTTGGCCTCGACGAAAACGATGGTGGTACCCTAGAGAGGAATACCATTGCAGCTGTATATCATTTCTACCGCAAAGTCTGTAGGAGGATTGATCACACAAGAGGTAGATGGGGAAGAAAAGCCTAGGTTTTTATTATCTGTAGAGATCTCCATTTTCTCCCTATACAGGTAATGCCTCCAGATTTTAAGCGCAAAAACAATAGCTGCCAACTCTAGATCATGAGTTGGATAATTCCTCTCATATTCTTTAAGTTATCGTGAGGCATATGCTATAACTTTCCCATGTTACATGAGAACACATCCTAACCCTCTACCTGAAGCATCACTATAGATGACAAATCCCTCCGAACTAGATGGTATTGTCAGAACAGGTGCTGAAATGAGTCTCCTCTTGAGTTGTTGAAAACTCTTGTCACATTCCTCGCTCCAACCGAATTTTGTAACTTTTCTAGTCAGCTGAGTTAATGGAGTAGCGATTTGAGAAAATCCTTCCACAAATCTCCGATAATAACCAGCTAAGCCCAGAAAGCTACGTACTTCGGTCATTGACTTAGGTTGCTCCCAACTTTGAATTGCTTCAATCTTTGTCGGGTCAATAGATATTCCATGATTTGATATCACGTACCCAAGGAATGCTACTTCCTCAATCCAGAACTCACATTTCTCCAACTTGGCATATAGCTTGTTTTCACGAAGCTTTTGGAGAATCAGCCTCAAGTGTTGTTCATGATCTTCACGACTTTTGGAGTATATGAGAATGTCATCAATAAAGACAACTACAAAATGATCCAAATATTTCTTGAATACTCGGTTCATCATATCCATGAAGGCAGTTGGAGCATTAGTCAATCCAAAAGACATGACTAGGAATTCATAATGCATGTACCAAGTTCTGAAAGCAGTCTTTGGGATGTCATCAGTTTTAATCTTTAATTGATGATATCCGGAATGAAGATCGATCTTTGAAACGAATTTGGCACCTTGCAACTGGTCAAATAGGTCATCAATATGTGGCAACGAGTACCTATTTTTGATGGTGACATGATTCAACTCCCGATAATCAATACAAAGTCGCATACTTCCATCTTTCTTCTTCATGAATAGAACAGGAGCACCCCAAGGAGACGTACTAGGACCAATGAAACCGATGTCTAACAATAACTGTAGTTGGGTCTTTAACTCCTGAAGTTCAATAGGAGCCATTCGATATGGGGCTTTAGAAATAGGTTTTGTACTGGGTTCAAGGTCGATATAAAATTTAATTTCACGCTCTGGGGGTAGGCCAGGAAGTTCTTCAGGGAATACGTCAGGAAATTTATTAACAATAGAAATATCATTCAAGACTGATGTATTTTTGTTTAAATCTGTGACATGGGCTAAGAAAGCTTGACATCCATTTTTTAATAAACGAATAGCTTTATGGCTTGATATGACAGTAATTGACTTTAATGGTTTGGTTTCTTGAATTCGTATAATAGGTTGGTTAGGAATATGAAAGCTAAAAACCTTACGAAAATAATCAATTTTAGCATGATGAGTGGTTAACCAATTAATCCCTAAAATCACATCGAATGAAAGTATTTTCAAAGAGATAAGATTGACAGGTAACGTGCGGTTGCCGATTTGAATCAAACAAGACTTATAAACAGTGGATGTAATGAAGGTTTCTCCCAATGGAGTTTCAATAGATAAGTCAAAGTCTAATTTCTCCGGAG
The DNA here is from genome assembly GCA_020205605.1 of Panax ginseng. Classification (NCBI taxonomy): domain Eukaryota; kingdom Viridiplantae; phylum Streptophyta; class Magnoliopsida; order Apiales; family Araliaceae; genus Panax; species Panax ginseng. Next base: position 112,962,194 of record CM035128.1, on the reverse strand, counting down.
TTAAATTTAAACGTTGAGCGCAAGTAGGAGAAATAAAAGAATGGGTAGAACCGGTATCAAATAAGGTATAAACTTCACAAGAGTTTATGATTAGCTTACCTGTGATAACTTCGTTCGGCTTCTTCGCTTTTTGGGAGGTCACGAAAAACGCTCTCCCTTGAACTACCGGCTTTTACTTGTCTGGGACAACTTTTGGTGCCTCCATCCCAGCTGGACTTGACTTCACTGTACGACAAAATTGGGCTAGTTTACATTCTCTTCCAAAATTGTAACACACTTTGGACTGATGCGTACAGTTTGGAATTATGTGTCCCTCCCCTCCGCATTTGTAACATACGATCGGTTGTCGATCTCCTTCCTTAACAATGGTTGCTGGTACTGACATCTTTCCATCATTATTGAACGTCCTCTTCTTGAAATTTCCACTCCTATTGTCATGGCCATGATTACCACCGAAGTGGTTACCATTTCTGGCTTGTTTATTTCCTCTACGTTTGTTGTCACTGCTTCAATGACTGCTACCATTGGTATTATTGCTTTACTGACTGCTCTCTCTTGGTTGGGTTAACTCATTATCGCGCTCCAATAACAGAGCCCTATTTACAACATCTGAATACAAACACAGTTTTTGAGAAATGAGGTGTTGACGTATTTTGAGTTTCAAACCTTGCAGAAACATTCACGTCATTCTCTCCTCATTATCAACCAATTGGGTTGCAAACCGGGACAATTCCACAAACTTAACCTCGTATTGCAACACGGTCATATAGTTTTGCTCTAGCTTGATGAACTCCACCTCTTTCAGGTGACGAATACTTTCGGGAAAGTACTTGTCGTTGAACAGTTCTTGGAACTTCTCCCAAGACATTTTGAGTGTGGCAGGCTAAGTATGTTTTACTAATTCCCACCAGTAATCTGCCTCTCCTCTAAACATGAAGGTGGCAAAAGGAACCTTTTGCTCCTCGGAGCATCCCAAGACATCAAATATCTTGGTGATCAACTTTATCCACGTCTCTGCCTTGAGTGGTTCTAGCTTTCCCCAAAACTGCGGTGGTCTCAGCTCCTTGAACTGCTTAGCAGTGACCATCCGAGAGTTGCCAGTATTTCCACCTGCATTTTGAACAAGAGTCTCTCTCGCCTGATGTTATATGAATTTCATAAAACCTCGGAACATTCCATCGTTCATCATTTGGTCGGTGTTGTTATTTACCTGAGGATTATTGCCTTCCTGTTGCACATTATCCTGGTTATTGATCTGTGGTGACTCAATGGTCTCCTGTGCTCCATTGCTTATCTCAACATTTTCAGATGCCATTTTCAAATACTGCCACAAAACAAGGGTTAATTGACATACCATATAATATCCCAATACTCTGACTGACCAATTAAATGCCAAATAAACTTAGGTAGGTCATACTAGTGAAGAAATTATCCGTCTCTCCTCTCCTAGTTCTATTCTCACATCTCAGCCAGGGATCATATCCCTAAGCTCTGATACCAACTGTGACGCCCCAAAAATAGGTATACATCACCCATCTTGGGTCGCCAAATACATGGTACTAAATACAAATACAAACATAATTATACAACATGAGCTGAGAGTTTTTACACGAATATTGTCTCATAGACAATATCCAAACTCAAATTCAATCCTCAATACATTTATTATCACACTAATAGTGAGAACTACTAAAACAACCATCTCAGACCATCACTCCATTCCCCGACTAGTCCCATCTACGTTTTCATTTCCTAAAGAGAATAATGAAAGCAAAAGGGTAAGCTCGACTAGCCCAGTAAGAAATATTATGACTAAGATAATGCAGAATAAATTATTGTTAGACTTCAACATTGTTAAACTGATAAAATATAATAGACATCAAGTTTAACTGCAACGGAACAAGCAATCCATTAGAAGAGTCAAGTAGAGCATGATATATACTATCTTCTATGATTTAAAAAGTTTATTATCAATTTTATCGCTGGGACTCAGCTTAATAAATAAATCACATCATCGAATCATCCCTGGACTATGGGCCAAGGATATTCATTAGTATGTCCACGAATTATCCCTGCACTATGGGCCAAGGATATTCGTGTAATCATCGATGGTCATGATCATGCCAACAACTGTCCATCAATGCACTACGGGTCAATGAGGACTTTTATCATTTGTAACATTACAGGTCATGATTATACCTAATTATCCCTGGTCATAATCATACCAATCAACAGTCCATCTATGCACTATGGGCCAGAGATAACTTTCATCACAATATAAGCATGAGGATGATGACAATGATATAAAGATTCAATTAAATAAAAGAAAAGGATAAATTTTAAAGATTTATAATTTAATTTATCCATAATTTAATAATGTCCAAACTGTCAACATGATACTGCTTTGTGGAGTAAAATTCAAGAAAAATATTTATGTATCAAAAATACTTTGGACAAAAAAGAAATACATTTTTCTGGGTGAATAGTACCCTATGAATAGTACTTCGTGAATAGTACCCCGACATGAAAAGTACCCCGAATTTCCGAATGAATAATACTAGAGTGAATAGTACTCAGATGAATAGTAACCCCGATATGAAAAGTACCTCGAATCCCAGAGTGAATAATACTAGAGTGAATAGTACCTTGGTGAATAGTAACCCATGAATATTAACCTATGAATAATACCCTGGGAAAAATATTAATATTTAATAAGAAAGTTCAGATCAATATTCCAATGAAATGATACTAGATGAAGCGCAAAACTCAAGGATATTCCACTAATTTTAGGGATTATAGAAGCAATACTTACCATAGTAAGTTTAGATTTAAGAATATGAAAAGAAATAATATACAAAACTGCAAATGGATTTTCACCTGTCATGCGGTACATAATCCGAGTAGACAGGTTATTATAACATATTAAAGGATGAATACGAAAAATAGTATTCCTTATGAATACGAAAGAAATAATACCCCTTACCTTAGTAGAAGACTAGATACTACAATAGTGAAGTAGCAGAATACTCTTCTTATTGCTCTCTATAGTTTCTCTCTCTATAGTGTCTCTTGTGAATCTCAGTGAATTGGTGAGAATAAAAGAAGAATTAAGCTTCTATTTATAGGAGAATGGACTAAATAGTAACTAATTCATGAATGGTCCAGATTGATTTACTATTAGAATGGACGGTCCATATTGATTACTATTAAAACAACAACTGATGGTCCATATTGATTTACTTTTAAAAACACCACTGACGGTCCAGATTGATTTACTTTTAAAACCACCACCGATGGTCCAGATTGATTTACTATTAAAACCACCATCAATGGTCCAGATTGATTTACTATTACAACCACCATCAATGGTCCAGATTGATTAACTATTAAAACCACCATCAATGGTTCGGATTGGTTAACTATTAAAACCACCATCAATGGTCCAGATTGGTTAACTATTAAAACCACCATCGACGGTCCACAAAATTAGTAAATCTTCTCATGGAATACTAAGTCAAACTTACAACAAACGCCTCATAACAAATCCCTATATTTATATCAAAAATTGAATAAATATTTACCACAAATCATTTATCTTTAATAAACACATCTTTAATCTATTAACAATTATTCATCCTTAATAGTATAGCTCACAATATTTAACAACCAGATCATTCCCAAGAAAGATGTGGATTTTCGATAAGGATTTCCCCCTATTGGCTCGCAATTAGGTGACCAAACCCCTTTCTTCGACCGAACTTTCTAGACATCGTCAATATTACAAATAATAATATGAATAACTTTGTCATCTCAATTATTAATTTAATAATATAAAATATTATGCAGATGTTACTGTGACAATAATTGAATCAAATAACATGAGATACTATGCAGCAATTACTGTAGCAATAATTGAGTAAACTGAGTGGCTTCTTACGTAAGCATCAATACCGTGTGCTACTATGCAACCACTCGCATTACTGTATTTTTACCACCGGGTATTTCAACAGGTAACGGTAAAACTTTCGCCGTTATTTTTATAAAGTGTTATTTCTATCATTTTCTAACTCCGACAGTTATTCCGTTATGGGGTCCACCAATGATGGTGTCCTGGTACGGATATTTCTTGATAAAAGAATATTCTCTGACCAAACAAATATTCCTCGACACAATGAATATTTTATATCAACTTGCTTACTTTGTAAAATTTTCACATATTACCTTTAACTTTAACCTTTTATCAATTAAACCATTTATTAAATAGAATAATAATTATAAGGAAATTGGATACTTTTATTTCATATAATTCGGGGTCTTACATCTTGGGACTGGGTTCTAAATGTGATTATGGAAAGGATTTTGGCTTTCCTCTCCGAGGATGAATGCCCCATAGATGGTCATTGGTACTCCCTTGTATGGAGGAGACTAGGTTGTTCCATCTCTTATGGATTTGTGTTTCTCTTTGAGGATTCAACCGTAGCTTCGATGGTTGTCAGTTTTTCTCCTATTTGTGTGGGGAGACCAGGTAGTTCCATCCCTTTGGTCTAAGTCGATGAGGTGTGCTTTAACTGCCCTATAGATGGTCGCCGATGTATTCCCGTGTATTGGGGAGATCAGGTAGTTCCATCTCTTATGGTTTGGTTTGAAAGTGGAAGGATGATCCCAGTACTGTTGACAGGGTTTTATGTTTTTTAGGAGTGAGACCGCACCATGAATGGCTGTCTACGTACTCCCATTAAGAAGGGGGAGATCAGGTATGCGTAGTTCCAACCTAGCGTGAAAAGGTTGAAAGTTGTATGTTGTGAAGAGGGTGTGGAGAGATTTTTTTTTATTATTATTTTTTTGTAGTTAGACATGACCATAAAAATGGTAGCCTACGTACTCCCGTGTATTGGGGAGATAAGGTCTGCGTAGTTCGCCTCTGATGGGACAAACTGATGTGGTGAAAGGTGTAGAATTTTTCCAACCTAACGTAAAAAGGTTGAAAGATGTATGTAGTGAGAAAGGTTTTGAAAACCTGAATTGACTAATGGATCTGATGATCCAGAACCAAGATGTTGGTTTGCAGGTAACTTTAGACATAGTACCATTTTATGGTGTCCGAGTTGATGAGTTGGCGAAATTCCTTGCCATCCATATCATGTAATCTGAGGTCTCCTCGTGTCAATACCTCCTTGACAATAAACGGGCCTTCCCAATTTGGGGTGAATTTTCCTTTACATTGATCTTGGTTGTCAAGAACCTTCTTCAAGATCAAGTCATTTTGCTTAAACTGCCGTTGCCGGACTTTCTTATTATAGGATCTAGTGATCCTCTGTTGGTATTGTCGACGTCGGGATTTTTATTTGTCCCTTTTCTGTTCTTATTCTTTGGTGTTCTCATGTTATGTGAGATTTGTTTGAAAAAACAAGTGAAAAAGGTTTGACATGTATCATGTCAACGATTTGACTGTTAGAGTCGCCAGTTGGTGTTTTTAACTGGTTGCACCAACGCAACCGAGAAAAGGTTTGTACATTGACCAAGTGATGTGACACTACTAAACGGGTCTGTGAAACCTAGATTCATTTGGGTTTGAGGGCTTGATTATGCGGAGGGAAGGTGTGAGACCCCGAATTTTATGAAATGAAAGTATTCAATTTTCTTATAACTATTCTATTTAGTAAATGGTTAAATTGATAAAACGTTAAAGTTAAGGGTGATATGTGAAATTTTTTCAAAGTAAGCAAGTTGTTATATAATATTCGATTGGTCGGGGAATATTCATTTTAACAGAGAATATTCGTACGACGGCACAATCATTGGTAGACCCCATAACGGGTGTATTGTCGTAGTAAAAAAACAGCAGAATTATCTTTTTATAACGGCGAAAGTGTTACCGTTAAAACTGTTGAACTACCCGGTAGTAAAAGTACAGTAATACGCATGGTTGCATAGTAGCACATGGTATTAATTATTGATGCTTACGTGAAAAGTCACTCAGTTATACTCAATTATTGTTATAGTAATTGCTGCATTAAATCTCTCATATTATTGATTCAATTATTGTCATAGTATCATCTGTATAATATGTTATATTATTAAATCAATAATTGAGATGGCAAAGTTATTCATATTATTATTTGCAATATTGACAATGTCTAGAAGTTCATCGAGGAGAGGTTTGGTCACCTAATTGCTTGGCAATAAGGAGAAATCCTTATCGGAAAGCCCCCTCTTTCCTGGGAACGACCTGGTTGTTAAACATTGTGAATTATAATATTAATGATGAATAAGTTCGTGTTGATTAAGGATGAAATTGATAGTTACATTGTGTTGGAATTATTAGTGTTAGTGGAAATCGTCATTTATTTCGATAATAATTGATGGCTGGAGGTTATATTGACCAATCGGGTAATTAACCGGATAAATGAGCAATTAATTGCTATTGATACACATGATTATAACTATTTGTTCACATGTGTGTACAATTGATTCACATTCATTTACTATTAGGGGAGTTGGTGCAAGATTGATAATACTTGCATGACTAAGTTAAAAATGGAAGTATAGTTGAAGGTACTATACTATAATTAATTTTTTCACATGTTTAGAACTATTGAGTCACATGATTTACTATTGATTCACATGATTTACTATTAGGGGAGGTGGTGCAAATTTGATAATACTTGCATGACTAAATTAAAAATGAAGGAAAAGAGGAATGTATTATACTGTAATATTTCGAGCCCCAAAGCGTACAATTATCAAAACTATATTTTCCTATAAACAGAAGCTCATTCCTTCATTATTTTTCACCAATTAACTAAAGCTATAGAGCAATTATTATAGAGAGAAATTATAGAGAGAAAGAAGAAAAGAATTTTGCTACCTCACTATTCTAGTATCCAGTCTTCTTTTGAGGTAAGGGGTATTATTCTTTCGTATTCATGAAGAGAGTTATTTTCTTTCAATACTCATAAGGGTTGTTATTCCATTCTTTATTATTATGTTAGAATAACCTGTCTATGTGAAGTACCGCATACATGGTGAAATTCTTCTATTATTCCATTCTTTATTATTCTATTGGAATAACTTTATGCGTGTCGCCTCTATCGCATTCATGGTGAATTACATTGTTATTCCATTCTTTATTATTACATTTGGAATATCTTTATGCAATGCGGATTACGCATGACCTGGTTCCGTTCTTTATTATTCTGTTGGAATATCCTATCTGTACGAATTACGCATGACCTGGTTCCATTCTTTATTATTCTGTTGGAATATCCTGTCTATGTAGATTACGCATGACCTGGTTCCATTCTTTATTATTCTGTTGGGAATAACCTGTCTATGCGGTCTATCGCATGCATGGTGAATTCTTTTGTTATTCCATTCTTTGTTATTCTGTTGGAATAATCTGTCTTTGTGGATTACCGCATGAATGGTGAATGATCCTTCGTATTCATTCTTTATTAAATTGTGGAAATGACATGTCTCGTTGATTCTTAGCGTATGGCGGTGAAAATCCATTTGCGCTTTCATATTCTATTAGACTGTATTATGAGATATCATTTCTTTTGTACTTTCGCCATGGAATATCATTTTCTTTGGTATTTTTTTTTTTTACGAGTTACTATTCACGGAGTTACTATTCACCTGGTTACTATTCACTCTAGTATTATTCACTCGGGTATTCGGGACACTTTTTGTGTTAGAGTACTATTCACAAGTTACTATTCACGGTTACTATTCACGATTACTATTCACCCGAATATTATTCACTCGGGTATTTGGGGGTACTTTTCATGCTGAGGTACTATTCAAGATGTACTATTCCCGAAGTACTATTCATAGGGTACTATTGCGGGGTACTATTTATCCGAAAAATATATTTCTTTTATGTCCAAATTATTTTTGGTACATGAATATAATTCTTAAATTTTACACCACAAAGCAGTATCATGTTGACAATTTGGATATTTTTAAACTCTGGATAAATTTAAAGTCTTTAATATTTATCTTTGATTTCGTTTGATTAATGCTTATATCATTGTCATCATCCTCATGCTTATATTATGATGAAAGTCATCTTTGGCTTACGTGCAAAGATGGACTGTTGATTATTGGTTTTACAGTTGTATATCTTTGGCTTACGTGCAAAGATGGACTGTTGATTATTAGTTTTATGATTTGTATATCTTTGGCTTACGTGCAAAGATGGATTGTTGATTATTGGTTTTACAGTTGTATATGTTTGGCTTATGTGCATAGATGAACTGTTTATTGGTATGATTATGATCAGGGATCATTCGGTATAATCATGACCCGTAATGTTATAGATGATGTGGTAAAAGTCCTCATTGGCCCGTAGTGCATTGATGGACAGTTATTGGTATGATTATAACCAGAGATTATTCGATATAATCATGACCATTGATGATTATATGAATATCCTTGGCCGTAGTGCAGGGATGATTCGATGATGTGGATTATTTATTAAGCTGAGTCTCAACGTTAAAATATTAATTATACACTTTTAATTCGTAAAAGATAGTAGATATCATGCTCTACTTGACTCTTCTAAAATACAGTTGTATGTCTTTAGCCTATAGTGCAAAGATGAATTGTTAATGAATATCTTTCGTCGTAGTGCAAAGATGAATTTATTAGTATGATTATGAGCAGGAATTGTGATTTGGTATAACCATGATTTTTGATGTTTAAGGTGAAGATAGGTGATGAAAATTATCTTCGTCCTGGGTGCGTAGAGGAATTTACAATCATAATTATGATTATGAGTTATTCATATGATTGTGGACAGGAATTGTGATTGATGTTAGAGGGATAAAACATTATTGGTTGACTTTTAACATGGAGAAGATAATAGATCAGATGGTCTATTTGACTCTTCTAATGGATTGCTCATTCCGCTGCAACTATGGTTGAAAAGTTTTATCATCTACCATATGTTCTAAATCTCTGATTTACTACTGATGAAGGCTATTGATGATGTAAATTTTCTTTAGTCATGATATTCTTTACTAGGCTAGTTGTGCTCACCCTTTCTTTCACTGTTCTCTTCAGGAAATGAGAATATAGCTGGGATGAGTCGGGGAACGAATTGATGGTCCAGATGGTTGTTTTAGTAGTCTTCACTATTCTATAAAATATTATGACAATAAATGTAATGAGGACTCCATTGAGTGTGGATATTGTCTAGAAGGCAATATTCTTATTTAAACTCTTAGATTATGTTTTGTCGTATTTTGCACGACAGTTATATAATTAAGTTGTATTTGAATTTTGTACCACGTATCTGGCGACTCAAGATGGGTGATGTATACCTATTTTAGGGGCGTCACAAATGGTATCAGAGCTTAGGGATATGGTCGCTGGCGGAGATATGAATCTAGAACTAGGAGGGGAGAGACGAGTAATATACTTCGCTAGTGTGTGACTTACCTAAGCCAAAATTTTTACTTGATAAGTTGACAATTTGTGATATGTCAATTGACCTTTATTTTGAAGATATATTCTAGAATGATATCTGAAATACAAGAGATGAGCAATGGAAAAATCATGATACAGAGGATATAACCGGGAAGGTACAATCCAAAAAGAAAAGCAAGGTATTCTCATCTCTTCGAATGCCAGGTACGTACGTAAATTTTGAGGGTGAAATATCATAAGGAGGGGAGATTGTGAGACCCCGAATTTTATGAAATGAAATTATTCAATTTTCTTATAATTATTCTATTTAGTAAATGGTTAAATTGATAAAAGGTTAAAGTTAAGGGTGATATGTAAAATTTTTTCAAAGTAAGCAAGTTGTTATATAATATTTTATTGGTCGGGGAATATTCATTTAAACAGGGAATATTCGTATGACGGCACAATCATTGGTGGACCCCACAACGGATGTATTGTCGTAGTAAGAAAACGACAAAATTATCTTTTTATAATGACGAAAATGTTACCGTTAAAACTGTTGAACTACCCAGTAGTAAAAGTATAGTAATACGCGTGATTGCATAGTAGCACACGGTATTGATTATTGATGCTTACGTGAAAAGTCACTCAATTATACTCAATTATTGCTATAGTAATTGTTGCATCAAATCTCTCATATTATTAATTCAATTATTGTCGCAGTATCATCTGTATAATATGTTATATTATTAAATCAATAATTGAGACGACAAAGTTATTCATATTATTATTTGCAATATTGACATAGTCTAGAGGTTCTGTCAAGGAGAGGTTTGCTCACCTAATTACGCACCAATAAGGAAAAATCCTTATCGAAAAGCCCCCTCTTTCTTGGGAACGACCTGGTTGTTAAATATTGTGAATTATAATATTAATGATGATTAAGTTCGTGTTGATTAAGGATGAAATTGATAGTTCCATTGTGTTGGAATTATTAGTGTTAGTGGAAATCGACATTTATTTCGATAATAATTGATGTCTGGAGGTTATATTGACCAATCGGGTAATTAACCGGATAAATGAGTAATTAATTGCTATTGATTCATATGATTATAACTATTTGTTCACATGTGTGTACTATTGATTCACATTCATTTACCATTAGGGGAGTTGGTGCAAGATTGATAAATACTTGCATGACTAAGTTAAAAATGGAGGTATAGTTGAAGGTACTATACTATAATTAATTTTTTCACATGTTTAGAACTATTGAGTCACATGATTTACTATTAATTCACATGATTTACTATTAGGGGATGTGGTGCAAGTTTGATAATACTTGCATGACTAAATTAAAAATGAAGGAAAAGAGGAAGGTATTATACTGTAATATTTCGAGCCCCAAAACGTGCAATTATCGAAACTATATTTTTCTATAAATAGAAAATCATTCCTTCATTATTTTTCACCAATTCACTAAAGCTATAGAGCAATTATTATAGAGAGAAATTATAGAGAGAAATATGAAGAGAAGTCTGCTACCTCACTATTCCAGTATCCAGTCTTCTTTTGAGGTCTGGGGTATTATTCTTTCGTATTCATGAAGAGAGTTATTTTCTTTCAATACTCATAAGGGTTGTTATTCCATTCTTTATTATTATGTTGGAATAACCTGTCTATGCGAAATACCGCATACATGGTGAAATTCTTCTGTTATTCCATTCTTTATTATTCTGTTAAAATAACCTATCTGTGTGGTCTATCGCATGCCTGGTGAATTCTGTTGTTATTCCATTCTTTATTATTATGTGGAATATCCTCACATGCATGCGGATTACGCATGACTGGTTCCGCTTTTTATTATTCTCGTTGGAATATCCTGTGCAGTATGGATTACGCATGACCGGTTCCATTCTTTATTATTCATGGGAATAACTCAGTATGCATGGGTCTATTGCATGCATGGTGAATTCTTACATTATTCCATTCTTTATTATTCATTTGGAATAACTTTTGCTATGTGGATTATCAGATGCAGGTGAATGATCCTTCAGTATTCATTCTTTATTAAATTGTGGAAATGATCTGTCTACCTAGATTACTGTATAACGCGTGAAAATCCATTTACAGTTTCGTATATTCTATTATACTCGTATGAGATATCATTTCTTTTGTACTCGTCATGGAATATCATTTTCTTTGGTTATTTTTTTTACGAGTTACTATTCATGGGTTACTATTCACCTGGTTACTATTCACTCTAGTATTATTCACTCGGGTATTCGGGGCAATTTTTGTGTCGGAGTACCTTTCATGAGTTACTATTCATGGGTTACTATTCACCCAAATATTATTCAATCGGGTATTTGGGGTACTTTTCATGTTGGGGTACTATTCACGAGGTAGTATTCCCGAAGTACTATTCATAGGGTACTATTGCGGGATACTATTTTCCCGAAAAATATATTTCTTTTCTGTCCAAATTATTTTTTGGTACATGAATATTATTCTTGAATTTTACTCCACAAAGCAGTATCATGTTGACAATTTGGATATTTTTAAACTCTGGATAAATTTAAAGTCTTTAATATTTATCTTTGATTTCGTTTGATTAATGCTTATATCATTGTCATCATCCTCATGCTTATATTATGATTAAATTCATCTTTGGCTTACGTGCAAAGATGGACTGTTGATTATTGGTTTTACAGTTGTATATCTTTGGCTTACGTGCAAAGATGGATTGTTGATTATTGGTTTTACAGTTGTATATCTTTGGCTTACGTGCAAAGATGGACTGTTGATTATTAGTTTTACAGTTGTATATGTTTGGCTTATGTGCATAGATGAACTATTTATTGGTATGATTATGACCAGGGATCATTCAGTATAATCATGACACGTAATGTTATAGATGATGTGGTAAAAGTCCTCATTGACCCATAGTGCATTGATGGACAGTTATTGATATTATTATAACCAGGGATTATTCGGTATAATCATGACCATTGATGATTATATGAATATCCTTGGCCATAGTGCAGGGATGATTCGATGATGTGGATTATTTATTAAGTTGAGTCTCAGTGATAAAATATTGATTATACACTTTTAATTCGTAAAAGATAGTAGATATCATGCTCTACTTGACTCTTCTAAAATACAATTGTATGTCTTTGGCTTGTAGTGCAAAGATGAATTGTTAATGAATATCTTTGGCCGTAGTGCAGAGATGAATTTATTAGTATGATTATGAGCAGGAATTGTGATTTGGTATAACCATGATTTTTGATGTTTTAGGTGAAGATAGGTGATGAAAATTATCTTCGTCCTGGGTGCGAAGAGGAATTTAGAATCATAATTATGATTATGAGTTATTCATATGATTGTAGACAGGAATTGTTGATTGATGTTACAGGGATAAAACATTATTGGTGGACTTTTAACATGGAGAAGATAATAGATCGGATGGTCTATTTGACTCTTCAAATGGATTGCTCGTTCCGCTGCAACTATGGTTGAAAAGTTTTATCATCTACCATATGTTCTAAATCTCTAATTTACTACTGATGAAGTCTATTGATGATGTAAATTATCTTTAGTTATGATATTCTTTACTGGGCTAGTTGTGCTCACCCTTTTTGCTTCACAATTCTTTTCAGGTAATAAGAGTGTAGCTGGGTCGAGCGGGGGTAACAGGAGAATAGAACGATGGTCTATAGCTGTTGAGGTTCTCCCTAAATAGTATGGAAATAAATTTATTTGAGAAATTTAGATAAGTGTGTCGTATTGTATACATCATTTGATATTTAATTTTGGTGAACCGAATAAGGTGAGGTGAACCCAACTTTGGAAGGGTGTTTTGCCACTATCATACAAGATGTCTAATGACATACAACCTCGTGTTATCATAAGATAGGGTTGTGCACATCCACTTATTGAGTATATCTATGAGCACTACCTATATGATCTTGGAGTTTGTTTGAAATATAATTCTCAATTGGAGAAAATGGAGACAATTATATGTCAAGAGAAGACTCACCATTGGAAAGAAGATGATAGTAATCTTCTTGTTTTTCTTTGGGGACTATTGGGTCAACCAAGGATAATTCTGTGGACATATGATATCTATCATAACCTAGACGCATGGCCTCCCATGTACGAAGGTTTCCTTGAGTATTTTTCAAAGATTTTAATTTCTAAAACTGTTATTGACTATACTTTTATGTAAAGTACCATTGTAAGGTTGTGGTCGAGGCACCATGAGAGTTACATATATTTGTATTAAAACTCATAGTTTAACTATGGTCGTATTCTGCACGACAGTTCAATAGTTGTATAAATGAAGTTTGTAAATGATTTTTATAGTGTGATATCTGGCGACTCAGAATGGGTGATGTATACCTATTTTGGGGGCGTCACAGAAGGTGTTTGGCACCCCCCCCCCCCCGACATCCGTGTTACCACGGTGACCGCCACTTTTCAATAAACTGTTATATGAATGTGTGTGTGTGTGGATCAATGTGCAATTTATTTTGAAGTAGTGTGAGGCCTCGTTCGCACCTATATACAAAGGGTTTGGATTTATAAAAATTCACTTTTAAACATGATATAGCAGTGAAGTTTTGTAAAAGAGGTTTTTTCAAACCCATGTGCTCAATAGTAATTTAGACCTTTTCATACATCCATTTTATTATTAAATGTTTGGCTTGTTTGCTTTTATTTTTGAGATTTGAAGCATCTTCGAGAAAATAATATATAACAGTGTCAAACTCCTCATGGGCATGAAAGCCATCTAATGAAATTCAAACACCATGAATAATTTATAAGCTACTTACAACTGAAAATGTCCATCACGGGAACCGAATCTATATTCAGTGGACTCACAAGATTCCTAGGCTCACATGATGCCGCAATTTATATAAAAAGCAGTAAGCAGTTATATATATAAAAGCTGTAAATATATATATACAGACATGATCAATCACCGCGAAGCACCTCCATGTGGATCGGAAATGTAAATATATAAAAGTAGTAAATATATATATATATATATATATATATATATATATATATATATATATATATATAGACATGATCAACCACCACGAAGCACCTCCATGGGGATCGAAAATGTAAATAAAGCAATAAATGCGATAAACCACCACGAAGTAAACTCCAAGAGGGAATGAATGTAAAGAAAGCAATAAAAATGATCAACCGCCATGAAGTAAACTCCAGGCGGGACTAAATGTAAATAAAGCAGTAAAAGGCCACGAAGTAAACTCCAGGCCTGATATAAATGTAAAAATATATATATATATATATATATATATACATATATATATATATATAAGCGATAAACGCACAGGATATTTCTCAATCCCGACTCGGTTTATCATTTCAGCGATTTGTCGCTATATATATATATTGCATCAATTGCGGTAGTATCCACAGTGCAGGGGACTGATTCCGATGATGAGGAGCCTATGGAGGAGACTGATATTCCAATCGAGGAGGATTTGACTACTGGGTTGCCAGCAGTTGTGATGGATTCTCCCACTATGAGTCTTCTTGTGATTGACATTCAAAGACAATATCTAGAAAGCGAGTCTACATCTGATGACCTTTGAGAGAGATCAGGCTAGGGCCTTGATGTTGACAACTCTTGATGGGAGAAACACAGCTCTATTAGAGAGAGACGAGGCCAGATCAACCAGAGATGCATTGATTGTAGAGCGGGATGCTTCCCTATCTACCCGGGATGTGGCCGTCACAGACAGTACTTCAGTGAGATCCCTTACGACTGGCATCCTTGCCGATATCAGTGCATACATTGATGAGCATCATGCCACCATACAGTTAGCCTCAGATCTGCTAGCTCGTGTAGATACCATTGGGCAGGAGCTTGCAGTGTTACCTCTTTCTTCAGAGAGGGATGCTATGTTAGATCTGATAGTTCGCATACACACATATCTGTAGATAAACTTGTATTTCCCTGCACAGACTAGCTTAGCCATTTGGTCATGTATAACACATATTGTATATATCAAACAGTATTATATATGGCAGGGAAATATATTTTGATTCACTTTCCTTTTAGTTGTGCCTTGATATTTTCTGGATATGTGCCTGTTTCTTCAGAGCTTGTGATCTTGATGCATTCTGAACTCATCCTTGATGTGTGGACATTGAGACATCGCATGATCTTTCAGAACGGATCATTGATCTATATGTATCCCTACCATCTTTGGTGTCTTGGGACTAGTTTTTGTATGTAGATGTGGAGAGGAGTGTGGCTTTTCCTCTCTGAGATTGACCGCACCACAGATGGTCACCAATACTCCTATTTAAGAGGAGCCTAGTTAATTCCATCTCTTATGGATTAGTGTTGCTCTTTGAGGCACAACCGCAGCTTAGATGGTCGCTGGATCTCCTATTTGTGAGGAGAGGTCAGGTAGTTCCATCCCTTTGGTCTGAAGCTGATGAAATGTGGTGGATTGAAGTTTGATCCCAGTACCATGTGACAAGTATTTGTGTTTTGGTAGGGGGTTAGACCAAACCATAAATGGTTGCCTACGTACTCCTATTAAAGAGGAGATCAGGTCTACGTAGTTCGAACCTGATGCAAGAGGTTCAACGCTGACTGTGAAGGGTGTAAATGGTTGTAGAAGCTTTATTGATGAAGAAGGATGCAAAAATATTTTTGTGGTTTTTGTTTATGTAGAGAAGGGTAGAAATGTTTTTGTTTGTTTTTATAAAGAAAGGGCAGAAATTTTTTTGTTGTTTTTTTTATTGCGACCGGGCCATATATGTGACGTCCCCAATTCCATGTCTGTAACATTCCAGAATTTTTAATTGTTTTATTAAATATTTATTGAATTATTTAAGTATTTAATGGATGTGTTTATTGTTAAATAAATAATTGTTCAAATTTGATTCAATTTGGTTAGCTATTTGTTAAATAAATAATTAAGGAAATTAATTATTTTATGCTAATTTAATTTAATTATTAAGTTAGAGAGTTGTGATTAATTGAATTACTATTCTTTTTATTGGAATTTGTAATTAAAAAGGATGTGTTAGTTGATTAAATAAAGTTATAATTATATAGAAAATTATAATTTTGTGGTATTGATTTATGTGATGTAGTAATTTAATAAATTATTATTAAGATTAATTTAATTTAGTAAATGTGTGACAAATAACCTTTTATAAAGGAGTTTTAATTCAGTTTTGCCAAACAAGGCCTAATGCCTATTAAGTCTTTAATATAATTGTGTTTTACCAAACAAGGTGTAAGGATTAATTGATTATTTTTGTTAGTGGTCAGCCAAACAAGCCTTATGGCTTTTGGTTTTCAAAATAAAATAATTGATGTCAGTTAAATTAGAGTTATATTATATAATTAATATATATTATATCCTATATACGTTAGATTGTTGGTACGTAGTTAGAGTTAGGAAGAAAAGAGAAAAACTCAGAGGAAGAAGAAGAAGAAAAGAAGAAAGGAAGAAAGGCTAGGAGATTGGAGAAAGAAGCTTGAGAATTAAAGATATAACCATCATCATCATCATCATCATCTTCTTCTTCAATGTATTAACCTATTCTTTTAGTTTTAAAAATTTAGTTTCTCTCTTCCCAAATTCTCTGTAGAATCCTTGTGTAAGGGTAAATTAGTTGTTATGTATGTGATTTTATATGATAATCTAGTGAGTTAAACTATTTTCTTAAGCTATGATTGAGAATAGTCCATGAATTTATATTATGTATATGTTTGTGAAGAAAAGTATTTTTACAGAGGGTTTTGTGATTATATATTGTTTAGTTAAAATAGAAATTATGGGTTGTTTAGTTGTTTTATTGATAAATTGACTATTCAATTTGTTAGAGTATGTATATACTTTGATAAAATGCTTTAAATTAACTGTTTTGGTTGAAAAACAAAATCATAGTATTGATTTTCATCAAAATCATCAAAAAGTGAATTTTTATCAAAAATAGTGAAATTGGATGTTTTAAACTTGTTGTTTATGTTGCTGTATGGATAGAAACATGTTAGGAATTCTTGAATTAGGTTTACATGAAGTCTTTGTATGATTTGCATGTGAATTAGGCTGTTAGAAAGGAACTTTTAGGCCAAAATTGGCTTTTTCTTATACTATTGTCAAGTCGTCGATCAAAATCGCAATTTACTTGTATTGATCTTGACTTAGCGATATTAATCTCATGTACCATAAATATTAGTACGCCATGTCCATGATCTTGACCTTTTAGTTTTATTCTCATGCCCTATTTCATATCCGCGTACCGCACCACAAGATAAATTGTGGTATGCAGTGTTGAAGTTAGCGTAATGGTCTGACAATGTACCTTTTTGTACTCAAATGTTAAAAATTATTATGTGATGATAGTAGGACTGTAAAATGTTGATGTTAGTATATCTATACTATGAATAAGTATGTTATTAACAATTAACTCGTATTATAACTTGATTATATGATTAAATAATCAAACCTATATGATGTATGTAGTTAGTTATATTTGGAAAGTAGTAGTGACTAACTATGTCATGATGACATATTTATATATATATATATATATATATATGTACATATAGGTTATTGTGATCCAAATTGATTCGTCTTAGCCTACGAGCAAGGCAAGTTTTCTAATTCTTTATCTTGTTGAACTATTTATTGTTTCAATTTGATTACCATATAAATGATGCAAGCTTTCTAAACTTTGGTTTGATGTTGACAAGTTATTCTTGTATTTAACTTGTTGTTTAGCATGCACAACTATTTATACTAATGTCGAACAATTTTATTGTTCAAACTACTATGCATGTTTAGTACTCAATTCTAATTAACCTTGACTTAATATTGTTCAAGTAAGGCATGTTATAGTTATTCAAAGTATATGCTATTAGATTATTCCTAAAGCATGATTTTGGTTTACCATGTTGATTCAATTACGATTATTCTATAGTATGATGTTATTGGTTTTATTCAACTAATCCTTAGTTGTTGTTCGTTGAATTCTAAATTACCCTGAAATCTATCCAAACCAAACTTACTTTGGTGTGGACTTGTACTATAAATACTGAGATGAACAACACTATTCTTAGCATTGAAATGTTTGTGCACAATACATTGTACGAAGGGATGATCCCCCTAAGTATGAGGAGTCCCTATAGTCTTATGACTGTTAAAGTTTAAGTTGAAACATTACTTATAACTTTGGACATAGTTCGTGGTCTTAGGACCCTCAGTTATATACTTCAGAATGTTGACAAATCATATTGTTTAAAATCCTATTGAGTCTCTTACCTAACATTTGTTGTAAAAGTTTGTCATTCATTATTATTTCAAGTGAGCTTTATTTGCTCACTCTTGCTTATATAACTATTACAGTTAAGGATGAGAAGGCTGATGTACCTAGCACCAGTAAGGGAAAAGGAAAGATGAACAAGTTTTGAAGACTTGTAATTTGATATTTTATTATCAGTTTTTAAATGAATGGTTGTAATGAAGTTTAATTATTTTTTTTCCGCATTTGAATGATTGTATTTAAAGGTTAGACAACCTGGGAGATTTTATTATGTAACCCTTTAATGGGGAAGGTTTTTATTTATCCAGTTTTATTGTGATTGGGTAGCTAGATATGAATTTTTGATTAAGTGAATACCAAATCTTGTGGGAATGAAGTACCTGGGTTTGGGGGTGTCACAATGTCCCTTAGAACCTCGGATTCGGTCCGCCGCGATACTACTATCGTCAAACTACTAATATCTTTTATTCATAACTTAATGAATATAACTTTACTTATTACAATTTAGAATATAAATTCTTTCCATTACCAGGATCTACACAATGACCCCAAACTTTTATAAGTTTCTAATCTTGGTCATTTACTATTCCTGTATTACATCCCATTCGATGTTATATAAATATGCGGAATAATTTAAACTTTTTCAATCTCCTTTGAAAATAAATCTTTTATTGATATCTTGACTCGAATCAATTACAAATCCCTGAATCAATTCATGTTATGATTCATTCTATACGAATTACTATAAAGTATTTACATCTCAAATCGAATTTCACCATGTACCACCTAGTACAACTTTATAACTTAACATGTATTACACATAGTAAACTACTACCATATACATCTATTAGAACCTAACATGGTTCAAGAGCATATAGTTAAATAACAAATCAATCTCCTTCAATACCATTGAACTTTATCAATCAAATAGCACGTAACCTTTACCATGTATCCTTAACCTGCAAAAGTGGATATTTGCAAGGGTGAGCTCGACAGCCCAGCAATTCTCACAGTTTTCATGCAGCACATAGCATATAACAACATATTCAGTTCATGCAGTCATAATCGATTAATATTTACTACGCATATTACTTCTCACATAACATGCATAGAGGTTTATATCACAAGTATATCATCAAAGATCGACTTTCACATTTCATACATATCTCATACGCATTTCATAAATAACAACATTTGCATAGTATAATATAGCTCAACTAACAGTTATCGAATTCATATAACAAATAGGAACTGAAAGACTTGCCTGATTCATGGTTTATGAACTACGACTTAACTGCATAACGCTTATCTGCACTTCGTGTAATCCTACATAGTTATATAATCATGGATTTATATCTACTAGTCATACATTCATACGGTCTGAATGTAATAATAATGTTACATTGTTCTTTACCTAGGTTCATAAAACCTACACTTCACTTCCTCATCATACGCTTAGAATAGCTAGGTATGTATAGTATACCTTAGTCACCCGTACATGACATCAACATTCATATACATCTATCACACACTTAACTCGCTATGTGTTCGAAACATTTAAAACTCATATCATTAAGTTCAACCGTACATACAACATCTAACTTAGTTGTAACTTTATACAACATTACCTATATAGCACAAATCAAATTGTAAGACATCACTCATTCAAACAACGTACCATTTCTTTATATCTTGAAAACTTTCCTTTGGACTTTAACATTTTGAAAGTCTTAATTAACATTTATCTTTATCACATAGCATGCTTCTTAACACATTACATACCATACTGATCATATATAGTAATTATACAAGCATGCTTCAAACATCATATCAAAACCAGAACCTATTCTAGATCGAGAATGGTGCAATTGCATACTGTCTGAGCTTAGGGATGGCACAGCAACAAGACTGTCCCTGGCTGCACCAAGATTGAGCTTTTGCACTCCTGGTTTCAGTCCAAACTTTAACACACATATACACTTATACTTAACATGCATACACGCTAGAGGTCTTTACATACTTGTATGACTACTTCAAGTTCATCCTTATATGTTAAGGACTTTAGTTTAGGATTTTCACGAATCAAAACCAAATAGGGTTATGTAATCACTAGGAGTACTAGTTAGCCTTATGTTCTCATAAAGAGGTCACATAATCTTTATTACACATACTCGTACATATTCATGTCTTTTATTCATAGCTAGCTTCATTTAACACTTTAAAACATGCTTTAACCTCATGCTTGGTTTACTTCCATTATGTTTAACATATAAGACTTGTGTTTAGTGACATAATGAAACATAACATGGCATCTCAAGCCTTTAAAATTTAAATACTCATATTTAATGCAACTTAAGTTTGAAAACATGCTCGAGCTTGCCTTTGGAATCATTTTATCATAAATGATGCAATATAGCACATATAAATCATATCTAGGGATATTCTAGACATATCATGACATATAAATCCTTTAGAATCTAAATATCCATGTGGTGTAACTAGATTTTAAAAATATGTTCAAATTTAATTTTGAAACCATTTTACACTTGAACTACGAAATCTAACATATACAAGACAACTTCAAAGCTCTAAACATATGTAGTCAAGTCATGTTAATATGCTTGCAAGATCAGAATGTATAGCAAGTTGCATTTATGCACATTAGTTCTTTTATACCAAGTTTTCTTAAAAAACTTCTTTCATACAAGGTATAACGAGTTTGATTATGGTCAATGAAACCATGTACACTATAGCATGCTCATTTAGTGTAAAAACCAGTTATATGTATAGACCACTAAGCTCAAAATTTATAGAATATGAATTCAACAAAGTTTGTTTTTTCGAAACATGAAGTTCTTGTTAAAGATTTCCTACTAATTTTTGTTAGACACTTCCTAACTTATAAGGAACCCTTATAACTCGAGTTATACCTCTTTTTGCAGGTGTACATAAGTTATAAAACAAAATTAGCAACCACCTAGCATAATGTAACTCAAGAATTAATTCTAGGGTAGTGCAGTATTGCAAGCAATTGCCATGCCGTAATCGTAAAGCGATTCGATGACTTTTGTTTTGCAGAGTCTTACACCACATTGATTCCTTTCCATTTAAACTGATTCCAACCATCTTTAAAGAGTTCCTACATGTAAGTAAACTTCTTAAACACATTACAACATGTTAATTCATCATGCTTGACATAACGATTCAAAAAAAAATTTCAAGAACTAAGCAAGACCCATTTCAAGAACATAATTGGAAATTATACCTTCTTGAGTTTCAATTGGACCTCCTAAACTCTGAGTATACTTCTATAGTAGCTCAGCAATTTATTACTCTCCAATTAGACTATCAAGCAACTTCTATCAACACCAAAATTTGAATTAGTAGCTTGTATTTATAGAAGAAGCATGGACTAGACATTGGCATTACATAAATTTTGAGTCCATGGTGTAATGGAAGAGAACAAGGGTTATTAAGGAGTAGTTTAACAACTCCTTACCAGCCACATTGCTAGCAAATGAACACCTAAGATATAGCCACTTGGAGAATACGTAAAGAGAGTTTAGGACACTGTCCATAGTACTTTGTGACACTCAATTTGGGATAAGAGCAAATAACTCAGCTACTTGTTATTCTAAGGCTTGGTTTGGTTCTTTAAATTCCCAAATTGTAATACTAAGGTACAATTGTTACCATATTAGGAATTTAAAGATAAGTTTTATACTCACATCATATAATCCATGTACATTAGTTTATTCCAATTAATATTTTAATTGGGCTAATTATAAAATAGTTGGATATTCTCAATCTATCATTTTCCATAAAGTTATCATCTCAAATACACTCAATTATTATAATGATAATTGATATCAATTATTTATTAACTCACCATCTATTTTCTTTTAATACTTCTCATTAAATCTCCCTTTGATTTAACTTCCCCAATTATGCCACACAAGACCTACATATGTGAACTTAGTAATTAATACATTCTCACATAATAATATTATTCTTAACATTACATCTTATAATATGGTCATAATGTAATATCATTACATTATAGGTTCTCATAGCTTATATACTAGCACTAATTTAATGGTCTTTATTCATAACCAATCTATTACCCTCCTATGGTCATTACACAAGGGGCAAAGAAGAGTTGGTGGTTAACTCCCACCAACTACTACTATTCATTGTATCCTAGCCATTGGGCTAACCATCATTGCTATTATATGAGCTATCTAGCAAGCTCTTTAACTCATATTTTATATATTTCTAAGAGTCATGGGAGTGGTCTACTGCACCATGTTACATTTTATTATTTCACTTGTACATAATGCTAACATACTAGTCTTTATACAAATGTATTCAAATACTTCCCTTATACATCTATATACATATATAGTTGTATACATATATCCCTATGAGCCCTTAGAATCCATTTCTTGAATTTTAATTTCCCAAATCGATCCTACAGACCAGGAAGCATTTACTTGCTGGTCATATAGCTTAGAATGGCATAAGCGCATTGCATACCCATACCAAATTCTCAGGCAGACACGTTCTGCATTAGCAGAACTAAAACCTTACACTTCTAAACACTTTACACATCCTCCTTAAGTGTTAACTCGATTAACATCAATCCTCTATTTTGTTTTATATCATCGATTACTATTTTCCTTAACAATTCAAGGATTACGCTTCAAGTTTTAAAACTCTATCTCCCTTATTAGTTTAACAAACTATTCATCTCCTTTATGGTTTCATACCACCAATAACACAACGCTCGAATATAACACATACATGCATACCTTTAATTTTCACTTCTCACCGTGTATCAATTTACTCAATAATTCTTTAACCACTTTAAAGGTATATTTCTCTTCTCTCGTCAACAACGTATATATATACAAGTCCAAACCTAACACACATTGAGTCTTTAATAGTATTCAATATAGTACACTGAGTGGTTTCCCACAAACAACCAACAAATTAGTTTTTGTCTCGTCTACACTGTTTTCACAGTGAGTTAGATCGGTTACCAATTTGCATATACCTTCGCTCTCTAAAGGAATCGTTTAGCCCATCTCCTATACGTCAACCATTAAAGAGTAAGATTGCACTACCTTAGACTTGATATTCACTCGTACAAATACTCAAGAAATTGGTGATTATCAAAGATATATAATGTCACCAACTTACTATAATAATTTTACATAAATCATTTAACATAAATAGATAATTGTATCCATCTTCTTACTAATTCATCTCTACAATTTATAACAAATATATAATAACGAGATATATATTTATTAAACACAACCTCACCTATTACATAGCGCATATTACCCTATGTAACACAATACCAAATACCTCGTAACACATTATACATTTTTATTTGAACCCTTCATATGCCTTAAGAATTTTATTGACTAAATTCTTATTTTAATATTTTCTAACAATTCAGGTTCTTACATCCTCTCCCCCTTATAAGGATTCCGTCCTCAGAATCACTGAAACCTCCTCTACTCGATGTTATTTCGAATATTACATATTCTTTTGAATAATTTTATCCATTCTCTTTTTGGAAGTTTCATTATAACTTGCTCACTTGTATTCTACCACTTTCTCCTTTCTAAGGAACATTCTACTCACTACATTCATCACACAGAAGAATAAGAGTCTTCCACGATTTTTCAATAATCGGGAAGTAGTATGAATAACTCAGGTTCCAAATTATACTGAGGGGTCACACTAAACTGTGAACCAGTGCTTCATCACAATCCTTCACACTACAAACCAGAGTGTTTATCAATCACAAGGACTAAAAACACCCTCCACACGTACACTAGGTGGCCAGCCTATTGTACCACTACGTTGGGCCGTAATGTAGTGTTTTGTAATGACTACATGCATTACGCTTGGAACCATTGTCCCCGAAAATATGTCCACTTATAGGGTTGTTCACCTCAGCTTTTCAACATCTGAATCCTCACCAGAGGAATCTAGTTTGGCATAAATACTCAAGAACGCTTGAATTTCACCAATATTTTTCAACAATTGTCTAGCCGAATCAAATAGCTTAGACTTTTATCAACAATTCGGACATCAATCGAAATAATTTGGCCAACTTAATTGACCTTCTTTATAACTTAAAAGAAAACCAAATTTCTTTTATGACGTCATGATACCGTACCAGATTAGTAGTACGTTGAGGATTCTGCCATTATGTGACTTTGTCATATTACATCACACCATATTGGGCTAATGATCTTTCGATCACAACCAACACTAGGTTCGACTGCATTGATGACTCCATCGTTTACCATTTCTACACCATACCAAATGATGTAAATGGTCAGAAATACATTTTGAAAATTTTCAAATCATTTTGTCTTATCCGAAACAATTAGCATAGACATATGGATAATGACATTATTTTTAAAACATCATTGGTTCAATCACATGACCCAAAGTTTTTTTTTCAAGAAAATAGAAATGCAAACATCAGTACGAAGTCAATAAATTTTGAAAATATAGCAGAGCTAGAAGATTTAGAAAATCCATGTTTCTCCATTAACCTTACTCCATTGCTTCATTCTATCAATCTCTAACACCATCAATGCTTACTATACCAAAATTTCTAACTTCATAACATATATATACCCGATATAGTTCATCAAACTTACCACACTTTGGAAATTCAAGAACTTGCCATAATCTTATGAGTTTAGGAACTTACCCTAGTCAGACCATAGGCGTCCATTCGCTGAGGGGTTCAAAAACATTTCATATAATTATGAGTCACGAGCATACCATAAGTATGAATTTTAAGAACTCGCAGCTTAACCTTATATTCTTTAACTATAACCTATCTATCTGTTATACACATGAGAAAAGAATCACCTTCTCAACAGGTATATAGCAAATAGCGCGGCACAAACATTTCAACGATTATCAGTGCCAGAACTAAGTGGTTTTTACACCAAGTACAATTCCCCGCCCATAACAAGGAATCATACAACTCAGCCGCTGACATGGGTCCTCAATTAAAATCCCACTTAACTTTATCTTACACTTTTCTTGATACGAATTCTTCGTATCTCATCACATATAACTCCCCATGAGTTCATATCGTACCATTTCACAGTACAATCTCTTATAGCATCAAGCTATAAACACTTAGTCATTACAGACTATTTATCACTTTATAGCTCATTCCGATCACGTCGTGATCATCAATTTACCTTAGGGTTCTTTCCCTATTATCAACAAAACTCCACTCGAGTTCATTCTTATTATCTTTTTCATATAAACACCATCTTATCATTTTTATTACTAGAGTTGGGAAACTCCTGAATCCTCATTCTCTAGATACTTTAAGATTCTTCTTTGAATCTTCACTTATATATAAATTTTAATCTTTATCTTTCTCTCTCTCAGGTTATAGCCTAAGGTACATTTACCTAAGTTTATAACCTACAGCTTTGATACCAACCTGTGACGCCCCCAAATCCATGTCCCTTCGAACCTCGGATTCAGTCTGCCACGATACTACTATCGTCAAACTACTAATATCTTTTATTCATAACTTAATGAATATAACTTTACTTATTACAATTTAGAATATAAATTCTTTCCATTACCAGGATCTGCACAATGACCATAAACTTTTATAAGTTTCTAATCTTGGTCATTTACTATTCCTGTATTACATCACATTTGATGTTATATATATATATATATATATGTGTGGAATAATTTAAACTTTTTCAATCTCCTTTGAAAATAAATCTTTTATTAATATCTTGACTCGAATCAATTACAAATCCATGAATCAATTCATGTTATGATTCATTCTATTCGAATTACTGTAAAGTATTTACATCTCAATTCAAATTTCACCATGTACCACCTAGTACAACTTTATAACTTAGCATGTATTACACATAGTAAACTACTACCATATACATCTATTAGAACCTAACATGGTTCAAGAGCATCTAGTTAAATAACAAATCAATCTCCTTGGATACCATTGAACTTTATCAATCAAATAGCACGTAACCTTTACCCTGTATCCTTAACCTGCAAAAGTGGTTATTTGCAAAGGTGAGCTCGACAGCCCAGCAATTCTCACAGTTTTCATGCAACACATAGCATATAACAGCATATTCAGTTCATACATTCATAATCGATTAATATTTACTACGCATGTTACTTCTCACATAACAGGCATAGAGGTTTATATCACAAGTATATCATCAAAGATCGACTTTCACATTTCATACATATCTCATACGCATTTCATATATAACAACATTTGCATAGCATAATATAGCTCAACTAACAGTTATCGAATTCATATAACAAATAAGAACTGAAAGACTTGCCTAATTCATGATTTATGAACTACGACTTAACTGCATAACGCTTATCTGCACTTCGTGTATTCCTACACAGTTATATAATCATGCATTTATATCCATTAGTCATACATTCATATGGTCTCAATGTAATAATAATGTTACATTGTTCTTTAACTAGGTTCGTAAAACCTACACTTCATTTCCTCATCATACGCTTAGAATAGCTAGGTATGTATAGTATACCTTAGTCACCCGTACATGAAATCAACATTCATATACATCTATCACACACTTGACTCGCTATGTGTTCGACACATTTAAAACTCATATCTTTTAGTTCAACCGTACACACAACGTTTAACTTAGTTTTAACTTTATACAACATTACCTATATAGCACAAATCAGATTGTAGGACATCACTCATTCAAATAACGTACCATTTCTTTATATCTTGAAAACATTCCTTTGGACTTTAACATTTTAAAAGTCTTAATTAACATTCATCTTTATCACATAGCGTGCTTCTTAACACATTACATACCATACTAATCATATATAGTAATTATACAAGCATGCTTCAAACATCAGATCAAAACCAGAATCTATTCTAGACTGCAGAATGGTGTAGATGCATACTGTCCAAGCTTTTAGGGGATCACAAGTAAATTGCATTTCCTCGCTGCACTCAAGATTGAGCTTTTGCACTCCTGGTTTCAGTTAAAACTTTAACACACATATACACTTATACTTAACATGAATACAAGCTAGAGGTCTTTACATACTTGTACGACCACTTCAAGTTCATCCTTATATGTTAGGGACTTTAGTTTAGGATTTTCACGAATCAAAACCAAATAGGGTTATGTAATCACTAGGTGTACTAATTAGCCTTATGTTCTCATAAAGAGGTCACATAATCTTTACTACACATGCTCGTACATATTCATGTCTTTTATTCATAGCTAGCATCGTTTAACACTTTAAAACATGCTTTAACCTCATGCTTGGTTTACTTCCATTATGTTTAACATATAAGACTTGTGTTTAGTGACATAATGAAACATAACATGGCATCTCAAGCCTTTAAAATTTCAATACTCATATTTAATGCAACTTAAGTTTGAAAACATGCTCGAGCTTGCCTTTGGAATCCTTTTATCATAAATGATGCAATATAGCACATATAAATCATATCTAGGGATATTCTAGACATAATGACATATAAATCCTTTAGAATCTAGATATCCATGTGATGCAACTAGATTTTAAAAATATGTTCAAGTTTACTTTTGAAACCATTTTATACTTGAACTACACAATCTAACACATACAAGACAACTTCAAAGCTCTAAACATATGTAGTCAAGTCATGTTAACATGCTTGCAAGATCATAATGTATAGCAAGTAGCATTTATGCACCTTAGTTCTTGTAAGACCTCAACTTTTATGAATAAAGATGAATTTTCTATAAATATCATTTTTCAATATTATGGAGTGAATTTAATATAATGTTATAGTTGTGGGTAATATTTATAAATTTTGCAAATTACGCAAGTTGTTATATTATATTCGATTGGTTAGGGAATATTCGTTTTAACAGGGAATATTCGCAATGCGGCAACAATCATTGGTTGACCCTTAGCGGAATTATTGTCGGATGATGAAAAACGACAAAAATATCTTTTTATAAAATAACGGCAAAAGTTTTATCTGTTAACTATTGAAACACCCGGTGTTAAAAGTACAATGAATGGCGTGGGTTGCATAGTAGCACACAAAGATTGATTATTGATGCTTACGTGAGAAGTCACTCAGTTTTGTTCAATTATTGCTATAGTAATTGCTGCATAGTATCTCACGTTATTTGATTCAATTATTGTCGATATTTTATATATTATTAAATTAATAATTGAGACGACAAAGTTTTTCATATTATTATTTGCAATATTTATAATGTCTAGAAGTTCTGTCAAGGAGAGGTTTGGTCACCTAATTGCGCGCCAATAAGGAGAAATTCTTATTAGAGATCCCCCTCTTTCCTGGGAACGACCTGTTTGTTAAATATTATGAATTATAATAATGATGATAAATGTTATTAAAAATATTGAGGTGATTTTTATGAAGTATTTGTTGTAAATATTGGCATATAATTTGGAAACCCATTTACCCATTTTTCAAAATAATCGGAGAAAATTATTCATATATATATATATATATATATATATATATATATATATATATATATATATATATATCATGTTGATTCACGAGTTTTGGGGAGGGGTATCATGAGTTTACGTATATATATATATATATATATATATATATATATATATATATATATATATATATATATATATATATATTAAGTGGTGGGACAAAGTAATCACGGGATTCATCCCGTGAATTCAGAAATTGGCATATGTTATATATTTAAATAATATATATAATATATATTATATTTTATTTAAAAGTTTTTGTTTTATTAGAATATTTTATTGCATAGTATCTTTTCCATTCTCCTATAAATAGGATGCTTAGTTAGAATTAAAAATCACACCAGAATCAAAGAATGCTTCTTCTATAATCTTGAGCATATTTCCTTAGAGTTTTAGAAAGCTTTGAGCGTAGAAAACAATGAAAGTTTTATTCAAAAATATCCCCGCTATACCAGTTGGAATACTCTTCTTTTCAAGGTAAGGGATGCTATTTTTGTTCAATATTCGCTAGAAATAATATTTTCTTCCATACTCTGTAGTATGTAAGTAATATTATTTCGTTTCAGATTTCAAATTATATACTCATTTGATTAATGTTTTGGCTTCTATACTCCATGAAATTAGTAGAATATCCTTAATATTTGCGCTTCATCCAGTATCTTTTCACAGAAATATTATTCTGAGCATTTTTGATAAGTTTTAACTTTTTCATGCCGGAGTACTATTCACGGGGTACTATTCCTAAATTACTATTCACGGGGTACTATTCACTCGAGTACTATTCACCCGGGGTACTATTCATGATAAAAATTGATTCATTTTCGATCCAAATTATTTTTGGTATAATATTATTCTTTAATTTTACTCCACAAAGCAGTATCAGGTTGACAATTTGGATGTTATTGATTTCTGGATAAATTAAAATATTAAAGTCTTTAAAAATTTATGCTTGAACTTGTTTTATTGAATTCTTATATCATTGTCATCATCCTCATGTTTATATTATGTTGAAAGTCATTTGTGACTGTAGAGTGCATAGATGGACTTGGTATGATTATGACCGAGGATTATTCTAGTATAATCATGACCGTAATGTTACAAATGATGTGGTAAAAGTCCTCATTGGCCTGTAGTGCATTGATGGACGAGTTGTTGGCATGATCATAACCATTGAAGAATACACGAATATCCTTGGCCGTGTAGTGCATGGATAATTTGTGGTCGTGATACTAAAGAATATCCTTGGCGTAGTAAGCGGGGGTGATTCGATGATGTGGATTATTTATTAAGTCGAGTCTCAAATGATAAAAGTAATGAAAAACCTTTTAAATCATAGAAGATAGTAGATTTTATGCTCTACTTGACTCTTCTAATGGATTGCTTATTCCGCTGCAGTTAAACTTGATGTTTGTTATATTTTATCAGTTTAACAATGTTGAAGGATAATGATAAATTATTCTGCATTATCTTAGTCATAATATTTCTTACTGGGCTAGTTGAGCTCACCCTTTTGCTTTCATTGATCTCTTCAGAAAATGAGAACGTAGCCGGGACTAGTCGGGGAACGGAGTGACGGTTCAGATGATAGCATTAGTAGTCCTCACTATTCTATGAAATAGTGTGATAATAAATGTATTGAGGACTCCATTTAAGTTTGAATACTGTCTATAAGACAATATTCGTATTAAAACTCTTAGTTTATGTTTTGTCGTATTTTGTACGACAATTGTAATAATAAAGTTGTAGTTGTTCTTTGTACCATATATTTGGTGACTCAGAATGGGTGATGTATACCTATTTTGGGGGCATCACAGTTGGTATCAAAGCTTAGGGATATGATCCCTGGCTGAGATGTGAGACAAGAACTAGGAGGGGAGAGACGGGGAATTCCTTCACTAGTATGACCTACCTAAGTTTATTTGGTATTTAATTGGTCGGTCAGAGTATAGGGATAATATGTGATATGTCAATTAACTCTTGTTTTGTGGCAGTATTTGAAAATGACATCTGAGAATGTTGAGAATAGCAATGGAGCACAGGAGACTGTTGAGTATCCACAGATCAATAATCAGGATAATGTGCATCAGGAAGGCGATAATCCTCATGCAAACGACAACATTGACCAAATGATGAATGATGGGATGTTCATAGGCTTTATGCGATTCATGCAACATCAGGCGAGAGCGGCTCCTGTCCAAAATACAGGTGAAAACACTGGCAACTCTCGGACGGTCACCGCTAAACAGTTCAAGGAGCTCGGACCACCGGAGTTTTTTGGAGAGCCAAAACCACTTAAGGCAGAGACGTGGATAAAGCAGATTAACAAGGTATTTGATGTATTGGGATGCTCCGAGAAGCAAAAGGTTCCCTTTGTCACCTTCATGTTGCGAGCAGATGTGACAATTTGAATTTTTATAAGTTATTAAAATAAGAATTTAATAATTAAAATTCTTATTATGAGGTGTATATATTTTGAATTATGTGATTTGGTGTGAAGAGAATTATATATTCTTATGTTGGACAATTTTTGGGACTGAGCTTGAGGACCATTTGTGCTTTTGATTTATGTCTAAAAGCTTAATTTGATGATTGTATGTTATATCCCTCTAAGTTCTGAAGATTACCTAACTTGAATGAACCAAAACGGAGTTAAAATGAATCTGTGGTGAAGATTTTAGTAAACCATGTCTAGAAATGAAAACTGAATGAACAGTGACTATAGTGTCAAATTCTGGAATAGCTATGTTGCCTGAAAAATTCTGAGTTTCTAGGTAGTTGTAGTGCACTGAGTTAGGAAGCCATAGGCTTTGGAATGACCTCATTCCGACCTCAGATGAGGGAGTTACGGTGATTGGAAGGAAATGTGTCGAATTTGTTAAAGTGAAAGTCATCAGCGGGAGGTGCTATTCGGGACATTGTTTCGATTAGTTACTGTTTCCAGAAACTTCTGGGCTTTTGGTATGTTATAGTACACTGAATTATCTTTCCATAGACTCCGGAATGGACTAATTCCGACTTCGGAGCAAAGAGTTATGATCATTCAAAGTAGTCGCGTCAAAACTGTCTAACCAACTCGGGACAGTCACCTTGAACGAATTTTCCGGAATTCTGTGTTTTGAATTTGGAAATGGTCAAAGAATGAAAGTTGTAGCCTCAGAAGTTAGTTTCGTGTCGGCTCAAGAATCGCTCAAAAATGTTTTGAAACGAATTAGTTATGACTGTTTGAGCGAGAGAGGGTAAAGTTGGGAAATAATGAAAAACAGATTTGAACGCCCTTTTTGAAGACTATTTTGGACTGTTTATCTTATCCGAAATGGGTGTCCAATAACTTTTAAAAATAGGTTAATATGATGTTTATAGCATAACCAAAGTTGGATGTCATTGGACTTATGAGATATAGCGTAAAGTTTACATTACAACTACTATGCGTTAATATATGACTAATGGATGTGAATCCATGATTATATAACTGTGTAGGAATACACGAAGTGCAGATAAGCATTAAGCAGTTAAGTCGTAGTTCATAAACTACGGATCATGCAAGTCTTTCAGTTCCTATTTGCTATGTGAACTTGATGATTAACTGTTTTAAATCTTTATTGCAAAAAGCATGATGTGTTATATATATGTTGAAAGTATGAAATGTTAAAGTCGATTTATGACTATGTTGATTGATTAAAGCATGCTAATTGAGTAAGGACTCAATCTTTATACTTGTTATATGAATTGTAGCATGTATGTTATATGTTGAGCATGTTATTATGTGCTATGTGATGCATGAAAACTGTTAGATTTTGCTGAGCTGTCGAGCTCAACCTTGCAAATAACCATTTTTGCAGGTAAAAGATTCAAGGTAAAGTTATGTGTTACTTAAAAGACATGAATCAGATGTGATACTTGAAGATTTATACACTTTGGTTGTGTTATTATTATTTAAACCATGTTTAAGGTTCCGAATAATGTATTAATGTTGAATTGTAATATCGTTTTGCGATGTAAACTATTGTAGTATTAAAATGATTCTGAAATATTTAGATGTAAAGGTTGAAAGTTTTGGGAACGAGGATATTTTGTAATAGAAAATTTTAATTGTTCCGCAGATTTCAATGGTTGTATTATCGTTTAAGGATGTAAAATTAGAGGTTGAATATATTATTAACGACCGAAGTCGAGAATTAAATTGTATGAATTTTGGGGTCATTATTCATGATGATGATTCATCGGTGGGAATCAGTAAGCATACTCAACTGTCATGCCAAGATGTCTTGGGAGAAGTTCCTGTTCAATGACAAGTGCTTTCCCGAAAGTATTCATCACATGAAAGAGGTAGAGTTCATTAAATTGGAGAAAAATAACATAACCGTGTTGCAGTACGAAGCCAAGTTTGTCGAGTTATCCCGGTTTGCGTCCCACTTAGTTGATAATGATGAGAGAATGACGCAGATGTTTCTAAGAGTTTTGAAACCCGAGATACGTCAATACCTTATCTCTCACAAACTTTGCTTGTATTCAGATGTTGTGAATAGGGCTCAGTTATTGGAGCACGATAATGAGTCAACCCAACCAAGAGAGAGCAGTCGGCAAAATGATAATACCAATGGTAGCAGTCATTGAAGCGGTGATAATAAACGTGGAGGGAATTAACATGCTAGAAATGGTAACCACTTCGGTGGTGATCATGGCCAAGATAATAAAAGTGGACATTTCAAGAAGAGGAGATTCAACAATGATGGAAAGACGTCAGCACCAGCACACGTTGTTAAGGAAGGAGAACGACCATCTATCATATGCTTCAAATGCGGAGGGGAGGGACACATCAGTCCAAACTGCGCGATGCAATCCAAAGCATGTTACAATTATGGAAGAGAAGGTCACCTAGCCCAATTTTTTCGTTTACTGAAGACAAGTCCAGCTGGGATGGAGGCACCAAAGGCCGTTCCAGAAAAGTCAAAACCAATAGTTCAAGGGAGAGCGTTTGTTGTGACCTCCCAGAAAGCAAGGAACCCGAATGAGGTCATCACGGGTAAGTTTATCATAAACTCTAGCGAAGTTTATACCTTATTTGATACCGGTTCTATCCATTCTTTTATTTCTCCTACTTGCGCTTAACGTTTAAATTTGACTCTGAAGAAATTAGACTTTGACTTATCTATTGAAACTCCGTTGGGAGAAACCTTCATTACATCCAATGTTTATAAGTCTTGTTTGGTTCAAATCGATACCCTCACATTATCTGTCGATCTTATTTCATTAAAAATACTTGCATTTGACGTAATTCTAGGGATTGATTGGTTAACTACTCATCATGTAAAAATTGATTGTTTTCGTAAGGTTGTTAGCTTTCATATTCCTAACCAACCTATTATGCGAATTCAAGCAACCAAACCGTTAAAATCAGTCACTGTCATCTCAAGTCATAAAGCTATTCATTATTGAAAAACGGATGTCAAGCTTTCTTAGCTCATGTCACGGATTTAAACAAAAATACGTCAGTTTTGAATGATATTTCTATTGTTAATAAATTTCCTGACGTATTCCTCGAAGAACTTCCTGGCCTACCCCAGAGCGTGAAATTGAATTTTATATCAACCTTGAACCTGGTATAAAACCCATTTCCAAAGCCCCATATCGAATGGCTCCTATTGAACTTCAGGAGTTAAAGACCCAACTGCAAGAATTGTTAGACATCAGTTTCATTCGTCCTAGTACTTCTCCTTGGGGTGCTCCTGTTCTATTCATGAAAAAGAAATATGGGAGTATGGTACTTTGTATTGATTATCGGGAGTTGAACCATGTCACTGTCAAAAATAGATATCTGTTGCCTCGCATTGATGACTTGTTTGACCAGTCATAAGGTGCCAAATTCTTTTCAAAGATCGATCTTCGTTCTAGATATCATCAGTTAAAGATTAGAACCGATGACATTCCAAAAATGGCTTTCAGAACTCGGTATGGGCATTATGAATTCCTAGTCATGTCTTTTGGATTAACTAATACTCTTGCTGCCTTCATGGATATGATGAACCGAGTATTCAAGGAATATCTAGATCACTTTTTGGTCATCTTTATTGATGACATCCTCGTATATTCCAAAAGTCATGAAGACCATGAGCAACACTTAAGGCTGATACTCCAAAAGCTTCGTGAAAACAAGCTTTATGCCAAGTTAAAAAAATACGAGTTCTGGCTTGAGGAAGTTGCATTCCTTGGGCACGTGATATCAAATCACGGAATATCTGTTGACCTGACAAAGATTGAAGCTATTCAAAGCTGGGAGCAACCTAAATCAGTGACTGAAGTACGTAGCTTTCTAGGCTTAGCTGATTATTATCGGAGATTCGTAGAAGGGTTTTCTCGAATCACTACTCCATTAACTCAGCTGACTCAGAAAGATACAAAATTCGGTTAGAGCGAGGAATGTGAGAAGAGTTTTCAAGAACTCAAGAGTAGACTCATTTCAGTACCTGTTCTGAAAATACCATCTGGCTCGGAGGGATTTGTCATCTACAATGATGCTTCTGGCAAAGGGTTAGGATGTGTTCTCATGCAACATGGGAAAGTCATAGTCTATGCCTCTCAGCAACTTAAAGAATATGAGAGGAATTATCCTACTCATGATCTACAGTTGGCAGCAGTCATTTTTGCACTAAAGATTTGGAGGCATTACCTGTATGGAGAGAAGGTGGAGATCTATACGGATCATAAAAGCCTTAAATATTTCTTCACTCATAAGGAACTCAACATGCGACAACGACGTTGGCTTGAACTGTTGAAAGATTATGATCATACCATCCAATACCATCTTGGAAAAGCGAACGTGGTAGCTGACGCATTGAGTAGAAGATCATATTCGGGTACGAGTGCGATATTGTGAACACAAAGGCCCATTTTGTATGACTTGCAAAGGATGGAGATAGAGTTAAAGACTCCAGGGACCCATGTGATGATGGCGAATATATGAGTAGAACCTACTTTAATCGATACAATTAAGGATGCTCAAGCTACAGACTTGGAGTTAATGCGTATGAAGAAGAAAGTGCAAGAAGGTGCTATGCCGGAAGCAAGAATCGATGAAGAAGGAATACTTCGAGTCAACTCTAGACTTTGTGTTCCTAACGACCCTGCTTTAAATTATAAAATCATGATGGAGGCGCACAACACACCGTTTGCAATTCATCCTGGGAGTCCCAAAATGTATCATGATCTTCGACATACATTTTGGTGGAGCAATATGAAGAGAGAGATAGCGAAGTTTATCTCAAGGTGTTTAACTTGTCAACGAGTCGAGGCGGAGCATCAAGTACCAAAAGGTCCATTACAACCACTTAAAATTTCAGAATGGAAGTGGGAGCACATTACCATGTATTTTGTTACTGGTCTTCCCAAGGTTTCTCAAGACATAGATGCAATTTGGGTCATTGTTGATAGATTGACCAAGTCTTCTCACTTCTTACCTATACAAAAAACTTATTCACTTGAATGTCTTGCTCGTATGTACATAAATGAGATTGTAAGACTGCATGGTATTCCAGTATCCATAGTTTCTGATCAAGACTCATGATTCACTTCATAATTTTGGGTTAGTTTGCAGAAAGCTATGGGCACGGATTTATGATTTAGCTTGGCATATCATCCTCAGACGGACGGGTAGTCAGAGAGGACTATTCAAACTCTTGAAGATCTATTAAGACTCTATGTCCTTGACTTCAAGGGAAGTTGGGACAAGTTCTTACCATTGGTGGAGTTTTCCTACAACAACAGTTATCAAGCAAGTATTGGCATGGCTCCATTTGAGGCGTTGTATGGAAGAAAGTGTTGTTCTCCAGTATGCTAGGATGAGGTGGGTGAAGCAACGTTGTTAGGACCGGAGTTGGTACGTATGACTACGGAAAAGATTCAAACGATCCGATAACGTATAAAAACCTCACAAGATCGAAAAAAGAGTTATGTTGATCTTCATCGAAAGGACGTGGAATTCGATATTGGAGATCATATGTTGTTACGTGTTGCTCTATGGAAAGGAGTTATGAGATTTTAAAAGAGAGGAAAGATCAATCCTTGATTAATTGGCCCATTTTTAATCCTCAATCGAGTAGGAACTGTGGCCTATAGACTCGCTTTACCGACAAGTATGTCTCGTGTTCATAACGTTTTTCATATATCCATGTTACGTAAATATGTGGAAGACCCGAACCACATTATTGAGTTAGAAGCTGGATTTGAATAGCGAAAGATTTAACGTGTGAAGAGGTTCCTTAAAATCTTGGATAAGAAGAAACATATTTTACGCTCTAAGGTTATACCTCAAGTCAAAGTTTTGTGGAGAAACCACGATGTTGAGGAAATGACCTGGGAGTTAGAATCTAAAATGAAATCAAGGTATCCTCACCTATTCACCAGGTATGTACCCTAATTTTGAGGCCAAAATTTCATAAGAATGGAAGGTTGTAAGACCCCAACTTTTATGAATAAAGATGAATTTTTTATAAATATCATTTTTAAATATTATGGAGTGAATTTAATATAATGTTATAGTTGTGGGTAATATTTATACATTTTTCAGAGTACGCAAGTTGTTATATTATATTCGATTGGTCAGGGAATATTCGTTTTAACATGAAATATTAAATGCAACAGTACAATCATTAGTGGACCCCACAATGTAATTATTATTTGATTGAAAAAGACAAAAATATCTTTTATAAAAATAACGGCGAAAGTTTTATCGTTAATCGTTGAAACACCCTAAGTTAAAAGTACGATGTCTGGCATGGTTGCATAGTAGCACACCAGTATTGATTATTGATGCTTACGTGAGAAGTCACTCAATTTTGTTCAATTATTACTACGATGAATTTAACGCATAGTATCTCACGTTATTTGATTCAATTA
This sequence comes from Panax ginseng, assembly GCA_020205605.1. Taxonomy (NCBI): domain Eukaryota; kingdom Viridiplantae; phylum Streptophyta; class Magnoliopsida; order Apiales; family Araliaceae; genus Panax; species Panax ginseng. Next base: position 112,923,968 of record CM035128.1, on the reverse strand, counting down.
TTATCGATATTTTATATATAATTAAATCAATAATTGAGACGATAAAGTTATTCATATTATTATTTGCAATATTGACAATGTCTAGAAGTTCTGTCAAGGAGAGGTTTGGTCACCTAATTGTGCGCCAATAAGGAGAAATTCTTATTGGAGATCCCCCCCTCTTTCCTGGGAATGACCTGGTTGTTAAATATTGCGAATTATAATAATGATGATAAATGTTGTTAAAAATATTGAGGTGATTTTTATGAAATATTTGTTGTAAATATTGGCGTATTATTTGGAAACCCATTTACCTATTTTTCAAAATAATCGGTAGAAAATTATTTAGTATATATATATATTATCCTTTCCATTCTTGTAACGATCGAGAAATTTGTAATTTAATTTAAATATTTATGAAATTAAATAAATATTTAAAATAATTTATTTATTGAGGAAAATAAATATTTGATGAATTGTAAATGAATTAATGTAGTGGCTAAATTAATTAATGTGAATCGAGTAATGATAATTTTATTTGAAGGATTTAATTTAAGGAAATAATTAAATTAAATCAATTGTTTAATATGTAAGAAAATAATTAAATAAAATGAATTGTTTAATTTAATTGAATTAAATAAATTAAATAGAGTGACGTTTCTAAGTTATTAATTAATTTAGATATATAATTATTTATCAATAATAATAAGATTCTTATTATTATAGGTTATTGAGATTAACTAAACTAAGGTAATATAAATTGACTAAATTAATGTGTGACAGGGGAAAAACTATATAATATAAATAATATTAAAATAAATTAGTTTAGGGAATAAAGGTTAGCCAAACAGGGCCTTATGGCCTTTGGCTTATTCAACTGACGCAAACTCTTTATTTTTTTTAACGGAAGGGAACATGGGGGAGGCCAGTATATTTTTCCTTTGCGTCTTATTTCTTTGCCTAAGCTAAGAACAGAGAGTTTGTGAGAAAAAGGGGGAAAACACAAAGAGAGTTGCTAAGGGATTAGGAGCTTTACTGTGGAAAGGGAAGGAATTGTAGCCATTCTATATCATTTGCTTCAATAATCAAGGATTAAGGTATAATTCATTCTTAAATTTCCAAGTTGTAGTTTTTATTTAGGTTCTCTGTAAATTGATTTCTGGCTTTTTGTTCAAATGTTGTGTATATGATATGGGTTATATTGTAGAATTTGTTGATTGCCATATCACGTGAAATTGTATTGTAAGAAGAAAAGAAAATAGCAGTGTTTGTGTTCTTATGTTATGGCCATAGAAAGTACCAAAATTCTTGTCCAATGGGTGTCATAATCTGTAAATTAACACTTGTATGTGGTAGTTCATTAAGATACGAACAAAACGTAATTTAAATGGACTGATTTGGCCAACTAGTGAGTTCATAGTGTTGATTTCTAAAAGAAATATCAAAAAATAGAATTTTGGTTTTAAAATATGTTATTCTAGTATTTAATTTTTCTAGAATTATGGTTTAAGTTGTGTTAATTTAGTATTTGTATGCTTGGTGAAGTTTATGTGTAATTTTCATAAGTTATACATGTTAATTGGTGTTAGAAATTAAGATATAGAAGCTTGGTTTTGTTTCTGGTTATGGGTGTTTACAGAATTGGCTTCAAACACCAAATTTCATACCTAACGCCAAAAAATGGGCCAATGAGTTCAAGGCTCCAAAGATCGAATCCGCATTGACCCAAAGATCGAACTCCCTTGCCGGCTCCATCGACTCGCACCCCAAAGACTGGGAAAAGTGGCTCAGGTTGGACAATTTTGACCTCCTGTAGTAAAATGGCCATAACATTTTTATACGAACTCCGATTGAGGTGATTCAAGATGATTCAGAAAGAGGACGAATAGACCTATAACTTTTATTCTTTAAGGTTTTCAATTTGAAATCGTTATGAAGGGTCAAAATGGCCATCTTTAGGACTATTGTGTATTTGGAGCCAATCGGAGGGCGTCGGGATGTGCGAATGCAAGTGTAATCCTTTGTGTGTTAGTATAACTTAATGATATCATGTTGGACATGTAATAGGATGTTGTATCAAGTTGTTAATGTGTATGTGGTGCAATGACATGATCACTTAAGTAGTTGTAATAAAGCTAAAAGTAATGTTCATGAAAAGATGCGATGTTGTTTAAACTTAAACTTAGTTAGTAGCTATACTAAAAGTAAGAAAGCAACTCATGAAGGTAATGTTAGTGTAACTAATGTGTATTGTCAATACAATGGTATGTGTAGGACTTGGGGTGAACGTGAGTAGTGATTGTTTAACCTACGCACGAGGCAAGGTCTCTAACCCTACTTTTATAATTGTGCAAGTTCTAAACCTTATCTCTTTACAATTGAGCAAGCTTTCAAACTTTGTTCTTTTCATATCGAACGCAAGTTTCCATTCCTATATTATTATTCTGCAAGTTTCTAACATTCTTTATGAATTTGAGCAAGCTTAACCTATCTTGCGTATGTTTGTACAAGCTTATGTAACCTAATTAGATTCACGATGAAAGCGAGATTTAGTTTCCTAATTATTATTCAAAGCATATAATGTTCTAATACATTGATTCAAGGGAGATTATTTTAACTCTTCTATAGCGCTTTGCATGTATATCATGATTACTCAATTATATATTATTGTTAGTCAATCTTTGACTTTGATAACCTTGTTCAAAGCTTTACCGTTGTATTAAACCTTCAAGTAGTAAGCAAACCTTTATTGATTGAATTAATCTATATTTGAATAGTGTTCTAAAATTCTAGAAACACTGATAAGCTAGTTCCAAACTAAACTTTCTTTAGTGAGGAAATTCTAAATCCAAACTGAGACGAACAACCCTAACATAGGGGATTTTGTACGTGTAACATTTAGATGTTTGTGCCAATACATGGTACAAAAGGTCGATCCCCCTAAATGCGTTAAGAAGGGTCCGTATAGTCTAAATGACTGTTAAGGTTGGGTAATAATACCTAAGTACCGGGGACATAGTTTGTGGTCTTAAGACCCTCAGATAATTAAAGTTCAAACTTGCTTTCTAGTTTGATTTGTAAAACAAGTTCCTTATTGTTCAGCTTTTGTTGTTCACTCTCATGTTACCATCACTGCTACTTTCTATACCAGTGAGCATTTGTTTGCTCACTCTTACAATTGACACTGCAGCTAAAGTGGAGAAAGTTGATGAGCCATCGACTAACAAAGGCAAGGGAAAGATGTCCAAATGACGAAGACTTATGATAATTTTATGTTTTATGTTTCAAGACTTGTTTTAAATATGTGATGTATTCCACAAACTTATGTAATAATTTTAAGGTTAGATAACCTGGGATTTAATTTGAGATGATGATGTAACCCTTTAATGGGAGAGTTTATTGTTTAAATTATTTTAATTATGTCTTTATCCTTTATTATGGGTAGTTAGATGTAATAGTTTTTGATAAGTGAGCACCAAATCTGGTGGGAATGAAGTATCCGGATTTGGGGGTGTCACAATTCTCCTATAAATAAGATGCTTAGTTAGAATTGAAAATCACACTAGAATCAGAGAATTCTTCTTCTATAATCTTGAGCGTATTTCCTTAGAGTTTTAGAAAGCTTTGAGCGTAGAAAACAGTGAAAGTTTTCTTCAAAAATATCCCCGTTATACTAGTTGGAATACTCTTCTTTTCAAGGTAAGGGATGTTATATTTGTTCAATATTCACTTGAAATAATATTTTCTTCCATACTCTGTAGTATGTAAGTAATATTATTTCGTTTTAGATTTTGAATTTTATACTCGTTTGATTAAAGTTTTGGCTTCTATACTCCATGAAATTAGTAGAATATCCTTGATATTTACGCTTCATCCAGTATCTTTTCACGGAAATATTATTCTGAGCATTTTTGATAAGTTTTAACTTTTTCATGCTGGAGTACTATTCACGGGGTACTATTTCCGAATTACTATTCATGGGGTACTATTCACCCGGGGTACTATTCATGATAAAAATTGATTAGTTTTCGGTCCAAATTATTTTTGGTACAATATTATTCTTGAATTTTACTCCACAAAGAAGTATCAGGTTGACAATTTGGACGTTATTGATTTCTGGATAAATTAAAATATGAAAGTCTTTAAAAATTTATCCTTAAACTTGTTTTATTGAATTCTTATATCATTGTCATCATCCTCGTGTTTATATTATGTTGAAAGTCATCTGTGGCCTATAGTGCATAGATGGACTTGGTATGATTATGACCAGGAATTATTCGATATAATCATGACCTTAATGTTACAAATGATGTGGTAAAAGTCATCATTGACCCATAGTGCATTGATGGACAGTTGTTGGCATGATCATGACCATTGATGAATACACGAATATCCTTGGCCCGTAGTGCATGGATAATTTATGGTCGTGATACTAAAGAATATCCTTGGTCGTAGTGCATGGGTGATTCGATGATGTGGATTATTTATTAAGCTGAGTCTCAACGATAAAAGTAATGAAAAACCTTTTAAATCATAGAAGATGATAGATTTTATGCTCTACTTGACTCTTCTAATTGATTGCTTATTCCGCTGCAGTTAAACTTGATGTTTGTTATATTTTATCAGTTTAACACTGTTGAAGGCTAACGATAAATTATTCTGCATTATCTTAGTCATAATATTTCTTACTAGGCTAGTTGAGCTCACCCTTTTGCTTTCATTGTTCTCTTCAGGAAATGTGAACGTAGCCGGGACTAGTCGGGGAATGTAGTGACGGTCCAGATGATAGCATTAGTAGTCCTCACTAGTCTATGAAATAGTGTGATAATAAACGTATTGAGAACTCCATTTGAGTTTGAATACTATCTATAAGACAATATTCGTATTAAAACTCTTAGTTTATGTTTTGTCGTATTTTACACGACAGTTGTATTATTAAGTTGTATTTGAATTTTGTACCACGTATTTGGCGACTCAAGATGGGTTATGTATACCTATTTTGGGGGTGTCACAGTTCTTTTATACCAAGTTTTCTTAAAAAACTTCTTTCAGACAAGGTCTAACAAGTTTTATTATGGTCAAAGAAACCATGTACATTATAGCATGCTCATTTAGTGTAAAAATCAGTTATGTTTATAGACCACTAAGCTCAAAATTTGCAGAACATGAATTCAACAAAGTTTGTTTTTCCAAAACATGAATTTCTTGTTAAAGATTTCCTACTAATTTATGTTAGACACTTCCTAACTTATAAGGAACCCTTATAACACGAGTTATACCTCTTTTGCAGGTGTACATAAGTTATAAAACTAAATTAGCAACCACCTAGCATAACAGAACTCAAAGAATCGATTACTGGCATGCAGTCGGTGTCTTTGCACCTAAGTATAAATAGGTGCAAATTAAGCATACGCCGAGAATCGAAGCGATAATGCACTGCTTTTGCGAGTCTTACACCACATTGATTCCTTTCCATTTAAACTGATTCCAACCATCATTAAAGAGTTCCTACATGTAAGTAAACTTCTTAAATACATTACAACATGTTAATTCATCATGCTTGACATAACGATTCAAGAAATTTCAAGAACTAAGCAAGATCCATTTCAAGAACATAATTGGAAATTATACCTTCTTGAGTTTGAATTGGACCTCCTAAACTCTGATTATACTTCTATAATAGCTCAGCAATTTATAACTCTCCAATTAGACTATCAAGCAACTTCTATCAACACCAAAAACTGAATTTATAACTTGTATTTATAGAAGAAGCATGGACTAGACATTGGCATTACACAAATTTTGAGTCCATGGTATAATGCAAGAGAACAAGGGTTATTAAGGAGTAGTTTAACAACTCCTTACCAACCACATTGCTAGCAAATGAACACCTAAGATATAGCCACTTGGAGAATACGTAAAGAGAGTTTAGGACACTATTCATAGTACTTGGTGACACTTAATTTGGGACAAGAGCAAATAACTCAGCTACTTATTATTCTAAGGCTTGGTTTGGTTCTTTAAATTCCCAAATTATAATATTAAGGTACAATTATTACCATATTAGGAATTTAAAGATAAGTTTTATACTCACATCATATAATCCATGTACATTAGTTTATTCCAATTAATATTTTAATTGGGCTAATTATAAAATAGTTGGATATTCTCAATCCATCATTTTTCATAAAAGTTATCATCTCAAATACACTCAATTATTATAATGATAATTGATATCAATTATTTTTTAAATCACCATCTATTTTCTTTTAATACTTCACAATAAATATCCCTTTGATTTAACTTTCCCAATTTTGCCACACAAGACCAACATATGTGAACTTAGTAATTAATACAATCTCACATAATAATATTGTTCTTAACATTACATCTTATAATATGGTCATAATGTAATATCATTACATTGTAGGTTCTCATAGCTTATATACTAGCACTAATTTAATGGTCTTTATTCATAACCAATCTATTACCCTCCTATGGTCATTACACAAGGGGCAAAGAAGAGTTGGTGGCTAACTCCCACCAACTACTACTATTTATTATATCCTAGCCATTGGGCTAACCATCATTGCTATCATATGAGCTATCTATCAAGCTCTTTAACTCAAATTTTATATATTTCTAAGAGTCATGGGAGTGGTCTATTGCACCATGTTACATTTTATTATTTCACTTGTACATAATGCTAACATACTAGTCTTTATACAAATGTATTCAAATACTTCCCTTATACATCCATATACATATATAGATGTATACATGTATCCCTATGATCCCTTAGAATCCATTTCTTGAATTTTAATTTCACAAACTGATCCTACAGACCGGCGCAGTTGTGCTAGTCATAGGCTTGGTAATGGCGCAGTTGCGCCATACCAAATTCTCAGGAAGACAAGTTCTGGATTACCAGAACTGAAATCTTACACTTCTAAACACTTTACACATCCTCCTTAAGTGTTAACTCGACTAACATCAATACTCTATTTTGTTTCACATCATCGATTACTATTTTCCTTAACAATTCAAGGATTACGCTTCGATTTTTAAAACTCTATCTCCCTTATAAGTTTAACCAACTATACATCTCCTTTATGGTTTCATACCACCAATAACACAAAGCTCGAATATAACACATACATGCATACCTTTAATCTTCACTTCTCGTCGTGTATCAATTTACTCAATAATTCTCTAACCACTTTAAAGGTATATCGATTCTCTTCTCTCGTCAACAACGTACATATATACAAGTCCAAACCTAACACACATCGGGTCTTTAATAGTATTCAGTATAGTACACTGAATGGTTTCCCACAAATAACCAACAAATTAGTTTCGCATCTGCAAATACACTATTTTTTCACGATTGAGTTAGATCGGTTACCAATTTGTATATACCTCCATTATCTGAAGGAATCGTTTAGCCCAGCTCCTATACGTCAACCATTAAAGAGTAAGAATGCACTACCTTAGACTTGATATTCACTCGTACAAATACTCATGAAATTGGTGATTATCAAAGATATTAATGTCACCAACTTACTATAATAATTTCACATAAATCATTTAACATCAATAGATAATTTTATCCATCTTCTTACTAATTCATCTCTACAATTTATAACAAATATATAATAACGATATATATATTTATTAAACATAACCTCACTTATTACATAACGCATATTACCCTATGTAACACAATACCACATACCTCATAACACATTATACATTTTTATTTGAACCCTTCACATGCCTTAAGAATTTTATTCACTAAATTCTTATTTTAATATTTTCTGAAAATTTGGGTTCTTACAATATATCATATGGTTGCCTATATACTCCTGGGTATCAGGGAGATCAAGTCGACGTAGTTTGCCCCTCAGGACGAATTGCAGCCGAAGAGAAGTCTGAATCCCATGTGCAGGCTAAACTACGGGGAAAAGAAAGTTTGATCCCATGCTTGGGACAAACTATAGGTATGAAAAAGTTTGATCCCGTCTTTAGGATAAACTGCAAGTGTAGAAAAGTTTAATCGCGTCTTCAGGATAAACTGCAGGTGTGAGAGGTTCAATCCCTGGGGGGATAATTGAAATTGTATGAAAAGTTTAAAATGAGGTGAAACCAGGCTGCTGGTTTGAAGTGTATATTTCCCTGAGGGGCAGAAGAGTATGTAAAAGGGTTAGAAAATTGGAATGACTGATGATCTGATGATCCAAATCTAGGATGTTTGATTAATGGTAACCTCAGACATAGTACCGTTTCACGATGTCCGAGTTAATAAGCTGTGGAAATTCATCGTCGTCCATTTCCTGTAGTCTGAGAGCGCCTCCTATCAATACCTCCTTGACAATAAATGGGCCTTCCCAGTTAGGAGCGAATTTTCCCTTGGATTGATCTTGGTTGTCAATGATCTTCTTCAAAACCAAGTCATGTTGTTTAAACTGTCGTAACCAAACTTTTCGGTTATAGGATCTGGTGATCCTTTGTTGATATAACTGACCATAGAAGATAGCAGCGGTTCGCCTTTCATCTATTAGAGACAATTGGTGATACCTGTCTTGTACCCATTGGTCTTCATCCAGTTGAGTGTCTATCAACACTCTGAGGGATTCCATTTCCACCTCTATGGGGAGCACTACTTCCATCCCATAGGCTAATGAGTAGGGGGTTGCCCTAGTGGAGTTAAGGTGTTTGACGTGGAATTTACTGCATAACTCCTCCATCATTTTGTTGTTGAGGTTCTTAGCATTGTCTGACACAATTACCTCTAGTTGTCCTTATCGACAAATGACATTATTTCTGATGAAAGCAATAATGACTTCTTTGGTAACCCTGGGGAAGGAGGCTGCTTCTACCCACTTGGTGAAGTAATCGATCATGGTGAAGATAAACCGATGTCCATTACTGGCTTTAGGCTTGATGGGCCCGATCACGTCCATTCCCCACATTGAGAAGGGCCGAGGTGAACTCATATTGTTGAGTTCCCTTGGAGGGGCGTAGATAGCATTTCCATAAATTTGGCATTGATAGCACCTCTTGACGTGATCATCACAGTCAGCTTTGAGCGTAAGCCAATAATACCCTATTATGAGGATTTTCCTAACAAGTAGGGGACCGCTCATGTGTGGGCCACATACTTCACCAAAGATCTCATCCATGAGCCTCTGAGCTTGGTCCTTGTCCAGACATCTGAGGAGACCTAATCCTGTATCTCTTTTGTAGAGTGAATCTCCGCTCAGGTAGAATCCCATAGCCATTCGATGGATCCGCCTCTTTTCAGTTGGGCTCGCCTCAGTGGGTGTAGATCCATCTCGCAGATACTCCTTGATATGTTTATACCAAGGGTTGTGGATGGGAGGTAGCTCATCCAATACTTCTCCAACATAATTCCAATAGGTTGGGGCCTTTTCCAGGGTAAATGTGATGTTTGGCATGTTTTCCTCGTCAGGTATGTGAATCAAGGAGGCCAATGTTACTAGTGCATCCACAAAATCATTCCTATTACAAGGAATGTGTGAAAAGGAGATTTCTTCGAACTCCAAAGCCATATGTAAAACTTCTCGATGGTAAGGCAGTAAATGTAGTTCTCTGGTTAAATAAATTCTCGTGGATTGTTTGATTACCAACTCGGAATCCCCAAAGACAGTTAACCGCCTGATGCCCATTGAACGGGAATGTTTTAGCACCATGATATAGCCTTCATACTCAGCTGTGTTGTTGGTGCTAACAAACTGCAATTTGACGGCAACGGGATACTGCTCCCCGGTACCGGATACTAGAACTACTCCAGCTTTAGAGCCTTCTGTGTTAACAGCTCCATCAAAATACATTTTTCATGTACGGCATGCATCGTACTGATGGTGTTGTTGAATTGTCATGACCCCTTCATCAGGAAAATATATTTCCAAGGGTTTGTAATCCTTTGCGGGAGCGGCAGCCAGTTGATCCGCAATTCCTTGACCTTTGATAGACTTTTGCGTCACGTAGATGATGTCAAATTGTTGCGAAATCAATCGCCATCCGGATGCGGTAAACAAATTCAAGATGGGCTTCTTCGACCACGTACTTGAGAGGATCCACGCGGGATATGAGATGGGTTATGTGACCATGGAGGTAATGATGTAACCTCATAGAAGCCCATTCTAAAGCCTAACAAGTCTTCTCTATCAGAGTGTACTTGTGTTCATTGCTGCTAAATCTTTTGCTGAGGTAATAGATAGCTCGTTCTTGGCCTCTATCGTCTTTTTATCCCAGCATGCAGCCCATAGAATTGTCATTAATAGACAAGTACATGAATAGGGGAACACCATCCCTGGGTGGTACCAATATAGGAGCGTTAACCAGCTGATCTTTGATTTTAAGGAAGGATTTCTGACACTCATCATTCCATTTCATGGAGGAGTTCTTCCTTAACAATTTGAAGATGGGCTCACATGTTGTTGTGAATTGAGAGATAAACCTGCTAATGAAGTTGATTCTTCCCAAAAATCCCCGTATTTCCTTCTCTATCTAAGGAATGGGCATTTCCTTGATGGCCTGGATTTTGGTGGGATCTAGCTCAATCCCTTTGTGGCTGACTAGGAAACCTAGTAACTTACCTGATTTAACACCAAAGGCGCACTTGGCTGGATTAAACTTCAAGTTGTACTTATGCAACTTGTTGAAGAGCTTTTTGAGATGGTCTAAGTGGTCTTCCTCCATTCAGGACTTGACAATGATGTCATCCACGTAGATCTATATCTCCTTGTGCATTAAATTGTGGAAAAGAACCATCATAGCTTGCTGAGAGGTTGCTCCAGCATTAATGAGGTTAAATAACAACCGTCTATAGCAGAAGGTTCCCCAAGGTGTGATGAAAGCAGTTTTCTCACGGTCCTCCTCAACGACAATAATCTGATGATACCTCACGAAGCAATCTACAAATGAGTACATGTCGTATTGAGCAGTATTATCAATGAGAATGTGGATAAAGGGCATGGGAAAGCTATCTTTAAGGCAAGCTTTGTTCAAATCCCGGTAATCCACGCAAACTCGAACCTTTTCTCCTGGTTTAGGCATGGGAACTATGTTGGATATCCATTCCGGATATGTAGACACCATGATAATGCCAGCTTGAAATTGTTTCACAATTTCATCTTTCACCTTAAACTCCACTCAGGTTTCAATCGCCTGAGCTTCTGCCTAACTGGCTTGAATCCCTCTTTAATGGGAAGGCGATGAAGGATAATGTCACTAGATAAACCCACCATGTCTTCATGAGACCATGCAAATATATCCTAGAATTGAGTTAGTAATGTAACCCATGTCATTCCATTAGTTTGGGGTGAGGTCTGAACCAATCTGGATTAGCTTAGGGCTTTCTAAGGTTCCGAGATTGAAAGAAGTGGTTTGATCAAGGTTGGGTTTAGGTTTGTCTTTGACCCATTCTTTGATCTCCTGAGGTATCTCAATGTCCTCTTGGATTTCCATCAAGTCTGAGTCCAACTTTTCATCAAAGTTACAGTCCTTGTGGAGAAAAGGCACCTCATCAGCAAGTACATGCACATCTAAATTCAGAGTCCTGAAACAAAATATGCTTTCACTTAATATATGAAACTGTTTAATCATACACAAGTGTTATCATGTACTGATAAAATAACTGCTAATATTGTATAGAAAAGTAAGCAATTAAAGTTATCTACAGGGCAGAGGGATTTCTGCCCGTTTTACCCTCGTTGACCAATGCATGGAGTGTTGCTCCAATTGTCGAGGGTAAAGTCCTGATGGACTGCAGTGATGGTGGGGCTATCATCGTCCTCTTTTTCCCGAATGATGACCATAACATCTGGGCAATCATTGTCTGGGGTATATCTGTTTGTATGTTCATCATGGACAATGATACGTATGCCTGACATCATTAAGGCGATGTCATGTTTACATTTCTGCTCCCTTTCTTCCACTTCAGGATCACGAATCAGGACCTCTTTTGCTTTGAATGGTATTGGTTAAGGAAACAGCATAGCCATAACATGGACTGGCACCTTTACCGGAGACTGTATCAGCTCATAAGGTGCAGGTAGAGAAAATCACCGTGTGGCGGAAGCTTGAGGAACCTGCTTGTGCTTATAAGGATTCCTATGACTGGAACTGGCAGAATAGCCTAGTCCAGATGTACCGGTTGATGGACACTTGAATAGGGGGCTTAATACCCTGCTAATTTTTACCAAGCCCTTGTCCACGCTGATGACCCAATGACATCATTTCTTGAGTGGCCGACATAACTTCGATAGAAATCTTGGGTACGGGAAGTGGCACCCCAATAGGATGGTATTGCGTGTTACTCACTTCCAAAGCTTGAAAACTGGTCGGCTCAACTTCTGAATTGAAGTTGATGACTAGTAGATCTCCTTGTTCAGGACATTCCAGCCCAGCGTTTGTGACACCCCCAAATCTAGGTACTCCATTTCCACAGGATTTGGTGGTCACTATCCAAAACCATTATATCTAACTAACCATCATAAAGGATAAAGACATAATTTAAACAACTTGAACAATAATCTTTCCCATTAAAGGGTTACATCATCATCTCAAAAACAATCCCAGGTAATCTAACCCTAAATTTATTACATCAGTTTGCGGAATACATCATAAAACAAAACAAGTCTTGAAACGTAAAACATTAAATAATTTCTCATAAGTCTTCAGCACTTGGAGAATTTGCCATTTCCTTTGCTAGTAGACGGCTCATCAACTTTCTCCACTTTAGCTGTAGTGTTAATTGCAAGGGTGAGCAAACAAATGCTCACTGGTATAGAAAGTAGTAATTATAGTAACATGAGAGTGAACAACGAAAGCTGAACGATAAAGAACTTGTTCTACGAATCAAAATAGAAAACAAGTTTGAACTTTAATTATCTGAGGGTCTTAAGACCACGAACTATGTCCCCGGTACTTAGGTATTATTACCCAACCTTAACAGTCATTTAGACTATACGGACCCTTCTTAACGTACTTAGGGGGATCAACCCTTTGTACCATGTATTGTGCATAAACATCTAAATGTTACACATACAAAATCCCCTATGTTAGGGTTGTTCATCTCAGTTTGAATTTAGAATTTCCGCACTAAAGAAAGTTTAGTTTGGAACTAGCCACCAGTATAAAGTAATAAATAGTCAACACTTAAACCAGAACGTTTTTATAAAAAATGTTGTGGTATTTTTTTCCCACAATGTTTTTTTAACAAAACATTGTAGATATATATGAAAAAATATTATCTATTTAAAAAGGGCAATTTTTGGTTTTAACTAGATAACGTTATTTTGAAAAAACGTTATGTATCTAAAAAACACGGAGGTCAAAAAAAACGCGGAGGTGAATTTGAAATTAAAATAAAACGCTAGCACTCTCTTTAGCCCAAAACCCTAGCCTGTCTTCTCTCTCACTCTCAAACCCGTCCCGATCTAGTCAACCAATTTAAAGGAAGAAGGATTGATAGTGGCTCCCAAGCCTAAACGTCGTTCAAATCGACTTCGCCAGAGACTGGGTACCGATTTTGGGGTTTCTTCTCAGAGTATAAAACATAGAGGGAAAACATGAAAGGGTAAAACCCTTACCTATATGAGTATTCTTGAATCAAATCCTTCTATTCCTAAATCCCTTCTTAATGGTCTTACGGTGGTACGCTAAAAGTTTAGTTTGGGCCCTCCACAAAAGTGAAGTTTCTTTGGATGAAGATCGGTCACTTGTTCACGCCAAGGATGTGCCCCTAAGCCATCGACGTTCGGTGGCCAAAATCATGTGAGGCGTCATTTGTAAGCATGACTTCCTCTCTGCTCATTCAGGTGCCTTAATTTTTCATCGCTCCGATCTCTAATGAATCTTGATCTGCCAATATTATATATTTTGTCCTATTTTTTTTATAAAAAAAAATTGTTGTAGTAATGATAGTAACATGAGAGTGAACAACGAAAGCTGAACGATAAAGAACTTGTTCTACGAATCAAAATAGAAAACAAGTTCGAACCTTAATTATCTGAGGGTCTTAAGACCACGAACTATGTCCCCGGTACTTAGGTATTATTACCCAACCTTAACAGTCATTTAGACTATATAGACCCTTCTTAACGTACTTAGGGGGATCAGCCCTTTGTACCATGTATTGTGCACAAACATCTAAACGTTACACGTACAAAATCCCCTATGTTAAGGTTGTTCATCTCAGTTTGAATTTAGAATTTCCGCACTAAAGAAAGTTTAGTTTGGAACTAGCTTATCAGTGTTTCTAGAATTTTAGAACACTATTCAATTTCCATCAATAAAGGTTTAATACAAGAATGTATAACTGATCAAGGCTATCAAAGTCAAAGATCGGATATCAACAATATATATAATTGAATAAATATGATATACATGTAAAAGGCTATAACCAAAAGAGTTAGAACAATCTCATTTGAATCGATATTTTAGAACAATATATGCTTTGAATAATAACATCAAGGTTTAGAAAATTAAAACTCGCTCGAGGTAACGAATTAGGTTACAAGAGCTTATACAATCATACATAAGGATAGAATCAATAGTCTTGATCAATAAAATTTAGAAACTTGCATTCATTAACAAAAGAATGAAGTTAGAAAGCTTGCTCAATGTAAAGAGTTAAGGTTTAGGAACTTGCCTTTATGTAAGCTACACAAGTGTAAAATAATCTCCAATTACCCTACATATATCATTGAAATCGCAACAACAATTAGTTGCATGAATATTAGCTTTAGGGTTTAAACCTTTATTTAGGTCATAACCCTAACCTATCACCTAATCATGTTGGTTAACACCTTAACGATTCTGAAATCACACTATAAACTAACATAAACCTTATCATTTATCTTTAACTTTTGAAAACATCACATTTGGTTCATTACATAACTTATATAAATAATTACTTAAAATCTTCACACTTTTTATTACAACAACTTACAATATGCTATTGTGGTTTATATTATTCCTCAACATTATTAACATGCATGCCAAATTAATATAAGTCCATTAGTTATATCCTACAAATAAGCAGACTTCACTACCTAGGCTCAGGACACGGCCATGCACTCTGTTTGTCCCCTTAGCTTGCCACCCGTATGATTGACTCATTATCGCGTTCCAATAACTGAGCCCTATTTACAACATCTGAATACAAACACAGTTTATGAGAAATGAGGTATTGACGTATTTCGGGTCTCAAATCTCGTAGAAACATTCGCGTCATTCTCTCCTCATTATCAACCAAATGGGATGCGAACCGGGACAACTCGACAAACTTAGCCTCGTACTGCGATACGGTCATACTGTTTTTCTCCAACTTGATAAAATCTACCTCCTTCATGTGACGAATACTTTCGGGAAAGTACTTGCATTGAACAGCTCTTGGAACTTCTCCCAAGACATCTTGATTGCGGCAGGCTGGGTATGTTTTTCTGATTCCCACCAGTAATCTTCTTCTCCTCTCAACATGAAGGTGGCAAAGGGATCCTTTTGCTCCTCAGAGCATCCCAAGACATCAAATATCTTGGTGATCTTCTTTATCCACGTCTCCGCCTTAAGTGGTTTTGGCTCTCCCCAAAACTCCGATGGTCTTAGCTCCTTGAATTATTTAGCGGTGACCATCTGTAAGTTGCCAGTGTGTCCACCTGCATTTTGAACAGGAGCTGCTCTTGCCTAATGTTGCATGAAGCCTCTGAACATCCCATCGTTCATCATTTGATCGGTGTTATTGTTTACCTGAGGATTATTGTCTTCCTGTTGCACATTATCCTGGATATTAATCGTTGGTGACTCAACGGTCTCATGTGCTTCATTGCTTATCTCGACATTTTCAGATGCCATTTTCAAATACTGCCACAAAACAAGGGTTAATTGACATGCCACATATTATCCCTATACTACGTGACCAATTAAATACCAAATAAACTTAGGTAGGTCATACTAGTGAAGGAATTCCCGTCTCTCCCCTCCTAGTTCTTGTCTCACATCTCATCTAGGGATCATATCCTAAGCTTTGATACTAATCGTGGCGCCCCCAAAATAGGTATATATTACCCATCTTGGGTCGCCAAATACATGGTACTGAATACAAATACAAACTTAATTATACAACATGAGTTGAGAGTTTTTACACGAATATTGTCATCTAGACAATATCCAAACTCAAATAGAGTCCTCATTACATTTATTGGCACACTATTTTATAGAATAGTGAGGACTACTATAACACCATCTCGGGCCATCACTCCGTTCCCCGACTAGTTCCTGCTACGTTCTCATTTCCTAAAGAGAACAATGGAAGTAAAAGGGTTAGGTCAACTAGCCCAGTAAGAAATATTATGACTAAGATAATGTAGAATAAGTTATCATTAGCCTTCAACAATGTTAAACTAATAGAATATAATAGACAACAAGTTAAACTACAACGGAACAAGCAATCCATTAGAAGAGTCAAGTAGAGCATGATATCTACTATCTTCTATGATTTAAAAAGTTTATCATTAACTTTATTGCTGGGACTTAGCTTAGTAAATAGATCACATCATTGAATCATCCCTGCACTACGGGCCAAGGATATTCATTAGTATCACGTCCACAAATTATTCTTGCACTACGAGCCAAGAATTATTCGTGTAATCATCAATGGTCATGACTATACCGAATTATCCCTGGTCATAATCATACCAATCAATAGTCCATCTATGCACGTAAGCCAAAGATGACTTTCATCACAATATAAGCATGAGGATGATGACAATGATATAAGAATTCAATTAAACGAAAGCAAAGGATAAATTTTTAAAGATTTATAATTTAATTTATCCAAAATTCAATAATGTCCAAATTTTCAACATGATACTGCTTTGTAGAGTAAAATTCAAGAATAATATCCATGTATCAAAAATAATTTGGACAGAAAAAAAATAAATTTTTCGGTGAATAGTACTTTGGGAATAGTACCCCGACATGAAAAATGCTCCAAATACATGAGTGAACAATATTTGAGTGAATAGTAAATCGGGTGAATAGTAATCCATGAATAGTACCCCGACATGAAAAGTGCCCCGAATACCTGAGTGAATAATATATAGTGAATAGTAATCGGGTGAATAGTAACCCGTGAATAGTAACTTGTGAATAGTATTTCATGTGAAAAAATTGATATTTAATAAAAAAAAATCATATCAATATTCCAATAAAATGATACTGGATGAAGCGTAAAACTCAAGGATATTCCACTAATTTCAAGGATTATAGAAGCAATACTTACCACAGTAAGTTTAGATTTAAGAATAAGAAAAGAATTAACATACGAAATCTGCAAATGGATTTTCACCTGTCATACGGTACGTAATCCGCGTAGATAGGTTATTCCGACATACTAAGGATGAATACGAAAAATAGTATTCCTTATGAATACAAAAGAAATAATACCCCTTACCTTAGTAGAAAGCTGGATACTACAAAAGCGAAGTATCAGAATATTATTCCTCTTGCTCTCTATAGTTTCTTTCTCTATAGTGTCTCTTGTGAATCTCAGTGAATTGGTGAGAATGAAAGAAGAATTAAGCTTCTATTTATAGGAGAATGGACTAAATAGTAACTAATTCACGAACGGTCCAGATTGATTCACTATTAGAATGGACTGTCCATATTGATTACTATTAAAACCACAACCGACGGTCCAGATCAATTTACTTTTAAAACCACCACCGATGGTCCAGATTGATTACTTTTAAAACCACCATCAACGGTCAAGATTGATTACTTTTAAAACCACCATCAACGGTTCAGATTGATTTACTATTAAAACCACCACCGATGGTCCAGATTGATTTACTATTAAAACCACCATCGATGGTCCAGATTGATTTAACTTATTACACTTTGGTACCCCTAAAGTTTTCTAAGTTTACATTATTCCCCTCTAACTTTTGTAAATCACTTATTTTCAATAAACACATTCTTAATACTTCAACAAATATTCATCATTAATATTATAACTCACAATATTTAACAACCAGGTCGTTCCTAGGAAAGAGGGGGCTTTTCGATAAGGATTTATCCTTATTGGCGCGCAATTAGGTGACCAAACCTCTCCTTGATAGAACTTCTAGACATTGTCAATATTGCAAATAATAATATGAATAATTTTGTCGTCTCAATTATTGATTTAATAATATAAAATATTATGCAGATGATAATGTGACAATAATTGAATCAAATAACGTGAGATCTTATGTAACAATTCTTTGTAGCAATAATTGAGTTTAAGCGAGTGACTTCTCATGTAAGCATCAATAATCAATACCGTGTCTTACTTGTCAACCACGCAGCGTATTCTTTATTACTTTACCAACGGGTAGTTCAACCGTTTAACGATAAAACTTCCGCCGTTATTTTTATAAAAGATATTTACGTGCTTTTTCTAACTACGACAATACTTCTGTTGTGGGGTCCACCAATGATTGTGCCATCGTACGAATATTCCCTGTTAAAACGAATATTCTTCGACCAATCGAATATTCACTGACACAACAAATATATTATATCAACTTAATTAATTTGCAAAATTTTCCAAATATTACCCACAACTATAACATTATATCATATTCACACCATAATATTCAAAAATATATTTCGAGAAAAATTATTCTTTATTCAAAAAAAGTTGGGGTCTTACAACCTCCCCTTCTTATGAAATTTCGTCCTCGAAATTAGGGTACGTACCTGATATGTCAAAGAGGTGAGGATACGTTGATTTCATTTCAGATTCTAACTCCCAGGTCACTTCCTCCACATCGTGGTTTCTCCACAAAACTTTAACTTGAGGTATAACCTTGGAGCGTAGAATATGATCCTTTTTATCCAAGATTTTAACAGCTACCTCTTCATACATTAAATCTTCCGCTATCTCGTCCGGTTCTAATTCAATAATTTGGTTCGGGTCTTTCACATATTTACGTAACATAGATATGTGAAAAATATTATGAACACGAGACATACTTGACAGTAAGGCGAGTTTATAGGCCACAGTTCCTACTCGATCAAGGATTACAAATGGGAAAATGAATCGAGGATTGAGCTTTCCTCTCTTTCAAAATCTCGTAACTCCTTTCCATGGAGCAACACGTAACAACACATGATCTCCGATATTGAATTCCACGTCCTTTCGATGAAGATCAGCATAACTCTTTTGTCAATCCTGTGAGATTTTTATACGTTGTCGGATCGTTTGAATCTTTTTTGTAGTCATACGTACCAACTCCGGTCCCAACAAAGTTGCTTCACCTACCTCATCCCAGCATACTAGAGAACGACACGTTTTTCCATATAACGCCTCAAATGGAGCCATGCCAATACTTGCTTGATAACTGTTGTTGTAGGAAAACTCCACCAATGGTAAGAACTTGTCCCAACTTCCTTTGAAGTCAAGGACACAGAGTCTTAATAAATCCTCAAGAGTTTGAATAGTCCTCTATGATTGTTCGTCTGTTTGAGGATGATACGCCGAACTAAATCGTAAATCCATGCCCATAGCTTTTTGCAAACTAACCCAAAATCTTGAAGT
Organism: Panax ginseng; assembly: GCA_020205605.1. Taxonomy (NCBI): domain Eukaryota; kingdom Viridiplantae; phylum Streptophyta; class Magnoliopsida; order Apiales; family Araliaceae; genus Panax; species Panax ginseng. The sequence continues at coordinate 112,904,377 of CM035128.1, read as the reverse complement.
GAATCTTGGGTCTCGATCAGAAACTATGGATACTAGCATACCATGCAATCTTACATTCTCGTTTATGTACATACAAGCAAGACATTCAAGTGTATAAGTTTCTCGTATTGGTAAGAAATGAGCAGACTTGGTCAATCTATTAACAATGACCCAAATCGCATCTATGCCTTGAGAAACCTTGGGAAGACCAGTAACGAAATCCATGGTAATGTGCTCCCACTTCCATTCTAAAATTTCAAGTGGTTGCAATGGACCAATCAATAGTCCATCTATGCACGTAAGCCAAAGATGACTTTCATCACAATATAAGCATGAGGATGATGACAATGATATAAGAATTCAATTAAACGAAAGCAAGGGATAAATTTTTAAAGATTTATAATTTAATTTATCCAATATTCAATAATGTCCAAATTTTCAACATGATACTGCTTTGTAGAGTAAAATTCAAGAATAATATCCATGAATCAAAAATAATTTGGACAGAAAAAAAATAAATTTTTCGGTGAATAGTACCCCGTGAATAGTACTTTGGGAATAGTACCCCGATATGAAAAATGCCCCAAATACACGAGGGAACAATATTTGAGTGAATAGTAAATCGGGTGAATAGTAACCTATGAATAGTAACTCGTAAATAGTACCCCGGCATGAAAAGTGCCCCGAATACTTGAGTGAATAATATTATAGTAAATAGTAATTGGGTGAATAGTAACTTGTGAATAGTACTTCATTTGAAAATATTGATATTTAATAAAAAAAATCATATCAATATTCCAATAAAATGATACTGGATGAAGCGCAAAACTAACGGATATTCCACTAATTTCAAGGATTATAGAAGCAATACTTACCACAGTAAGTTTAGATTTAAGAATAAGAAAAGAATTAACATACGAAATCTGCAAATGGATTTTCACCTGTCATACGGTACGTAATCCGCGTAGATAGGTTATTCCGACATACTAAGGATGAATACGAAAAATAGTATTCCTTATGAATACGAAAGAAATAATACCCCTTACCTTAGTAGAAAGCTGGATACTACAAAAGTGAAGGATTTATCCTTATTGGCGCGCAATTAGGTGACCAAACCTCTCCTTGACAGAACTTCTAGACATTGTCAATATTGAAAATAATAATATGAATAACTTTGTCGTCTCAATTATTGGTTTAATAATATAAATATTATGCAGATGATAATGTGACAATAATTGAATCAAATAACCTGAGATACTATGCAACAATTACTGTAGCAATAATTGAGTTTAACTGAGTGACTTCTCACGTAAGCATCAATAATCAATATCGTGTGCTACTATGCAATCACGTGTATTACTGTACTTTTACCAACGGGTAGTTCAACAGTTTAACAGTAAAACTTCCACCGTTATTTTTATAAAAAGATATTTCTGTCGTTTTCTAACTACGACAATACTTCCGTTGTGGGGTCCATCAATGATTATGCCGTCGTATGAATATTCCCTGTTAAAATGAATATTCCCCGACCAATAGAATGTTCACTAACACAATGAATATTTTATATCAACTTAATTACTTTGCAAAATTTTCCAAATATTACCCACAACTATAACATTATATCATATCCACACCATAATATTCAAAAATATATTTCGAGAAAAATTATTCTTTATTCAAAAAAAGTTGGGTCTTACAACCAGTATATCATCAATAAACACCACCACAAATTTGTCTAATAATGGTTTAAACACCTTGTTCATCAAATACATGAACGCTGCAGGTGCATTGGTTAAACCAAAAGACATAACCAGAAACTCATAATAACCATACCGAGTTCTGAACGTTGTTTTTGGTACATCCTTCGGCCTCACCTTCAACTGATGATAACCACTCCTCAGGTCTATCTTAGAGAAATACCTCGCTCCCTTCAACTGATCGAACAGGTCATCGATTCTTGGTAATGGATACTTATTTTTAATCGTGACCTTATTCAATTCTTGGTAATCAATGTAGAGCTACATCGATCCGTCTTTCTTCTTAATAAAAAAAACCGGTGCTCCCCATGGAGAAACACTCGGCTGAATATATTTCTTGTCAAGCAATTCTTGCAATTGCACCATCAACTCTCTAATTTCTATCGGAGCCATTCTATATGGTGCTTTAGATATCGGGGTTGTTCCTGGTAGTAAGTCAATCACGAACTCGATTAGTCGATCCGGCGGAAGACCCGGCAAATCATCTGGAAATACGTCTGCAAAATCTCTTATGATCGGTATCTCTTCTAGCTTCGCACTCTTCTTCTATGTATCGACTATGTAGGCTAAGTATCCTACACATCCTTATCTCAACAACTTCTTGGCTTGCATCACCGTCAGACAACTTGCTTTTCTAGGTGACTTGCTGCCAAAGAACACAACCTTTGACGGAGTCATAAGGTTAACACATTTCCTTTGGCAATCAATTATTGCTCCGTAATTGAATAACCAATCCATTCCCAGTATAACATCAAACTCACCAAGTCTAATTGGTATCAAGTCTAGCATCATCTAAATGACCTTTTATATCCACTCTACAATTCCTATATATGAATTTAATAGGAATCACTTCCTATTCGCAATCTCTATACTTAAGGGAAATTCTAATTCTTCACGAGGCAAATCTAAATTTTGAGCAAATTCATCGATATAAATGAACAAGTAGCACCGAATCAAATAGTACATAAGCATTAATACCATTAATCGGAATGATACGACACCACATCCTTGGTATAAAGACATCCTACACGAAGAATGTGATCCCTGACTCTCGCATCACCGGGTATGGGCTCACTTCAATGACCCACCCATAGCATCTACACTCGGAGGGACACATGCGTGCAGTCCACGCCTTGGCGCCTCATGGAACTCCCAACAAGGATCGGCGGCGGTGGGGGTAATATCCGTCGTCAAGAGCAATCGGATCCCTCCAAACTCCATACCTATGATAAACCGCCAATCCATCAGCATCATCATCACCTCACAGTCCAGCAAATGGAGTGATTGAGTCTGGTGAAACAAGCGCTCAAACAATGCCCTGATGTAACCCCAAGGACAATGACGGGGAAGAATGGAAAAGAACATCTCGAATCCCCAGCCATGTACAATCGCTCTATAGTTATCGTCTGGCACGACATACATAGAGTGGATCTTTGAACCAATTCCTCGAGGTTTGTGTAAAGCCGGGAACCTACATCAAATACATATCAACATCAGAACCCTTTACTCCTCATCAATAGGAAACAAGGAAGATTAAGATCTAACTTTATACCTCATTTATGTGCAAGTAAACTGAAGGATGTCGACTTAAGTCACCCAGAAGCTCTGGGTTCTCCACTTGAATACCTGGAAAATCCTTACGGGGAACACGTGCAGCAGGAGTAGGAACCTCAACCGGTACATCCTCCTCCTCGTCCTCGACATCCCACACTTCAACCCGGATAGGACGTATCACCGCCTCCACCAAACGACGAGGTTATCTAATAGAAGGGGTTGAGTCACTTCAGAAGCCCTCCTCCATACACCAGAAGTGGTCCTGTGGGAACTACTCGGCTGATCTGGATCCATAATATCTGGTCAACAAATCTCCAAATCACCTCAGAAAGGGTGTGGTAAATTCTTACCTAAAGATTTTCAAAAGGCATTTCATGACTACATGCATGCATGCATTATTTTAACATACGTCTACAGTAGAGTTAAAAATGCATGACTACCCAATGCCTACATTTTGGAAAATTTTTGCCATAGCCTCCTTTGTAAATGGGACTATCCACATGCACATAGGCATGACTAGGTGGCCATTCAGTAGCACACCTACCCACAATCATATACATCCTACATGCATTAATACATCACAGTAAAAAATCTGTAAATGTAGTCTAATTACCAGGATTATTTTGCTTTTCTACCTTTTCTCATTTGTCCTCAAATAGGATAAGAAATGACAGTAAAAGGTGCCAATTTGACTGTTTCAAAAGTCAAATTTTTTCACATCATTATGTTCAGCATGGTTTAATACTAACATTTACTATGTTGAATAGTTTTTTATCAAGTCATATCAGCATGCATATTCACTACTATGTGTCTAAGTGCATTTTATATGATAAATCACTTTCCAACGGATAGAAACTGGAAAAGAATACATGCATACGTTACCAGGACAGTGAACAACACTTGTACGATGGCAGAATGTGTAGAAAGTTGCCCGAACTCAGCAGGTTTGAAGAAGAGCTCTCAGATTTCCTTTGCGACGCAACTTGAAAGTGATTTATGAAAGCAACCTTCACCCATTTCATACTCACGGTTGGCCGCAGGTCCACCTGCGGCTACCGCAGATGAACCTGCGGCACCCCTACATGGGGCCCACACCTCTAGCTTGGTCCAGTTCGAGTTGCAAAGGAGGTCTCACAAGATGAAAAGGCCAAATCAGGAATAAAAACGCTACGAGATTGAGCAGAATAGCCTGGAATCCTGGTTTTCAAGGGCCAAACTCTGGCTCCGCATGTCACTCATTGGTATTCACCTTAACACAAGGTACACTATACCGATGAGCTCAGCTTTTACAAATCATGCTCGACAATACCTCACACAGGTCCGATGCCGCCAAACATAAGGACATAACCCTAAAAGACAATTCCCCGGCGGGGGTTACAATGTCGGAGTTATAAATTGATAACGTATCCCCGGTGGGGGTTACAACTTAAAATTTTAAACATCCACGTATCCCCGGCGGGGGTTACAATGCATTCTTAACCATTGATACACACACCAATGAAGGTCAAACAACCTTGACATTATCTCAGTCGCAAGTAAACCCATCGAAACCATTGATACACACATCAATGAAGGTCAAGCAACCTTGACGTTACCTCAGCCGATGGAAAGTAAACCCATCGAAGCAACGTATCCCCGGCGAGGGTTACAACGCCGAAGTTAGACATTGATAAAGTATCCCCGACGGGGGTCACAACATGATTCAACCATTGATATATGCGTCAATGAAGGTCAAGCAGCCTTGACATACTCCTCAGCAAGGGTCACAATGCAATGAACGTCAAGCAGCCTTGACAGTTTGCCCAACAGGGACCTATCCGGTGATACACACATCAGCGAAGGTCAGGCAACCCTGACAATACACACTATTGGTAATAACTCCAACAAAGTTCATGGTCTAGGTTGCTAACACAAACCAGAGAAGACCATCTTCATCGGAGAGGACCGATGATGGAATATGTTATACACATCCTCAAAATAGACAAAGCTTTATCCCCACAGATCTCTTGCACACGAGAGGCACCTCTATGGAGTAAAGGTCTGTATCAAGGATCCAAGACTTTGGTGATAGCCCCAACATCAACATCCTTGAAGACTTGGATCGCATGTCCAAGACATTACTGATTGTCATCCCAGCAGAATTAACAGGGAACCGGCAATCATTCATTCATACATCATACATCATACATTTGCATCATGTTACTGCACATAGCATCATGTTTATCTTGTTGCATTTCAAGTGTCTAGGATTCTTTATCCTATCCATGCCTTGCATTACATGAATATGATAAAGAGGGGCATATGACGCCCCCAAAATAGGTATACAACACCCATCTTGAGTTGCGAGATACATGGTACATAAATCAAATACAAACTTAATTATAAAACTATAGTACAATCGACAAAAAACATAGTGAGAGTTTAAACAAGAATATTGCCTTCTAGACAATATCCACTATCAATGGAGTCCTCATTACAATTATTATCACACTATTTCATAGAATAGTGAGGACTACAAAAGCCACTTATCCTGGACCATCACTCCATTTCCCGACTCGTCCCAGCTATATTCTCATTTCACAGAGAAACAATGAAAGAAAAGGGTGAGCTCAACTAGCCCAAAGAAGAAATATTATGACTAAGACAATGCAGAATAAATTATCCTTAGCCTTCAACAGTATAACAACTGATAGAGTATAATAGACAACAAGTTTTAGATCAACAATTGCAGCGGAATAAGCAATCCATTAGAAGAGTCAAGTAGAGCATGATATCTACTATCTTCTATGATTTAAAAAGTTTTTTCATCACCTTTATCATTTGAGACTCGACAATAAATAAACCACATCATCGAATCATCCACACTTTTCTGGGCCAAGGATATTCATGTAATCATCAATGGTGATGATAATACCGAATAATCCTGGTCATAATCATACCAACAACCGTCCCATCAATGCACTACGGGCCATGAGGACTTTTACCACATCATTTGTAACATTACGAGTCATGATTATATCGAATGATCCTGGTTATAATCATACCAATCAACGATCCATCTATGCACGTAAGCCAAAGATGACTTTCATCACAATATAAGCATGAGGGATGACAATGATATAAGCAATAATCAAACGAAATCAAATCAAAAGCGAAATCAAGGATAAACATTAAAGACTTTAAATTTATCCAGAGTTTAAAAATATCCAAATTGTCAACATGATACTGCTTTGTAAAGTAAAATTTAAGAATAATATTCATGTACCAAAAATAATTTGGACAGAAAAGAAATATATTTTTCGGATAAATAGTACCCCCATGATTAGTACCCTATGAATAGTACTTTGGGAATAGTACCTCGTGAATTGTATCCCAACATAAAAAGTACCCCAAATACCCGAGTGAATAATATTTGGGTGAATAGTAACCCGTGAATAGTACTCCGGCATGAAAAGTGCCCCGAATACCCGAGTGAATAATATTTGAGTGAATAGTAATCGAGTGAATAGTAACCCATGAATAGTAACTCATGAATAGTACTCCGACACAAAAAATATCCTGAATACCCGAGTGAATAATACTAGAGTGAATAAAGTAACCCAAATGAGAAAAAAGGTAGAAATTTCACAATAAAATTCGTACCAATATTCCGGCATAATGATATTGAAAGAAATAATATCATTTATGAAGAAATAATACCCCTTACGACTGTTGAACGAAAATAATATTCCTACGAATATTGAACGAAGATGATATTCCTTACGAATATTGAACGAAAATAATATTCATACGAATACGAAAAAAAATATCTCTTCAGAATATGAAATAAATAATACCCCTTAAAACTGTTGAACGAAAATAATATTCCAACGAATATTTAATAAAGATAATATTCCTACGAATATTGAACGAAGATAATATTCATTATGAATATTGAATGAAAATAATATTCATACGAATATGAAAAATAATATCTCTTCAGAATATAAAATAAATAATACCCCTTACGAATACGAAAGAAATAACAGGGAACCGGCAATCATTCATTCATACATCATACATTTGCATCATGTTACTGCACATAGCATCATGTTTATCTTGTTGCATTTCAAGTGTCTAGGATTCTTTATCCTATCCATGCCTTGCATTACATGAATATGATAAAGAGGGGCATATGACGCCCCCAAAATAGGTATACAACACCCATCTTGAGTTGCCAGATACATGGTACATAAATCAAATACAAACTTAATTATAAAACTATCGTGTACAATACGACAAAACATAGCTGAGAGTTTAAACAAGAATATTGCCTTCTAGACAATATCCACTATCAATGGAGTCCTCATTACAATTATTATCACACTATTTCATAGAATAGTGAGGACTACAAAAGCCACTTATCCTGGACCATCACTCCATTTCCCGACTAAATCCCATTATATATTCTCATTTCTCAAGAGAACAATGAAAGAAAAGGGTGAGCTCAACTAGCCCGGTAAGAAATATTATGACTAAGACAATGCAGAATAAATTATCCTTAGCCTTCAACAGTATAACAACTGATAGAGTATAATAGACAACAAGTTTTAGATCAACAATTGCAGCGGAATAAGCAATCCATTAGAAGAGTCAAGTAGAGCATGATATCTACTATCTTCTATGATTTAAAAAGTTTTTCATCACCTTTATCATTTGAGACTCGACAATAAATAAACCACATCATCGAATCATCCACACTTTCTACGGCCAAGGATATTCATGTAATCATCAATGGTGATGATAATACCGAATAATCCCTGGTCATAATCATACCAACAACTGTCCATCAATGCACTACGGGCCAATGAGGACTTTTACCACATCATTTGTAACATTACGAGTCATGATTATATCGAATGATCCCTGGTTATAATCATACCAATCAACAGTCCATCTATGCACGTAAGCCAAAGATGACTTTCATCACAATATAAGCATGAGGATGACAATGATATAAGCAATAATCAAACGAAATCAAATCAAACGAAATCAAGGATAAACATTAAAGACTTTAAATTTATCCAGAGTTTAAAAATATCCAAATTGTCAACATGATACTGCTTTGTAAAGTAAAATTTAAGAATAATATTCATGTACCAAAAATAATTTGGACAGAAAAGAAATATATTTTTCGGATAAATAGTACCCCCATGATTAGTACCCTATGAATAGTACTTTGGGAATAGTACCTCGTGAATTGTATCCCAACATAAAAAGTACCCCAAATACCCGAGTGAATAATATTTGGGTGAATAGTAACCCGTGAATAGTACTCCTAAGCATGAAAAGTGCCTTAGAATACCCGAGTGAATAATATTTGAGTGAATAGTAATCGAGTGAATAGTAACCCATGAATAGTAACTCATGAATAGTACTCCGACACAAAAAATATCCTGAATACCCGAGTGAATAATACTAGAGTGAATAGTAACCCCGACAGAAAAAGGTAGAAATTTCACAATAAAATTCGTACCAATATTCCGGCATAATGATATTGAAAGAAATAATATCATTTATGAAGAAATAATACCCTTACATTTGTTGAATCTAAAATAATATTCCTACTGAATATTGAGCGAAGATGATATTCCTTACGAATATTGAACGAAAATAATATTCATACGAATACAAAAAAAAATATCTCTTCAGAATATGAAATAAATAATACCCCTTACAACTGTTGAACGAAAATAATATTCCAACGAATATTTAATAAAGATAATATTCTTACGAATATTGAACGAAGATAATATTCATTATGAATATTGAACGAAAATAATATTCATACGAATATGAAAAATAATATCTCTTCAGAATATAAAATAAATAATACCCTTTACGAATACGAAAGAAATAATACACCTTACCTCAGAAGAAGACTGGATACTAGAGTAGTGAAGTAGCAGACTACTCTTCTTCTTTCTCCTTATAGCTTCTCTCTCTATAGCTTCTCTCTCTATAATTGCTCTTGTGAGTCTTAGTGAATTGGTGAGAATGAAGGAAGAATGAGCTTCTATTTATAGGAAAATATAGTTTCGATAATTGCACATTTTGAGGCTCGAAATATTACAGTATAATACCTTCATATTTTCCTTTATTTTTAATTTAGTCCTACAAGTATTATCAAACTTGCACCACCTCCCCTAATAGTATATCATGTGAATCAATAGTTCAATTATATGAATCAATAGTTCTATACATGTGAAAATACGAATTACAGTATAGTACCTCCATCTATACCTCCATTTTTAACTTAGTCATGCAAGTATTATCAATCTTGCACCACCTCCCCTAATAGTACATGAATGTGAATCAATAGTACACACATGTGAACAAATAGTTATAATCATGTGAATTAATAGCAATTAATTTCTCATTTATCCGATTAATTATTCGATTGGTCAATATAACTTCCAGACATCAATTATTATCGAAATAAATGTCGATTTCCACTAACACTAATAATTCCAACACAATGAAACTATCAATTCAATCTTTAATCAACACGAACTTATTCATCATTAATATTATAACTCACAATATTTAACAACCAGGTCGTTCCTAGGAAAGAGGAGGCTTTCCAATAAGGATTTCTCCTTATTGGTGCTCAATTAGGTGACCAAACCTCTCCTTGACAGAATTTCTAAACATTATTAATATTGCAAATAATAATATGAATAACTTTGTCGTCTCAATTATTGATTTAATAATATAACATATTATGCAGATGATACTGTGACAATAATTAAATCAATAATATGAGAGATATGATCTGACAAATTCTCGTAGCAATAATTGAGTATAACCGAGTGACTTCTTACGTAAGCATTAATAATAAATACCGTGTCTGCTACTATGCAACCAATGCCATTCATCGTACTTTTTACTACCGGTAGTTCAACGGTTTTAATTAAGAACACTTTTCATTGTTATTTTTATAAAATGATAATTCTGTCATTTTCTAACTACGACAATACTTCCGTTGTGGGGTCCACCAATGATTGTGTCGTCGTACGAATATTCCCTATTAAAACGAATATTCCCCAACCAATCGAATATTATATAACCACTTGCTTACTTTGCAAAATTTATAAATATTACCCACAACTATAACATTATATCAAATCTACACCATAATATTCAAAAATATATTTTGAGAGAAATTAATCTTTATTCATAAAAGTTGGGGTCTTACAACCACCCCTTCATATGAAATTTTTTCCTCGAAATTAGGGTGCGTACCTGGTATACCGAAGAGGTGAGGATACCTCGTCAGATTCTAACTCTTGAGGTATAACCTTTGAGTGTCGAATATGATCCTTCTTATCCAAAATTTTAACATGTATCTCCTCATACGTTAAATCTTCTGCTATCTCGTCTAGATCCAATTTAATAATGTGGTTCAGGTCATCCACATAATTACGTAACATCGATACATGAAAAACGTTATGAACACGCGACATACTTGGCGATAAAACGAGTTTATAGGCCACAGTTCCTACTCCATCGATGATTTCAAATGGGCCAATTAAATTGAGGGTTGAGATTTCCTCTCTTCATCGATTCTTGCTTTTAGAATAACGCCCTCTTGAACCTTCTTCTTCACATTCATCAGCTCCAGGTGTGTTGCTTGAGCGGTTTTAACTTCATCAGTTAACGTCGATTCTACTCGTATTATTTGACATCATCACATGGGTCCTTAGAGTCTTTAACTCTATCTTCATCATTCGTAAGTTATACGAAATGGATTTTGTGTTAACAATGTCACACTCGTAAACGCATATGATCTTCTATTCAACGCATCAGCTACCATGTACGCTCTTCCACATTCGTTCGATTTCACGCTCTGGGGTAGGCTAGGAAGTCTTCAGGAATACGTCAGGAAATTTATTAATAATAGAAATATTATTCAAAACTATGACCCTCATCCAAGACTTGGATAGCACGTCACATTGATACCTATCAACTTGGCATTGTCATTCACGGTGTCGCCTATAGAAAGTCTGGCTTTGGTGCATTCCACACAAGGAAGTCACCAGCGAAAGGCTCAGGGCTCTTTACTTATGGCTTAATATAACAGTGATTGACTTTCGTGGTTTGGTTGCTTGAATTTGCATAACAGGTTGGTTAGGAATATGAAAGCTAACAACCTTACAAAAATAATCAATTTTGGCATGATGAGTAGTTAACCAATCGATTCCTAAAATCATATCAAGGGAAAGTATTTTCAAAGAGATAAGATCGACAGGTAACGTGAAAGTGTCGATTTGAATCAACAAGATTTATAAACAGTGGAGGTAATGAAGGTTTCTACTAACAAAGTTTCAACCAATAAGTCAAAGCCTAACTTCTTTGGGGTCAAATTTAAACATTGAGCGCAAGCAAGAGAGATAAAAGAATGGGTAGAACTGGTATCTAATAAGGTATAGGCTTCGCAAGAATTTATAATTAACTAACTCGTGCTAACTTCGTTCGGGTTACTCGCTTTTTGAGAAGTCACGAAAAACGCTCTTCCTGAAATCACCGACTTTGTTTTGTCCGTATCCGCCTTTGGTGCCACCGTCCCAGCTGGACTTGATTTCGCTACAGGACAAAATCGAGCTATGTGACCGTCTTTTCCACAACTAAAACATACATTGGAAGGCTGTGAACAGTTTGGAATTATGTGTCCCTCCTCTCCACATCTGTAGCATCTAACTGGCAGTCGTTCTCCGTTCTTCGGGTGTTGGTCTTCGCTGTTAAGCGCCTTCCATCATCGTTAAATCTTCTCTTCTTGAATTTTCCACTTCTATTAGCTTGGCCATGATTACCACCGAAGTGGTTACCATTCTTGGCATGATAATTTCCCCCACGATGGTTATCATTGTTCCGATGGCCGTTGCCACCGGTACGATTATTATCGTGTTGTTGGTCGTTGCCTTTTGGTTGTGTTGACTCACTATCGCGTTCCAATAACTAAGCCCTATTCACAACATCTGAATATGAACAAAGTTTGTGATAAATGAGGTATTGACGTATATCGGGTTTCAAACCTCTTAGAAACATTCGCGTCATTCGCTCCTCATTATCGACCAAATAGGATGCAAACCGGGATAACTTCGCAAATTTAGCCTCGTATTGCGACACGGTCATATTGTTTTGCTCCAACTTGATGAATTCCACCTCTTTCATGTGATTAATACTTTCGGGAAAGTACTTGTCATTGAACAACTTTTGGAACTTCTCCCAAGACATCTTGAGTGCGAGTCCAGTCGAGTACGCTTTCTGATTCCCACCAATAATCCTTCTTCACGCAACATAAAGGTGGCGAAGGGAACCTTTTGCTCCTCTGAGCATTCCAAGACATCAAATATCTTGGTGATTTACTTTATACACGTCTCCGCCTTAAGTGGTTCTGGCTTTCCCAAAAACTCTGGTGGTCCCAGCTCCTTGAACTGCTTAGCAGTGATCATCCGAGAGTTGCCAGTGTTTCCACCTGCATTTTGAACAGGAGTCTCTCTCGCCTGATGTTGCATGAATTTCATAAAGCCTCTGAATATCCCATCGTTCATCATCTGATCGGTGTTGTTATTTACCTGAGGATTATTATCTTCCTTTTGCACATTATCCTTGGTATTGATCGTTGGTGACTCAACGATCTCATGTGCTTCATTGCTGATCTCAACATTTTCAGATGCCATTTTTAAACATTGTCATAAAACAAGGGTTAATTGACATGACACATAATATCCATATACTATGACCGACCAATTAAATACCAAATAAACTTAGGTAGGTCATACTAGCGAAGAAATTCCCCGTCTCTCCCCTCCTAGTTCTTGTCTCACATCTCAGCCAGGGATCATATCCCTAAGCTTTGATACCAACTGTGATGCCCCCAAAATAGGTATATATCACCCATCTTGAGTCGCCAGATACATGGGACATAAATCAAATACAAATTTAATTATACAAATGTCGTGTATAATACGACAAAACATAGCTAAGAGTTTAAACAATAATATTGCCTTTTAGACAATATCCACTCTCAATGGAGTCCTCATTACAATTATTATCACACTATTTCATAGAATAGTGAGGACTACTAAAGCCACTTATCCTGGACCATCACTCCATTTCCGACTCTAAGTCCCGACTATATTCTCATTTCCTGAAGAGAACAATGAAAGAAAAGGGTGAGCTCAACTAGCCCAGTAAGAAATATTATGACTAAGACAATGCAGAATAAATTATCCTTAGCCTTCAACAGTATAACAACTGATAGAGTATAATAGACAACAAGTTTTAGATCAACAATTGCAGCGGAATAAGCAATCCATTAGAAGAGTCAAGTAGAGCATGATATCTACTATCTTCTATGATTTAAAAAGTTTTTTCATCACCTTTATCGCTGAGACTCAGCTTAATAAATAAACCACATCATCGAATCATCCCTGCACTACGGGCCAAGGATATTCATGTAATCATCAATGGTGATGATAATACCGAATAATCCCTGGTCATAATCATACCAACAACTGTCCATCAATGCACTACGGGCCAATGAGGACTTTTACCACATCATTTGTAACATTACGAGTCATGATTATATCGAATGATCCCTGGTTATAATCATACCAATCAACAGTCCATCTATGCACGTAAGCCAAAGATGACTTTCATCACAATATAAGCATGAGGATGACAATGATATAAGCAATAATCAAACGAAATCAAATCAAACGAAATCAAGGATAAACATTAAAGACTTTAAATTTATCCAGAGTTTAAAAATATCCAAATTGTCAACATGATACTGCTTTGTAAAGTAAAATTTAAGAATAATATTCATGTACCAAAAATAATTTGGACAGAAAAGAAATATATTTTTCGGATAAATAGTACCCCATGATTAGTACCCTATGAATAGTACTTTGGGAATAGTACCGTGAATTGTATCCCAACATAAAAAGTACCCCAAATACAGGAGTGAATAATATTTGGGTGAATAAGAACTGAAATGAATAGTACTCCGGCATGAAAAGTGCCCCGAATACCCGAAAGTGAATAATATTTGAGTGAATAGTAATCGAGTGAATAGTAACCCATGAATAGTAACTCATGAATAGTACTCAAGCACAAAAATATCCCGAATACCCGAGTGAATAATACTAGAGTGAATAGTAACCCCGACAGAAAAAGGTAGAAATTTCACAATAAAATTCGTACCAATATTCCGGCATAATGATATTGAAAGAAATAATATCATTTATGAAGAAATAATACCCCTTACGACTGTTGAACGAAAATAATATTCCTACGAATATTGAACGAAGATGATATTCCTTACGAATATTGAACGAAAATAATATTCATACGAATACGAAAAAAAATATCTCTTCAGAATATGAAATAAATAATACCCCTTAAAACTGTTGAACGAAAATAATATTCCAACGAATATTTAATAAAGATAATATTCCTACGAATATTGAACGAAGATAATATTCATTATGAATATTGAACGAAAATAATATTCATACGAATATGAAAAATAATATCTCTTCGAATATAAAATAAATAATACCCTTACGAATCTGAAAAAGAAATAACAGGAACCCAAGAATCATTCATTCATACATCATACATTTGCATCATTCTATTCGCATATAGCATCATGTTTATCTTGTTGCATTTCAAGTGTCTAGGATTCTTTATCCTATCCATGCCTTGCATTACATGAATATGATAAAGAGGGGCATATGACGCCCCCAAAATAGGTATACAACACCCATCTTGAGTTGCCAGATACATGGTACATAAATCAAATACAAACTTAATTATAAAACTATCGTGTACAATACGACAAAACATAGCTGAGAGTTTAAACAAGAATATTGCCATCTAGACAATATCCCCTCTCAATGGAGTCCTCATTACAATTATTATCACACTATTTCATAGAATAGTGAGGACTACTAAAGCCACTTATCCTGGACCATCACTCCATTTCCCGACTCGTCCCAGCTATATTCTCATTTCCTGAAGAGAACAATGAAAGAAAAGGGTGAGCTCAACTAGCCCAGTAAGAAATATTATGACTAGGATAATGCAGAATAAATTATCCTTAGCCTTCAACAGTATAACAACTGATAGAATATAATAGACAACAAGTTTTAGATCAACAATTGCAGCGGAATAAGCAATCCATTAGAAGAGTCAAGTAGAGCATGATATCTACTATCTTCTATGATTTAAAAAGTTTTTTCATCACCTTTATCGCTGAGACTCAGCTTAATAAATAAACCACATCATCGAATCATCCCTCAAGACTGGGCCAAGGATATTCATGTAATCATCAATGGTGATGATAATAATCTTAATAATCCTCGGTCATAATCATACCAACAATCGTCCCATCAATGCACTACGGGCCAATGAGGACTTTTACCACATCATTTGTAACATTACGAGTCATGATTATATCGAATGATCCCTGGTTATAATCATACCAATCAACAGTCCATCTATGCACGTAAGCCAAAGATGACTTTCATCACAATATAAGCATGAGGATGACAATGATATAAGCAATAATCAAACGAAATCAAATCAAACGAAATCAAGGATAAACATTAAAGACTTTAAATTTATCCAGAGTTTAAAAATATCCAAATTGTCAACATGATACTGCTTTGTAGAGTAAAATTTAAGAATAATATTCATGTACCAAAAATAATTTGGACAGAAAAAAATATATATTTTTTGGGTAAATAGTACCCCGTAAATAGTACCCTTTGAATAGTACCTTGGGAATAGTACCTCGTGAATAGTATTCTGACATGAAAAGTACCCCAAATACCCGAGTGAATAATATTTGGGTGAATAGTAACTCGTGAATAGTACTCCGGCATGAAAAGTGCCTCGAATACCCGAGTGAATAATATTTGACTAAATAGTAACCAGGTGAATAGTAACCCATGAATAGTAACTCGTGAGTAGTACTCTAACACAAAAAGTGCCCCAAATACCCGAGTGAATAATACTAGAGTGAATAGTAACCCCTACACAAAAAGGTAGAAATTCCACAATAAAATTTGTACCAATATTTCAGCATAATGATATTGAAAGAAATAATATCATTTACGAAGAAATAATACCCCTTACGACTGTTGAACGAAAATAATATTCCTACGAATATTGAATGAAGATGATATTCCTTACGAATATTGAACGAAAATAATATTCATACGAATACGAAAAAAAATATATCATCAGAATATGAAATAAATAATACCCCTTACAACTGTTGAACGAAAATAATATTCTAACGAATATTTAAGGAAGATAATATTCCTACGAATATTGAACGGAGATAATATTCTTTATGAATATTGAACGAAAATAATATTCATACGAATATAAAAAATAATATCTCTTCAGAATATAAAATAAATAATACCCCTTACGAATACGAAAGAAATAATACACCTTACCTCAGAAGAAGACTGAATACTAGAGTAGTGAAGTAGCAGACTACTCTTCTTCTTTCTCCCTATAGCTTCTCTCTTTATAGCTTCTCTCTTTATAATTGCTCTTGTGAGTCTTAGTGAATTGGTGAGAATGAAGAAAGAATGAGCTTCTATTTATAGGAAAATATAGTTTCGATAATTGCACGTTTTGGGGCTCGAAATATTACAGTATAATACCTTCATCTTTTCCTTTATTTTTAATTTAGTCCTGCAAGTATTATCAAACTTGCACCACCTCCCCTAATAGTATATCATGTGAATCAATAGTTCAATCATGTGAATCAATAATTCTATATAGTACCTTCATCTATACCTCCATTTTTAACTTAGTCATGCAAGTATTATCAATCGTGCACCACCTCCCCTAATAGTACATAAATGTGAATCAATAGTACACACATGTGAACAAATAGTTATAATCATGTGAATTAATAGCAATTAATTGCTCATTTATCTGATTAATTACCCGATTGGTTAATATAACTTCCAGACATCAATTATTATCGAAATAAATGTCAATTTCCACTAACACTAATAATTCCAACACAATGGAACTATCAATTTCATCTTTAATCAACACGAACTTATTCATCATTAATATTATAACGCATAATATTTAACAACTGTGTCGCTCCCGTGAAAGAGGGGCTTTCGATAAGGATTTCTCCTTATTAGCGCGCAATTAGGTGACCAAACCTCTCCTTGACAGAACTTCTAGACATTGTTAACATTGCAAATAATAATATGAATAAATATTTCATATCAATTATTGATTTAATAATATAACATATTATGCAGATGATACTGTAATAATAATTGAATCAATAATATGATTGATATGATGCAGCAATAACTGTAGCAATAATTAAGTATAACTGAGTGACTTCTTACGTAAGCATCAATAATCGATATCATGTGCTACTATGCAACCACATGTATTATTGTACTTTTACTACCGGGTAGTTCAACAAATTTAACGATAACACTTTCGCCGTTATTTTTATAAAATAATAATTCTGTCGTTTTCTAACTACGACAATACTTTCGTTGTGGGGTCCACCAATGATTATGCCATCATACGAATATTCCTTGTTAAAACGAATATTCCCTGACCAATCGTATATTATATAACCACTTGCTTACTTTGAAAAATTTGTAAATATTACCCACAACTATAACATTATATCAAATCTACACCATAATATTCAAAAATATATTTTGAGAGAAATTAATCTTTATTCATAAAAGTTGGGGTCTTACAGGGCATCTATAGACACTAAAAATTTTTTGTACACCTGTTACTAACATTGCAGGAGGGCAGATTCGTCTTCCTGAGATAACCCTGGAAGACAGCTTACATCCATTCCGGATACTACCTGAAGTTCAGTCTCAACCCCGGAACACACACCGGGAGTATCAATTCCAACCTCAGAGATAACCCCGAGGAATGTTATTGCAGTTCCGGCGATAACTCCTGAAATGCTTGTTTCAAATGCATGCGATCAGCTTCAATCTCAGACCTCCCGTCGAGGCACTCATACCAAAGACCCGGAGCTAACACCGGGAAGACAGGCACACTTACAGATGACCTTGTGGAATTCAAACACTTGAACCAGTCCAATCTCAGATGTAACCCTGAGCAACGTCTGCTATCAGCTCAAACCGGAGATAATCCCGGTGAGGAGTCAAAAGGTCATCTTTCCACCTCAACCTCAGTGCGCCGTCTCAACATTTCATACATACATACACAACAATGTCCCACAAGAACTAAGGAGTTCCAATCTCGAGTGACTATTACGCGTGGCAGCACACCGGATAGAATTTGAAGCTTGAAGACCATGGGCATGGTCCCTTCTTTCTGACATCGAACAACCTCTAATCCCATGTTATTGCGTAACTCTCGACAAAAAAAGACCGAAGAAGGTCTTGTACACCTCATTCGAATGCTCGAATTGAAGTTCTGCAAGTTAGAGCGGACATCATAGTGCACGAGTGCACGTACTTCGAGATGGAGCATTTACTTGCTTATATATATATATATACACTTATATATATAAACTATTGTCAGACTCTGTCTGATGAGCCTGGATTTTACATCCGGAGCGTTTATTGCTTTTATATATATTTATATATATACTGTTGTCGGAAATATCTGATGAGTCTGGGTTTTATATATGGTGTGTTTACTGCTATATATATATATATATATATATATATATATATATATATATATATATTTCTGTCAGGCCTGGAGTTTACTTCGAGGCCTTTTACTGTTTTATTTACATTTCGTCCCACCTAGAGTTTACTTTATTGCGGTTAATCGTCTTTACTACTTTCTTTACATTTAGTCCCGCCTGGAGTTTACTTCGTGGCGGTTGATCGCATTTATTGCTTTATTTACATTTCTGATCCCCTATGGAGTTGCTTTGTGGTGTTGATCATGTCTATATATATATTTACTGCTTTTATATATTTACATTTTTGATCCCCCATGGAGGTGCTTCGTGGTGGTTAATCATGTCTGTATATATATATTTACAGCTTTTATATATATAATTGCTATCGCTTTTCATATAAAAAGCTGCGGTATCATGTGAGCCTAGGAATCATAGTGATCACAGATTCATCTCATCGAATCTAGATTCGGTTCCCGTGATGGACATTTTCAGCTGTAAGCAGCTTGTACATTACTTACGGTGTCTGAATTTCCTCGGATGGCTATCATGCCCATGAAGAGTTTGGCACTACTGTATATTATTTTCTCGAAGATGCCTCGCATCTCAAAAATAAAAGCAAAGCCGAACATTTAATAATAAAATGGAAGTATGAAAAGGTCTCAATTCCTATTAAGCACAGGGTTTAAAAAACCTCTTTTATAAAACATCATTGCTATATTCAATTTAAAACTGAATTTTTATATAAATTCAAACCCTTTGTATATAGGTGCGAATGAGGCCTCGCACTTCTTCCAAATAATTGCACATTGATCCACACACACACACACACATTCATATAATAGTTACTTAAAAAGTGGCGGTCACTGTGGCAACACGGATGTCGGGGGGTGCCTAACACCTTCCCTCCGCATAATCAAGCCCTCGAACCCAAATGAATCCCGGTTTCACAGACCCATTTAGCAGTGTTACATCACTGGGTCAATTTGCAAACCTTTTCTCGGTTGCGTTGGTGCAACCAGTTAAAAACACCAACTGGCGACTCTTAAAGTTAAATCATTGACATTACACATGTCAGACCTTTTTCACTTGTTTTTTCAAACAAATCTCACCTAACATGAGAACACCAAAGAGCAAGTAACGAAAAGGGACAAATAAAAATCCCGACGTCGACACTGTGACCGCGAGAATGTGAATTATATTGACATACTCCATCAGAGTTGAACCGTCTTGAACAGGGATTGATTGGAGGTAGAAAGGAGGTGATTCTTCCTTCGCTGATTAGCATCTGAAATATCTCCTCCATAGGTTAGCCCAGGTATGTAAATTCCCTTCTATTAGAAAAATCCCGACGGGCTTTAGCACTTGCTCTCTTCGCAACCTTGTCCTCCAGTGTGTCATTTTCTAAAGGTGATGATGGAGCATTCATAACAAAAGGAAGGAGACAGGCATGCTCCTGGTTGACTAACTAGCGTGTGACTTGAAGCTGATGGATCACCAGTTCTGCCAATTGTTCAACTTGCTTACAAAGAGCTTTCATCTTTCGTTCCATAGCAAATTGAAACTTTATGTAATTCCTTCTGTCAACACCGTCTTTGATGGTCTGGGATGATTCACCATTAAAATTGGAACTTGTCCACTGCTCCAACTAATCATATTGACCTCTTCTTCTTTGTGTTGAGGAAGAGGGTTGTCTTGCACATGAGGTTGATCTGGTGTTGTAACCACAATCTCACCATTGTCTATTAAATCTTGGATCTTGTGTTTCAAGGCCCAACAATCTTGAGTATCATGTCCAGGTGCCCCGGCATGATAAGCACACTTCCGAGTAACATTGAAACCCCTCCCATTAGGGTTGGCTGGTGGAAGAGATGCGTGATTTTCTTCTGAGTAGTTAGAAGAGCAAGAATATTCTCGAGCGAGTCCCCTAAGGGTGTGAACGTTCGAGGGCGCTTTGCTTCTCCACTTTTAGGCAATGAAGGATTTGAAGACTGTGCTTGAAAAGGGGAGTACTTTCTCCTCTATATAGGCATATTCTAATTGCCTTTTTAACCTTGTAGTATCAAGGAAACATCCTCCTTTTTCTTTTTATGGACCCTCCGGGGGTTATTTCCATAAGTTCCGGACTGGATGTGCTCAAAGAATCGCTTTAAGAGCGGCTAGGTCTTGAATCTTTCCCACTTCAACCCCATCTCAGCCATCTCTCTGTGTTTGATCATTTCAGAAAATGGTTTGCCAATACTAGCTTAGACTCTCTCATAGAAAGGAGCTTCTTGTATGTCTATAAAAGTCATGACCATTTTTGATTCCGTCATAGAAGGAATAACTTGAGCAGCAAGGTGCCTCCACCTTTGAGCGTACTCTCTGAAAGACTCATTAGACTGTTTCTTGACCTTGGTAACCTGGTACCAGTCAGGAGCCATCTGAGATTAAAAGATGTACTGAGTGAGGAAGGCATGAGCTATCTCTTCCCAGCTATGGATCTTTGAGTTGTCTAATCTGATATACCATGAACGGGCTTCTCAAGTCGCTCTTCTTGAAATAAAATGATTCTCGAGCTTCTTCTTCCTCTGCATAAGATCCAAGTTCTCCAATGAACACCTTCAAATGTGTGTAAGGATCCCCTAATCCATCATACTTTTTAAAGTCAGGGGTTTTAAATTTCTCTGGATAATGAACACCAGGGAATATACAAAGGTCAGCATATGAAACACTCCCATGTGCTCCAATCCCCTTGAGAGAACGGATGGTTTCTTCCATTTGAAGGATCTTCTTCCTAATATCACCTGTGTCTGGATCTCCTTTGAGATGGGTGTTTTCAGGGTCTTTGTTAGTCGTATCCAACTGAGGTTCTGGATTTGTTTTATCCAAACCTTGAGTTCCTCCTTGTGTAGAGGATTCTGTATGTGTAGGCATCTTTGAGCCTTGAGTAGACTGATGCAAGTCTTTAAGCAAGACAGCCAAATCTATAATTTGTTTACTTAATCCGTCAAATTCTTCTAGAGAAATGGGATTAGACTGGTCAGAAGAAGACATGATTGGCTGTAGGCTCGTGGCCTTTTTGGATTTTGAGCGGGTAACAGGCCCAATTGTTTCCCTACAAAAACTTATGTAGTTTAGTCTTAAGGATAATGTAAATGTTTACATGCTATCATAATGTGTCCATTTTAGGAATATTATCCTACAAAAACGGGTGTCATTTGATAGCATGTCATGTATGTGCAAATATTCTTCATATTTTCCATTACATAAATATGAACATGGAATAAAATTATAAGTAAACGCTTTTACAAGTAATAGAAAAATGGAAAGTATGAAGAGACTTTCCTCCGCATTTGGTTTATCAGAGGCTGACCTATCTTAGGGTTACTCTCGCGATTTTTTGGCATGAAGGTTCCCAGATCATCGCAATCTACTTGACGGGAAGTTAATCCGGTCTTTCAACTGGAGCAAATCTGGGTGGTGCCTTTCCTGAGCCTCATTGGAATTAGTCTCCCTACGAGTCCAGTAATCAAACAGTGACAGGATAGCCTCCTGGTGGACGAACCACACAACATACATTTACATACAACGTGTCTCACCGTTTATGAAAATGATTACATGTGTGAAGCAGTAATATCACAGATAGATATTTTGCAGTGCAGTAATTAAATGCATTCATACACATTCATCATAAATGTAAATGCAACATTCACACACAAGCATATAACAGTTTTGAAAAGCTTGTAGTAGCGGCTTAAGCCCTCTTACTAGAGTCCCCAGTAGAGTCACCACCTGTCGACGTCAGGATTTTTATTTATCCCTTTTCTGTTCTTGTTCTTTGGTGTTCTCATGTTATGTGAGATTTGTTTGAAAAAACAAGTGAAAAAGGTCCGACATGTATCATGTCGACAATTTGATTGTAAGAGTCGTCAGTTGGTGTTTTTAACTGGTTGCACCAACATAACCGAGAAAAGGTTTGCACATTGACCCAGTGATGTTACCATGGTGACCGCCACTTTTCAAGAAACTATTAAATGAATATATGTGTGTGTGTGTGTGTGGATCAATGTGCAATTTATTTGGAAGTAGTGCGAGGCCTCATTCGCACCTATATACAAAGGGTTTGAATTTATAAAAATTCAGTTTTAAACATGATATAGCAGTGAAGTTTTGTAAAAGAGGTTTTTTCAATCCCTGTGCTCAATGGTAATTGAGACCTTTTTCATACTTCCATTTTATTATTAAATGTTTAGCTTGTTTGCTTTTATTTTTGAGATGCGAAGCATCTTCGAGAAAATAATATATAACAATGCCAAACTCGTCATGGGCATGGAAGCCATCTAAGGAAATTCATACATCGTGAATAATTTACAAGCTACTTACAACTGAAAATGTCCATCACGGGAACCGAATCTTGATTCAATGGACTGAATCTGTGATCACATGATTCCTAAGCTCACATGATGCCGCAATTTATATGCAAAGTAGTAAGCAGTTATATATATATAAAAGCTATAAATATATATATATATATATATATATATATATATATATATATATATATACGTGAACATGATCAATCACCATGAAGCCTCTCCATGGGGGATCGGAAATGTAAATATATAAAAGCGATATATATATATAGACATAATTAACCACCACGAAGCACCTCCATGGGGGATCAAAAATGTAAATAAAGCAATAAATGCGATCAACTGCCATGAAGTAAACTCCAGGCGGGACTAAACGTAAAGAGAGCAATAAAAATGATCAACCGCCAGGAAGTAAACTCCAGGCAGGACTAAATGTAAATAAAGCGGTAAAAGGCCACACGTAAACTCTCCGTGCCCGATAGAAATGTATATATATATATATATAAGCGGTAAACGATAGATGTTTCTCAATCCCATTTCGGTTTATCATTTCAAATGATTTATCATATATATATATATATATATATATATATATATATATATATATATATAAAAGCGATAAACGCATCCGGATATAAAATCCAGGCTCAACGAACAGAGTTCAATAATAGTTCATATATATATAAGTATATATATATATATATATATATATAAAGAAGTAAACGCTCTGGATATAAAATCCAGGCTCATCGAACATAATCCGACAACAGTTCATATATATAAGTGTATATATATATATAAGCAAGTTAACCCTCCAGACATAAGTCTAGGCTCAATCGAGGCATAACTCGATAATGTTAGTCCATATATATAAATATATATATATATAAGTATATGTATACAGACAGAAATGAAAACCACAGACCGAAGTCCGGGCATACACACACAACACCACTCTCAATGTGAAGAATAGTGTGTGTAAAGATGAAGAGAAAGGCTTTATAATGTGTAAGAAGGCTTACAGTGGGCTGCCAAAGAAGACTTCCATAACTATAAATGGATGAACACTCAGCTCCTACCGATAAAAATATAGCTATATGTGAGCTAACAGGTGTTTAAAATGAGAAAGCACTCAATATGGGTGTGTATAGAGCAAATTAGACAAGGCTTCCTCACCTTTTCCTCCTGAATTATGGCTACCCCAAGCTCTATATTTATAGATTTGAGAGCCACAGGTGTACCTGCAGCAGCCTCAGATGTACCTACGGCTACCCGGGGTGCCCTGGGCTCCGCAGGTCCCGTTGTCTCGAAGTACGTGCATTCATGCACTGTGATGTCCGCTCGAACTTGCAGAACTTCAATTCGAGCATCCGAATGAGGTGTACAAGACCTTTCTTGGACTGCTTTTATTGAGAGTTATGCAATGACATGTGATTAGAGGTTGTATAAAGTCAGGAAGAGGGGGCCATGCCAATGGTCTTCAAGCTTCAAATTATATCCGGTGTGCTGCCCTGCGTAATAGTCACTCATGATTGGAACTCCTTGGCTCTTGTGGGACATTGTTGTATAGAAATGTATGTATGAGATGTTGAGATGGCACGATGTGGGGTTGAGGTGGCAAGATGACGATTTTTCCCCTCACCGGGGTTATCTCCGGTTTGGGCTAATAAAGCAGATGTTGCTCAGGTTTATCTCTGAGATTGGACTGCTACAAGTGTTCAAATTCCTTAGAGTCATCTTTAAGTGTGCCTGTCTTCCCAATGTTAGCTCCGAGTCTTTGGAATGAGTGCCTCGGCGGGAGTTCCGAGGTTAAAGCTAATTGCATGCATTTGAAACAAGTATTTCTAGGGTTATCGCCAGAACTGCAACGGTATTCCTTGGGATTGTCTCCAAGGATGAAACTCAGGGTTATCTCTAAGTTTGGAACTGATAATCCTGGTGTGTGTTCCAGGGTTGAGGCTAAACTTTCGGTGGTATCTGGAATGGATGTGAGCTGTGGCCCACCTTTCATATATTAGAGACAATTGGTGGTACCGATCTTGTAACCATTAGTCTTCATCCAGCTGAGTGTCTATCAATACTATCAGGGATTCCATTTTTACCTCTATGGGGAGCACTACTTCCATGCCATAGGTTAATGAGTAGGGGGTTGCCCCAGTGGAAGTGCGCAATGACATTCTGTAGGCTAATAGAGTCAGAGGCAATAGGTCAGACTATCCTTTGTGATTGGCAGACATCTTTTGCATGATCTTTTTGATATTCTTATTAGCCGCTTCAACAGCACCATTCATCTTTGGACGATAGATGACAGAGTTGAGATGCTTGATGTGGAATTTATTGCATAATTCCTCCATTATTTGGTTGTTGAGGTTTTTGGCTTTGTCTGATACAATCACCTCTGGTTATCCATATCGATAAATGACATTATTTCTAATGAAACCAATGATCAACTCTTTAGTAACCTTGGGTGAAGATGCTATTTCTACCCACTTGGTGAAGTAGTCGATCATGGTGAAGATAAATCGATGACCATTACTGGATTTGGGCTCAATGGGCCCGATCACGTCCATTCCCCACATTAAGAAGGACCAAGGCAAACTCATATTATGGAGCTCCCTTGGAGGGTCATGGATAGAATTTCCATGAATTTGGCATTGATAACATCTCTTAACATGATCATCACAGTCAACTTTGAGAGAGAGCCAATAATGCCCTATTCTTAAGATCTTTTTAACAAGTATTGGGTCGCTCATGTGCCGTATACTCCTCCATGGATTTTATCCATGAGTATCTGAGCTTGATCTTTGTCTAGGCATCTTAACAAGCCTAGTCCTGGATCTCTTTTGTAAAGTACATCTTCGCTCAGGTAGAATTTCATGTCCATTTGATGGATCCGCTTTCTTCCAGCTTGACTCACCTCAGCGGGTGTAGATCCATCGCGCAGATACTCCTTGATATGCTGATACCAAGGGTGTTGGATGGGAGGCAGTTCATCTGATACTTCTCTGATGTAATTCCCATAGACTAGGGCCTTTTGTTTGGCAAAGGTGATATTTGGCATGTTTTCCTTGTCAGATATGTTGATCAAGGAGGCCAAAGTTGTTAATGCATCTACAAAGTCATTCATATTTCGAGGAATGTGGAGGAAGGATATTTCTTCAAACTCTGAAGACATCTGGATAACCTACCGATGGTAAGGAAGCAAATTTAGTTCCTTGGTGTGATAGATTCGAGTGGGTTTTTTTATCACTAGATCGAAATCTCTAAAGACAGTTAACCGTTTGATGTCAATGGATTGGGCTAGCTTCAACCACATGATACAGCCTTCATACTCAGCTGTGTTGTTGGTGTTAACAAATTGAAATTTGATGGCAATGAGATACTGCTCTCCTGAGACAGATACTAGAACTACTCCAGCTCCGGCACCTTCCATGTTTACAATTCCATCAAAATACATCCTCCATGGTTGGGGTGTATTATCCTGATGGTGTTACTGAATTGTCATTACCCCTTCATCGGGGAAATATATTTCC
This sequence comes from Panax ginseng, assembly GCA_020205605.1. Lineage (NCBI taxonomy): Eukaryota > Viridiplantae > Streptophyta > Magnoliopsida > Apiales > Araliaceae > Panax > Panax ginseng. The sequence continues at coordinate 112,877,469 of CM035128.1, read as the reverse complement.
AAGGGTTTGAAGTCCCCTAAAGGTGTTGCGGCCAATTGATCCACAATTCCTTGACCTTTAATAGACTTTTGAGTCACGTAGATGATGTCAAATTGCTGGAGGATAAACTACAATTTGGATAGTCGATAATTCAACATGGGTTTATTGAACATATATTTGAGAGGATCCATGCGGGATATGAGATGGGTTGTGTGACCATGGAGATAATGCTGTAATCTCATGGAAGCCCAGGCTAATTCACAACAAGTCTTCTCAATTAAGGTATACTTACGCTCACTGATACTGAATCTTTTGCTGATGTAATAGATAGCTCTTTCTCGGCCTCTATCATCTTTTTTTCCTAGCATGCAGACCATGGCATTGTCATTGATTGATAGGTACATAAATAGGGGAACACCATCCCTGGGAGTTACTAAAACAGGAGCTTTAATTAGTTGCTCTTTGATTGAAAGGAAGGCTTTTTGATACTCTTCATTCCATTTCTTGGAAGAGTTCTTCCTTAACAATGTTATCTATTTAGGGTATGGGCATCTCTATAATGGCCTGAATTTTTGTAGGATCCAGCTTAATGCCTTTGTGGCTCACTAGGAATCTCAACAACTTGCCTGACTTGACGTCGAAGGTGCACTTGGCCAGATTTAACTTCAAGTTATACTTACGCAATCGTTTGAAGAGCTTTTTAAGATGGTCCAAGTGGTCTTCTTCCCTTCGGGACTTGACAATGATGTCATCCACATAGACTTCTATCTCTTTATGCAGTAAGTTATGAAAAAAAGCCATCATGGCTCGTTGATAGGTAGCTCTGGCATTGATGAGGCCGATTGACAACCATCTGTAGCAAAAGGTTTTCCAAGGAGTGATGAATTCTTTTTTCTCACGATCCTCTTCAGCAACCATGATTTAGTGGTACCCAACAAAGCAGTCAACAAAGGAGTATATGCCATACTGAGTTGTATTGTCAATGAGTATGTGGATGAATGGTACAAGAAAACTGTCTTTGAGGCAAGCTTTGTTCAAATCCCTATAATCCATGCAAACTCGCACCTTCCCTCTGGATTTAGGTATGGGAACTATGTTTGATAGCCACTCAGGGTATGTTGATACTATGATGATGCCAGCTTGAAATTGTTTCACAATTTCTTCCTTAACTTTCAAACTCCACTTAGGTTTTAATCGCCTGAGTTTCTGTCTAACTGGCTTGAATCCCTCTTTGATGGGAAGGCAATGAATGACGATGTCAGTTGACAAACCGATCATGTTTTCATGAGACCATGCAAACACGTCCTAGAATTGGGTCAATAGTGTAACCATGTCCTTCCTTTGGCTTGGGGTAAGGTCCATGCCAATCTGGATTTATTTGGGGTTTTCTAAGGTTCCAACGTTAAAAGAGGTGGTTTGATCAAGATTTGGCTTGGGTTTGTCTTCGACCCATTCTTAAATCTCCTCGGGAACTTTATAGTCCTCTTGTTCAATCTCCATCAACCTTGAGTCCAACTTTACATCAAAGTTACAGTCCTTGTGAAGAATTGGCACTCCATCAGCAAGTTTAAACATATCTAATTTTAGAGTCCTGAAACAAAATGCTTTCACTTAATATATGAAACTTTTTAATCGTATAGAGTTTTAGCATGATATGACAAAAACAACTGCTAATACTATGCAACAAAAGTAAGCAGTTATTGTTAACCCTTTTTACCCTTTTCGGCAAATGCAAGGAGTGCTGCTCTAATTATCAAGGGTCATATCTTGGTGAATAGCTGTGATGAAGGGGCAATTATCATCCTCCTCCTCTTGAATGATGACCATGATGGAACAGTCATCATCTGGGATGTCCCTGTTCATACCCTCTGTAGATTATGATGTGCATGTTTGACAAATGTCTCTTTATCTCTTATTTGCACCTTTGATTCCTTTCCTCAATGTCTGGGTCTACAATCGGGACTACTTTTCCCTTAACCAGTATCGGCTTAGGAAATGGCATACCTGCCACAAAGACAGGAATTTCCTTAGAGACTATAGAGAATCTGTATCTGTAGGTTTAGGCAACAACCTTCTAGATGAAGGAACTGGTGTATGCTTGTGTGGGTTCCTGTGACTAGACCCAGAGGAGTAGCCTAATCTGGTTTTCCTTGTCTGGCTGGGAATTTGAATTGGGCATTTGATTCCTTGCTAATTCTTTCTTAACCCTTGTCCTGGTTGGAAACCCAAGGATATCATTTCTTGACTGGCCGACATTACCTCGGTGGAAACTCTGGGTTTCAGAGGTGGAGCCCCTATGGGTTGATAGTGAGTGTTGCTCACCTCAAGGGTTAGGAAGCTAACAGGCTCAACTTCTATATTGAAACTGATGAGAGGTATATCACTTTTGACAGGATACTCTGGTTTAGCTTTGACAGTGACCAGATTACTGTTGATGATATACTTTAGTTATTGATGAAGAGTGGATGGGATGGCTCCCGCCATATGGATCCAAGGTCTTCCCAACAGTAAATTATATCCTGTAGTGATTTGGAGCACTTGAAAGGATATGTAGAATGTATGTGGACCGATTTCCACGAGTAATTCAATCTCTCCGATAACGTTTTGCCGAGATCCATCAAAGGCTTTGATGATTGTATGGCTGATTCAAATCCTGTTGAGATTGATATTCATTCTTTCCAATGTGGCATAGGGGCAGATGTTTAGGGATGATCCTCCATTTATTAACACTCCTCCGACCACATATCCAGAAGACATCACTACTATATGTAGTGGTTTGCAGTGACCCGTCCCTTCGGGAGGTATGTCATCATCAGTGAAGGATATCACATTGCTATTGAAGATGTGATCTACCAAATGATGGAACTTTTCAACATCCACTGTCTTTGGCAAGTGGGCCTCTTCTAGTATTTTCAGTAAGACCTTCTGGTGATCCTCTGAAGAGAATATCAAGTCCAGAATAGATATCTATTGTGGTGCTTCTTTCATGATTTGAACCACCTTGGCTTTATTATGTCTTATCTTGCGGAGGAATTCTACGATTTTTTCCTTGGGCACATTCCCCCTTAGATCTGATGACTGGATTCATCACTCGTTGAGGGAGATAAAGCAGGTTTTCTTAGATTCCGCACCAGTTGTGTTAGATGTTGATCCTTCAGCGTCTCCATAGTTCTATGGGACTTTCTTAAGACTGATGATAGGATATTGTGGCCTGAATGGCAATATGATTGGCTTTGGTGCAGCCATGTTCAAAGGGTTTTCAACTCCTTTGAGCTGAATTGGCTGAATTATAAGTGATGTGGTAGCCAAATCTCCCTCCAAGGATATAACTGCTATGATTTCTTTCCATTCTGGAGGAAATGTGTTCCCACTCTCAAGTGATGTGGTGTCATCGTCTACCATTTGCAGGTCACCACTGTTAATCATGTTTTGAATAAGATGGTGGAGTTCCCAACAATCTTCAGTGATGTGACCGCGAGAATGGGAGTGGTATTGACATACTCCCGTAGCATCAAATCTTTTTTAGCGTGGGTGGACTGGAGGTAGCAATGCTGTGATCTTTCCTTCATTGATCAGCATCTGCAATATTTCTTCCATCGGTTGGCCTAAATGGGTGAACACCCTTTTGTTGGCAAAGTACCGACGGGCTTTAGCTTTTGCTTTTCTAGCAATCTTTTCCTCCAAGGTGTCACTTTCTTGGGTGAGTGGTGGAGTCTTTGTGATATAAGAAAGGAGACTTGCATGCTCTTGACTGAACAACTGCCGTGTGACTTGGTGTTGATGTATCACCAGTTTTGCCAGTTGATAGACATGTTCGTCAAGAGACTTTAAATCCCGTTAAATCATGAACTGGAACTCTGAATAATCCCACTTGTCAAAGTTATCTTTGATGGTTTGGGAAGAACCACCCACGTGTTTGAGGTACTTGGAACTCTCTCCACTGCCCTTGTTGATCATGTTAACATCATCTTCCTTGTGTTGAGGGAGAGGGTTATCTTGAACATGTGGGTATTTGGGCTTGGTCACCACGATCTCACCACTATCTATTAAGTCCTGGATCTTATGCTTGATGGCCCAACAATCCTGAGTGTCGTGGCCTGGAGCTCCAGAATGGTAAGCACACTTCTTGCTTGTATTGTAGCCCTTTCCACTGGGATTAGCTGGTGGAAGGAGATGAGTGATCTTCTTCTAAGCTGTCAGAAGTTTGAAGATATTTTCGAGAGAGTTCCCTAAGGGTGTGAACACTCTTGAGCGTCTGACCTCTCCACTCTTTGGCAAGGGAGGATTTGAGGATTGTGCTGGAAATGGGGAATAGTTTCTCCTTTGAATAGGCAAGCTTGGATTGCCTTTTTGTGTTTTCCCTTGCAGTATCAAGGAGACATCCTCTTCTTTCTTCTTATGGACCCTCTGGGGGTTGTTCCCATAACTTCCAGATTGGATATGCTTAGCCATGGCTTTTAAAGAGGTGAGGTCTTGTATCTTCCCAGACTTCAATCCCATTTCTGCCATTTCTTCGTGCTTAATCATTTTTTAGAATGGTTTTCCTATTCTAGCTAGGACCATCTCATAAAATGGAGCTTCTTGAATATCTGTAAAGGTCATCACCATTTCAGACTCCGTTATGGATGGGATAACTTGAGCAACCAGACGCCTCCATCTTTGGGCATACTCTCTGAATGACTCATTAACTTTCTTCTTGACTTTGGTAATCTGATACCTGCCTGGAGCCATCTGAGTTTGAAAGTTGTATTGACTAAGGAAAGCATGGGCTAACTCCTCCCAGCTGTGAATTTTGGAGTTATCCAATCTGGGGTACTATGATCTTCCTTCTTCAGTCCGACTTTTCTAAAATAGCTACATTCTCAGCTTTTCATTCTCGGCATAAGACACGAGTTCACCAATTAACACTTTTAAGTGAGTGTAAGGATCTCACAGTCCGTCATATTTCTCAAAATCGGGAGTCTTGAATTTTTCTAGATAATGAACCCCGGGGAAGATGCAAAGGTATGAATAGGAAACACTCATGTGTGTTCTAATTCCTTTGATAGACCGAATGGTCTCTTCCATTTGTAAAACCTTCTTCCGAATATCACCGGTGTCTTTCTCTTCTTTAAGAGGGGTGATTTCAGGGGTTTTGTTGGACTTCTCAATCTGAGACTCAAGCACTGGGACTTCTCTGTCTGGACCCTGGATTCCTCCTTGTGCAGAGGGATTTGTGTGAATGGGTATTTGTGGACCCTGAGTTGATTTGTGTAGTTCTTTGAGATGAATAGCCTACTCTGTTATTTGATTCCTCAATCCTTCGAACTCCTCATAAGAGACACAAGTAGGATCGGGATGGGCACTTGTAGCCATGTCTGACTGTAGGCTTAGTGCCTTTTTGGACTTTGAACGGGTAACGAGACCAATCATTTCCCTACAAAAAGACTTACGTAGTTTAGTATGGGGAAACATGGAAATGTTACATGCTATGTAATGTGTCCATTTTTTAAGAGTATTATCCTGCAAAATGGATGTCAGCTGTTTGATGACAGAATAGCATGACAGGTTTTGATATGAAAAGGAATGCATGTTCACATACTCCTTTATATTTTCCATTACATTAACTAACATGGAAATGAAATTACAAGTAATTTAAATTACAGGTAATTGAAAAGGGGAAGTCATGAAGAGACTTCCCTCCACGTTTGGTTTATCAGAGGCTGACCTATCTTAGGCTACTCTCATGGCTTTTCTGTATGAAGGTCCCCAGATCATCGCAATTTACTTGATGGGAAGTTAATCGAATCTTTCAACTAGAGCAAATCTGGGTGGTGCCTTTCCTGAGCCTCGTGGAATTAGTCTTTCGACGAGTCTAGTAATCAAACACCAACGGGTTAGCCTCCTAGCGGAGGAATCACATAACATACATTCACATACATCGCGTCTCACCATATGGAAATGATGACATGTGTCAACCACTAATATCACAGGCAGATATGGTGCAAAGCACTAATTGCAGTAAATAAAGCATTAGTATACATCCATTCAATGTAAATGCAATATTCACAAATAAGCATATAAAAGTTTTGTTTTTAAAATCTTGAATAGCGACTTAAGCCCTCTTACTGGAGTCCCCAACAAAGTCGCCACCTATCGACGTCAGGATTTTTATTTGTCCCTTTCTATTCTTGTCTTTTGGTGTTCTCATTTTTTAGGTGAGATTTGTTTAAAAAAAACAAGTTTGAAAAGGTCCGATATGCATATGTTGACGATTTGACTGTTTTGAGAGTCGCCAGTTGGTTATTTTTAAATGGTTGCACCAACTCAACTGAGAAAAGGTTTGCACAAAGACTTAGTGATGTGACACTATTTCACTGGTCTGGGAAACCGAAATTAGTTAGGGTCCGGGGGCTTAATTAAGCGGAGGGAAGGTGTTAGGAACCCCCCGACTTCCGTGATAACATGGTTATCGCCACTTTTCATTTAAAACTTTTATCTGCATATATGTGTGTGTGTATGTGTGTTAGGTCTATATGCAGTTGTTTGGAAGTAGTGCTATGCCTCGTTTACACTTATATACAAAGGGTTTGACTTTTGTATAAAAGTTTAATTTTAACAAGATATAGCAAAGATGTTTTGTAAAACAGGTTTTTCAAACCCTTGTGCTCAATAGTAATTGAGGCCTTTGATACTTCTATTTTATTGTGTTCGTCTTGATTGCTTTTATTTTTGAGATGCGAGGCATCTTCGAGAAAATAAGATACATAATGATCTGAAACTCCTTGTGGGCATGAGAGCCATCTAAGGATATTCGAGACACAGTAAAATAATTTACAAGTCAGCTACAATTTGAAAATGTCCATCACTGGAACCGAATCTAGATTCAGAAGTTGAATCTGTGATCACATGATTCCCAGGCTCACATGAGAAAACAATATATGAAAAAGCTAGAAAAAGAACTAGATTTGAGTAAATCTAAACTATTCCAACTTCAACGGTTCCAGTTTAGTCAGCATGAACCGGTTAAAGTGAGAAATAGCCAGATTAAGGCAAATCTAGCCCGTAGGCTGAAAGAATAAATATCTACATTATGAAACCAGTTAAAGCTATTTATTTAAAAGCGGAAATATATATATATATATATATATAAGTAATTATATATATAAAAAGCGAGAACGCATAGGATATATATCTAGGCTCAATCGAAACAGAGTTCGATAATATATATATATATATATATATATATATATATATATATATATATATATATATATAGCGATAAACGTCTTGAATATTATATTCTAGGCTCTATTGAAGAAAAGTTAGATAATAATATATATATAAGTATTTATATATATATATATATATATATATATAAATCAATAAAAGCCACAGATCGACGATCCGGGCATACCCACACAACGCGACTCTCAACGTTAGTGAAGATATATATATATATATATATATATATATATATATATATATATATATAGAAGAGTAAAGCTTAAAAACCTGAAAGGCCTTACAGTGGGCTGCCAAGAACACTTCATATAGCTTTAGACGCCTGAAAAAATCGGTTTCCACCGGTTAAATTGCAGTATGTAACAAAACATGAGCTTACAAGTGTTTAGAAAGAAGAATCACTTAGTTTAGAGCACTCTAGAAGTGTTTACAGACTGAAAAGTACAGAGTTTTCTCTCCTTTTCTCTTTTTTTTTCAAATGAGCTACCAAGAGCTCATATTTATAAACTGGATGGCCATGGGTCTACCTGCGGCTGCCCGGGGTTCCCCGGGCCATATGGGTCATGTCGTCTCAAAGTATGTGCACTTGGGCAACGCATTATCCGCTCGAACCTTCATAACTTTCAATCCAAGCATCCGATTAAGGCATTCTGTACCTTTCCAGAATGTTATTGTCGAGAGCTACACACTGACATGGGATTAGAGGTTGTACGAAGATGAGAAGATGGGTCCATGACCAGATCTCTAAGTCTTCAAATTATATCCTGTGTGATATCTTGTGTAGTAGTCACTTGGGATTTAAGCTATGGTTCTTATGAGACACCTTGTATGCAGTGTGGATTGAAAATGTGTTGAGACAACGTGAATGTAGTATCAAGGTGGAAAATGATGATTTTTCCCTCACCGGGGTTATCTCCGGCTTTGCACAGATATAGCAATCGTTGCTCAGGGTTATCTCTAAGATTGGGCTATTGTCGATGATGAGTGTCCTCAAGGTTATCTTTGAGGTGTGCTTGACCTCCCGGGGTTGTCTCCGGGGTTGAAACTGAGTGTCCCGGAGTTGTCTCCGGGTTTGGAACTGACTTTTTCGAGGTTATCTCAGGATCTAGAACTGCATTCCTCAGGGTTGTCTCCGAGGTTGGAACTGAGTATCCCGGGGTTGTCTCCGGGATTGAAAATGAGTCTCTCGGGGTTGTCTCTGAGATTAGAACTGGATCTCTTGGGGTTGTCTCCGGAGTTGAAACTGAGTTGACTTCCAGGGTTATCTTTGGAAGACAACTTTGCCCTCCTACAAGGTTAGTAACATGAATGCAAAATTTCGAGTGTCTACAGCAGAGATGCACTAGTTCTTCCTTCTGTGAGGATTTCATAAATGTAATGCATCTATTCAAATTTGAAACACTACTAATGTTAGTTTCCTTTAACTTTTCCACATATGGTACTGAGGTAGATTCTCTAAAACCTAAACCTGTTCTGTCAGATGCACTTCTCTGACTGGAGATCAGGGAGTCCATGGATAAAGAAGATCAATTCCACATTAAGATTGCCTTTTCTAGTTCCTCAATCTTAGAGGTTAGATTTGACTCTCTTTGTGCGTTAAGTTCATTGGTCTGTCTTAAAAGTTAATTCTCAGCCTCAAATTTAGAGAGAGAGAGATAGTACTTAGTAGAGCTGTCTCCAGTTCTTCTTGAACTTTCTCTTTCTCTTTTCGAAGAAGAAAATAATCTTTAGACAGAACTCTAAACCACTTCATGTATTGATGTAGATCAGTTGTTATTCCATGTAGTGTAGTTCTTAAATCATCAATATCTACATCAGGAAAGTTAAATTCGAATACCTCATCGATACGTACTTCATGATGGTCAGTGCTTTTCTTGTCCTTTGCATTTTTGGCCATTAGACATAGATTTGCTACTTGAGGCTCTTCATCATCTCCAGACTCAGGAGTTATCATTGTCTGAGTCACTCCATCATCCTCCGGCTACAAGACCTTTGTCTTTCTTTTGGAGCCTTTTGTTTCCTTTGAACTCTTTCTTGGGATTTGTTTTCTTCTTCAGTTCTTCTCTAAGAGGTTTGTTACAGTTTACAATGAAATGGCCAGGCTTCTTGCGGTTGTAGCATAAGTCATTGATCTGTTCCTGGCTATTGTTGTTGTTGTTGTTGAATCTCTTAGGTCTGCTGCTTCTGCCTTTCCGCATGAACCTTTTGAGTCTTCTTACCAACATTGAAATATTCTCGTCATCATCTTTCTAATCATTTTCAGCATGAGCTTTGGAGATGGTTTCTATTGCCTTGAGAGAAACTCCTTTTTCCTTCTTTCTTCTTTCAAATAGAGTCTCTACTCGTTGGGTCAGCTCTAGTTCATAGGTAAGAAGGTTTCCATAGAGTTGTTGAACAGTCATTTTATGGAGATTCTTTGATTCTCTGATGGCAGTAGTTTTGGCATCCCACTTGCTTGGTAAAGCCATCATGAAATTTATGATCAGATCTTTGTTTGGATAGATCTTTCCAAAAGCTTGAAGAGAGTTGGGCAGCACATTGAATCTTTCATAAGTGGAAGTTACATTTTCTCCTAGAACATGGGCGAACATTTCATACTATTGAGTCAGAAGAGATTGCTTATTTTCTCTGACTTCTTCAGTTCCTTCGTGTATAATGAGCAATGCTTCCCAAACTTCCTTGGCAGTTTTGTTGTTGACCACATTCTCGAACAAATCATCTTCTATAGACTTGAACAAAATGTTCTTGGCCTTTTTGTCTAGTTGGACAACTTTCTTCTCGTTATCAGTCCATTCTGATTTAATCTTGATTTGAACTCTGTTTGGATAATCTGGAGTTGGTGCAAACTTTGTTGGAACGTAGGGCCCATTCATAATAGTTTCAAATAGCTCTTCATCAATTGAATCCATGTAGGCTTGCATACGAACTTTCCAGTTGGCAAATTTATCTTTGTTGCACATTGGTGGCTTGCTGCCTCCTCCAGTCTTGGACTCGATTATCAGTTGTGCCATTGGATCTACTCAAGCTTTGTAGGCTAATTGAGAGAACCTGATCTGATACCAATTGTTAATTCCCAGAGACACAATAATTATCTAAAAGGGGGGTTGAATAGATATTTTTAAAAAAAAAATCAAAATACTTGTTAGATTTGTTAATAAATTAACCACAGCGGAAAATATGATTTGTTTATTCCCCTTTAAGATAAACCAAGTTAATTGTTGATAAGCAGTTATGACAGATATTGCAGTTATAGCAGGAATATAAAAGATACAGTTATTTTAAGTGGTTCAGAGCACTCAAGGCTCCTAGCCCACTCTTCTACTCCTCAAGTAGGAAATCTACTAAGGATATCTTTACACTTTTTGAATCACTTAGAAACCTTCAAGACCCGCAGTCTTGGAACTTCTTAGTTCACTTAAAACTCTTCAAGTCCAGCAGACTTGGAATACACTTGATGAAAGTTGAGTTATTGGGTTGTGCTACTCAGTTGTAGTTGAGCATGCGTTTAAAAGAACGGAGTAGCAGAGCAAGTATTTCTTTCTGGATCGTAGAGTTTGAACGTTGAGTGTTCTTTAGCTTTGGTTGTGTACTTGTTTCTTCTTTTTCTTTTTCTTTTTTTTTGGCATCTATGTCTGATTTTCTTATAAAGGAGCCTTTGAAATATGTCCGTTGAAGGCATTTGTTGAAGCATTATATGTATCAGACACTTCTGAGCACCGATGGTGACTTCTTGGAAATTTGTTATTCATCCGTTTGACCCACTAACACAGCAGACTGCTATCTCACCTAACACCTGAAAAGATGTTTTCAGCAGGCATGCAGTCCTTTCCTTAGCTTCTTCAATAAGCTTCTTCGATATATACTAAGGATGAATGTTGGATTATTGGGATTCCCGAAAGTCTCAACGTCTATAATCCATTCCTCATTTGTTGTATTTTATCTTTCAGCAAATGGATAAGGCTCGATACTTCTGATGCTGACATGAGAGACACTACGATCATTATCGTTGTGTCTTGTCATGATTTGTGACGCCCCCAAAATAGGTCCACACAACCCATTCTGATTCACCAAATACATGGTACAGAAAACAACTACAAACTTTATTATTACAATTGTCGTGCAAAATACGACAACACATATGTTGTGAGTTTTAATACAAATATTTTCTTCTAGATAATATCCAAACTCAAATAAAGTCCTCATTACAACTATTGATACACTATTTTACAAAAAAGTAAGGACTACTAAAACAACTATCTTAAACAATCACTCCACACCCCGACTAGTTCCCGCTATATTCTTGCCTCCTAAGAAGAAAAATGGAACAAAAAGGAAAAGAATGAGCTCAACTAGCCCAGTAAAGAATATTATAACTAAGATAATGAAAAATAAATTATTGTTAGCCTTCAATAAATCAGATAAAATATAATGGACTACAAGTTTAGATCAATATTCGCAGCGAAAATAACAATTCATTAGAAGAGTTAAGTAGAGAATGAAGTCTACTATCTTCTATGATTTAAAAGCTCATCATCAATATTTTATCCCTGTGACATCAATCAATATACATCTTGAACCAAATATTCATCTTTGCACTACGGGCCAAAGATATTCATTTGTATCACCAGTTGGTTATGTTCATCTCAACACATTTTCATCTTTGCACTACAGGCCAAGGATATTCATCAAGTAATCATTCATCTTTGCTCTACAGGCCAAAGATATTCATCAAGTAATCATTTATCTTTGCACTACAGGCCAAAGATATTCAGTTATATCACCATTTAGGACTGAGGATGATAAAAAAATTATTTTAAAGAAAACGAATCTAGTGAGACAAAGATTAGGGATTCATACTTTAGTTTATCCAAGTTCAAAAATACTCCATAATAACTAATTGTGGAGCAAAATTCAAGAATGAAGATCAAAACATGGATACAATCAAAGATAGTAACCATAATAGATAACTTAGACGAAGAAAAGAAAATTTAATTTTTCTATGAATAGTGTTGTATTCGTGAATAGTGTCGTATACATGAATAGTAACCCCGACACGAAAAGGTAAAACTTTCACAATAAAATTCATATCAATATTTCGGTATAATAATATTAAAAGAAATAATATCATTTATGAAAAAAATAACATCCCTTACCTCAAAAGAATAGTATTTCTAACTGAGATATCGGATATAATGCTTAAGGAAACTTGCACTGTATAGCAATACTCAAGATATCTAAACATTCACAAAAATACGCTCGATATTATAGAGAGAGAAACTTCTGATTCTGGTATGATTTTCAATTCTAACCTAAGCACCCTATTTATAGGAAAATACTTAGAACACCAAAGCAGAAAATTTAATAAAATATTAATATTTTTTAAAAAAATTCATAGCACACCACATCACTCTCATCGGTACACACAAGTGGGTCCCACCCACATTAAAAACATTTTTTGTGAAAAAATATCTATAACCCCAAAAATTAATTATTCTGGAATTTCAATAATTCATAATAAATAGCCCCTTTATCAGAAAAATTCGAATTTTATGTCCATTTCATATGAAATTTAATTATCTACAACTTTGTAGAAGAAAGTTTTTTCCAAATTCTAAACAGAAAATAACTGAAATCCACATACAGATGATTTTTAACACCTCCATTCTGACAAAATACTGATAAAACACCTCAGCATTAATTCCTTCATTTATATCCACATAAAATAAATATTTCCTTATCATTTTTATCAATAATTAATTATTCACAAATAATATTACAGAATCACAATAATGATAACTATGTTGTTCCCAGGAAAGATGGGGCTTTTCGATAAGGATTACTCCTTATTGGCGCGCAATTAGGTGACCAAACCCCTTTCCTAGACAGAACTTCCTTAGACATTGCCAATAATGCTATCTAATAATATTATTCAAATAATATGAATTATTGATCTGATAATGGGAAATACTGTGCAGTGACAATTATTGAATCAATAATATAAAATATTGAACAGTAATTACTGTAACCATTATTGAGTAGTGACTTCTTATGTAAGAATCAATAATTAGAATTATTGTGCAATACCGTGTGCTACTATGCAATACCGCGTATTATTGTATTTTAACCACTGGGTATTCCAACAGTTTTAACGGTAACAACTACGTCGTTATTTAAAAAAAACTCATACTTGTTGTTTTCTTCATCCGACAGTTTTTCGTTATGGGGTCACACAAATGGCTGCGTCGTCGTACGAATATTCCCCGACAACAAGAATATTCCACGACCAAACGAATATTTCCCGACCACAATGAGTATTTTATAACCACTTGCTTATTTAAAATATTTGCGCATTTTACCCATAGCTAACCACATTAATCAAATCGACCCCTTACTATTTCAAAATAATAAATAAAGGAAATTTCAATTTTATAAAAAGTTAGGGTTTTACATGCTTGTGCTTGATTCAGCCTGATCAAAGAGAACATTACGATTTCTCTTAAGCACTGATAGACTACGATCTTTACTTGCTCGTATAGCAGACTCTACGTTTCTGAAAGCAGACTACGATTCTTGACTTGGCTCGGCAGGTGCTCGGACCAACTCTATGATTCTGAGTGTGACCCCTCCAAAGTAGACTACGATTCTGAAGAACTTTCTCGATACTCTACGATTCTACCTTGGCTTCTGCAATCTCTCGGCTGGCTCGACAGACTACGATTCCATTGAGGCATATCTATTACATCTCAAAATAGATCAACCTAACAGTTTAGATCTTTTCTTCTATACATTCATTTACAGAATAATAAACATTAAGCACAGATCAACCTAATAATTTTGATCTATCATCCAAGTTCTTGTACATGTGTTCTTCAAAGGACTTCTCATATAAGCATGTTTATTTACTTTCAACATCAAATTTTAATATGCAATTCCCAACAATTATTATTATTATTATTATCGGTATTATTATTATTATTATTATTATTATTATTATTATTATTATTATTATTATTATTATTATAAATGAAAAATATATATCTAATTATTTTTATAATTAATATCAAATGGGTTTTATGTAATTATTAGAAAATATAATTAAAGAAATTATAAACCATAAAATTATAAATATTATTATTATTATCGGTTTTTTTTATTATTATCAATATTATTATTATTTATATTATTATTATTATTATTATCATCGATATTATCATCATCATCATCATCATTATTATTATTATTATTATTATTATTATTATTATTATTATTATTATTATTATTATCGATATTATTATTATTATAAATGAAAAAAAATTATTTATTTTATTAATTAATATCAAATGATTTTTATATAATTATTAGAAAATATCATTAAGGAAATTATAAACCATAAAAATTATTATTATTATTATTATTATTATTATTATTATTATTATTATCGAAATTATTGTCAAAATTATTATTATTATTATTATTGGAATTATTATTATCGAAATTATTTTTGGAATTATTATTATTATTATTATTATAAAAATTATTTTTATCAAAATTATTATTATTATTATATTTCACGTTGGATTTTTATTGTCACATCAGCGGTTTTTTTACAACTCAACATTATATTAGTCAAACCGTTAAAAGTTGGATTTTTATTGTCACATCAGCGGTTTTTTTACAACTCAACATTATATTAGTCAAACCGTTAAAAGTCAACAGGACTTGACGGTTTTTGTAACGATTTGTAAAAAAATTAAAGTTCAGTGTGTTGACTATAAGAAAAATAAGTTTAGTAACTCATTTATAAGTTGACCTAAAGTAGAGTGACCAAAAAAATATTTATCCGAATTATGGAAGATAACGCACAAAGTTTGTTGTACCAAGTACGTGAGATTTGGGACGTTGCTGTTTTATTAGCAATATCATGTGGTCAATAGAAAAGCATCCTTATAGTTCATGTTAAGGTTTTGGCTTTTTGAGCTTTTGTGGTTTCTGAATCCAAAGAATTTGTTCGGCTATACTCAACTTACTCCAAATGCAACTTTTTTAACTTAAGAGTGCAGCTTTTAAGGCCCAAACTGACTGCACCATTTTTGGTGAGTTTGAGTTAGAGACTTGAAAGCGACCCAAACGCACTTTCCCAATGCACTAATGCTAAAACCAATTTTGAAACACTACAAGCCCTAATGCTCAAACCAATTTTGAAACACTACAACTGGACCGTGCTAATGTGCAAATTTTCTTCTCTATTACTGCACCAATGATCTACGAAGATTCTTATCTAGCACATGAATGTAATCAATCAACAATGAAAAAGTAACCCGGAGAAGTATAAATTCAAGGGAGAGCTTATATTCAGCTAGTTATCTGCAATAGGCTACTTTTCCCCTAGTAGAAGAGCTTTCATGATAGCTTCACCCATATCCTTATCTAACGGAAAAATATGTCCAGCACCCAATACTTCATGGTAGTGAATCCATGAAAGCTTTCCGGCAATATAACGCTGCAGTGAAACAGGTACAAGGCCATCTTCATCTCCCTGCCATAGATGAACGGAGCCATCTTTGTTAGGGAAAGGATTATTAATATCCATAGGATCAAATTCCCAGCTCCCAAATCCAACCATCATGTCACGATACAAGGTCTCAAATTTCCCCTGCTGTGTTGGATATCCCTGGTAATCAAACAACAAATATGATTATTACCTTAGTCCCAAGATTGTAGATTTTCACAAATAAATGTATTATATCTCATGATATTAAAGTAAGCAGGGTCTTTAAAACTTTGAATTTTCTTGCTATTCTGTGCCTGATCGTCAAAATACAATGGAAAAAATCAATACCCTGTCCAGTTGTTGCCCACCAGCAGCAAGCTTGGTCAAAATTTCTATATCTTGGCGAGTGAATTTAGGCTTTCCAGAAGCAACACTAGAGGCAGGAAACCATTTCTGAGTGTTCCACCAGTGAGTGAGCCATGGGGTGTAGTGAGCAACCCGAACTGCCCATTGGTCTGATGGGTATTGCTCATAGTAAGCTTCTGTAGATAAATTCGCAGGAAAACCAGGCCACCAGTAGTTGACAACCGGAGCGACAAGTGCTGCTCCAGCCAACCTGTCAGCATCCAAAATATCCAAACTAAGTGTCACTATAAAAGAATTGATTGTTCTATGAAGTTTCAAGAGTGTCACATTTTCAAAATATTCCTAAAAACAACTATTGGATTAAGAGTGAACACCTATTTTAACACATGTTACTTAGTATGACTGAACTTATCACGCACTCCTGCATTTCATAACAAGCTTAAGGATACCAAATGTGATTCCAAAATTACTTGGGATCACAATGTAACATAATACACATTTCCTCTCTTTTAGACAATTCTTACAGTCACGTTTTCATCATATTTTCCATAAATAATTCCCAGAGTTTGAATTACTCCTGCATATAATGTCCACATGAATGATATTTTTCAGTAGAGTCATGTAGATTATGAACTTGGCTATTATCCTACCGATGAGGGATGTACTTGAGGCAGCTCCAAACCACCTGACCTCCCATGGAAAACCCGACTACATAGAATTTGGAACCAAATTCCAGATGATCAGCAAGCTCTTCTATATCAAGAGCAATACTTTTCATGGTTCGATTTGGATCAGGGTCACTTTCTCCATAGCCTGGTCTATCAAAAAAAACAACGTACGCCCCCATTTTTTCAAGTAGTTCCTGTAAAGACAACCATGAAGTCATTCGAAACCAAACCACCTCGAGTAAAATCCACCAAATTAAAACAAAATTGTTATTAATGAGCATTCGTAGTAGTACTTTTGGTGCAATCGACGTATCAAGTCTGCTGGAGCCAAAGCCATGGACAACGATTAACTTATATTTGGCCATATCTTTTGGTACTCCTAGCTCCTTATAGGCCAAATGTCTTCCATTCCTAAGCTTTACTCTAGGTGCAGTAACAGGTGGACCTCCAGGGGAGCCACACAGATTTGGAGGTGGAGGGCGGGTGGCCTGATACACCCATGCTAAAAGTCCAATCAGTAAAACGACTATAATTCTCCTAAACATCTCTGAAACAAAAAATTTGAAATTCCAAAGAAATTAGTACAATTAGTACAATAATTCAGAAAGAAAAAATTAACTTCATACAAAATCTTGTAACAAAACTTTTTTGTATCTCTGTTTGTGAAGGGTATGAAACAAAAAGGTCGGAGAACATATAATTTGTGATAACATTAATTGTTAAAGTATAATCTAGTTTTGTTTATATAAAAAATAATAATTGAGCGAGAGATATAGAGAGAGAGAGCAGATGATCACTATGAAGATATACTTTAATGGAAACAACAACATTTATACACATACATATTAATCTCAAAAGAAACTGAGGAACTGTAATTGAGGTTTATCTCTTTTGTACAAAAATATCTTCAAAGAAAATATGTAAACTTCACATCCTCATCTCATTAGGCCATTCCACTTGATCACCACAGCTCTTATCGATTGAAATTGGAAATTATTAATCAACTTAAAAACCAGTAACACCCCCCCACCCCACACACACACAAAAAAAAACTTATTATTAATCAATCAATTAAAGACCATTCATTCAAAGCAGTCTCACCAAAGAAATTGAATTTCTTTTCAAGTTGAAAAATTACCAAAACTAAGAATAATTGTAAATTCTGAATCCATTACATTGCATCAAACCTTTATCTCCTCAAAAAAATGAAAACACTTGCAAAGCAAAACATTGTCAGTGTGAAAATTCCTAATTCGTACTAACACAAAAACCCAATCACCACAAGAATAAATGAAATCGAAAACTAAATTATGGGTTTAATAAGGTAAGCAACAACGAAAGGAATTAACCTTAAGAAACGCGAGATCTTTAAGAACCTTGCAAAACCCAGTTTTCTAAATTATAGTGAGTCTAAGCTGAATGCTAACAACCCACAATCTTCAACAGATCTTGAAGAAACTTGTAAAACTCATTTTCTAATTTATTGTGCGAGGCTAAGCTGAATGCTAACTACCCTCAATTTTCCACAGAAAATACTGAATTATATCTAGATATGAACAACTTGGGCAAAACCAGGGCAATAAACAAATGCTCTTAGATAAGATGGGTGAACCCCTCAACAAAGTGTTTGTATATGAGTAATGGCCGTATCAGTCGTTCAACCTGCCAAATAGAAACGACATAAAAAAGGGGATTTTATTAAATAAAATTGGGAATTAATTTATACGTATAAATCTTATGATAATTTGAATTGCAAATCTTGTGACTAATTTGGATTAGGAATTTTTATTCTTATTATATACTGTAATAAATTTAGATCAAATTATAATTATGAAGGTAGAAATTATAGGAGAATTCATTTAATATCCATCTTTTTAAAATATTACCAACTAATGTGATGATTGATAAAAATGAATAAAAAGTTCTCAATTTATAAGAGAATCTAAACAAAATAGAAACTCTGAATCTAAAACATTTGAATATATGTATTTTAATTTTAATATTTTGCACTGTTATAAATAAATTTATTATGTAATTATAAATAAACAATATTATTTAAAAAAAAAATTAAATACAAACTTTTAAATAATCTTTGATTGTATACTGATAATAATATAAGCTTAGGAAAAAAATATTAAAAATATTTATAACATTCTATAATTTATAAAATCAAAATAAAAGATTACAATAACTTCTATTAAATTGGCTATTAACCAATTTGTTAAAGAAAAATGCTTTCTTTATGATCATATGAATAGCGGGAGAAGGTTCAAAAATGTTCTTAACTTTTACCGCGATGTCTATCGAATACTTTATACTTTTTTTTGTCCAAAAGTACCTTTAACGTTATATTTTTTTGGTCATTTCGTGCCCTACTTGTTAACGTAAGACAAGCGGGGTTAAATTTATACGTGGCGGACATATGGAAACTTAAGGGAGAATGTTCAAAATGCCCTACGACACATATAAATATGTCATTTAATCAAAACAAAAAATATTAAAATTCAAAATAAAAAAGGCATAACACATTTACATCATTTAATCAAAATACTAAAATTCAAATTATTTTGTTAACTAATCAAAACAACTAATAAAATAAAATAAGTTGTATAACATATTTACATCATTTAATCAAAATACTAAAATTCAAAACATAACATATTTACATCAAATACTAATTAAAAAAATACTAATTTTGAATATTACTAAATAACGTTATCAATTTTTAACGTTAATATATAATTGATTTTTAACGTTATCAAAATACATTATCAATTAGTATCAAAATAAATGCATATCTAGTGTTGGAATACTAATTTTAACGTTAATATTTTAAAAATATTAAAAAATTTGATATGAGGTTAATATTAAAACGTTAATATTTTTTGATATAAAAATATAAAAATATTTTAATTTTTTTGGAAAATGTTAATTTTTTTTGATATTAAAAATATTAAAAAAGCGTTAATATTTTTTATATTAAAAAAGTTAATATTTTATTATTATTTTTTGATATTAAAAAATGTTAATATTTTAAAAATATTAATTTTTTTTTTGATATGAGGTTAATATTAAAACGTTAATATTTTTTGATATAAAAATATTAAAATATTTTAAAGTTTTTAAAAAAATGTTAATTTTTTTATATTAAAAATATTAAAAATGTTATTTTAAAATGATTTTAGTAATTTAAAAATTTTATATCAATTAGTATTTAGTATTATAATTTTAGTATTTTAATGATGTAATTTGATTTTTTTGTTGTTTTGATTAATTAACAAAATAATTTGAATTTTAGTATTTTATTATTTTTTAATTTGAATTTTTTTAGTATTTTAGTATTTTTTTTAATTAGTATTTTAGTATTTTTTTTTAATTAGTTTTTTAGTTTTTTTTTAATTAGTATTTGATGTAAATATGTTATGTTTTGAATTTTAGTATTTTGATTAAATGATGTAAATATGTTATACAACTTGTTTTATTTAATTAGTTATTTTGATTAGTTAACAAAATAATTTGAATTTTAGTATTTTGATTAAATGATGTAAATATGTTATTCTTTTTTTATTTTGAATTTTAGTATTTTTTGTTTTTATTAAATGACATATTTACATGTGTAAGGGGCATTTTTGAACCCTCTCCCTTTAAGCCTCCATGTGTCTGCCATGTCAGCCAATTTTAACCTAGTTTGTCTTCTGTTAACGGCAGGGCACGGGCGACCCAAAAAATGTAACGTTAAGGGTACTTTTGGACAAAAAAAAGTATAGGGTGCTCGGTCGACATCGCGGTAAAAGTCACGGGCATTTTTGAACCTTCTCCCTATGAATCGCTTTTCGTGACTTTTCTTCCCATCGGCATACATTGCAGTCAAACCTGCTTTCTAAATTTAGGGACCAAAAATGAGTCTTTTGATCCTTCTAGAGCCTACTCTCGTCTTTCGAATTAAGCTTCCGATTTAGTTGGGGCAGACGCTAAAGGATCTATTGACACTAGATAGGAAAGGCTTTTGATCAAAGCTCTCGAACCAGTTCCGAAGTCAGTTTAGGATTCGGTACGAGGCAAAATGGGGATTTTCCATACAAGGGAGCAGAGAGGGAGTTCTCGTGGTACGAAACCCTTTAAGTCGGTTTAAATTAGTGGTGAGAGTATTGTATACCCTAAAATTTGTTTACGATAATAAAATAAGAAAGATATTGAATATAAATTTTAATTGTCTATAAAGGTATTGAATATATTTTTTAATTGTCTATATAAGTATTAAATTAAAAACATCATTCAGTACCATGTTTTACTCATTCCGTCATAATTTTTTGGATGAAACATTTATATACATTCAGACGCATTCAAAATATAAATATTATAAAACAAACTGTTTAAACGATTTATTCGGTCAGATTCAGACTCATTCAAAAGTAAACAAACAACTCTTAAAACTTATCCACGATGTTAACGCTAATATTCGTTCACGCACCCCAATCACCAAAGCTGAGAATAAGTACAGGCTAAATAAGGTGTTAACAATAGATGCTTAATGCTATAGTGTTAAAGTTTTAACAATGAAACCTTAATGCTCTAGTGCTAAAAAATAATAATTGTGTGTACCTTAGAATCAGGTAAAACCTTGTATTTATGTTGCGTTGGGTAAAATCTCAAATACGCTCAACACGCAAATGTACGTGTTCAACAAGTAATATAATAGTAAGAAAAGTATCATTCCCACAGAGACTAGTATGAAATTAAATCCAATAATTACCAGTTTTATATTAACCCAATTTTATTAAACTATTCAAATTAATGATTATAATTAATAAAAACTAAGAACAACTAAAAATCCAAACCAATCAACACACTAAGTAACCATAAATTTCAAGCAGATAATGAAGAATTAGGTTACAACTTCACTTTACGTTTTACCCTGATTATGTGACACCCCCAAATCCGGGTATCTTCCTACCCGGCATATGGTGCTCCACGGTGCTACAGTTCACACAAACATTCAATTGAAATGCCTCAAAAGAACGAATATGTCTTATATATATTCCAAAACAATATTACAATTTTCCAGGTTCTTTATAACTGTTACATTTGTTCTTGTCATAATATCAAATATTATCATTACAAACCTATACTATTACATAAGTAAATCTATAGGTTCGCCTTCACCTTTCCTTTATCCTTGTCGGATCCTTCGGTCCGTTCGGTCTTAGCTGCATTCATATGGTTCAAGCAAGTGTGAGCATAACTAGTTCAGTAAGTACAACAATTCTATTTAATAATATGTTTGAATCATATAAATTATATATCTTCAATAACTGAACAATAGTTATGAAGTACTATCGATAATTCAAAATAGCACTTCTATTTTCTTTAAAACGTTTTACAATGACAATATTCAGTAAAATATCAATTCCGGTCCAAGACCTTGAGCATTTCATACTTTCTTTAAAAAGGACATCCCAACACTAAGTCCGTAAGTCCGGCATTACTTACGAGCACGTCTAGGTGATCAACCTATAGTACTCTATGTTAATCAACACTACATTCTTTAAACGTATGTACGTTTAAGTTGTGGCAACCTCACGTGCCTGTCGTTTGACGACAAAACATTTTACCATACTCAGTCTTCATTTGAAAACCATACCAACATAGTTTGGCAAAACATTGACAATACTTCGATAGATTATAAGAAATCCAACATATCATAAGCCTAGCCAAAAGAATTGGCTTTGACTTCATCATACATCAATTCATGGGTAAGAATACATAAATCACAAAACTTGTCTAGAACAAACATAGACAAGGGTTAGAATACTTGCCTTCAGCGTCTGCTACTGTTATTACACGTTCACTTTAAGTCTTTAAGGTCTCTACAGTAGATGATCACATAACATAACACATTAGGTCATGAATAAACATACATGGTTCCTAATGAATCTTACCCTTCTTCTCAATCTAATCATGTATTAGATTTGTTGCCATTGGTTCCGGCTTGTCGTTTATAGTTTACATTGTCATCACATTCATGTTCGATTGATTATCATTAACCTTTAGTTATCATACTAAGGTCATAAACATTCTTTAACACTGTTATAATTAAGCTTTAGTTCATTATTAATGAATTACCATCCATTCTCTACTTACAAACCTTTTTTACTGTCTAAACCCTAGGACTAGCACTGCGGCGCCAGCTTCCCTTCTTAAACTCGCGTTGCGGCGCGAGTTTCCAGTGTCTCCCATCAGGCCTTGACGCTGCGGTGCCACTCTTAATATTGGGACTCGCGTTGCAGCGCCGGCAACAGCTCTATGGGTCGCGCCACAATGCGGACCCTGAGCCTCAGACAGTTACTTTAGTTCAATTATTTTGTGAATTTTCTGGGGCCATAACTTATTCATGTTAAGTCCGAATTGGCTCGTTCAAAAGCCATTACTTCACAAATTACATACTCTACGTGTTCATGCAAAAATTTTATATTTTCGACTTTGTTAACTCAAAATTCACCTATGAGTTCATTTTTAACGAAAACGGTAAACGTTCGTGAACGTTCAACACTCGTTTCTTCGTTCTAAGTCAGAATTCGACCATTTTTGAGTTCGCAACTCTATAATGCCAAATAAGACCTGCTTCCATCGAAAACCAACGTTTTTGAGCTTAACATCAAAATTCGACTTCTAATCCGAGAATTTCACGAATTCGACGATTATCGTCCAATCGTGAGAATTCTGGCATAACTTCGTTACTTATGATTTGATTATCATTCCAAATGGATTCTATCCATCCTATTGACATCTTAACCTACATATTACATCAACTTATTTTCATGATAAGTTATGAATTATTCTTCATGAGTTTATAACTTATCAAAGTATAAACTACATATAATTTTGCTTCACATGACTTATGATAGTTTAAGTCTTCTAACCATCGTTCTCACATACTTTTATCATACTAACTTCATTCATGTAAACATGATACAAGTTTTACAAGTTCTTCCTTAGTTCATAGCTTATCTATGAACAAAGTACTTATTCTCGGCTTATTAAGACTTAAGTCCTTAGATTATTTATTCCTATCATTTCTTAGCATACATATCCATTAATTCACACTTCTCTTATCAACCTACAATGGTAAAGATGGAAGACTAATGAACAAGAGTCTTACCCTTGATGATCACTTGAATCTTTCTTGTTCTTACTTCTTGCTTCAAAGTCTAACTTTTCCTAACTTATTATCTCTAACCAATAAGCACTTTGCAAGTTGAAAGTTGTTGGATGAAATGAGCAACCAACAAATGAAATCCAAGATCTCTATTTATAGGATTGCTAAGGTTAGGGTAGTTTAGTCATTTAGGCCATCCCACCTCCTTAATCAAACCTCCTTACTATTCATTACTTACTTACTAAGTTAACTTGGCCTCCACAAAACTTATCCCTTGCTTGGTCATTACATTATTTACTTGGTCCTTACTTTAATTACTTAGTCACCACATTCAACCATGTGCTCATGGGTTGCCCCATGGGCCACCCTAACCCATTGGATCAATAACTTGGGCTTAGGTTTAATAAACTTAACTTAAGCTTTTGGGCTTGCTTTAATTTACTTTGGACTTTACTTTAACAACCACTTGGGCTACATTACTCACACATGGACTTGCACCTCAACTTCTATTGGACTTTACAAATTGCTACACAATCCCGCAAGTCCATCTCATTTGGCTAAAAGCCTTATAACGTATTATTTACGTATTATTCTCGTATTCTAACTCATATACTAATTTATAATATACAATATTCCATCATTCATACATACTCGTATAATACATCGTATCATACTCGTATTCGTTACCTCGTACAATACATACATATCATACGACCATCACTTAATTCTTTAACGCTTTGTTTTCCTTAACATTCTTGAATTAAGTCCGCATGCATAAAATTACATTTTCCATACTTGAATTATTATTACATAATCCAACTTACTTCGATATTCTATCGTTACGTATTTCTTGGAAGTTCAAAAATAATTCCCGAGCAGAAATCGATGAATAGTATTTTTCGGAAAATGTCTCAGAAAACTTTTATTTTTGTCTTGGAAATTCAAATACTTTAATTCTCTCACGTAGTCAAAATACTACGACGTTCTGACGTTTCTAGGTTATAAAACGACATTCATCTTACTAGCACATAACCATAATAAATAATATAATTTTATTCACTATATATTAAATAAAATTATATTATAATGGATCCGAATTTATGGGTCGTTACAGATTATCACACCTTTTTCCAGTTCAATTTACTATCTCAGTTTATTAATCAAGAACACTCAAGTAGAATTAGTCATCTCTCGATGCACTAACACCGTATTACTTAAATGCACAATTTGATAGAATTAACCCAAACACCCTAATTAACTAAATCACTATATCTCTATGTGAATTAAAATCAATCAAAGTTTAAATTCCAAGGTCTTTATGCGATTACATGCAATGTTAGATATATCTTTATCCTAAACATTCATCAAGATTCCATTAAAACACAGAATTCAAGAACACATGCTAAAGTAATTAGGTCTAGATTCATACATCATCTCTCGAGTCCATATAAATCCACACAGAATCGGTGATCAAGCAATTCATAAATTAAAGTGCAAATCACAATAGATAAACTGAATTGATAGCATTTTTAAACTGAAATTAAGGCATAACAATCATTGCTCAACACTAAAGATCCATTGCAAGCCTAATTACGAATTTAGTTCATCATCAATGAATTAAATACTGAAAAGATAGAGAAATTCATCATCCCAATTACAAAATTTAAAGAAATAGAATAGTTACAAAACCACCATTCTTCTCCTTCAATTCTATAAAAAAGGTAACCTCAAAATTCGGCCCCAAGACTCCATAAAATTTATGGACAGGGAGGATTCCTAATCTTAAGTATGTTAAGATAAGGGGTTATCCAACTTATGTGAAAAGGTTTCAAGAGGATAAGCTTAGGACAAAATTTGACAAGTACAGTTTTGTGGGACATCCTAAAGTAAGTTTAGGATATATGTTCTATAATCCTACTTAGCAAAAGGTGTTTGTTGCGAAACATGCAGCCTTCTAAGATAAAAATGTTTATCATTGAAGGGGCTTGTGGGAGGATAATACATCTTGAAGAGTTCAAGAACCACAAAACACTATAAGTTAAATAAGAGGAACCTGTAGATAAACCTATTGTACCACAACCGAATCGTAAATATGGAATAATACCGAAGATACTTGGGAGGTATAGATTCATCATGGATGATGATGATGAGGTACGTATCATAAAAGACGATGATCCAGTTACATACGATGAGGTAAGAGTTGTAGACACTCAGAGAAATGGATTGAAGCAAGCTTCTCAAAAATGGAACATTCTTTTTGATGAAACAAATCAAAAGAGTTTGATTTTATCACAAATAAGAATAAACCTAGTGTATATAAAAGGGTCAGTGGGAGCGCCGTGACATTCCTAATATTATATGTTGATATACTATGGATAAAGAATGACATACTAATTCTACAATCAGTAAAGATAAAGTTGTCTAAACATTACTCCATGAATGATTTGGGAAGAGTATCTTAATTGGGGATAAAATCTATATAGATAGATTCAAGAGGATGCTCGACTTAACCCGATGAACGTATATTCATTTTATGCTAAAGTCGTTTGGTATGGCAAACTCCAAGAGTTGTCTCATGTTGATGAGCCATGGAGTGTATCTCTCTTAATAGTCCCTATAGACTCGTAAAAGAGAGTTCACATGAGTACCTATCATGTATATAATGAAATATACGAGACCTGATATTGATCAGTCATATTCTGGAGAAGTTTACTATGAGTCAGTGAAAAACATCTTAAAATACTTAACCGACACTAAGGATGTGATCATATTCATGGTGGGTCTGAATTAAAACTAGAGGGCTTAACAGACTCAAGTTTTTTCAGACAGACCAAGATGACAAAAAATCCACTTTAAGGTAAAGCGTTACCTTGAATGGTGGTGCAGTGAATTGGAAAGATTTCAAACAGTAAAGATTTGCTAGTTTAGTGATAAAGATAAAGTATATAGCTATAAATGAAGCTACAAGTTGATTGTTTGGATGAAGAGTTCATTACAGAACTAGGAATAGTTCCTAAGTCTCATCTTGGATCTAAACATGTGTTGTGGCACTTTTATTTGATTATAAGAATCATTGAAAGATAGAAAATCACTATAAAGATAGTGGACTCTCAAGAACAACATTACATATCCATTAACTAAAGCTTATCCAACAGCAGGATAATCGTCACTTAGAGAAGAAGAGTATGAGATACCGTGGCGATTGGCTTTAGTGCAAGTGGGAGATTGAAAGTAGTATGCACACAAGCCAATCATGTTTGATAATAAAGCATATACTTTGTAACAATCTTATTCATTTATTAATAAAAAGTATTAATTTATTAAAGGCTTTTAATTATCTACATGATGCTGTTTTATACTATGTGATAAACCCATAGTTTTAAGCAATGCTTTTAGAATAATGATGATGATCATTCTAATGAGATCTAAATTCTTAGAAAGCTTAAAACTAAAATAGTTTCCAGTCATTGGATTACTAAATTGGAGATTAGTGAATCCGGATAGATTGGTACATACGTTGCTTGCTCATTGGATGAGGATGGTTGATCTCATGATCATTTGTGTAGAGACACTAAAGCAAGTATGTAGGTGCTTATTAGAGAATAAGTTCAGTGAATGTGGCTCGCTAAGGAATACCTAATGGGGTTTTACTTGCCTATCAATAGGAATTCATGTAGTGATAGTAGTACAAGTGATCCTTGGACTTGAGATCATCTTAGTATCTTGTGTATGATGAGTTATACTTTAACTTATTCCTTAAGACCCTTAGGGTATATCAAAGGGTATGCTTGGGTATAATAAGTTGTACATGGAGATAATGTATGATCAATAAAGAATCTACCGCTTCTAGTAAAAGAAGAGAAATGTCCTATGTGATTCGATAATTGACAACCCAGTAGTCCTTGGCCAAGGCAGAATGAAATTAGAAAAGGAGTTTCTAATTTGCATTATTTGGAGTTGTGCATTTAAGAGTCGAAATACATATAATTAAATAAAATAAGACTTGACAGTAATTCCATGTCTTATATTTAATTGGGACATTGTATGGTGGATTGAATTTTACGGTAACTATTTACTCAAAGGTTCTTTTATGATTAATGTTGAAATCTATATTATCTGGAAAGTCGTTGATCGCTAGGGAGGCTTATCCCTATTGTAGAATAAATATTATTTATTTAAATAAATTAATAATTTAATTTATTTATTTAAATAAGATTAGAATTATTCTAATTGATTTATTAACAACCGATTTGATATGGAGAACCTAAAGGGTCACACCATAAAAGGAAGAATAATTATTTAAGAAGTTAATGACATAATCGTAATAATAAAGTTAAGTATATTTAATTTAATCTATGGTGATAGAATAAATTAAATAGCTTAATATTTATTATTTAATATTTTAGAAATATTAAATATTAATTAATAAGAGGAGTCTTATTATTATTATTACTATTATTATTATTTAATTCCTAAAGGAGTTTGGAAATTAATTAATAAAAGTACTCTCATATATCCTAATTAGATTAGGAGGCTAATTAATTAAAAGAGTTTAATTAATTATCCCTAATAAGATTAGGGAGCTTAATTAATTAAAGGAATTTAATTAATTAAAATAAAACCCCAATTAGGAGGGTTGCCCACATCTATAAATAAGAGGAGTCTTATTATGGGTGAAGGTGGTTGATGTTTTCATAGAATATGTAATTCTAATAGTTGGAGAGTACACCTTTTTTATGAGAGATAGAAAAACTAGGGTTTTGCTAAACACCCATCTTCTTGAATCTTTCTTCTTCCTTTGTGGATAACCTCTAGAGGCCAAACACTTGGGTGGCTAGCGTTGATCAAAGGAAGGAACTAAACCCGGTGGATTCAAGTTGAACACGAAAAGGATTGGAGGTGAACTTGTACCTGAGGAAGCTCAGATCTTCAAGGGTATGATTCTTATTCTTTATCTTTTCGTTTAATTAATAATTTTGCATAAAGGATGATCCGGGTATATGGTTTGTAAAATTTTAAAACTTAATTTTCCATGCTTTCGCTTATTTTGTGCAATATGATTGTGTTCATGAATATTACAAACCTAACAATTTGAAAATTTTGCAAAGTAAGCAAGTTGTTATAAAATATTCATTGTGTCGAAAAATATTCATTTGGTCGGGGAATATTCTTTTTGTCGGGGAATATTCGCATTTACCATTAATCATCATCGTGGACTCATAGCTGGAATAACTGTTAGATATAGAAAGCGACAGAAATAATTTTTTTATAAAAATAACAACAAAAATTTTACAGTTAGACTGTTGAAATACCCGATGGTAAAAGTACAGTAATACGCGTGATTGCATAATAGCACACGGTATTGATTATTGATACTTACGTGAGAAGTCACTCAGTTATACTCAATTATTGCTACAGTAATTGCTGCATAATATCTCTCATATTATTGATTCAATTATTGTCACAAAGATCATCTCGTGATAATATTTATTATTATTAAATCAATAATTGAGACGATAGAGTTATTCATATTATTATTTGCGATATTGACGATGTCTAGAAAATTCTGTCGAGGAGAGGTTTGGTCACCTAATTGTGCGCCAATAAGGAAAAATTCTTATTGGAAAGTCCCCTCTTTCCTTGGAATGATTTGGTTGTTAAATATGTTGAGTTATAATATTAATGATGAATAAGTTTGTGTTAATTAAAGATGAAATTGATATTTCTATTGTGTTGGGATTATTAGTGTTAGTAGAAATCGACATCTATTTCGACAATAATTGATGTTTGGAGGTTATATTGACCAATCGGGTAATTAATCGGATAAATGAGCAATTAATTGCTATTAATTCACATGCTTATAACTATTTATTCACATGTGTGTACTATTGATTCACATGCATGTACTATTAGGGGAGGTGGTGTAAGATTGATAATACTTGCATGACTAAATTAAAAATGGAGGTATAGATGAAGGTACTATACTGTAATTATTTTTTCACATGCATAGAACTATTGAGTCACATGATTGTACTATTGATTCATAAGATGTACTATTAGGGGAGGTGGTGCGAGTTTGATAATACTTGCAGGACTAAATTAAAAATGAAGGAAAAGATGAAGGTATTATACTATAATATTTTGAGCCCCAAAATGTGCAATTATTGAAACTATATTTTTCTATAAATAGAAGCTCATTCTTCCTTCATTCTCACCAATTCACTAAGACTCATAAGAGCAATTATAGAGAGAGAAGCTATAAAGAGAAAGAAGAAGAGAAGTCTACTACTTCACTATCCAGTATCCAGTCTTCTTCTGAGATAAGGGGTATTATTTCTTTCGTATTCGTAAGGGGTATTATTTATTTCATATTCTGAAGAGATATTATTTTTTGTATTCGTATGAATATTATTTTTGTTCAATATTCGTAAGGAATATCATTTTCGTTCAATATTCATTGTATTCGTTTAATATTCGTAAGGAATATTATTTTCGTTCAATATTCATAAGGGATGTTATTTATTTCCTATTCGTAAGGGTTATTATTTCTTACTATTCACTCGGGTACTATTCACTCAGGGTATTATTTATAAGGTACTATTCACTCGGGAGTACTATTCACGAAGTACTATTCACAAAATACTATTCATAAACTACTATTCAAGGGGTACTATTCATGAAGTACTATTCACGGGGTACTATTCACGAAGTACTATTCATAGGGTACTATTCACGAAGTACTATTCACGGGATACTATTCACGAAGTACTATTCATGGGGAACTATTCACGATGAAAAATTGATTCTTTTTTGTCCAAATTAATTTTTGATACATGAATATTATTCTTGAATTTTACTCCACAATTGGTGATCATGTTGACAATTTAAATATTCTTGAACTCTGGATAAATTGTATTATAAATATTTAATATTTATCCTTTATCTCATTTGATTGATTCTTTATATCATTGTCACAATCCTCATGCTTATATTACGTTAAAAGTCATCTTTGGCCCGTAGTGCATAGATGGACTATTGGTTATTGGTTTTACACTTGTATGTCTTTGGCCTGTAGTGCAAAGAAGAACTGTTGATTGATATCTTTGGTCGTAGTGCAAAGATGAACTTTTGAATGATAGCTTTGGCCCGTAGTGCAAAGATGGATAGATGTATGACATGATCATGACCACTAGTGATACTAACGAATATCCTTGGCCATAGTGCAGGGATAATTCGATGATGTGATTGGTAGGATCATGACCATTAGTTAACATTTGAATGTCTTTGGCCGTAGTGCACTGACAGGCAATTGATTGGTATGATCATAACCATTGGTTTTATAGTTGAATATCTTTGGCCCGTAGTGCAAAGATAGACAACTGATTGGTATGATCATTGTTATTACATTTGAATATCTTTAGACTTTGGGGCAAGGATTTTGAGTAAACGTTCTATTAAGCCTTTGTGGCAAGAAGGAACTGTTGATTCACATTATTATAAACATGAATTGTGAATTTAACTAAAATCTTTGGTGGTTCAGATGAAGACAGGTGATCAAAGTTCTCTTTATCTTGGGTATAATAAAGAACTGTTAATGGGTATTACAGGGATAAAATTGATGATAAACTTTTAAATTATAGAAGATAGTAGATATTATGCTCTACTTGACTCTTCTAATGGATTGCTTGTTCTGCTGCAGTTGTTGATTTAAAACTTGTTGTCTATTGTATTCTATCAGTTGTTATACTGTTGAAGGCTAAGGATAATTTATTCTGCATTATCTTAGTCATAATATTTCTTACTGGGCTAGTTGAGCTCACCATTTTCTTTCACTTTTCTCTTCAGGAAATGAGAATATAGCTGGGACTAGTCGGGGAATGGAGTGATGGTCCGAGATGGTGGCTATAGTAGTCCTCACTATTTTTATAAAATAGTGTGATAATAATTGTAATGAGGACTCCATTGAGTGTGGATATTGTCTAGAAGACAATATTCTTGTTTAAACTCTCAGCTATATTTTGTCATATTTTACACGACAGTTGTATAAAAGAAGTTTATAGTTGTATTATATACCATGTATTTGGTGACTCAAGATGGGTGATGTATACCTATTTTGGGGGCGTCACAACATAAGTCATGTAAAACACTGATAAAACGACGCCCAAACATAGTCCCAATCCATGCCAAAGTGTTCCATCCACGCAGCTGCAGAGTTCTAATCAAAGCAAAAGACTTTTTCTCTCCCTGTACCCCCGCCTCGGTGGGGGGTTTTGTACTTATAAGGGCCTGCCATGGCGGGGGGTGATATTGTTCTTGACTCACGTACCCCCGCCCCGACGTGGGTTTCCTTCACTAATATGCCCGCCCCGACGAGGGGTGCTTCTGCAGTTGTGCTAATTTCTTGCTTATAATGCTACTTTCTCGCCATAACGCCACCATTATACCACCATGCCATGTAATGCAATTCTAAATACAAAACAAACACAAAACAAGTAAAACTGTACAAAAATTGACAGGATCAACATTGTTTAAGTCCAAATCAGAAGCCGATTCATAGGTATAAAACCCACTCATCAAACTCCCCCAAACTTAAATCATGTTAGTCCTCCAGCACAATCACAATATGCAATGCAATGTAATGGAATGCAACTTGCCTACAAATCCAGCAATAAGACAAACTGAAATCCATTTAACTGGCCTCAGAGAAATCAAGTAAACATGATAGTACATCATATAAAAACAAATCAGTAATTTCCCCATCAATAATCAAATCTTGGACTGTTATTACTGATATAGTGCGTGTGTGCTCAACAACCACACTAACTGATATAAAATCAAATTTAACACATAATAGGACTCTTTGAAGGAACCATACAACATAAAACTCAAGAAATCCAAAAAAAAGCTAGATCCAACTAAAATCAAATAGTTACCAATTTTAAGGGTCAAAATGGGATACTTATGCTTTATTTTTCACTTACGGGGGCTTTTTGCTCTTTTTCCCGTTTTATTCTCTCTCTTTTTTATACACATGGCTGTGCAATGTCTTATTCCCTTAGGCTTTTTAATGCTACCTTAACGAGCTTTCGACCAACAATTCCCAAACCATTAAGGCCTTAGGGCGCTAGGTGTAAAGACATCTCCTCGGGCTTACTTACTCAAGTAGCAAATGCCACAAAACTAGACTAGCCACGATGTTTATTCCTATATTTTTTATACCCCAAATTTTCCCCTAAACTTAGGTCCTTGTCTAATTTCAGCCATCACTGCCTATTCATGAGTTCCTTTCATTCAAACTAGCATTATCCTTTAGAGTTCCATTATGTATCAATTTAGACTTAATTAGTCAACAAAGCTGTTCTTACTGTGCTAACCTTATTATACCAGTTTCAAACAGAAAAATATTCAATTCATAACAGAAAATCACATCAAAGCCCTAATAGTCAATACTAAACTTGTCTACTCAATCCCAATCTCATCATTAGCCAAAATAGACTTTAACTATCTTAATAGCTGGAAACATGCAAGATGAACTAAATGCTATGTAAACATCACAAACATAAACTAATATTTTTGGGATTTTTCATTTTTAATATTTGTAGAATAACAGAACAAGAAACTGAATACAATATAAACTATTCTAAATACTACACTACTATGCAATTATACTACATGAATGCATACATAATTAACCTAAACTAAACATGAAAACATATGCAAATTAAATAAATAACATAAACATGAAACTAAAACATGAACAAATAACTATACTAAACTCCCCCAAACTTAGTAGTTACAATGCCCTCATTGTAAGAATATAGCAGTAAGCACAAGAGGACTTCTATGTAATCAACTAAGCGTGAGGTGATGGTGGCGATGGTGGTAACGGTGGTCGTGGAACAAAAACTCGGCGCTCCTCTGTATCTGAATTTAATGGTGGGTATTGTGGCATAGACTCTGGCATCTGGTACTGAAACTGAGTGGTAGCGATTGGATTTAAACTTTGTAAGGACGCGTTTAATGAGGCAAAGGACCTATTCATAGCATTGAACATATGGTCTTGCCTAGCCGCCAATTGGGTCATCTTTCTATTCACATCTTTGTCTCTTTTATCCATTTGTCACTGAAGACTGTGGAACTAAGAACTGAACATGAACATACCCATCCTTCTACTTCCCTCAGTCTCCTGCTCTCCGGTCATCTCATCTTCTCGGAACTCATCATCCTCTGAGGTGTCCTCATCATATTCTTCTTCCTTAAAAGCCTTAGGGAATATAAAACCGACACCTTATGGATGAGATTCCCTCCAGGCCAAAAAGTGTATCGTGTAATCATTCTAGAGTTTAATAGCTAGAGAGGCTGCTGTATAGGCTCATCCCCTGACCAATGTATACCTGCCTGCCTGCACAACCCATATATGAGGGATGGGTGTCATTCTGTCGGAGAATGGCCCTCTCAGATAGCACCGGATTAAGAAACTTCTGATCGAGCCAATGTTTATAACAAATTCCTTCACAATTGCATACAGTAGCATCACTTTTTTCCTTATTATAGAAACGCATACCAGATCTTACCATAGCGGCTCAAGTCCTTGCTCTTGAAGATAGTGCCACCCTTCTTTCCTTTAACCTAAACTGTGCCCGGTTTAGATATCTCAGTCAAAATTTGGTCATAGTCAAGATTGCTGTCGCATAACTGAGCATACTGGCATGTGGCAGGGGCTCGCAGACTGTAATACTTGTTTATGTCTTCTGGACTGAACGACACTTGTTTACCCATCATAAATACCCTGTATGGTGCCCTATCCTCAACAATGGTGTAGAATTCTTTCACCACATTCACTACGGCTGGGTCAGGATCATCTGTGAGCATCTCTCAGCCCTGCTCATGTATTTGTCGATGCATCTGTGATGAGTGGGTTGTATACCTATGAATCGACCTCTAATTTGAGCTTAAACTATGTTAATTCTTTATTTTTATGTTTCGTTTTACTTATTTAGTGTTGTTTTGTGTTTAGGTGTGGTGGCATGACATTTTGGACTTAAAAGGTGGATTCATGGAAAAACATGGCAAGATCAGGAGCTTAAATTAGACAAAATCAGAATGGATGCCCGCTGGGGCGGACTTATTACACGCAAAACCCCCGCCGGGGCAGAGGTACTAAGAAATTAACAGAAGGCTAGCCCGCTGGGGCGGGTATTTAGAGAGCAAAACCCCAGCCGGGCCGGGGGGTACGGGAAAGCTCAGACTCCTGTTTCTTTTGAACTATTGCAGAAGCGTGAAGGGGAGAGGTTGGCTTGGTCTGGAACTGTGTGATTGGCATCAAATTAAGTCAGAATTAATTAACATTCTTTGGAGCCCTAATTGGAGCAAAAGCATTGGAGGGAAGATTGAAGGTTTTAAGTCACGAGAATTTCAAGATTGGAGATAAAGAGAAGGGTGGTTTTACATTCATCTTACTTATTTATTTCAATAATTGTAATTGGGATGATGATTTCTTTGATTATTTTAGTTTTTAATTCATCTATGATGAACTAATTTACTTATTAGGCTTATGACGAATCTTTGGGTTGAACGGTGATTATGTAATCTTTAATTTCATTTTAATAATCTATCTTTAAGTTTATCTATATTGATTTGTGCTTGAATCTATGAATTGCTTGATCACCAATTCTATGTGAACTTGTATGGATTCGAGAGAGGAAATATGAGTCTAGACCTAGTCATTATAGCATGTGTTCTTGAATTCTGTGATTGAATGGAATCTTGATGAATGTTAGGGTAGAGATATGCCTAGTATCGCATGTAGTCGGATAGAGAACTTGAACTTAAACCTTCTTTGATTGTAATTCACATAGAGATATAGTGAATTAGTTAATTAAGGTGTTTAGCTTAATTCTATCTAATTTTTGGATTTAAGTTAATACGTTATTAGTGCATCGAGAGATGGCTAGTTCTACTTGAGTGTTCTTGATTAATAAACTGGGATAATGCATTAAACTAGAATAAGGTATACTAATCAGAGTGATACTTAGAGTGAAGTTGTAAGCCTAATTCTCCAATATTTGTTTAAAATTATAGTTTTTAAGTTTGTTGATTGTTTGGTATTCTCAGTATTTTTAATATTTTCAGTTTTTATAGTTATAATTCTTAAACTAGATAGTTTAATAAAATTTAGATTAATATAAGTCTGGTAATTGTGAGGGTTAATATCTTACTAAATCTCTGTGGGAACGATACTCGACTTATAATTATATTACTTGTTGACCACGTGCACTTCCGTGTGAGCGTAATTGGATTTTACAGCCAACAAGTTTTTGGCGCCGTTGTCGGGGAACTTAGTATAGATTTTAATATTTTGCATTATCAGTTTAATTAGTTCAGTTTTACTTAAACACTTTTTCTTTTGTTTTGTTCTTTCTATTTTAGGTTCTCGAAGTTGGTTTATGCAAACTCGGTCCAAAAACCCAGACTTGTTTCCTTTTGAGGACGATATTGAGAAAGGCTAAGTAAGTGGATTAAAGACATAAGGGAAAACTTTGAGAATTCTAAAAAAGAAAAAATAATGGCTGCCGAAGACCAGAAAGCGTTGAGGGATTTTGCTACACCTAAGGTGATTGATCTTCAGTCAAGTATCACTAACGATTGCTGCAATACGTTTGAAATCAAGCCTAGGACTATTCAGATGATCCAAAACTTAGTTCAGTTTGGGGGACTTGAAAATGATGATCCGAATGAACACCTAGTCAGCTTTTTGGAGATATGTAACACTTTCAAATACAATGGGGTGTCCGATGACGCAGTCAGACTTCGCTTGTTCCCATTTACCCTTCGGGACAAGGTGAAGAGTTTGTTACATTCTCTACCGCCAGGATCGGTCACTACTTGGGATGATCTTGCTCAGAAATTTTTGGCTAAATTCTTTCCACCAGCCAAAATTGCAAAGATGAGGAATGACATCACTATGTTTGAACAGCAACATGGGGAGTCTTTATATGAGGCATGGGAACGATACAAGGAAGTACTCAGAAAGTTCCCTCATCACGGACTACCAAAGTGGTTGCAGAAGAATACGTTTTATTACGGATTGAGTGGGAATCTCAGGACAAGTATAGATGCAGCTTCGGGTGGAGCGTTCATGGCCAAAAGTTATATGGAAGCATATGAGTTTATAGAAACTATGGCAACTAATAACTACCAGTGGCCTACCGCAAGATTAACATAACCTAAGGCAGCTGGGGTATTAGAGGTAGATGGAATAACAGCACTGGCGGCACAAATTTCAGCCTTATAGAAGAAAATGGATGCTTTGACTAGTGCATAACCACAACATGTGGCGTATGTTTGTGAGTTATGTGCAGGCGAACATCCTACGGAGTATTGTGCCATAAATCCAGCATCGGTTCAGTTTGTGGGTAGCTACAATAGAATCTGCCAAACATGTATCAAAATGCCTATAATCCGGGGAATAGGAACCATCCTAACTTTTCATGGAGTAACAATCAAAATCAGCAGGCTCCATGACCTTCTTATCCCCCGGGGTTCCAAAATCAGCAGCAACAAATAGCTTCACATCAAGAAAAGAAAACAGATTTAGAAGAGCTTTTGTTGAAATTCATATCGGGAAATGAAGCGGCAATGAAATCACAAGCAGTGGCCATTAGAAATTTGGAAAATCAGATGGGACAATTGGCCTTAGCATTAAATAATAGACCACAAGGAACTCTGCCTAGTGACATAGAAAAGAATCTGAAGGGAAATCAAGAACAGTGTCAAGCAATCACTTTGAGGAGCGGAAAACATGTAAATGGGAAAATTATAGAAAATTCAGTTAAAAAGGATGTCAAAGTTGATGAGAACAAAGTGGTTAAAGAGAAATAGGGTGAGGAGAAGCAAGAGGAACATACAAAGTCAATTGATAAGCCAGTTGTGTATCCTCTACTGCCGTTTCAGCAGAGGGTCCAAAAATAGAAATTAGATAAGCAATTCGCTAAATTTTTGGAAGTTTTCAAGAAACTCCAAATAAATATTCTGTTTGCAGAAGCCCTAGAGCAGATGCCTAGTTATGCCAAATTTATGAATGGTATTTTCTCTAGGAAGAAAAAGTTAGAAGATTTTGAAACTGTAGCATTGACAGAGGAGTGTAGTGTAATGCTACAAAGGAGGTTACCGCCAAAGTTGAAAGATCCGGGGTGTTTCACTATTTCGTGCACAATTGGAAACATGGCATTCCAAAAGTGTTTATATGATTTGGGGGCAAGTTTAAACCTCATGCCATTATCCGTATATACTAAATTGGGTTTACCAGTACCAAGGCCCACGAACATATCGCTGCAGTTAGCAGATAGATCGGTAACTTATCCGAGAGGCATTATGGAGGATATTTTGGTCAAGGTAGACAAATTCATATTTCCAGCAGATTTTATAATTTTGGATTATGAGGAAGACAAGAACATCCCAATCATCTTAGGGAGACCATTCTTGGCTATGGGCAGGACTATCATCTATGTGCAAAAAGGTGAATTAACTATGAGGGTTCAAGATCAAGAAGTTACATTCAACATATTTAAAGCCATGAAGTTCCCTAAGAATGAAGAGGAGTGTTTCCAGGTGGATATCATCGACCAGATAGTGAATGAAGATTTGGTCAATGATCCATTGGAGACTACACTATTGGGGGATGAAGATTTAGATGATCCAAAATTCGTGGATTATTTGCACATGTTGGATGCTTTTCCTAGAGTAAATAGATTCAAAGTTTCATTTGAGCCATTACACACAGAGGAAACAGCTTCAGCTCGGATGAAGCCTTCACTTGAGGAGCCACCCACTCTTGAACTCAAACCACTTCCTAAACACCTCAGGTATGCTTATTTGGGTGATTTAAATACTTTACCTGTTATTATTGCATCTGCACTTAACGAATTACAGGAATGTAAGTTGCTGAGGATCTTAAGAGAATACAAGTTTGCAATAGGCTGGACAATTTCCGATAGAAAGGGGATCAGCCCCTCCTTTTTCATGCACAAGATTCTAATGGAAGAGGATGCGAAGCTAATAGTGGAGCAGCAGAGATGGCTCAATCCAATCATGAAAGAAGTGGTGAAGAAAGAAATACTAAAGTGGTTGGATGCGGGAATTATATACCCAATTTCAGATAGTGCATGGGTCAGCCCAGTACAGTGTGTGCCGAAAAAGGGTTGAATGATGGTGGTTTAAAATGAAGATAATGAGTTAATTCCGATAAGGACAATGACCAGAGGGTGTGCATGGACTACAGAAAGCTAAATAAGGTAACCCAGAAGGATCACTTTCCGCTACCCTTCATTGATCAGATGTTGGACCGACTAGCTGGACATGAGTACTACTACTTACTGGATGGATACTCGGGTTACAACCAAATTGCAATAGCTCCCGAATATGGCACCTTTGCATTTAGAAGGATGTCATTTGGCCTATGTAATGCACCTGTGACATTCCAAAGATGCATGATGGCAATCTTCTCAGACATGGTAGAAAAAGAGGTAGAAGTTTTCATGGATGACTTTTCAGTCTATGGAAACAATTTCGATAAGTGTCTGGAAAATTTGGTCATGGTGTTAAAGAGGAGTGTGGAAATAAATTTGGTACTCAACTGGGAGAAATGCCACTTTATGGTTGAAGAAGGGATAATTCTTGGGCATAAAGTTTCTGCTAGAGGTTTGGAGGTTGACAAGGCAAAGTTGGAAATGATTGAGAATCTTCCA
Organism: Panax ginseng; assembly: GCA_020205605.1. NCBI lineage: Eukaryota > Viridiplantae > Streptophyta > Magnoliopsida > Apiales > Araliaceae > Panax > Panax ginseng. Next base: position 112,837,839 of record CM035128.1, on the reverse strand, counting down.
CTGCTGAATTTAGTAAAAGGAATCTGTATTTTCCTAGGACATGCGGGATTCTACCGAAGGTTTATTAAAGATTTCTCTAAGATTGCAAAACCATTATGCAGTCTTTTAGAGAAAGATTCAGTTTTCAAGTTTGATGAGGATTATAAGTTAGCATTTGAGTAATTAAAGAAAAAATTGACTACAGCTCCAGTGATCGTTGCACCGAATTGGAATATGCCTTTTGAGTTAATGTGCGATGCAAGCGACTATGCGGTAGGAGCTGTTTTGGGTCAACGCCGAGAGAAGATATTCTACGCCATATATTATGTAAGTAAGACCTTTACGAATGCATAAATGAACTACACAACTACAGAAAGGGAGTTACTTGCAGTAGTATATTCCTTTGACAAATTTCAGGCATATTTGATTGGGAAAAAGGTGGTGGTTTATACGGATCACTCGACAATTCGCTATTTGATTTCGAAGAAGGATGCTAAGCCTCGACTTATCAGATAGATCCTCCACCTACAGGAATTTGATTTGGAAATAAAAGATAGAAATGGGACAGAGAATCAAGTTGTAGATCATCTTTCAAGGTTAGAAAATATGGACAAAGACGGGGCAAATGTGTTTAATCAACGAGTCATTTCTGGATGAGCAGCTGTTTGGAGTCAATACAAAATTTCCATGGTATGCAGATTTTGCCAACTATTTGGTGAGCAAAGTCTTTCCCCCTGATTTGATAAGTCAGCAAAAGAAGAAGTTCCTACATGACCTCAAGTGGTACATGTGGGACGAGCCGTATCTATTCAAACAATGCGCAGATTAAATGATTCGTTGATGCGTGTCATACAATGAAGTAAAGAATATATTGCATGAGTGTCATTCGTTTGCATACGGGGGACATTATGGAAGTGAGAGAACAACAACCAAAGTTCTTCAAGCAGGGTTCTATTGACCTACAATATTTAAGGATGCCCACAAGTTCGTGAAAAGCTGTGACAGATGTCAAAGGGTGGGTAATATATCAAAGCGGAATGAGATGCCACTACAAACTATCATGGAAGTGGAAATTTTTGACGTATGGGGAATGGATTTTATGGGACTGTCGATGTCGGGATTTTTATTTGTCCCTTTTCTGTTCTTGTTCTTTGGTGTTCTCATATTATGTGAGATTTGTTTGAAAAAACAAGTGAAAAAGGTCCGACACGATTTGACTGTAAGAGTCACCAGTTGGTGTTTTTAACTGGTTGCACCAACGCAACCGAGAAAAGGTTTGCACATTGACCCAGTGATGTGACACTGCTAAATGGGTCTGTGAAACCGAGATTCATTTGGGTTCGGGGGCTTGATTATGCGGAGGGAAGGTGTTAGGCACCCCCCGACATCCGTGTTACCACGGTGACCGCCACTTTTCAAGAAACTATTATATGAATGTGTGTGTGTGTGTGTGTGTGTGTGGATCAATGTGCTATTATTTAGAAGTAGTGCGAGTCCTCATTCACACTTATATACAAAGGGTGTGAATTTATATGAAAATTTCAGTTTTAAACATGATATAGCAGTGAAGTTTTGTAAAAGAGGTTTTTCAAACCCTATGCTCAATAGTAATCGAGACCTTTTCATACTTCCATTTTATTATTAAATGTTTGGCTTGATTGCTTTTATTTTCGAGATGCGAAGCATCTTCGAGAAAATAATATATAGCAGTGCCAAACTCCTCATGGGCATGAAAGCCATCTAAGGAAATTCAAACACCGTAAATAATTTACAAGCTGCTTACAGCTAAAAATGTCCATCACGGGAACCAAATCTAGATTCAGTGGACTGAATCTGTGATCACATGATTCATAGGCTCACATGATGCTGCAGTTTATATAAAAAGTAGTAAGCAGTTATATATATAAAAGCTATAAATATATATATACAGATATGATCAACCACCACGAAACACCTCTATGGGGGATCAGAAATGTAAATATATAAAAGCGGTAAATATATATAGAGAGATATGATCAACCACCATGAAGCACCTCAATGGGGGATTAGAAATGTAAATAAAGCAATAAATGCGATCAACCGCCATGAAGTAAACTAAAGGCAGGACTAAATGTAAATAAAGTAGTAAAACGATCAACCGCCACGAAGTAAACTCCAAGCGGGACGGAATGTAAATAAAGCAGTAAAAAGCCACGAAGTAAACTCTAGGCCTGACATAAATGTAAATATATATATATATATATAAAAAAGTGGTAAATGCACATGATGTTTCTCAATCCCGACTCGGTTTATCATTTCAGCGATTTGTTGTTATATATATATATATATATATATATATAAAAGCAATAACGCACTTGAGATATAAAATCCAGCTCATCTGACATAATCAAACAACAAATATATATATATATATATATATATATATATATATAAAGCAAGTAAAAGCTCCAGACATAAGTCTAGGCTCAATCGAGGCATAACTCGATAATGTTAGTCCATATATATAAATATATACATATATAAGTATATATATACAGACAAAAAATAAAAACCATAGACCAAAGTCCGGGCATACACACACAACACGACTCTCAATGTGAAGAATAATGTGTGCAAAGATGAAGAGAAAGGCTTTATAGTGTGTAAGAAGGCTTATAGTGGGCTGCCAAAGAAGACTTCTATGACTTTAAGTAGATGAACACTCAGCTCCCGCTGGTAAAAATATAGCTATATTTGAGCTAACAGGTGTTTAAAATGAGAAAGCACTCAATATGGGGTGTGTACAGAGCAAATTTAACAGGGTTTCCTCATCTTTTTTCTTACTATGGCCACCCCAAGCTCTATATTTATAGAGATGGTGGCCGCAGGTGTACCTATGGTAGCCACAGATGCACCTGCGGCTGCCCGGGGTGCCTTGGGCTCTGCGGATCCCGCCATCTCGAAGTACGTGCACTGTGATATCTGCTCGAACTTGCAGAACTTCAATCCGAGCATCCGATTGAGGTGTACAAGACCTTTTTTGGACTGCCGTTGTCGAGAGTTACGCAAAGACATGAGATTAGAGGTTATACGAAGTCAGGAAGAGGGAACCATGCCCATGATCTTCAAGCTTCAAATTCTATCCGGTGTGTTACCCTGCATAATAGTCACTCGAGATTGGAACTCCTTGGCTCTTGTGGGACATTGTTGTGTAGAAATGAATGTATGAGATGTTAAGACGGTGCAATATGGGGTTGAGGTGGCAAGAAGACAATTTTGCCCCTCACCGGGGTTATCCCCGGTTTGGGTTGATAAAGTAGACATTGCTCAGGGTTATCTCTGAGATTGGAATGCTGCGAGTGTTTGAATTCCTCAAGGTCATCTTTAAGTGTGCTTGTCTTCCCGGTGTTATCTCCAGGTCTTTGAAATGAGTGCCTCGACGGGAGTTTCGAGGTTGATGTTGATTGTATGCATTTGAACAAACATTTCCAGAGTTATCGCCGGAACTGCAACGACATTCCTTGGGATTATCTCCAAGGATGAAACTCGGGGTTATCTCCGAGGTTGGAATTGATACTCCTGGTGTGTGTTCCGGGGTTGAGACTGAACTTCCAGTGGTATCTAGAATGTATATGAGCTATCTTCCAGGGTTATCTCTAAAAGATGAATCTGTCCTCCTGTAATGTTAGTAACAGGTGTGCAAAAAAAATTGAGTGTCTATAGATTCCCCTCTTTATTATATTCATGCAATTCAAGGTATGGATAGGATAAAGAATCCTAGACACTTGAAATGCAACAAGATAAACATGATGCCATGTGTAGCATCGTGATGCAAATGTATGATGTATGTGTTTTGTTAGATTATTTTCCAACATGATGGGCTGATTGCCGGTTCCCTGTTAATCCTACCGGGGATGACAATCAGTGATGTCTTGGATGTGTGATCCAAGTCTTCCAGGATGTTGATGTTGGGGTTATCACCAAAGTCCTGAATCCTTGAATAGACTTTACTCTGAAGATGTACCTCTCATGTGCAAGAGATCTATGGGGATAGAGCTTTGTCTGTTTGAGGATGTGTATAACATATTTCATCATCAATCCTCTTCGATGAGGATGGTCTTCTACTCAGTGTCACCAAAGATATACCACGGTCTCCGCCGGAGTTATCGGCAACAAGATGTATGTATTGTCGTTCGCCGACCTTCGTCGATGTGTGTATCACCGGGTAGATCCTTGTTGGGCAAACTGTTAAGGCTGCTTGACCTTCATTGATGTGTGTATCAACGGATAGATCACTGTTTGGTGAACTGTCAAGGTTGCTTAACCTTCGTTGATGTGTGTATCAGCGGATAGATACACGTTGTAACCCCCGCTGGGGATACGTAGATATGGGTACCAGTCATCGAATAGTTTCTGATGCTTTGATGGGTTTACTTGCCATCGGCTGAGATGATGTCAAGGTTGCTTGACCTTCATTAACATGTACATTAATGGATGAGAATGCGTTGTAACCCCCGTCGAGGATTCATTCATGGACGAAGAATGCATTGTAACCCCCACCGGGGATTCTTTTCAATGAATGAAATCTGCGTTAATCTCTGGCCGGGGATTTTTTTTAGGTTACGACCACAGTAATTGGCGACATCGGACTGTGGTGAGGCATTGCTTAAGTATGATTTGCAAAAGCTGAGATCATCGGCATAGTATACCTTGTATTTAGGCGAATACCAATGAGTGATATGAAAAGCCATAATTTAACTTGTGACAACAAGGACTCCTGGCTATTCCGCTCAGTCATGTAGCATTTTTATTCCCGATTTGGGATTTTTAGCTTGTGAGACCTCCTTTGCAACTCGAATCGAATCAATTTGGAGGGTGGGACCCATGTAAGGGTCTGTCGCAGTGGACTCATGACAACCGTGAGTATGAAAAGGCTGCAGGTTACTTTCATAAGTCATTTTCAAGTTGCAGCGCGAAGGAAATCAGAGAGCTCTTCTTCAGATCTGCTGAGTTCAGGCGACTTTTTGCAAATTCTGCCACCGTACAAGTGTTCTACATTGTCCTGGTAACGCATGCATGTATTCTTTTCTAGTTTTTATCTGTTGGAAAATAACTTATCATGTGAAATGCATCTAAACACATAGTAGTGCACATGAATGCTTATATGACTTGATAAAAAATATTCAACATAGTAAATGTTAGTATTAAACCATGCTGAACATAATGATGTGAAAAAATTTGACTTTTGAAATAATCAAATCGACATCTTTTACTGTCATTTCTTATCCTATTTGAGGACAAATGAGTAAAGGTGGAAAGGCAAAATAATCTCGGTAATTAGATTACACTTACTGATTTTTACTATGATGTATTAATGCATGTAGTATGTATATGACTATGGGTAGGTGTGCTACTGAATGGCCACCTATTCATGCCTATGTGCATGTGGATAGTCCTATTTACAAAGGGAGTCACTACGACAAAAGTTTTCCAAAATGTAGGCGTTGGGTAATCATGCATTTTTAACTATACTGTAGACGTATGTTAAAATAATGCATGCATGCATGTAGTCATAAAAATGCATTTTGAAAAGTTCCAGATAAGAATTTACCACACCCTTTTTGAGGTGATTTGGAGACTTTTTGTCCAAATATATGGATCCGGATCAGCCGAGTAGTTCCCGCAAGACCACTTCTGGTGTACGGTGAAGGGCTTCTGAAGTGCCTCGACCCCGTTCTGTTAGACAGCCTCGTTGTTTGGTGGAGGCGGTGATACGTCCAGTCCATGTTGATGTACCAGACGTCGAGGATGATGAGGATGATGTTTCGGTTGTGGACCCCACTCCTGCTACATCTGTTCCCCGTAGGAATTTGCCAGACATTCAGGTAGTGAACCCAGAACTTCTGGGCGATTTGAGTCGACACCCTTCAGTTTACCTACACGCAAATGAGGTATAAAGTTAGATCTTAATCTTCTTCATTTCCTATTGATGAGGAGTAAAGGATTCTGATGTTGATCTGCATTTGATGTAGGTTCCCGACTTTACACAGCCTCGAGGGAACTGGTTCAGCATCTACTCTATCTATCAGGCTCTTCATGATGACTATAGAGCGATTATACACGGTTGGGGATTCAGGGCATTCTTTTCCATCCTTCCCCGCTGTTGTCCCTGGGGTTACCTTGGGGCATTGTCTGAACGCTGGTTTCACCAGACTCAGTCACTCCATTTGCTGGATTATGAGGTCATAATGATGTCGATGGATTGGCAGTTTATCACAAGTATGGAGTTTGTAGGGGCACTAGTGCCTTGTACGGCGGATATTACCCCTACTGCCATCAGATCCTTGCTAGGAGTTCCAGACGAGGCGCTCAAGGGCATGACTGTACGTGCGGGTCTTTTGAGCATAGATGCTATGAGCGGGCTGTTGAGTGATCCCATACCCGATGATGTGAGAGTCAGGGATTGCATTCTTCGGCGATTATTCCTGATGATCATTAGGGGCTGCTTCATAGCAGATAACTCTTCTACGGTGTCTTTCGCTTTGATCAGCGCCACTCGACACGTGGACCATATTGGAGATTATGATTGGGGTTCCTACACCTTTGCCTATTTCCTCAGGGGAATGCGCATGCGCTCGCAGGGCTTGACCGAGGCTTAGCTAGGATTCTACCCGTTTCTGCTGGTGAGTATTTCTCTTATCTTTTCCCATGTACAGGTTAAGAGTATTGACTGACAGCAGATGTTTGCCTTTGTGTTGGCAGTTTTGGGCCTATGAGAGGCTCCCATGTTTACGTTCGGTGAGTGTGTTAGGATTTGATACATACCCACGAGGACGGCAATGGCATCATTCCATACTGGCGGAGGTCCCTGTAGCTGAGGGTTTTACTCATTGTCGCCTACAGCTGGAGTTGTTGACATCTGATGTCATCACATGGATTCCCTATTCAGGGGAGCATTTGAGCATTGGATTTGAGGATGGGTACCCGACTGGTGTCGAGCATATGATTTCCACTCGTAGGATTCCTCTATTCACAGATGGAGGATGGGAGCTCTACTTAGGAGAGCATGCTATCAGGAGCACCACAGGAGAGATTTGTATACCGATCTTGCCTCTTGCCAGACGTTATTGGCCTGTTCCGCAGTCACCCGTCATTGATATCCCATTGTTGGGTGTTGACGGTTTTACATTATCAGAGGGCCCCTACACTCATGAGATATTCCAGCATTGGTGGTTCCCTCGTACCATTGGAGCCCAGACCTGCGCCACTCAGTTCATGGGGGATATGGTTCCAAGATCTGTGATGATGACGGATTGGCTAGCCTGTGTCAGATATCCGACTCATTTAACACAGATTGACAGTTTGACCCGGTAGTTGGACCGGGCACATTTCTTTATCCGACACTTGGGTAGAGATCCTTCAGAGGCAGATACTTTTGATCCTTCCAGCTCTAGCGCTGGACCCTCAGGTGACCCATATACTTTTGCTGGTGCAGATCCTCCCTTGTATAGGATTGACATCCTTGTGGATAGAGATCCAGTGACTCAGGAGGAGTTACATCAGGTGGACAGGATTGATGATGTAGATATTGACACCATTGTCTTCTTCTGATGTATATTCTCATTATCTCTTTTGATAGGCCTCTGTTAGACATTGGGTAGCTTTGCCCCATTCTCGCTATATCTTTTGATAGGCCTCTGTTAGTTGTAAGGCAGTTTTGCCCCATTTCCTTCCGTATTTTTTAGTCAGACAGAGATGTATTAGATGATGATATACTTAGGAATGTATGTACAGTTTTCCATTCCCTATATCATATTGCCATCTATTCTTTATCATGCATGTATTATGTTATTCTTATGTATGTATATCCAGAGATATTCAGCATTGACCCCTAGATAATCGGTTGCTAGTTTCGTATATAACTTCACTCTCTGAAGGAATTGTTTAGCCCAGCTCCCATATGTCAACCATCAAAGGTTACGATTGTACCATAACCTAACTTATCTTAACTTATACAAACTATTAAACTATAACGATCGTTAAGTCAGTCTCTTATTCCTTATGGCTTTCTGGTAACTAAAAGCCATACCTCAGGATTTATTCTTTATTCTCCAAGTCATACATCTTTTGTATACTCAAAGCGATCATTCAATTTAATCATTAACTTGGCTTCGTTACATTATGCGTACTTGTCTTTAATTCAGCTTCTTCACCATTCATGGTTTAATCATTGGTCTTCATTATCTTACGGTCAAACTATACACGGGGTGTAGGTTCAGCCCGTTTAATATTTGTGTACACTCAACCTTCACGTCGGTTAAAGTGTTTAACGCTTACATTTCATTCTAACATTCTCATCCGACTCACATTCGGCTTTCGTTAATCTTCTTATCATTCGCTACGGCTTTCTTAATACCATTCATTATTCTTCCTTAATGTTGAAGCCATACAGTTTGGGTATGCTAAGACCGGTCATTCAACGCAACTACGTTGCATTCACAACGTCTATACGCTTCACACTTATCTCTCATTACCACAACATAACATCGAAATGTTATTCATTACCCTCGTTAATCAACGTCTAAGGAATCACCATCATAGCAATCCCTCATGTTTGTTTATCGCAACTATGGTCCCTGAATATCGGTTCTGTAACCCGCGTTCACATTCTTTTAATCTCGTTTAATCTTTCCGTTCAACCTTTATTAAAGGTTTAAAACACTTGATTAAATGTTACATTAGTTGAACATTATGTTCTTTATCTTTCCTTACGTTTCCCCCAAGAGCTGAGCAATTAAAAGCTCTTCTCTGGCTTTTTCCCTAAACTAGAGCTGCGGCGCCACTCTCCCTTCTATCTCTCACACCGCGGTGCAAGTTTGTAGTACCCGGATCCTTGGTCTGGCGCTACAGCACCACCTTACAAGGCATGGCTGGAGCCGCGGCGCCAAGCCCTAACCCTAAAAAATTTCTCTAAGTGTTAAATCCAATTTGAGACGCTTACTTCTCGCTTTAATAACTTATTCATTATAACTTGGAATGAGGTCATTCTAAAGCCATTCTCTTCCTTATCTTATTTACTTCAATCCCCTTTGGATAGAACTTCATTCTGAATCCAGTAACGTGCCATTCAATTGGCTTAATCTTCACCCTTTATTCGTTTTATGTTTTTAACGCTCTTTGTTTGTTCGTCCATAATTCGGTCATCCGAACTCAAAATTTGTTCGTTCTTGATTCCACGACACACATTTCTTATGTTCTCTTACATTATTATGAAACCATACACGTTTGGGTTCATTTACTAACTTTCAAATTCTCGTTCGTCTCTTACGAAATTTTTGCCATAACTTCGTTATAGCTCAGTTTTAATCCATTCTTTATGAATGTTTCTACCGTTCCTAACCAAGCAATAAGAATCTAACTTACACACGATGGTTTTAAAGTTGTCCATCAACAACAATTATCCTACGATGGTTTTATATTTGTCCAACAACAACGTTCTTCGTGTTCTTCGCGTGTTCTTCGTGGTCTTCGTTCGTTCTTCATTTTTAATCGATATTTTGGATTATGATTTCACTTTTTCTTGGAATTTAATGTTATAGAACACCATTCCTTACTTATTTCACCTACTCATTCATATAATCCACTCAGATCGTTCTAATTCATTACAAATCTTACACTTCCTTAAGAAATTTATAAACTAAACTTTTAATTCTTATTTTTTTGTTTTCTTATCATCCTTTACTTTCTATTCTCGTTAAGCTATGTTTTTAACATATAAAACTTAAGAAAAATTTATAGAAGACTAGGTGTTAGATTACCTTTCTTCTTTAATCTCCTTCTGTCGGACAAAGTTTGCTCACGAGCCAACTTTTCCTCCTCCTTTTCCTCTTTTTTCTCCCATCCAAAATCTCTCTTTCTCTCAAATGTTGTAGGATTTTCAAAATCCTAAACAAATGATTTAAGCTTCCTATTTATTGAAAACTAAGGCTAGGGGTATTTTAGTCATTTCTCCCCCCAAACCTCCTTACTATTCATGACTTAAGCACTAAGTTTACTTACTCCTTAAGTTTACTTAGCCCTTAAGTTTACTATTTCCACCTCCTTAGTTAACCTCCTTACTATTCACAAAACTTAGCCTGTAAGTTTTGTGGTTCCGTCTTTCGGGTTTCGTCCGACAGTTTTAAAAACTGTGATTCTCAGAATCCAAATATTTTTGAATATTTCGTCTTTCCTTTACCAATTAACTTTTACGTATTCTTCGGATTTCTAAAAAACTGAAAAACAATTTTTGGTGTCAAGCATTTTCCTTCACGTTTTCCCCTAATGTAGCTAAACGAATGAAAAGTACATAACAATACTTTTTATCATTTTTATTTCGTCCGATTTCTGCACGTTTTTCAAGAAAAACTTTTATCGGCTTACTTAACTTTTCACGACATATTATCGTTAAATCCTTTGATGGAATGTCATTTCAACATACCGAACTCTCGGAACGGCTTAGGTTATTCAAACCCTAACCCTTAGGTTTCGGCGGGTGAATAATGCCTATTTCGTCTTTTTCCCCGAAAATATTTTTTTCCTGGAAAAAATTTATTTTTGTCTTGAAAATTCTTACTGCTCAGCCTAGCTCGTGAGCTGTAATCCTCCAAACTTATAATCATCCTAGGTTCTAGAACGATTAATAAACACATAGCACAAAATATTATTAATAAAATTTCATTTTATTAATAACTAATTCTTTAAATCTTAAATTCTGGACAATCCGAATTTTCGGGTTGTCACATTCTTCCTCCCTTATAAAAATTCCGTCCTCAGAATTTCTTAAAACCACACCCATACCCAGGTCATCACATTCACCCCTTCTTCACAGAATTTCGTCCTCAAAATTTTAGCCTACCCTTCTTCTCAACTTCTCTTCAAAGAAGTTCTTATCTTTCAAACATTCTCTCACCTTCATAACTTATCAAGAATTATGAAGTAGAATGAACAACGAGGAATATAAGAATCCCCTTAAAATATTTCATACTTTTGTTGAGGGGTTAAATTGACCATGAACTCTTACTAAGTTTAACAGCATGACGCCGTAACCTTTCTTTCCACGGTCAGTTTACAATCACCAAGAAGGTAAACTACCTCTTTCATACGTAGGTGATCAACCCATTGTATAACCCCATTTCAGGGTGTGTTCACCTCAGACTTAATCATTAGATTTCGCACTAAAACAATTTGGATTGGCACAACTTTTTCAAAGAAAGCTTGATTTTCTTTTAAACATTACATACTATTCGTCTTAGCCAAATCAAGTAGCTTAGACCATATCAATAAATTGGATATCAACTTGAAACATTCGTCTAGTCAACTCAATTGACATCAAATACTTCTTTAAATTCTTTTTCAATTCATCAAAACGTTTTATGACGTCATGATACTGTAATTTTCACGGTACGTTGAGGACTTCATCAGTTTGGGACTTTGTCATTATACATCATACCATAGCGGGTTGTTGATCCTAAGATCACATCCAACACTAGGTTTAATTGCATTAATAACTCCATCCTTTTACCATCCTTGCATCAAATGTCCGGTTGATATAAAATTCATTTTGATATTTCAAATCAATTTCTGTCTAGCCGAAATAATTAGCATAGACATACCAAGAATAGTTCTTTTAAAAATCTATTGGTTCCAAAAGTTGAACCAATTCTTTCCTTTTTCAAACGCACACATAAGCACAATTTCAATAAACTTCAGAATCTAGCATAGCTAGATGACTTGGAACATTCTATTCTTCATCTTCCTTCATTGTCTTACTTGCGATAATACTTAATCTTCTCTAGCACCTTCAAGGCTAATTCTACTGAAAATAACTCATTTTCAGTCTAAACATCACTATACCTTAGTACAGTTCATCAACTTACCACACATTATGAGTTCAGGAACTTTCCACAATAATATGAGTTTAAGAACTATCTCGATTAGTAACCATAGGCGTCCATTCATTTGAAGTTCAAAAACATACCATATTATTATGAGTCACGAACGTACCATAAGTATGAGTTTCAAGAACTCGTACCTACCTTATCATTCTCTACCTATCAAGTATATACATGAGAAAAGATTCACCTTCTCGTCATATACATCTTGATAGCGCGACAAATTCCAATGATTGTCACTGTAATAAACTGAGCAGTTGTTACACCAAGCACAAACCTTTGCCCATAACAAAGGTTCATACAACTCAGTTATCACATGAGTCCTCAATTGAAATTTTACAACTTCTAAATTTCTCTTTACTTAATACGAATTTTCTTTAATTCGTATGCTATCCTTTACAACGCAATCTGAGTTCTTCTTCCCGTACTACTTCGTAGTACTATAAATCATTCATCGTTTAACAGCTCATCTGTTACTACGATTCACTATGATCACGTGGTGATCTTCTTATCCCTCTCTCTACGATTATAGTCTTAAGTACTCTTACCTAAGATTTATAACCTATCAGCTCTGATACCAACCTATAACGCCCAAAAATCCGGTCTATCTTCACACCCGGATTCCGTACGTCGCGAGTACATCGTTCCTCCAACATACATTATTATATACTGAAATATAAAAACATACATTCTTAACTCCCAGGTTCTAAAAACCTTATAACCTTTTTCATTACAAATAATGATAAATACATTATTCTTTATATATTACACGAGTGACTTTCATCCGCCACCAAGGATACATAATAGTTCATTAAACAAATCTAAAGTTCATTTAACTTATTTTATATTACAAGTCTTCGCTCGATCTTCTCGCTCATTCACATACTGAATGACACTTTGTCTGGATACCGATCAGCTTGATCTTTACTGTGACGCCCCCAAAATAGGCCCACACGACCCATTCTGAGTCACCAGATATCATACTATAAAAATCAAATACAAAATTCATTTATACAACTGATGAACTATCGTGCAGAATACGACCAAAGTTAAACTGTGAGTTTTAATACAAATGTATGTAACTCTCATGGTGCCATGATCACAACCTTACAATGGTACCTTACAAAAGTACAGTCAATAATTGTTTTAGAAATTAAAATCTTTGGGAAGTGCTCAAGGAAACCTTCGTACATGGGAAGCCATGCGTCTAGGTTATGATAGATATCATATGTTCACATAATCATCCTTGGTTGACCCAATAGTCCCCAAAGAAAAACAAGAAGATTGCTATCATCTTCTTTCCAATGGTGTGTCTTCTCTTGACATATAATTATCTCTGTTATCTCCAAGTGAGAATTATATTTCAAATAAACTCCAAGATTATATAGGTAGTGCTCGTAGATATACTCATGATGTGGATGTGCACAACCCTGACTTATGATAACACGAGGTTGTATGTCATTAGACATCTTGTATGATAGTGGCAAAACACCCTTCCAAAGTTGGGTTCACCTCACCCTATTCGGTTCACCAAAATTAAATATCAAATGACATATACAATACGACACACTTATCTAAAGTTCTTAATAAAATTATTTTCATACTATTTAGGGAGAACCTCAACAACTATAGACCACCGTTCTATTCTCCTGTTACTCCCGTTCGACCCAGCTACACTCTTATTACCTAAAAAGAATTGTGAAGCAAAAAGGGTGAGCACAACTAACCCAGTAAAGAATATCATGACTAAAGATAATTTACATCATCAATAGCCTTCATCAGTAATAAATCAGAGATTTAGAACATATGGTAGATGATAAAACTTTTCAACCATAGTTGCAGCGGAACTAGTAATCCATTAGAAGAGTCAAATAGACCATATGGTCTATTATCTTCTCCATGTTAAAAGTCCACCAACAATGTTTTATCCCTGTAACATCAATCAACAATTCCTGTCCACAATCATGTGAGTAACTCATAATCATAATTGTGATTCTAAATTCCTCTTCGCACCCAGGACGAAGATAATTTTCATCACCTGTCTTTACCTAAAACATCAAAATCATGGTTATACCAAATCACAATTCTTGTTCATAATCATACTAATAAATTCATCTTTGCACTACGGGCCAAAGATATTTATTAACAATTCATCTTTGCTCTACAGGCCAAAGACATACAACTGTATTATAAAAGAGTCAAGTAGAGCATGATATCTACTTTCTTCTATGAATTAAAAGTGTATTATCAATATGTTATCGCTGAGACTCAGCTTAATAATTAATCCACATCATCGAATCATCCCTGCTCTACGGCCAAGGATATTCATTAGTATTACGACCATGAATTATCCATGCACTACGGGCCAAGGATATTCGTGTTTTCAACAATGGTCATGATTATACCGAATAATCCCTGGTTATAATCATATCAACAACTATCCATTAATCCACGTAAGCCAAAGATATACAACTATAAAACCAATAATCATCAGTCCATCTTTGCACGTAAGCCAAATATATACAACTATAAAAAAAATAAGCAACGGTCCATCTTTGCACGTAAGCCAAAGATATATAACTATAAAAACCAATAATCAACAGTCCATCTTTGCACGTAAGCCCACACAAGCCAAAGATGACTTTCATCACAATATAAGCATGAGGATGATGACAATGATATAAGCATTAATCAAACGAAAATAAGGATAAATATTAAAGACTTTAAATTTATCCAAATATTATCAATCACTTAATAAACTCATAATCTAATATTATTAATATTATAATAATATTTTAATCACTTCTTAAACTTATAAACAATTTATTTCAATTGTTTACACTTTACCAAATAATGCATTTAATCATTCAAAATGCCATACTTATAAGATTTCATCACTAATGATCAAATCCTCATCAAAAATCAGATATACCCTATATAGGATTCCCAAGCCATAAAATCCTATTTTCCAATTTTGTTACTTCACATAACATATTTAATTCATTTACTCATAACTAGTTCATTTTCATGAAAATATCAAATCAAATTCCCAAAAATATTTCTTTTTTGGGATTTAGCGAATATAGTCCCATATTGAACATATATTTTTCTCTAAATTTTAAAATTCATTTAATATTTTCATCGTATGGCTAAAACTCTATCAATATTTAGACATTTATCATAAATTGTACTTTGTCCAAAAATTCTCAAATTTACAGTGGTATATTACATTATATACATGTACTCCCAATAAAATTTCACCAATTTTGGAGTTAAGCACAAGGAGTTATAAGGGTTTACTTTTAAAATAGTCTTTTTTTTCCATAAAATTCATAACTCCTAATCTATACATCCAAAAATCTCCATTTTTGGACACAATCTAGAAAAACTCATCAAATTATCATTTCAAATTTTTCCGAATTTTTGAGGGTCGGAAAAATTACAAAACCGCAAATGGATTTTACATCGCCATGCGGTAATCCACGTAGATGCATCATTTCCACAATTTAATAAGGAATGAATACAAAAGGATCATTCACCATGCATGCAATAATCCACATAGACAAAAGTTATTCCAACGTAATAATAAAGAATGGAATAATGAATAATTCACCATGCATGCGATAGACCGCATGCATGTGTTATTCCCAAATAATAATAAAACAATGGAACTGTGTCATGCGTAATCCGCATGAGATAGGATATTCCAACGTAATAATAAAGAATGGAACCAGTCATGCGTAATCCGCATGCATGTGATATTCCAACATAATAATAAAGAATGGAATAACGAAGAATTTCACCATGTATACTAGAGTCCACGATATCTGAGTTATTCCAATAGAATAATAAGGAATGGAATAACAATAGCTCTCTTTATGAATACGAAAGAAATAATACCCCTTACCTTAGAAGAAACTAGATATTAGAATAGTGAGGTAGCAGACTTCTCTTCTTCTTTTTTCTATAATTTCTCTCTATAATAATTGCTTTAAAGCTTTAGTGAATTGGTGAGAAATGAAGGAAGAATGAGCTTCTATTTATAGGAAAATATAGTTTCGATAATTGCACGTTTTGGGGCTCGAAATATTAAAATATAATACCTTCCTCTTTTTCTCCATTTTTAATTTAGTCCTGCAAGTATTATCAAACTTGCACCACCTGCCCTAATAGTAAATAATGTGAATTAATAGTACAATCATGTGACTCAATAGTTATAATCATGTGAAAATACGAATTACAGTATAGTACCTCCATCTATACCTCCATTTTTAACTTAGTCATGCAAGTATTATCAATCTTGCACCAACTCCCCTAATAGTACAAGAATGTGAATCAATAGTACACACATGTGAACAAATAGTTATAATCATGTGAATTAATAGCAATTAATTGCTAATTTATCCGATTAATTACACGACTGGTCAGTATACCTTCCAGACATAAATTAATATCGAAATAAATATCGATTTCCACTAACACTAACAATCCCAACACAATGGAAATATTTTTTCTCAAAAATTTCATTTTTGAAGTTTGACTTTTTCCGAAAAAGTCAACTGTTGACTTTTTTGACCAAAATGTCAATCCCGACAAATTTTGTGTTTATAGTCTATTTCTACTAATTTCATCATTTCGGACTCAAATATCACGTCCGCGTCTCCAAATTCAACTCTGAACTCAAATTCGATTTGTAATAACATTCATCATTAATATTATAACTCACAATATTTAACAACCGTGTCGCTCCTGGGAAAGAGGGGCTTTCGATAAGGATTTCTCCTTATTCATGCCGCATTAGGTGACCAAACCTCTCCTTGATGTAACTTCTAGACATTGTCAATATTGCAAAAAATAATATGAATAACTTTGTCGTCTCAATTATTGATTTAATAATATATAAAATATTATGCAGATGCTACTGTGACAATAATTGAATCAATAATATGAGAGATATGATGCAGCAATTATTGTAGCAATAATTGAGTATAACTGAGTGACTTCTCACATAAGCATCAATAATCAATACCGCAGTCTACTATGCAACCACGCCAGACATCAGATTTTTATCAATTTAACCATTTACTAAATAGAATAATAATTATAAAAATTGAATACTTTCATTTCGTAAAATTTGGGGTCTTACATTTACGGGATCCTTAAGTTCTTCTAACATCGTTCACTGAAAATGTTTTTCATTTAAAGCAATAAACAAATAGTTTTATGGCTTGATATGACAGTGATTGATTTTAGTGGTTTGGCTGCTTGAATTCGTATAATAGGTTGGTTAGGAATATGAAAGCTAACAACCTTACAAAAACAATCGATTTTAGCATGATGAGTAGTTAACCAATCAATCCCTAAAATCACATCAAATGCAAGTATTTTCAAAGAAATAAGATCGACGGGTAACGCGCGGTTACCGATTTGAAGTAAACAAGACTTATAAACCGTGGATGTAATGAAGGTTTCTCCTAACAAAGTTTCAACAGATAAATCAAAGTCTAATTTCTCAAGAGCCAAGTTCAAACATTGAACACAACTAGGTGAAATAAAAGAGTGGGTAGAATCGGTATCGAATAAGGTATAGACTTCGCAAGAGTTTATAATTAACTTACCCATAATAACTTCGTTCGGGTTCTCGACAAACGCTATCACTTAAACTATCGGTTTTGACTTTGCTATAGAGTACATTCCACCCTTAATTGCTTCATCACATTCCTTATCCATGATTTTAATCATTATTCTCCAATCCATATTGAATTGGGGTTGACCGCTCTACACAGGGTAATTCCGAATTCGATGTTGGATTCTCCCAATTGTTGTCCAAAAAGCAAAATCCATTTCATCTATTTTGGCCTTATTAGATCTGAAGTCTTTTTCTACAATATCTACGCGTCGTGCAGCTTTTACCCATGCACCATCTATTCTCCTTCATTCAGTTGTTTCTTCTTTCATCAGAACTTTGATCATAGCATTCTAAGATTCCAGCTCTAATATCTTATACTCTGCCAAAGAGTGCTTCTGTTCAAGCATCGCACATCGGGTAATATAATTTTGAATTGTTACATCTCTTTGCTCCACGACCGCCTGCCGTTTTTCAGCCTGCTCTTCTATCTCATGAACACGATTTTGTAATTCTAAATTTATATCATAAAATTCTTTTAATAAATTCTCCTCAGGTTCCTCTTCTTCCTCACTCTAAGCTGCAACCTCTGCGACTAGCTCGGGTGCAACTATTAGTTCTTCACTCACCACGTAGATATCTCTAATTTCTTCTCTGTCTGACATCACATTAACCTGGTTAGTGATTAAAGGTTTCTCAACGGTATCATTCACTCCATTTTTAACATTTTCAGCTGCCATTTTCAAACACTGCCATAAAATAAGGGTTAATTAACATGTCACATATTATCAATATACTCTGACCGACCAATTAAATACCAAATAAACTTAGGTAGGTCATACTAGCGAAGGAATTCCCCGTCTCTCCCCTCCTAGTTCTTGTCTCACATCTCAGCCAGGGATCATATCCCTAAGCTTTGATACCAACTGTGACGCCCCCAAAATAGGTATACATCACCCATCTTGAGTCGCCAAATACATGGTACAAAAATACAAATACAACTTAATAATATGACTATCTTGTAAAATACGACAAAACATAAACTGAGAGTTTTAATAAGAATATTGTCATCTAGACAATATCCACACTCAATGGAGTCCTCATTACATTTATTGTCACACTATTTAACAGAATAGTGAGGACTACTAATGATATCATCTGGACCATCACTCGCTCCCGACTTGTCCCAAATTACATTCTCATTTCTGAAGAGAACAAAGAAAGAAAGGGTGAGCTTAACTAGCCCAAGAAGAAATATTATGACTAAGATAATGCGTATAAAATTATCATTAGTCTTTAACAATGTTAAACTGATAAAATACAATAGTCATCAAGTTTAACTGCAGCGGAACAACCAATCCATTAGAAGAGTCAAGTAGAGAATAAAATCTACTATCTTCTATGGTATAAAATGTTTTCATCAATTTTTATCGCTGAAACTCAGCTTAATAAATAAACCACATCATCTCTGCACCACGACAAAAGATATTCATGTAATCATCAATGGTCATGATTATACCGAATAATCCCTGGTCATAATCATACCAACAACTGTCCACCAATGAACTATAGGCCAATAAGGACTTTTACCTCATCATTCGTTACATTACGGTCATGATTATACCGAATAATCCCTGGTCATAATCATACCAAGTCCATCTCTGCACGTAAGCCAAAGATGACTTTCATCACAATATAAGCATGAGGATGATGACAATAATATAAGCATTAATCAAACGAAAACAATGATAAATATTAAAGACTTTAAATTTATCAAAATATTATCAATCACTTAATAAACTCATCATCTAATATTATTAATATTATAACAATATTTTAATCACTTCTTAAACTTATAAACAATTTATTTCAATTGTTTACACTTTACCAAATAATGCATTTAATCATTCAAAAATGCCATACTCATAAGATTTCATCACCAATGATCAAATCAATCATCAAAAATATGCATATACCTTATATAGGATTTTCAAGCCCTAAAATCCTATTTACCAATTCTTCAACTTCACATAACATATTTAACTCATGTTTGTAACTAAACCATTTTCATGAAAAATTACCAAATCAAATTATTATTTTTCTATCCTTTGTCCAAACATATATACATATATTTCATACACAACAAGTATTTTTTTTTAATATTTTTCAACTCCCTTAAGTATTTTTCAAAAATCAATTTCTAATTAATTCCTTAAGAAATTAGCTACCTCAAGTTTAACTCCAGAAATTTCCAAATCTTGGCAGGATCTACACATGTTAACATGAGCTTCTAGTTTAAATTTCACGATCATCGGAGTTATAGAACTCCTGTTATAGTGTTTTTCGTCAGAAAAACCTAAATATTGAAATAGTCATAACTTGCTCATTTTAAGTCGGAATGAGCTCATTTTTGGACAGGAGGTACTTTATACCATATATTTTCATGTCCCAAAAGGCTGGAATTTATTTTACAAACTAAGTGGCCGAAAATGCCCTTTTAAATTTCTGGGCAGTAGCTTTTTGGTACTTTGCAGTTTTTGACTCCTTTGCTAAAATCATTTCACACGAAAATCTACAGCACCTTTTCCAGTGATTCCACTTGGATAAGTTAGAAAACTCATAGATCTAACTCTAGAACTTGACCACACTCAAAAATTTGAAATATAATAGGAGATATGGTCAATTGAATTTCATGTTCCATTTTTACCAAAATCTGATTTTCAACCCTTTGTGATTTCTAAGAAACTTTCATGTTTTCACATAATAACCAATATAACTCATCATAACACTTACTAATACTACATATACCCATGATTTTCATCACCATTCAATGCTTTTATTATGACTTTTATCATAATCAATAAATCCAATGCTTATATTATGACTTTCATCATAATCCACGTAAATGCATCATTTCCACAATTTAATAAGGAATGAATACAAAGGATCATTCACCATGCATGTGATAATCCACATAGACGAAGTTATTCCAATGTAATAATAAAGAATGGAATAATGTAAGGATTCACCATACGCATGCGATAGATCGCAGACATGGTTATTCTAACGTAATAATAAAGAATGGAACTGTGTCAGTCACATGCGTAAAACGCATGATATAGGATATTCCGATAGAATAATAAAGAACGGAACTGTGTCAAAGTAAATTAAGACCGATAGGATATTCCAATGAATAATAAAGAATAGAATAACAACAGAAATCACCATGCATGCGATAGACCGCACAGACAGGTTATTCCAACAGAATAATAATTAATGAAACTAGGTCAGGCGTAATACGCACCGACATGATATTCCAATAGAATGATAAAGAATGGAATAACAGAAGAATTTCACCATGTATGCGGTACTTCGCATAGACAGTTTATTCCAACATAATAATAAAGAATTGAATAACAGAAGTTCTCTTCATGAATACGAAAGAAATAATACCCCTTACCTTAGAAGAACTGGATATTGGAAAAGTGAGGTAGTAGACTTCTCTTCTTCTTTCTCTCTATAATTTCTCTCTCTAGAGTTTCAGTGAATTTGTAAGAAATAATGAAGGAATGAGCTTCTATTTATAGGAGAATGGACTGAATAGTAACTAATTCATGAACGGTCCAGATTGATTTACTTTTAAACGGACGGTCCATATTGATTTACTATTAAAACTTAAAGCAATGGTCCATACTGATTCACTATTAAAACTTTAAACCAGCAATCCATATTGAGTTACTATTAAAACTTTAAACCAATGATCCATATTGATTTACTATTATAATTTCAACCAACGGTCTGAATAATTAGCACATCTCCTCATGGAACCCAAAAATGATTTGGACCGAAAAGAAATATATTTTTCGGGTGAATAGTACTACAATGAATAGTACTTGAGAATAGTACCTCGTGAATAATAGTACCCCAATACCGAAAAGTGTCCCAAATACCCGAGTGAATAATACTAGAGTGAATAGTAATTGGGTGAATAGTAATTCATGAATAGTAACTCATGAATAGTAATTTGTGAATAGTAACTCGTGAATAGTACTTTGACACAAAAAGTACCCCGAATACCCAATTGAACAATATATCCTCCAGACATCAATTATTATCGAAATAAAAGTCAATTTCCACTAACACTAATAATTCCAACACAATGGAACTATCAAATTCACCCGAATAGATCTCTGTGTATAAGTCCAAATATTACGAAAGTTTTACTGGAAGTACATGTATATAACAGGAGCTAACCCTGAAAATTTCATAATTTTTGAAGCTAATCTCGATTTATAAAAAAATTTAGAATATTTGGCTATTATAGACTATTTAAAAATATTAGATGGATTTTAAAAATTTCGGGAAAAATATATGTTCAATGTGGGACTATATTCTGAAAAATCCCAGAAAAGAAATATTTTCGAGACTAATTTTGTATTTTTCATATAAATGAGGTTATATGGATAAATGAGTTTAATTAAATATGTGATGTCAAAAATATGGAAAATAAGGTTTTCCGACTTGAGACCCTTAAGCATGTTTTATGCAGATTTTTGATGGAGGTTAGGGTCAGGCCGGGTTTGATCCGGGTCGGGTCGGGCCGGGCTGGGTCAGAAATTTATTTTTCCCAGATTCTTTTATTGAACCACTTGGCCTATACGGAGCAACATGTTATGTAATTGAATTGTATTTGTATACATGCGAGTTTAATCATCTTATTAAAATAAAAGGAAATAATTACACCTCGAAGTGGTGTTCGAGAACCTAATTGCTTAACGTGACACATGTGAATAGGTTACGTGAAGGGCTCGTAGATAGCGGTAAATGGTAGAAGACTTATCAGGCAAGTTTCCTAACCCTAAGTTTCTATTGAGCAATTATTCAATCTTTACTCATTGTTGTTGCAGTGAGAGTAAGTATCGAACTTGTGCAATTTACTTTTCGTACAAGTTCCTTTGTCGTAAAGTTATATAACTGCAATTTCCTTGAAAGCGTTGTTGATGATTACTTCGTTAGTATTACAACTATTGTACTTTAAAGTTCTATTTCCTTAACGAACTGTTTCCGAGTATGCTTTCTGTCTTGTTATTTCGGCTAGATATTATTGATGATAAATGATATAACCTTTGAATAATTTAAATCCTTTGAAGCTATTTAATGTTTACCACTCCAAATTGTTTTGGTGCTGTCTCACATGAATACTAAGATGAACTACCAGAATAATCGGGCAAACAGATGTCGGACATATAGTCCATTTATGCTTATGCAGTTAAATTTCATTCTTGTGCACAATGTAGCGTACGATAGGCTGATCACCTGGAGTACTTGCAGAGACTGTTTACAATCTATTTGATTGTTAAACCGTCTAATGGTTTTTGATGAAAGAAAATAATGTTCAGGGTATCTAACACCCCTTAGTATGCTATTTAGAATTCAAAAACTCTTACCCTGATATTCCTGTTTATCTCTTGATAATTATTTCAACTGTTGAGAAATATTCATACAAATGCTTTTACTCCTGATGCATGTTTCCAAACTACTTTATATACTTGCTGGGCAATTTGTGCTCATTCTTGCTTAAATCTTTCAGTTAAGGCTGAGAACGCTGAGGGCTCGGGCAAGGACAAGGGGAAGTCTAAGATGAAATGATGAGAGTTATTTATGTAACGATTTATATTTCTGCATATGATGTAATGTAGCGATAAACTCTAAGTTTAAGTTTTAGTTTATTTAAGGTTGTAATGAATTGGGATTTTATCTGAATAGGCTGGTAATAGTTATTATTATTATTATTATTAATATTTTCCAGAGTTTATGAAGTTAAATGTTTATGTATGTTGTATCGTGAGCACCATGTCCTGTAATCGGTGTTATACGGATTTGGGGGCGTCACACACTATTCTCCACAGTGTCCTATCCCTAATAAAAATAAATGTTTCAACTGTGGTTCGTCAGATCACATAGCAAAGAACTGTCCCAAACCCAAGAGCCAAGGAGTAGAGGGAAATAGAGTACCATAAAATAATAATAATAGGTCAAAATTAGCTGCCGTTGGAGCTCAGAGTCGACCAACCGCTAGAACGTTTAATATGTCGGTGAGGGATGTTGTTGCTCCACAGGACGTTGTGACAGGTATCATCCCTATCAACACTTTAAATGCATATGTGTTATTCGACTCTGGTGCTACTTGTTCTTTTGTGTCTAATAGCTTTTTGAATATGCCATGTGAAGACTTAGACATACCATTTAGTGTAGAAATTACAAATAACGAGAAGATTCCTATTAAAACTATATATATGAATTATAGTGTGGATATAAAGGGGCACAAATTTTTGGTGAACCTTATTCCAATACAGTTAGGGGAATTCGATGTATTCCTAGGGATGGATTGGTTTGTTAATCATAATGTAATGATTGACTACATCAAAAATGTATAAACCTATTAACTGCGTCAAAGTCAAAGGTAGTGTTCAACGGAGGTTATTCACCTAAGCAATCTCGATGTTTGACCATAACTCAGGCAGAAGGATTACTTAGAAGGGGTTGTATAGGTTATTTGGCCTATATAGTTGATACTCGAAAGGAAGGAGTAAAACTAGATCAAATACCTATAGTTAAGGAATTTCCCGATGTATTTCTAGATGACTTACCAGGTCTTCCACCAGATAGGAAAATCGAGTTTGTTATCGACCTTGCACCGGGTATGTCACCAGTTTTTAAGGCACCATATAGGATGGCACCTGTAGACCTAGAAGAGTTGTTAGTACAATTACAAGTACTCTTAAACAAGAAGTACATACAACCCAGTGTTTCACCTTGGGGAGCACCGATATTGTTTGTAAAGAATAAGAATGGAACCATGAGGTTGTGTATTGACTATAGGTAATTAAATAAGTTAACCATAAAGAATAAGTATCCTTTACCAAGAATTGATGATTTGTTTGACCAATTAAAAGGGGCCAAACACTTTTCAAAAATTGACCTACAGACATGTTATCATCAGTTAAAGGTAAGAAAAGAAGATGTGCCAAAGACAACATTTAGGACACACTATGGATATTATGAGTTTCTCGTGATATCCTTTGATTTAACAAATGCACCGCCATCATTTATGGACTTGATGAATCAAGTGTTTAAACCATGCTTAGAAAAATTCGTTGTAGTGTTTATCGACGATATTCTGGTATACTCGAAAACAGGGGAAGAGCATGCCGAACACTTGAGAATCGTATTGGATATATTATGAAAGGAACAACTTTACCAAAGTTTCCTAAGTGTGAATTATGGTTAAGAATAGTTTAGTTTTTAGGTCATGTAATTAACAAAGAAGGAATTTCAGTAGATCCAACTAAGATCGAAATGGTTATGAATTGGGAAAAACCAATAACTCCGACAGAAGTAAGAAGTTTTCTAGATTTAGCGGGTTATTATCGACGTTTCATAAAAGACTTTTAAAAAATAGCAACCCCACTAACCAATTTAACTCGAAAGATGATGAAATATGTCTGGACAGATAAATGTGAAGAAAGCTTCCAAGAGTTAAAGAAGGGACTGAGCATGGCTCCAGCGTTGTCCTTACCAGATGATACAAGAGGCTTTGTAGTATTTAGTGATGCATCACACAAAGGTTTAGGGTGTGTGTTGATGCAACATGGGAAAGTGATTGCTTATGAATCATGACAACTCAAAGATTATGAGAAGAGGTATCCTACTCATGACCTAGAGTTAGCCGTTGTAGTATTTGCCATAAAAATTTGGAGGCATTACTTGTATGGAGAGAAGTGTGAGATATATATACAGATCATAAAAGTTTGAAATATATTTTTACATAAAGGGAGTTAAACTTAAGGCAGGGAAGATGGCTATAACTAATAAAGGATTTTGACTATGAAATTTTATATCATCCCGAAAAAGCTAATGTAGTGGCAGATGCGTTAAGTAGAAAGAACCAAGAGAAGTTAAACGTAATAACCAACAATGAAGGGTTAATAAAAGATTTTGAAAGACTTGAAATTGAGATGGAATGTCCAACTACCTATACCCAAAAGTTATTCATTCTAGAGGGGGTTTTGACTCTGCTAGATAGAATCAAAGAGATGCAGAGAAAAGACGAGGAGTGTTAAAAATATAAATCTGATATAACTCACATCAAGAATATCAAATTCAAAATAGACAAGGATGGAGTACTAAGATATGGAGATAGAATTTGGGTTCCGTTAAATCAAGCATTAAAAGGCAAGATCTTAAATGAAGCCCATAATTCTATGTTTGCAATACACCCTGGTAGTACTAAAATGTACAAAGACTAAAGTCGACACTTTTGGAGGTCAAACATGAAAAGAGAAATAGCAGAATGGGTAAGTAAATGTCTCACGTATCAAAGGGTTAAAGCTGAACATCAAAACCTAAGTGGTTTACTTCAACCCTTACCAATTCCTGAATGAAAGTGAGAACACATAACAACGGACTTCGTGGTAGGCCTTCCTGCTACACAGAAGGGCCATAATGCCATTTGGGTAATAGTTGACCGACTTACTAAATCAGCTCATTTCCTACCTATCAAAGTTACTCATAACCTAGATCAACTTTCCAAGTTATATATTAATGAAATTATCTCTAGGCATGGATTACCTATTTCTATAGTGTCAGACCGAGACCCAAGATTCACCTCAAATTTTTGGGGAAGTCTTCAAAAACACTTAGGAACTCAGTTGAGATTAAGCACAACATATCACCTTCAAATAGATGGGCAAAGTGAGAGAACCCTTCAAACATTAGAAGATATGTTAAGAACCTGTATCATAGACTTCAAAGGAAGTTGGGAAGATCAGTTACCTTTGGTAGAATTTGCCTACAACAACAATTATCATGCTAGCATAGGTATGCCACTATATGAAGCCTTATATGGAAGGAAATGTAGGACACCTTTATGTTGGGATGAGGTCGGGGAAAGACAAATGCTAGGACTTCAGATAATCCAACAAGCTATTGAGACAATCTGAGTTATACGTGAACGATTACAAGCGACTCAAGATTGACAAAAGAAATACGCTGATCCACATCGTCAACAACGAGACTTTAGCCTAGGAAGCCATTTATTCTTGAAAGTGTCCCCTTGGAAGGGCAAGGTACATTTTGGAAAGAAAGGAAAATTGAGTTCGAGATTCATTGGACCATTCAAAATTTTGAGGAGGATAAGTGAAATTGCTTATGAGGTAGCATTACCTACTGAGTTAAACCATATCCATAATATGTTTCATGTGTCCATTTTACGACCATATAAACTCGATTATAAACACGTTATAAATTATGAGTCGATCCTAATCAAAGAAGATCTGTCTTAAGTAGAAGAACTTATGCAGATCGTCAACTGTAAAGAACAACTCCTGAGAAATAAAGTGATAGCATCGGTCAAAGTGATTTGGAGGAATCAGAACATTGAAGACGCTACGTGGGAGCTCAAGGAAAAAATGTGAGAGACCTATCCCCAACTGTTTAGTTAACTTGTACTTTAATTTCGAGAACGAAATTCTTATTAGTGAGAGTGAATGTGAAACCCCAAAACCCTAATAAGAATCGGTTATGTAATTTCAATATTATTAAATAAAATCTCTCCTTTCTGAAAGTGTATTGTGTTATTATATACTATGTTATACAATTAAGTCAAATAAATTTTTGTCCAAAAATTGACGTGTTTGAGACATCGTGCTCAAAATTTTTCTTCCAAAAACAAACTTTTTGGTATATATATTTTGACAAGTTGCTTTGTCGTGCTTACACTGAAAAAATACTTTGTCGTGCTTGTTAGGATTTGTGTAAAAACCTAAGTTAGGAACCCTAATATCAAAATCAGGAAACCTTAACCCTAGATTTATAAACCCTAACCTTAATTATGAAACCCTAACCCTAACTGGTTAGATTAAACCCTAGTTAGGTTCTCCTAAACCCTAATCATGATTATTAAACTTGAATTAGGTGTTAATATACATCATTAAGCAACCCTAACCATAAGAAACAAAACCCTAATCAAGATTAAGGAGGATTAAGACATATTTAAGCTACTAATTAGGATGAACTAGCTCACAAGTAGGTTACTAGTCATTAAATCAAGTCCCAAGGCTGCATATGACCCGGTATTAACTCCCAAGCAGCACAAGTATAAAACATTAGATCTTCGTAGAGGCAAGAAGGTGAAAAATAACAAAAAAAACCCTAGCTTTCCAATTTTATAAATAGTAGCCCTATCTCAGTCCAAACCCATGAAATTTCTAAGCCTATATATTCATATATCATACCTAAACAAGCCTTGGTGATAGCAAGAACAGAATCAGAAGCCAAAAATTAAAATCATTCAAGAAAAGGTGTAAACCCTAATTTTAACCTAGATCTTTGATGCTATATTTAATTTGTAGTTTAGTTGTTTAGATATATGTAATAACATGTTATTAAGTAGGCTAAGTTGATAGAACATGTTTTCATAACATCTAGATGCATCAAAATGATGTTTTAAGAAAATTGGAAATTCTGAAAAAATAGGTCTGACAGTCGAATGTCAGAACCTATATATCCTTCTATGTTAATATCTAGGTCTGTTAATGGTTTGCTAGTTGTAGTATTACATGAGGTTAGTAATCTGGAAAATAAAATAGGTCTGTTAGATTCATATCTTGCAAGATATAAGTGGTTAAAAGTCGTTAACTGACCACGAATTTCTGATTTCTGGGTTACCTAGAAATCTCAAGGACAGGTTGAGCCGGTTACTTTGACCAACCATTAAATTACTTTCTGTTTGTTGTTAGGATGTCTAAGTGTTAGGAAATGATACCCTGGCATACATACTACATATCTATAACATTCAAACTCTTAATTAATTCATAAGATTACTAGAATTAATGGTCAAATATCGTTGACCGAGCATGACCGCGTTTCCTGGAAAACCCAGAAAACTGATGAACATCAAGAACAACCTTTGGTTGCACTTTGACAAACATAAATCTATACTTTAGGATCTTACTCTGTCCAAACCAGTGTACCATGTATGTACCTTGATATATAGACTACATATTACAACAATCAAAACACACCTCTATCACATCGATTGAAAGATATAGAAGCCATAATATCGTTGACCGACCATGACCACTGTTTTGGGTTACCCAGAAACCCAAGAACAACTCTGATAGTGACTTTGAGCCTCTATAACTTCTTATTATATGAAGGTTAGAGCCTGAAATTGGTATAATATTGTACTTTTACATGAGTACTATAACACCATACAATTACAAACCCATAATCATCAACAGTAGAGAATTAGACTAAGGTTAAAGTGACCTCTAAGCCATAATCACACTGATTCCCAAAAATGAAGAACACCTATAGCAACACTTTTTGTCGCTATAGGGCTTTAGCGACAGATAGTAAATATAAATTTAATAAATAAATTAATAAAATTAGAAATAATTAATAAATAATTATCAAAACAATTTTAAAAATTATTTTAAGTTATAATAAATAACTTTTAATATTTTTGCATAAATTCTATAAATATTTTATTTATTTCAAATATTATTATTAATTAATTTATTAATAAATAATATAAATAATCATTTATAAATAATAAATAATTATTTAAAAATGACATTAATGATTTAAAAATCATATTAAATGGTTATAAATTATTTAAAAATAATAACAAAGTTTTTAATAATATTTTAAGTAAATATTAATTAATTAAAATAGAAATAAATGATTTAAAAATCATTTAATGGATAAATAAATATCTAAAAATTATTATAAGCTTCCAAAAATTAGTATAAAAGGTATACAAATTATCTAAAAATATAATAAAGCTTATAATTAATTTTAACCGAGATATTAGCTTATTAATTATCCGGTAAAGTACTAGGAAACCGAAATCATATCAAACTTAAACCGAACGTGAATAGTTTGTGTATTTAAGTATTGTTATCAATACTAATGTGTTAGACATATCTGTTTGAACGTCTTAGGTATTTATAAATGAATCAAGTAGCGTCGCTTAATCGATCTTCGCTCAGGCAAGTTCCTTAACCTTAATTACTTACGTAAGTCTTCTAAACCTTAATTTATTAATTACGCAAATTCTTGAACCCTACTTATTTGTTAAACAAGATTCATATCTTGATTTGCTTTTGATATATTATACCAAACCAAACTTGATTGCCAATTATTGTAAAGTTATCGTTATAGCTTCAACATAACTAAGAAATGAAATATTTATTTATATGTTATTATTGTTTATCAAGCATAAACTGTTGTGTCAAACCAAATTACTTTGGTAAGACATCCTATATTGAGCGGTATATACCAGAAGGGAAAATTGTGTGCCAGTATATCTGACACTTAGTGCAAGTTAGGCACGATTAGGATGATATGCATACTCCTAGGATGTTGAATAGGTTGATCCCTTGTCTCACATTTACATAAGATTTCTAAGTCTTTGTGACTAACAAAAATAATAAAAAAGTCCAAAAATGGTTGAAATATAAAAATTTCAAAAATAATAAACAAGACTCAGTTAAGAAAAGTTTTGAACTGTTATACTTCTTTAAATCCTATATTTTATAAATATAAAACCTGTTGAGCATGTCATAGCTTATTCTTGTAAACCTTTCCCTTTGCAGTATTAGATAGTAACCCTGGCACATCTAGAGTGAACAATGGGAAGCGACAACGCTTAGATTAGTTTAAATTACTATTTAGCGGAATGTAATACTTTTGTAATAAAGAATTCTTTATGAAAAATCATGTAATCGGACCTTTATATATGATATAATAGCATCCTTTATTTTTGCAACCGTGTTTTCCTTTACATAAATAGATGTAGATAGAACTTTTTATTTATTTTTAGATCCTTGGGAACTATACATCTGAGTGAGGGTATTGGCAATAGGGACTATTCATGTCGTTGTCGATACTCTAGATTTTAGATAATAGGTACTATCGATACGATATAGTAATCCGCAAGATATAGACTATATATCTGAGTGGGGGTATTGGTAATATAGATTGTTCATGTTATTACTAATACTCTGAATTTTGGATAGATATATACTATTCGTATATACAGTCTATACACCCAAGTGAGGGTATCCAAACACAGAAATAGTTCTACAGTGAATTATTATCTGTTATGGGATATTATGAACCTTGAATCTACGGTAATTGTATCTTATAAAATTTGTGTAGTAGTTCAATTAAATATAAGCATCAAATCGGATATCGTGGGTGTATAGATTTAGATGCATTATATTAATTGATTAGTTGTGAACACTAGATCGGATACCATGGGAGTATAGGTTTGGGGGCGTCACAAAGGCAGCAAATGTAATTCTTTGGTGTGATAGATCTTAGTGGTCTGTTTGATCACTAGCTCGGAATCCCAAAGATAGTTAACCGTTTGACGCCCATGGATTGGGCTAGCTTTAACCCTATTATACAACCTTCATACTCAACTATGTTGTTGGTGCTGACAAATTGTAATGTAATAACAAAAGGATATTGTTCTCCCGAGATAGATACTAGAACTTCCCCAACTCTGGCACCTTCCATGTTTACATCTCCATCAAAATACAGCCTCCATAAATGGACTGTACTCCCTTGATGGTATTACTGAATTGTCATTACCATTTCATTTGGGAAATATCTTTGCAAGGGTTTGAAATCCCCTGATGGTGCTACAGCCAGTTGATCCATAATTCCTTGACCCTTAATAGACTTTTGGGTCACGCAGATGATGTCAAATTGCTGGAGGATCAACTACCATTTGGATAATAGACAATTCAACATGGGTTTGCTGAATACATATTTAAGAGGATCTATGTGGGATATGAGATGGGTTGTGTGACCATGGAGATAATGTTGTAATCTCATGGAAGCCCATGCTAATGCATAATAAGTCTTTTCAATCAACGTGTACTTGTGCTCACTAACGCTGAATCTTTTGCTGAGGTAATAAATAGCTATTTCTTGGCCTCTATCGTCTTTTTGTCCCAGCATGCAGCCCATGGCATTGTCATTGATTGACAGGTACATAAATAGGGGAATGACATCCCTGGCAGGTACCAAGACATGAGCTTTGACTAATTTCTCTTTGATGGAAAGGAACACTTTTTGACACTCTTCGTTCCATTTCTTAGAGGAATTCTTCCTTAATAACTTGAAGATGGGCTCACAAGTTACTATGAGCTTGGAGATGAATCGATTGATGAAGTTGATTCTTCCAAAAAATTCTCGTATTTCTCTCTCTGTTTGGGGTATGGGCAACTCAGTAATGGCTTAAATTTTAGCAGAATCCATTTTCAATGCCTTTATGGCTCTCTCTAGAAATCCCAAAGAACTTACGACTTGACGTAGAAAAGGCTTGGCCAGCAGATGGCTTCAAGTCATACTTGTGTAACCGGTTGAAGAGCTTTTTAAGATGGTCTATATGGTCTTTTACCCTTCATAATTTGACAATGATGTCATCCATATAGACTTCTATCTCTTTGTGCATTAAGTCATGGAAAAGAGCTATCATAGCTTGCTAATAGGTAGCTCCGGCATTAATAAGGCCGAATGACAACCGTCTATAGCAAAAGGTTCCCCAAGAAGTGATGAATGCTGTTTTCTCCCAGTCCTATTCAGCAACCATAATGTGATGGTACCCAACAAAGCAGTCAGCAAAGGAGTACATGCCATACTGAGCTGTATTGTCAATGAGTATGTGGATAAATGGTACCAGGAAGTTATCTTTAAGATAAGCTTTGTTTAAATCCCTGTAATCCTCACATACTTGCACCTTCCCTCTGGATTTAGGCACGAGAACTATGTTTGATAACTGCTTAGGGTATGTTACTACCATGATAATGTCGGCTTGAAATTGTTTCATAATTTCTTCCTTAACTTTCAAACTCCACTCAGGTTTTAATCACCTAAGCTTCTATTTGACTAGCTTAAATCCCTCTTTAATGGGTAGACAATGAATAACTATATCAGTTGACAAACCAATCATGTCTTCATGAGAGCATGTAAACATATCTTGAAATTGGGTCAATAAAGCAACCATGTCATTCCTTTGACTTAGGGTAAGTTCTGTGCCAATCTAGATTTGTTTGGGGTTTTTTGAGGCTCCAAGGTTGTAGGAGGTGGTTTGATCAAGGTTTGGCTTGGGGTTATCTTTGACCCATTTTTTGATCTCCTCAGGTACCTCATAGTCCTCTTGCTCGATCTCCATAAAGTCATAGTTAAACATTACTTCAAAGTTGCAGTCATTGTGAAGAATTGGCATTCCATTAGCAAGTTTAGATAAATCTAACTCTTGCGTCCTGAAACAAAATGCTTTCACTTAATATATGAAACTGTTTGATCATATAAAGTATTAACATGGCATGACAAAAGCAACTGATAATAATATGCAACAAAAGTAAGCAGTTAATGCTATCTATAGGGCAGGGGGATTTTCTAGCCTTTTTGGAAAATGCAAGGATTGCTGCTCCAATTGTCGAGGGTCAAGTCCTGGTGGATAGCTGTGATGAGGGGGCGGTTATCATCTTCATCCTCTTGAATAATGACCATGACATCTGAGCATTCGTCATATGAGATATCCTTGTTCATACCCTCAGTATGCACCAGGAATTACATCTTCGATAACTGTCTCTTTATGTCTTGTTTGCGCCTTTGATTCCTTTCCTCAATATTTGGGTCCAAAATTAGGACTTCTTTCCCGTGAGTCGGTATGGGCTTAGGAAATAACATACCCATCACAAAGACAAGAATTTTCCTTAGAGGCCATTCAGAATCTGCATCTGTAGGTTTAGGCAATAATATTGTAGATGAAGGAACTGGTGTATGCTTGTGTGGGTTCCTGTGACTTAACCTAGAGGAGAAGCCAAGTTCGGCCTTCCCTGTCTGGCTAGGAATTTGAATCGGGAATTTAATTCCTTGCTTATGCTTTCCTAACCCTTGACTTGGTTGGAAACCCAAGGATATCATCTCTTGACTGGCCGACATTACCTCAGTACAAACTCTAGGTTTCAAAGTTGGAGACCCGATGGGTTGATAGTGAGTGTTGCTCACCTCAAGGGCTTGGAAGCTGACAGGCTCAACTTCTTCATTGAAACTGATTAGAGGCATATCACTTTGGACATGTACTCTGGTTCAACATTGACAGTGACCAGATTACTATTGATGATATACTTGAGCTGTTGATGAAGAGTGGATGGGACGACTCCCGCCATATGGATCCAATGTTTTCCCAACATTAAATTATCTCTTGTAGTGATTTTGAGCACTTAAAAGGATATGTAGAAGGTATATGGACCGATTTCCACTGGTAATTCAACCTCTCCCACAACATTTAGCCGAGATCCATCAAAGGCTTTGATGACGGTGTGGCTGCTTTGGATTCAGTTGGGACTTATCTTCATCATTTTTCCAATGTGGCATAGGGGCATATGTTTAGGGATGATCCTCTATCTATTAGCACACCTCTAACCACATATCTAGAAGACTTTACTGCTATGTGCAGTGGGTTGCAATGACCCGTCCCTTCGAGAGGCATGCCATCATCAGTGAAAGAGATCACATTGCTGTTGAGAATGTTATCTACCAGATGATGAAACTTTTCAACATCCACCGTCTTTGGCAAGTGGGCTTCTTCCAATATCTTCATTAAGACCTTTCGATGATCTTCTGAAGAGAATACCAAGTCTAGAATAGATATCTGTTGAGGTGCTTCTTTCAAGCTTTGTACCACCTTGGCTTCATTATGTCCCATCTTGCAGAGGAATTCTTAAATTTTCTCCTTGGGTACTTTCCCCTTAGATCTGATAACTGGCTTCATCCCTCGTTGAGGGAGGTATAATTGGTTTTCCTTGGATACCGTAGTAGTTGTGTTTGGATGTTGATCCTTCAACCTCTCCAAAGTTCCATGGGACTTTCTTAAGGCTGATGATATGATATTGCGGCCAGAATGGAAATATTATTGGTTTAGGTATAACCACCTTTAAAAGGTTTTCAACTCCTTTGAGCTTGATTGGTTAAATTGTAAGGGGTGTGACAACCAGGTCTCCCTCAGAGGATATGACTGCTACAATTTCCCTCCATCTTTGCTATCCTGGAGGGAATGTATTTTCACTCTTAAGTGATATGGTGTCATTATCTATCATTTGCAGGTCACCGCTGTTAATCATATTTTGGATAAGATGACGGAGTGCCCAACATCCTTCAGTGATGTGACCATGAGTATTGGAGTGGCGTCGACAAACCCTGGTAGCATCAAATCTTTTTGAACATGGGTTGACTGGGGGTAGCAGTTCTGCGATTTTTCCCTCATTGATCAACATCTGCAATATTTCTTCCCTCAGTTGGCCCAACTAGGTGAACTCCCTTTTGTTGGAAAAGTCCCGACGGGCTTGAGCTCTTGCTTTTCTAGCAAGCTTTTCCTCTAAGGTTTCATTCTCTTGGATCTGTGGTTGATTCTTTGTGATAAGGGAGAGGAGGCTTGCATGCTCCTGACTAAACAACTACCATATGACTTGGTGTTGATGTATCACTAGTTCTGCCAGTTGATTGACCTATTCATCAATAGACTTCAACTCCCATTCTATCATGAACTTAAACTCCGAATAATCCCACTTATTGGATTTATCTTTGCTGGTTTTGGGAGAACCACCTACATATTTAAGGTACTTGGATCTCTCTCCACTGCCTCTATTGATCATATTAACATCCTCTTCCTTGTGTTGAGGGAGAAGGTTATCTTGAATGTGTGGTTGTTCGAGCTTTGTCACCATGATCTCACCACTGTTTACTAAGTTTTGGATCTTATGCTTGAGGGTCCAACAATCCTGGGTGTCGTGGCCTGGAGCTCCAAAATGGTAAGCACACTTCTTTCTTATATTAAAGCCCTTTCCACTTTTGATTAGCTGGTGGAAGGAGATGACTGATTTTCTTTTGAGCTGTCAGAAGTTTGAAAATGTTTTCTAGTGAGTCCCCTAAGGGTGTGAACATTCTGGAACGTCTGACTTCTCCACTATTTAGCAAGGGAGGATTTGATGAATGTGCTTAAAAGGGGGAATAGTTTCTCCTTTGAATAGGCAAGTTTTGATTGCCTTTTGGATTTTGTCCTTGCAGTACCAAGGAGACATCCTCTTCTTTCTTTATATGGACCCTCCGAGGGTTGTTCCCATAACGTTTAGATTGGATATTCTCAGCTATGGCTTTTAAAGAGGCGAGGTCTTGAATCTTCCCAGTTTTAACCCCATTTATGCCATTTCTCTGTGCTTGAACATTTGTGAGAATGTTTTTCCTATACCTACTAGGACCCTCTCATAAAATAGAGCTTCTTGAATATCTACAAAGGTCACCTCCATATCAGTCTCTATCATGGATGGGATTACTTGAGTAGCTAGACGCCTCCATCTTTGAGCATACTTTCTGAATAACTCATTGACTTGCTTTTTGACTTTGGTAATCTGATAACTGTCTAGAGCCATCTGAGTTTAAAAGTTGTATTAACTGAGGAAAACATGGGCTAACTCTTCCCAACTGTGGATTTTAGAGTTATCCAATCTGGTATACCATGCTCTGGCTTCTCCAATTAGACTATTCTGAAATAGTTGCATTCTTAACTTTTTATTCTCGGCGTAGGATCTGAGTTCTCCAATGAACACTTTTAAGTGAGTGTAGGGATCTCCAAATCCATCATATTTCTTGAAATTAGGAGCCTTGAATTTTTCCAGATAATGAACCCCGGGGAAGATACAAAGGTCTGAATAGGAAACGCTTCTGTGCGCTCCAATCCCTTTGATGGACCAAATGGTCTCTTCCATTTGTAGAACCTTCTTCCGAATATCACAGGTGTCCTGATCCTCTTTAAGATAGGTGATTTTAGGGGTTTTGTTGGACTTTTCAGTCTGAGACTCAGGGACTGGGATTCTCTATCCGGACCCTGGATTCCTCCCTGTGTAGAGGATTCTGTTTAGATGGGTATTTATGGACCCTGAGTTGATTTGTTTAGTTCTTTTAGAAGAACAACCAAATCTGTTATTTGATTCCTTAATCCTTCGAACTCCTCGCGAGAGACAGGAGTAGGATTAGGTTGGGCACTTGTAGCCATATTTGACTGTGGGCTTAGTGCCTTTTTGGATTTTGAATAGGTAACGGGACCAATCGTTTCCTTATAAAAAGACTACGTAGTTTAGTCTGGGAAAACGTGGAAATGTTACGTGCTATGAAATGTGTCCATTTTTAGGAGTGTTTTAATGTTCTCCTGCAAAACGGATGTCTGTCGTTTTAATGGAAGGATTGCATGACAGGTCATGATATGAAATAGGAATGCATATTTACATATTCCTTTTTATTTTCCATTACGTTGAGATTGACATGGAATTGAAATTATATGGAATTAAAATTACATGTAATAGAAAGGAGAAGGTATGAAGAGACTTCCCTTCGCGTTTGGTTTATCAGAGGCAGACCTATCTTAGGCTACTCTCGCAACTTTTTGGCATGAAGGTCCCCAGATCATCGCAATTTACTAGATGAAAAGTTAATTCGATCTTTCAAATGGAGCGAATCTGGGTGGTGCCTTTCCTGAGCCTCACGGGATTAGTCTCCTTTGAGTCCAGTAATCAAACACCGACGAGTTAGCCTCCTGGTAGAGGAATCACACAACATACATCGCGTCTCACCATATGGAAATGATGACATGTGCGAAGCACTATTATCACAGGCAGATATGGTACGAAGCACTAAAGTACAGTAAATAAAGCATTAATACGTATTCATTTAATGTAAATGCAGTATTCACACATTAGTAAATAAAAGTTTTTTGAAAAGTTTGAACAACGGCTTAAGCCCTCTTACTGGAGTCCCCAACAGAGTCGCCACCTGTCAACGTTGGGATTTTTATTTGTCCCTTTTTGTGCTTGTCTTTTGGTGTTATCGTTTTAGGTGTGTTTTGTTTGAAACAACAAATTTGAAATGGTCCGACATGTATATGCCGACAATTTGACTTAGAGATTCGCCAGTTGGTAGATTTGAAATGGTTGTACCAACTTAATCGAAAAGGTTTGCAGAAAGACCCATTGGTTTGACACTTTTTAACTGGTCTTGGAAACTGAGATTCGTTAAGGTTTGGGGGCCTGATTAAGCGGAGAGAAGGTGTTAGGCACCCCTCGACTTCCGTGAAAAAACGGTTATCACCACATTTCATTTTACTTTTATCTGCATATGTATATGTGTGAGTTGGGCCTATGTGCAATTATCTAGAAATAGTGATATGCCTCCACCACTACAAAACAGTAAATAGATAACGCGTAAAAAACGTTGTAGAAGGTCTTATAGAAACGTCGTGGTTAAGGGTGTCATCTATTTGACACCTTTATACAACGTTTTTAAAACGTTGTAATTTGACACATTACACAATGTTTTTTTCTTAAAAAACGTTGTATATTTGTTTCCATAAATTCTTGGATGCTTGAAAACATTGTAGATGATATGATTCCACAATGTTTTCTGGCTTAAAATATTGTGGTTTGGTACATCAGACAACATTTGAACTCATTTATACAATGTTTATAAAGTGTCATCAATTTAGACTACTTTATACAATATTTTTAAAATATTGTAGTTTGACTTTAAAATGTTGTAATACATGATGTTGTAATAGTTGTGGTTCACCTATATTTGAGTTTAAACTAATAACTCCAATGCACAGTATAGAATGCATAATTATATATTAGAAAATACAGGTTAATCCAATTAAAGCACGAAACCAAATTCCAAAAGTATATATCTTAAAGTTGCTCTTAATCTAAATAACAAAACTAAAATTCCAATCTGCAACATTACATCCAACATAGGTGTGATTTAATAAAACTAACTCGGTGATTTAATAAAACTATCTCTTCTAAGCTCCAACAACATCTGTCTCTCCCTCTACCATTGTTTCATCAGCTGGCCCTCTCAAGCTTCACACCAACATCCTCCGAGTTGTCACCATAAACCTACACATTTTAAAAGAAAAAATCCATGAAGCCGTGATTTTAATCACATCAACTTACCAATATCGATCCAAGTATGTAACTTCTATGAGAAGCATACCTCCATCAATTTGCCAATATTAAATTTAGGTGCTTTCAGGATCTTGACTTTCCTAATGAAGACATTTTGGAGTGGGAAGATGCTGGAAGTTTCCTTCTCTATCTCCCTGCCAATTGACTCGAGAATGAACTTGGCTACTAACTCCTTGAGATCACAAGAGCTTGCCTGGTTCCTCATAATCTCTACCATCTTGCTTAGATCAATCTTTACCTGCAAAGTAGACTAGAAAAACCAAAACACAAGAGTACTTAAAAAAAGTGCAGCCCTCAGATCAACTTGTAATTCCTTGCTTCAGATCAAAATTTTTTATTGCAAGTTGACATATAATAACTTGGAGTACATTAATACAAATATATGAGTAATTAATTAATGTGTATGCTCGCAGTAAAAATCTAGTAGTTGGGTGAAAAATTGACACAATTATGAATTATCTGTTAAAGAATTCCCTTCTGGAATGTATACATGATTCATTGCCTAATTATTTTCATTGCTTCCCTCGCAATTCAAGCTGTGGCTACACAGTTATAATACCCGTGGCCATTCAGTTATGATACCATGCAGTTTTGAGGCCATGCAGTTATGATACCTATGGCCATTAAAGCTACATATAAGTCTCCCCAGTTCAACATCCCATATCTTCACGGTCGAGTCAAATGATGCGCTGAGAAAAGTGAAAGCTAAACATATTAAAATATCTGCTTAATAATTATTTTCCTAGTGATGTTAAGGAGTAGCATACCTTACCAATACAAGTTTCTTATTAGGATTTCTTGTGCCTTGTCCAAAGGGACTCCATCTGATGGTATAAATCGCCTGTAGAATTTCAATGTTAGCAATAACCATCAAGGTCAAATTGTAAACAAACTCGTAAGGAGAGAAATAACAAAAGGAGAGGGTAGAAAAACAAAAAACAAAAAACAGAAAAATGCTCCATTGCACCTTAGCATGGTCCCTTAAATCATGAACATACTTGTCATTCTGCAAACTCCATATCTGCATCAAATATCTCGATTTAGTTGCAAGTATAAAACACTTCGGACTAAAATAGAGAAATAAATCTTGTATTATTGTCTAGAAAACATGGTTACAAAACTTCTAGAAAATTAGAGCATTGTAATAGCAAAGAATGTGATCTCATAGGAATTGCTGACC
Organism: Panax ginseng; assembly: GCA_020205605.1. Classification (NCBI taxonomy): domain Eukaryota; kingdom Viridiplantae; phylum Streptophyta; class Magnoliopsida; order Apiales; family Araliaceae; genus Panax; species Panax ginseng. The sequence goes on along the minus strand of CM035128.1, from coordinate 112,798,044 downwards.
TAAGTATCCCCAAGGACCACACACATCACAGACATGCCACTAAAAGAAGCAAAATATACATCTATAGAGGAAAAAGTAGTAGAGTTAACCTTCGTTGTGATGTCATTGGAGCAAGAGGCCAACATAGAACTTGTTGGGCCCCATTTGACACTGTTAACTTCACCCTGAAATTCAACAATATTAAGATCAGCTCTCAGTCCTGTATCTAGAATATTTTATTTTATGCATACTTTCTCCTGTAAGTTACAGTTACAAACTGTTGCACTACATACTTCTGTTATTATTATTGAAAACCCAAATACAGAACGTTACAAATTACTACCAAAAAAGGGTACCAAATAAATGGAAAAAGTTAGATAATTATGACTTCTTAGTGGAGCATACGGTTCAAATACAACCATGGATGAAAGATATTTTCCCTTGGACCCAATCCAAAGTACTTGGAATTTTGAGGTCTGCGAAGCTGAAAAATCTTATACATGGTTGATTAGATCGACGATAAATAAGCTTGATGCAGTAGATACATGATGCATCAAGATTAATGATAAATTGTTTTTAGAAATTTGCACACAAAGAGAGGAATTAAATTTTTTGAAGTAGTGTGATGCAACCCATGACCAATTTGATAGCTAGGATATACCTGATGGCCAGAAAAAGTTTTAATGGGATGATTTTCTCTAATCTTGCAAACATGAATTGTGGTATCTGATGATTGGGTTATATACCCATGAATTGGATATATTTGGGCTTAATTTATTGTATTCTCAAGGTATTTAGATTCATTTTTACTGTGTTTATGTGTTGCTATGCAGATTTGGGAGCTGTAGGGACAGATTGGGGGAATTTGAGCTGAAAAGGGCATAATAGTAATTTTCTGCACCCCAGCGCCGGGGCGCTATACTCAGTACTAATCCCAGCGCCGGGGCGCTGGGCCGGGAAGTCAGTTGACCGGGACGCGCGTTGACTTTTGCTTTGACTGCACAATTGGAGGTTGTTTGAAGCCAATTTGGATTTGGATTGCTAGAGTTGGGATGAGTGGAGTATATAAGGTTTATTTACATTGAAGTAGGGAACTAATCTACACAATTGGAGATTGATCAAGGAGGCAAGAGGAGAATTTGAAGGATTCTACTTGGATTTTTTCTTCTTCTTCATTCTTTTAATTTGTGTAATTCTTTAAGGATGATTTGCAAAAGATTGTTGGTTTTAATTTTTGCTATGAACTAATTTCTTTAATTAAGATTCCAATTGAACCTTTTATGGCTATGAATTAATTATTTGATTTATTCTGATTATTTATATTGAAGTGAATTGTTCATCTTGCTTTATGCTAATTGATTAATTATCTGGCCAATAATTACCTTGTTACTCTAGAAGGAATTAAAAGAGGAATTCTAGGGTTAGAACTGGGCATGGTGACATGTGACTTAGTTATTTGCAAAGTGAATAATTAGGTTTGTGAATTGAATGGAAATATCTGTTCACTGCATGTAACACATAAGGAATTGGGATTGAAAAGAGTTTAATTCAATTATTTTGCATAGGAATATAGCAAGATTAATCTGGATTAAATAGAAGGCAATTGATCACTTGGAAAAGAACTTTTGGCATTTGAGAATTCTTGTTAACAATTCAGTAGGCATAATAATTGGGATAATTGGATAATTAATTTATAGTTCATAATTGGGGATATTGGAATCTTAATCCTTATTTATCTGAACTCAAACAAATTTTAGTTTTGTTTATTTGCTTTCTTTTAGATTAATTTCTTTTAATTGTTTAATTTAGTTTTCTTTATTCGAAAAATCACAGTTTATGGTTGTTTAAATAAAATTGAATTGATATAGTGCTAGTAGTTGGAATTTATTAATTAGAATTCTCTGTGGGATCGACACTCTATCTTATCACTCTATTACTTATTGACCGTGTACACTTGCACGTTTGCTTTGATTGTGAAATCAACCAACATGTTTTTGGAGATGTTACCGGGGAACTCTTTATTAATATTAATTCCATATTAGTTATAATCAATTCGGTCTTAATTTAAACGTTACTTAGTTTTCTTCTTGTATTTGCAGGAATTCTTTGCGAGTGTATGCACACTAGATCAAGGGCAAAAAAGGAACTTTTTCCTTATACGGACGGTATTGAAATGAAGTTCCGAAAATTACAGTCGACTAGTGCAGTGTCACCTGTGGAAGAAGAACTGGCAGAACAAGAAATTCCAGTGAACATGGTAGGGAACGACCAGAAATCGCTTAGGGACTATGCCATGCCAAATGTCACAGATATACAGTCGAGTATTAGGAGGCCGGCAATCAATGAAAATAGCTTCAAGATCAAACCGGGAACAATTCAGATGCTACAGAATACATGTCAGTTTGGGGGTAGTTCGATAGATGATCCTAATGAGCATATCTTAAGTTTCTTGGAAGTTTGCGACACCTTCAAACAACAATGTATCGGAAGATGCTACAAGGTTGAGGATGTTCCCGTTAACCTTGAAAGATAAAGCGCGAAGTTGGCTACATTCTTTGCCTCCTGGCTCAATCACAACTTGGGACGACTTAGCTCAAAAATTTCTAGCTAAATTTTTCCCACCAACGAAGTCGGCAAAACTACGGAACGATATTCACACCTTCGCACAGTTTGACTCAGAATTGTTATATGAGGCATGGGAAAGATTTAAGGATATGCTCCGTAAGTGCCCTATCACGAAATTCCGCAGTGGATGCAGTTAGGGATATTTTGTGATGGTTTGCACGCGTCCACGAGGGCCAGTATTGATGCAGCAGCAGGGGGAGCGATCATGTCTAAGAGTTTTAATGAGGCATATCAGCTGTTAGAGACAATGGCCACCAACAACTATCAGTGGCCCATGACGAGGTCTAACCCTACGAAAACACCGGGAAAGTTTGACGTAGATGCGATGACAGCATTAGCAGCACAAGTGGCCGCAATAGCTAAGCAAGTGAAACATGGCGTCCACAATCCACACAACAGGTAGCAATGGTTTGTGAATTATGTGCTGGGGGTCATGCTACAGATTAATGTGCCATAAATTCTGAATCAACTCAGTTCGTAGGGAGCTATAATCGATCTACCCAACCTTACCCAAATCAAAACGCATATAATCCGGGTTGGAGAAATCATCCGGGTTTTTCATGGAGTAACAATCAAGCTCAATGCTACCGAGACAACAAAACACATCGATTTCAAAATCGAACACAACAACCGGAGAAGAAATCGGGTTGAGAGGAAGCCTTGGAAAAATTCATTAGGGCTCTTGACAAAAGAACGAGGAACAAGAAAAAAAATTAATCAAATGGAGTTGAATATGCAGCTAAGCGAAAGCGTCGATCAAGAATCTGGAAAATCAAGTGGGACGAGATAGCACATGCACTTAATGTGCAAACCACTTGGAACACTTCGAGTGTGAGAGAGAAAAATCGGCGGAGATGAGCATTGTAATCTTTGTAACTTCTACGAAGTGGAAAGGATTTGCAAGAGACAATCCGCGGATAGGGAAAAGAGGACAACACAAAAAGTGAAACAGAGGAAGTTGTGGACACCGAAAAGCGTCAAGATGAGACCTTAGAGTAGAAAGAACCGGAACCAACCATCACAATGCCTCCCATACCGTGTATCCGCAGAGAGGTTTCGAAATCCAAGTTGGATAAGCGGTTTTCCACGATTACGGGATGTTTTCAAAAAAAGCGCATATCAACATCCCTTTCTACTTGCCTTGGAACAAATTCGAGTTTACGTCAAGTTTAATAAGGAGGTTTTGTCGAGGAAGAGGAAATTGGGTGAGTTCGAAACAGTGGCATTGATCGAAGAACGCAGTGCGATTATTCAGAATAAGTTACCACCGAAGCATAAGGATCCAGGTAGCTTTAATATACCATGTGAAATTGGAAATCAGTTTTCGGGTCGAGCATTGTGTGATTTGGGGGCTAGTATAAATTTGATGCCATTATCCGTCTACAACCAGTTTGGACTTCAGGCTCCACGACCGACAAATATCAGTTTGCAGTTGGCGGATAGATCGGTTACATATCCACGAGGTATTATTGAGGATGTTTTAGTTAAAGTGGATAAATTCATCTTCCCCGCAGATTTCTTTATCTTGGATTGTGAAGTGGATATCGAAATCCCAATCATTCTTGGGCGACCATTCTTAGCAACGGGTAGAACATTGATTGATGTGCAAAAAGGAGAATTGACGATGCGAGTTGAAGATCAACAGGTCACCTTTAATATTTTTAAGTCAATGTCTTATCCGAAAGAAAAAGGTAAATGTTTGTGGGTTGATATCATGGAGGAATTGGTTAATCACAAGCTCAGTGGAAATTATTCGGAGGACCCGCTTGAATCCATTTTGCTCGGGATGGACGAAGATGGTATTGAAGATGACGTGGAGTATGTCAAATGGCTAGATACATCATTTATCTTCCGGAAAACCAATCAATCATTCGACACCCTTGATAGGCCAAAGCGAAGGTAAAAAGTTCAAACCCTCGATAAAAGAGCCACCGTGTGTTGGAACTAAAACCGCTACCATCCCATCTGCGGTATGCTACTTGGGAAAAGATGCTACCCTACCGGTTATTGTTTCGACGGAGTTAATCGACACGCAAAAAGGAAAAAGCACTACGGGTCTGCGGGAGTTCAAAAGCGACAATTGGGTGGACTATAGCGAGATATTAAGGGAATTAGTCCATCATATTGTATGCATAAGATTTTAATGGAAGAGGGGCAAAACCAACCATTGAGATGCAAAAAGAAGGCTAAATCCCATTATGAAGGATGTGGTGAAAAAGGAGATCATAAAATGGTTGGATCTCGACATTATTTACCCAATCTCGAGACGGTTCATGGGTGAGTCACATGCGGTGCGTACCAAAGAAAGGGGGGGGTATAGCGGTGGTGAAGAATGAAGCTAATGAGCTCATCCCTACTAGAAACGATTATAGGATGGAGAGTGTGTATGGACTCACTGCAAGTGAATAAAGCCACTTTCGCAGGATCACTTCCCTTAGCTTCATTGATCAAATGTTGGATAAAGCTAGCGGGACATCGATTCTCTTGTCTCTTGGATGGATATTCGGTATAATCAAATTGCCATAGCACCAGGAGGATCAAGAGAAAACTACATTCACATGCCCTACTGTGCGTTTGCATTACGGCGTATGTCTTTTGGGTTATGTAATGCACCGACAACCTTTCAACGGTGCATGATGGCGATCTTCTCCGATATGGTCGAACAGAATTTGGAGGTATTTATGGATGATTTTTCTGTGTTCGGTAATAGCTTTGATTTATGTTTGAAAATATGATTTTAGTGTTGAAGCGATGCGTGGAGACTAATCTGGTTCTTAACTGGGAAAAATGTCACTTTATGGTGAAAGAAGGGATTATTTTGGGGCATAAGGTTTCTGTAGCAGGGTTAGAGGTGGACAAAGCGAAGATTGAGACAATTGAGAAATTACCTCCTCCATCATCTATGAAGGGAATCCGGAGCTTCTTGGGACATGCGGGTTTCTATAGACGCTTCATTAAAGATTTCCCCAAAATTTCAAAACCCCTATGTTCCCTGTTGGAGAAATACGTGCCTTTCAAGATGGATCAGTCATGTATCGAGGCATTTAAGGTATTAAAAAAGAAGTTAAATTATTGTGGCGACCAATTGGTCTTTACCGTTCGAATTGATGTGCGACGCCAGCGACTACGCAGTTGGAGCAGTATTGGGACAACATCATGACAAGATTTTTCACACAATCTACTATTCCAGCAAGACGTTGACAGATGCCCAGTTGAACTACACAACCACCAAAAAAGAATTACTTGCAGTTGTGTTTGCCTTCGACAAATTCAGAGCATATCTCATTGGGACCAAGGTAATCGTTTATACTGATCATTCTACCATTAAGTATTTGATTGAGAAGAAGGATGCCAAACCGCAGTTAATACGATGGGTATTGTTGCTGCAAGAATTTGATTTGGAGATCCGGGATAGAAAAGGTATCGAAAATCAAGTGGAGGATCATCTTTCTCGGTTGGAAAACGTGGAGGTTTAGAATAAAGACAACATAATGATAATGTTAACTCGTTCTATGTCAATTCCCCTACCAACCAAATCTGTTGCCACAAGGTTCCTCTCCTGCCCCTCCTTAAAACCCTTGTAGCGTGTCAACCTACATAAGACCAATGCAGTTAGCTTGATAATATCTAACCCATCTAGTAACATCAATAATTTGGTTACTATCACCACCATGGACCAATGCTCCTAGTATGAAAAGCAACTACAAAAAATATAGAGCAAAGGAAACCCTATATCATCAACATAAAAACAAGGAAGTGCAAAAGACAAAATAAAAAACAAGCAGAGAAGGTACCGAAGAGAAACTTAAGGAAAGGCATACAAGAGCAAGCTAGCAGCATAGTTACAGCAAAAGAACTCCACAAAAGAAATTAGAGAGAACCCAACTCGCTGAAATCCACACAATCTCGATTATCAAGAACCCACCCTGAAATTACATTGCAATAAAGAAACTTAGTGACCGAGTAAAGCAACCGACTTTAAAACAGTATACACTATACTGTATAGTTTGTATGAAAGAAAAATGGCCAAATTCTAACTACATTAACTTATCAAAAATAAAATATAATTCTAACTATATTGCCAGAGATAAGGACAACAATTTAGCTTTTACTCAGCTAAAACTACTGATTATGCAATCACAGATGACTTACCTACACTACACTATCTGGAGTATCAAAAAATCCATACAAATCATCAGTAGTTAAGTAATTAAGTATATACCACCAGCATAAATTTAAAACAATAATTTAATTCAATACATAACTCAAATTTCACCCAGTTTACTAAATTATTGATAATTAAGACCGCACAGAAAACACATATTAGGTAATCTGAATTATATAATCTCGAGTAACTCACCTATTTAAATAGTCTGAATGTAAAACCCACTAAATAAAAAAATAAAAAACCAACTGAAAGACCACCAGAAGTAAAACTAAACAGTAGAATTAACTACACAGCCACAGGAGACTCAAAATATTCACCAAATTCACTACAACTAACTCACCTAGTACTGCCGTAACAGCAAGTCCGCAGCAACCTCGCTTCTTTCCCGCACCGAATCACCACTCTGATTACCCCCAAGCTCATTAGCGTTGCTCCATGGATCTGCTCGCTATTCGGATCATCACAAGAGTCCCGATCCGATACGCTAAGCGCTAGGGCTAGCTGGAACTGTACTCCTCTTTCGACGAGTAGTAATCCTGTCGATTCACCGCCGGAGCAGCCGTCACGGTGGGGGAGGGAAGTGAAGAAGTGGAGGGACTGGACGGAGAATTGCTACCTCCATCGTACAGAGAGAAAGTATAGAGATAGGAGAGAGAAGAAAGTAGATCTAAAGAACTATGGTCCTTGTTTTAATTTTAAATTTTCAGTTCCGCGTTTTTATTTTTTACTCCGTCTTTTTTACATGGATAACGTTTTTTTTTAAAAAACATTATCTATTTAAAACCAAAAAATTCCCTTATAAATACATAACATTTTTTCATATGTATCTACAACGTTTTGTTAAAAAATATTGTAAAATAAAACACCACAACATTTTTTTTATAAAAACGTCATCTTTTAAGTGTTGTCTTTTTATGGTTTTATACTAGTGCTCGTTTGCACATATATACAAAGGGTTTGACTTTTGTATAAAAGTTCAATTTTAACAAGATATAGAGTGAAGTTTTTGAAAATAGGTTTATCAAACCCTTATGCTCAATAGTAATTAAAGCCTTAGATACTTCCATTTTATTATGTGTTTGGCTTGATTGCTTTTATTTTTGAGATGCGAGACATCTTCAAGAAAATAAGTTACATAGTAGTGCTGAACTCCTTGTGGACATTAGAGCTATCTAAGGATATCCATACACCGTAGATAATTTACAAGCTGACTGCAGCTGAGAAATGTCCATCGTGGGAACCGAATCTAGATTCAAAAACTGAATCTGTGATCACATGATTCTTAGGCTCACATGAAAGAGTAATATGTAAAAACGCTAGAAAAAGAACTAGATTTGAGTAAATCTAACCATTCTAGTCCCAACGGTTCAAGTTTAATCACTTTTGAATCGGTCAAAGTTAGAAATAGCCTGATTTAGGCAAATCTAGCCCGCAGGCTGAAAGATTAAATATCTATATTATGAAAGCAGTTAAAGAAGATATTTATATAAAAGTGATATATATATATAAGCAATAAAAAGCCATGGATCGACGATCCGATCATTCCCACTCGAAAAGACTCTCAACGGTAGTATATATATAGATATAAAAGTAGTAGAAAGCTTAAAAATCTAAAAAATCTTATAGTGTGCTGCCAAGAAGACTTCAGATAGCTTTTGACTCCTAAAGACCCAGTTTCCACCAGTTAAACTTGAGTATGTTACAAAACACGAGATTATAAGTGTTTAAAAAGAAGAATCACTCAGTTTAGAGCACACTAGAAGTGTTTACAAGCCGAAATGGACATAGTTTTCTCTTTTTTTTTTTCAAATGAGCTACCAAGAACTCATATTTAAAGACCAAGGAGTCACAGTCAACCCATGACAACAAGCAAGGTTCTACTATGCGGCTACCCAGACTTAAGCGGTCCCATTAGTTTCAAAAGTACATGCACTTTCGCCACTACGAGTCATGTCATTCGAAACTTCATAACTTTTAATCCGGGAATCTGATAAAGGAGTGTTGTACCTTTTCGGAATGTTGTTGTCGAGAGCTACACAATGACATTAGATTAGAGGTTGTATGAAGCCGGGAAGATGGGTGCATGACCAGATCTGCAAGTCTTCAAAGTCTATCCATTATACTATCTTGTGCAGTTGTCACTCGGGATTAGAGCTATGGTTCTTGTGGGACATCTTGATACGCAGTGTGAATTAAATTGTGTTGAGATGATATGAATGTGATGTTGAGGTGGCAAAATGATGATTTTACCCCCATCGGGGTTATCTCCGACTTTGGCGTAGATGTATCAGTTGCTTCTTAGGGTTATCTTCGAAATTGGGCTCCTATAGATGCTGAATATCCTCAGGGTAATCTCTGAGGTTGGCTTGACCTCCCGGGGTTATCTCCGGGGTTAGATTGACCTCCCAGGGTTATCTCCAGGGTTAAAACTAAATTTTCCGGGGTTATCTTTGGATCTTGGATTGTATCCCTCGGGGTTATCTTTGAGGTTTGAATTGGATCTCCTGGGGTTATCTTCAGGTTTGGGACTGAGTCTCTCGGGGTTGTCTCTGAGATTGAAAACTAGATCTCCCGGGGTTATCTCCAGGGTTAAAATTGATTTGACTTCTAGGGTTATCTTTGGAAGATAATTCTTCCCTCCTGCAGGATTAGTAACAGGAATGCAAAATTTCAAGTGTCTATAGTTAACTTATTCTATGTAGGAAAATTAAAGCTAATCTACCAATCCATGGATTAGAGAGCCATCAAGTCCAATATGGCATCCCTCTCAGTAGATGGAGGCAAATCTATGAGCTCCTACCCCAGGGTGTCCATACGATCCAGGAGATCTACGGCCATCTGCATGGTGATACTGTGCTCATTAATGAATGCACTCATCTCTGCAACAATGTCAGTAGTATGAGATCTAAGTGCATTACTATCTGTAGTGGCAGCATCTCGGGTAGCTAGAGCCTCATCTCGCTCAACAACAGTTGTGTCCCTAGATGATCGAGCCTCATCCCGCTAAACAACAATAGTTTCCTTGTAAGCTAGAGCATCATCTCTCTCAACCAAAGCGGCATTTCTATCAGAAAGACCTGTAAACATCAAGGCCCTAGCCTGATCCCTCTCAAACATCATCAGATGTAACCTCTGCTCTAAATACTCTGCAGAATGTGGAGCCACAACAATAGGAATGCTGGGGGAATCAACCCAAGCTATTGACAAACCAGTAAACAACTCATCCTCAAAGGGAGAATTAGGGTACTGTATAGACTCCCCATCATCAGAATTAATACATGGCTCTGAGGATACAACCCATGTAGAATACTCTGAAGAACGACCTGGATGAATAGTCTAAAAGTCAGCCCACTCTTGACGAGTCCAACAGTCATAAATCCTGGATAAATCCTCTACTGACAGAAGCCGAGATGACAATCGCTAAACCACTTCCCCGTCAAAGGGATGAATATCTTGAAATTGGGCAAACTGTGCTATAATAGCCAGTGGATGATATGTGGTCACCCACCTCAAATCGACCAGGGAAAGATAGTCCTTACTGACTGCATGAGTGATGAAGCTATAGGGAGAGCTGTGCCCTAAACATGGCAAAATATCAAACGGGTCCTCGATCCCTGACAAGAAAGCCAACCATGATGTTGCGTCTGTACACTCAGTCGACTGAAAGGAATATAACATGGCTATCTCATGAGAAAAACAATATCCATGATGTCTGAAAGTGCCAATTGGTCTCAAGTGTGTCATAAACCACACGTACAATAAGACCGCAGTGCCTATGAAAACCCCTATTGAATGGGTATGGAAAAACGTGGTCGACCTCAAGGTCTCTACCAAAATCATAGGTAAGATGGTATAAACCTCACGGATATCCAGATGGTCCATGTACAACGACATGTACAGATAGGCCACTATGCACATCAAGAATATGTCTACATAGGCGACATGCCAATCACCCTCAAAAATGGTGAAGTCCCTTGAGTATCGCATATAGCTATCCAACGACCCAAATCTATCAATCAAGAAACTCATGGACACCACATGCCCCGAGGTAATCTCATCTATGAAAACTCTGTGCCTCAAGCCTGTCAAGGTCATAAATTGTCGGCTTATGTCACAGACAACCATCTAAGCCCAAGGCCGATCCGATAGTAAGTCTGTAAGACGCTCATACTCCTCCAATGTAGGAGTCAACTCCTAGGTATCAAATTTAAATACCTATCTATCTGGTACCCAATGCTTAAGCATGCCCTCTATGAAGCCCGGTGGAACCTGAAATGTCAGGAAGGTCAAAGAGTGTCTCAATAGTTGATCAATTGTCACCCGATCCAGGGAAGATAAACTGCCATACGACGATCTTAAAGAAGATACGAGCAACATTGGCAGGGTATGCACAATCCGGCTAACAGTGGATGAAGACATCTGTAGAGTCGTATCATAAGACCATCCAGGGGTCAATGCCAAACTCAACTCTAAAAATGCATATCCATGACGTAATACATGCATGATAAATAACAGATGACAATATGATGTAGGGAATAAAAAACAATATACATACATTCTTAAGTACATCATCATTTAAATACATCATCTCTGTATATAATTGAGAAAAATACAGGGAAATGGGGCACAATCACCCAACATCTAATAGAGGCCTATCAAAAGATATAACGAGAACTGGGGCACAACTCCCCAATATCTAATAGAGGCTTATCAAAAGATATAGTGAGAAATGCATCAGAAGAAGTTAATGATGTTGATGTCCACATCATCCAATCTGTCCATCTGATGTAACTCCTCCTGAGTCACTGAATCTCTGCTAGAAGGGATATCAGGCCGATACAATGAAAGATATGCATCGACAAAACCATCTAAATATGGGCTACTTGAAAGGCCTACCCTAGAACTGGATGGATCAAAAGTATTATCCTCTGATGGATCTCTACTCAAATGCCGGATAAAGAAATGTGCCTGGTCCAACTGTTGGGTCAAACTATGAATCTACGTCAGATGAGTAGGCTCTCGGATGTAGGAAATCCAATCTGTCATCATGACGGAGCCAGGAACTATATCCCCCACAAACTGTGAGGCGCGGGTCTGAGCTCCAATAGTGCGAAGGAACCACCAGCGATAAAAAGCCTCCTGAGTGTATGGTCCCTCTGACAAAGTAAAGCCATCCATGCCTATCAATGGTACCTTAGTGATCGGTTGTGACAAAGGCCAATGACGTCTGACAGGAGGAAAGATCGGAATGCGTATCTCTCATATAGTGCTCCTAATAGCACGTTCTCCCAAATTGAGCTCCCAACCTCTATCAGTAAGGAAAGGAATCCGACGGGTGGATAATATATACTTGACACAAGTCAGGAAACCATCCTTGAAGCCAACTGTCAAGTGGTCCTAAGAGCAAGGAACCTATGTAATGACCTCTGTGATCAACAACTCCAACTGTAGGAGAGAATGGGTGAAACCCTCAGCTATAGGAACCTTCACCAAAGTGGAGTAATTCCATCGCCATCCCCATGGATAGGTATCCAAACCTAACATGTTAACGGGACGAAGATATGGGAGCCTCTTGTAGGCCAAAAATTGCGAATATAAGATCAAATATCTACGATCAGTCAAATTGGCAACCCGAACAAAGGGAAATTAAAAGAGAAAATTCTCACCAGCAGTAATGGGTAGAACCCTAACCAAGCCTCCATCATGCCCTCTGAACGTAGGCACATCCCCCAAAGGAAGTATGCAAAGGTGTAGGAGCCCCAATTAAACTCTTCGATACGGTCCACCTCCCGAGTGGTGCTAACTAAAGAGAATGACACCATCGAAGAGTTATTAGCCAGGAAATAACCCCTGAGGATGATCAGAAACAATTAGCGAAAGATGCGATCTCTAACCTTCCGATCATCGGGAAATGGCTCAGTCAAAGCCCCATTCACGACATCTACACTCAAAGGACTAAAACGGACTATCCAACCCTTGAGTGCCATAGCCGGGACTCCTAACAATGATCTGACGGCAGTCGGGGAAATGTCAGCCACCAAAGGCACTGGCGCACCAGAAAACTCCATCCCAGTGATGAATCTCCAATCCATCAGTATCATCATTACCTCATAATCCAACAAATGGAGAGACTAGGTCTGGTGAAACTAGTGCTCAGACAAAGCCTTGAGATAACCCTAGTGACAACGACAGGGGAGGATGGAAAAGAAAGCCTCGAAGCCCCAAGCATGCACAATCCCTTGGTACTCTAGATTAAGAGTTTGATACAGAGAATGTATGTTAAACCAGTTCCCTATAGGCTGCGTAAAGCCAGGAACCTGCATCAAAATGCAAAACAACATCAAAACCCTTGCCAGCACAAATGGGAAAACGAGTCAAATCATCTAAAAACTTTGGAATCATCACATTTATAGCTGAAAGCTCCCTATGAGGAATGGAAGAAGAATGAGTAGGATCCGCAATGGGTACGTCCTCCTCCTCATCCTCGACATCTGGTCTCTCCACCAGGATAGGACGAATCAATGACTCAGTCAATCGACGAGGCTATAGGGCTGGGCGAGGCCGAGGCACATCTGAAGCTCTCCTCCTCACACCTGAAGAGGTCCTACGGGAGCTACTCGGCTGGATCCATATATCTAAATAAAAGTCTCCAAATCACCTCGAAAAGGGTGTGGTAAATTCTAACATGGAGCTCATTAAATATAGTTCATATCTATATGCATGCATGCATTACTTAAACATACATCTACAATAAAGTTAAAAATGAATGATCATTCAATGCCTAGACTTGTCAAATTTTGTTTCAAGAGTCTCCTTTATAAAAAAGGACTATCCACATGCACGTAGGCATGACTAGGTGGCCATTCAGCAGCACACCAACTCAAAGTCATCAACATCCTATATGCATGAAAAAATCTCAAAGTCAATAATCCATTAACGTCGTCTCAACACAATTAAAATCACACTGCGTATCAATATGTTCCACAAGAACCATAGCTTAAATCCTGAGTGACAACTGCACAAGACAGTACAACGGATAGACTTTAAAGACTTGGAAATTTATTCATGGACCCATTTTCCCGGCTTCGTACAACCTCTAATCCCATGTCATTGTGTAGCTCTCGACAATAGCATTTCGAAAAGGTATAATTCTCCTTTATCGGATGCTCAGATTGAAAGTTATGAAGGTTCAAATGGACAACGCGTAGCCCAAATGCACGTACTTTGAGATGACAGGACCCGCATGGCCCAAAGAGGCTTGGGCAGCCACAAGTAGACCCATAACCATCTGGTCTTTAAGTATGAGCTCTTGACAGCTCATTTGAAAAAAAAAGAGTAGAAACGAGAGACAACTCTGTCCATTTCAACTTATAACCCCTGCTAGAGTGCTCTAAACTAAGTGATTCTTCTTTCTAAACACTTGTAAGCTTGTGTTTTGTAACATACTAATGTTTAACCAGTGGAAAGTGAGTTTTCAAGCGTCAAAAGCTATCTGAAGTCTTCTTGGCATCCAATTTTAAGATTTTTGAAATTTTTAATCTTTCTACTACTTTTATATCTATATATATACTAACGTTGAGAGTCTTTTCAAGTGGGTATGCCCGGATTGTTGATTCATGGCTTTTTATTACTTATATATATATATTATCAAACTCGAATTCGATTGAGCCTGGATATAATATTTGGTGCATTTATCGCTTATATATATATATATACATTTCTGTCAGGAATGGAGTTTACTTCGTAGCCATTTACCGCTTATATATATATATATTTACATTTCAAAGTCTTGCCTGGAGTTTATTTTGTGGTAGTTGATCGTCCATATATATATATATATATATATATATATATATATACCGCTTTTATATAAATATCTGCTTTAATTGCTTTCATAATGTAGATATTAAATCTTTCAGCCTGCGGGCTAGATTTACCTAAATCTGACTATTTCTAACTTTGAGCGGTTCAGAAGTTTCTAAACTGGGACCGTTGAAGCTAGAATGGTTTAGATTTATTCAAATCTAGTTCTTTTTCTAACATTTGTACATATTGCTTTTTCATGTGAGCATATGAATCATGTGATCACAAATTCAGCCTCTAAATCTAGATTCGGTTCCCGTGATGGAAATTTTGCAGCTGGAACCAGCTTGTAAATTATCTTTAGTGTCTGGATATCCTTAGATGGCTATCATGCCCACAAGGAATTCGACACTGCTATATATCTTATTTTCTTGAAGATGCCTCACATCTCGAAAAATAAAAGCAATCAAGCCGAACATAATAAAATGGAAGTATCAAAGGCCTCAATTACTATTGAGCATAAGGGTTTGAAAAACATGTTTTCTAAAACATCACTGCTATATCTTGTTAAAATTCAATTTTTATACAAAAGTCAAACCCTTTGTATATAGGTGCAAACGAGGAATAGCACTACTTCCAGACAATTGCACATAGACCTAATTCACACACACACCTTGCCTCCGTTTAATCAAGCCCGCGGACCCTAACGAATCTCGGCTTCTAAGAATAGTTAAACAGTGTCAAACCATTGGGTCTTTGTGTAAACCTTTTCTTGATTGAGTTGGTGCAACCATTTAAAAATTACCAACTGGCGACTCTAACAGTCAAATCGTCAACATATACATGTCGGACCTTTTCAAACTTTTTTTTTCAAACAAAACTCATGTAAAATGAGAACACCAAAAGACAAGAACAGAAAGGGACAAATAAAAATCCCGACGTCGATAGGTGGCGACTCTACTGGGGATTCCAGTAAGAGGGCTTAAGCTGCTACTCAAGCTTTTCAAAACATTTATCTGCTTATATTTGAATGCTATATTTACATTGAATGGATGTGTACTACTGCTTTATTAACTGCACTTTAGTTCTTCGCACCATATTTGTCTGTTATATTAGTGCTTCGCACATGTCATCATTTCCATACGGTGAGACACGTTGTATGTGAATGTATGTTGTGTGATTCCTCCACCAGGAGGCTAACCCATCGATGTTTGATTACTAGACTTAAGGAAGAACAATTCTGCGAGGCTCAGGAAAGGCACCACCCTGATTTGATTCAGTTGAAAGATCGCATTAACTTCCCGTCTAGTAAATTGTGATGATCTGGGGACCTTCATGCCGAAAATCCGCAAGAGTAACCTAAGATAGGTCAGCCTCTGATAAATCAAATGCGAAGGGAAGTCTCTTCATACCTTCCCATTTCAATTACCTGTAATTTTAATTACTTGTAATTTCATTTCACTGTCAATCTTAATGTATTGGAAAATATAAAGGAGTACGGAAATATACATTCCTTTTTCATATCAAGACCTGTCATGCTATTCTATCATTAAAATGGCTGACATCCATTTTGTAGGAGAACATTAAAACACTCTTAAAAAAATGGACACATTGCATAACGTGTAACCTTTCCACGTTTTCCCATACTAAACTACGTAGTCTTTTTATAGGGAAACTATTGGTCCCATTACATGTTTAAAGTCCAAAAAGGCACTAAGCCCACCGTCAGACATGGCTACAAGTGCCCAGCCTGATCCTACTCATGTCTCTCGCGAGGAGTTCGAAGGATTGAGGAATCAAATAACAGTGTTGGCTTTTCTTCTCAAAGAACTAAACAAATTAACTCAAGGTCCACAAATACCCATCCAAACAGAATCCTATACACAAAGAGGAATCCAGGGTCCGGACAGAGAAGTCCCAGTACCTGAGTCTCAGAATGAGAAGTCCAACATAACTGTGATGCCCCCAAAATAGGTATACATCACCTATTCTGAGTCACCAAATACATAGTACAGAAACAACTACGGCTTCATTAATACAATTGTCATGCAAAATACAACAACACATAAACTGTGAGTTTAAATACAAATATTATCTTCTAGATAATATCTATACTCAAATAAGTTCTCATTACAATTATTGATACACTATTTTATAAAATAGTGAGGACTACTATAACAACTGCCATGGAACATCACTCCACACCCCGACTACTTCCCGCTATATTCTCACTTCCTAAGAAGAAAAATGGAACAAAAAGGAAAATGGTGAGCTCAACTAGCCTAGTAAAGAATATTATGTGACGCCCCCAAAATAGGTATACACCACCCATTCTGAGTCACCAAATACATGGTACAGAGAACAACTACAACTTTATTATTACAATTGTCGTACAAAATACGACAACACATGCTGCGAGTTTAAATACAAATATTATCTTCTAGACAATATCCATACCCAAATAAAGTCCTTATTACAATTATTGATGCACTATTTTACAAAATAGTGAGGGCTACTAAAATAGCTATCTTGAACCATCACTCCATACCCCGGCTAGTCCCTACTAAATTCTCACCTCCTGAGAAGAAAAACGGAACAAAAAGGAAAAAGGTGAGCTCAACTAGCCAAGTAAAGAACATTATGACTAAGATAATATACAACAAATTATCATTGGTCTTCAACAGGGAAAACAATCTGATAGAATATAATAGACAACAAGTTTTAGATCAACAACTGCAGCGGAAACAACAATCCATTAGAAGAGTCAAGTAGAGAATGAGTTCTACTATCTTCTAAGATTTAAAAGTCCATCATCAATATTTTATCCCTGTAACAACAATCAATATACATCTTTAATCAAATATTCATCTTTGCACTACAGGCCAAAGATATTCATTGGTATCACAAGTCGGTCATGTGCATCTCAACACCTGTTCATCTTTGCACTACGGGCCAAAGATATTCATCAGTTACTCATTCATCTTTGCACTACAGGCCAAAGATATTCAGTAATATCATCATTTAGAACTGAGGATGATGAAAAATATCTTAAAGAAAACGAATCCAATGAGACAAAAGGACAAATATTAGGGATTCATATAACAGTTTATCCAAGTGCAATAATACTCCATAATAACCAATTGTGAAGTATAATTCAAAAATAAAGATCAAAACATGGATACAATCAAAGATAGTAACCATAAAAGACATCTGGGATGAAAAAGAAAAAATTTCATTTTTTGGTGAATAATGCCATATTCAGAATAAAGGTCAGATATCGTGAATAGTCGAGACATCGTGAATAAGTAACCCTGATACAAAAAGGTAGAAAGTACATAATAAAATTCATAAAAATATCTCAACATAATGATATTGAAGAAAATAATATCATTTAAAAAGAAAATAACATCCCTTACCTCAAAATGATAGTACTTCTGTTCGGAATATCGGATGTAAAGCCGAAGGGAACTTACACTGAATAACAGCTCTTAAAGTATCTAAATACTCACTAAAATACGCTCAACAATATAGAGAGAAAGAAAACTTATTTCTGGTGTGATTTTCAATTCTAACCTAAGCGCCTATTTATAGAAAAATGCTAGAACGCCATAGGAGACTAAAATAATAAAATAATATTACTTTTATTTTTCTTCTATGCTTGCCTAACCTGAAATCAGTAGCCAGCCACCTTTGAACCAAATTAACAGCCCACATGTTTTTAAAAACAAAAGTGGGTCCCACCCAATTTTAATAAAAAATATTTTATTTTTCGAAACTTCAGTAATTCATAAAAAATAGCCCGTTTATCAGAAAAATACGAATTTTATGTCCATTCAACACGAAATCGAATTCTCTACAACTTTGTAGCTTTAAGTTTTTCTAAATTCCAGACAGAAAATATCCGAAATTCACAAACGGATGATTTTCAACACCTCTTAAAATTCGTAACAAATCATACGTTAATTTTTAACGGTTCAAAATTTGTGGATATATTCTCAACTGATATATGTATAACATATCCAAAAATCACAACGATCCAACGGTCGGATTAAAATTATTACTCACACAATAGAGCTTTAAGAACACCGATTTGATCTTTTAATACCTCCAATCCGACAAAATACAGATACAATACCTCAACATTAATTCTTTCATTTATAACCACATAAATAAATCCATCATTTATATCCGCATCAAATAAATATTTCCTTATCAGTAATTAATTATTCACAAATAATATTACTGAATCACAATAATGACAACCAGGTAGTTCCCAAGAAAGAGGGGGCTTTCCGATAAGGATTTCTCCTTCTTGGCGCCGCAATTAGGTGACCAAACCTCTCATTGATGAAACTTCTAGACATTGCCAATAATGTTATCTAATAATATTATTCAAATAATATGAATTATTGATATGATAATGGGAAATACTGTGCAGTGACAATTATTGAAACAACAATAATATAAAATATCAACGCAGCAATTATTGAATCAATAAAATAAAATATTAAACAATAATTACTGTAACAATTATTGAGTAGTGTCTTCTTACGTAAGAATCGATAATTCCAAAAATACTGTGCAATACTGTGTGCTACTGTGCAACCACACGTATTATTGTATTTTAACCACCAAGTATTTCAACAGTGTTAACGGTAACGATTACGCCGTTATTTATAAAAACCAATACTTGTCATTTTCTTCATCCGAT
Organism: Panax ginseng; assembly: GCA_020205605.1. Lineage (NCBI taxonomy): Eukaryota > Viridiplantae > Streptophyta > Magnoliopsida > Apiales > Araliaceae > Panax > Panax ginseng. Next base: position 112,778,758 of record CM035128.1, on the reverse strand, counting down.
CATTATCCGTTATGGGGCCCACAAATGGCTGCGCCGTTGTACGAATATTCCCCGACAGCAAGAATATTCCACGACCAAACGAATATTCCCCGACAACAATGAATATTTTATAACCACTTTCTTAATTTGAAAAATTTGCACATTTCACTCATAACCAAAGCATTATATCAAATTAACACCTTATTATTTACAATAATAATTTAGAGAAAATTTGATTTTATTCATAAAAAGTTGGGGTCTTACAACCTCCCCTCCTTATGAAATTTCGTCCTCGAAATTGACGTACGTACCTGGTGTTTCGAAAAGGTGAGGATACCTCGTTTGCATTTCCGATTCCAACTCCCAGGTCATTTCCTCAATAGCATGGTTCCTCCACAAAACTTTAACTTGTGGTATAATCTTGGTACGTAGGACATGCTCTTTCCTATCCAAGATCTTAACAGGTACCTCCTCGTACGTTAAATCTTTGGCTATCTCGTCCAGTTCTAACTCAATGATGTGGTTCGGGTCTTTCACATATTTATGAAGCATAGATATGTGAAAAACATTATTAACACGAGACATGTTTGGAGGTAACGCGAGTCTATAGACCACATTTCCTACTCGGTCAAGAATCTGAAATTGACCAATAAATCGTGGATTGAGCTTTTCTCTCTTTCCGAATCTTGTAAATCCCTTCCATGGAGCAACACGTAACAATACATGATCCCCAATACCAAATTACACGTCCTTTCGATGAAGATCCACATAACTCTTTTGTCGATCCTGTGAGGTTTGAATACGTTGCCGAATTATTTGGATCTTTTCTGTAGTCATGCGTACCAACTCCCTTTGATGTCTAGGACACAAAGTCTTAATGGATCTTCATGAGTTTGAATAATCCTCTTTAATTGTCCGTCCGTTTGAGGATGGTAATGCCGAACTGAATCGTAAATCCGTGCCCATAGCTTTCTGCAAGCTAACCCAAAATCGTGAAGTGAATCTTGGGTCACGATCCAAAACTATGGATACTAGCATGCCACGCAACCTCACAATCTCATTCACGTACATACGAGCAAGACGTTCAAGGGAATAAGTTTCTTGTATAGGTAAGAAATGAGCAGACTTGGTTAATCTATCAACAATAACCCAAATAACAACTATGCCTTGAGAAACCTTGGGAAGACCTGTAACAAAATCCATGGTAATGTGTTCCCACTTCCATTTCGGAATCTCAAGTGGTTGCAATGGACCCTTTGGCACTTGATGCTCCGCCTTTACACGTTGAAAAGTTAAACATCTCGAGATAAACTTCGCGATCTCTCTCTTCATATTGTTTGTGACGCCCCCAAAACAGGTATACATCACCCATCTTAAGTCGCCAGATACATGGTACATAAATTTAAATAGAACTTAATTATACAACAATGGGTAAAATAATACGACAAAACATAAATGAGAGTTCACACACAGAATATTGTCATCTAGACAATATCCACACTTAATGGTGTCCTCATTACAATTATTATCACATTATTCTCAGCAGAATAGTGAGGACTACTAAAGCCATTTATCCTGGACCATCACTCCATTCCCCGACTCGTCCCAGCTATATTCTCATTTCCTAAAGAGAACAATGAAAGAAAGGGTGAGCTCAACTAGCCCAAAGAAGAAATATTATGACTAAAATAATGCGTAATAAATTATCCTTAGCCTTCAACAAGATAACAACTGATAGAATATAATAGACAACAAGTTTTAGATCAACAACTGCAGCGGAATAAGTAATCCATTAGAAGAGTCAAGTAGAGCATAAAATCTACTATCCTCTATGATTTAAAAAGTTTTTCATCAATTTTATCACTGAGACTCAGCTTAATAAATAAACCACATCATCGAATAATCCCTGCACTACGGGCCAAGGATATTCATGTAGTCATCAATGGTCATGACTATCTGAAATAATCCTCGTCATAATCATACCCATAACTGTCCATCAATGCACTACGGGCCAATGAGGACTTTTACCACATCATTCGTTACATTACGGTCATGATTACACCGAATAATCCCTGATCATAATCATACCAAGTCCATCTATGTACATAAGCCAAAGATGACTTTCATCACAATATAAGCATGAGGATGTTGACCATGTCATAACAATTCAATAAAACAAGTTCAAGGATAAATTTTAAAGATTTATAATTTAATTAATCTAGAATTCAATAACGCTCAATTTGTCAACATGATACTGATTTGTGGAGTAAAATTCAAGAATAATATTCATGTACCAAAAATAATTTGGACAGAAAAGAAATATATTTTTCAGGTAAATAGTACCCCGTGAATAGTATTTCGGGAATAGTACCTCGTGAATAATACCCCGACATGAAAAGTGTCCCGAATACTCGAGTGAATAATATTCAAGTGAATAGTAATTTGGGTGAATAGTAACTTGTGAATAGTAACTCGTGAATAGTACTCCGACACGAAAAGTGCCCCAAATACCCGAGTGAATAATACTAGAGTGAATTGTAATCGGGTGAATAGTAACCCGTGAATAGTAACTCGTAACAGAAAAATACCAAAGAAAATGATATTTCATGACGAGTACAAAAGAAATGATATCCCAGATGACTATAATAGAATATACGAAACTGCAAATGGATTTCCACCACCATGCGAAGAATCCACGTCAGATGCATCATTTCCACAATTTAATAAGGATTGAATACAAAGGATCATTCACCATGCATGCGGTAATCCACATAGACAGGTTATTCCAACAGAATAATAAAGAATGGAATAACAGAAGAGTTCACAATACATGCGATAGACCGCACAGATAGGTTATTCACAACGAAATAATAAAGAATGGAACGGGACGTACGCGAATCCGCATGCATAAGATATTCCAAATGTAATAATAAAGAATGGAACCGTGTCATGCGTAATCGCATGCATGTGATATATTCCAATGAATAATAAAGAATGGAATAACAACGAAATTCATCAAGCATGCGATAGATCAAGATGATAAGTTATTCCAATGTAATAATAAAGAACGGAACCAGTCATGCATAATCCGCATGAACATGGATATTCCAATGTAATAATAAAGAATGGAATAACAACAAATTCACCCGGCATGCGATAGATCAAGATGCATAAAAGTTATTCCAATAGAATAATAAAGAATGGAATAACAGAAGAATTTCATCATGTATGTGGTACTTCATATAGACAGGTTATTCCAACATAATAACAAAGAATGGAATAACAACCCTTATAAGTATTGAAAGAAAATAACTCTCTTCATGAATACGAAAGAATAATAACCCTTACCTCAAAAGAAGACTGAATACTTGAATAGTGAGGTAGCAGACTTCTCTTCTCCTTTCTCTCTATAATTTCTCTCTATAATAATTATTCTATAGCTTTAGTTAATTGGTGAGAAATGAAGGAAGAATGAGCTTCTATTTATAGGAAAATATAGTTTTGATAATTGCACGTTTTGGGGCTCGAAATATTATAGTATAATACCTTCCTCTTTTCCTTCATTTTTAATTTAGTCCTGCAAGTATTATCAAACTTGCACCACCTCCCCTAATAGTACGTAAATCATGTGAATCAATAGTTCTAGACATGTGAAAATACGAATTATAGTATAGTACCTCTATCTATACTTCCATTTTTAAATTAGTCATGCAAGTATTATCAATCTTTTACCAACTCCCCTAATAGTAAATGAATGTGAATCAATAGTACACACATGTGAACAAATAGTTATAATCATGTGAATCAATAGCAATTAATTGCTCATTTATCCGGTTAATTACCCGATTGGTCAATATAACCTCCAGACATTAGTTATTATCGAAATAAATGTCAATTTCCACTAACACTAATAATTCCAACATAATGGAACTATCAATTTCATCTTTAATCAACACAAACTTATTCATCATTAATATTATAATTCACAATATTTAATAACCAGGTTGTTCCCAGGAAAGAGGGGGCTTTTCGATAAGGATTTCTCCTTATTGGCACGCAATTAGGTGACCAAACCTCTCCTTGACAGAACTTCTAGACATTGTTAATATTGCAAATAATAATATGAATAACTTTGCCGTCTCAATTATTGATTTAATAATATAACATATTATGCAGATGATACTGTGACAATAATTGAATCAATAATATGAGAGAAATGATGCAGCAATTACTGTAGCAATAATTGGGTATAACTGAGTGATTTCTCACGTAAGCATCAATAATCAATACCGTGTGCTACTATGCAACCACACGTATGACTGTACTTTTACTACCGGGTACTTCAACAGTTTTAACGGTAACACTTTCGCCATTATAAAAAGATAATTCTGTCGATTTCTTACTACGATAATACATCCATTGTGGGGTCCACTAATGATTGTGCCGTCGTATGGATATTCCCCGAAAAAAGAATATTCTATAACAACTTGCATACTTTGAAATTTTTTTCACATATCACCCTTAACTCTAATCTTTTATCTATTTAACCATTTATGAAATAAAATAATAATTATAAGAAAATTGAATACTTTCATTTCATAAAATTCGGGGTCTTATAATCTCCCCTCCTTATGAAATTTTGCCCTCAAAATTTACGTACGTACCTGGTATGCCGAAGAGGTTAGGATACCTTGACTTCATTTCAGATTCTAACTCTTGAGGTATAACCTTTTGAGTGTCGAATAGGATCCGTCTTATCCAAGATTTTAACATATATCTCCTCATACATTAAATCTTCTGCTATCTCGTCTAGTTCCAATTTAATAATGTGGTTCGGGTCGTCCACATATTTACGTAACATAGATACGTGAAAAACGTTATGAACACGAGACATACTTAGCGGTAAGGCGAGTCTATAGGCCACAGTTCCTACTCGATCGAGGATTTCAAATAGACCAATAAAATCAAGGGTAGAGATTTCCTCTCTTCATCGAGTCTTGCTTCTAGAATAACGCCTTCTTGAACCTTCTTCTTCGTATTCATCACCTTCGGGTCTGTAGCTTGAACGACTTTTAACTTTATTGATTAATGTTGATTCTACTCATATATTTGATATCACCACGTGGGTTCTTTAGAGTCTTTAACTCTATCTTCATCATTTGTAAGTTATACGAAATGGGTTTTTATGTTAACAACATCGCACTTCGTGAACGCATACGATCTTTCTACTCAACGCCATCACCACCACGTTCGCTTCTTCCATGATGATATTAAATGGTATAATCGTAATCTTGAGCGACTTGAGCCAATGTCTTTGGCTCATGTTACGCTTCATTTTAGTTGAAGAAATAGTTGAGGGTTTTAGAAATGGGTTTTGTCTTCGGGGTCAATACAAAATTTTCACGCCTAGGTAGGCTTGGAAGTCTTCAAGAATACGTCGGAAATTTATTAACAATAGAAATATCATTCAAAACTGCTGTGACTCTCATCTAAGACTTGGATAGTATGTCACATTGATACTATCAACTTGCCATCGCCATTCACGACGTCGCCTTCTGAAAGTCCGGGTTCTGGTTGCATTCCACACAAGGAAGTCAACAACGAAAGGATCTGGCTATTTACTTATGGCTTGATATGACAATGATTGACTTTAGTGGTTTGGTTGCTTGAATTTGTATAACAGGTTGGTTAGGAATATGAAAGCTAATAACCTTACGAAAAGCATGATGAGTATTTAACCAATTGATTCCTAAAATCACATCAAAGGCAAGTATTTTCAAAGAGATAAGATCGACAGGTAATGTGAAAGTGTCGATTTGTATCAACAAGATTTATAAATAGTGGAGTTAATGAAGGTTTCTACTAATGAAGTTTCAACCAATCAGTCAAAGTCTAATTTCTCCGGAGTCAAATTTAAACGTTGAGTGCAAGTAAGAGAGATAAAAGAATGGGTAGAACAGGTATCTAATAAGGTATAGACTTCGCAAAAATTTATAATTAACTAACCCGTGCTAACTTCGTTCGGGTTACTCAATTTTTGAGAAGTCATGAAAAATGTACTTCCTGAAACTACCGACTTTGTTTTGTCCGTATCCGCCTTTGGTGCCACTGTCCCAGCTGGACTTGATTTCGCTACAGGAAAAAATCGAACTATGTGACTGTCTTTTCCACAACTAAAACAAACCTTGGAAGGCTGTGAACATTTTGGAATTATGTGTCCCTCCTCTCCGCATCTATAGCATCTAACTGGAGGTCGTTCTCCTCCCCTAGAATTTGTTGCTGATGTTGGTGTTGCTGCCGACGTCTTCTCTTCTTGAGTTTTCCACTTTTATTATCTTGGCCATGATTACCACCGAAGTGGTTACCATTCTTGGCATGATTATTTCCCCCACGATGGTTATCATTTTCCGATGGTCGTTGCCATCGGTATGATTATTATCGTGTTGTTGGTCATTACCTTTTGGATGAGCTGACTCAATGGTCTCATGTGCTTCATTGCTTATCTCAACATTTTTAGATGCCTTTCTCAAACATTGTCACAAAACAAGGGTTAATTGGCATATCACATATTATCCCTATACTCTGACCGACCAATTAAATACCAAATAAACATAGGTAGGTCATACTAGCGAAGGAATTCCCCGTTTCTCCCCTCTTAGTTCTTATCTCACATCTCAGCCAGGGATCATATCCCTAAGCTTTGATACCAACTGTGACGCCCCCAAAACAGGTATACATCACCCATCTTAAGTCGCCAGATACATGGTACATAAATTTAAATACAACTTAATTATACAACAGACGTGTAAAATACGACAAAACATAGTTGAGAGTTTAAACGAGAATATTGTCATCTAGACAATATCCACACTCAATGGTGTCCTCATTACAATTATTATCACATTATTTCGTAGAAAAGTGAGGACTACTAAAGCCATTTATCCTGGACCACCACTCCATTCCCCGACTCTCCCTCAAATTATATTCTCATTTCACAAGAGAACAATGAAAGAAAGGGTCACTCAACTAGCCCAGTAAGAAATATTATGACTAAGATAATGCAGAATAAATTATCCTTAGCCTTCAACAATATAACAACTTATAGAATATAATAGACAACAAGTTTTAGATCAACAACTGCAGCGGAATAAGTAATCCATTAGAAGAGTCAAGTAGAGCATAAAATCTACTATCTTCTATGATTTAAAAAGTTTTTCATCAAGCTTATCGTTGAGACTCAGCTTAATAAATAAACCACATCATCGAATCATCCCTGCACTACAGGCCACGGATATTCACGTAATCAAAAATGGTCATGACTATACCGAATAATCCCTGGTCATAATCATACCCATAATTGTCCTTCAATGCACTACGGGCCAATGAGGACTTTTACCACATCATTCGTTACATTACGGTCATGATTACAACGAATAATCCCTGGTCATAATCATACCAAGTCCATCTATGCATGTAAGCCAAAGATGACCTTCATCATAATATAAGCATGAGGATTTTGACCATGTCATAACAATTCAATAAAACAAGTTCAAGGATAAATTTTAAAGATTTATAATTTAATTTATCCATAATTCAATAACGTTCAATTTGTCAACATGATACTACTTTGTGGAGTAAAATCCAAGAATAATTTTCAAGTACCAAAAATAATTTGGACAGAAAAGAAATATATTTTTCAGGTAAATAGTACCCCGTGAATAGTTCTTCGGGAATAGTACCTCGTGAATAGTACCTCGACATAAAAATTTCCCGAATACCCAAGTGAATAATATTCAGGTGAATAGCAATTTATGTGACTAGTAACTCATGAATAGTACTTTGACACGAAAAGTGCCCCGAATACCCGAGTGAATAATACTAGAGTGAATAGTAACCAGGTGAATAGTAACCCATGAATAGTAACTCATAAAAGAAAAATACCAAAGAAAACGATATTTCATGACGAGTACAAAAGAAATGATATCACAGATGAGTATAATAGAATATACGAAACTGCAAATGGATTTTCACCCGCCATGCGGTAATCCACGTAGACAGATCATTTCCATAATTTAATAAGGAATGAATACAAAGGATCATTCACCATGCATGCGGTAATCCACATAGACATGTTATTCCAACATAATAATAAAGAATGGAATAACAGAAGAATTCACAATGTATGCATCCAAGACAGATATAGTTTATTCCCAACTAATAATAAAGAACGGAACCAGTGTCATGCGTAATCCACACGCATGTGATATTCCAAATGTAATAATAAAGAATCGAATAACAACGAAATTCATCGAGCATGCGATAGGCCGCACGCATGTGTTATTCCAATAGAATAATAAAAAAGAATGTAACCAAATCATGCATAATCCGTATGCATGGATATTCCAACAAAATAATAAAGAATGGAATAACAACGAAATTCACCGGGCATGAGATAGAATCCGCATGCATGAAAAGTTATTCCAATGTAATAATAAAGAATGGAATAATGAAAGAATTTCACAATGTATGCGACACGTCCCATGTATGCGGCAGTTATTCCAACATAATAATAAAGAATGGAATAACAACCCTTATGAGTATTGAAAGAAAATAACTCTCTTCATGAATACGAAAGAATAATACCCTTACCTCAAAAGAAGATCGGATCTTTGGAATAGTGAGGTAGTAGACTTCTCTTCTTCTTTCTCTCTATAATTTCTCTCTATAATAATTGCTCTATAGCTTTAGTGAATTGGTGAGAAATGAAGGAAGAATGTGCTTCTATTTATAGGAAAATATAGTTTCGATAATTGCACATTTTGGGGATCGAAATATTACAGTATAATACCTTCCTCTTTTCTTTCATTCTTAATTTAGTCTTGCTAATATTATCAAACTTGCACCACCTCCCCTAATAGTACGTAAATCATGTGAATAAATAGTAAATCATGTGAATCAATAGTTCTAGACATGTGAAAATACGAATTATAGTATAGTACCTCTATCTATACTTCCATTTTTAAATTAGTCATGCAAGTATTATCAATCTTTTACCAACTCCCCTAATAGTAAATGAATGTGAATCAATAGTACACACATGTGAACAAATAGTTATAATCATGTGAATCAATAGCAATTAATTTCTCATTTATCCGGTTAATTACCCGATTGGTCAATATAACCTCCAGACATTAGTTATTATCGAAATAAATGTCAATTTCCACTAACACTAATAATTCCAACATAATGGAACTATCAATTTCATCTTTAATCAACACAAACTTATTCATCATTAATATTATAATTCACAATATTTAATAACCAGGTCGTTCCCAGGAAAGAGGGGGCTTTTCGATAAGGATTTCTCTTATTATGCCAAGCAATTAGGTGACCAAACCTCTCCTTGACAGAACTTCTAGACATTGTTAATATTGCAAATAATAATATGAATAACTTTGCTGTCTCAATTATTGATTTAATAATATAACATATTATGCAGATGATACTGTGACAATAATTGAATCATTAATATGAGAGAAATGATGCAGCAATTACTGTAGCTTTAATTGGGTATAACTGAGTGATTTCTCACATAAGCATCAATAATCAATACTGTGTGCTACTATGCAACCACGCGTATTACTGTACTTTTACTACCGAGTAGTTTAACAGTTTTAACGGTAACACTTTCGCCGTTATAAAAAGACAATTCTATCATTTTCTTACTACGACAATACATCTGTTGTGGGGTCCACCAATGATTGTGCCGTCGTACGGATATTCCCCCAAAAAAAGAAAATTCTATAACAACTTGCATACTTTGAAAATTTTTTCACATATCACCCTTAACTTTAACCTTTTATCTATTTAACCATTTACGAAATAAAATAATAATTATAAGAAAATTGAATACTTTCATTTCATAAAATTCGGGGTCTTACAATTTCCCCTCCTTATGAAATTTCGCCCTCGAAATTTACGTACATAGCTGGTATGCCGAAGAGGTGAGGATACCTTGAATTCATTTCAGATTCTAACTCTTGAGGTATAACCTTTGAGTGTCGAATAGGATCCTTCTTATATAAGATTTTAATATGTATCTCCTAATACATTAAATCTTCTGCTATCTCGTCTAGTTCCAATTCAATAATGTGGTTCGGGTCATCCACATATTTACGTAACATCGATACGTGAAAAATGTTATGAACACGAGACATACTTAGCGGTAAGGCGAGTCTATAGGCCACAGTTCCTACTTGATTGAGGATTTCAAATAAACCAATAAAATTAAAGGTTGAGATTTCCTCTCTTCATCGAGTCTTGCTTCTAGAATAACGCCTTCTTGAACCTTCTTCTTCGTATTCATCACCTTCGGGTCTGTAGCTTGAACGACTTTTAACTTTATTGATTAATGTTGATTCTACTCATATATTTGATATCACCACGTGGGTTCTTTAGAGTCTTTAACTCTATCTTCATCATTTGTAAGTTATACGAAATGGGTTTTTGTGTTAACAACATCGCACTCGTGAACGCATACGATCTTCTACTCAACGCGTCAGCTACCACGTTCGCTCTTCCATGATGATATTAAATGGTATAATCGTAATCTTGAACAGCTTGAGCCAATGTCTTTGGCTCATGTTACGTTCATTTTAGTTGAAGAAATAGTTGAGGGTTTTAGAAATGGGTTTTGTACTGGGGTCAATACAAAATTTTCACGCTCTAGGGGTAGGCTTGGAAGTCTTCAAGAATACGTCAGGAAATTTATTAACAATAGAAATATCATTCAAAACTGTGACTCTCATCTAAGACTTGGATAGTATGTCACATTGATACCTATCAACTTGCCATCGTCATTCACGACGTCGCCTACAGAAAGTCTGGGTTCGGTGCATTCCACACAAGGAAGTCAACAACGAAAGGATCGGGGCTATTTACTTATGGCTTGATATGACAATGATTGACTTTAGTGGTTTGGTTGCTTGAATTCGTATAACAGGTTGGTTAGGAATATGAAAGCTAATAACCTTACGAAAAGCATGATGAGTATTTAACCAATCGATTCCTAAAATCACATCAAAGGCAAGTATTTTCAAAGAGATAAGATCGACAGGTAACGTGAAAGTGTCGATTTGTATCAACAAGATTTATAAACAGTGGAGGTAATTAAGGTTTCTACTAACGAAGTTTCAACCAATCAGTCAAAGTCTAATTTCTCCGGAGTCAAATTTAAACGTTGAACGCAAGCAAGAGAGATAAAAGAATGGGTAGAACCGGTATCTAAAAAGGTATAGACTTCACAAAAATTTATAATTAACTAACCCGTGCTAACTTCATTCGGGTTACTCGATTTTTGAGAAGTCACGATAAACACTCTTCCTGAAACCACCGACTTTGTTTTGTCCGTATCCACCTTTGGTGCCACCATCCCAGCTGGACTTGATTTCACGACAGGAAAAAATCGAGCTATGTGACCGTCTTTTCCAAAACTAAAACATACCTTGGAAGGCTGTGAACATTTTGGACTTATGTGTCCCTCCTCTCCGCATCTATAGGATCTAATTGGCGGTTGTTCTCCTCCCTTAGAATTTGTTGCTGGTGTTGGCGTTGCTGCGGACGTCTTCTCATCATCGTTAAATCTTCTCTTCTTGAGTTTTCCACTTTTATTATCTTGGCCATGATTACCACCGAAGTGGTTACCATTCTTGGCATGATTATTTCCCCCACGATGGTTATCATTGTTCATGGTCGCTACACTGCCAGTGATGATTATTATCGTGTTGTTGGTCATTACCTTTTGGTTGAGCTAACTCAACGGTCTCATGTGCTTCATTGCTTATCTCAACATTTTCAGATGCCTTTCTCAAACACTGTCACAAAACAAGGGTTAATTGACATATCACATATTATCCCTATACTCTGACCCACCAATTAAATACCAAATAAACTTAGGCAGGTCATACTAGCGAAGGAATTCCCCATTTCTCCCCTCCTAGTTCTTATCTCACATCTCAGCCAGGATCATATCCCTAAGCTTTGATACCAACTGTGATGCCCCCAAAGCAGGTATACATCACCCTCCTTAAGTCGCCAGATACATGGCACATGAATTTAAATACAACTTAATTATACAACAGTCGTGTAAAATACGACAAAACATAGCTGAGAGTTTAAACAAGAATATTTTTATCTAGATAATATTCACACTCAATGGTGTCCTCATTACAATTATTATCACATTATTCCGTAGAATAGTGAGGACTACTAAAGCCATTTATCCTGGACCATCACTCCATTCCCCGACTCTTCCCAGCTATATTCTCATTTCCTAAAGAGAACAATGAAAGAAAGGGTGAGCTCAACTAGCCCAGTAAGAAATATTATGACTAAGATAATACAGAATAAATTATCCTTAGCCTTCAACAGTATAACAACTTATAGAATATAATAGACAACAAGTTTTAGATCAATAACTGCAGCGGAATAAGTAATCCTTTAGAAGAGTCGAGTAGAGCATAAAATCTACTATCTTCTATGATTTAAAAAGTTTTTCATCAACCTTATCGCTGAGACTCAGCTTAATAAATAAACCATATCATCGAATCATCCCTGCACTATGGGCCAAGGATATTCATGTAATCATCAATGGTCTTGACTATACTGAATAATCCCTGGTCATAATCATACCCATAACTGTCCATCAATGCACTACGGGCCAATGAGGACTTTTACCACATCATTCGTTACATTACGGTCATGATTACACCGAATAATCCATGGTTATAATCATACCAAGTCCATCTATGCACGTAAGCCAAAGATGACTTTCATCACAATATAAGCATGAGGATGTTGGCCATGTCATAACAATTCAATAAAACAAGTTCAAAGATAAATTTTAAAGATTTATAATTTAATTTATCCAGAATTCAATAACGTTCAATTTGTCAACATGATATTGCTTTGTGGAGTAAAATTCAAGAATAATATTCATGTACCAAAAATAATTTGGACAGAAAAGAAATATATTTTTTGGCTAAATAGTACCCCCGTGAATAGTACTTCGGGAATAGTACCTCGTGAATAGTAACCCAAAATGAAAAGTGTCCCGAATACCCGAGTGAATAATATTCGGGTGAATAGTAATTTGGGTGAATAATAACCCATGAATAGTAACTCATGAATAGTACTCCGACACGAAAAGTGCCCTGAATACCTGAGTGAATAATACTAGAGTGAATAGTAATGGGGTGAATTGTAACCTCTGAATAGTAACTCGTAACAGAAAAATACCAAAGAAAATGATATTTCATGACGAGTACAAAAGAAATGATATCCTAGATGAGTATAATAGAATATACGAAACTGCAAATAGATTTTCACCCGCCATGCGGTAATCCACGTAGACAGATCATTTCCACAATTTAATAAGGAATGAATACAAAGAATCATTCACCATGCATGCAGTAATCCATATAAACAGGTTCCAACAGAATAATAAATAATGGAATAACAGAAGAATTCACCATGCATTCAATAGACCGCACAGACAGGTTATTCCCAACGAAATAATAGAGAATGGAACCGGGTCATGCGTAATCCGCAGAGATAGGATATTCCAACAGAATAATAAAGAATGGAACTAGGTCATGCGTAATCCACACGCATGGATATTCCAATGAATAATATAAATGGAATAACAACAAAATTCAAGAGGGCATGCGATAGATCAGAGACACACAAGTTATTCCAACAGAATAACAAAGAATGGAACCAAAGTCATGCGTAATCCACATAGATAGGATATTCCAAATGTAATAATAAAAATGGAATAACAACGAAATTCACCGAAGCATGCGATAGACCGCATGCATGTGATATTCCAACGTAATAATAAAGAATGGAATAACAACGAAATTCACCGTGCATGCGATATACCACGATGATATAGTTATTCCAATGTAATAATAAAGAATGGAATAATGTAAGAATTTCACCATGTATGTGGTACTTCACATAGACAAAGTTATTCCAACATAATAATAAAGAATGGAATAACAACCCTTATGAGTATTGAAAGAAAATAACTCTCTTCATGAATACGAAAGAATAATAATACCCTTACCTCAAAAGAAAGACCGATAATTTGGAATAAATGAGGTAGTAGACTTCTCTTCTTCTTTCTCTCTATAATTTCTCTCTATAATAATTGCTCTATAGCTTTAGTGAATTGGTGAGAAATGAAGGAAGAATGAGCTTCTATTTATAGGAAAATATAGTTTCGATAATTATACGTTTTGGGGCTTAAAATATTACAGTATAATACCTTCCTCTTTTCCTTCATTTTTAATTTAATCCTGCAATTATTATCAAACTTTCACCACCTCCCCTAATAGTAAATCATGTGAATAAATAGTAAATCATGTGAATCAATAGTTCTAGACATGTGAAAATACGAATTACAGTATAATACCTCCATTTTTAACTTAGTCATGCAAGTATTATCAATCTTGCACCAACTCCCCTAATAGTAAATGAATGTGAATCAATAGTACACACATGTGAACAAATAGTTATAATCATGTGAATCAATAGCAATTAATTGCTTATTTATCCTAAGTTAATTACTTCATTGGTCAATATAACCTCCAGACATCAATTATTATCGAAATAAATATCGATTTCCACTAACACTATTAATTCCAACACAATGGAACTATCAATTTCATCTTTAATCAACACGAACTTATTCATCATTAATATTATAATTCACAATTTTTAACAACTAGGTCGTTCCCAGGAAAGAGGAGGCTTTCCGATAAGGATTTCTCCTTATTGGCGCACAATTAGGTGACCAAACCTCCCCGTGATAGAACTTCTAGACATTGTCAATATTATAAATAATAATATGAATAAATTTTCCGTCTCAATTATTGATTTAATAATATAACATATTATGCAGATGATACTGTGACAATAATTGAATCAATAATATAAGAGATATGATGCAGCAATTACTGTAACAGTAATGGGGTATAACTGAGTGATTTCTCACATAAGTATCAATAATCAATACCGCGTGTTACTATGCAACCACGCCGTAGACATCGTATTTCTTTACTACCGGTAGTTCAACAGCTTTAATCTGTAACACTTTCGCCGTTATAAAAAGATAACTCTGTCATTTTCTTACTACGACAATACACCCATTGTGGGGTCAACCAATGATTGTGTCGTCGTACGGATATTCCCCGAAAAAAGAATATTCTATAACAACTTGTATACTTTGCAAAAATTTTCATATATCACCCTTAACTTTAACCTTTTATCTATTTAACTATTTACAAAATAAAATAATAATTATAAGAAAATTGAATACTTTCATTTCATAAAATTAGGGGTCTTATATTGTTCCACCAAAATGTATGTCAAGATCATGATATATTTTGGTACTCCCAAGATGGATTGCAAATGGGGTGTTATGTGCCTCCATCATGATTCTATGCTTCAAGTCAGAATCGTTAGGAACGCAAAGTTTAGAGTTGACTCGAAGTATTCCTTCTTCATCGATTCTTACTTCCGGAATAACACCTTCTTGCACTTTCTTCTTCATATGCATCAGCCCCAGGTCCGTAACTTGAGCAGCTTTAACTTTATTGATTAAATTCGGTTCTACTCGTATATTCGTCATCATCATGTGGGTCCCTGGACTCTTTAACTCTATCTCCATCCTTTTCAAGTCATATAAAATGGGCCTTTGCGTTGACAATATCGCACTCAGACTCAAGATATGATCTTCTACTCAATGCGCCACCACTACGTTCGCTTTCAGATGATATTGAATTATGTGATCATAATCTTCAACAAATTCAAGCTAACGTCGTTGCCGCATTTTGAGTTCTTTTGGGTGAAGAAATATTTGAGGCTTTTATGATCCAGATAGATCTCCACTTTCTCCCCATACAGTAGTGTTCCAAATTTTCAACGCTAATACGATCACGCCAACTCTAGATCATGAGTAGGATAATTCTTCTCATATTCTTTGAGTTTTCGTAAGGCATAGGCTATGACTTTCCCATGTTACATGAGAACACATCTTAACCCTTTGCCTGAAACATCGCTGTAGATAACAAATCCATCCGAACCAGATGGTATTGCCAGAATAGGTGCCCAAATGAGTCTCCTCTTGAGCTCTTGGAAACTCTTCTCGCATTCTTCGCTCCATACAAATTTTGTATCTTTATGAGTCAGCTGAGTTAACGGAGTAGCGATTCGAGAAAATCCTTCCACGAATCTCCGATAATAACCAAATAAGCCCGTAAAGCTACGACTTCAATCACCGACTTGATGCTGTTCTAACTTTATATTGCTTCAATCTTCGTCAGTCAACAGATACTCCATGTTTTGACACCACGTGCCCAAGGATTGCTACTTCCTTAAGCCAGAACTCGCATTTCTTCAGCTTGGCATATAGCTTGTTTTCACGAAGCCTTTCAAGTATCAGCTTTAAATGGGGCTCGTGATCTTCACGGCTTTTAGAATAGATGAGGATGTCATCAATAAAGACAACAACAAACTGATCCAAATATTCCTTGAATACTTGGTTCATCATAACCATGAAAGCGGCGGGAGCATTAGTCAATCCAAAAGACATGACTAAGAATTCATAATGCCCGTCTTAGAGTTCGAAAGGCGCTCTTTGGAATATCCTCGCTTTTAATCTTCAAATGATGATATCCGTAACGAAGATCGATCTTTGAAAAGAATTGTGCTCCTTATGAATCGGTCAAACAGTCATCAATGCGAAGTAGTGGATACCTATTCTTGATGGTGACATGGTTTAATTCTCGGTAGTCAATACAAAGTCGCATACTCCCGTCTTTCTTCTTTACAAATAAAATAGGAGCACCCCAAGGAGACGTACTAGGATGAATGAAACCGATGTCTAATAACTCCTGTAATTGGACCTTTAACTCCTGAAGTTCAATAGGAGCCATTCGATATGGGGTTTTAGAAATGGGTTTTGTACCCGATTCAAGGTTAATAAAGAATTCAACTTCACGTTCTGGGGGTAGACCAGGAGGTTCTTCAGGAAATACGTCAGGAAATTCAAATCTGACGTGTCTTTATTCAAATGCATAACATGGGCTAAGAAAGCTTGACATCCATTTTTCAATAAATGAATAGCTTTATGGCTGAATATGACAGTGATTGATTTTAGTGGTTTAGTTGCTTGAATTCACATAACAGGTTGGTTAGGAATATGAAAACTAACAACCTAACGAAAGCAATCAATTTTGGCATGATGAGTGGTCAACCAATCAATCCCTAAAATCACATCAAAAGCAAGTATCTTTAAAGAAATAAGATCAACAGGTAATGTGATGGTGCCAACTTGGATCAAACAAGATTTATAAACAGTGGATGTAATGAAAGTTTCTCCTAATAGAGTCTCCACATATAGGTCAAAGTCTAATTTCTCCGGAGTCAAGTTTAAATGTTGAGCACAAGTAGGAGAGATAAATGAATGGGTAGAACCGATATCTAGTAAGGTATAAACTTCGCAAGAATTTATGACTAGCTTACCCGTGATCACCTCGTTCGAGTTCTTCGCATTTTGGCCAGACACGACAAACGCTCTTCCAGGAACCATTGACTTTGACTTTTCTGGGACAACCTTTTGAGTCACCATCCCTGCTGAACTTGGTTTCGCTATAGTACAATCTCGAGCGATATGTCCTACCTTTCTATAATTATAACATACCTTGAACTGTTATGGGCAGTTTGGGCTGATATGTCCCTCTTTCCCGCATTTATAGCATACGACCGGTGGTAGTTCTCCTCCTTTAGAAACAGTTGCTGCTAGTGCTGACGTCTTCACATTGTCGTTGTTGTACCTTTTCTTTTTTTAAAAGTTCCTCCCGACTCGCTTCTTCTATAATCATGGCCACGATTACCACCAGAGTGATTACCGCTTTTGTCTGTATTCCTTCCTCCTTCTTTGGTTATCATCATTGTTCGATGATCGTTGTCACCGGCCCCGACCACGTCAGTTGTCCCTCATTGAACGTACTCATTATCTCGCTCTAATAATTGAGCCATGTTGACAACATTTGAATACAGAGAAAATTTATGAGAAATGAGATATTGACGTATATCGGGTTTCAAACCTCTCAAAAATATCTACGTCATACGTTCCTTATTCTCCACCAAATGAGGTGCAAACCTAGACAACTCTGCGAACTTCGCCTCGTACTGGGACACCGTCATGTTGTTTTGTTCCAGTCTAATAAACTCCACTTCCTTCATATGAAGAATACTTTTAGGAAAGTACTTGTCATTGAACAGTTTTTGAAATGTCTCCCAAGATATGCCGAGTGCAGCTGGATGGGTACGTTTCACAGATTCCCACCAGTAATCTGCCTCATTACGGAACATAAAAGTGGCCAATGGAACCTTCTGTTCCTCCATGCATCCCAAGACATCGAATATCTTGGTAATTTGCTTGACCCACGCCTCCGCCTTTAATGGATCCGCTTTCCCAGTGCTGTGGGTCCCAACTCTTTGAACCTGCTTGCCATTGTGATAAACCAAGCGTGCTATCATTTCCACCAGATTCGCATTTACGAGTCTCCCTCGTTTGATTTTGCATGAACTATAAAAAGCTTCTAAACATCCCATCGTTCATCGTCTGATCAGTGGTGTTGTTTACAGGAGGAACATTGTCAGCCTGTTGCACATTCTCCTGATTGGTGACTAAAGGTGTTTCCACGGTCTCATACACTCCATTGTTAACGTTCTCAGCAGCCATTCTTAAATACTTCCATAAAACAAGGGTTAATTAAAAAAAATGAACATATCACATAATATCCCTATATTATGACCAACCAACAAATAAGCTTAGGTATGACACACTAGCGAAGGATTTACCTGTCTCTCCCCTCCTAGTTATAGTCTCACATCTCAGCCAGAGATCATATCCATAAGCTTTGATACCAACTGTGACGCCCCCAAAATAGGTATACATCACCCATTCTGAGTCGCCAAATATATGGTACAGAGTACAACTACAACTTTATTATTACAATTGTCGTACAAAATATGACAACACATGCTGTGAGTTTAAATATCAATATTGTCTTCTAGACAATATCCACACCCAAATAAAGTCCTTATTACAATTATTGATGCACTATTTTACAAAATAGTGAGAACTACTAAAATAACTATCTTGAACCATCACTCCATACCCCGGCTAGTCCCTGCTAAATTCTCACCTCCTGAGAAGAAAAATGGAACAAAAAGGAAAAGGGTGAGCTCAACTAGCCCAGTAAAGAACATTATGACTAAGATAATATACAACAAATTATCATTAGTCTTCAACAGCAAAAAAAATCTGATAGAATATAATAGACAATAAGTTTTAGATCAACAACTGCAGCGGAAACAACAATCCATTAGAAGAGTCAAGTAGAGAATGAGTTCTACTATCTTCTAAGATTTAAAAGTCCATCATCAATATTCTATCCCTGTAACAACAATCAATATACATCTTTAATCAAATATTCATCTTTGCACTACAGGACAAAGATATTCATTGGTATCACCAGTCGGTCATTTTCATCTCAATACTTGTTCATCTTTGCACTACGGGCCAAAGATATTCATCAGTTAACCATTCATCTTTGCACTACAGGCTAAATATATTCAGTAATATCATCATTTAGGACTGAGGATGATGAAAAATATCTTAAAGAAAACGAATCCAATGAGACAGAAGGACAAATATTAGGGATTCGTATAACAGTTTATCCAAGTGCAATAATACTCCACAATAACCAATTGTGAAGTAGAATTCAAAAATAAAGATCAAAACATGGATACAATCAAAGATAGTAACCATAAAAGACATCTGGGATGAAAAAGAGAAAATTTTATTTTTCGGTGAATAGTGTCGTATTCGTGAACAGTGCCGTATACATGAATAGTAATCCTGACACAAAAAGGTAGAAACTCCACAATAAAATTCATAACAATATCTCAGCATAATGATATTGAAGAAAATAATATCATTTAAGAAGAAAATAACACCCCTTACCTCAAAATGATAGTACTTCTATTCGGAATATCGGATGTAAAGTCGAAGGAAACTTGCACTGAATAATAACTCTCAAAGTATCTAAATACTCACTAAAATACGCTCGACAATATAGAGAGAAAGAAAACTTGTTTCTGGTGTGATTTTCAATTCTAACCTAAACGCCTATTTATAGAAAAATGCTAGAACGCCATAGGAGACTAAAATAATAAAATAATATTATTTTTATTTTTTCTCTACGCATGCCTAACCTTTGAAATCAGTAGCCAACCACCTTTGAACCAAATTTGCAGCCCACATGCTTTCAAAAACAAAAGTGGGTCCCACCCAATTTTAATAAAAATCATTTTATTTTCTGAAACTTCAGTAATTCATAGAAAATAGCCTGTTTATCAGAAAAATACGAATTTTATGTCCATTCCACACGAAATCGAATTCTCCACAACTTTGTAGCTTTAAGTTTTTCCAAATTCTAGACAAAAATTATCTTAAATCCACAAACAGATGATTTTTAATACCTCTTAAAATTCGTAACAAACATACATTAATTTTTAACGGTTCAAAATTTGTGGATATATACTCAACTTATATATGTATAACATATCCAAAAATCACAATGATCTAACGGTCAGATTAAAATTATTACTCACGGAATAGAGCTTTAAGAACACCGATTTGATCTTTTAATACCTCCAATCCGACAAAATACTGATACAATACCTCAACATTAATTCTTTCATTTATAACCACATAAATAAATCCATCATTTATATCCGCATCAAATAAATATTTCCTTAACAATAATTAATTATGCACAAATAATATCACAGAATCAGAATAATGACAACCAGACAGTTCCCAAGAAAGAGGGGGCTTTCCGATAAGGATTTCTCCTTACTGGCACGCAATTAGGTGACCAAACCTCTCCTTGACAGAACTTTCTAGACATTGCCAATAATGTTATCTAATAATATTATTCAAATAATATGAATTATTGATCTGATAATGGGAAATACTGTGTAGTGACAATTATTAAAACAACAATAATATAAAATATCAACGCAAAGAATTATTGAATCAATAAAATAAAATATTGAATGAAGAATTATCGTAATAATTATCGAGTAGTGCATTCTTACGTAAGAATCAATAATTCCAAAATATCGCGGCAATACCGTGTCTTCAGCATGCAACCAATGCGTATTATTATATTTTAACCACTGGTATTTCAACGAAGTTAATTGTGAATGATTACAATCGTTATTTATAAAATCCCATACTTGTTGTTTTCTTCATCCGACCATTATCCATTATGGGGCCCACAAATGGCTGCACCGTCGTACGAATATTCCCCGACAGCAAGAATATTCCACGACTAAACGAATATTTCCCGACAATAATGAATATTTTATAACCACTTGCTTAATTTGCAAAATTTGCACATTTCACCCATAACCAAAGCATTATATCAAATTAACACCTTATTATTCACAATAATAATTTAGAAAAAATTCGATTTTATTCATAAAAAGTTGGGGTCTTACATATTATGACTAAGATAATGAACAACAAATTATCGTTAGCCTTCAACAAATCAGATAAAATATAATGGACAACAAGTTTTAGATCAATATTCGCAGCGAAAATAACAATTCATTAGAAGAGTTTAGTAGAGAATAAAATCTACTATCTTCAATGATTTAAAAGTCCATCATTAATATTTTATCTCTGTAACATCAATCAATATACATCTTGAACCAAATATTCATCTTTGTTTTACGGGCCAAAGATATTCATTTATATCAACAGTTGGTCATGTTCATCTCAACACCTGTCCATGTTTGCACTACGGGCCAAGACTGAGGGTGATGAAAAATATTTTAAAGAACGAATCTAGTGAGATAAAAAGACAAAGATTAGGGATTCGTACTTTAGATAATCCAAGTTCAAAAGTACTCCATAATAAACTATAGTGGAGTAAAATTCAAGAATGAAGATCAAAATATGGATACAATCAAAGATAGTAACCATAATAGACATCTTGGACAAAGAAGAGAAACTTTCATTTTTTGGTGAATAGTGCTGTATTTGTGAATAATTTCGTATACGTGAATAGTGTCGTATACGTGAATAGTAACCCTGACACAAAAAGGTTGAAGTTCCACAAGAAAAATCATACTTATATTTTGGTATAACGATATTGAAAGAAATAACATCATTTATGAGGAAAATAACATCCCTTGCCTCAACAGAACAGTACTTCTGACCGGAATATCGGATATAATGTTGAAGGAATCTTGCACTGAATACCAACTCTCAAAATATCTAAATACTCACAAAAATACGCTCGATATTATAAGGAGAGAAAACTTCTGATTCTGATGTGATTTTCAATTCTAACTAAACACCCTATTTATAGAAAAATACTAGAATGCCAAAACAGACTTAACCTGCTACCTGGTGGCTTTACCTGCTACTATTCATGCACACCACTTTTGAAATAATATTTCAGCACATTTCTCACCAACCAAAAGTGGGGCCCACCCATTCTAGAAAATCTCCACCAAAATGTTTTAAATTTAAACAATATTCAGAAACATCAATAATTCATAATAAATAGTTCTTTTATCAGAAAAATTCAAATCTCATGTTTATTCCTTAGGAAATTTAATTCTTTACACCTTTGTAGAAGAAAGTTTTTCCAAATTCCAAACAGAAAATGCCCAAAATCTACATACGGCTGATTTTTAATACCTCCATTCCGACAAAATACTAATAAAATACTTCAACATTAATTCCATTATTTATATCCACATAAAAATAAATATTTCCTTATCATATAAATTAATAATTAATTATTCACAAATAATATTAAAGAATCACAATACTGACAACCAGGTTGTTCCAAGGAAAGAGGGGGCTTTCTGATTAGGATTTCTCCTTATTGGCATGCAATTAGATGACCAAACCCCTTTCCTAGACAGAACTTTCTCAGACATTGCCAATAATGTTATCTAATATTATTATTATTATAATATGAATTATTGATCTAATAATGGGAAATACTGTGCAGTGACAATTATTGAAACAACAATAATATAAAATATCAATGTAGTAATTATTGAATCAATAAAATAAAAAATTGAACAATAACTACTTTAAAAATTATTAAGTAGTGCCTTCTTACGTAAGAATTAATAATCCACAAATATTGTGCAATCTGTATATTACTTCTTTTAACAACGTGACATTCAGATTTTTTAACCACCGGGCATTCCAATAGGGTTAACGGTAGCAACTACGTCGTTATTTATAAAAACTCAAACTCGTTGTTTTCTTCATCCGACTATTTTTTGTTATGGGGCCCACAAATGGCTGTGCCGTCGTACGAATATTCCTCGACAACAAGAATATTCCATGACCAAACGAATATTCCCCGACAACAATGAATATTTTATAACCACTTGCTTATTTTTCAAAATTTGCACATTTCACCCCTAACCAATACATTACATTAATTTAACATCTTATTATTTCAAGATAATTTATAGAGGAAATTAAATTTTATTTATAAAAAGTTGGGGTTTTACAACCTTCCTTCCTTATGAAATTTTGTCCTCGAAATTGATGTACGTACCTGGTGTTTCGAAACGGTGAGGTTACCTCGCTTTCATTTCTGATTCCAACTCCTAAGTCATTTCCTCAATAGCATGATTCCTCCACAAATCATTGACTTGTGGTATAACCTTTGTGCGTAGGACATACTCCTTCATATCTAAGATATTGACAGGTACCTCCTCATATGTTAAATCTTCGGCTATCTCGTATGGTTTTAACTCAATAATGTTGTTTGGGTCTTTCACATATTTACAAAGCATAGATATGTGAAAAATATTATGAACACGAGACATGCTTGAGGTAATGCGAGTCTATAGGCCACATTTCCTATTTGGTCAAGAATCTCAAATGGACCAACAAATTGTGGATTGAGCTTTCCTTTCTTCCTGAATCTTGTAACTCCCTTCCATGGAGCAATATGTTACAAAACATTATCCCCAATATTAAATTCCACGTCCTTTCGATGAAGATCCATTTAACTCTTTTGTCGATCCTGTGCCATTTGTATACGTTGTCGAATTGTTTGGATCTTTTCTGTACCAATTATGGTCCCAACAACGTTGCTTCACCCACCTCGTCCTAGCATACTGGAGAACGACACTTTTATCCATACAATGCCTCAAATGGAGCTATGCCTATACTTGCTTGATAACTGCTGTTGTAGGAGAATTCCGCCAATGGTAAGTACTTATCCTAACTTTGTTTGAAATCTAGGACACATAGTCTTAATATATCTTCAAGATTTTGAATAGTACTTTCTGATTTCCCATTCGTTTGAGAATGGTATGCCGAACTGAATCATAAATCCATGCCCATAGCTTTCTGCAAGCTAACCCAAAATCATGAAGTGAATCTTGTGTAACGATCTAAAACTATGGATACTAGCATGCCATGCAATCTCACAATCTCATTCACGTACATACGAGTAAGACGTTCAAGGGAATAAGTCTCCCGTATCGGCAAGAAATGAGCAAACTTGGTTAATCTATCAATAATAACCCAAATCACATCTATGCCTTAAGAAACCTTGGGAAGACCCGTAACAAAATCCATGGTAATGTGTTCCCACTTCCATTTCGTAATCTCAAGTGGTTGCAATGGACCCTTTATCACTTGATGCTCTGCCTTTACACGTTGACAAGTTAAACACCTCAAGATAAACTCTGCGATCTCTCTCTTCATATTGCTCCACCAAAATGTTTGTCGAAGATCATTATACATTTTAGTACTCCCAGGATGGATTGCAAACGGTGTGTTATGTGCCTCCATCATGATTCAATGCTTCAATTCAGAATCGTTAGGAATGCAAAGTCTGGAGTTGACTCGAAGTATTCCTTCTTCATCGATTCTTGATTCTAGAGTAACACCTTCATGTACTTTCTTCTTCATATGTATCAGCTCTGGGTCTGTGGCTTGAGCAACTTTAACTTTATCGATTAAAGTCGGTTCTACTTCTATATTTGATATCATCACATGGGTACTTAGAGCCTTTAACTCTATCTCCATCTTTTATAAGTCATACAAAATGGGTCTTTGTGTTAACAACATCGCACTCGTACCCATATACTATCTTCTACTCAATGCGTCAGCTACCACGTTTTCTTTTCCAGGATGATATTGAATGGTATGGTCGTAATCTTTCGAAAGCTCGAGCCAACATCGTTGTCGCATGTTGAGTTTCTTTTGGGTGAAGAAATATTTGAGGCTTTTATGATACGTATAGATCTCCATTTTCTCCCCATACAGGTAGTGTCTCCAGATTTTTAACGCGAAAACTACTGTTGCTAACTCTATATCATGAGTAGGATAATTCCTCTCATATTGTTTGAGTTGTCGTGAGTCATAGGCTATGACTTTCCCATGTTTCATGAGAACACTTCCTAACCCTTTGCCTGAAGCATCGCTGTAGATAACAAATCCATCTGAACCAGATGGTATTGTTAGAATAGGTGTTGAAATGAGTCTCCTCTTGAGCTCTTAGAAACTCTTATCGCATTCCTCGCTCCATACGAATTTGTATCTTTCTGAGTTAGCTGATTCAACGAAGTAGCGATTCGAGAAAATCCTTCCACGAATCTCCGATAATAACCAGCTAAGCCCATAAAGCTATATACTTCGGTCACACACTTCGGTTGCTCCAAACTTTGTATTGCTTCAATCTTCGTCGGGTCAACAGATGCTCCATGTTTTGACACCACGTGCCCTAGGAATGTTACTTCCTCAAGCCCGAACTCACATTTCTTCAGCTTGGCATATAGCTTGTTATCACGAAGCCTTTGAAATACCATCTTCAAATGGTGCTCATGATCTTCACGACTTTTGGAATAGATGAGGATGTCCTCAATAAAGACAACAACGAACTGATCCAAATATTCCTTGAACACATGGTTCATCATATCCATAAAAGCAGCAGGAGCATTAGTTAATCCAAAAGACATAACTAAGAATTCATAATGCCCGTACCTAGTTCTAAAGGTAGATTTCGGAATATCCTTAGTTTTAATCTTCAGTTGATGATATCTAGAACGAAGATCTATCTTTGAAAAGAATTGTGCTCCTTAAAACTGGTCAAATAGGCCATCAATTCGAGGTAGCGGATACCTATTCTTGATGGTGACATGGTTTTATTCCCGATAGTCAATACAAAGTCGCATACTCCCGTCTTTCTTCTTTACGAATAAAACATGAGCACCCCAAGGAGATGTACTATGACAAATGAAATCGATGTCTAACAAATCCTTTAGTTGGACCTTTAACTCCTGAAGTTTAATAGAAGCCATTCGATATGGGGTTTTAGAAATGGGTTTTATACTAGGTTCAAAGTCAATAAAGAATTCAACTTTACGTTCTGGGGGTAGACCAGGAAGTTCTTCAGGAAATATGTCAGGAAATTCACTAATAATAGAAATATTATTCAAATCTGACATATTTTTGTTCAAGTCCATGACATGGGCTAAGAAAGCTTGACATCCGTTTTTCAATAAACGAATGGCTTTATGGCTTGATATGATAGTGATTAAGTTTAGTGGTTTGGTTGCTTGAATTCGCATAACAGGTTGATTAAGGATATGAAAATTAACAACTTTATGAAAATAATAAATTTTGGCATGATGAGTAGTTAACCAATCAATCCCTAAAATCACATCAAATGCAATTATCTTTAAAGAGATAAGATCAACAGGTAATGTGATGGTGCCAACTTGGATTAAACAAGATTTATAAATAGTGGATGTAATGAAAGTTTCTCCTAATGGAGTCTCATCAGATAAGTCAAAGTCTAATTTCTCTAGAGTCAGGTTCAAACGTTGGGCACAAGCAGGAGAGATAGAAGAATGGGTAGAACCGGTATCTAGTAAGGTATAAACTTCCCAAGAGTTTATGATTAGCTTATCCATGATCACCTCATTCGGGTTCCTCGCGTTTTGGCTAGTCACGACAAATGCTCTTCCAGGAATCGCTGACTTTGACTTGTCTGGGACAACCTTTAGAGTCACCATTCCCGCTGGACTTGGTTTCACTACAGAACAATCTCGAGCTATATGACCTTCCTTTCCATAGTTAGAATATACCTTGAATTGTTGTGGGCAGTTTGGGCTGATGTGTTCCTCTTTCCCATATTTATAACATACAACCAGTGGTCGTTCTCCTCCCCTAGAAATAGTTGATGCTGGTGCTGACGTCTTCACGTTGTCATTGTTCTACTTTCTCTTTTTGAAATCTCCCCTCGACTCGCTTCTTCTACTATCATGGCTACGATTACCACCAGAGTGGTTATCGTTTTTTTCCGTATTTTTCCCTCCCCGCTGGTTATCATTGTTTCGATGACTGCTGCCACTGGTATGACCCTGTTTGTGGTCCCTCGATTGCGCATACTCATTATCTCGCTCTAATAATTGAACCCTGTTGACAACATCTGAATATAGAGAAAATTTGTGAGAAATAAGATACTGACGAATTCGGGTTTTAGACCTCTCAGAAATATCTGCGTCATACGTTCCTCATTTTCTACTAGATGAGGTACAAACCTAGACAACTCCACGAACTTAGCCTCGTACTGGGACACAGTTATGTTATTCTGTTCCAGTCTAATAAACTCTACCTCCTTCATATGACAAATACTTCTAGGAAAGTACTTGTCATTGAATAGTCTCTAAAACGTTTCCCAAGACATATTGTGTGCGACTAGCTGGGTACGCTTCACAAATTCCCACCAGTAATCTGCCTCACCACGGAACATAAAGGTGGCGAATGGAACCTTCTGTTCCTCCGTGCATCCCAAGACATCAAATATCTTGGTAATTTGCTTAACCTACGTTTCTGCCTTAATCAGATCCAGCTTTTCCCAAAATTCTGGTGGTCCCAACTCTTTAAACTGCTTGGCTGTGATAAGTTACGCGTTGCTATTATTTTCACCCGTATTTTATACACGAGTCTCCCTCGTCTAATTTTTCATGAACTACAAAAGGCTTTTAAACATGAAGGAACATTGTCGTCCTATTGCGCGTTCTCCTGGTTGGTGATTAATGGTGTCTCCACGGTCTCATTCACTCCATTGTTAACATTTCCAGCTGCCATTCTCAAATACTACCACAAAACAAGGGTTAATTAAAAAAAATAACATACCACATAATACCCCTATATTCTGACCGACCAAAAAATAAGCTTAGGTAGGACACACTAGCCAAGGATTTATTCATCTCTCCCCTCCTAGTTCTATTCCCCGATCTCCGCCAGAGACCATATCCCTAAGATCTAATACCAACTGTGACGCCCCCAAAATAGGTATACATCACCTATTCTGAGTCGCCAAATACATAGTACAGAAACAACTACAACTTCTTTAATACAATTGTCGTGCAAAATACGACAACACATTAACTGTGAATTTAAATACAAATATTATCTTCTAGACAATATCCACACTCAAATAAGTCCTTATTATAATTATTGATACACTATTTTACAAAATAGTGAGGACTACTATAACAACTGCCATGGAACTTCACTCCACACCCCGACTACTTCCCGCTAAATTCTCTCTTCTTGAGAAGAAAAATGGAACAAAAAGGAAAATGGTGAGCTCAAATAACCAGTAAAGAATATTATGACTAAGATAATGGACAACAAGTTTTAGATCAATATTCGCAGCGAAAATAACAATTCATTAGAAGAGTTTAGTAGAGAATAAAATCTACTATCTTCTATGATTTAAAAGTCCATCATCAATATTTTATCCCTATAATATCAATCAATATACATCTTGAACCAAATATTCATCTTTTCTTTACGGGCCAAAGATATTCATTTGTATCAACAGTCGGTCATGTTCATGTCAACACCTGTCCATCTTTGCACTA
This sequence comes from Panax ginseng, assembly GCA_020205605.1. Classification (NCBI taxonomy): domain Eukaryota; kingdom Viridiplantae; phylum Streptophyta; class Magnoliopsida; order Apiales; family Araliaceae; genus Panax; species Panax ginseng. The sequence continues at coordinate 112,749,703 of CM035128.1, read as the reverse complement.
CGGGCCAAATATATTCATTAGGTAATCATTCATCTTTGCACTTCAGACCAAAGATATTCATCAAGTATCACTATTAAAGACTGAGGATGATGAAAAACATGTTAAAGAATGAATCTAGTGAGATAAAAAGACAAAGATTAGGGATTTGTACTTTAGATAATCCAAGTTCAAAAATACTCCATAATAAACCATAGTGGAGTAAAATTCAAGAATGAAGATCAAAACATGGATACAATCAAAGATAGTAATCATAATAGACATCTTGGACAAAGAAGAGAAAATTTCATTTTTAGTGAATAGTGCTGTATTTGTGAATAATGTCGTATACGTGAATAGTGCTGTATACATTAATAGTAACCTCGACACGAAAAGGTAGAAATTCCACAAGAAAAATCATACTTATATTTTGGTATAATGATATTAAAAGAAATAACATCATTTATGTCCACATATATAAAATACTGATAAATCACTTCAACATTAATTCCATCATTTATATCCACATAAAAATAAATATTTCCTTATCATATAAATCAATAATTAATTATTCACAAATAATATTAAAGAATCACAATCATCGATAACTGTGTTGTTCCCGTGAGAGGGGGGTTTCGATAAGGATTTCTCTCCTTCAAGCCGCAATTAGATGACCAAACCCTTTCCTAGATAAAACTTCCTTCGACATTGCCAATAATGTTATCTAATAATATTATTTAAATAATATGAATTATTAATCTGATAATGGGAAATATTGTGCAGTGACAATTATTGAAACAACAATAATATAAAATATCAACGAAGCAATTATTGAATCAATAAAATAAAATATTGAACAGTAATTACTGTAACAATTATTGAGCAATGCCTTCTTACGTAAGAATCAATAATCTAAAAATATCATGCATAATACCGGTAAGCACTCTTTGTGCGATCACGCCAGACATCAGATTTAACCAACGGCATTCCAACAAAGGTGTCAATGGTAGCAACTACGTTGTTATTTATAAAAACTCAAACTTGTCATTTTCTTCATTCAACCGTTTTCCATTATGGGGCCCACAAATGGCTGCGCCGTCGTACGAATATTCCCCAACAACAAGAATATTCCTCGACCAAGCTCATATTCCCCGACAATAATGAATATTTTATAACCACTTACTTATTTTACAAAATTTGCACATTTCACCCATAACCAAAACATTCTACAAATTAACACCTTATTATTTCAGGATAATGAACAGTGGAAATTCAATTTTATTTATAAAAAGTTTGGGTCTTACAATAACTCATGAAATCACCCATCTTAAAGAATATCAAGATACTGGTGATATTCGGAAGAAGGTTTTACAAATGGAAGAGATCATTCGGTCCATCAAAGGGATTGGAACGCACAGAAGTGTTTCCTATTCGGACCTTTGCATCTTCCCCAAGGTCCATTACCTGGTAAAATTCAAAGCTCGTGATTTTGGGAGATCCCTAAACTGTCTTAAAAGTGTTCATTGTAGATGTCTGATTCTGCGCTGAGGATGAAAAGTTGAGAATGAAACAATTTCAAAAGAGTCTGACTGAAGAAGCCAGAGCATGGTACACCGGATTGGATAACTCTAAAATTCATAGCGCCCATACTTTCCTCAGTCAATACAACTTTCAAACTCAGATGACTCCAGACAGGTATCAAATTTCCAAAGTCAAGAAGTAAGTCAACCAGTCATTCAGAAAGTATGCCCAAACATGGAGGCATCTGGCTGCTCAAGTAATCCCATCCATGACAGAGACTAAGATGGTGATGACCTTCATAGATATTCAAGAAGTTCCATTTTATGAGAGGGTCCTAGATGGAATAGGAAAACTATTCTCAGAAATGATCAAGCATGGAGAAATGGCAGAGATGGGGTTAACATCTGGGAAAATTCAAGACCTCGCTACTTTAAAAGTCGTAGCTAAGCATATCTAATCTGAAAGTTATGGGAACAACCCCTGGAGGGTCCATAAGAAGAAAGAAGAGGATGTCTCCTTGATACTGCAAGGACAAACTCAAAAAGGTAATTAAATCTTACCTATTCAAAGGAGAAACTATTCCCTTTTTCAAGCACAGTCCTCCCATCCTCCCCTACCTTAATGGAGAGGTTAGACGTTCAAGAGTGTTCGCATCCTTAGGGGACTCATTGAAAAACATCTTCAAACTTTTGACACCTCAGAAGAAAATCAGTGATCTCCTTCCACCAGCCAATCCAAGTGGAAAAGGCTTCAACACAAGCAAAAAATGTGCTTACCATTTAGGAGCTTCAGACCACGACACTATAGATTGTTGGGCCCTCAAGCATAAGATCCATAACTTACTAGACAGTGGTGAGATCGTGGTGACAAAGACTGAACAATCACAGGTTCAAGATAACCCTCTCCCTCAACATAAGAAATGGGATGTTAACATGATCATCAGAGGCAGTGGAGAGAGCTCCAAATACCTCAAATATATGGGTGGTTCTCCCCAAACCATCAAAGATAATTCTGACAAGTGCAATTATTCAGAGTTCCAGTTCATGATGGGATGAGAGTTAAAGTCTATTGAATAATAGGTCAATCAACTGGTAGAACTAGTGATACATCAGCACCAAGTCACACGATAGTTGTTCAGTCAGGAGCATGCAAGTCTCCTCTCCCTTATTACAAAGACTCCACCATTGATCCAAGAGAGTGAAACCTTGGAGGAAAAGCTTGCAAGAAAAGTAAAAGCCCAAGCTTGTCGGGACGTTGCCAACAAAAGGGAGTTCACCTATTTGGGCCAACCAATGGAGGAAACCTTGCAGATGCTAATCAATGAAGGAAAAATCACAGCACTGCTACCTCCAATTAATAGACGCTCAAAAAGATTTGATGCTACTGGAGTCTGTCAATACCACTCCTATTCTCGTGGTCACATCATGGAAGGATGCTGGGAACTTCGTCATCTTATCCAAAATATGATTGACAGTGGTGACCTACAAAAGGGAGATGATGACACCGTATCAGTTGAGAATGGACATACATTTCCTCCATGATCACAGAGATGGAGGAAAATTATAGCATTCATATCCTCTGAGGGAGACCTGGCTACAACACCCTTTACAATTCAACTAATCAAGCTCAAAGGAGTTGAAAACCCTTTAAAAATGGTTTCACCAGAACTACTCATATTTCCATTTAGACCGTAATATCCTATCATCAGCCTTAAGAAAGTCCCATGGAATTATGAAGTGGTTAAAGGATCAACATCAAACATAACTGTTGCGGTATCCAAGGAAAATATGATATATTTCCCTCAATGACTGATGAAGCTAGTCATCATATCTAAGGGGAAAATGCCCAAGGAGAAAATTGAAAAATTCATCCGCAAGATGGGACATAATAAAGCCAAGGTGGTGCAAAGCTTGAAAGAAGCACCTCAACAGATATCTATTCTGGACTTGGTATTCTCTTCGGAAGATCATCAGAAGATCTTAATGAAGATATTGGAAGAAGCCCACTTGCCAAAGACAGTGGATATTGAAAAGGTTCATCATATGGTAGATCACATCTTCAACAACAATGTGATATCATTCACTGATGATGACATACCTCCCGAAGGGACGGGTCATTGGAAGCCACTGCACATAGCAGCAATGTCTTCTGAATATGTGTTCGAAGGTGTGCTAACAAATGGGGGATCATCCCTAAACATCTGCCCCTATGCCACATTGGAAAGGATGAAGATCAATCTCAACCAGATACAAAGTAGCCACACAATCATCAAAGCCTTTGATGGATCACGACAAAATGCTATGGGAGAGATTGAGTTACCCGTGGAAATCGGTCCACATACATTCTACATATCCTTTCAAGTGCTCAAAATCAATAAAGGATATAATTTACTGTTGGGAAGACCTTGGATCCATATGGCGGGAGCCGTCCGATCCACTCTTCATCAACAATAATCTTGTCACAGTCAATTCTAAACCAGAGTATCCTGTCCAAATGGATACGACTATAATAAGTTTCAATGAAGAAGTTGAGCCTGTCAGCTTCCTAGCCCTTTAGGTGAGCAACACTCACTATTAACCCATTGGGGCTCCAGCTCTGAAACCTAGAGTTTCCGTCGAGGTAATGTCGGCCAGTCAAAATATGATATCCTTGGGTTTCCAACCAAGACAAGGGTTAGGAAAGAACCAGCAAGGAATCAAATGTCTAATTCAAATTCCTAGCCAAATAGGGAAGGTCGGACTAGGCTACTCCTTTGGGTCAAGTCACAGGAACCCGCACAAGCATACATCGATTCCTTCATCTACAATACTATTGCCTAAATCTACAAATGTAGATTCTGTACAGCCTTTGAGGAAAATTCCTGTCTCCATGGCGGGTATGCTATTTCCTAACCCAGACTGGCTAACGGGAAAGAATTCCTAAATCCAGACCTAGACATTCAGGAAAGGAATCAAAGGCGCAAACAAGATATAAAGAGACGGTTATCAAAGATGTACGTCTCGGTGTATATCGAGGGTATGAACAAGGATATTTCATATGATGACTGCCCAGATGTCATGGTCATTATTCAAGAAGAGGAGGATGATAACTGCCCCTTCATCGCATTTGTCCACCATGACTTGACTCGGCAATTGGAGGATCACTCCTTGCATTTGCCGAAAAAGGTAAAAAGGGTAGAAAATCCCTCTGCCCTGTAGATCGAAATAACTGCTTACTTTTGTTACATAGTATTAGCAGTTGTTTTTGTCATGCCATGATAACACTCTGTATGATTAAACAGTTTTATATATTAATTAAAATCATTTTTTTTCAGGACTTAAGAGTTAGATTTGTCTAAACTTGCTGATGGAATGCCAATTCTTCACAATGACTGCAACTTTGATGTAAAGTTGAACTTTTACTTGATGGAGATTGAGCAAGAGGACTATGAGGTGCTTGAGGAGATCAAAGATTGGGTCGAAGCTAAACCCAAACCAAACATTAATCAAACCACCTCTTTAAACCTTGGAACCTCAGAAAACCCCAAAAAATCTAGATTGGTATGTTGCTTACCCCAAGCCAAAGGAATGACATGGTTACTTCATTGACCCAATTCCAGGATGTGTTTGCATGGTCTCATAAAGACATGATTAGTTTTTCAACTGATATCATCATTCATCACCTACCTATTAAAGAGGGATTCAAGCCAGTCAAACAAAAACTTAGGCGATTGAAATCTGAGTGGAGTTTGAAAGTCAAAGAAGAAATTGTATGAGTGGCATCATCATGGTATCAACATACCCTGAGTGGTTGTCAAACATAGTTCCCGTACCTAAACCTAGAGGGAAGGTATGAGTATGCATTGATTATAGGGATTTAAACAAAGCTTGTCTCAAAAATAACTTCCCAGTGCCATTTATCCACATCCTCATTGACAATACAGCTCAGTATGACATATACTCCTTTGTTGACTGCTTTTTTGGGTATCACCAAATTATGGTTGCTGAAGAGGACCGGGAGAAGACATCATTCGTCATTCCTTTAAGAACCTTTTGCTACAGAAGGTTGTCATTCAGCCTCATCAATGACAGAGCTACCTATCAGCCAGCCGTGATGGCCATTTTCCATGATTTAATGCACAAAGACATGTAAGTTTATATGGATGGCATCATTGTCAAATCCTGAAAGGAAGAAGACCACATAGACAATCTCAAAAAGCTCTTCAACTGGTTGCACAAGTATAACTTAAAGCTAAATTCGGCCAAGTGCACCTTCAATGTCAAGTCAAGCAAGTTGCAGGGATTTTTAGTGAGCTGTAGACACTCAAAATTTTGCATTCTTGTTACTAACATTGTAGGAGGGCAGAATTGTCTTTTTAGACCTGGAAGACAAAATAGTTCTAGTTCCAAAAATCCCACCGTAGAAGGCTTTTCAATCTCGAAGATAACCTCGAGATATGCAATCCCAAAAATGACACCGGGAGTTTCAATTTTAACCTCGAAAATAACACCAAGGAGTGCAGTTGCAGTTCTAGAGATAACCCCGACAAAGCTCGTTTTAACCCCCAGCAAGCAGCTTCAACCTCGGAGATAACCCCGAGGCACTCAGTCCCAAACTCGAAGATAACCACGGGAGGTCAAGCACACCTCAGAGACAACCCTAAGGATATCCATGTAGGGTTTCTACACAGAAACGCAACGGAAATAGAAAATAATCAAAGCAATTCCGAAACCCAAAATAGAATTCATGCGAAATAGAAATTAATTTAGTGGTTTAGATATTATACCGATTATGAAAGAATTCTAAAACGGCTTCGAATCCTTTACGCAATCCAATCAGAACCGTGCCTCTACGGTATCCACACGAACGCTGCACAAACCATCGAACGATTCTGCAATAAGGGACTTGCGGTACTAGCCACCAAAGGAACAAGATTTTTGGAACTGTTTTCTCTCTAGTCTCTCTCTAAGAGCGGCTAGGGTTTTTAAGTTATGATGTAACCCTAGGTGGCTGTAGCGTCCCCCAATCCGGGCCCCAAATCGCCGCGGATTCGGTACACTAATCATTCTATAACTGTTTGCGGAAGATATAAACATAAATTGTTTATACATTAAACTTACACACTTTTCCCCAAAATCGAGTAACCTTAACTTAAACACAATTCATAAACTTTCTAACATATAACACATTTATCAAACTATTCTATTACAAAATAGCTGCACATGTTATCCCAGGCTGAACTTGGCATTATCTTTTCTATCGATGATTCATTTGCTTAAGAATCATATCTATTCTCATTTCAATATAAACCTTCTTTATCTATTCAACATTTTAAACTGTACATAGCTGGAAATTACATTTGATAAAACTATCAATCATAAATCTATACCATTTCTAAATCAAGAAAATGTATCCATTTTATGCATCGCTCGATCTTCATCATCCGCATAGTAAATAATATTGTCTAACGTCATTAACCTGCAAAAAGTTTATGTTTGCAAGATTGAGCTCGACAGCCCAACAAATTTAACAGTCTATCATGTTTCACATAGCACACAATTCCATATGCACTACATTTCCTTTAATATGCATATCAACATGCATCATATATTCTTTACTATGCATATACTACATGCATCAATAATTCCTTACAAAACATTCATTCATGCATTATACATTTCTAATTTATCGAGTTACATCATACAATAATGTAATCACATATAGATTGAGTTCCATAACCCAATTAACTTAGTCATATTTTGACTTTTAACAATTCATAGAGCATGATATGTAATTTAACACATAACTACATTCCATCCACAAACATAATAGAACTGAAAAACTTGCCTGAACCGTTGATTACCGCAACGCATTTTATAACGCTTTACCCGAAGACCTAATATTAATAATATAGATCTCCAATATTAGAATCATAGTATAATTCTGTTATATTTAAATACACAGAATAACCTAAACACATAACACATAACCCTATAAGTCTAACAAAGACATAAGACTTAGCATCGTGTCAAACTATTTCGATCGACTTAAAAATCGACATTACGATTCTATCATCCCGACGGTCTAGTCGGACAATACTTGAGTTTAAGTTCAGTTAAACTTTTCTTGAACACTTAACAATTATCTCAGATAATTTCTTATCAGTCAAAACATTTTTCCTAGGCTCGTAATAATTTTCGGATAATTATTACCATTTATCATGATTTTAAAACTGTATTTAAATGAATTAAATACCACATAATTCCTTAATCATTAATATTCATTTAATATAAAATATTAATGAAAATCCTTACATAATATTATAATGTAATTATAATATTTCAAAATATTTTTAATACCTTAAAATCATAATCATTTGATTTTTAAACACTTAAATCCATTATCCGATAATTAATATTAATATTAAAATATTAATATTTTCATGCCAAAATATCAAAAGTTATATTTTATAACTTCAAATATTTTTCTAATACTTAAATCATTTTTATATGATTTTTAAATCATTAATTCTATTTTTTTCCTTAATTTATTTTTAGTGCGTAGCTTAAGAAATTAGCTACCTCGTGCTTAACTCCAGTAATGCCCATCTCTTGGCATAACCTTATATATGTTAACGTGATACTCCATTTTAAATTTCGTGGCAATCGGAGTTGTAGAACTCCGGTTATAGCGATTTCCGTCGGAAAATCACAAAAATTGTAATGGTCATAACTTGGTCGTTTTAACTCGGAATCAGCTCATTTTTGGACACGAGCTACATAATACCATATATTTTCATTTCCAAAAAGCCTGGAATTTTTCTCATTAAATAAATGTCCGAAACAGACCTCGGAAAATTTTGGCCAGAAACTTTTTGCACTTTGGCAGTTTTGGAGTCCTTCACCAAAACTTAAATAAAACGAAATCTGTAACTCCGATTAATGATCCGTCAATTTTGTTGGATTCGTATCTTTACGAAATACAGTTTTCATATATCACAATCCATATTTGGACATGTTAAGCTCCCGGAATTTAGCCCGGAAGTGGCTGGTAAAAACTGTCCTTCTAACAGTTTTTCTTAACTTTGTGTAGTTTGGTAGAAATCCCATAACTTGCTCCTCCGATGTCGGATTTAGTCCGTTTCGGAGTCTATGTAAAGCTTATTGAGTGTACTATAACATATCAGAAGTCCAGAATTTTTAGAGCACTCTAACAAATCCGAAAGTTTCTGTTTAGAGCAGCAGTTCACTAATTCATTTAAAACAAAAAAAACTGTTTTGGTTCATCTTCTTTGTTCAAGCTTATCAACCCTAAAAATGGCAAGATCTAACCATAAAATAGCATATATCATGTAGATCTTCCATCATATGGATCATAAGTTCAACACTTGGTCTAAAACAACCATCACAAAACACATAAACTAACTAGAGTTTTGAGTTTAGGAAATTTTATACCTTTGATTCCAACCAAAAATCAACACCCAATATTGTTAGATCTAAACATGAAACACTTATATATACATAGATCTAAGGTTTTAAACCTCAAGATCACAACTTCAAGTTGTCAAAAATCAAATCAAACTACCTAGGAAATTAGCTTACACAAGTAGAAATTTTTGTTATACCTTAGCTTGATTTCCTTTCTCCTCCTTCTTTCTTCCTTCCATGGATGGATCTTGGTTTCATGAGAGCCAAAATCTCCCCTCCCTCTTCACCATGAAGTGGCCGAACTCCTCTCTCTCTCTCCCTCTCTCTCTTTTCCTCTTAGCAACTTGGATGGATAAAAGAGATGAAAGAAAGAAAAAAATATATATATAGATATAACTTGTATATAGCTATTAATCATCCAATATCTTGCTTGCCATGGATGAAAATATTAATTACCCTAAAAAGGCTAGTGGCTAAACTTAGGTGATTTGGTAACCAACTTTTGACTAACTAAAATAATAGATAAATGAAATGAATCATGTGCTATTTTGCTCCTCCTTTTTGCTCACCTAGGTCCGGCCACTTGGCCTAAAAATGCACCAAGTTTGGCTCTTTGATTTAATGCTTATTTGATTTAACAATTGTCCATAAATTCCTCTCCCACTTGGGCTAAAAATTGAGCCATTCCTTTAATGTATTGCTTGGGTTTCTAACTAATTCCATTGGCCAACACTTAGGCTATAAAATATACATAGTCCAATTACCTAAATTCTTATCCACCCCAATTCATTTAATTAGGGTTTTCATTTCCTCAATTATAACACAAATCCTTGCTTATGCACACTTATTTCCTTAACCCAATTAGACTTGCTATAATTAGGTTATAAAATTAATCATTTGAGATATATAAAATAAATCTCCTAGAATTAGTAAGTATTCTAAATACCACAATTCTCTTTTTCCATAACCCTTAAGTTATTAAATCCTTCATTCCTAATATATAATTAGGTTATAAAAGTAATTAACCGAGATGTATAAAATAAATCTCTTAGAATTAGTATATAATTAAATACTATTATTCTCCCACATATTTACACTTAAGCTTTTAACACTTAGCTTTTAAATTCCCAAATTAGGGTTTTAAATATCCTAATTAGGGTTTCGATTCTCGAAACTAAAATTAAAATTTTAAATTTATCGTTAGGGTTTCTAACACTTCGTTAGATTTTTCTAACTTAATAAACATATGATTAACATAACTTTAGGATTTGCTAAAGTTATAACTTATCTGATCAATCCTTGATCTTAAATCATTACGGTTCACATATATAATCAAATATACCAACTAGTATTCACTTCGATACTTATCCCTGATAATTCTTCAAAAGAATTTTAAATCTACCATAATCTTATACCTCATTACTAGACTATCACTTATAGTCTATCACATAATTCAAGTTTTGTTCAAAACTTTTGAAATTCTTGGAATTTCATTACATAACCGCCAATTCCATACACTTATTTCCTGTCTAGGTCCTAATATTGAACCTTAAATCAATCAATTATGATTTTCATAAATTGTCTAAATTCTCGGGTTATCACAGTGGCTGCTATATATCATATATATAGTAGTTAAAAGGAATTAATCAAAACCTAATTTCATAAAATCCAAATTTATATATATAACTTAATTAAGTCTTATTTAATTAATGTACATATATATAAAAATTTTCCTTTTAATTTAATTTTGTGATTTAAATACTATTAATCATATTAATATATTTAAATCCTTAAAATTTAAATTTATTCCCTTTAAATTACGTTCCATGTGTGTGACCCTATAGGTTATTATTACGTTGACAATAATTTTTAAAATCATATTATAAAATTATAAACAGTGAGCGACATCTAGTAATGCATAACTGCTACCCAAGTAATAATAAGATTGATGATTCGATGCAACCTTTTCGTGAACAATATTTCAATGTAATTTAATCCTTTTAACCTTAATATCCTAGATTAAACTCGAGTCATGGAATGTGTCATACTCTTCATAATTTAATCTTAGTTTTTCTTGATCAATGAGTAGACTATATGAAACAAATCACTATTTGAGTATGGTTATGCATTTCATAGTCCAACTTAATCAAGAGGCCTATGGATATCACCCCTAATTTATAGGAAGGTTAAATTCCATCTAGATCACTCATATTCCTCACACGATTCATGATGTACCAAATAACCATCTTTATAGTCCACCCTATTAAAGGTGACATTTGATGATATCAAAGTACATAAATTCTCTTGTAGTAATATAGTGATTTCAGGTCGGAGGACCATTACATCATTGTCACCATGAGAATCGCTAATGACACTTCGCATAATGCTCCATATAGAATTCTCATGGTGGGTCTGTCCAGTACATCTTTATCTAACATGTACCTATGCATTGACTTAATATCTCATATATTTATGACCAATGAGATTTGGTCATTAGTCAATCCACATACTAGTCTCAATGCATCATTGTTGTCCCAACAACAATGATACTCGACTAGGGACATTTAAGAACAATGGTACTAATTGAAATTATATAATCTCATATTCAAGTCACATACTTGAAACTATATAATTTATATCACTATTCTAAGGAATTTTATTATGTTAACATTTATATAACGCAGTAAATAAAACCATAATAAAATCATTCATGTATTCAATCAAATATAATATCAAAATGTTAAGCAATTATATCAAATAATTGGCCTCTAGGGCATAAACTCTAATAGTCTCCCACTTGCACTATAGCCAATCACTCATGTATCTAATACCCATGGAACTAGTGTGACCTTCGTGTTTCTGCTGCGACAAAGCCTTGGTCAGTGGATCTTCAACATTATCACCTGTTGGCACTTTTCCTATATGTACATCTCCTCTATCAATGATTTCACGGATGAGATGGTACCGCCTAAGTATATGCTTGGATCGTTGGTGAGATCTGGGTTCCTTAGCCTGTGCAATGGCTCCATTATTATCATAGTATAGAGCAACTGGATCAACAATGGTTGGAACAACACCAAGTTCAGTGATGAACTTTTTAATCCATATAGCCTCCTTGTCTGCACTAGAAGCAGCAATATACTCAGCCTCTGTTGTAGAATTGGCTACTGTCTCTTGCTTCGAACTCTTTCACCTAACAGCACCACCATTAAGGCAAAACACAAAACCCGACTGAGACTTATAGTCATCATTGTCAGTCTGGAAACTAGCATCTGTGTAACCCTTTACTTCTAGTTCGTCTTCACATCCATATACCAAGAATGAAACAATAGTCCTCTTTAGGTACATGAGGATATTCTTAACTACTGTCCAGTGACCTTCACCTAGATTCGACTGGTATCTGCTCGTCATGCTCAAAGCATACGAGACATCCGGACGAGTATATATCATTGCATACATGATAGATCCAATTGCCGAAGCATAAGGGATCTTTCTCATACGCTCCTCATCATCTTGTGTTTAGGACATTGGGCCTTAGAGATCTTTACACCACGAGTCATGGGTAAGTGTCCTCTTTTTGCCTCTTGTATGCTGAACCATTTCAGCACTTTATCAATATATGTACTCTGACTTAGGCCGAGCATTTTTCTCGATCTATCTCGATAGATTCTGATACCTAAAATGTAGGCTGCATCGCCTAAATCTTTCATGGAGAAACATTTTCTTAACCACGTTTTTACAGCCTATAATGTAGGAATGTTATTCCCAATAATAAATATGTTGTCAACATATAATATCAGGAATACAATGTGACTCCCACTAACCTTCTTATATACACAAGGTTCATCTTCATTTTTAATAAAGCCAAACTCTTTGACTGCTTCATCAAATCGAAGATTCCAACTCCGAGAGGCTTGCTTCAATCCATAAATGGATCGCTACAGCTTACATACCTTTCAAGCATCCTTTGGATTGATAAAACCCTCTGGTTGTGTCATGTACATATCCTCAAGGAGATTTCTGTTAAGGAAAGCAGTTTTGACATCCATCTGCCAGATTTCGTAATTATAAAAAGCTGCAATAACAATTAAGATCCTGATGGATTTAACCATTGCCACTGGAGAGAAGGTTTCATCATAGTCAACACCTTGAACTTGTTTGTAACCTTTTGCTACCAGTTGACCTTTGTAGGTTTGTACATTACCATCCATGTTGGTTTTCTTCTTGAAAACCCACTTGCACCCGATTGGTTTTACCCCTTCGGGTGGATCAACCAAAGTCCATACTTGGTTAGTATACATGGAGTCAATTTCAGATCTCATGGCTTGAAGCCATCTCTCAGAATCTGATCCATTCATAGCTTCTTGGTAAAAAGCAGGCTCATCCTGATCTATGAGCATCACATCGCTGTTTTGAGTTACAAGATATCCATAATATCTTTCGGGCTCTTGGCGTGTCCTACCAGATCTACGAATTCCTTGTGTAATTTGAGCAGGTTCACTTTCCATAATTTCTTATGGTTCCTGCTCACGTTCCAACTCAGGTTTAATGACATTTTGTGGTTCTCGAATTTCTTCGAGTTCTACTTTCCTCCCACTGTTTCCTTTAGAGACAAATTCTCTTTCTAGAAAAATACCAGTTCGAGCAACAAACACTTTATTCTCAGAAGGTTTGTAGAAATAATACCCTTTGTTTCTATTGGGTATCCCACAAAATTATATTTGTCAGATCTGGGTCTGAGCTTGTCAAAATCTAGACGTTTTACAAACGCCTCGCAACCCAAAATCTTCATGAACGACATACTAGGACGTTTCCTAGTCCACATCTCATATGGTGTCTTCTGAACCATCTTTGTAGGAACACGGTTAAGTGTGAATGCAACTGTCTCTAGGGCATGACCCCAAAAGCTTGTTGGAAGATCTGCATGACTCATCATTGATCGTACCATGTCCAACACGGTACGATTTCTCCTCTCAGATACACCATTCCATTGTGGTGTTCTAGGTGGAGTGAGCTGTGATATAATACCACACTCTTTTAAAAGGTCATCAAAGTCTTGGCTTAAGTATTCACCTCCTCAATCGGATCGAAGGGCTTTTATGCTTTTGCCAAATTTGTTTTGAACTTCATTCTTGAATTCCTTGAACTTTTCAAAGGATTCAGATTTATGTCTCATAAGATACACATATCCATATCTCTTTCAAGTCGCCAAGAAATGTAATGAAGTAATAAAACCTACCTCTTGCTAACGAACTCATGGGTCCACATACATCACTATGTATAAGTCCCAATATATCGCTAGCCCGTTCACTATGTCCAGTGAAAGGGGCTTTAATCATCTTGCCTAATAAACAAGATTCACATTTTTCATATGATTCAAAATCAAATGAATCCAAAAATCCATCTTTAAGGAGTTTTGATATGCGTTTCTCATTTATATGGCCCAAACGATAGTGCCAGAGATACGTCGGATTTGAATCATTTGATTTAAATCGTTTTATATTTATGTTATAGATAGGCATTTCTAAATCAAGAATATAAAGACCATTAAACAATTGTGCAACACCATAGCAAATATCATTTAAGTAAAATGAACAACGATTGTTCTTAATTATAAATGAAAAACCTTTCTTGTCCAATCAAGAAACAGAAATAATGTTTTTGCTTATAGTAGGCACATAATAACAATCCTCTAATTCTAATACTAGCCCAGTGGCCAAAGATAAATGATAAGTTCCTACGGCCAGTGCAATAACTTTTTCTCTATTCCCAACTCGTAGGTTAACCTCTCCTTTTGCCAAAGTCCTACTCCTTCGAAGTTCCTGCACATTAACATAAATGTGAGAACCACATCCAGTATCCAATACCCATGATGTAGAAGTAGACAAATTGACTTATATAACATATATACCTAAATCAGAAGTCACACTTCCTTTCTTTTTCTTCACTTCATCCAAATAAGCATGACAATTCCTCTTTTAGTGTCCAGGTTTTCCACAAAAGTGACAATCACCTTCTTTAGCCACCACACCCTTAAGTTTTAAAGCCTGTTTGGTTTTGGAATTAGGTTTGACACCAGAATTAGATCCTATCTTTTTCTTGCCTTTCCATTTTCCCTTAGCATTCCCCTTTTGCACCATCATTATGGGAGTGGGTCCCGCCTTTTTCATGTTGTTCTCAGCAGTTCTTAACATGCTCAACAACTCAGTAAGGGGTTTCTCAATTTCATTTATAAGATAATTCAAAACAAATTAAGAGTAGCCGTTGTTCAAGGATTGCAAAACAAGATCAGTTTGGGCTTCTGGAGTGATTGGAAAACCCAACCTATCAAGGTACTCAATATACCCAATCATTTTCAACACATGTGGACCAACTAGATCACGTTCACCTATTTTGCAATGATACAACGCCTTGCTTGTATCATACCTCTCCTGTCGAGCATGCCCTTAGAACAATTTCTTAAGATGCTCGATCATCTCATAAGCATCCATCAACTCATGTTGCTTCTGAAGCTCAGCATTCATGGTTGCTAGCATAAGACAACTCACGTCCAGAGCATCATCTTGATGCTTCTTGTAAGCATTATGCTCCGCACGTGGTGCAGTGATAGCTGGTGCTATAGGAATGGGCCCATCAAGGACCTATAGCTTGCGCTCTTGTTTGAGGACAATCCTCAAGTTCCTGTTCCAGTCAAGGAAATTAATTCCACTCAGCTTTTCCTTCTCAAGGACTGATCGTAGTGAAAGAGTACTTGTGTTGTTGTTGTTTGCCATTGATATCTACAATTTATAAGTGCCAAAATAATAAGTCAAATTGCAGAGTTGATATTATGTAATTAGTAATAGTACATTCAAAATATACCTCCCACTATTTTATTCAAATTAATAGCCCTCACCATTAATTCGGAAAGCATTTTCTATTAAATCTTTCTAGTGAGCCAAGATCCATATTTCATTATGACTTAAGTTAGCTTTGGCTAATCTCTTAAAACACAATTATTTAGGTAGACAACCTTTTTTGTCAATTATATCATATATAACTCTTGGATAGTTTGGTAAACAACAATTGTTTCTAGTCCATCTAATGGTACCTACCAAACTCTATGCCTCTAAGTCCACAATCCTATTGAGATAACTTAGTTAAGTCGGGCCCAATGATTTTAATAGTTTGGATATCACAATTATCCTATCGCATCTTACCTAGATAAATAGGGTACTTTGCTTTGACAAACCTACATCTATTGATCAAGGTCTTGATGAGTGTTATTCATTGGAAGGCATCTGATTTAGACTTAATAATATAATGATGGATTTTATTAATAAATTTAGATCTCACCAATTTTAATCTTATTAAACATGCACATTATTTATCATATCATATCGCATACAAGCATAAATAAAGTGCAAAATTAAATGTGTCACAGTTATGGCCCAATCCAATGTCAATCTTTTCAAGCTAATGAAAGATTGAAGGTCAATCTAAGGTGGTAAAAGATCTTAAAATAAGTAGCTTCCTTGGATCTTCCTCAAGCATGTGCCTCCTTTCCATCATGTTCTCCATCTTGACATCTTCATCGATTATAGATTATTACATGACATAAAGAAACCTCGAGTTACATTCGAGGGGATTTAGATGAGAAGAGAATATTACATTAAAATTTATAAAAAGGCACGACATGCAAGCCGTATTTCAAAACCAAAACCACTAACCTATGGGTCAAAAGGCCATAACTGTGCACCATGCATATCACAATAAGCATATAACAATTTATATAAAATTAAAGAATAATATATAACAAATTGGGGTCACGACCATCGTAAGCGCAATGACGGGGGTCCATGGGGGTCTCCCTAGCGGTGGTCTGGTGACCGGTCAATGAAGAGGTTCGGCAAATACCGAAAAATTTCCATACATACTTAATCTTTGAAACAGTTTCAGAATCATATATTTAATCCACCAAAAAAATCATAATAACAATACACCCGGTACATATCATATATGTCCAGTTTCAATTAATCATATTAAACTGAATTTTCATACTTCTAATCCAATTAGAACATAAATTGTATACTGTTATTATGCCATATAAGATACAATTAACAGAATATCATATACATGCATATCTATCATTGATATTCATAATACCAGAATACGCTTACATACAAAATATTATATATTCAATTTCTGTTCGATAAAATTGTATGATCATATATCATATATATATATAAAACAATATAATCAATTTCAGATCGGTAAAATTGTAACATCATTGTTGTCCCATCAACAATGATACTCGACTAGGGATATTTAAGAGCAATGATACTAATTGTAATTATAAAATCTCATGTTCAAGTCACATACTTGAAACTATATAATTTGTATCACTATTCTAAGGAATTTTATTATGTTAACATTTATATAACGTAGTAAATAAAACCATAATAAAATCATTCATTTATTCAATCAAATATAATATCAAAATGTTAAGCAATTATATCAAATAATTGGCCTTTAGGGCATAAACTCTAACAATCCAGTACTTGCAGCAGCCCAATCTCAGAGATAACCGTGAGCAACGACTGCTTTATCACCCCAAACTGGAGATAACCCCGGTGAGGGGAAAAATCATCATTTTTCCACCTCTATCCCATATGTGTGCCGTCTCAACAGATTTCAACATACGTTCTACACAGAAATGTCCTAAAAGAACCAAATAGCTGTAATCCCAAGTGACTACTACACAGGACAGCACATCGGATAGAATTTGAAGCTTAAAGACCAAGGGCATGGTCCCATCTTACTGACTTCTTACAACCGCTAATCCCATGTCATTTGTATAGCTCTCGACAACAGCACTCCATAAAAGGTCTTATACACCTCAATCGGAGGCACAAATTGAAGTTCTAAAAGTTCAAGCGGACAAATTTATATATATATATATATATATATATATATATATATATATATATAAACTATTGTCGGACTCTGTTCGATGAGCCTAGATTTTATATCCGGATCGTTTACTGCTTTTATATATATAAATACTTATATATATATATATATATATATTATACCCATCAAACTCTGTTTGATTGAGCCTGGATATAATATCCGGTGCGTTTACCGCTTATATATATATATATTTACATTTTTGTCATGCCTAGAGTTTACTTCATGGCCTTTTACTGCTTTATTTATATTTCATCCCGCCTGGAGTTTTTACTTCGTGGCGGTTAATCGTTTGTACTGCTTTATTTACATTTCCGATCCCCTATGGAGGTGCTTCGTGGTGGTTGATCATTTCTCTATATATATATTTACCGCTTTTATATATTTACATTTTATAGTCCCCCATGAAGTTCACTTCGTGGTGGTTGACAGTCTGTATATATATTTATAGCTTTTATAAATATAACTGCCTACAGATTTCATATAAATTGCTACATCAAGTGAACCTAGAAATCACGTGATCACAGATTAAGTCTTTTGAATCTAGATTCGGTTCCCGTGATGGACATTTTTGGCTGTAAACAACTTGTACATTATTCGCGGTGTCTAAATTTCTTTAGATGGCTCTCATGCCCACAAGGAGTTCAACATTGTTATATATCTTATTTTCTCGAAGATGCTTCGCATCTTGAAAATAAAATCAATCAAGTCGAACATTTAATAAAATGGAAGTATCAAAGGCCTCAATTACTATTGAGCATAATGGTTTGAAAACCTCTTTTACACAACATCACTGCTATATCTTGTTAAAACTGAATTTTTACACAAATTCAAACTCTTTTTATATAGGTGCGAACAAGGCATAGCACTACTTCCAAATAATTTCACATTGACCCACACACACACATTCATATAACAGTTTAATTGAAAAGTGGTGGTCACCGTGGTAACACGGATGTCGGGGGGTGCCTAACACCTTCCCTTCGCATAAGCAAGTCCCCGGACACTAATGAATCTCGGTTTCACAGACCAGTTTAACAGTGTTACATCACGTGGTTAATGTGCAAACCTTTTCTCATTTGGGTTGGTGTAACCATTTAAAAATATCAACTGGCGACTCTTACAATCCAATCGTCGATATATAAATGTTGCATCTTTTCACAACTTGTTTTTTCAAACAAATCTCACCTAACATGAGAACACCAAAAAATAAGAACAGAAAAGGGACAGTAAAAATCCTGACGTCGACAAGTGGCAACTCTGTTGGGGATCTCAGTAAGAGGACTTAAGCCACTACTACTACTGTTATATGCTTGTGTATGGATGTTGCATTTACATTTTGATGAATGTGTATGAATGGATTTTACTTACTGCACTGCAATGTATCTATCTGTGATATTAGTGCTTCACACATGTCTTCATTCCCATAACGGTGAGACACGTTGCATGTGAATGTATGTTGTGTGGTTCCTCCACTAGGAGGCTATCCTGTCGGTGTTTGATTACTGGACTCATAGGGAGATTAATTCCAACAAGGATCAGGAAAGGCACCACCCAAATTTGCTCTAGTTGAAAGACCGGATTAACTTCTCGTCAAGTAAATTGCGATGATCTGGGAACCTTCATGTCAAAAAGCCGCGAGAGTAACCTAAGAGAGGTCAGCCTCTGATAAACCAAACGCGAAGGGAATCTTCTTCATGCTTTCCATTTTTTAATTACTTGTAAAAATAATTACTTCTAATTTCATTCCATCTTTATGTAATGGAAAATATGAAAAATATGTGCACATGCATATTAAAGCCTGGCATGCTATCTTATGTTACAAACGACTAACATCCATTTTGTAGGATAATACTCCTAAAAATGGACACATTATGATAGCATGTAAACATTTATACATTCCTTAAGACTAAACTACATAAGTTTTTGCAGGGAAACAATTGGGCATGTTACCCGTTCAAAGTCCAAAAAGGCCACGAGCCTACAACCAATTATGTCTTCATCTGACCAGTCTAATCTTTCTTCTGTCTCTCGTGAGGAGTTTGACGGATTAAGCAAACAAATTACAGATTTGGCTATTCTGCTTAAAGAACTACACAAGTCTACTCAGGGTCTATAAATACCCATATATACAGAATCCTCTGCACACAGAGGAACATAAGGTGCGGATCAAGAAAATTCAATACCTGAGCTTCAGTTGGATAAGTCCAACAAAATTCCTAAAAACACCCATCTCAAAGAAGATCCAGACACCGGTGATATCAGGAAAAAAGTCCTTCAAATGGAAGAGACCATTAGGTCTATAAAAGGGATTGGAGCTATAACGCCCTAGAAAATTGAACTTTTGTAAATACTTTTCATAATGAATAAAATAATATTATTTATTATTATTGAGTGTTGATAAGATGGATGTCATTCTATAACCTAGAAACGTCAGAACGTCATAGTATTTTAACTACGTGAGAGAATTAAAGTGTTTGAATTTCTAAGACGAAAATAAAAGCTTTCCGAGGAATTTTTCGAAAAACACTATACATCGATTTTTGCTCGGGAATTATTTTTGAATTTTCGAGAAATGTGTAATGTTATAATATCAATATTAGAAGGATTATGTAATAATAATCTAAGTATGGAAAATGTAATATTTCGCATG
Source organism: Panax ginseng (assembly GCA_020205605.1). Classification (NCBI taxonomy): domain Eukaryota; kingdom Viridiplantae; phylum Streptophyta; class Magnoliopsida; order Apiales; family Araliaceae; genus Panax; species Panax ginseng. The sequence continues at coordinate 112,729,198 of CM035128.1, read as the reverse complement.
CGGACCTAATTTGGGAACGTTAGGTTTATTAAGCGTTAAGGAAAGAAAGTTGTAATTGTATGATGTGTATGCAATTTACGAGGTAATGAACGTAAGTTTAATACGATGTATTATACTATGAGGTATGAAGAATGAAATAACATATTTTACGAATTAATATACGAGCTAGAATACGAGAATTATACGTGGTGTATATATGTTAAGTTATTAATGAAAGGTAAGGGACTTATAGGATTATTAGCTTAATGGTAGAAGTCCAATAGAAAGTGATACTCAAGCCCAAGTGTTTGATAAATCATAAGTCTAAACTTTTGTAATAAAAGCCCAATAAGGAATTAGCTAGATTAATTAGCAAGCCCAATGATAAGCCATGATCCATGGAGCAATCCATGTATAAGTGGATAGTCTTGATGGGCAAACAATTTGTGTGATGAGCAAGTGTAGTGGCTAGCAAGTAGACTTGGATGTTAAGAAATGAATAGTAAGGAGGTGGAAGTTGAGGAGGTTAGTAAGGAGGTGGGAGGTATTAATGACCAAAGTGTCCTCACTTTGAGTTGTCTATAAATACCAAGCTTCATTTCATTTTGTTGTTTGTTATTTCATCCAAAAATTTCCTCTAAAGATTAAGCAACTTATTTGGTAGAGAGAATAAGCCACATAAGCACTTATAAGCCACTTCAACCTTTGCTAGATTTTCGAAAGTGAAGTGAAGTAATAGTCTTCAAGGGTAAGACTCATACCTATTATCTTTATCTCTTCTATGATAGGATTGATAGAGAAGGGGGATTGTTTGTTAAGAACATTTAATAAGTTATTAATGAATGAATTTAAGCCGAATAAGTTGAATAAGCAACTTGAACTCTAATAAGTTGATAGAATCAAGAAGAACTTGTCATATGTTTGTCATATGATGCTAATATGTTCAATATAGTATGAGAAGATTGATTGATAGACTTATGTTCATAGTAAGTTATAAGCATGAGAATTTGTAGTTCATAAGTTAAATAAGTCATTGACTTATGAGAATAAGTCAAAACCTACTTTGACTATAAGTTGGTGTAATAAGTAACTTGTGATGTTTATATGTTGATTAAAATCCATTTAAAATCATTAGGAATGAAGTTTTGCCGGAATTCACACGATTGGACGATAATCGTCGAATTCGTGAAATTCTCGGAATGGAAGTCGTATTTTGTGTTTGAAGTCAGAAATGTTGGTTTTCGATGGAGACAAGTCATATTTGGCATTATAGAGTTGCGGACTCAAAAATGATCGAATTTCGACTTAGAACGAAGAAACGAGCGTTGAACGTTCACGAACGTTTATCATTTTCGTTAAAAATTAACTAATAGGTGAAATTTTAACAAACAAAGTCAAATAGATAAAATTCTTGCATGAGCGCATAGAGTATGTAATTTGTGAACCGTAGGCTTTTGAACGAGCCAATTCAGACTTATAACGAAGATGTTATGAGTCCGGGAGTTTCGTAAAATTTTTAAACTTTGCAAACTGTCTGAGGCACAGAGTTGGTGCCACGGTGCCAACCCAAGGCCATTGAGTGATGCCGCAAAGATCGAGTCCGAGGCTTGTTTATCGTGCAACTCATGCTACATGGCCACGAGAAGAAGAGTGATGTGTGGCGCCGTGGCGCCAGACCTAAGAATTTTCCAGAGAAGAAAGATTTCAAGTATAGAATGAAAGAGAACTTATTAGTAATGAACTAAGGTATAAACATAACGTTGTTAAGGCATTGTTAGGTACTTAATGTATGATGATTAAGGTTAATAATCTATTGAAAGTGAACGTAATATGAACGATGTAATGAAAAGCCGGAAACCCATAATAACAGATCTAAGTCAGGATTTAGATTGAGTTGAAGGGTAAGATATATTAGTATACATACTTGATTATATATGACCTAATGTGGTACATTGTATGATCATGTATTGTAGAAACTTAGAGATCTAAAGTGTACGTGTGATAATCAGTATGTAGATGCTGAAAGGAAAGTATTCTAACCCTTGTCCCAGTTCCGTCTGGACAAGCTTTGTAATTCATGTATTCTTTCGCATGAAGTCTTGAGTGATGAAGTCTAAGCCAATTCTTTTAGCTAGACTTATATTATGATTTTTTCAAGCATGATTAATGTTTACCGAGTTATATTGGTATGGTTTTCAATCGAAGACCAAGTATGCTAAAATGTTTTTGTCGTTTAACGACAGGCACGTGAGGTTGCCACAACTTAAACGTTTACACGTTTAATGAATGTAGTGTTAATCAACATAGAGTACTATGGGCTGATCACCCAGAAGTGCTCGTAAGTAATGCCGAACTTACGGACTTAATGTCGGGTTGTCCTTTTCAAAAGAACTTATGTAATGCTCAAGGTCTTGGACCGGAATTGATGTTTTACTGAATATTGTTGTTGTAAAATGTTTTGAATGAAAAGAAGTGCTATTTTGAATTATCAATAGTACTTCATAACTATTATTTAGTTACTAAAGATATATGAGTTCTATGTTTTAAGCATATTGTTTATTAGAATTGTAGTACTTGTTGAGTTAGTCATGCTCACTCTTGCTTGAACCATATGAACACAGCTAAGATCGAACAGACCGCAGGCTCCGACAAGGATAAAGGCAAGGCAAAGATGAACCCTTAGAGTTCTGATGTAATAGTATAGGGGAACAATTGTAATATATTTGATATTATGACAAGAACAAATGTATGGGTTATAAAGAACCTGGGGGAATGTAATATTATTTTGGATATATAGAAGTTATATTAGTCCTTTTGAGACATTTCAATTGAATGAATGTATGAATGGTAGTACCGTGTAGCACCATCTGTCGGGTTGGAAGACACCTGGATTTGGGTGCATCACAGGTTGGTATCAAAGCATTAGGTTATAAAACTTAAGGGGGGATTAAAAACCTTAAGTCATAACCTTAAGAGAAGTCAAAGAAGTGCAAGAAAAGAAAATAACCTTATAAAAATGCATTATGATTATATTGTGTGTTTTTATTATTCTACTGACGTGTACTAATCAACTTAATTATTTTTTGTAGATGTTAGGAATAAACGGAATATTTGTAGATGGTCAGGCCATTAGTGAAGAGTCGGTGAACCAAGTAGAGGTTATACCGAACCCCATAGCAGCAGAGCCAGATGTAGTGATTATTGAGTCTGGAGACTCGGATGAAGCTGACTACATGTCAGTATTTGATGGGATGATAGAAGAAAAAGTAGAGACAGTGTCCTTTAATCTAGTGGCTATAACAGCGGAGATAGCTTCTGGGGGGTTAATGATGTCTCTGTTTATGTCAGTGTTGGATAGAAATATCCATTACTTTCAGGAAGTCAAGGAGCTGAAAGCAGAGCTCCAAATGGTTATAGAGGATAAGACTGATGTCGAGTCCATGTGGGAGCAGGAGCATGATGAACGGATTTTGGCTAAGGACAAAGTCCACGAGTTAAAGCATGAGGTCTTTGAGCTCAAGGAGGAGCTAAAGACCAAGATGTAGAAGATAGGGAGAATGTCCAATATTTATAGGAGTTCTCATATAGATTTCCAACAGCAGGTAGCTGGATATCCTGTAGAGGTAGGGCAAACACGGCATACTATTAGCCGTGATATCATTGCCGGTCTTACAAGGCAGATTTTGAGAATGCCTTGAGGCAGATGTAGATTAGTGGTAACTAGAGTAGTATGTAAATATTTTGTAATTAGTAGTGATGTAAAGCCCTTTTTGTATAGTAAAGGGTAGTCGTTTGTAAATCCCAATTTTTGGAAAGCAATAGCGGGAAGGTAATGTAAGCAGCTTAGACTGTGTATGTAACCGATGTAGTATTATACTACGAAGAATGAATATAAGTCCTTTTTATAGAAAACAATGAGTAATGGATGTTAGAGTTATTGTTTAATATAAATGATAACTAATAAAGAAAGGAATAATAACGAAATGTGTTTATTGTATCAGCAAAATGCCACCGAGAAGAGTACAACGTAATTAAGGTGCTAATGTGAATCAACTGGAGGGAGGTCCGGTTAACCCGATGCAGGAGTTTGTTAATTTATTAACAGCTGCCTTTAATAGAACAGGGGCTAATATCATCATAAATCCAGGAGTAACACGAGCTACTACCTTTAAGGATTTCAAGAGGTGGTTCCGTCGGAGTTCAAAGAAACTACGGACCCTATTGAAGCTCAAACGTGGGTTAAGGAGATAGAGAAGGCATTTGTAATAGAAAATGTCGACGAGGCCCAAAAGGTTGCCTTTGCGACCTATATGATGAAGGGAGAGGCCAACTTTTGGTGGGAAGCCAATCAGGCTAGGGTTGGGATAGCGAATCTGACGTGGGATAGGTTCAAGGAGATATTCTTCGAGAACTACTTTTCCACGAGCATGCAGGGAAGGATGGAGATGCGGTTTCTGGAGTTGAAACAAGGGGACATGACGGCTCCCCAATACGCCGCCAAGTTTAATGAACTGGCAAGGTTTGCTCCACATCAAGTGGATACTGAGGTGAGGAAGGCACGATGGTTCGAGCAGGGCTTGAAACCCTAGCTTTATAACCGTATTTCAGTGTTTCAAAGTACTTCATTTGGAACCATTTTAGAGAATGCAATAATCTCCGAGGGTGGTACTGAGGCTTTAAGTCAATACCACAAGAACAAGAAGAGCAAGGGTAAAGTAGATGGGAGAGTAAGGATCGAGGGAGCCAGTGGTAGTGGCGAGGGTCAGAAGATGAAGGTATTTAGCTCTGGGAATACCTGAGTGAAGCAAGGAGACCCGAAGAGAAGAATGGAGGCCTACAAGAGATAAGTGGATTTTATGTCCACTTATTCCATATCTTTTACTTGAATTAGTTGCTTATATTCATGTGTCTTAATTACTTTTCATGCATTTTGTGTTTATTTTGTAGATCTTATGCTTGGGAACGATGTGAGCGATTATTGGTATGAAAACTCAAGGAAAATGCAAAGAAAAGCAATTCGGACATCATTTGGGCTTTCATGTTTACTTCATGTTCTTCACTTGGAACTTAGCTTACATTGTAGAGCGTCTTCGTAGCTTTCTAGAACATCTTGAATCATTCTAATCAGAGTTCGGATGCAAGAGTTATGATCTTTGTACCAACGGACGTCAAACTTCGCTATTTTGCTTAGTCATTTTCATAGCAGTCCCTTCCAGCCCAATTTCAGGCTTGATTCGTCCAGAATTTCTCAATCCTAAAAGAATGAAAGTTGTAGATCTCATCGATATCTTCAATTTTAAAGGTAGCAGGCCTTGTAACTCTTCCCGGATCAAAGGTTATGGCCATTTTACCAGAGGACACTGCAGCAGAAAATGGACCGTGCGGGCGCGCAAATTTGTGCGCGGCCGCACGCAACCCTAGAGCAAAAAATGTGATTCTTTGCAAGTCATGCGACCGCACGACCCTTCAGGCCAATTCCCACGCGGCCACGCGACTTCGGGCGATGATCACATCTGACTTTTCATTAAACAGAGCAATTGAAGCGTAATTGAGAGAGGGGTTCAATTAAGGCTTATATATTAGATGTATTTTCATTATGTAAGGGATATTCCACCCCTTGGGGGCTGAACTTACTGCTATATTTTCTTTCTTAAACTTTCAAGAAGTAGATTAGAGTAGATTAGAGTAGTGATTTTCTAGAGTTGATTAGATTGAAGACTTGAAGCGATTGGAAAGCATTGGAGATTCAGCCTTGGATCAAGAGAACAGATTTGCACTACCATTCTCTATTCTTACTCTCTCTTTGATTCCTAATTGTATCTTATGATGTTTATTCAATATGTGGATGATATCATTAATTCAATTATGATTTAAATTCTATTCTGAGATTGCAATGGAGTCTATGGATTAGTTTAATCTGATATATTTCATTGTTAGCTTTATTGATTTCTATGAGATTGTCTATTAAGATTCATGCTTGCTTGTTTAGTTGATTGGCCATCAACTACTGTGATAATCCATATAGACTTGAGAAATGAAGTATGGGTTTAGATCTGATCTTTTTAGCTTGTGATTGTATATTCTACATTTTGTTGGGATGTATGATTTGTGCTTAGGATAGACATATACCGAAGCACCATTCGTAGTCAATTGAGAACTTGTGCTTAAAGCCTAATTATTTGTAAATCACATAGACATATAGTGGTTTAGGTAATGTGGGTGTTCATGTGTATTCTATCAAATGTGGATTATATGTGATATGGGTATAGTACATTGAGAGATGGCTATACTTTATTTTCGGGTTCTTGCTAACAATCCCATTATAATTAGTTTGGCTTAACATGGAATGTGTGGATTTGAATGCGTCAATAGATGAAATTGTAATCTCAGGTCTTCATTATCTAGTTTCACTCTAGGAATAGTTAGGTTTATTTACTTTAATAGCTTACATATAAAATATAATTTCATTTGTTTAGATAAGACTGAAATGGTTATGGGTTAATGCTTGGTGAACTTTATTAGTTAATTTCCTGTGAATCGATACTCTACTTACTCAGACATTTATCGATTGGCATGTATACATGCATGAGTTAGAGCTCTTTTATCAGAACTGAAAAAGAGGCAACAAGTTTTTGGCGCCGTTTCCAGGGAATTAGCTTTATAAATTTTTGCCAACATTAATTTCAATCAAATTGGTCTTAATTTAAACATTTTTTTTGTTTTAATTATCTTCTTATATTTCTCTCTTTTCAGGTACCATGGGTGACTTTTCTTATCAATGGCCTTATGCAAATCGGACTCAGCCGAAGGATATAAGCACTGAGAGACTCAATGTATTTTCTATATTGTCAGCAGAAATTGCAACACTTTCGGAGAGGTTGAATATTCTTGTAGCCCAACGCACTCGAGAGATAGTAGTTACATGTGAATACTGTGCTGGCGAGCATCCGAGTTATTAGTGCAAACGTCAAGGTTGGACAAGTGCAGTTTGGGGGTGATTACTTCAACAATAATGTTTATCCTGATTATCAACAAGGTTGGGGGTATCACCCAGATTATGAATGGGGTTATAACTATCAAGATCAATACTGCATCTCAAGTCCAACATATCCATCAGATTTCTCATATCCACCTCCAGTGCAACAAGAAGAAAATTCAGAGTTGAAGGATTTCATATCAAAAAGCATAGCAGACCATGAAGAGATGATGATGAGTCAGGAGTTATCAAGCCAAAATCTTAACAAACATATGGAACAGCTCATTAACTCCTCAATGAATGGTCCTCAATACATGGATTTCAAAACTGAACAAGATAATTCAAGATTGGAGGATTTGTGGTTCAAGTTTGTAGCATCAACTGAGGAGAAGATGATTGAGCAAGAGAGATCAATTCAAAATCTACAGAATCAGATGGATCAAATGTTCGAAGCCTTGAATAATCGCCCTCAAAACATTTGGTGCTATGACATAGACGATGAAACTGACGGAGAGCCAGAAGTGTACATGCCACTGAATGAAATGAAAGGAGTGGATATTGAGGAGACAACCGGGGGTATGGAAAATAAAGAACATGAGCTGACTTATATATACCCCAACTGCCTTCTCAATTAGAGTTGAAAAATTTAGTGAGTTTTTCACACCCATGTCCCCTTGGTAGTCACATCCAAAGCAAGAATTTCTGCGATTATGAGGCCTCTTACAAACCATGGTGGGGAGGAGGAGGGATAATAGAAGAAGAAAATCTGTTGTATCTCACTATGCCTCAATGCAAAAATCTATTCACAGATATAACGGGAGAAGCACCTGACGATGCAATAGAAATGGAGACATCGTGTACAGGAAATATGCTAGGTGACTTCAATCCAAAAATTCTCATGACGGGGAACCTACCAAGGCACATAGCGGTTCTAATGGATGGAGGGTTCCTAGCTTATCGTAGAGGAATTGGATAGCGGTGTCAAGAAAAAAAGTCCAGCTAAAGGACTATAAACTGAGCGCTCGACGGGAGGCACCCCATCCAATCTTTCTTCCTCCTTGTTAAATTCTTATTTACATTTCCATATTTAGTAGATGTTAGATAGTGGTAAAGTCTTAATATTAGTTTTATTGTTTCTCCTCTCAGGTTCAATCAAATTGCTATAAGCCTTCATGATCAAACAGAAGTAAAAAAAAAAACTGAAGCTGCCAAGGTACAGGGTCGCGTAGCCGCACCCAACTACAAGCCAAACACCGCACGGCCGCGCTATAGCTCAGTCACAGAAAAAATTGCTAAGTTTTTAGAATTTCTGACTCAAGCATTCGGATAGTTAGAAGCCCACACTCAGTCTCCAACTATAGAATATCTCAAACTTAGCCATCGCCTGATATACCATCGGATCATGAGGAGGCGAACGGAGATGACATTGCCACTTAGGGGAGTATTCTTTCACTTTTAATTACAATGAGGGCATTGTTTATTTTAAGTTTGGGGGTATTGGGTTGTAGTGAGTAGTTGTTGCATATAGTTAGTTGCATATAGTTTGATTGCATGTTTAAGTTGCATAGTAGGGGTATTTTAGTATGAATTTATTTATTTATTTATTTATTTTTAGTTTTCTTTTGTCTTGTTTACTTAGTATGTGTTTAGTTGCATAACATTGCATAATCCCAGGTTTTTAGTTAGTTGAATTCTAATTTGGCCAATGATGACATAGAAATTTGATAGATTTTTGAAGTTGGTTGATATCTTGAGCTTAGTTATAATTTTATACATGATATAATTCATGCCTGCTGTTTAGATGTTACCAGGTAGCACGACAATGTTCCTATTTGCTTGTTGGTTAAGATTAACATGCTTGTCTGCTGAGAGGAAAATGTTGTTTTTAATGATAGAATTGTGTAGGAAGTGAGTAATGACTATGAAGACACTGAAACTCATGTTTTGGGAACGCATGGGTATGCTTGCTATATAAAAAATAAAGAGAAAAAGAAAAAGATACAAAAAAATAGAAAAAATTGAATAAACACCGTGGCTAGTCTTGTTTCGGGGCCTTTGTTACTTGAGTAAGTACGCTCGAGGGGATTGTCTCTACACCTATCGCCCTAAGGTCTTAATGGTCTAGGAGTCATTGGTTGAAATCTCGCTAAGGGGTAGCACTGTTAGACTAATGGAATGAGACATTGCACAGTCATGGGAAATATATTAAAAAAAAATATTAAAAAAAATAATCAATAAACACCACGGGGAAGTGTGAAAATTGCCCTCGTGAGTAAAAATAAAGCAGAATAAACCCATTGTTGAACTTTAATTTGTATTGATGTGTTGGAGTAGTTGGTGTCTCATTAGTATATGCAGTTCTTGATTTAAACTTCAATTTTCTGTCTTAAGCAATAAAGCATGTGGTATCTTCACCTTTGTCAAGCTTATCTGTGAACACATCACACACACACAGTATCTTTATAGCAGGTTAGGATTATCTGATTGTATGTCATTATTCCTTTAGCTTAGTTTGATGCTTTGTTCTTGGATCTTGATATTTCTCTGAGGCATATCTTATTGGAATTTTTAACATGGCTGGAAATTTTGCGATTCATTGTCATAGTAGCGTAGCTTGCATATCATGTAGATTGCATTATGTTGTGTTGCTTGAAGACAAGCAACGATTTAAGTTTGGGGGTATTTGATAAGTGGATTTTATGTCCACTTATTCGGTATCTTTTACTTGAATTAGTTGCTTATATTCATGTGTCTTAGTTACTTTTCATGCATTTTGTGTTTATTTTGTAGATTTTATGCTTGGGAACGATGTGAGCGATTATTGGTATGAAAACGCAAGGAAAAGCAAGGAAAATGCAAAGAAAAGCAATCCGGACATCATTTGGGCTTTCATGTTTACTTCATGTTCTTGGTTTGGAACTTAGCTTACATTGTAGAACGTTTTTCGTAGCTTTCCGAAACATCTTGAATCGTTCTAATCAGAGTTCGGATGCAAGAGTTATGATCTTTGTACCAACGGACGTCAAACTTCGCTGTTTTGGTTAGCCATTTTCATAGCAGTCCCTTCCAGCCCAATTTCAGCCTTGATTCGTCTAGAATTTCTCAATCCTCAAAGAATGAAAGTTGTAGATCTCATCGATATCTTCAATTTGATAGGTAGCAAGCCCCGTAACTCTTCCCAGATCAAACATTATGACCATTTTACCAGAGAACATTGCGATGAGAAATGGACCGCACGGCGCTGCTGAATTTGTCTTGTGCACATACACCTCTCAAGCAAAAAACGCGATTTTCTACAAGTCATACATATGGCGACCCTTTTTAGGCCAATTCATGAGCTACCACACACTTGAGCGATGACTTCTACAACTGACTTTTCATTAAACAGAGCAATTGAAGCGTAATTGAGAGAGGGGTTCAATTAAGGCTTATATATTAGACGTATTTTTATTATGTAAGGGATATTCCACCCCTTGGGGGCTGAACTTACTGCTATATTTTCTTTCTTCAACTTTCAATAAGTAGATTAGAGTAGTGATTTTCTAGAGTTGATTAGATTGAAGACTTGAAACGATTGGAAAGCATTGGAGATTCAACCTTGGATCAAGAGAACAGATTTGCACTACCATTCTCTATTCTTACTCTCTCTTTGATTCCTAATTGTATCTTATGATGTTTATTCAATATGTGGATGATATCATTAATTCAATTATGATTTAAATTTTATTCTGAGATTGCAATGGAGTCTATAGATTAGTTTAATCTGATATATTTCATTGTTAGCTTTATTGATTTTTATGGGATTGTCTATTAAGATTCATGCTTGCTTGTTTAGTTGATTGGCCATCAACTACTGTGATAATCCATATGGACTTGAGAAATGAAGTATGGGTTTAGATCTGATCTTTTTAGCTTGTGATTGTATATTCTACATTTTGTTGGGATGTATGATTTGTGCTTAGGATAGACATATACCGAAGCACCATTCGTAGTCAATTGAGAACTTGCGCTTAAAGCCTAATTATTTGTAAATCACATAGACATATAGTGGTTTAGGTAATGTGGGTGTTCATGTGTATTCTATCAAATGTGGATTATATGTGATATGGGTATAGTACATTGAGAGATGGCTATACTTTATTTTCGGGTTCTTGGCTAACAATCCGGTACAATTAGTTTGGCTTAACATGGAATGTGTGGATTTGAATGCGTCAATAGATGAAATTGTAATCTCAGGTCTTCATTATCTAGTTTCACTCTAGGAATAGTTAGGTTTATTTACTTTAATAGCTTACATATAAAATATAATTTCATTTGTTTAGATAAGACTGAAATGGTTATGGGTTAATGCTTGGTGAACTTTATTAGTTAATTTCCTGTGAATCGATACTCTACTTACTCTGTATTACTTATTGACACATGTATACTTGCATGAGTTAGAGCTCTTTTATCAGAACTGAAAAAGAGGCAACAGCAAGACCTGTGGGAAGACTCACTTAGTAGTCTGTATCAAGGGGAAAGCCGTCTGTTACAATTGTGGACAGGAGGGGCACATTGCGCCTAATTGTCCGAGTCCGAAGAAGAATCACGGATGCTTTGTGTGTGGATCAACTGACCACATAGCAAAGAACTGCTCGAAGAAGGGGACGGACGGGAACCGGGGCGCTAAGAACGGTAAATTAGCTATTAGTGGACCAACGCAGTCGGGTAGGCCGATGGCTCATACCTTTAACATGACAGTCCAAGATGCAATCGCATCAGGGGACGTCGTCGCAGGTATTATTCCGATCAACGATATCAATGCGTACGTGTTGTTTGATTCGAGTGCTACTTGTTCGTTTATAGCATGCAATTTTGCTAGATGATTAGGATTACTTCCCGAAAAGTTGCCTATACCTTTAAATATTAAGGTAGATGTGACAAATATTAAGGTAGAAGTTGCTAAATATTTTTTTTCCCGATGAATTAATTATTAGATTAAATAATTAATTAATGAATTGTGAAAGATTAATGTAATTATATGTGTTATATTTATTAAATTATGTGGAGAATTTTTATTATACGAAGTATGTAATTATGTGAGCTTATTGTATTAAAAGAAATATTTAATAAGCCTATCGTTATTTTAATTAATTTAATTATTAATTAGAGATTTAATAATTTAATATTATTATTAAATGAGAAATGTAATTATGTGACTATGTGAATCAGTGAGAAATTATTATATTTCATTTAAAATAAATTAAACTAGATATTTGATTTATAAAGGGTGTGACATTTTTCAAACTATATTATATAGGTTTTATTAAATTAAATGATTTTTGAAACCTTTTATTGTCAGCCAAACGAGGCCCTAAGGGGAGTTGAGGGCAGTTAACCCATGACTGGGTAACTGACCACCAACGCGTCAGTTCAATTCCTATATTATACGTCTTCCTTCCTTTGTCTGTCATTATTGCTTAAGTATAGAAAAATAGAAACAGAGAGAGATTGAGAAATTTTGAGGGAGAATTGTTAAGTGATTAGTGACTGAAGAATAGTTGAGAAGGAGTCCTTCTCTTGCAAATTACATTCTACGCTTGGGTAATCTCTTCAACCTAATTCATATATTTTACGTCATTTAGTTTTTATGAATATGGCTCTTAAGACTTCTGTTAAATCTCTGTAAATGGGAAATTTTGTTGTTATATGGATATATGTAATAATATGATTAGCATAACATGTTTTATTGTATATTATATAGGTTTCCATATCATCAATTTCATGAAATTATACAGTAAAAGATTTCAGAGTATGTTATATGGCCATGTGGCCTTATACGTGATTTTAATATGTCAAACATAAAGTGTTCTGCAAAATTTCCACTTGTATATGATTATGCATACTAAAATGAACAAAATAAAACTTGAATGGTTGGATTTGGTCTTATAATGAATCCGTAGTATTAAATTCTATGTTTTTGTGAACATCAAGAACAGTACAATTTTTGCATAATTTAATTATGTAATTATGTGTTTTAATGGGTTAAATCACTCTATAAATGTTGGATAATGATTATGTATAAATTTTAGCATGCGGGTATGTTTGATTTGGTGAAATTAATGATTATGTAGTGTTTAATTCGCTGAGCTCTGTGTTCTTCGCGAAATGGGAATCAAAATCTGGAGTTTTGTCATGACCAACTCCGTAAGCTGAAATCCCATATGCAATAGTCATTAAGTGTCATATAAGTACCATAGTATATAATAATACCATAGCCATGCCATAATGGCCAAGACCAGTCTGGTGTGGCACCAAGCAAAGACTCCATAGCGAATGTCCGTAAAATATTTTTTAAGTGTTCAAGTATAGAAATGTGATAGCAACTTAATCTAATGATTATAAAGACTCATTAGACATACAATGAGATATTAAAATAGGTTCTTATCATGTCATTAAGACATTTACATGTTAATTGAATTGTTGATTATGTAATTAGCTTGTTATTCGTATAGTGTAATATTACGTGAAAATAAGTGTGGTAATTTGACTAAGTATAGTCACGAATTCAAGTGATGGTTAGCACGTTATAATTGACTGATATTGTGAACATAAATGATATGTAGGATTTAAATCAAAGAACGAGTTTTATTAATGTGTAATCTACGCACGGGGCAAGTTTTCTAACCCTACTTGTTATTGTTATATAAGTTGATTAATTCACTTTTCTACATTGAGCAAGTTCTCATTATTATTGACTAAGTCTGTTTTGTTATAAATCTTTCAAGCATGATGCTATTATATAATATTTATTCTATTGTATACCTTTTGAGATTGTTATTCAAATTAAGTTATCAGTTATTGTTAAACCTTGTTAGACTAGCAAACCCTTAATGATTCGACTAGTCCATAGTTGATGAACGTTCTAAATTTCAGAATCCTTGATGAATTATCCAAACCAAACTTCCTTTGGTGCGGACTCGAATGTCAAACTGGGATGAACAACCCTGTAAAGGGGATTACTTATGCGTTAGCGTTAAGATATTGTGCACAGTATGGTACTAAGGGCGATCCCCTAAAATGCGAGAAGAAGAGTCCATAGTCTTATGACTGTTAAAGGTTTCAAGTAGAACACTTGACAACCTAGGACATAGTTCAAGGTCTTATGATCCTCAGAAGTTCTTTTGTCTCTTGTTATTCATTCTTGATTCAAAAGTTGAGTTTCCTATTTCAGAAATCTTTAATTTATTTGCATGTTATTATTCATTGTTATATTGTTATACTTGTGGGCAATCGTGCTCACTCTTGCGTAATAATAACATTGCAGTTAAGAACGAAAGAGCAGACGAGTCTTCCACTAGTAAAGGCAAGGGCAAGATTAGCAAGTAATGAAGACTATTTTATTTATGTGGTTATTTAATGATGTTTAGACTTGATGTTACTTAAGACTTATTATTTGTTTATGATTCCGCACAGATGTTTTAATGTTAGAGCAACCTGGGATTTATTTATTATGCAGTTGATGTAACCCCATAAGGGGAGATTTATTATTTATTTCTATCTATTGCATGGTTTGCATTTATTTATGGGTAGATAGATAGATGATGTTTGTACAGTGAACACCAAATCCTGTGGAACTGGAAGTACCGGATTTGGAGGTGTCACAGTAGCAAACGAAGAAATAATTCCTGTTGAAGATGTTCATAGGAGTTGTTGTGTAGATATACGGGGTTGTAAATTATCGGTAGATTTGTTACCGATAAAGTTAGGAGAATTTGACGTAATTCTCGGAATGGATTGGTTAGTTAACGATGGGGCAATTATAGATTGTCAAAAGAAATGTGTGAATATTAAGACGTTAGAACAACCTCAGGTAGTATTTTACGGGAATAAATCGTTGGGACGTTTGTGTTGTCTAACCATGACACAAACTAAGAAATTATTGAGGAAGGGATGTGTAGGTTATTTGTGTCATGTTGTTGATACCCAGAGAGTGGTAGCAACCATAGAACTGATACCTATAGTGAGAGAATTTGCCGATGTATTTTTGAGCGAATTATCGGGTCTTCCGTTGGATAGGGAGACAGAGTTTGTGATAGACATCGCGCTGCGAGCTGCATTACAGCTTCTGAACCACCGTATCGTATGGCGCCAGTAGAGATGAAGGAGTTGATGGTGCAGTTGCAAGAACTGTTGGACCGGAAGTACATTCAGCCGAGTATGTCGCCGTGGGGAGCACCGGTATTGTTTGTCAAGAAGAAGGATGGATCGTTAAGACTGTGTATCGACTACCGAGAGTTGAACAAGGTAACGATAAAGAATAAATACCCATTGCCCATGATCGATGATCTTTTTGATCAGTTGAAAGGGGCTAAGTATTTTTCTAAAATTGATTTAAGAACGGGGTATCACCAGTTGAAGGCTAGGAAGGAGGATGTACCAAAGATAGCATTTAGGACTCGTTATGGTCATTACGAGTTCCTGGTGATGTCGTTTGGGTTGACAAATGCACCAGCTGCATTTATGGTTATGATGAACAGAGTGTTCAAACAATATTTGGACAAGTTCATTGTGGTGTTTATAGATGATATTCTAGTCTATTCTAAGACGCCAGAAGATCATGCTGAACACCTAAGATTAGTGTTGGAGACACTAAGAAAGGAGAAGTTGTACGCGAAATTCACTAAGTGTGAATTTTGGTTGGAGAAGGTACAATTTTTAGGTCATGTCATTGACCATGAAGGAATTTCAGTAGATCCAGCGAAGGTAGAAGCCGTGACGAATTGGGAACAACCAAAAATGCCGACCGAGGTGCGGAGTTTCCTAGGGTTAACGGGTTACTATCGGAGATTCATCTAGGATTTTTCGATGATAGCTACTCCGTTGACTAACTTGACAAGGAAGACGTTGAAATATGCTTGGTCTAACAAGTGTGAGGATAGTTTTCAAGAACTGAAGAAGAGATTGAGTGAAGCACCTATTTTGTCATTGCCCGATGATACATGAAGTTTTGTAATATATAGTGATGCTTCGTATAGAGGACTTGGTTGCGTGCTCATACAGCATGGCAAGGTCATTGTGTATGCATTTAGGCAGCTGAAGGATTATGAGAAAGTTTACCCTAATCATGATCTGGAACTGGCCGCAGTAGTTTTTGCTCTAAAGATATGGAGATATTATCTTTATGGAGAAAAATGTGAGATATACAAGGACCACAAAAGTCTAAAATATATCTTCACACAGAAGGAGTTGAATATGAGGCAGAGGAGATGGCTGGAGTTGATAAAGGATTACGACTGTGAAATCCTGTATCACCCGGGAAAAGCCAATGTAGTTACCGACGCCTTAAGTAAGAAGGGTCAGGAAAAGTTGTCTTTGTTAACAGCTCAAACTGAGTTGATAACAGAGATGGCTAGGATGGAGTTGGAAGTGAAGCTTCCAAGTGAAGGAGGACAAATGCTATTTACGACGGAGATGAAATCTACCATCGTAGAGAGAGTTAAAGAGGTACAACTCAAAACGGATGAGTGTAACCGGATGAGGGAGCGGCTGACCAATGAAAAAGATACTACGTACAGTCTTGATAATGAGGGATTATTGAGATTTGAAGGAAGAATTTGGGTTCTGAATGAGACAGAATTAAAGGAGCAGGTATTGCAAGAGGCTCATAGTTCGAGGTTTTCGATTCATCCTGGTAGCACTAAGATGTATCAAGACCTTCGACAGAGTTTTTGGTGGCCAAACATAAAAAAAGAGATAACAGGGTACGTAAGTAGGTGCTTAACTTGCCAGAAAGTTAAGGCTGAACATCAACAACCAAGTGGCTTGTTACAGTCATTGGAAATTCTAGAGTGGAAGTGGGAGAATATCACAATGGATTTTGTGGTAGGACATCCGACTACAACCAAGGGTGATGATGCGATCTGGGTAATAGTAGATCGATTGACAAAGTTGGCTCACTTTTTGCCAATTAGGGTCAAGTATAACTTAGACCAGTTAGCTAGACACTATATTAAGGAAATTTTCTCTAGACATGGAGTGGCAGTATCGATTGTGTCAGATCGTGATCCACGATTCACGTTGAACTTTTGGAGGAGTCTACAAGAGCAGTTGGGAACGCAGTTGAAGCTGAGTACGACGTATCATCCACAAACGGATGGACAAAGCGAGAGAACTATTCAGACGTTAGAAGATATGCTAAGATCTTGCGTCATGGATTTCAAGGGTAATTGGGATGATCATCTACCATTAGTGGAGTTTGCGTATAACAATAGTTATCATGAAAGCATATGTATGCCGCCTTACCAAACTTTGTATGGGAGGAAATACAGAATGCCACTGTATTGGGATGAGGTAGGAGAACGCCGAATGTTGGGACCATGATTGGTGCAACAGACAACAGATATTATCAAGAAGATACAGATGCGTCTTCTACAGCTCAAGACAGACAGAAGAAGTTTACAGATCCGCATAGAGAGAATTGAGAGTTTAAAGTAGGTTCATACGTATTCCTAAAAGTATCTCCCTGGAAAGGAAATATACGTTTTGTAAAGAAGGGAAAGTTATGTCCGAGGTTTATAGGACCTTTTGAGGTATTAAAACGGGTGGGTGAGGTAGCATATATGATAGCATTACCCCCAGACCTAGAACGAATACATAATGTATTTCATGTATTCGTGTTACGTCCTTATAAGCCAGATTATAAGCACGTGATAGAATATGAACCTATTCATATCGAGAAGGACTTAACATACGAGGAAACACCGATTTAAATTGTTGATATAAAAGAACAAGTTCTGCGGAATAAAGTTATACCTTCGGTGAAGGTGATATGAAAGAACCACGATGCAGAAGAAGCAACGTGGGAGTTAGAAGAAATAATGAAAAAGAATTACTCTCATTTATTTGTGTAATTTTTTTTTAGCGAGATTCTGGGGACAGAATCCTTATAAGGGGGAGAGAGTGTAACGCCCCAGAAAATCGAACCTTTGTAAATACTTTTAATAATGAATAAAATAATATTATTTATTATTATTGAGTGTTGATAAGATGAATGTCGTTCTATAACCTAGATACGTCGGAATGTCGTAGTATTTTAACTACGTGAGAGAATTAAAGTGTTTGAATTTCTAAGACAAAAATAAAAGCTTTTCAAGAAATTTTTCGAAAAATAATATTCAACGATTTCTGCTCGGGAATTATTTTTGAATTTTCGAGAAATGTGTAATATTATAATATCAATATGAGATAGATTATGTAATAATAATCTAAGTATGAAAAACATAATATTTCATATGCGGACCTAATTTGGGAACGTTAGGTTTATTAAGCATTAAGGAAAGAAAGTTGTAATTGTATTGTGTGTATGCATTGTACGAGATAATGAACGTAAGTATAATACGATGTATTATACTATGAGGTATGAAGAATGAAATAATGTATATTACGAATTAATATACGAGCTAGCATACGAGAATTATACGTGGTGTATATATGTTAAGTTATTAATGAAAGGTAAGGGACTTGTAGGATTATTAGCTTAATGGTAGAAGTCCAATAGAAAGTGATACTCAAGCCCAAGTGTTTGATAAATCATAAGTCCAAACATTTGTAATAAAAGCCCAATAAGGAATTAGCTAGATTAATTAGCAAGCCCAATGATAAGCCATGATCCATGGAGCAATCCAAGTGTAAGTAGGTAGTCTTGATGGGCAAACAATTTATGTGATGAACAGTGTTGTGGCTAGCAAGTAGACTTGGATGTTAAGAAATGAATAGTAAGGAGGTGGGAGTTGAGGAGGTTAGTAAGGAGGTGGGAGGTATTAATGACCAAAGTGCCCTCACTTTGAGTTATCTATAAATACCAAGCTTCATTTCATTTTGTTGTTTGTTATTTCATCCAACAATTTCCTCTCAAGATTAAGTAAGTTATTTGGTAGAGAGAATAAGCCACATAAGCACTTATAAGCCACTTCAACCTTTGCTAGATTTTCCAAAGTTAAGTGAAGTAATAGTCTTCAAGGGTAAGACTCATACCTATTATCTTTATCTCTTCTATGATAGGATTGATAGAGAAGGGGGATTGTTTGTTAAGAATATTTAATAAGTTATTACTGAATGAACTTAAGCCGAATAAGTTGAATAAGAAACTTGAACTCTAATAAGTTGATAGAATCACGAAGAACTTGTCATATGTTTGTCATATGATGCTAATATGTTCAATATAGTATGAGAACATTGATTGATGGACTTATGTTCATAGTAAGTCATAAGCATGAGAATTTGTAGTTCATAAATTAAATAAGTCATTGACTTATGAGAATAAGTCAAAACCTACTTTGACTATAAGTTGGTGTAATAAGTTACTTTTGATGGTATATGTTGATTAAAATCCATTTAGAATCATTAGGAATAAAATTTTGCCGGAATTCACACGATTG
The DNA here is from genome assembly GCA_020205605.1 of Panax ginseng. Lineage (NCBI taxonomy): Eukaryota > Viridiplantae > Streptophyta > Magnoliopsida > Apiales > Araliaceae > Panax > Panax ginseng. The sequence continues at coordinate 112,709,824 of CM035128.1, read as the reverse complement.
GACGATAATCGTCGAATTCGTGAAATTCTCGGAATGGAAGTCGTATTTTGTGTTTGAAGTCAGAAATGTTGGTTTTAAATGGAGACAAGTCATATTTGGCATTATAGAGTTGCAGGCTCGAAAATGACCGAATTTCGACTTAGAACGAAGAAACGAGCGTTGAATGTTCACGAACGTTTATCGTTTTCATTAAAAATTAACTAATAGGTGAAATTTTAACAAACGAAGTCAAATAGATAAAATTCTTGTATGAACGCATAGAGTATGTAATTTGTGAACTGTAGGCTTTTGAATGAGCCAATTCAGACTTATAACAAAGAAGTTATAAGTCCGGGAGTTTCGTATAATTTTCAAACTTTGCAAACTGTCTGAGGCACAGAGTTGACGCCGCGGCCAACCCAAGGCCATTGAGTGATGCGACAACGCCGAGTCCGAGGCTTGCCTACTACAAACTCACGCCGCGGCACGAGAAGAAGAGTGATGTGTGGCGCCGCGACGCCAGACATAAGAATTTTCCAGAGAAGAAAGATTTCAAGTATAAAATGAAAGAGAACTTATTAGTAATGAACTAAGGTATAAGCATAACATTGTTAAGGCATTGTTAGGTACTTAATGTATGATGCTTAAGGTTAATAATCTATTGAAAGTGAACATAATGTGAACGATGTAATGAAAAGCTGGAAACCCATACTAACAGATCTAAGTCAGGATTTAGATTGAGATGAAGGGTAAGATATATTAGTATACATACTTGATTATATATGACCTAATGTGGTACGTTATATGATCATGTATTGTAGAAACTTAGAGATCTAAAGTGTACATGTGATAATCAGTAAGTAGACGCTGAAAGGCAAGTATTCTAACCCTTGTTCCAGTTCAGTCTGGACAAGCTTTGTAATTCATGTATTCTTTCGCATGAAGTCTTGAATGATGAAGTCTAAGCCAATTCTTTTGGCTAGACTTATATTATGATTTTGTCAAGCATGATTAATGTTTATCGAGTTATATTGGTATGGTTTTCAATCGAAGACCAAATATACTAAAATATTTTTGTCGTTTAACGACAGGCACATGAGGTTGCCACAACTTAAACGTATACACATTTAATGAAAGTAGTTTTGATCAACATAGAGTACTATGGGCTGATCACCCAGAAGTGCTCGTAAGTAATGCCGGACTTACGGACTTAGTGCCGGGTTGTCCTTTTCAAAAGAACTTATGTAATGCTCAAGGTCTTGGACCAGAATTGATTTTTTACTGAATATTGTTGTTGTAAAACGTTTTGAATGAAAAGAAGTGCTATTTTGAATTATCAATAGTACTTCATAACTATTGTTCAGTTACTGAATATATATGAGTTCTATGTTTCAAGCTTGTTGTTTATTAGAATTGTACTACTTTCTGAGCTAGTCATGCTCACTCTTGCTTGAACCATATGAACGCAGCTAAGATCGAACGGACCGAAGGCTCCGGCAAGGATTAAGGCAAGGGGAAGACGAACCTTTAGAGTTCTGATGTAATAGTATAGGGGAACGATTGTAATATATTTGATATTATGACAAGAACAAATGTATGGGTTATAAAGAACCTGGGGGAATGTAATATTATTTTGGATATATAGAATTTATATTAGTCTTTTTGAGACTTTTTAATTGAATGAATGTATGAATGGTAGTACCGTGTAACACCATCTGTCGGGTTGGAAGACACCCGGATTTGGGGGCATCACAGGAGCACGCATGAGTGTCTCATATACTGACCTCTGTATATTCCATGGTGTTCAATATCCAGAGAAATTCAAGACTCCTGACTTTGAAAAGTATGTTGGATTGGGAGATCCTTATACACATTTGAAGGTGTTTATTGGAGAACTCGGATCTTATGCTGAGGATGAGAAGCTTAGAATGTAGCTATTCCAAAAGAGTCTAAATGGAGAAGCCCGGTCGTGGTATACATGTCACTCATTGGTATTCGCCCAAACACAGGGTTCACTATACCAATGATCACAGTTATTTCAAACTACACTCGACAATACCTCACAAAGGTCTGATGCCGTCAATTCGCGGTTGTAACCCTAAAACATTTCTCCCAGCGAATACTTCATATAACTCATTCATTGAAGTACATTCAAACGAAGGTCAAGCCACCTTGACATCATTAGCCATTGGCATTTAAACCTAACGAAGCATCAGGAACCATCTGACGATCTCATCCATTGATGTCCATTTCAGCGAGGGGTCAGGTAACCCTAGCAATACAGATTGTTGGCAGTAACTCCGACAGAGCAGCGAAAAGACCTAACAATACAAACCAGGGAAGAACATCCTCGTCGGGGAGGACCGATGATGGAATATGTTATACACATCCTAAACAGAAAAAACGCATCCTTATAGTGTCTCTTGTACATGAGAGATACGTCCCTAATGGAAAGTTTGTACTAAAGACTAAGAACTTTGGTGATAACCCCAACGTCAACATCCTAGAAGTTCTTGAGAACTTTGGATCGCACATCCAAGATAGTTCATCAGGGTTGTCAGTAATGACTGCACCCCGGCAGAAGTCATGGGAGCTGGCAGTCATCCCATCCTGTCGGAGAACAGTCCAACAAACCACATACATTTGCATCATGTTGCTGTACATTGCATCATGATTATCCTGTCACATTTCAAATGTCTAATATTCTTTATCTTATCCATGCCATTGCATTGCATGACTATGATAAAGAGGGGCATCTGTAGACACTCAAAATTTTTTATTCTTGTTATTAAGATTGTAGGAAGGCAGAATCGTCTTTCAGCGATAACCCTGGAGGAAAAAAAATTCCAGTTTTGGAAATCCCACTGGAGAAGCCTTTTTAATGTAAGAGATAACCTCGAGATATGCAATCCCAGAAACAACACCGGGAGTTTCAGTTTTAACCTCAGAAATAACACCGAGGAGTGCAGTTGCAGTTCTGGAGATAACCCCGACAAAGCTCGTTTCAACCCCCAGCAAACAGCTTCAACCTCATAGATAACCCCGAGGCACTTAGTCCCAAACCTAGAGATAATCCCGGGAGGTAAGGCACACCTCAAAAACAACCCTAAGGACATCCAGTACTTGCAGCAGCCCAATCTTAGAGATAACCCTAAGCAATCACTGCTTTATCAGCCTAAACCGGAGATAACCCTAGTAAGAGGCAAAATCGTCATTTTTCCACCTTGATCCCACATGCGCGCCATCTCAACACATTTCAACATACATTCTACACAGCAGTGTCCTACAAGAACCAAATAGCTGTAATCCCGAGTGACTACTACATAGGACATCACACCGGATAGTATTTGAAGCTTGAAGACCAAGGGCATGGTCCCATCTTCCTGACTTCTTACAACCTCTAATCCCATGTCATTTATGTATCTCTCGACAATAGCACTCCGTAAAAGGTCTTATACACCTCAATCGGAGGCCCGTATTGAAGTTCTGAAAGTTCAAGCGAACATCACATTGCAGCATGTGTCGTGCCGAGATGGCGGGACTCGCGAGCTCTGAGAGCACCCCTGGGTACCGCAAGTGCATCTGCAGCTGCTGCAGGTACACCTGCGGCTCCCCTCTTTATAAATAGAGGGCTTGGGGTGGCCATTTTGTAAGAGAAAACGACGAGGAAGCCCTGTCCAATTTGCTCTGCACACACTATAAACTGAGTGCTTTCTCATTTTAAACACTTGTGAGTTCATATATTGCTATATTTTTACCGGTGGGAACTAATTGTTCATCCATTTAAATCTATAGAAGTCTTCTTTGGCAGTCCACTGTAAGCCTTCTTACACCTTTCAAAGCCCTTTCTCAACATGTTGCACACACTGTTCTTCATGTTGAGAGTCGTGTTACGTGTGTATACCCATACTTCGGTCCGTGGTTTTTATTTCTTTTTGTATATATATATATATATAAGCAATAAACGCTCCAAACATGAGTCCAGGCTTATATATATATAGTTACATTTTTGTCAGCCCTAGAGTTTACTTCGTGGCCTTTTACTACTTTATTTACATTTCGTCCCGCCTGGAGTTTACTTCATAGCGGTTGATCGTTTTTACTACTTTATTTACATTTGTCCTGCCTGGAGTTTACTCCATGGTGGTTGATCGCATTTACTGCTTTATTTACATTTTTCGATCCCCCATGGAGGTGCTTCGTGGTTGTTAATCATGTCTCTCTATATATATTTACTGCTTTTATACATTTACATTTACAGTCCCCCATGATGTTCGCTTCGTGGTGGTTGACAGTCTGTATATATATTTATTGCTTTTATATATATAACTGCCTACAGATTTCATATAAATTGCTACTTCATGTTAGCCTAAAAATCATGTGATCACAGATTCAATCTTCTAAATCTAGATTCGGTTCCCATGATGGACATTTTTTGCTGTAAACAACTTGTACATTATTCACTGTGTCTGAATTTCTTTAGATGGCTCTCATGCCCACAAGAAGTTCATCATTGTTATATATCTTATTTTCTTGAAGATACTTTGCATCTCAAAAATAAAGGCAATCAAGCCAAACATTTAATAAAATGGAAGTATCAAAGGCATCAATTACTATTGAGCATAAGGGTTTGAAAACCTCTTTTACAAAACATCACTGCTATATCACGTTAAATTTATTTTTTACACAAATTCAAACAATTTGTATATAGGTACGAATGAGGCATATCAGTACTTCCAAATAATTGCACATTGACCCACACATACACACATTCATATAATAGTTTAATTGAAAAGTAGCGATCACCATGGTAATACGGATGTTGGGGGGTGCCTAACACCTTCCCTCCACATAAGCAAGTTACCGGACCCTAATGAATCTCAGTTTCACAGACCAGTTTAACATTGTTACATCACATGGTCAATGTGGATACCTTTTCTCGGTTGAGTTGGTGAAACCATTGAAAAATAACAACTGACGACTCTTACAGTCTAATCGTCGACATATAAATGTCGGACCTTTTCATAACTTGTTTTTTCAAACAAATCTCACCTAACATGAGAACACCAAAAGACAAGAACAGAAGAGGGATAGTAAAAATCCCGACGTCGACATGAGTCACAATGGCCTTGAGCTGGATCCTGCCAAAATTCAAGCCATTGCTGAGATGCCCATACCCCAGACAGAAAGGGAAATACGGGAATTTTTTGGAAGAATCAACTTCATCAGCCGATTCATCTCCCAATTCAAAGTAACTTGTGAGCCCATCTTCAAGTTGTTAAGAAAGAATTTCTCCAAAAAATGGAACGAAGAGTGTCAAAAAGCCTCCCTTTTCCGTCAAAGAGCAATTAGTCAAAGCTCATGTCTTGGTACCTCCCAGGGATGATGTTCCCCTGTTTATGTACCTATCAATCAATGATAATGCCATGGGCTGCATGCTAGGACAAAAAGATGATAGAGGCCAAGAAAGAGCTATCTATTACCTCAGCAAAAATTCATCATTAGTGAGCATAAGTATACCTTGATTAAAAAGACTGGTTGTGCATTAGCATGGGTTGTCATGAGATTACAACATTATCTTCATGGTCACACAACCAATCTTATATCCCGTATGGATCCTCTTAAGTATGTATTCAGCAAATCCATGTTAAATTGTTGACTGTCTAAATGGCAGTTGATCTTCCATCAATTTGGCATCATATACTTGACTCAAAAGTCTATCAAAGGTTGAGGAATTGCGGATTAACTAGCCGCAGCACCATCAGGGGATTTCAAACCCTTGAAAACATATTTCCCCGATGAAGGGGTAATGACAATTCAGCAACACCATCAGGAGGATACAGTCTAGTCATGGAGGATGTATTTTGATGGAGTTATTAACATAGAAGGTGCCGGAGCTGGAGCAGTTCTGGTGTCTATTTTGGGAGAGCATTATCCCATTGCCACCAAATTACAGTTTGTCAGCACCAACAACACAGTTGAGTATGAAGGCTATCTAATGGGGTTGAAACTAGCCCAATACACGGGCGTCAAATGGTTAACTATCTTTGGAGATTCCGAACTGGTAACCAATCAAACCACTGGGATCTATCACACCAAAGAATTACATTTGCTGCCTCACCATCGATAAGTTATCCAGATGGCTTCGGAGTTTAGAGAAATATCCTTCCTCCACATTCCTTGTAACAGGAATGACTTTGTAGATGCATTAGCAAATTTGGCTTCCTTGATCAACATATCTGACAAGGTAAACATGCCAAATATTACTTTTGCCAGCCAAAAGGACCCAACCTATGGAAATTACATCGGAGAAGTATCAGATGAGCTGCCTCCCATCCAATACCCTTGGTACCAATCCATCAAGGAGTATTTGTGAGATAAATCTATGCCCACTGGGTGAAGTAATCTAAAAGAAAGCTGATCCATCAAATGGCCATGAAATTCTACCTGAGCGGAGATGCACTCTATAAAAGAGATGCAGGACTAGGCTTGTTAAGATGCCTAGACAAAGATAAAGTTCAGAGACTCATGGATGAAATCCATGGAGGATTATGCGGCCCACACATGAGCGGCCCTCTACTTGTCAAGAAGATCCTAAGAACATGACATTATTGGCTCTCTCTCAAAGCTTACTGTGATGATTATGTCAAGAGATGTTATCAATGCAAAATTCATGGAAATGCTATCCACACCCCTCCAAGGGAGCTCCACAATATGAGTTCGCCTTCGCCCTTCTCAACGTGGGGAATGGACGTGATCGGGCCCATTGAGCCCAAAGCTAGTAATGATCATCGATTTATCTTCACCATGATCAACTACTTCACCAAGTGGGTAGAAGCAGCATCTTCCCCCAAGGTTACTAAAGAGTTGATCATTGGTTTCATCAAAAATAATGTCATTTGTCGATATGGACAACAAGAGGTGATTGTATCAAATAATACCAAAAACCTCAACAACCAAATGATGGAGGAATTATGTAGTAAATTCCACATCAAGCATCTCAACTCCGTCATCTATCGTCCAAAGATTAATGTTGCTATTGAAGCAGCTAATAAGAATATCAAAAAGATCATGAAATAGATGTCTGTCAATCACAAAGGATGGCCCGACCTGTTGCCTCTGACTCTATTAGTCTACATAACGTCAATGCGCACTTCCACTGGGGAAACCCCCTACTCATTATCCTGTGGCATGGAAGCAGTGCTCCCCATAGAGGTGGAAATGGAATCCCTGATAGTGTTGATAGATGCTCAGATGGATAAGGACCAATGGTTACAAGATCGGTACCACTAATTATCTCAGATAGATAAAAGGCGGGCCACAACCATCTTCCATGGTCAATTATACCAACAAAGGATCGCACAATCCTACAACAAGAAAGTTCGGCTATGTCAGTTCAAAGAGAATGACTTGGTCTTGAAAAAGGTCTTTGACAACTAAGATCAATCTAAAGGAAAATATTCCCCAAACTGGGAAGGCCCATTTATTATCGAGGTATTGACAGGAGGAGCCCTCAAATTGCAAGAAATGGATGGCTTGGAATTTCCCTAACTCATCAACTCAGACACCATCAAACGGTATTATGTCTGAAGTTACCTACAAATCAGCATCCTGGTTCTAGATAATCACATCCATCAGTCAATTCAAGTTTTCAAAACCTTCCTAACCACATCAGTTTGTCCCACAAGGGATGAACTACGCAGACCTGATCTCCCCAATACATAGAAGTACATATGTAGCCATTTATGGTCCGGTCTAACCTTTACAAAAAAAATAACACCTTTCACAACATATAACTTTCAACCTTTTTACTCTAGGTTGGAACTACGCAGACCTGATCTCCCCTTATCAATAGGAGTACATAGGCAACCATTCATTGTGCGGTCTCACCCCTACATAAACATAAAATCCTGTCAACTATACTGGGATCATCTTCAACCCTTTCAACCAAACCATAAGAGATGGAACTACCTGATCTCCCAAAAACATGGGAATATATCGGCGACCATTTATGGGGCAATTAAACCACACCTCGTCGGCTTAGACCACATGGATGGAACTACCTGGTCTCCCCACACAAATGGGAAAAACTGGTGACCATCTAAGCTGCGGTTGAATCCTCACAGAGAAACATCAATCCATAAGAGATGGAACTACCTAGTCTCCTCCATACAAGGGAGTACCGGCGACCATCTGTGGTACGGTCATCCTTAGAGAGGAAAGCCAAAATCCACTCCACAACAACATTCAAAAACTAGTCCTAAGACACCAAAGATCTGGGGAACACAAAGATTGACGAACCATTCTAAAAGATCTTGAGACATCTCAATGTCCATCCATCAAGGAGGAGTTTAGAATACATCGAAATTGCAAGCCCTAGAGAACAGACAACTATGAACCAAGTAAAAAGGCGTATCTAAAAGGGAAGTGAATCAAAATATATTTCCTTGCCATATAATACTGTTTGATATATACAATGTGTCCTATACATGAAAAAAAATTGCTAACCTAGTCTATGCAGTAAAATTAAAGATAATCTACAAACTCGTGGATAAGCTAGCCATCAAGTCCAACATGGCATCACTCTCAGTAGATGGAGGTAAATCTATGAGCTCCTGCCCTAGGGTATCCACACGCGCCAGGAGATCTACGTCCATCTGCATGGTGATACCATGCTCACTAATGAATGCACTCATCTCTGCAACAATGTCAGTAGTATGAGATCTCAATACAGTATTATCTATAGTGGCAGTATTTCGGGTAGCTAAAGCCTCATCCTGCTCAACAACAACTACATCCCTAGATGATCGAGCCTCATCCTGCTCAACAACAACAGTATCCCTGTGAGCTAGAGCATCATCTGTCTCAACAAGAGTGACATCTCAATCAGAAAGAGCTATCAACATCAAGGCCCTATCTTGATCCCTCTTAAACGTCATCAGATGTAAACTCTGCTCTAAATACTCTATAGAATGTGGAGCCACAATAGTAGAAATACTGGGGGGGAATAAACTAGAGCTACTGACGAACCAGTAAATAGCTCATCCTCAGTGGGAGAATCAGGGTATTCCATAAGCTCCCCAATATCAGAATTAATACCCAGCTCTAAGGATACAACCCTAGCTAATACAATCTATACTTCTAACCATGCAGAATACTCTATAGAGCGACCTGGATGGCTAGTCAAAAAGTTAGCCCTCTTGCGATGAGTCTAACAGGCATAAATCCTGGACAAATCCTATCTTGTGACGGTTTATATGACAATCGACCAACCCACCGCGTCGAAAGGATGAATATCCTGGCCCGAATCGGTCAAATGTGCCATAACAACCAAATGGATGATATGTGGTAACCCCCCTCAAATCGTCCAGGGGAAGATAGTCCATGACAACTGCATGAGTGATAAAGCTATAGGGAAAGCTAAGCCCTTAACATGGCAAAATATCAAACGGGTCCTCGATCCCTAATAAGAAAGCCAACCAAGATCCTGCGTCTGTACACTCAACTGACCGAAAGGAATATGCCATGGCTATCTCATGGGAAAAATAATACCCATGCCGTCTGAAAGTGCTAATTGGTCTCAAGTGTCAAAAATCACACGTACAATAAGACCGCACTGCCTATAAATACCCCCACTAAATGGGTATGGAAAAATGTGGATGATCTTAATGTCTCTGCCAGAATCATCGGTAAGATGGTGGACCCTCCCAGAGAGCACGGACTACCATGATCACGCTAATATCCAGGTGGTCCATATACAACAGCATGTACAGATAGACCACTACGCACATCAAGAGTAGGTCTACACGGGCGACATGCCAATCACCCTTAGATATGGTGAAGTCCCTGAAGTATCATTGATAGCTTTCTAATTACCTAAATCTGTCAATCAAGAAACTCATGTACACCACATACCCCAAGAAAATCTCATCTAGGGAAACTCTGTGACTCAAGTATGTCAAGGTAACAAACTGCAAGCTCATGTCACCGACAGCTATCCGAGCGCAAGGACAATCTAATGACAAGTCTATAAGACGCTCATACTCCTCCAAAGTAGGAGTAAACTCTTGGGTATCAAATCTAAATATGTATCTATCTGGTACCCAATGATTAAGCATGTCCTCTATAAAGTCTGGTGGAACCTGAAATGTTAAGAGGGTCATAGAGTGGCTCAGTAGCTGATCAACTGTCACCTGATCTATGGAAGGTAAACTATCAAACCACGATCTCAAAGAAGATGCCACCAACATAGTTGGGGTATGCTCGATCCGGCGAATGGTGGATGAAGACATTTATAGAGCCGTATCATAAGACCATCCAAGGGTCAATGCTAAACACATCTTTGGAAATGCATATCCATGACATAATACATGCATAATAAATGACACATGACAATATGATGTTGGGAATAGAAAACAATATACATAGATTCCTAAGTACATCATCATCTAAATACATCAGCTTTGTATACAACTAAAAAAATATAGAGAAATGCGGCATAACCGCCCAACATCTAACAAAGGCCTATCGAAAGATATAACGAGAACTTAGGCTCAATCGCCCAATGTCTAACAGAGGCCTATCAAAAGATATAGCGAGAAATGCATCAGAAGAACTCAATCGTGTTGATGTCCACATCATAACACCTATCCATCTGATGTAACTCCTCTTGGGTCACTGAATCTCTGCCAGAAGGGATATCTACACTAGTAAAAGCATCTAAATATGGGCCACCTGAAGGGCCAGCCCAGAGCTAGAAGGATAAAAAGTATCCGTCTCTGATGGATCTCTACCCTAATGTAGGATAAAAAAATATGCCTGGTCAAAATGTTAGGTCAAACCATCAATCTGAGCCAGATGAGTAGCCTGTCAAACGTAGGCAATCCAATCTATCATCATAACGGAGCTAGGAACTATATCTCCCATAAATTTTGTGGCGTGGGTCTGAGCTCTAATGGTGCGAGGGAACCACCAGTGGTAGAAAGCCTCCTCAATTAAAGGTCCCTCTGACAAATTAAAGCCATCCACGCCCATCAATGGTATCTCAGTGATCAGTTGTAATAAAGGCCAATGACTCCTGATAGAAGGAAATATCGGAATGCAAATTTCTCTTGTAGTGTTCCTAATAGCACGCTCTCCTAAATAGAGCTTCCAACCTCTATCAGTAAGGAGATGAATCCGACGGGTGGAAAATATATACTCGATACCATTCGGGAAACCACCCTCAAAGCCAACTGTCAAATGGTCCTCAGAGTAAGGAACCCGTGTAATGACCTCTGCGGTCAATAACTCTAACTGTAGTTACAAATGGGTGAAACCTTCAGCTATAAGAATCTCCGCCAAAGTGGAGAAATGCCATCCCCGTAGGCCCAAAACTGGTTAACGGGATGAAGACATGGAAGCCACTCGTAGCCCAAAACTGCCAATACAAGATCAAATAGCTGCAGTCAGTCAAACTGGTAACCTGAATAAGGGAAGTTAAAAGAGAAAATACTCACCAACAGGAATGGGTAGAACCCTAACCAAGCCTCCGTCACGCCCTCTAAGCGTAGGCACATCCCCCTGAGGAAGTAGGAAAAGGTGTAGGAACCTAATCAAACTCTCCAATACAACCCACCACCCGAGAGGCGTTGCCTAAAGTGAATGACACCATTGAAAAGTTATCTGCCAGTAAAAACCCTAAGGATAATAAAAAACAATCGCAGAAGGATGTGATTTCTAACCCTTTGATCATTGGGCAACAGCTCAGTCAGAGCCCCACTAATGGCGTTTACAATCAAGGGACCAAAACGGACATTCCTACCCTTGAGCGTCGTAGCTGGGACTCCCAACAAGGATCTAACGGTAGTCGGGGAAATGTCTACCACCAAAGGCACTTGCGCCCCAAAAAACTCCATCCTAGTGATGAATCACCAATCCATCGGTGTCATCATCACCTTATAATCCTGCAAATAGAGAGACTGCGTCTGGTGAAACTAGCGCTTAGAAAAAGCCCTGAGAAAACCCCAGGGACAATGACGAGGGAGGATGGAAAAGAAAGCCTCGAAGCCCCAAGCATGAATAATCTCTCAGTACTTTGGATGGAGAGTCTGATACAGAGAATGTATGCTAAACCAGTTCCCTCTAGCCTACTTAAGCTGAGAACCTGCATCCGAGTGAAAATCAAAATCAGAACTTTTCCCCTACAAATAAGAAAAGGAAGATCAACATGGCTATTACTTCATTCGCATGAAGATAGATCGAAGGGTGACGACTCAAATCATCTAGAAGCTCTGGAATCATCACATTTATAGCTGAAAGCTCCCTGTGGGGAATGGAAGAAGAAGGATCAGGATCTGCAATAGGTACGTCCTCCTCCTCGTCCTCGACATCTGGTCTCTCAACCCGAATATGACGAATCACTAACTCCATCAACCGACGAGGCTGTCGGGCTAGGCGAGACCGAGGCACATCTGAAGCTCTCCTCCTCACACCTAAGGACGTCATACGGGAGCTACTCGGCTGATTTGGATCCATATATCTAGACAAAAGTCTCCAAATCACCTTAGAGAGGGTGTGGTAAATTCTAAACTGGAGCTCATTAAATGCAGTTCATAGCTATATGCATACATCACTTTAACATACATCTACAGTAGAGTTAAAAATGCATGTTTATTCAATGCCTAGACTCGTGAATTTTTTTTGCCAGGGTCACCTTTGTAAAAAGGACTATCCACATGATCTTAGGCATGACTAGGTGGCCATTCAGTAGCACACCAACTCAAAGTCATAAACATCTTATATGCATGAAAAAACATCAAAGTCATATCCATAAGGGTAGCCTAATTACCAGGATTACTTTGCTTCAAAACCTTTGCTCATTTGTCCTCAAATAGGATAAACAAATTAGAAAAAAAAGGTGCCAAATTGATTGTTTTAAAAGTTAATTTTTTCTACATCAATACAATAGACACTCAAAATTTTGCATTCCTGTTACTAACATTGCAAGAGGGCAGAATCGTCTTCTAGAGATAACCCTGGAGGTCAACTCATCTCAATCCCGGAGACAACCCCGGGATACTGAGTTTTCCATCTCAGAGACCACCTTGAGATATCCAATTTCAATCCTGGAGACAACCCCGGAAGTTTCAGTTTCAACCTCGGAGATAACCCCGAGGAATGCAGTTCCAGTTCCAGAGATAACATCGAAAGAATCCATTCCATCTCGGAGACAACCCCGAGATACTCAGTCCTATCATGGAGACAACCCAGGAGTTTCAGTTCCAACCTTAGAGAAAACCCTGAGGGATGCAGTTGCAGTTCCAGAGATAATCCCGAAAATGTTTATTTCAATCAACCACCACGGAGTAAACTTCATGGGGGATTGGAAATATAAATATATAAAAGCTGTAAATATATATAGAGACGAACAACCGCCACGATGTAAACTCCAGGCGGGAAAAAATATAAATAAAGTAGTAAAAGGCCACGAAGTAAACTCTAGACCTGACCAAAATGTAAATATATATACATATATATATAAGTAGTAAACACACCGGATATATATCTAGGCTCAATCAAACAGAGTTTGATGATAACAAAGATATATATATATATATATATATATATATATATATATATATATATATATATATATAATAAAACTCACCGATATTATATCCATGCTCAATCAAACAGAGAGTTTGATGATAATATATATATATATATATATATATAGTATTTTATATATATAAAAGTTATAAACGCCTGGATATAAATCTAGGCTCACCAAACAGAGTTCAATAACAATTTATATATATATATATATATATATATATATATATATATATATATATATATAGCAATAAACGCTCGTTAAGCAGTGTTACATCACTAGGTCAATGTGCAAACCTTTTCTCAGTTTAGTTGGTGCAACCATTTAAAAATACCAACTGGCTACTCTTACAGTCCAATCGTCGACATATACTTGTCAAACCTTTTCACAAATTGTTTTTTTAAATAAATCTCACCTAACATTAGAACACCAAAAAACAAGAACAGAAAAAGGACAATAAAAATCTCGTCAGCGATAAATACGTTTAGCATGGTAAAATACTAATAATTACTGCGTTGAATAATTTTTATCAAGTCATATGAGCATACATATTCACTATTATGTGTTTTGAAGCATTCTATATGATATCTCACTTTCCAACGGATAAAATTGGAAAAGAAAACATGTAAATGTTACCAGGACAGTATAGAACGATTGTACAGTGATGAATTTTGTAGATAACAACCCGAACTTAGTAGATCTGAAAAAGAAATCTTGGATTCGTTGTGCAGCTTTAACTTGAAAATGACTTGTGAAAGGGATGACAAGTGAGATATAACCCATGGATAGCCGCAAGTCAACTCATGATAGCCGTGGGTCTACCTACGATTACCCTGGGTGGTCCCCACCCCCTTCAGCTCAATGAAATTTGAGTTATAAAAGAGGTCCCTCAAGCTGAAAAGTCAAATCAAGAAAAAAGATGTTACGCGATTCAGCAAAAAAGCCTGAAATCCTAATTTTCATAGACCAATCTGCGGGTTTGAAATCATTGGTATTCACCCGGATATAGGGTTCACAAAACTAATGATCAAGGCTATTGAAAGCTTCCCTTATCAGTGCATTGCAAAGGTCTGATGCCATCAATCTGGGGTTGTAATTGTAATCAAAAGCATACATCTCGTTAGAAATACATCCCCAGTGGAGATTTCAGACATCCTAAGCCGTTTAAAGCTATTTTAATGAGGATCAGGCAACTCTAATTTTACCAGCCATTGTCAATAACTCCAATGAAGAATTGGAAGTGATCCGATGATGTCAGTCATTGAAAACTACTTCAATGAGGATTGAGCATCTTTGATATTATCATTCATTGGTAGTAACTCCAACGAAGTGTTAGAGAACTTGATGATACAAACCACAAAAAGCCATCCTCGTCGGGGAGGGCCGATGATTGAATCTGTTATATAGATCCCCAACAATCCAAGCGTAATCCCAAAAAGTTAATCACACAAGAGAAGAACATCTTAGGGATCTTAAAAATCATCTCTGTAACTTATCAGCAAATCAGGCTCATATAGCCCTGATTGACAGTTCAAACCGCTGGCAATTACCCCAGCGTTGAATCAGAAGATTCCAGTGATAAGAGCTTTGTAAACTACCACTCAAATAGACATCAAAGCGGTTGAACATGGTCATCATTGACAACTCCATCCCCCAACAAGAAGTGGCGGGAGAAGGCTGTAATACCCGAGAATTTCCACGTATTATTAAATGAATATATTAATGGAAATATTATTTCTATGAATATAAGTGTTATTATTTTGTGAGTCGGTTAAATCAAGTGATTCGTATTTGATCGATGCGTATTAAGAAGTGTGAATTGACAATGAGAATTGTGAAATGCCTTGTGTGGCATAATGTGAAATGAAGAAATTCGATAAGCAAACTAAAACTAGAATCTAGAAAATTAATAGTGTTGATCATGTGATTTCGTATGTGTAATCAATACGCTCGTAGACTTGTAATATTACTCTTGTGGACATTAATTCATGTCCTGTAAGACGAGTATGACAATAGGTGTTGACACTGGCTTAAGCTAAACTACCTTAACCAATCTGTCGAGAACACGCAATTTGCACCATCCCAAGAAGATAAATCAAGGCAGTAGCTGCCAAAGGGTCGATTGGAAAAAAATTAATTCTTCTACTTTGGGAAATTAAATGAAACAATTATGTGGTGTGTGTGATATTAATAAACTATGAAATAAAGTGCGTAAATAACTAATATTAATTGTTAATTGTTATATTAATTAATTGATAATGGTTGTGGTAGAATATTGAATTCTTAGTAATTAACTAATAATGTGTGATTACTATTATTTGCAATATATTATAAAGATGAATAATGATTATGGAAATCCATAACTACATTAATCAATGATTAGATTAATTAATATTGGTGTTAATTAATCAACGGCGTTACGATTTATTTAACATAAATAAGTTAGTTAGTAATATAAAAATATTATTTTGATAGTTATGTGCATATGAGCAATAACACAACTATACTATATAGTGTAGTGTGACATTGTGTGACTATATATTAAGTTATATGAAACTATAATATATTAAGTGGTAATTAATCAAGGGAATGAATAAATTTATTTATTTAACATAAATAAATAAGTTATTAATATAATAAGGTTATTATATGGTTATATGAGTGGTAGAGATAATTATGGAACTACTCGGACAATAATACCTGACTGCATTATTTTATTACGTATATTTAATGTACATGGACTATATGATATGAGTGTATAATTAATCCCTAAATTCCTAATAGGGTAACAATTTTACATTAAGATTTCATTGTGGGAATTAAGTAGACCAAACCAAGCCTAGATAACAAGATTGTTGAATTTTTTATTTTGTCCCAAAATGAGTGACACAAGTACATGAACAATAGCTGAGATTGAAACACGTTTTCTCCATAAGGCTAAATCCTAGATGATCATTGCTAGCTATGTAGTTGGTATGGAGTTGTTAAACCACCCTTCATGAACCATTGTTTCTTCGCAATACACCATGGATTCCAAAATTGTGTAATGAAAATACCTAGTCCATGAGTTTTTCTATAAATGCAAGCTTGAATTCAGATTTTTGTGTTGCTATGAGTTGTTTAAGTGGAGAGTTCTAAGTTGTTGAGCAGTGTAAAAGCCCATTCAGTGTGTAGGAAGTTCAAGTTAAGCTCAAGAAGGTATAATTTCTATTTATGTTCTTGAGATCGGTTTTTGTTCGATTCTTGTAATTCCTTGAAATTCTATGTCAAGCATGATGTATTAACATGTTAAGATGTGTTTAAGGAGTTTAGTAGTATGTATGAACACTTTAGGAATGGTTTGGAACATGTTTGATGTCAAGGAAATCAAGTTGGCCAAGACTCGCAAAATGCAGTCTACTTACACTGAATCTGGCACGCATGCAAATTACTCCCATTATTAGACTAAAGTATGAACCCAATCTGCCACGGCTCTTTCAATTCGATTTTGAGCTTCTATTTTGCAATCTGTTATAGTACTATAACTTATAATAGCATGCAAGCATGTGTAATGTGTATGTGTAAGTATATTATGTTAAGTGGAGCATGTTTTAATAGATTTGCATGATTAACGAAAGCATATGATTTAGATGGAGATTTGGACTTTTAAGTTTTAAAAACAAACTATGTTAGAGATCATGTTTTGCAAATTGTGAACTTAGTAAGCTATACATGACTGATTTTACACATAGTTGAGCATGTTATAGTATACATAGTTCCTTTGGGCATGACCAAACTTATTAAGCCTTGTGTTAGAAATGATTTCAAAAAAAAGTTTAGCCTAGTGAGCTAATATGCATAACCACTACATGATTTATATTCTGACTTTGAAAGTATGTTAGTATGACTCGGAAATGCATGAATAAAACTTTTGATTGTGTTTATGTGATTAGCAAGGAAGCATGAACAAGTTGAACCTACCAGTAAGCTTTGAATGTGAATATTGTCAAGATACTATGAGGACTAAATCTGATATTTGTGATCATGTTTGATGACACTCTTAGACACAATCATGTAGTATAACCATAGATATACCATGCTTGTGTATCACATTTCAAGTAAAGCATAAACAAAGCATATTTTCAACTAAAGCAGTGTTAGTTTCACGTATGTGTTATGAATACTCACAAGCATGCCTAATATGAGTTTTATAACTATCTTGTATGTTTAGAGAGCAAGCACGATAAACTTTGTGGTTTCATAACCTCGAATGGCCTTAAATGGTTGAAATTATCAATTTAGAATTCTATTATGTAAGAAGGAAACTAGATTAACTTAAGGAGCATGAAAAGACCCTTAACATGTCAAGTATATCATATATGATTGTTTTGAGCAAGCCGAACATAAACCACAAGGCAGCAGTTAAGTCTTGGCTTGGCGGGAAGAGCCAGTCTGCAATGCCATGGTCTAAACTTAAGCTGTAGTAAGCGCGCGATTCATTGCTAGTCTAGAATCTTGAGTTCTGCATTCAGTTTTTGAACTAATATTTGAAGCATGCCTATATGATTACTTTAACTAACCTTACATGACCAAAATGCTATGTAATGTGTTAAGAAGTATGTTATGTAATAGAGACAAAAGTTGATAATGAATTCCAGATGTTAAGTCCAAAGAATATCTTCAAGAAATTAATCAATCATGACGTCTTTGTATTTGTGATGACTTATAAACTGATTTTGTACCATATGTGCATACTTTAATCGTGTCAAGCTTGTTTAAAGACTGTGTTAGCTAATGAACATCTTGTACTTATAATACGCTATACTAGGATTCGAAAGTGTTGATTTATTAACGTGGCTAAACTATGCTTAAGGCAAGTTCCCTAAACTTACTCTACTTATTATTGAGCGAGTTTCCTTGAACTTTACTCTTGATTGTGAAAGTTCCTTGAACCCTACTTTTAAACTTATCTTGTGAATGTAAGTTATCCCACTTATTCATTCAAACAAACTAGTATGCTTAAATTCTTGTGAAAGTTACTATTCATGTTAAACTTAGTATTGTTCTTGAATATTGTGAAAGAGTCGATGCCATTTGATTCAGCTAGACTATATGCATGCTTATAAAAGCTGTCCAAACTAATTGATTAGTGCAGAAATCTTGAAAACTAAGTTGGACAAACCTTTTGGTAAGGGGAGTGTATGTCGTTGGAAACCCCAACACATGATTAAATATTATGGTGGTGTTATGCTTAACGTAAAGTATTATAAACTGATCATCTATAGTACTTGATATTTTTGGGTTATCAGTTTAATATTTGTAACTTTAGTGGAAGTTCAATAGTCCTTAGTGACTACTCAGTATAAATTGTTTATTCAGTTGGATACATTAATAGTCGTTGAATTCATATATCTCTATTGAATTATCATTCTTATTATAAGAATTATTGATATTCATTACTCATGATATTATTCTGAAGCTCTGAACTATCTTAGAGATGATACTTCGATATTTCAAACTCGTGTTATGAAACTCTTTACCCTTGTTGTATATTACTTGATGGGCAATTTGTGCTCATCCTTGCTTATTTAAAACCTTTTAGTTAAAGAGGAACAGTGAGGTGTTTCTGGAAGAGACAAGGGCAAGGGCAAGGCTACTGACTAGCTTATTCCTTTTATGTTTACAACTATTATGTTTTGTTAAGACTATTTTCAAACGATGTTTAAACTTAAGTAGGATTATGTAATAGGTCTTTATTCGATACTATTATATAATCTATTAAGTACTGTAGGTTGCGAGGCTTGGGAAAATAATTATAATAAATCATTGTACATTATTCTAAATTAGATTTTCCGTTGTGAATGTATGATTTTAGTTATTATGGTTTTACCATGAGAACGTGACGAACCGAATCTGAGTGACCAAGTGGAGGTCCGAATTTTGGGGCGTCACAGGTTGGTATCAAAGCTTTAGTTATAAACCTTAGGAGCTAGTGTCCTTAGACTATAACTTAAGAAAACCTAGAGGTTAGGAAGGAGATAAAACACATGTAGAGTTTTCCTTGGGAGACTTAGGATGTTATGAAAATGTAACTTCATTTTATACAATTAGTTTATGTTTATTTAACATTCTGATGGAGTTGTTGTTTGTGTTGTCTTATGTTGTTGATTGTTGGATGACTGACATGGGAGGACTTAGCCGAGTAGTAGAGGAGGAGCTGCGTGATATCCACGTAGTCTATGAGACATCCTTGATAGTGGAGCCTATTTCAGTAGTGGTCTCGATAGATGATGATGACGATGAGGAAGAGGTGGAGTCTGATCCAGAGGAGGAGCCTTTGGAGGAGGAGCCCGAACCTATGATGGACTCCGACGAGGCTACTTTTGAGGATCGAATGTTAGGAGAGTATGAGGAGCATATATTGGAGTTGGGATGTAGAGTGGATGAGCTAGAGGCTGAGGCTAGGGAGAGGGAGTCTGCATTCCAGAAGTTGAGGGACGTGGACCATCAGAGGCAACTAGTGATGCAAGAGATAGAGGTGGAAATTGCTCACCATAAGGAGGCAGGGATCCAGATGGGAGCTTTGTTTCACCGAGCGGTGGCGAGGAATGTTGAGGTGGCAGAAAAGTTAGAGGAATTAGAATAGAAGGTTTTGAGTGAGAGGACAAAGAAGGAGGCTCTCCGAACTCAGTTAGAGATGGAGGTGATGGATAGGATTCACTTCGAGGAGAAGTCGGAGGAAGCTAATGATAGGGCAGATGATCTAGAGGATGAGGTGCGGTGCAAGAGGAGGAAGATGAACAAGATGGGCTATGCTCTACGCACGGCCATGGAAAGATTGATCGATGGGCTAAATCACTACCCAGCTGAGCAAGGATTGACCCGACTTACCACAAGCCGAGATATGGTGGTACACATCACACAGAATGAATATCAGAGCACCGTTGAGCGTGGGATGTTAGATTGAGTCTAGAGGGAAAAGCTTAGTAGTGTTGTATTTTTATTTTTGTTTTATTAAAATGTTGTTGTAATCTCAGTCTTCTGTGTAAGATGTGAGATAGTGGTAAACCCCCAAGCTTCTGAAAAGTGTTAGAGGGGTAGTAGGTTAGTATGTCCTCGTCTTTTGTGATAATAGGGGATATGTGATATCATTTATAGCAGTGTGCTAGAAAAGAACATGTAATGTAACCATTTGGCATATGAATATAAATGATCTTATTTCAGAAACGTGTTAGAAACCTGTAGTTCTTTTCTACTGAGAAATGTCTAAATATGATAATTAGATAATAAAATGAAAAATTTTGTGATGCAGAAATTGCTGCCCAGACATAGAATAACTGTCCAAGAAGAGTCAGTTAATGATGAGAGAGGTCATGTAGATCCGATACAAAGACTGGTAGATTTATTGGGAGAAGCTCTGAGGGGAAGAAACGAACCCGTACCACCCGTTCCCCAAGTTGTCCCAGTAACAACCTTCAAAGATTTTAAGAGTGTAGGACCCCCAGAGTTCGCGGGAACCACTAAACTGATAGTTGCGCAAACCTAGATCAACGAGATCGAGAAGGCCTTCACTATAGCTCGCATGGGTAAAGAACATAAGACAGTATTTGCCACATATATGATGAGGGGTGAAGCAAACTATTGGTGAGAAACTAATCAGCAGAGAGCGGGGGAAGGAACGATATCATAGGAGAGGTTTACTATGTTGTTCATTGAGAACTATTTCCCGAAAAGTATTAAGAGTAGGATGGAAGTAAAATTCCTAGAGTTAAAACAAGGTGATATGATGGTGGCGCAATACGCAGCTAAGTTCAATGAACTAGCGCGATTTACAAAGCACCAAGTTGTGGATGAGGAGAGGAAGGCGAGATGTTTTGAGCAAGGGTTGAAGCCGTGGTTGTACAATAAGGTATCGGTCTTCTAGATTGATTCCTTTACAACATTGTTGGAGAAGGAAATCATTGCAGAAGGTGGAAGTGAGGCCTTAAGTCTATATCATAAGGAGAAGAAGAACAAGAACGCTAGCAGTGACCATCGTGGAGGGAGTAGCAGCGGAGGAAGTAACTCCGAAAAGAGGAAATGGGAAAATAACAATAACAAAAACAATAACCAAGGTGGGAGTTACCATGGAAACTTCAAGAAGAGGACCGACGCTTGCAACAAATGTGGAGAAGTCATCAGGGAGAATGTTGGAAGAGGAAAAGCACTTGCTATAATTGCGGCCAAGAGGGGCACATATCGCCAAATTACCCAAAGCCGAAGAAGATCAGAGGATGTTATGCTTGTGGATCAACAGAGCATCAGATAAAGGATTTCCCAAAGAAAGGGAGCGGTGGAGCTGGCGGAAGCCAGGGAGGAGGAAGTAAGTTGATGATTGGTGGACCCGCGCAACCCAACCGATCAACCGCTCAAACCTTTAACATGACCGTCCAAGACACCATAGCTGCAAAGAACGTGGTATCAGGTATAATCCCAATCAATAATATAAATGCTTATATATTATTTGATTCAGGTGTCACCTGTTCATTTGTATCTGAAGAATTTGCTAGTATACTTAGTACACCCCGAGAATGATTAGAAGATCCTTTAAACATAGAAGTTGCGAATAAGGAAATAATCCCTATAGAATACGTATATCAAAATTATCGCGCAAACATTAGAGAACATGAACTGAGCGTAGACTTGATTCCTATTAGACTAGGATAATTCGACGTAATACTGGGGATGGATTGGTTATATAACCATGCAACAGTAATTGACTGTCAGAAGAAATGTGTGAACCTTCAGACTCTGAGTAAGTCTAAGGTAGTGTTTTATGGTAGCTCATCGCTTAGGCAATCGTGTTGCGTTATAATAATGCAGGCCAGGAAATTATTAAAGAAAGGATGTGTAGGTTATTTAGCTTACATTGTGGATACTCGAAAAAAGGGAGTAGAGATTAAAATATACTTGTATTGAGTGAATTTCAGGATGTGTTTCCGGACGATCTGCCTGGCCTTCCGCCAGACAGAGAAATCAAATTCGTAATAGACTTAGCACCGGGAAGACATCGATTTTGAAAGCTCCATATCGTATGGCGCCAGTAAAAATGAAGGAATTGATGGTACAACTTCAAGAGTTATTGGATAAGGGTTACATTCGACCGTGTGTGTCTTCTTGGGGAGCACCATTGTTATTCGTTAAGAAAAAAGACGGATCGATGAGGCTCTGTATCGATTATCAAGAATTAAACATAGTAACGATCAAGAATAGATATCCACTACCGAGGGTAGACGACTTATTTAATCAACTAAAGGGAGGAAAGTGTTTCTCGAAGATCGACCTACAGACGGGATATCACCAACTGAAAGTACGGGATGAGGACATACCAAAGACTGCGTTTCGAACCCGCTATGAACATTACGAGTTTTTGGTAATGTCATTCGATTTAACTAATGCTCTGACAGCATTCATGAACTTGATGAATTGAGTTTTTAAGCCATATTTAGATAAATTCATAGTAGTTTTCATCAACGATATTTTAATCTACTCGAAGACGGAGGAAGAACATGCTGAACATCTGAAGAATGCTTTGGAGGCACTACGAAGGGAGAAGATGTATGCGAAATTTTCTAAGTGCAAATTTTGGATGAAGAAGGTTTAATTCTTAGGCCACTAAGTGGATGAGAATGCAATCTCAGTAGACCCCAAAAAGGTCAAAGCGGTAAGTAATTGGGAACAACCGAGCACTCCGACGAAGGTGAGAAGTTTCTTAGGGTTAGCTGGGTACTATCGAAGATTTATCCAAGATTTTTCTAAGATAGTGACCCCATTGACTAATCTAAGGAGGAAAACGGTAAAATTTGTATGGACTGACAAATGCAAAGAAAGTTTTCAAGAGTTGAAGAAGAGATTAAGCGAGGCGCCTGTATTATCATTACAAGATGATACAAGAGGATTTGTGGTGTACAGTGATGCGTCGCATAGAGGACTTGGTTGTGTGCTTATGCAACATAGAAAAGTCATTGCATATGTATCATGACAGCTGAAGGATTACAAAAAATGATACCCTACTCATGACCTAGAGTTAGCGATCGTAGTTTTTGCGTTAAAGATATGGAGACATTATTTGTATGGAGAGAAATGTGGGATATACACGGACCGCAAAAGTCTAAAATATATCTTCACACAGAAGGAGTTGAATATGCGTCACAGAAGGTGGTTAGAATTAATCAAAGATTATGACTGTGAGATTCTTTATCACCCGGGGAAGGCAAACGTAGTTGCCGACGCTCTGAGCAGGAAAGGAAGGGAGAAATTGTTTCGACTAACAACTCATGAAGAGTTAATAAGAGATATGGAGAAGTTTGAAATAGAGGTGAATGGACCCGAGAGGTCTGAAGAGAAGTTATTTGCAATGGAAGCTTGTCCGACATCGTAGGATAAAGTAAAGGAAGTAGAGGAGAAAGATAGAGAATGTGAGAAGATCAGGAAAAGGATTTCAGAAAATGAGGTAGAAAAATTTTGAATAGATAAAGACGGTATCTTACGTTTTGAAGGGAGAGTGTGGGTACCGGTAGTGGCCGAGTTAAGAGAGGAGATTTTGCAAGAGGCACACAATATGACATATTCCGTTAATCTGGGAGGCACAAAGATGTACCAGAACTTGAAGAAACATTTTTGGTGGCCAAATCTGAAAAGAGAAATTGCGGAGTACATTAGTAGATGTCTTATATGTCAACGCGTAAAAGTAGAGCATCAGTGACCGAGTGGTTTACTACAATCATTGGAAATACCAGAGTGGAAATAGGAGCATATCACGGTGGATTTTGTGGTAGGACTTCCAGTCACGCAGAAAGGTTTGGATGCCATTTGGGTTATCGTGGGTCGACTTACGAAGACCGCACATTTTCTACCTATCAAGATCCGCTACAGTTTAAATCAATTAGTGAGTCTGTATGTAAAGGAAATTATTTCATGACATGGAGTGTCGGTGTCAACTGTTTTAGACCGAGACCCGTGTTTTATGTCGAAATTCTAGAAAAGCTTGCAAGAGAAATTGGGAACACAGTTGAGGTTGAGTACTGCTTATCACCCTCAGACAGATGGACAAAGTGAGCGAACTATACAAACGCTAGAGGACATGCTTAGGACTTACGTGATGGACTTCAAGGGAAATTGGGATGACCACCTACCCTTAGTCGAATTTGCGTATAATAATAGTTACCAGGCGAGTATCGGCATGCCACCGTATGAAGCTCTTTAGGGAAGGAATTACAGAATGCCATTATGTTGAGACAAATTTGGAGAACAACGTATACTCGAACAAGAATTAGTACAACAAACCACAGACGTTGTTGCATTAATAAGAGCCAGACTAGTAGCAACTCAAAATCGCCAGAAAAAGTACGCAGATTTGCATCGGCAAGACTGAGATTTTGAAGTCGGCAGTTTTGTATTCTTAAAAGTATCTCCATGGAAGGGAAAGATCCATTTCGGTAAGAAAGGAAAACTGAGTCCAAGATTCATAGGACCGTTCGAGATACTAAAGCGAGTGGGTGAAGTAGCTTATAAAATTGCACTACCACCTGATTTGGATCACATCCATAATGTGTTTCACATATTCGTGTTGAGTACGTACAAGCCCTACTACAAACACGTGATTTCCTATAAACCCATTCAAGTGGAAAAGAATTTAGCGTACGAAGATATTCCTATCCAAATCCTTGATAGGAAAGAGAAAACCTTAAGGAATAAAGTTATTTCTTCTGTCAAAAGTGCTTTGGCATAACCACGATGTCGAGGAGGCAACGTGGGAGTTAGAAGATAGGATGTTGAGGGATTATCCCCATCTATTTGTGTAACCTTGTAGCAATTCTGGGATGGAATTTTTATAAGGGGGGAGGATGTAATACTCAAGAATTTCCACGTATTATTAAAGGAACATATTAATGGAAATAATATTTTTGTGAATATAAGTGTTATTATTTTGTGAGTCGTTTAAATCAAGTGATTCGTATTTGATCGATGTGTATTAAGAAGTGTGAATTGACAATGAGAATTGTGAAAGGCCTTGTGTGGCATAATGTGAAACCAAGAAATCCGTTAAGCAAATTAAAATGAGAATCTAGAAAATTAATAGTGTTGATCATGTGATTTCATATGTGTAATCAATACGCTCGTAGACTTGTAATATTACTCTTGTGGACATTAATTCATGTCCTGTAAGACGAGTATGACAATAGGGGTTGACACTGGCTTAAGCTAAACAAGTCTTAACACTTTGTCGAGGGGCATGACACATTTGCAAGGCCATCAGTCCAAAGAAGATAAATCATGGCGAATCGAGCCAAAGGGTCGATTGGAGAAAAAATAAACTATGTGGAAAATTAAATGAAACAATTATGTGGCATGTGTGACATGCATTAATAAACTATGAAATAAAGTGCGCAAATAACCAATATGAATTGTTAATTGTTATATTAATTAATTAATAATGGTTGCGGTAGAATATTGAATTCTTAGTAATTAACTAATAATGTGTGATTACTATTATTTGTAATATATTATAAAGATGAATAATGATTATGGAAATCCATAAATACATTAATCAATGATTGGATTAATTAATATTGGTGTTAATTAATCAAGGAAGTGCATGATTTATTTAACATAAATAAGTAAGATAGTAATATAATAATATTATATTAATTGATTATATGTACATATAAGCAATAACACAACTATAGTATATAGTGTAGTGTGACTTTGTGTGACTATATATTAAGTTATATGAAACTATAATATATTAAGTGGTAATTAATCAAGGGAAGGAATAAATTTATTTATTTAACATAAATAAATAAGTTATTAATATAATAAGGTTATTATATAGTTATATGAGTGGTAGAGATAATTATGGAACTACCCGGACAATAATACCTGACTGCATTATTTTATTGCGTATATTTAATGTAGATGGACTATATGATGTGAGTGTATAATTAATCCCTAAATTCCTAATATGGTAACAATTGTACATTAAGATTTCATTGTGGGAATTAAGTAGACCAAACCAAGCTTGGATAATAAGATTGTTGAGTTTTTCATTTTGTCCCAAAATGAGTGGCACAAGTACATGAAGAGTAGCTGAGATTGAAACACGTATTCTCCACAAGGGTAAATCCTAGATGATCATTGCTAGATATGTAGTTGGTATAGAGTTGTTAAACCACCCTTCATGAATAATTGTTTCTTCGCAATACACCATGGATTCCAAAATTGTGTAATGACAATGCCTAGTCCATGATTTTTCTATAAATGCAAGCTTGAATTCATATTTTTGTGTTGCTAAGAGTTGTTTAAGTGGAGAGTTCTAAGTTGCTGAGCATTGTAAAAGCCCATTCAGTGTGTAGGAAGTTCAAGTTAAGCTCAAGAAGGTATAATTTTTATCTATGTTCTTGAGATGGGTTTTTGTTTGATTCTTGTAATTCCTTGAAATTCTATGTCAAGAATGATGAATTAACATGTAAAGATGTGTTTAAGGAGTTTACTAGTATGTATGAACACTTTAGGAATGGTTTGGAACATGTTTGTTATCGAGGAAATCAAGTTGGCCAAGACTCTGCAAAATAAAGTCTGCTTCTGCACCTGAATTTGGCATGGCGCAACTGCACCATTATTGTACTAAGGCGCAACACAGCTGTGCCAGTTGTTAAATTCAGTTTTGAGCTTCTGTTTTGCAATCTGTTATAGCACTATGACTTCTAATAGCATGCAAACATGTGTAATGTGTATGCGTAAGTATATTATACTAAGTGGAGGATGTTTTAATAGATTTGCATGATTAATGAAAGATTATGGTTTAGATGGAGATTTGGACTTTAAGTTTTGAAAACAATCTATGTTAGAGATCATGTTCTGCAAATTGTGAACCTAGTAAGCTATACATGACTGATTTTATACATAGTTGAGCATGTTATAGTATACATAGTTCCTTTGAGCATGACCAAACTTATTAAGCCTTGTGTTAGAAATGATTTCAAGAAAAAGCTTAGCCTAGTGAGCTAATATGCATGACCACTACATGATTTATATTCTGACTTTGAAAGTATGTTAGTATAACTTAGAAATGCATGAATAAACCTTTAGCTTATGTTTATGTGATTAGGAAGGAAGCATGAACAAGTTGAACCTACTAGTAAGCTTTGAATGTGAATATTGTCAAGATACCATGAGGAATAAATCTAATATTTGTGATCATGTTTGATGACACTCTTAGACTCACTCATGTAGTATAACCATAGATATACCATGCTTGTGTATCACTTTTTAAGAAAAGCATAAACGAAGCATATTTTCAACTAAAGCGGTGTTAGTTTCACGTATGTGTTATGAATACTCACAAGCATGCCTAATATGAGTTTTATAACTATCTTGTATGTTTAGAGAGCAAGCATGATAGACTTTGTGGTTTCATAACCTCGAATGGCCTTATATGGTTGAAATGATCAATTTATAATTCTATTATGTAAGAAGGAAACTATATTGACTTAAGGAGCATAAAAAGACCCTTAATATAACAAGTATATCAAGAATGATTGTTTTGAGCAAGTTTCAATGAAACCACAAGGCGCAGCTGACTAAGTCTTGGCTTAGCAAGAGGATTACAAGCAATGGCAATGCTGCCCCTCTAAGTAGCTTAGCTAAGTATGCTGCTTGATTTTGAATCTTAAGTTCTGCATTCTATTTTTGAACTGATGTCTGAAGCATGCCTGTATGATTACTTTAACTTATCTTACATGACTAAAATGCTATATAATGTGTTAAGAAGCATGCTATGTAATAAAGACAAATGTTGATCATGAATTCTAAATGTTAAGCCTAAAGAATATCTTTAAGAAATTAAGCAATCATGACGTCGTTATATTTTTAATGACTTATAAACTGATTTTGTACCATATATGGATACTTAAATCGTGTTAAGCTTGTTTAAAGACTGTGTTAGCTAATGAACATCTTGTACTTATAATACGCTATACTAAGATTTGAAACTGTTGATTTATTAACGTGGATAAACTATGCTTAAGGCAAGTTCCCTAAACTTACTCTACTTATTATTGCGCGAGTTTCCTTGAACTTTATTCTTGATTGTGCAAGTTCCTTAAACCCTACTTTTAAACTTATCTTGTGAATGTTAGTTTTCCTGCTTATTCGTTCAATCGAACTAGTATGCTTAAATTCTTATGAAAGTTATTATTCATGTTGAACTTAGTATTGTTCTTGAATATTGTGAAAGAGTCAATGCCATTTGATTCAGCTAGACTATATCCATTCTTATAAAAGTTGTCCAAACCAATTGATTGGTGCGGAAATCTTAAAAACTGAGTTGGACAACCCTTTTGGTAAGGGGAGTGTATGTCGTTGGAAACCCCAACACATGATTGAATATTATGGTGGTGTCATGCATAACGTAAAGTATTTTAGACTGATCATCTATAGTACTTTATATTTTTGGGTTATCAGTTTAATATTGGTAACTCTAGTGGAAGTTCAATAGTCCTTAGTGACTACTCAGTATAAATTGTTTATTTAGTTGGATACATTGATAGTCGTTGAATTCAGATATCTCTATTGATTTATATTGAATTATCATTCTTATTACAAGAATTATTGATATTCATTACTCATGATATTATTCTGAAGCTCTGAACTATCTTAGAGATGATACTTCGATATTTCAAACTCGTGTTATGAAACTATTTACCCTTGTTGTATATTACTTGCTGGGCAATTTGTGCTCATCCTTGCTTATTTAAAACCTTTCAGTTAAAGAGGAACAGGGAGGTGTTTCTGGAACAGACAAGGGCAAGGGAAAGGCTACTGACTAGCTTGTTCCTTTTATGTTTAAAACTATTATGTTGTGTGAAGACTATTTTCAAACGATTTTTAAACTTAAGTAGGATTATCTAATAGGTCTTTATTTGATACTATTATGTAATCTATTAAGTACTGTAGGTTGTGAGACTTGGGGAAATAGTTATAATAAATCATTGTACATTATTGTAAATTAGATTTTTAGTTGTGAATGTATGATTTTAGTTATTATGGTTTTACCATGAGAACGTGATGAACCGAATTTGAGTGACCAAGTGGAGGTCTGAATTTGGGGGCGTCACAAAGGCAGTTATCACATCCCGTTGGAAATCATTCCCACAAACAACACTCAGCATTACATTTGCATCATGCTTAGCTTGTCTTATTTTAAGTGTCTAGTAGTCTTTACCCTATCCATACCATTGCATCACATGAATATGATAAAGAGGGGCATCTATAGACACTCAAAATTTTACGTTCCTGTTATTAACCCTGCAGGAAGACAGAATCGTCTTCTAGAGATAACCTTGGAAGTTAAGTCAATTACAACCCCGGAGAGAACCCCGGAAGATCTACTTTTCAATCTCAGAGATAATCCCAAGAGACTCAGTTTCAATCCTAGAGATAACCCCCGGGAGATCCAGTTTCAACCTCGGAGATAACCCCGAGGGATGTCGTTTAAGTTTCAGAGATAACCTCAAAAAAATATGCATCAACCTTGGAGACAACCTCAGGATACTCAGTTCAACCCTAGAGATAACCCCGGGAGGCCAAGCATACCTCAGAGATAACCCTAAGGACATTCAGTATCCACAGCAGCCCAATCTCGTAGATAACCCTGAGAGACAACTGCTACATCTGCGCCAAAGCTAGAGATAACCCCGGTGGAGGCAAAATCATCATTTTGCCACCTCAACATCACATTCACGTCATCTCAACACAATTCAATCCACACAGCGTACCAAGGTATCCCACAAGAACCATAGCTCAAATCCCGAGTGACAACTTCACAAGATAGTATAATGAATAGAATTTGAAGACTTGGAGATCTGGTCATGGACCCATCTTCCCGGTGCCATTCAACCTTTAATCCCATATAATTGTGTAGCTCTCAACAAAAACTTTCTGAAAAGGTACAACACTCCTTTATCGGAAGCCCAAATTGAAAGTTATGATGGTTCAAGTAGACATCACATAGCCTAATTGAACGTACTTCGAGACGACTTGACCCGCCAAGCCTGGCGGCCGGGCGATGCGCAAGAAAGTTACTACCAAATGGCCATCACCGTTGACCCGCAATTCATTGGTCTTTAAATATGAGCTCTTGGCAACTTATTTTAAAAAAAAAGGAGAAACAAGAGAAACTCTATCCATTTCAGCTTGTAACCCTTTCTAGAGTGCTCTAAACAGAGTGATTCCTCTTTCTAAACACTTGTAAGCTCGTGTTTTGTAACATACTGAAGTTTAACAGGTGGAAACTGAGTTTTCAGGCGTCAAAAGCTATCTGAAGTCTTCTTGGCAGCCCACTGTAAGATTTTTTAGATTTTTCAGATTTTCATATATATATATATATATATATATATATATTATCGAACTCGAATTCGATTGAGCCTGGATAGAATATCTGGTGTGTTTACAACTTATATATATATATATTTACTTAAATATAATTTTACTACTTTTATATAAATATCTGCTTTAATTACTTTCATAATATAGATATTTAATCTTTCAGCTTGCGGGCTAGATTTGCCTAAATCTGGCTATTTCCAACTTTAACCATTTCAAAAGTTTAAAAAATGGGATCGTTAAAGCTAGAATGGTTTAGATTTATTCAAATCTAGTTCTTTATCTAGCTTTTATACATATTTCTTTTTCAAGTGAGCCTAGAAATCATGTGATCACAGATTCAGCCTCTGAATCTAGGTTCGGTTCCCATGATGGGCATTTTGCAGCTGCAACCAGCTTGTAAATTATCTACGGTGTCTAGTTATCCTCAGATGGCTCTCATGCCCACAAGGAGTTCGACACTACTATATATCTTATTTTCTCGAAGATGCCTCACATCTCACAAAATAAAAGCATTCAAGCCAAACATAATGAAATGGAAGAATCAAAGGCCTCAATTATTATTGAGCATAAGGGTTTGAAAAACATGTTTTCTAAAACATCATTTCTAAATCTTGTTAAAATAAACTTTTATACAAAAGTCAAACCGTTTGTATATAGTGTTGCCTAATTTCTTAATAGCATTTTAACACGCAAGCATACGCATTCAATTGTAATATTCAACAAGCAAGGATATCGTTCCCACGAGAAAATAGACTAATATTTATTAATCACTAATTCTAATGCAATTAATCCTATTTTAAAGTATGAAATATTGTTTGTGATTTGAAAATTAAACTCAACAAAACTAATAATTAAAATCAGAATTTCACAAGAGTAACTGCAGATTTAACAGGTTAAGATTACAACTTCCCTTAGTATTTCATTTAAACCAATTTACTTCCCATTTAAATCAATTAATTAATATGAATCATTATCCAAGAATGCTTTATAAAATTCACGCACTTCTTCCAAAGACACGTGAATAAATCCTCCTAAATCCGATCTTTAAGACGCAGAATTACAAGGAACATCCCAGTTAATCAACTCACTATATTCCTATGTGAATCAAGTTAATTAGGATTTTACGCACAAATTCTTTCAATGGATACAAAAGACACATAGGTATATTCCTATCCTACATGCTAATCATATTAACCCTAATCAGATTATATGAACAGATGTTATCATATCCAAATCTCAATCTATACTCCATCTTCCAATTTTATATAGATTATCATAATAATTGTTGGCCAAACAATTAATTAATAAGCCAAGGATATAATAAACAATTCAATAAAAACCAACTTTCATTCAATGGGAAGATTTGATTTAAATTACATACCAAGTTCTGTTGCAATCTTAATTAAAGTTTAGTTCATGATAATAATAATAAAGAAAAACATCGTCCAGATTAATAATCCAAACATCCCAAATAATTACAAAAGATAAAACTAGAGAAGAGAAGAAGAAACTCTGAATTTGCTCCAATACTCTCTCTTTGATCTTCGTCCCTTGCAATTCTCCTTCATGTTTTCCTTCGTTGTTCTCTCTGCAAATCTCTTGAAAAATTAAGTGATAAGTCGTTTCTAAAGTCTTTTCCTATTTGTATTAGTTTCAGCCCTCTTTTAGATTCCTTCTTGGCTTCAAAAACCCACTTAGCAGTAGAAAAATCCTTCTTTAGCCGCACATGAGCGCCTAGGCGCTTAACCCAGGTCATTTCCAAGCGCCTAGACGCTTGACCAGGACCACGTAATTAAAAAATGCCACTCAGCTCTAATTTTAATGATTTCTAATCTTTTTCTTCAACCAAATGACCAATTTGTCCCTCCAGCTCCAACCTACAAGAAATAACCACAAAACACATAAAAAGATACTAAAAACAATTAAAGATAGCAATAATTAAGTTTAATAATATTGGATTCATAGGTATAAAACCTACTCATCATATAGGTACATACGAGGCATAACACTACTTCTAGACAATTGCACATAGACCTAATTCACACACACACACACACACATTCGTAGATAAAAGTTAATGAAAAGTGGTTGTAACTATGTTATCACGGAAGTCGAGGGGTGCCTAACACCTTCCTTCTGTTTAATCAAGCCCCCGGACCCTAACGAATCTCGATTTTCAAGACCAATTAAAAAGTGTCAATCTATTGGGTCTATGTGCAAACCTTTTCTCGGTTGAGTTGGTGAAACCATTTAAAAATTATCAACTGGCGACTCTAACAGTCAAATTGTCGACATATACATGTCGAACCTTTTCAAACTTTTTTTTCAAATAAAACTCATCTAAAATGAGAACACCAAAAGATAAGAATAGAAAGGGACAAATAAAAATCTCGACGTCGATAACACACATACGCAGATAAAAGCTAATTGAAAAGTAGTGGTAACCGTTTTCACAGAAGTTGGGGGGGTGCCTAAAACCTTCCCTCCGCTTAATTAAGACCCCGAACCCAAATGAATCTCGGTTTTCAAGACCAGTTAAACAGTGTCCAATCATTGGGTCTTTGTGCAAACCTTTACAAAATCATTTGAGTTGGTGCAACCATTTAAAATCTATAAACTAGCGACTTTAAAAGTCAAATCGTCGACATATACATGTCAGACCTTTTTAAACTTGTTTTTTCAAATAAAACTCACCCAAAATGAGAACACCAAAAGATAAGCATAGAAAGGGATAAATAAAAATCCCAACGTCAACATTAAACTATTAAGGAAAATAGAGTTTGAACTGGGAAGGGTAATCTCTAAATTATTGATGAAGGAGTAATCGATGTTTTGAAATCAAAGAAGAGATTGATTTTAGATGAGTTAACACTTAAGAAGTATATGTAAAGTATTTAGGATTCTAGATTCTATTTCTACTAAATAGAACTTGTCTGAATATGAATTTGAGGTGGGGTAGCTGCGCCACTTCCAAGCCTAAGGCCAGCACAGCTGCGCCAGTTTGCAGAAAGTTCTAAGGAAATTTGTGAAATTTGAATTTCAAGACATGTATAATAATGTTTAATATGTGTAATAAAAGTCATAATTGGTGTTTAAGATGTCCGAGAATGGATTAAGTTAGCAAAACATTATTTGAATGAGAGTTAATTAATTAACCCAGAACAAATATTGGTGAATTAAGTAATATTATGTAATATTATATTATAAAGCTTTGCGTGATAGTGGCGTGATAGTAAATTGAATAAAAAAGATTAATTCACTTACATAAGATGGTGAATTAATATATGTATAACATAAAGAAAATAGAATGAATACGTTAATTAAATGGGAATTTTAATATATTACATAGTATGTTAATATATGAATGGATTTGATAGTTAAAAGATGTTAATGGATAATAAGTGTTTGTCAAAGGAGAGGACCAATATATTTATAACTAAATATTGGTTAGAAATGGATATAGGAAGTTAATGCGTTAAGATGTGACTAATGGAATTGTTTTGGGACAATTTATGGAAGAAACAAAATTAAGGAATTATATTATATTGGTATTGTACATACTAAATATTTTTAAGGAAAATGATTATTTTAAATAAAGATGTCATGATTACAATTTCATAGCATATAATTATTTAAGGTAGTTAAATAATCTAGTATTAAGGTAAAGTGTGTCACCCAAACTTTATATTAAATGAATATTAAATAAAGTGGAATTGGGAAAAAGTCAAACGTGGCCTAGACCCCTAATATCTTTATTGTTGAGATTATGAGGTTGAGTTATATAACTCTAGTAAGTGGGATAACTAAGCCTTGTGTGGCATGAGTATTAAAGTTAAACTAGACTAAAGGTTTAACTGGAATTATTAAAAGAGAATTAATGGTAAGGGAATAAATGATTAATATTAATTAATCATTGTGATATTTATGTGTGATATGAAATAATGGATTGAGAGTATCCAACTGAATTATATATAGCCCAAATAAAATATTATCTGGACTAACTCCGTGTACCTGAGATACATGAATATATGTGTTGAATATATTATATATGAGTATACTTGTGGGGGTACGTATATGAAAGTGTGTGTATATGTCCCCATAACTTAATTTAATGTATTAATGTTAAGTTATTATAATTGATTTAATAAGCCCCAAAGGAATTAACTTTAGTAAAATATAGACTATTTTACTGATAAGTTAAAGGAGTAATGTGGATTGTCCCAAAATCTTTGTCTCAACTCATTATAATAGCCCTGTATAGGCCATTGGCCTATCCTATCCCTATTCACTGTTGGTAGAGCTGATGATGAAGAGAGGAATGCAGGAAGAAGGAGTTGGTGACCAACTCTTCAATACCCAATGGCTTCTTATTCTTCCCCTTGGTTTAATTCAATGTGCAAGACCCAAAATTAGGCAACACTTTCTCTATAAATAGAGTCTCCTCCTTCTCAACTCAGTTTATTAAAGTTATCTGATAATTAGCTATAGAGAGTTAGGAGAATTAAGAAGCAATTGGAGAATGAGTGTGGATAATTAGAGGTATGAAGAGCTATAGTTAGCAAATTTAATCTTCAAGAGGTAATGTGACACTCCCAAATTCGGGTTTCCTAACCTCGAATTCGGTGTTCACGATACTCAACAACAAGCATACTTTCTAACTAATGCGGAAGAATAAAAATATGTTGTTTATCATAATAGTAATAAAGTCTTACAATCATAGTCCTAAGGTTCTTTAACCTAAACTTAAAACGTTCTTTTAATACTATAAAGAGTTTACATAATCAAATAACATTTAAAATAAACTAGTACATAAGTCTTCTCAAACATCTACTCTTGAACCTCCCCTTTTGCTTTGTCCCCTTTGGACATTTCTACCTTAGCTGAAATAAATGTCATGATATAGTAAGGGTAAGCAACAAATTTGCTTAGTAAGTTTATACACAAGGGAGATATATCATGATTAGAAAGAAGTTTCGCTTTCAATGTTCAACAACAGTATAAAATTGTGAAGGAACATGAATTAATAGTCAATAGTTAAATATTAGAATAATTGAATAGTAGGTACTGAGTGGTTTGAAATAACCATGAACATTTGCCAAGGTTCTCAGCATTTAAACTTGACCTTTTAATAAGTTTTGGTAATCAAGGGGATCAGCCTTTCATACCCCGTGATTTATGCATAAACAGTTAATAATCCAACATTGATATCATGCTTTAATCAAATTCGTCCTTTTCTCAGCTAAGAGTTCTTACCATATCAATTTAATAAGAACAACTTTTACAACACATTTGATTTAACAAATTTAGACATGATTGATCTAGCTGATACAATTAGCATAGATCTATCTCATAAATAGTTTATGAATGAAAGAACTTTAATTTAATTCACACTTCAATAATAATAGAACATGAATTCAATTGCACAAGATGCGAATCTCAATAATCAGTATAGATGTGAATAATCAACAATAATTATTCACTAACATGCTTCGAAAATAATAACTCGAGTTTGAGTTAGGGAACTTGCCTCGATTGTAGGCTACTGCTACGCAATTAAATTCTATTCGCTAGGCAGTTTAATTATCTTTCTTTGAGAGATCTATAGTTAATCTTTCAATTAGCCATAACATAACATTACATTATGTAATCACATAGATATTACAGATTACATTTAGTTCTTAGAAATATTATCATGTCTCGATAATATTAATATTAAATAACAACTACCTTTAATTCACTTAATATTATTAATGTTGATAATATTTAATTCACCTCTTAGTATTATTAGTCCACTAATAACACTTTTACTCGCGCACTAATATTATTAACATCTCAATAATATTTTAATACTTTACTAATATTATTAATCCTCTTAATAATATTTTAATCATGCATTAATATTATTACTTTAATAATACCTTACTTATTCTATAGTATTATTAATCAAATAATAATACTTTATTCATTTACTATTATTATTAACCTTTTAATAATATTTTATTCATTTACTAATATTATTAATCATTTAATAATATTTTATTCTTTTTTAATGCTATTACATTTTAATAACATTTAATTTTGAATATTATTAATTATTTAATAATATTTTAATCATCTATTAATACTTTAATATAATATAATTAATCTTTTATTAATATTTTAATATAATATTATTAATCTTTTAATAATCTTTTAATCTAATATTATTAGTATCATAAAACATTTTAATAATTTATTAGGTCAATAAATAATTTATTATAACTGTTTCACCCTTTATTAAACAATTTATTTAATACCCATAAAAGGTCATAAATAATACTTCTTATTATAAATTACCAAAATACCCTCAACTAGTCAGAATATTATATATTAGGAGTATTCAAGTAATAAAATCACATTTTTCTTATTTATGACATCATTTATTTATTTATCTATTTTTATTCACAACTTCATCATTTTTAGGAAAAATACCAAACTTATTCCAAAAATCTTCTTTTTTGGATTTGGATAGTTTATGACCCAATATGGATTCCAAAATTTTCCTGGAATTTTAGAACTTGTTTTACTATTTTTAAAGTGCCTAAAACACTTGAATCTTATTACATTTTTAATAAATTGAATTTTTCTCATAAAATTTTGAAACTTTCAAGCTACACTCTCATAACATATACACATAATGTATAAATGTCAGATTTTTCCAAGGTATACACAGTGAGGAATCCAGGTAACAATATTTAGGAGTCCTTCATGGTAAAAGCCATTGCACCCAAACCACACATCGAAATGTGTCCGTTATTTTCCCTAAATATAGATAACTTCTGAAGGTACCTCTGTGATTTTTCCTAGATTTTTAAAAGATTCAGAACTGGCCGAAATAGCCTTAGGAAAAACGGGGTCAGTAGACCTTTAGGGTTTTAAAGCTTTTAGTTCTAAACCTGGACTATTTTGGGAAAACAGCCCCCAAGGCTAAAAAAATTTTTGGATTCGTGTTTTACCTCTTGGGTTTACTACCTAACTCATGTATCTAGCTCTCCCCTTTGACGGATCACAAATCCAAGTTGTAAAACTTGAGTTACACAAAATTTAGTGGAAGAAAAACTAGGGTTTCACCCCTAGGAGAACATATGCTAATTTTCTTCCTCTAAACCTTTGATCTAACACTCAAGATACTTAGTTCCATACATGATGATACGTAGAACTAGGGTATCTTGGGTATTAGTTCATAACCCCATCAAATCTTACAATAACACCAAATAGAAGAAGAAGATGAAGATTTAGGTTTACCTTGTTCTAGTAGCAACCATCCTTGATCTACCAAAGTAAGATATGAACTTAGGGTGCATAATCAAGCTAGCACACTAATCTCTTTCTCATAAAAAATCTGAACCCCTCTCTCCCTTTTCTCTCTTTTTATTTTGCTAGCTTGGGAAAAAAATAAAAGAAGAAGAATAAGAGAAATGAAATGAAATGTGGTGATTTAAAAAATGTATTTTGTAATATAGTTAGATACAACTAGGATCATAACTGTTTGTTCCCATACGCATAAAAGTTATGTAAAAGGGGGGGGGGGTTGAATAGATATTTTTAAAATTTCTTTCTAAAAATAACTTGTTAGTTTGATAATGATTTAATCACAGTGAAATTGAGATTTGTTAATTTTCCCTTTAAGATATAATGAGTAAATAGGATATAAACAGTTATAGCAGATATGGTAGTTATAGCAGTTATGGCCAGAATATAAGAGACACAATGATTTTAAGTGGTTAAGAGAACTCAAAGCTCCTAGTCCACTCTTCTACTCCTCGAGTAGGAAATCCACTAAGGATATCTTTACAATCTTTGAATCTCACAGATTCCTTTAAGACCGGTAGTTTTGGAACTTCTTAGTTCACTATTGAACTCTTCAAGTCCAGCAGACTTGGAACTTCTCAGTTCACTTAGAACTCTTCAAGTCCTTCTGACTTGGAACTTCTTACTTCACTTGATAATAGTTTAGTTCTTGAATGGTGCTACTCAGTTGTCGTTAAGATTGAGTTCGAAAGAACTGAGTAGCTAAGCAAGCTTTCTTTTCAGATCGTAGAGTCTAGCGTTGAGTGTTTTTCAGTTTTTCGTTTTGTGCTTACTTAGATCTTTCATCCTCTTCTCTTTTGCATATAAGGTGTCTTTGAAATACATCCGTTGGAAGACGTCCGTTGAAGCATTAATTGTATTTGGCATTTCTGAGCACTAATGGATACTTTTTGGAAATCTTATGTCTAGCCATCTGGCCTACTGACACTGCTGACTGCTATGCCACCTAACACCTGAAAAGGTGTTTTTTGCTGACTCATAGTACTTTCCATAACTTCTTCAATACTGTACTTTTTTACATACTAAGGATGGTTGTTGTGTCATTGGGACTCCCGATAGTCTCAATGTCTATAATCCATTCCACATTTGTTAACTTTTATTCTTAAACAAATGGACAAGGCTTGATGCTTCTGATGTAGATAGATGATACTATACGATTATGATTGTGGTGTCTTTCCACCTTGGAGCTTGATCTGGTACTGATGGATGAGAACACTACGATTTCTCTTAAGTATTTGCACACTACGATCTTCACTTCCT
The DNA here is from genome assembly GCA_020205605.1 of Panax ginseng. Taxonomy (NCBI): domain Eukaryota; kingdom Viridiplantae; phylum Streptophyta; class Magnoliopsida; order Apiales; family Araliaceae; genus Panax; species Panax ginseng. The sequence goes on along the minus strand of CM035128.1, from coordinate 112,670,235 downwards.
CGACTTGCAGACTCTGCGCTTCCAAAAGCACTCTACGATTCTTTAGTTTGACTCGGGAGGCATTTGGACCACTCTACGATTTTATGAGAGGCCCTCCAAAGCAAACAGACTACGATTCTTAATGCTCTAAAATTTTGCTTTGGCTTCTACAATCTTTTGATCAACTTGATAGACTATAATTCTATTGAAGCCTATCTATTACATCTCAAGATATAGATCAACCCAACAACTTTGATCTTTTCTTCTATACATTCATTTACAAAATGATAAACATTAAAGCTCAGATCAACTTAACAAGTTTGATCTACCACTAAGTCCTTGTACATGTGTTCTTTGAAGGACTTTACATATAATTATGAATATTAAATTTCAACATCAAATTTAAATATGCAATATTCCAACAATATCCCCCTATTTGATGTTGACATAACCAATGAGATTTGTATCATATTTAACAATTTCTAGATGCAGTGCTTAGAAAGTAAATATGACTTAGTGTTTCAGTGAGCAACTAAAATCTCTAGAGAATAAGCATGAAATTATTGATGTTTGTAAAGACAGATATTACAATATAGCTTGATTACATCAATAAGAAATGAGTTTTAACTTATCTCTATTTCTTCTGCCTTTTGCTCCTTGGAGGATTGGCATACTATGCAGCTCTCCTTCTTATGCTGGCTTCGTCTCTCAATGCTATATTTTCCAGCTCGCTTTGACTTAGCCATTCCAAATGATTCTGTCTGTTCATGAATGCATGATCTTTAATTAGCATGTTTAGGCCTGTAGTGGTTACTTCTTGTGAGCTAGGAGATGGCACTCGACTTTTTATTGGTTGCACCATTAGAATTGGTTGGCGCTACTGTGGTTTGGATCGTGGAGTCTGATGGCGAGGCTGTCTTGAGGGACTCCTTGAAGATTTAGCAATGAATTTGCCTTTGCCTCCTCTGCCTTTCTCTCTTTCCTCCCCTTTATTCTCCCCCTTTATGTCAGCATCAAGAGTTTGAATTTCTTTAGACAGTCGATTCATGCCTTGGAGGAGCTCGTGGAGCTGATTCTTTGAGTGAGCAATGTCTTCACGATTTTCTTGGATTAGAGAATCAGTTCGAGATTCTCTCTTTTGAAGAATGGCCAAGACAGTTTTTGTTTGTTGCATTTGGCTTATGGAAAATGCTTGGAATTCTTTCATTGAAGTTCGTAGACTTGTGAGACTCTCCATCATAAGCTTATTTTGAGATTCTTGAGTCTTTTACAGAAGGAGAACTGCTTTCTTGTGTTTCTTGGCTACTTGAAAATGAATTTGATCCCTTTCATTGATGCTCTGAATCATTTCCTTTATGATCTCCCTAAGCTTCTTTATAGGCTCAGTACTTAGGTTGCTGGGGAGGGTGTTAGCAGCATCGTTCAAATGTGTTTACCTTAGATGAACAAGGTGTGTGTGAACTTCAAGCTTGTCATGAATGTCCTTGGTCACCTTCTGAGATGCCTTATATAACTCCATTTTGGTAGGAAGATTTGATATGAGTTCAAGGAGTTGCTAATTATTTAGAGGATAGGCTTTTGTATATTGATCTTGCATATTGTAGAGAGCAAGATCATGATTGAAATAGTTATTAGTTGATGAGGAAGGGATGTCTGATGGAGGAGTAGGTGTGTGAGGTTGAGTCTCAAGAGGAGGTAACTATATGATTTGAGTAGGTGACACTACGATTGGATTTGGATCAATAATCTTATTTGGTTCATCAGTTACAGAATGTTGGGATTCTGTAATTGGAAATAGATTTAGTGGATGCAGTATTACTTCCAACCATCTTGGCAATTCATAGAATTGATTGAAGGTTTATGGTGGATAGTGGCTAGTCTTGAAAGAGATGGGAATAGATTGTACCCCACACCCATTTTCTGAAGAGTAACCATTAGTGATCAGCTTTTGGGCAAAAATTGAGGTTGCCTGGGAATCCATGAGCTAACTATGAGATTGCTGGATAAACTTTGAAGGTCTAGAACATGTGATCCCAAGAGTTGAGGATTTGGGCTCTGTGAAAGGGCATCATAAGCAAATAGGAGAACAATTAATTGTAGTTGGCTCACATACGTCCATCCCAGCCCACTACAATAATCCCAACTCCGTCATCATCTTCTTCTTCTCTATTTTTATTTGATGTTTCCACTACATCAATCATCTCCACTTCTCTTCTTTGCTCTTCTGCTCTCTCATCCTTAAGGGACTGAGGAAGGTTCATGATGATATCTTGGCAATTCCTCCTCAGCTGTAGCCTTCTCTGATATAGGGACTTCATGAGGCTACCCCTCAACTCAATCATCCATTTGAACTTCAAGCAGCTCCCCCTCAGCTCAAGCTGTATTCTCATTACTAGCTACGAGTAGCTCTTTCTCAGCAACTATTTGTGTGTCTTCGTCCTTTAACACTCCTTCATTGACAAGAATGTATTTCTTGACAAGTTTTCTCTTTGTCTTCCTAGGCTGAGCCGCATCCTCAACATTCTCTTCAACTTTAGCTCTGAAAGTTTAATCAGACTGAGAAGCTGTTGAAACATCCTCTTCTGGAGTGGTGTCAAGTCTGGGCTCTACGATCGGTGGTGACTCTACGACCGAAGAGAAATAAGATTTCTTGGACTTATGGTTGCATTTTCCCTTCTTAAGTAGCTAAGAGATGGTAGCTCTATCTTCTTCTTCTTCAGACTGTTATTCATTCCCTTTCATTTTCTTTAGGGTTTCAGTGCCTGAACTCCGTTGAGGTGAATTAGTCGTTGAACCTTTAGGATCATCTATTATCTAAGCCTTCATCTTCCTTATGCCCTTGCTTTTTTTGACCAAAGCAATGGGTTCTTCTTTATTAATTTCTTCTTCATCATCAATTTCCTTCACAACTGACATATTTCATGGTAGCCCAGACTCCTATGCTTTACAAGTTCTTCCACTGGATTCAGACATCATCCTGACATTTTCTACTAGATTTCTTTTCCAGTTTTGAAACAGCTGTTGGGTCATATTTCTGTTGGGATTGATAGATTCTCCTTCATTATCCCCAATTTTTCACCTAGTGCTAATTGCAGAAATATGCATATAAACCGCCCATAAAACATCTTTCCCGAGCTCTTAGATTTCTTTAAACTAAGTATCCACTTCAGAATCCAATCGATGAGTAGGGCCCCATAGTTGAGTTGAATCCCAAAGCAGATTGTTATCCTAAACTTCAGTTGAACTTCATTTACAGAGTCATGGCCAGAGCTTTTACAGCATATGCACTTTCCAACAATGTCAGCCAAAAACTCATACTTTTGGGGAAAAATTTTCTTCGTGTATCCCTTGATGGTCTAAAACTTTTTGTGATGCATCTTCTTCAGTCCTTCATGAAAGTTTATGAGCTCCATAGATAGAAGTCCTTTGATTTAAAACCTAGGGCTAGGTTTATATCTTCATCCTTGAGTTTAATTTGTACTCCCTTGACCCTTGTGGTGATGATATCATTCTCAAAGACTCCATTGTTGTATAACTCCTTCACCGGCTTCGGGCAGATCCATGTGTTGGTGCCTAGAGCTTCTTCAAGACCAGCTTTCTTCAACAGAGATAAAATTTTGTGAAATTGAGGGTCAATTATCTTAAACTAGTCGAAGTAGAGTTGGTAACCAGTGATAACGTTTGAAGCCGCCATTGATTTCCTTGCACTAAGTTTGGTTGAGCATTTCTGAAAGCTAGGGTTTCTGCTGATAGAGAGAGGGGAATAAGCTTTTTGAACTTCTGAGGTTAGTTTTCAAAAAGACTTTCTGGAACTCTACTTGTAACTTCCCTCCTTTCAATTTGCATAGTGGAGCATGTGTCAAGTCCTACTTGGCTTCATAATTTTTAATGATGTGGAAAGTACTGATATGCCCTTAGCTTCCCCTAAGCCAGTGTATCCTTTGGGAGTACTATGATCGTCGAGGTTGTATTATGATCATTGAGGTTGCACTATGATCGTTGAGTTCACTTCTGAATCTACTCTACGAACGTTGTTTGCCCTAGTCCTTGTGATGAACTTTGACTTAGCGTTCCTTCTGGGTTAAGGTAGCTCGGGAAGGGCCAACCTCTTAGAATGAATTAAGGGTCAAGTTTGTCGCTAAGGCACTTATCAAAGGGATTGCTTGGATTTGTTGGAAATGTTGTCATCACATGATGCTTTTTTGTCATATCGAGGTAGCTCTACGATCGTGGTCCTTCTTCAGTCATCTCTACGATTTTGATCATAGCCTTTTATGTCTGCATGGTTAGAATAAACTAGAGTACAGAGTTTATGGTTATAGATTTAGCATGCCTAACTCACTTATCAATTTATTAAATCTGGATTCATCTAGAGGCTTTGTAAAGACATTAACAAGTTAATTTTCAGTAGGAATGTATTGTATAGATATAGTTCTATTTTGAACATGATCCCTAATGAAATGATATCTTATTTCTATATGCTTAGTCCTAGAATGCATGACAGGATTGTGTGTTATTGCTTTGGAACTTGTGTTATCACAATGAAAAGGTATGGATTTGAAATCAAACCTATAGTCTGCTAGCTGATTTTTCATCCATAAGATTTGAGCACAGCAGCTGCCGACAGCAATGTATTCAGCTTCTGCGGTTGAGGTAGATACTGAGTTTTTGTTCTTGTTAAACCAGGACACAAGTCTGTTTCCTAGCAAGTGACATGTGCCACTGGTACTTTTTCTATCGATCTTACAGCCTGTAAAATTAGCATCTGTATATCCTATTAGTTCAAAGGAGGACTCCTTGGGATACCAAAGTCCCAACTGAGGTGTGCCTTTGAGATACCTGAAAATCATTTTTACAGCAGTTAACTGTGATTCCTTAGGATTAGCTTAGAATTTAGCTCATATGCATGTTGCAAACATTATGTCTGGTCTACTGGTAGTTAGATATAGAAAATAGTCTATCATTCCTTTGTATTGAGTTATATCAATACTTTTATCTTTATCATCTTTGTCAAGCTTGGTTGCTGGAGCAATTGGTGTTTTCATGGGAGAGGCAGACTTCATGCCATAATTTTTAAGTAAATCTTTAATGTACTTAGCATGATTTATGAAGATACCTTCATCAGTTTGCTTTACTTGTAATCCAAGAAAGAAATTAAGCTCACCCATCATGCTCATTTCTAACTTGCTCTGCATAAGCTTGGCAAATCTCTTACAAAGTTTTTCATCAGTAGAGCCTAAGATAATGTCATCAACATATATTTGAACTAATAGGATTTTGTCTTTGTGCTTTCTAAGAAATAATGTGGTATCTACTATACCTCTAATGAAACCATTTTTAATAAGAAAGTTAGTGAGTGTTTCATACCATGCTCTAGGTGCTTGTTTAAGACCATATAAGGCTTTGTCTAATCTATAGACATAATTAGAGAGAGTTGGATTGATAAAACCTGGAGGTTGCTCCACATATACTTTTTCTTGAAGTTCACCATTCAGGAATGCACTCTTGACATCCATTTGAAAGACCTTGAACTTCATGTGTGCAGAAAAGGCAAGAAATATCCTAATGGCTTCTAATCTGGCAACAGGAGTGAAGGTCTCGTCATAGTCGATTCCTTCTTCTTGAGAGTAACCTTTGGCTATTAGTCTTTCCTTGTACCTTGTTATCACCCCATTTTCATCCATCTTGTTTCTAAAAACCCACTTGGTGCCAATGACTGGGTGGTTTTTTGGTCTTGGAACTAATCTCCATACTTTGCTTCTTTCAAACTGATTTAGTTCCTCTTGCATTGCTTCTATCCAACTTGAGTCTTCCATAGCATCTTCTATCTTCTTGGGTTCCATTTGTGACATAAAGCTTAGATAAAAACACTCATTTTGGGTGGCAGATCTTGTCTTGACTCTAGCATTTAGATCTCCAATGATTAGGTCTTGAGTGTGATCTCTTGCCCATCTGTTTCCTATTGGAACATCTGACCTAATGCCTTCTTGTCTGAGTTCTTCAAGATCAATCTCTGCTTCTTGGTGTGGGGGTTCGTTGTCTGACATATCTCTTTCTACGATCTCATCTAAAGGCTCGATGATTTCAATTTCTGGAACTACGATCGTGGTGTTGGTCTCGATAGCCTTGTTTGTAGTGTTTGAGTTGTCATTCGTAGTGTCCGAGTTGTTGTTTGTAGTGTCTGAGTTGTCGTTCATAGTTTCTTGAGACACAGTTTTGTCCAAGTTTGTTTCATTAAAAATGATGTGTATCGAGACTTCTACACTTAGCGTCTTCTTGTTGAACACTCTATAAGCCTTATTGTCTATAGCATATCCGAGAAAAATTCCTTCGTCTGACATGGGTTGGAACTTTGTCAGATACAGTTTTCCATTGTTGAGAATATAACATGGACAATCGAATACATGAAAGTAGCTAACACTTGGCTTTTTCCTCTCCACAGTTCGTAGGGGGTCTTCTTTAATGTAGAGTGTATAAGAGATTTGTTCTGAGTGTAGCATGCAATTTAATAGCTTCAGACCAAAAGTATTCAGGCAAATGAGCTGCTGCTAGTAGAGTTCTTCCAGCCTCTATCAATGTTCTATTCTTTCTCTCAACTACTATGTTTTGCTGAGGAGTTCATGGAGCTGAGAAGTTGTGACTAATGCCATTGTCTGAGCAGAACTGGTCCATCTCAGAGAAGTCGAACTCTCTACCATGATCACTTCTTATAGCCTTGATTTTTTCCCCTTTCTCGTTCATCACCAGTCTGAACATCTTGACTAGTTGGGAGCTTGTTTCATCTTTTGAGTTTAAAAAGAACACCTATATGAATATGGTGTAGTCATTCACTACGACCAATGAGTATCTCTTCCCTCCAAGGCTTGTCGTTGGAATTGGCCCAAATAGATCCATGTGAAGAAACTGCATAGGCTTGTCAATTGAGCTGATATTTTTTCTCTTTAATGAGCTTCTAGTCTATTTTCCAAGCTGACAGGCATTGCATGGCCTTTCTTTGACGAAGCTAAACTTGGGTAAGCCATCTACTAGATCCTTGGAGGATTGTTTTGACATGCTTTTGAAGTTGAGATGAGACAGACTTCTGTGCCATAGCCAGCTCATTTCTTCATAAGCTTTAGTCAGAAAATATATTGTCTCGTCAGAACTTAGTTGACCAAGATTCATAGTGTATACGTTCCCTTCTCTTATTTTGGTCAGCTTTATAGAGGATGTCTTCAGATCTCTGACTTGATATTGATTATTAAGGAAGGTAACTTGATGACCCTTGTCGCAGAATTAGCTTATGCTCAGAAGATTGTGCTTAAGTCCTTCCACATATGCTACTTTACTGAAGGACACTGCACCATTCCCATCCGAGCCATATCCTTTTGTCTTGTTAGATCCATTGTCTCTTAAGATGACTGATGGACCCTCATTCTCTATGAAGTTAGACAGGAGATCTTTATTCCCGGTCATGTGCCTTGAGCATCAACTGTCCAGTTACCAGATTGTGATTATGGAGCTCTGTTCCTGTGGTAAGAATAAACTCTCATTTTGGTACCCATACTTGCATGGGTCCTACTTTGTTAGTACCCTAGGGAACCCAAATTTTCTTGACCTTGGTTCTCATATGCATAGGATTATGGTAGCAAATTGCAACCTTATGACTAATCTTATTACATACAAAACATCTAATATTATGCATGCTTGTGATTTATGATTTATGAAGAGTGAGGCTTAACTCTACTGTTCCTACCCAGTTGGTTCGTGGAGCTGATTTTACTCGACTCTACGACCCTTCAAGGTTGGAGAGTAGTGTCTAAGTTACTCTTCTCTTTTCTGAATCCTAGGCCAGCTTGGGATCCATTATGCTTTGAAGTATGGATTGGATCAGAAAAGAAGGGATGGACTAATTCTTCCTTTTGTGAGGATTTCACAAATGTAATGCTTCTATTAAAATTTGAAACATTACTAGAGCTAGTTTCCTTTATCTTTTCCACATATTATTCTGAGGTGGATTCCCCAAAACCTAATCCTGTTCTATCAGATGTACATCTCTAATTGGAGATCATGGGGTCCATGGAAGATGAGGATTTATTCCATGTAGAGACTGTCTTTTCTAGCTCCTCAATCTCAGAAGTTAGATTTGACTCTCTTTGTGCATTAAGTTCATTGGTCTATTTTAAGAGTTTATTCTCAACTTCAAATTTGGAGAGAGAGTTAGTACTTAGAAGAGTTGTTTCCAGTTCTTCCTGAAATTTATCTTTCTCTTTTTGAATAAGAGAATAATCTTTAGATAGAACTCTGAACCATTTCATGTATTGATGCAAATCATATGTTATGCCATGTAGTGAAGTTCTTAAATCATCAATATCTACATTAGGAGACTTAAAGTCAAATATCTCATCTATACTTACTTCATGATTGTCAGGGCTCTTCTTATCCTTTGCATGTTTGGCCATTAGACAAAGATTTGCTATTTGAAGATCTTTATCATCTCTAGATTCGGGAGTTGAGTCGTTGTCTGAGTCACTCCACGATCCTCCAGCCAGAAGACCTTTGTCTTTCTTCTGAAGCCTCTTATTGCCTTTGAATTCTTTCTTTGAATTTGATTTCCTCTTTAGTTCTTCTCTAAGAGGTTTGTTGCAGTTTACAATGAAATGGCCAGGCTTTTTGCAGTTGTAGCATAATTCATTTATCTGTTCCTGGCTATTGTAGTTGTTGAATTTCTTAGGTTTGCTAATTTTGCCTTTACGCATGAACCTTTTGAGTCTTCTAACCAGCATGACAAAGTGCTCATCATCATCTTCATCATAGTCAAAGGCATTTTCAATGTTAGCTTTAGAGATGTCATCTGGTGCTTTGAGAGCAACCTCTTTGTCCTTATTTCTTCATTCAGATAGAGTCTCTACTTGCTGAGTCAGCTCTAGTTCATAGGTGAGAAGGTTGCCATACAATTGTTGAACAGTCATTTCATGGAGATTCTTTGATTCTCTGATGGTGGTGGTTTTGGAATCCCACTTGCTAGGTAAAGCTCTCATGAACTTTATGATCAGATCTTTATTTGGATAGATATTTCCAAAAGCTCTAAGAGAGTTGAGCAGTACGTTGAATCTCTCATAAGTGGAAGTGACATTTTCACCTGGAACATGGGCAAACATTTCATATGGTTGAGTCAGAAGATATTGTTTGTTTTCTTTGACTTCTTCAGTTCCTTCGTGCATAATGACCGGTGCTTCCCATACTTCCTTTTCAATTTTGTTGTTGACCACATTTTTAAACAGATCATCTTCTAGAGATTGGAACAAAATGTTCTTGGCCTTTTTTGTCGAGTTGGACAACTTTCTTTTCATTGTCAGTCCATTATGCTTTGACCTTGATTTGAACTCTATTTGTATTATCTGGAGTGCGTGCAAGCTTTTTTGGAAATTAGGGCCCATTCAGAACAGTTTCAAATAGATCTTCATCTATTGAATCATGTAGGCTTGCAGACGAACTTTCCAGTTGGCAAATTTATCTGTGCTGCACATTGGTGGCTTGCTGCCACCTAAAATCTTTGATTCGCTTATCAACTGTGCCATTGGATCTACTCAAGCTTTTTAGGCTGATTGAGAGAACCTACTCTGATACCAATTGTTAGTTCCTAGAGGCACAAAAGTTATCTAGAAGGGGGGGGGGGGTTAAATAGATATTTTTAAAATTTCTTTGTAAGAACAACTTGTTAGTTTGATAATGATTTAATCATAGAGGAATTGAGATTTGTTAGTTTTCCCTTTAAGATATAACGAGTTAATAGGATATAAATAGTTATAGCAGATATGGCAGTTATGACAGTTATGGCAAGAATATAAGAGACATAGTGATTTTAAGTGGTTCAGAGCACTCAAAGCTCCTAGTCAACTCTACTCCTCGAGTAGGAAATCCAGTAAGGATATCTTTAGAATCTTTAAATATCATAGATTCCTTCAAGACCAGTAGTCTTGGAACTTCTTAGTTCACTATTGAACTCTTCAAGTCTAGCAGCCTTGGTACTTCTCAGTTCACTTAGAACTCTTCAAGTCCTTTTGACTAGGAACGACTTACTTCACTTGAGAATAGTTGAGTTCTTGAATGGTGCTACTCAGTTGTCATTAAGCTTGAGTTCGAAAGAACTGAGTAGTTGATCAAGCTTTCTTTTTAGATCGTTGAGTTAAGCGTTGAGTGTTCTTCAGTGTTTTCGTTCTGTGCTTACTTAGAAGTTGCATCCTCTTCTCTTTTGCATATAAGGTGTCTTTGAAATACATATGTGGTACGACGTTTGTTGAAGAATTAATTGTATTTGACATTTCTGAGCGCTGATGGAGACTTTCTGGAAATCTTTTGTCTAGCCGTCTGGCCTACTAACACTGCAGACTACTATCTAACCTAATACCTGGAAAAGGTGTTTTCTGCTGACTCATATTACTTTCCTTAGCTTATTCAATACGTTACTTTGTTACATACTAAGGATGATTGTTGTGTCATTGGGACTCCCGATAGTCTCAACGTCTATAATCCATTCCACATTTGTTGACTTTTATTCTTAAATAAATGGACAAGGCTCGATGCTTCTGATGTAGACAGATTATACTCTACGATTATGATTGTGGTGTATTTCCACCTTGGATCTTGATCTGGTACTGATGGATGAGAACACTATGATTTCTCTTAAGTTTTGGCACACTACGATCTTCACTTGCTCGACTTGCAAACTCTACGCTTCCAACAGCACTCTATGATTCTTGAGTTTGACTTGGCAGGCGTTTGGACCACTCTACGATTTAATGAGAGGCCCTCCAAAGAAGACAGACTACGATTCTCGATGCTCTACGATTCTGGCTTGGCTTCTGCAATCTTTTGATCAGCTTGATAGACTACAATTCTGTTGATGCCTATCTATTATATCTCAAGATATAGATCAACCTAACAACTTTGATCTTTTCTTCTATATATTTATTTACAAAATGACAAACATTAAAGCTCAGATCAACCTAACAAGTTTGATCTACCACTAAGTCCTTGTACATTTGTTCTTTAAAGGACTTTACCTATAATCATGAATATTGACTTTCAACATCAAATTTAAATATGCAATCTTCCAACAATAACTAATATCCCCCATATCTTTGTTGTCCCACGGATAAAGGGCTTCGCCTTATCTCCTCCAATTAATCCTAATCATGTCATTAAAGGTACTAAGTAGATTTTCTACCAATAGGAGATGGACACACTTGTAGTTGATGTAGTAGTTACTAATTAAGGAACTTGATTAACATAATTTTATTTCCTTAAAAGGCCGGTCACTCTTTCCCCATTATCCCCTCCATTTTTCTTTTATTTTAATGCACAAATTTGATTAATCAAAAGTCTAAAATACCCTTAATCAAGTGGGCTAAGTATTGGTTTGCATTTTATTTCTTTTGGAATTCTCATTTAATTGTTTTGGGCTATGTAATAAACATAGTTTAACGATTTTAATATATATTACCCTAATTGGTTATTTAGGATTTCTATTTCCAATCTTATGGAATTTAATTACTTATACATATTTCTTTAACTTGTAGCCTAATTAAGTTTACTATAATTAGGTTTAAAATTATTAATCACTTGCACTAATAAAATTATCCACTTAAGTTAGTATAAATATTAAATACTAACTATTCATTATTATCATAACCCTTAGGTTATTTAATTATCTCACCTAATGTATAATTAGGTTATGAAGCTTTCCTTTTAATGAAATCTATAAATATATATGCATAACTATAGTGTATATATTTATTTAGCCATACACCACTTCACCTATGTTATCACATATTAAATCACTATATAGCACAAAGTTTTAAATATCAATAATGTATATACATATAAAGTGACTTGAAATTACTGATTATTACAAGTAATATTTATATACATACATGTTCTTCATTTCAAGATTGACGAATTTCTTAGTAATGACAAGAATTACTTCTTTTTGTGTCACAAATTGATGGCTAAAGATTGGTGTAATCCATGAATTGTTGTTAGATATTGATAATACAGTAAAATACAAAAACAACGAAAGTTAAACGAACTAATTTGGTTTAGAAACGAATCTGTACTGATGAAATTCAATAAACATGTTAAAAGATGGAAAAATAGCATAAACCATTATTTTGAGTAATTAAATTGGCTGTTTATAAAGTTTGTGAATTTCTAGCATGTTAGTTGAGCATTATATACATGTAAGAAATCAATTCAGTTGAATTTAAGCTTGATAATCGAGGATTTATGTGTTTGGGTTTGGATTTTATAGAAGCAGAGTCATTCCTAGAACTGTCCAGGAAGGGCACAGTTGCGCCCATTCTGCAGTTCATTCCAGCACAACTGCACCGGATGCTACTCCTGGATATGTCTTGGGCGTAGCAGCAATGCGCCTCTCCTGATTCAAAGACAACGCAGATTATCTGCACACCGTAATGAGATTTTGACTTCTGCTGTAATGTACTACCTCTAACATGATTAGTTTGACCTAGTTACGCATGGAAATAGGTATGGCATGTGGTTTCAAGCCCCTATGAATACCATGAACCTCTTAGTCGCTTTAGTGTATATTTCTAAAGAAAACTTAACAAACTTTAATGAAACTTGAGAGATGACCTTGTAGCATATTTATATGACTAAGGTATGAGTACACATGAGCATGAGAAGTGATTTAAAGTTGCTTTACTTATAATAAACTTACAATAGCTTAGTTAAAAACAATTTCTAAAGGAAACTTGAAACTTCGAAAACGAACCTAAAGGAACTTGTGTATCTTATATTCTGACCTTGATAGTATGTATACAAAGTCTAACTATGCTTTATATAAGATTCAAAGTTATTTCATATGTATTAGATTACTTTGATTTTGTTTAGAATGATCTCAAAGGCAAACTCGAATATTTTTGCAAACTAAGTTCTATAAACATGGAGTTATTTTATTTTGATCTTATAAGTATGTGTAGAAACATGTACAAATGAGTATGACATATAGTCCAGAGTTCCTTTGCATATCATGAGTGGCTCTACTTGCTTTAATGTATGTTTTCTAAGGAAAACTTGAAGATTTTGAAAAACAAACCTTAACGAACTTTGAGTCATTTAAGTTCTTACTTTGTAGCATGTGTATATGGTTGAGTCATGTGAGAATGAAATGTGATTTTAGGTTCCCTTACATATGATAGCTTGCATAACTTGGTTAATATGTGTTTTCAAAGAGAAATTCAACTTTTAAAAACTAATATTCATGAGCATTATGTTGCGTACATTCTGAACATGTAAGAATTTCATGCTACCACCCCTTTATGTCAATAAACATGGCCGATAAGTGCACTCAACTAGTTTGACACAATCAAAGTTATTCAAACATGTTTTAAAAGTAAGTTTTCAAGAGATAAACTATGCTAGTCATATGTAGATAAACTGAATACATGTGAGCATGCATATTGAAAGTTGTTTAACATCATTGTTTGTTACATAGTTAGACCCTTGTTGCATGAACTCACTTAGTCATGAAATAAATGGCAATAAATCTGTAAAGTATGAATATAGCTTAAGGTAAAGACAAGAGGCACCAAACTTAGACCAAGACCTCTTAACGTGTCTATATATATATATATTATGTGTTAATATTCATGCATGTTAAGAAATGAGGTGTAAACTGGGAAATAAAGATTTAAATCTGGTCTGGCCAGGGGATTGACGGCGCAACTGCGCCCATCCTAGGCCAAACTGAAGGGCATCTACGGTGCATGGCAGTGTTTCCTGACTATTTAAATTGTAATATGAACCTTTAAGTATATGTGTATGAATGTCTTACGATTCAATGCTTTACTTAATTTATGTTCTAAGTTTACAATTATGTAATGGTTATATAAAACCCATATTTGTTAAGTTTTATTAAGATTTGCAAAACGAAAGAAATATGTGGATCATGCATCTATGAGTTTTAAATGTGTAATGAACATACATCTAATCAAGTGTGTGATAAATGTATATGAATGTTGATGCCAAGTATGTGTGACTAAGGTATACTTATACATACATAACTATCCTAAAAGTATGATAAGAAAGTAAAGCTAAGGTTTTAAGAACCGAGTTAGTAAACAATGTAAATATTGTTATTACATTAAGAATGTAAGGAAATGTATGAATGATGGGTATGAATCCATGATTATACAATTGGGTAGGAATACACGAAGTGCAGATAATGATAAGCAGTTAAGTTGTAGTTAATAATCTACAAGCCAGGAAAGTCTTTCAGTTCCTATTTCCTCAATAATGTTTATAATTGTTGATTTATTTATGCTATGATATGGAATGTTAAATTATACATGAAATGCATATGAGATATGTATAAAATGAATTATGCTACACCATAAAATATGGAAATGTTTATGAGAAAGATATGAGATTGAAAGTTAATCTAAAATCAAATGTTTTATAAGTTAATCTTTATACTTGTTATATGAGAAGCAACATGCGTATGAGTTAAATGCTTATGAGTATATAAAATGTGCATAATATTATGTGTTATGTGATACATGAAAACTGTTAGAATTATTGGGCTGTTGAGCTCACCCTTACAAATAACCACTTTTGCAGGTTAATGACTCATGGTAAAGTTACGTTCTACTTGATTGATAGAGTTCAATTTTATCACAAGAAGATTGAATTGTTTACCTGAAGTTATGATTTTGAACCATGTTTTAGGTTTTAGATGTTATACTTGATAGTTGTTTAACTCTTGTGGAATTGTAAAACTGTACTATTCGATACATATAGAACATCGAATTGAGATGTAAATTTTATAATGTAACTTTGATGAATCAAAAGCATAGAATAAATTTGATTCAAAGATATGTAAATGATAAAGGTTTTGATTTAGGGAAATGAATAAAGAATTTAGAAAGGTTTTAATTGACTTATGAAGGTTTTGGGATCGATTCATAGATCTTGGAAATAAAAATGAATTAATATATTAATTAGTATCAAAGCTAAGTTGTATTCATTAATTTATCAATAGATGTTATTAATAGTTAGACGAAGATAGTATCATAACGCACCAGGTCCGAGGTAACGGATACTAAGATTTGGGGGTGTTACAATAGGGATCTCCTAACTCATTGTGCTTTTCAAAATCTAGGACTTCGAACTTGTCAGTATAATGAGCCCCTGGATATATACATAGATCTGAGTAATTTACACTCCCATAATTGATAGTCCCTTTGATTGACCGTATGGTTTCTTCCATTTGTTGGACTTTTTTCTGATGTCCCCAATTTCCCGATCATTTTTCAGATTGGGGAGTTCAGGGATTTTGTTGGTTCTTTCATTGGAATGAGATTTAGGCATCTGTGTTCCTTTTTTTTGTCAGTACCATGACTGCCACTTTATGTAGAGGACTCTGGTTGAGTGGGTATCTACTGACCCTGAGTTTTTTTACTCTGCTTTATCAATAGGATACCCCATTTTGCTATCTGATTTCATAAATCCTGGAAATGAAAAGGAATTAATATATTAATTAGTATCAAAGCTAAGTTGTATTCATTAATTTATTAATAGATGTTATTGATAGTTAGACGAAGATAGTATCATGACGCACCAGGTTCGAGGTAACAGATACTCATATTTGGGGGTATTACAATAGGGATCTCCTAACTCATTGTGATTTTCAAAATCTAGGACTTGGAACTTGTCCGGATAATGAGCCCCTGGAAATATACAGAGATCTGAGTAATTTACACTCCCATAATTGCCAGTCCCTTTGATTTACCGTATGGTTTCTTCCATTTGTTGGACTTTCTTTATGATGTCCCCAATTTCCCAATCATTTTTCAGATTGGGGAGTTCAAGGATTTTGTTGGTTCCTTCATTGGAATGAGGTTCAGGTATCTGTGTTTATTTTTTTTTTGTCAGTACCATGACTGCCACTTTGTGTGGAGGACTCTGGTTAAGTGGGTATCTACTGACCCTGAGTGTTTTTACTCTACTTTATCAATTGGATAACCAATTTTGCTATCTGATTTCTAAGTCCCTCGAAAACTTCTCGAGATACAGAAGTAGATTCAGGTTGGGCACTTGAAGCCATGTCTGAAAGTGGGCTTAATGCTTTTTGGACTTTGATCTGGTAGTAGGACCAATTTTTTCCTACAAAAAGATTATGTAGTTTAGTCATTGTAGACACTCAAAATTTTACATTCCTGTTACTAACCGTGTAGGAGGGAAGAATCATCTTTTATCTTCCAGAGACAACCCTGGAATTCAAAATCATCAAACTAGAACCCCGATAACAGCACCAAGAAATCATCAAACAAGAACCCCGACAACAGCACCGGGAAATCATCTCCCGGTGACAACAATAAGATATCATCAAATAAGAACCCCAGAGATAACCACTGGATATCAAATAAATCCCCAGAGACAACCCTAAGGAAAAACAGAATCAGTTGTGATCAAACCTCGGAGACAACCCCGAGAGACAATCAAAAGCCCCATCAACCCTAGAGACAACCCCCAACAGGGAAAAATGGTCATTTTGACATGTCAACTTTAATAACCACAAAATAGATGCAAAAAGGGTTACAAAGAGCCATTGCATTATTTTCGAGCGTAAACTACACAAAATATCTCAACATACTACCTACGAAGACCCGAATATGCCATTTCGGTCCTGGACCCATCTTATTAAATTTAGAAAAAGGCAAGCCCTATGTCATTGTGTAGCTCTCATAGAGAGCTTTCTGGAATGGTATGTCACATCTCCATCAGATTCATGGATTGCATGTTACATGCATTTTAACGGACTACACGTCGATCGAGATTGCACGTACTTAGAGGCTGTAGAACCCACTAGGCCCTTCTACAGGTGTACCTGCGGCATCCTAAAAAAATAGAATAGTGAGTCCTTCCGTGAGTATGCCCAAAGGTGGAGATAGGTGCTGGAACAAGTCGCCCCACCTATGACGAAGACTGAAATGGTAATGACTTTCGTCGACATTCAAAGGGCTCCATATTATGAAAGAGTCCTAGCAGGAATCGAAAAATCATTCTCCGAAATGATTAAAAAAGCGGAATTGGCTAAAATGGGGTTGATATTGAGAAAGATTAAAGACCTCACTGCTTTAGAAGCGGTAGCTGAGCACATCCAGACCAGAAATTAAGAGAGTAACCCTAAAAAGACCCATAATAAAGGGAAGAAGATGTATATGTAATACTCCAAGGTCAAACTCAGCGAGGAAGTCAGAACCCGCCTATACAAAGACAAACTTAACGAAGAACTCCAAGGTCAAATTCGGTATGTACCCCTTTGTTGGTTATTTTTCTGGATACCATCAAATCATGGTTGCTAAGGAGGATAGGGAGAAAACTTCCTTTATAACTCCTTGGGAACTTTCTGCTATCTAAGGATGGCTTTCGGCCTTACCAATGTTGGTGCCACATATTAGAGAGTCATGATGGCCCTGTTCTATAATATGATGCATAAGGAGATAGAGGATTACGTTGATGATATCATCATCAAATCCAAAAAGGAAGATGTCCACACTAGCCATCTCAAAAAGTTATTCAACCGACTTTGCAAATACAACTTGAAGCTTAACCCTGCCAAGTGTGTTTTTTGGTGTCAAGTCCGATAAATTGTTCTGATTTCTAGTAAGCCACAGAGGTATTAAACAAGATCCAACAAAGATTAAAGCCATCAAAGAGATGCTCGTACCTCAGACAGAGAAGGAGATACGAGGATTTCTAAGGAGGATAAACTTCATCAGTAGATTCATCTCCCAACTCATAACAACTTGTGAGCTCATTTTCAAGTTATTAAGGAAAAATTCTATTGGGAAATGGAATGAGGAATGTCAAAAAGCTTTTATCGCCATCAAGAAACAGGTGATTGAAGCACTTATTTTGGTGTCTTCAAGGAAAAAGGTTCCCCTGTTCATATACATATCAGTCAATTCTAATGCCATGGGTTGCATGTTAGGGCAGAAAGATGATAGAGGCAAAGAAAAGGCTTTCTATTACCTCAGCAAAAGGTTCAGCAGCTGTGAACAGATGTACACTTTGATTAAATAGACCTGTTGTGCATTAACATGGGCCGCCATGAGGTTACAACACTACCTCCATAGGCACACTATTTATCTTATATCTCACATGGATCCTCTGAAATATATCTTCAGCAAGCCCATGTTGAATTGTTGATTGTCATGGTGTCAATTAATCCTCCAACAATTTGACATCGTCTAGGTGACTCAAAAGTCCATTGACGGTCAAGGAATTGCAGATCATATGGCTGAAATACCATCAAGGGACTTCTATCCATTGGAAATATATTTCCTAGATGAAGGCATAATGACAATTCAGCAGAACCATCGAGAGGATGTAGGCCAATTCTAGAAACTGTACTGCGATGGGGATTTAAACATGGTGTAGACACTTTAAATTTGTATTCCTATTACTAACTATGCAGGAGGGCAGAATCATCTTTCGTCTTCCAGAGGCAACCTTAGAAGTCAAATCATCAATCCAGCCCCAACAACAAACCTGGGAGATTAACTTCAAGTCCTGGATACAATCCCAGGAGATCAAAACAAACCCTGGAGATAACCTCAGGAGATTAAATTCAAACCCCGACAACAACCCCCAGAGATCAAGTCTAGCCCCGGTGATAACCTAGTGAGATCAAGTCCAACCCTGGCGACAACCCCAGGAGATCAACTCTAAAGCCCAGAGATAACCTCAGGATATCAAAACAACCTCAGAGACAACCATGAGGACTATCAAAAAGTTAACAACAGTCCAATCTTAGAGACAACATTGAGAAAAGAGAGCTACAACTATGTGAAAGTCGAAACCAACCCAGGAGGGAAAAAATGGTCATTTTTCTAACTCAACATCAAATACACTCAAATCAATGCAAAAGAAGTCATGTCGAGCCATAACATCAATCCTGAGTGAAAACAACGCAAGACAGCTCAACGGATAGACTGCGAAGACTTGAAGATCTGGTTATGGACCCATCTTCTGTAACATTCCAAAATTTTTAATTGTTATATTAAATATTTATTAAAATATTTAAGTATTTAATGGAGGTGTTTATTGTTGAATAAGTAATTATTCAAATTTGATTCGAATTGGTTAATTATTTGTTAAATAAATAATTAAGGAAATTAATTATTATATGCTAATTTAATTTAATTATTAAGTTATAGAGTTTGATTAATTGAATTATTATTCTTTTATTTGAATTTGTAACTAAAAGGATGTGTTAGTTGATTAAATAAAGTTATAATTATATAGAAAATTATAATTTTGTGGTATTGATTTACGTATTAAAGTAATTTAATAAATTGTTATTAGAATTATTTTAATTAATTAAAAGTGTGACAAATAACCTTTTATAAAGGAGTTATTAAAATAACTTAAAGGAGTTTAATTCAGTATTGGCAAACAAGGCCTAATGTCTATTAAGTCATTATTCTAATTGTGTTTTACCAAACAAGGCATAAGGATTAATTGATTATTATTTTTAGTGATTAGCCAAACAAGCCTTATGGCTTTTGGTTTTCAAAACATGGATAACTGATATCAGTTATATTTATATTTATATTATATAATTAATATATATTATATCTTATACTTTATATTCTAAGACGTAGAATTAGAATAGAGAGGAGAAGAGAGTTTACAGAGAGAAAAGAAGAGAGGAAGAAAGGCTAGGGAATTGGAGAGAAGAAGAAGCTTGAGAATCAAAAAGGGTTGTCCATCATCTTCTTCAAACAAGGTATCATCTAAACTCTATTATTGTTTTTCTTTTCAAAGTTATAGTTGTATTCTCTCTCCCAATTTTCTCCATAAAACTTTTGTAGAAGTTGAATTTTTTTGTTATGTATGTGATTTTATATGATAATCTAGTGTTGTTAAACTATTTTCTTAAGCTATAATTGAGAATAGTCAAAGAATTTATATTATGTATGGGTTGTGAAGAAAAGCTATTTTTTTTACAAAGAGTTTTTATGAATATATATTGTTTAGTTTAAGGTAGAAATTAAGGGTTAATTAGTTGTTTAGTTGATAAATTGACTATTGAAAAACAAAATCACAGTGTTTATTTTCATTAAAAACATCAAAAAGTGAGTTTTTATCAAAAATAGTGGAATTGTATGTTGTAAATTCGTTGTTTATGTTGTTTTATGGGTAGAAACATGTTAAGAGTCTTTGAATTATGTTTATATGAAGTCTCTATATGAATTACATGTTCATTAGACTTTTAGAAAGTAGCTTGTAGGCCAAAATTGGCTTTTGTTCATACTATTAAAAGTCATCGCCAATCGAAGATCGCAGCTTATAGTAGCCATGGCCACTTCATATAAAGACAACTTTCGAGCATAGATGTGACACCACATAGCAATGGCAACTTAGTAGTATAAAATGTGGCATCGCAGTGCGCCATCATCACTGCCTTGCTGCGCCACATAGCATGTTGAATAATTGAACCACATATAAAGCTGTAGCCATAAAGACGAAAGTTAGCGTAATGGTCTAACAGTGTTAATTTTGTACTCAAAGTCTAAAGGAATGGTTATGTGTTAATAATAAGACTATTAAGTTATGATTTTAATATTCCTATATCTATAATGAACACGTTATTAACAATTAACTTGTTTTATAACTTGATTATATGATTGAAAATCAAACCCTATATTATTAATGTACTTAGCTATGTTTGTAAAGTGGTAGTAACTAACTATGTCATGATGACATATATATATATATATATTTTTATATATATATATATGTATGTATATAGGGTATTGTGATTCGAATTGATTCGGTTTAGCCTACGAGCAAGGCAAGTTCTCTAATCTATTTTCTCGTTGAAGCAATTATGGTTTCTAATTCGATTACCTTATAAATGATGCAAGTTCTCTAATCTATTATCTTGTTGAACTAATTATCGTTTCCAATTCGATTACCTTATAAATGATGCAAGCTTTCTAAACTTTGATTTTTATATTGAACAAGTTATTCTTGTATTTAACTTGTTGTTTAGCATGCAGAATTTATACATACTAATGTTGAACAGTTTTATCGTTCAAATTGCTACACATGCTTAGTATTCGATTTTAAATAACCTTGGCTTAACATTGTTCAAACAAGGTGTGTTATAGTTATTCAAGTTGTATGCTATTAGATTATTCCTAAAGCATGACTTTAATTTACCATGTTGATTCAATTACGATAGTATGATGTTATTGGTTTTATTCAACTAATCCTTAGTTGATGTTCGTTGAATTCCAAATTACCCTGAAATGTATCCAAACCAAACTCACTTTGGTGCGGACTTGTACTCTAAATACTAAGATGAACAACCCTATTATTAGGGGCAACTTACGCTTAGCGTTGAAATGTTTGTGCGCAATACATTGTACAAAGGGCTGGTCCCCCTAAGTACGAGGACTCCCTATAGTCTTATGACTGTTAAAGTTTAAGTTAAAAAATTACTTATAACTATGGACATAGTTCGTGGTCTTAGGACCCTCAGTTATATACTTCAGAATATTGATAAATCATATTGTTGAATTCTTTCGATCCTCTTATTTGACAGTTGTTGTAAAGATTTTCATTCCTTATTGTTTCAAGTGAGCTTTGTTTGCTCACTCTTGCTTATATAACTATTACAGTTAAAGACGAGAAGATTGATGTACCTAGCACCAGTAAGGGAAAAGGAAAGATGAACAAGTGTTGAAGACTTGTAATGTGTTGATATTTGATTATCAGATTTTAAATTGAATGGTTGTAATGAAGTTTATTTATTTAATTTTTTGCATTTGAATGATTGTATTTAAAGGTTAGACAACCTAAGAGATTTTTATTATGTAACCCTTTAATGTGAAAGATTTTATTTATCCAGTTTTATTGTGATGGGTAGTTAGATATGAATGTTTGATTTAGTGAGCACCAAATCCTGTGGGAATGAAGTACATGGGTTTGGGGGTGTCACATCTTCCCAGATTAAGAAAATGTCAAATCACATGTCATTGTGTAGCTCTTGTCAAGTTCTTTCCAAAAAGGTATAGTATGCCTCCATCGGATTCTCGGATTAAAAGTTATGAAGGTTCGAGTGGATAACGTGTTAACCCAAGTGCACATACTTCGAGAAAATGGGACCCACGGGACTAGGGGCAACTTGGGGAGCCACAGGTAGACCCACGGCTACTGCGGGTTGATCCGCAACCACCTTGGTCTATAAATAGACCCCCCAGCAGCTCATAAAAAAAGAAGAAAAAAAGAGAAAACTCTGTCCATTTTAGTCCTTAACCTCTGCTACATCGTTCCAAACTATGTTATTTTTCTTTCTAAACACTTGTAGTCACATATTCTACAACATATCAAATTTTAACTAGTGAAAACATAGTTTTCAAGTTCCAAAAGCGATCTGAAGTCTTTCTTGACTGCCCACTATAAGATTTTTTCAGATTTAAAGCTTTTTACAATATATATATATATATGGGATTTAATTCGTGGCAACCGATTTCCTTGGGCACTGTTCAGCAACCGAGTTTGTATCTATTGACCAATACAATGTAATGCCACGATTAAGAAATAATTACCTCCTGTCGCTACAGGCTGTAGTGGCAGTCATCTGACTCCAAAATTCGGATGCCAAGTTACTTTATTGCCCCTCCATATTAATTGTAAAGCTCCATATATATTTAACCCTTGCCGCTACAGGCTCTAGCGTCAGGGTACTGTCACCAATTTCTTTTAGTTGCATGTTATAAGTTTCTAATAGTAATCCTAATTGATGAATGTACCTTTTGATATGTTAATGAAGTTTTCTATTTTTATTTGTGAAAAAAATAAATAAATAAGTTTTACTTTTATTTTAGTACATAATTACTTTTTGCAACATAACAATACTTCTACGTAAATTATTTTTATTAAACTAAAAATAATAATTTCAGTTTACCATCAAAAGATACTTTAATTAAATTGTTTTTAATCAAATTTTTCCCCACATAATTTAAGGATTTTGTATGTGTTCTTACCAAAAGCTATATTATATTCCATTCATTTCAAAAAAATGTACATTCATCAATATTGTTATGTTGCAAAATGTAATTATATACTAACATAAAAGTAAAACTAATATTTTTTTTTCCCAAATAAAACATAGAAAACATCATTAACATATCAAAAGGTACATTCATTAATTAGATTTACTATTACAAACCCATATCATGCAACTAAAAGAAGTTTGGGACAGTGCCCTGCTACCAGAGCTTGTAGCGGTATGGGTTAATTATATATGGAGCTTTACAATTAATATGGAGGGGCAATAAAGTAACTTGGCATCCGAATTTTGGGGTCAGGTGAATGCCGCTACAGCCTGTAACGACATGAGGTAATTATCTATGAATCGTGGTCTTACATTGTACTGATCAACGGATACAAACTCGGTTCCTAAACAGTGCCCAAAGCAACTGATTGCCACATATTAATTCCATATTATATATATATATATATATATATATATATATATATATTTACTGCTTACTACTTTTAAATATCTTTTTTAACTTCTTATTCAATGTAAATCCTTAATATTCCAATATGTGGACTAGATTTATCTAAATCTAGCCATATCTAACTTTTAACCGGTTCAAAAGTTGCAAAACTGGAACCGTTGAGTTAGAATGGCTAAGATTTATTTAAATCTTGTTTTCTTTTATAGTTTTGCTTGTAAATATTAGTCAATCATGTGAGCCTAGGTGCCACGAGGTCTAAGATCCAGCTAATGGATCTAGATTTGGTTCCCACGATGGACCCTTTTTAGTTGAACAACCAGCTTGTAAATTATTTATGGTGTTTAGACATCCTTAGACGGCTTTCATGCCCATAAGGAGCCTGCCACTTCTATGTATATTATTTTCTCAAAGATGCTTTGCATCTCAAAAATAAAATAAAATAAAGCCGAATACGAAATAAAATGGAAGCATCGACGACCTCAATTACTATTAAGCATAAGGGTTGAAAACCTGTTTTCCAAAACCTCATTGCTATATCTTGTTAAAATTAAACTTTTATACAAGTTAAACCCTTTGTATATAGGAGGAAACAAGGCATATTACTACTTTCAAATAACTGCACTTAGTCGTAATAAACACACACACACACACACACACTTCAGGCAAATTAGAGAATTGAAAAGTTGTGGTAACCGTGTTTTTACGGAAATCGGGGGGTGCCTAACACCTTCCCCCCACTTCATTAAGCCCCCAAACTCTATGAATCTCGGTTTCCAAGGAATGTTAAACAAGGTCCTACCATTAGGCCTTTGTGTAAACCTTTTCAAATTAGATTGAGTTGGTACAACCATTTCAAATCTACCGATTGACGACTCTGAATTTTCAAATCATCAACATTTTCTGTCAGACTCTTTTCAAACAAAACTCAACATAGAGAACATAATGTGTGAAAAAGAAAAGATGAAATTTTTCTCAACGTTGACAGGTGGCGACTCTGTTGGGGACAGTAGAGGGCTTATACCGTATTTTAAACTTTTCAAAAACCCTTATTATCGGGTTGTGTGTGAATGCTGCATTTACATTGAATGGATGTGAACGAATGCTTTATTTACTGCACTTTAGCGCTTAGCACAATATCTGCATGTTATATTAGTGCTTCACACAATATCATCATTTCATACGATGAGACACGATGTATGTGAATGTATGTTAAAAGAATCTTCCACCATGAGGCAAACCCGTCGGTGTTTGATTACTGGACTCAGGGGAGACTAATCCTGCGAGGCTTATGAAAAACACCACCCATATCTGCTCCAATTTTAAGATCAGATTAACTTCCCATCAAGTAAATTGCGATGATCTGGGAACATTCATGCCGAAAAGCAATGAGAGTAGCCTAAGATAGGTCAGCCTCCGATAAACTAAACGCAAAGGGAAGTCTCTTCATGTCTTTCCCTTTTAATTCAATGTAAATTAGATTCAATATAAATTACAATTCCATGTAAATTATAATTCCATGTAATACAAATGAAGATGTAAATATGCATTCCTTTCCCTATCAAAACCTATCATCATATCCTGTCATCAAAACAACTGATGTCTATTTTGTAGGAAAAAGTTAAAAAAACTCCTAACACAGATATATTGCATAGCATGCAGACTCTTAATGTTTACCCAAACTAAACTATATAGTCTTTTATAGGGAAAAAATTGGTCCCATTACCCGTTTAAAGTCTAAAAAGGCACTAAGCCCACCTTCAGACTTGGCTACAAGTGCCCAACCTGAATCTACTCCTATTTCTAATAAGTAGATTTTATATACACTTATCCGGTATCTTTTACTTGTAGTTGCTTGTATTCATGTGTCTTAGTTATTTTTCATGCATTTTGTGTCCATTTTGTAGGTTATACATTTGGGAGCGGTGTGAGCGACGATTGGTAAGGAAAAGCAAGGAAAAACGCAAAAAAAAAAAAGCAAATCGGACATCATTTGGGATTTCATGTTCATGCTTTGGAACTTGGCTTACATTGTAGAGTGTCGTCTTAGCTTTTCGGAACATCTTGAATCATTCTAATCGGAGTTCGGATGCAAGAGTTATGATCGTTGTACCAACGGGCGTCGAACTTCGTTGTTTTGGTTAGCCATTTTCATAACAGTCACTTCCAGCCCAATTTCAACCTTTATCCGGCCGGAATTTCTCAATTCTCAAAGAATAAAAGTTGTAGACCCCGTCAATATCTTCGATTTGATAGGTGGTAGGCCCCGTAACTCCTCCTGGATCAAATGTTATGGCCATTTTACCAGAGGATGCTGTGACAGAAAATGAAGCCCGCCAGGGGAATTATAAGGGTTAATAAATGGATGGAACAAGTTTTTGTCACAACCTCAACCAATGGTCTTCAATACATGGCTTCCGAGACTGAAACAAAAAATTCAAAGCTGGGGGAATTATTACCTAAGTTCATAGTAGATGAGGAGAAGATGAGTAATCAAGCGTGGGAAAGTCAAAATTTGGCAGATCAGATAGAGCAAATGACCAAAGATGTAAGCAACCTTCCTACAAACACTTGGTGTTATGACGAGGATTCCGAGATTAATGAAGTGCCCGAGCCAAATCTACAACTGGATGAGACACGAGATGTTGAAGAAGAGGAGACAAGTGGGGATAATGACAACAAGGTCGATGAAGAACTAATTGTGAGAACCAACGATGATGAGCTGATGTTATTTATGCCTCAAGTGCCTTCTCCTCCACAGTTTAAGAATCTGGTTAGATTTGCAAAACCTTATCTGATTGGTAGTCATGTCGTTGGCAATACTCCTTGTGACGCAAAAGCGAGTACAACTTCGAAGCCATGGTGCGATGAGTTAGAGAAGATAGAAGAAGAAATTGTTGGGTCTGACAAGCCTCAATGCCAGAATCTATTCGCAGACACAATGGAGAAACCACCTAGATGCTGGACGTTCTTGAATGTGATCTTATCTAAAGAAAGCATGCTAGGTGACTTTAATACAATGGCTATTACAAATGGGAACCTACCAAAAGCTAAATTATTTTCGATGGATGGAGGGTTTCTCAACTTTCGAAGAGGAATTGGATAGCGTTGACCAGACAAAGTCAGTCTGAAAGACTGTAAATCAAGCGTTATTTGGGAGGCAACCCAATCTTTAGTTTATTTATCATATTTTCAATTCATATTTTCTTAGTCATAGTTTTTATTAAATTACTAGGTAGAAGAATAAAATAAAAATCTCGTTAATCTCTCCACAACACAATATGTCATCAACAACTCACTAATCTTTATGTTTTATGTCTTGCAGGATGGAAAATGGAGCATTAAGGGAGCTACAATGAAGCACAATAAGAAAATAAGGGAATCAGACAAGAGTAATGTCCGTCTGTATGCCCCTTTTTACACTCAGAATTACACAAGGCGGGGGATCTCTAAGAAGCAATGACAGTAGCATAGCCCGCCGGGGCGGGCTTCCTAAGCCTAGCACCCCCCGCTGGGGTGGGGGTCCTGTAATCCAACCAACTTTGGCAGTTGAACATAGACTACTCCCATCCCCAATAAAACCCCACTTTCTCCACTTCCCCACTACTTCATAACTCCATCCACCACCTACTCCAACCACTATCTCCCACACTCCATCACTTCTCCCCACCTCCACATTCCACCAATAGAACTCATCATACCACCTCTATATATTACCACATCTCTTACCATATTTCTCACACAAATTGAATTGGGCATTCATAAAGGATACTTGAGAGGAAGTGAAGGTTAAATTGATAAGTTTGGGAGAAAGTTACGGCGATACACGCATTCGAGAGCAAATGGCTTTGCAACCCAGGAATTGTATTGGAGGTTCAATGGATAGGAAAATGATCATCGCCACCATCACCACACGCTTAGCTGATTATAGGGAAGTTCTCTTCTACTTATCGCTATATTCTTACAATGAGGACATTGTAATTGCTAAGTTTGGGGGAGTTTAGTTTAGTTATTTATTGCATGTTTAGTTGCATGTTTAGTTTTAACATATGTTATGTTATGTTGTTAGTTTCATTATGTTTGCATTCATGTAGTATAACTGCATAAGTAGTTGCATAGTAGTATAGTTTGAATAGCATTATATTCATTTTCTTGTTAAAAATTCAAAAATTCAAAAATAATAGTTAGTTACTATGTTCATCTTGCATGAGTCCAGCTGTTAGATAGTTCAGTTTATTTTGGCCAATGATGAGATTGGAATTGAGTAGACAAGTATAGTACTGAATATTAGAGCTTTGATGTGATTTCTTGTTACGAATTGAATCATTTCCTGTTTGAAACTGGTATAATAAGGATAACACAGTAAAAATAACTTGTTAATTGATTGAGTTTAAATTGATACATAATGGGACTCTAAAGGATAATTCTAGTTTGAATGAAAGAATGACAAGAATAAGTAGTGATAGCTAAAGTTAGACAAGAACCTAAGTTTGGGGGAATATTTAGGGTATATAAGCTATAATGTAAAAAAAAGAAAAAAAAAGAAAAAAGAAAGAAAAAAATATGAATAAACACCGTGGCATGCTTATCTAGTTTTGTGGCCTTTGTTACTTGAGTAAGTAAGCCCGAGGGGATTGTCTTTACACTTAGCGCCCTAAGGTCTTAATGGTTTGGTAGTCGTTGGTCGAAAGCTCGTTAAGGTAGTATTGAAAAGCCTAAGGGAATAAGACATTGCATAGCTATGTGTATAAACCAAAAGAAGAAAAAAAGAGAATAAAACGGGAAATAAGAGCAAAAAGCCCCGGTAGATGAAAAATAAAGCATAAGTATCCCATGTTGTCCCTCGATATTGGTAATTGTTTGATTTTAGTTGAATCTAGCTTATTTTTGGATTTCTTGAGTTTGCATTGTATGATGCCTTCGAAGAGACTTGTTATGTGTTAAATTTGATTTTATATTAGTTAACATTGTTGTGGAGCACACACGCACTATACCAGTGATAACAGTTTAAGATTTGATGATTGACTAGGAAATTGTTGATTGGTTTTGATATGATGTATTATCATGTTTAATTGATTTCTGTAAGGCCGAGTGAATAGATTTGATTCTATCAAATACTGCTGGATTCGTAGGCATATAAATTAGTTGCATTTCATTGTATTGCATTGCATTATGTTGTGTTGCTTGGGGACAAGCAACGGTTTAAGTTTGGGGGTATTTGATAAGTAGATTTTATATACACTTATCCGGTATCTTTTACTTGAATTAGTTGCTTGTATTCATGTGTCTTAGTTACTTTTCATGCATTTTGTGTCCATTTTGTAGGTTATACGTTTTGGAGCGGTGTGAGCGACGATTGGTAAGGAAAAGCAAGGAAAAATGCAAAGAAAAGCAAATCGGACATTGTTTGGGCTTTCATGTTCATGGTTTGGAACTTGGCTTACATTGTAGAGCGTCGTCTTAGCTTTCCGGAACATCTTGAATCATTCTAATCGGAGTTCGGATGCAAGAGTTATGATCGTTGTACCAACGGATGTCGAACTTCGCTATTTTGGTTAGCCATTTTCATAACAGTCACTTCCAGCCCAATTTCAACCTTTATCCGGCTGGAATTTCTCAATCCTAAAAGAATGCAAGTTGCAGACCTCGTCGATATCTTCGATTTGATAGGTGGTAGGCCCCGTAATTCCTCCCAGATCAAAAGTTATGGTCGTTTTACCAGAGGATGCTGTGACAGAAAATGAAGCCCGCCGGGACGGGCATAGCAGCTGCTAGACAGTAAGGACCCCCACTGGGGCGGGCCCTGTGCAAGCCTAAACCCCCGCCGGGGCGGGGGTATGCGTAGAAAAGACATTTTTTGACCAAATTAGAGTTCGGGAAGGATTGTTTCGATCCAATTGACTCAAGGACTTCCAAGAGGACTTAAAGACATGTACAAAGGCTTATAAAAGGAGGAGAATAACAGAGATTAGGGAGATTGTAGAGAGGAGAAATAAGATTCCATTAGATTAAATTAGATCAAAACACTAGTCCTAAATAGTTTTGGAGATTGAAGCAACTTGAAGACCATTGAAGATCAAGAACAGGAGCTTGAGGAAGAAGGAGATTTGCTGACAATAGATTCAATTCTTTACTCTACTCTTATTTTTATCTTTTAATGTTATTTCAAGTGTGGATTCTTAGTTTTAATTCAATGAACTAATTCTTTGTTTGAGATTATAATGGATCTTATTGTGTAGTTTATTTTAATATGCTTCGCTATCAATTGTTATGTTCTATCGTGAGAATTGTCTATTGTGGTTTAGACTTAATTGTTTAATTGACTGGCCATCAATTACCGTGATAATCTATATGAACTCGAGAGATGAAGTATAGATTTAGATCTAATCATGATAGCATGTGTTCAGGATTTTGTTAGTAGCTTAAACTTGATGAGTGTTAAGGTAGAGATATGCTTGACACCGCAAGTAATCAGATAGAGAACTTGTTCTTAAACCTTCTTCAATTGTAATTCACATAGAGATATAATGGGTTAGTTGATTTAGGTGTTTAACGGATTTCTTTCTTAATTGTGGATTGACGTTAATACAGTATTAGTGCATTGAGAGGTGGTTAATACTACTTTAGTGTTCTTGATTAACAATTCGGGATAGAGAGTAATTGATGAGAAGTGTGTTAATTTAAATGAAGCAATAAGTGAAGTTGTGATCTTAAATCTCCATAGTCTTAATTTAATTAGTGGAATTTAATAGTAGTTTAATTTATATAATTTGAAATTCATTCGTTTAAATAAGATTGAGTTGGTTACGGGTTAGTACTTGGTGATTTTTATTAACTAATTCTCTGTGGGAACGATACTCAACTTATCACTTTATTACTTGTTGACCACGTATACTTGCGTGTTGTGCGTAATTAGATTTTACCCAACAGTTTCTCGAGAGGAGTTCGAGGGACTAAGAAATCAGATAGTAGAATTAGATGTCTTTTTGAAAGAACAAAACAAACAGACTTAGGGTCCACAAATAACCACTCAAATAAAAGCATCTGCACATGGAGGAATCCAGGGTACTGACAAAAAGGAAGTACAGATACATGAATCTACAATCCATGAAAAATCCAACCAAACCCCTAAAATTAGCAATCTTAAAGAAGATCCAAAAATTGGTGATATTCGAAAGAAAGTCCAACAAACGGAAGAAACGATCTGGTCAATCAATGGGACTGGAGCGTATGAAAGCGTGACTTACTCAAACCTTTGCATCTTTCCTGGGATTAGTTATCCAGACAAGTTTAAAACTCCTAATTTTGAAAAATATGACAGATTAGGAGATCCTTACACTCATTTTAAAGTGTGTGTTGGAGAACTTAGATCCTATACCTACGATGAAAAACTGAGAATGCAGTTTTTTCAAAAAAGTCTAACTGAAGATGCCAGAGCATAGTATGTCAGATTGGACAATTCCTAAATCCATAGCTAGGAAGAACTAGCCCATGCTTTTCTAAACCAATACAGTTTCCAATCACAAATGGCTCCATATAGGTATCAAATTACCAAAGTCAAAAAACAGAAAACTGAGTCATTCAGAGAGTATGCCCAATCCATGACAGAAATAGAGATGGTAATGACCTTCATTGACATACAAGAAGCTCCATTTTATGAGAGGGTCCTAGCAAGTATAGGAAAACCATTCTCAGAAATGATCAAACACAAAGAAATGGTTGAGATGGGATTAAAGTCTAGAAAGATTAAAGACCTCAGTACTTTAGAAGCAGTGGTTGAGCACATTCAAGATGGAAATTATGGGAATAACCCTCGGAGGGCTCATAAAAAGAAAGAAGAGGATGTATCCTTGGTGCTGTAAGGACAAACTTAGAAAGGAAATCAAAACTTGCCAATTTAAAGGAAAACTTATTCTCCTTTTCAAGCACAATCCTCAAATCCTCCATTTCAAAAAGTTGGACAGGTCAAACGTCAAAGAGTTTTCACACCCTTAGGGGACTCATTAGAAAATATACTCAAGCTTTTGACAGCACAAAAGAAAATATTCCATCTTCTTCCTCTAGCCAATCCAAGTGGAAAGAATTTTAATATAAGCAAAAAATGCACTTATCATTCTAGAGCTCCGAGTCATGAGACCTAAGATTACTGGTCTCTCAAACACAAGATTCAGGATTTAATAGACAGAGGTGAGATTGTGGTAACAAAATCAGAACAACCAAATGTGCAAGATAACCCTCTCCCTCAATACAAGGAAGAGAATGTCAATATAATCAACAGATGAAGTGGATAAAGTTACAATTACCTCAAATATATAGGAAATTCTCCCCAAACCAGTAAGGATAGTTCTAATAAGTGGGATTATTTAGAATTCTGGTTTATGATAGACCGAGAAATGAAGTCAATCAATAATGGGTTGATCAACTGGCAGAACTGGTGATACATCAGAACCAAGTAACTCAACAGCTTCTCAATCAGGGGCATAATAGTCTCCTCTCCCTTATCACAAAGAATCAACAACATGACTAAGAGAATGAAACCTTAGAAGAAAAACTTGCAAGGAAAGGAAGATCTCAGGCTCTTCGGGGGTATGCAGACCAAAGGAAGTTTACCCTTTTAGGTCATCCAATGGAAGAAATCCTGCATATATTGATCAATGAAGGGAAGATCACAACACTGCTACCCCCAATCAATAAACGTTCCAAGACAATTGATGTTACTAAGGTTTGTCAATACCACTCCAATACTCGTTGTCATAGAACTGAAAGTTGTTGGGCACTTCATCATCTCATGCAGAATATGAATAACAACGGTGACCTATAAATGGCAAATAATGATACAATATTACTTGAGGAAGAGAAGATACTTCCTCTAAGAACACAGAGATGGAGGGAAGTTATAGCAGGCATATCCTCTGAAGGAGACTTGTCTGCAACACCTCTTGCAATCCAAGGAATAAAGCTCAAAGGAGTAAAGAACCCTTTGAAGGTTGTTGCACCAGAACCATTGGTATTGCCATCCAGACTGCAGTATTATATCATCAGCCTGAAAAAATTCCCATGGAACTATGGGGTGGTTGAGGGATCAACTTCAAATCAAAATATTGCGATATCAATGGAAAACCTGCTATATCTACCTCAACGAGTAATAAAGCCAGTCATCAAATCCAAGGGGAAAGTGCCCGAGTAGAAAGTTGAAGAATTCTCCATAAAATGGGGCATAATGATGCCAAGGTGGTGCAAAGCTTGAAATAAACACCTGAACAGATATCCATTATGGACTTGGTGTTCTCCTCTAATGATCATCGTAAGGTCTTATTGAAAGTATTGGAAGAAGCTCACATGCCAAAGACGGTAGACACTAAAAAGTTTCAACATTTGGTAGATCACATTTTCAACCACAATGTGATATCTTTTACTGATAATGACATACCACCCAAATGGACGGGCCATTGCAAGCCATTGCACATAGTAGTGATGTCTTCAGGATATGTGGTCGGAGGTGTGCTAATAGATGGAGGATCTTCCTTGAACATCTTCCCATGTGCCACATTGGAAAAAATGAAGATCAATTCCAATCGATCCGAGGCAGCCACATAGTCATAAGAGCCTTTGATGGATCTCAACAAAATGTTGTAAAAGAAATTGAACTGCCAGTGGAGATCAGTCCACATACCTTTTACACATTCTTTCAAGTGCTCAGCATCACCAAATGATATAATTTTCTGTTGGGAAGGCCATGGATCCATATGGAAGGAGTCGTTCCATCTACCCTTCATCAATAGGTCAAATACTTCATCAACAGTAATTTGGTCAATGTCAATGCTAAACCAGAATATCATGTCCATGTCCAAAGTGGTATGCCTTTAATCAGTCTTAAAGAAGGAGTTGAGCCTATCAGATTTTAATCCCTTGAGGTGAGCAACACTCAATATCAACCTATTAGGGCCCCGACTCTAAAGGCCAAAGTTTCCACCGAAGTAATATCGGCTAGTCAAGAAATGATAACCTTGGGTTTCTAGCCTGGACAAGGGTTAGGGAAAAATCAGCAAGGAATCAGAAGTCCAAATCAAATTCCTAGCCAGATAGGGAAAACAGAATTAGGCCATTCCTCTGGATCAAATCATCGGAACTCATACAAGCATCCATTGGTTCCTTCCTCTACAATTTTGCTACCTAATCTTACAGATAAAGGATTTGTAAAGCCTTTAAGGAAATTCCTATTTCCGTGGAGGGTATGCTGATTCGGAAGCCTAAACCGGCTAGTGGGAAGGAAGTCCTAATTCAAGACCCAGAAAAAGAGGAAATGAATCAGAGATTCAAACAAGAAGTGAAGAACTGGTTATCAAAGATGTACTTTCTGGTGCATATTGAGGGTATGAATTATGACATCCTAGACGATGACTGCTCAGAAGATCAAATCTTGACCCTCGCATCAATAAGGCTAAGGAAAATTAGTCAAAAGAAAATACTGACACTGATATGAATTCAGTCATGGTCATCATCAAAGAGGAGAAGGATATCAACTACCCCTTTATCATAGTTGTCCACAAGGACTTAACCCTAGGTAACTAGAGCAGCAGTCCTTGCATCTGCTAAAAAGGGCAGAAAATCCCTTTACCCTGCTATGTAGATATTATTAACTACTTACTTTTGTCATGCTTTTGCTAACGCTTTGTGTGATCAAAAAATCTCATGTATTGAGTGAAAGCATTTTGTTTTCAAGACTCCAGAATTGGATTTGTCTAGCCTTTCTAGTTGAATGCCAAATCTTCGCAATGACTACAACTTTGATGTAAAGTTAGACTTTGACTTGATAAAGATTGAGTAAGAGGATTATGAGGTGCCTGAGGAGATCAAAGAAAGGGTCGAAGATAAACCCAAACCAAACCTTGATCAAACCACCTCTTTCAATATCAGAACCTCAAAAAACCCTAAAGAAATCTAGATTGGCCTTGATCTTACCCCAAGCCAAAGGAAAGACCTGGTTGCTATACTAACCTAGTTCTAGGATATGTTATCATGGTCACATGAGGAAATGATCAGTTTGTCTATTGATATTATCATTCATCGTCTGCCTATTATAGAAGGATTCAAGTCAGTCAAACAGAAGCTCAGGGGATTGAAACCTAAGTGGAGTTTGAAAGTTAAGGAAGAAATTATTAAATAATTCAAAGCCAGCATGATCATGATATCAACCTATCCTGAGTGGCTATCTAACATGGTTCCTAAGCCTAAGATCGGAGGGAAGGTAAGAGTATATGTGAAATACTGGATTTGAATAAAGTTTGTCTCAAATAAAATTTCCCAGTACCTTTTATCCACATACTAATAGACAACACGGCTTAGTATGACATGTATTTTTCTGTTAATTGCTTCGCTGGGTACCATCAGATCATTATTGCTGAAGAGAATCGGGAGAAAATAGCCTTCATCACTCCTTGGGGAGCCTTCTATTACAAAAAATTATCTTTTGGCCTTATTAATGTCGGTGCCACCTATTAACGAGCCATGATGGCCATTTTCCATGATTTAATGCACAAAGAAAAAGAGGTCTATATGGATGAAATCATCGTCAAATCTTGGAGGGAAGATAACCATATAGACCATATCAAAAAGCTTTTCAACCGATTGCGCAAATACAACTTGAAGTTGAATCCGGCCAAGTGTGCCTTCAATGTTAAGTTAGGCAAGTTACTAGGATTTTTAGTAAGCCACAGAAGCATTAAACTGGATCCCACCAAAATTAAAACCATCACTGAGATGTCTGTGCCCTGAACAAAAAGGGAAATATGGATGTTTCTGTGGAGAATCAATTTCATCAGCAAATTAATCTCTCAACTCACAGCAATGTGTGACCTCATCTTCAAGTTGTTAAGGAAAAACTCCTCTATGAAGTGGAATGAAGGTTCCAAAAGGCCTTCCTTTCCATCAAAAAGTAATTGGTCAAAGCTCCCATCTTGGTACCTCCAAGGGACAATATTCCCATGTTTATGTACTTTTCAGTCAATGACAATGCTATGGGATGCATATTGGGGAAAAAATGATAGAGGCAAGGAAAGAGCTATCTTTTACCTCAAAAAAAATTTTAGTAGCGGCGAATAATATTATACTTTGATTGAAAAGACTTGTTGTGCATTAGCATGGGCCGCGATGAGATTACAACAATATCTCTATGGTCACACAACCCATTTCATATCCCGCATGGATTCTGTGAAGTACGTCTTCAACAAACCAATGTTGAATTGTTGACTGTCCAAATGGTAGTTGATCCTTCAATAATTCAACATCATCTACGTGACTCAAAAGTCCATCTAATTTCAAGGAAATGCGGATTAATTGGTCGAAGCACCATTAGTGAATTTCAAACCATTGGAAATGTATTTCCCTGATGATGGAGTAATGAAAATTCAACAAACCTATTGGGAAAGTATAGTTCGATCGTGGAATTATATTTTGATGGTGTTGTAAACATGGAAGCTGCTGGAGTAGGGGTAATTCTGGTATCTATTTTGGGAGAATAGTATCCCATTGCTATCAAATTGTAGTTTGTCAACACCAACACCACAGCTGAATATGAAAGTTGTATAATGGGGTTGAAACTGGCCTAATCCATGGATGTCAAATGGTTAACTGTCTTTGGGGATTCCAAGATGGTCATCAAACAAACCATTGGGGCATATCATACCAAAGAATTTCATTTGCTTCCGTACCATCGATAATTTATCAAGATGGATATGGAATTCGAAGAAATATCCTTCATCTACATCCCTCGGAATAGGAATGATTTCAAGGATGCATTAGCAACCCCGGCCTCCTTGATTAACATATCAGAAAAAGGAGGCATCCCAAATATCAAACTTGCAAGCTAGAAGGCACCAGCTTATGGAAATTATATTGGAGAAGTATCAGATGATCTGCCTCCCATCCAACACCCCTGGTATCATTCTATCAAAGAGTATCTATGAGATGGATCTACGCCCACTGGGGCAAGTCAAACTGAAAGAAAGCGGATCCATAAAATGGCCATGAAATTTTATCTAAGCGGAGACGCACTTTACAAAAGGGATGCGGGAATAGACCTTCTAAGATGCCTACAGAAAGACCAAACCCAAATACTTATGGATGAAGTCCATGGTGGAGTATGTGATCCACACATGAGCGGTCCTTTACTTGCCAAGAAAATATTAAGAACATGGCATTATTGGATTTCACTCAAAGTTAATTGTGTGATCACGTCAAGAGATGATATCAATGCCAAATTCATGGTAATGCCATTCA
Source organism: Panax ginseng (assembly GCA_020205605.1). Classification (NCBI taxonomy): domain Eukaryota; kingdom Viridiplantae; phylum Streptophyta; class Magnoliopsida; order Apiales; family Araliaceae; genus Panax; species Panax ginseng. The sequence continues at coordinate 112,633,435 of CM035128.1, read as the reverse complement.
TGCTCCTCCAAGTGAACTACATAATATGAGTTCACCATGGCCCTTTTTAATGTGGGGAATGGACATGATTGGGCCAATCGAGCCTAAAGCCTACAATGGTCATCATTTTTTCTTCACCGTGATCGACTACTTCACCAAATGTGTAGAAGCGACCTCTTTTCCTAAAGTCACCAAAGAGGTAATCATTGGTTTCATCAGAAACAATGTCATCTGTCGATATGGACAACTAGAGGTGATCGTATTGGACAATGCCAAGAATCTAAACAACCAGATGATGGAGGAATTATGCAATAAATTCCACATTAAACATCTTAACTCCATCATTTATCATCCAAATATGAATGGTGTTGTTAAAGAAGCCAATAAGAACATCAAAAAGATCATGCAAAAGATGTCCGCCAATCACAAAGGATGGCCTGACTTATTGCCTCTGACTTTTCTAGCCTACATAACGTTAATACACACTTCTACTTGGCCTACCCTCTACTCGTTTGTCTATGACATGGAGGCAGTGCTCCCCATAGAGGTAAAAATGGAGTCAATAAGATTTTTTATGGATGCTTCAATGGCAGAAGAACAGTGGTTGCAGGACCGATACCACCAATTATCTTTGATAGATGAGAGGAAGGCCACAACCAACTTTCATGGTTAATTATATCAGCAGAGGATTTGTCGATTATACAACAAGAAAGTCCAGTTACGAGAATTCAAATAAAATGACTTGGTCTTAAAGAAAGTCCTTACCAATCAAGATCAATCTGAAGGAATGTTTGCCCCAAACTGGGAAGGCCCTTTCATTGTCATGGAAGTGTTGACGGGAGAAGCCCTTAGAATGCACAAAATGGATGGCGAAGAATTTCCCTTGCTTATCAATTCTGACACCATAAAAAGGTATTACGTTTGAGATTACCTACAAGCTAACATCCTAGTTCTAGAAAAAATCATCATCATCAATCAAATTAATTAGGGTTTTTAAGCCTCACCATGAACTACGAAAGACATGATCGCCCCTCATCAATGGGAGTACGTAGGCAGCCATCTATGGTGCGGTTAAATCAAACAAAAGAAACCAAAAAAACCCAAATAAACACTTCTCAAAAACCCATCCAGCTCACCAGAGCATGAATAACAAAAGACCTGATCTCCCGTCATTAATGGGAGTACGTAGGCAACCAACTATGGTGTGGTCTAACCCTTAAAAGAAACCACAAAACCTCTTTAACACACCTTCCAGCTCAAACCACAGTGGGAACTATGTAGATCTGATCTCCCCTCATCAATGGGAGTACGTAGGCAACCATCTAGGGTGCGGTCGAACCCTTAAAGAGGAAAGCCAAACCCTTTGTTTAAACCTCAACCACATCAAAGACCAATCCCAAAAAATGGGAAACCCAAAGATCAACAACCCATTCTGAAAGATCCTGGAACATCTCAATGTCAATCCATCAAGGAAAAGTTTGGGATACATTAAGATAGCAAGTCATAAAGAAAATGACAACTATCAAGCAAGTGACAAAGTATATCTAAAAGGAAAGTGAATCAAAATATATTTCCTTTCCATATAATACTCTTTGATATATATACAATGTATCCTATGCATGACAAAAATGGCTAACCTAGTTTATGCAGGGAAATAAAAGCTAATATACAAACTCGTAGATAAAAGAGCCAGCAAGTCCAATATGGCATCCAACTCAAAAGATGGAAGTGAATCTATAAGCTCTTTCCCTAGGGTATCCATGCGAGCCAGAAGATCTACGGCCATCTACATGGTGCTACTATGCTCATCTATGAATGCACTCATATTTGCAATAATGCTAGCAGTGTGGGATCTAAGTGCAATACTATCAGCAGTGGTAGGGTCCCAGGTAGCTCGACCCTCATCCCGCTCAACAAAAGCAGCATCCCGAGTTGCTCGAGGCTCATCTCGCATAACAAAAGTGGTATCCCTGCTAGCTCGGTTGTCATCCCTCTCCATAAAAGCAACATCTCTACCAAAAAGAGCTGTCAACATCATAGCCCTAGCCTGATCCCTCTCAAATATCATTAGATGTAACCTCAGCTCCAAATACTCTACAGAAAGTAGAGTTATTACTGGGGGAATCAACCAGAGCTGCTACTAAACTAGCTAATAGCTCATCCTCGATAGGAGAATCAGGGTCCTCGATAGGCTCCTCATCATCAAACTCAATACTCAACTCTGAGTGAATAACCATAGTCGATGCAATATCTGCCTCCAGGCATATAGAATACTCTAAAGAGCGACCTGGATGACTTGTCAAAAAGAGAGCCTCGACGAGTCCAACAATCATAAAATCTTGTCAAGTCCTCTATTGACAAAAGTCGAGCTAACAGTCATTGACCCAATTCCCTGTCAAAGGGATGAATATCCTAAAATTGGTCAAATTATCCCATAACATTCAGTGGATGATATGTGGTCACCCCACGCAAACCAGCTAGGGGTAGATAGTCCATACCCACTGTATGAGTGATAAAGCTATACGGCGAGCTGAGTCCTAAATAAGGCAAGATGGTAAATGGATCCTCAATCCTTATCAGAAAAGCCAACCAGGATGCTACATATGTACATGGCTATCTCATGGGTAAAGCAATACCCATGACGTCTAAATGTGCCAATCGGTCTCAAGTGTGTCATAAATCACACATACATCTAAACGACACAACCTCTGAAAAATCCCACGGAATGGGTATGGCAAAATTTGGCCGACCTCAAGGTCTCTACAAATATCATGGGCAAGATGGTGCAACCCTCCCTGAGAGCACAAACTACCGTAATCAAGCCAATGTCCAGATGGTCCATGTACAATGACATGTACAAATAGGCCATGATGCACATCAAGAAAATATCTATGCAGGCAACATGCCATTCACCCTCAGTAATGGTGAAATCCCTGAAATGTCGTAGATAGTTGTCTAATAACCAAAATTGGTTAATCAAGAAATACATGGACACCACATGCCTTGAGGTAATCTCGTCCAAGGCAACTCTGCGCCGTAAGCTTGTCAAGGTCATAAACTGTCGGCTCATATCACCAACAGTCATCCTAGCGCAGGGTCAACCCAAAGGCAAATCGGTGTTACGCTCATACTCCTCCAATGTAAGAGTCAGCTCATGGATGTCAAATCTAAAGAGTTGTCTCTCTAGTATCCAACAAGATATCATGTCGTCTATAATCCCCAACGGTACCTGAAACGTCTGAAGGGTCATAGAGTGTCTCAATAACTGATCAATTGTCACCCGATCTGGGGATGACAAACTTCCATACCAGGATCTCAAAGAAGAGGCCACTAATATGGCTTGGGTATGCTTAATGCGGCTAACAGAGGATGAAGACATCTATAGAACCATATCATAAAACCATCTAAGGGTCAATGCTAAACTAACCTCTGGGAATGCATATCCATAACATAATGCATGCATGATAAATAATAAATGATAAATGACAAAAAGATGTAGGGAATAGAAAGCATTATACATACTTTCCTAAATACATCATCATCTTTGTATACAACTGCAAATAAAAAGTACAGGGAAATGGGGCACAACTGCCCAATATCTAACAGATACCTATCAAAAGATATAACAAGAAATGGGGCAGAACCGTCCAATATCTAAAATAGGCCTATCAAAAGAAATAATGAGAAATCCCTAAGAAGAAATCAATGATGTCAACATCATCCACTCGATCCATCTAATGTAATTCCATCTGAGTCACCGAATCTCTGCCAGAAGGGATGTCAGGATGATACAAAGGAGGATCTACACCAGTACAGCTATCAGAATATGGGTCATCGAAAGGATCAGTGCCAAAGCTAGATGGATCAAAAGAATCTACCTCTGATGGATCTCTACCCAAATGGCAGATGAAAAAAATGTGCCCGGTCTAACCTCTGGGTCAAACTATCAATATACGCCGAATGAGTGGTCTCTCAGACGTAAGCAATCGAGTTGTCATCATAACAGACCCAGGGACCATATCCCCCATAAACTATATAGCGCGGGCCTAAGCTCCAATGGTGCGAGGGAACCACCAGCGGTAAAAATCTTCCTGAGTAAAGGGGACCTCTAACAAAGTAAGGTCATCTAAACCCATCAGGGGAATCTCAGTAATCGGATGAGATAAAGGCCAATGTCACCTGACAGGAGGAAAGAACAAAATGCGTATCTCCCATGTGGTGCTCCTGATAGCTGGTTCTCCTAAATAGAGCTCCCAGCCTCCGTCAGTCAGGAGAGGAATTCGACGAGTGCATAATACATACTCAACACCAGTCAGGAAGCCACCCTTAAAGCCTACTATTAAATGTTCCTCGGAATAGAGAACTCATATGATGACATCAGCTGTTAACAACTCCAATTGTAAATGGTAATAGGTAAAGCCCTCGGTTACAGGAACCTCTGTAAGAGTGGAGTAATTCCATTGTTGTCCCCATGAATAGGTCTCCAGACCTAATGTGGTAATGGGATGAAGACAGTGGATCCTCTCATAGGCCCAGAACTAAAAATGCAAAGATCAAATATCTTCAATCAGGAAAACTGACAACCCAAGAGAGGGGAAATAAAAAAAATTAAGAGAAAATACTTACCAGAAAAAATGGATAAAAGACTAGCCAAGCCTCTATCACGCCCACTGAGCGTAGGCGCATCGCTCTAAAGAAGTAGGTAAAGGTGTATGAGCCACAATAAAAGTCTTTAATATGGTCCACCTCACGAGTGGCGCTGACTAAATAAAAAGAATCCGTCGAGGAATTGTCCGCTAGGAAACAACCCCTGATGATGATCAGGAACAATCGAAGAAGAATACGATCTCTAACCCTCGGATTATCGGGAAAAGGTTTATTTAGAGCCCCACTCATGGCATCTACACTCAAGGGCCCAAAGAGAACAGTGTGACCCTTGAGGGACATGGCCGAAACTCCCAAAAGGGATTGAACCGTAGTCGGGGAAATATCAGCCACCAAAGGAACTGGCGCCCCTATAAAGTCTAACCCAGTGATGAACCGCTAATCCATCGGTGTCATCATCACCTCGCAATCTAGAAAATGGAGAGACTGAGTTTAGTAGAACCAGCGCTAAGACAAAGCTCTCAAATAACCCCAAGGGCAGCGACAGGGGGGGTGTGATAGAAAAGAAAGCGTCAAAGCCCCATATATGCACGATCTCCCGATACTCTAAATGGAGAGTCTGATACAAAGAGTGAATGCTAAACCAGTTCTCCCTAGATAGAGTAAAGTCGGGAACCTGCATTAAATTGTAAATCAAGATCAAAACCCTTACCCCAAAAGTGGGGAAAAAAGATGGAAACGACTATTACATCGTTCGCATGAAGATAGATCGAGGGATGACAACTCAAATCATTGAGAAGATCTAGAATCATCATGCCAATAGCTGGAAGCTCCCGACGGGAAATGGAAGAAGAAGGAGCAGGATCAACAATAGGAACATCCTCCTTATCATCCACGTCATCTGGTCTCTCAACCCGGATAAGGCGAATAACTGACTCAGTTAATCAGCGAGGTTGTCAGGCTGGACGAGGCTGAGGAACATCAAAAGCTCTCCTCCTTACACCTGCAGAGGTCCTATGAGAGCTACTCTACTGGTCTAGATCCTTAATCTGGACAAAGTCTCCAAATCACCTCAGAAAGGGTGAGGTATGTTCTAAAATTGAAGCTCATTAAATTCAAATCATTGCTTCATGCGCAATCTAAGTCCTAATACATGCATTGTGTTAACATACATCTATAGTAGAGTTAAAAATTGTATGTTCATTAAATGCTCAGACTCGTGAAATTTTTTTGCTAGAGTCTCCTTTGTAAAATGGATTGTCCACATGGACATATGCATGACTAGGTGGCCATTAAGTAGCACACTAACCCAAAATCATGAACATCTCATATGCATGGAAAAAACATCAAAATTAAATCTATAGTGGTAGCCAAAATGCCAAGTGTGCTTTATTTGAAAACCTGTGCTCATTTGTCCACAAATAGGATGAATAAAATAGCAAAAAAGGGTGCCAAATGACTACCCCAAAAGTTAATTTTTTTTAACATCAATACGTTCAACACAGTAAAATATTAACATTTACTAGGTTGAATAATTTTTATCTAATCATATGTGTACGTATATTCACTACTTTGTGTTTAGAAGCATTCTATATGAAATCTAACGTTCTAACGATCAAAAATTGAAAAGCAAACATGTAAACGTTACTAGAGTAGTGCAGAACGTTTATATAGTGATGGATTTAGCAAAAAGTAACCCGAACTAGGTAAATTTGAAGAAGAAAGTTTGAATTTTCTATGTAGATAGACTTAAAAATGACTTGTAAAAGAGAAAAGAGGGAGCACATATACTCGATGGGAGCCACGGGTCTACGTACTGCTACCCAGGGTAGTACCCACCACCTCCGACTTGATCTAATTTGAGTTACAACAGAGTTCCCGGAAGCTGAAAAGTTAAATAAGGGAAAAAGGTGTTACGCGATTGAGTGGAAAAAGCCTGATATTTGGAATTCAAAGACCAAACTTCTGATCTACATGTGAGTCACTGGTAATTGCCCGGAGGTGAGGTTCAGAAAGATGATGATAGAGGATATTGAAAGTTTCCATTGTCTAAACATCACGAAGGTCCGGTGCCAAGAACTATGGGTTTTGATTGCAATCAAAACATCCGAATTTGCCAGGGGTATAATTCGTCAGAAATATATCCCTAGTAGAGATATCAGGTATCCTTGACACTTCAAATTGTTGGAAACAACTCCAGCGTAGCATTGGGAATGGTTCGGTGATCCAAGCCATTAAGGGCTACTTCAACGAATGTCAGAAGGATTGACAGTGTAAACCATTGGCAACAACTCTAGCGCAGGATCGGGAATGGTCCAGTGATGTAAGCCATTAAAAGTTACTTCAATGAAGATTAGAGTATCTGATATTGTAAACCATTGGCGACAAATCCAACGTAGCATTAGGAAATATATGATGATGAAAACCATGGAAAAACATCTTGTCGACGTCGGGATTTTATTTGTCCCTTTTTGTTACTTGTTCTTTGGTGTTCTCATGTTAGTGTGAGATTTGTTTGAAAAAACAAGTGAAAAAGGTCCAACATGTGTAATGTCGATGATTTGACTTTAAGAGTCGTCAGTTGGTGTTTTTAACTGGTTACACCAACGCAACCGAAAAGGTTTGCACATTGACCAAGTGATTTAAAACTGCTAAATGGGTCTGTGAAACTGAGATTCATTATGGGTTCGGGGGCTTGATTATGCAGAGGGAAGGTATTAGGCATCCCGCGACATCCGTGTTGCCACGGTGACCGCCACTTCTCAAAGAAACTGTTATATAAATTTGTGTGTGTGTGGATCAATGTGCAATTATTGGAAAGTAGTGCAAGGCCTCGTTTGCACCTATATACACAAGGTTTGAATTTATAGAAAAATTTAGTTTTAACCAAGATATAGCAATGAAGTTTTGTAAAATAGGTTTTTCAAACCCTGTGCTCAATAGTAATTGAGGCCTTTGATACTTCCATTTTATTATTACATGTTCGGCTTGTTTGATTTATTTTCGAGATGAGAAGCATCTACGAGAAAATAATATACAGCAGTGCCAAACTCCTCATGGGCATGACAACCATCCAAGGAAATTCGGACACTATAAATAATGTACAAGCTGCTTACAGCTGAAAAAAGTCTATCACGGGAACCGAATCTAGATTCAGTAGACTGAATCTGTGTTAACATGATTCCTAGGCTCACATGATACTGAAGTTTGTATGGAAAATAGTAAGCAGTTATATATATATATATAAAAGCGGTAAATATATATATGCGTGATCGGCCACCACGAAGCAACTCCATGGGGGATCAGAAATGTAAATAAAGCAGTAAATGCTATCAACCGCCACGAAGTAAACTCGAGGCAGGACTTGAATGTAAATAAAGTTGTAAAAGCTATCAACTGCCACAAAGTGAACTATAGGCAGGACGAAATGTAAAGAAAACTGTAAAAGGCCATGAAGTAAACTCCAGGCCTGACAGAAATGTAAATATATATATATATATAAGCAGTAAATGCACCAGATATAAAATCCAGACTCATCAGATATGTCTGACAACAATTATATATATAAGTATATATATATATATATATAAGCAATTAAATGCACCGGATATAAAATCCAAGCTCATCAGACAGAGTCTGACAACAGTTCATATATATAAGTATATATATATATATATATATATATAAAAGCAGATAAACGCTCCAAACCGAAGTATAGGTTCAATCGAGACATAAGTCGATAATGTTAGTCCATATAAAAATATATATATATATATAAGTATATTTATATACAGACAAAAATGAAAACCACGGACCGAAGTCTGGGCATACGCACACAACACGACTCTCAATGTGTAGAATAGTGTGTGCAAATATGAAGAGAAAGGCTTTATAGAGTGTAAGAAGGCTTATAGTGGGCTACCAATGCAGACTTCTATGACTCTATATGGTTGAACACTCAGCTCCCGCTGGTAAATTTATAACTGTATGTGGGCTAAGAGGTGTTTAAAAAGAGTAAGCACTCAATATAGGGTGTGTATAAAGCCAATTGGACAGGGCTTCGTTGCCTTCTTTTTTCAAATGGTTGACCCTGAGCTCTATATTTATAGACTGCTAGATGCAGGTGTACTTGCGGCTGCCGCAGATGCACCTACGGCCGCCCAAGCTGCCTTGGGTTCCGCAGGTCCTGTCGTCTCGAAGTACATGCACTCGTTCACTGTAATGTCCGCTCGAACTTATAGAACTTCAATCCGAGCATCCAAACGAGGTATATGTGACCTTCTTCGAACTGCTTGTGTCGAGAGTTACGCAATGACATGGAATAGAGGTTGTACGAAGCCAGGAAGAGGGGACCATGCCCATGGTCTTCAAGCTTCAAATTCTATTCGGTGTGCTGCCACACGTAATAGTCACTCGTGTGACGCCCCCTAATCCAGGTATCTTCCAACCCGACAGATGGTGCTACACGGTACTACCATTCACACATACATTCAATTGAAAAGTCACAAAAGAACGAATATGTCTTCTATATATTAGAAATAATATTACATTCCCCCAGGTTCTTTATAACCCATACATTTGTTCTTGTCATAATATCAAATATATTACAATCGTTCACCTAAACTATTACATCAGAACTCTAAGGGTTTGTCTTCGCCTTGCCTTTATCCTTGCCGGAGCCTTCGGTCCGTTCGATCTTAGGTGTATTCATATGGTTCAAGCAAGAGTGAGCATGACTAGCTCAACAAGTACTACAATTCTATAAACAACATGTTTGAAACATAGAGCTCATATATCTTCAGTAACTGAACAATAGTTACGAAGTACTATCGATAATTCAAAATAGCACTTCTTTTCATTCAAAACGTTTTTCAACAACAATATTCCGTAGAATATCAACTAAGGCTAAAGACTATGAGCAGTTCATAATTTATTTTGAAAAGGACAACCCGACACTAAGTTCGTAAGTCCGGCATAGCTTACGAGCACTTCTGGGTGATCAACCCATAGTACTCTATGTTGATCAACACTATATTCATTAAACGTGTATACGTTTAAGTTGTGGCAACCTCACGTGCCTGTCGTTAAATGACAAAAACATTTTAGCATACTTGTTCTTCGATTGAAAACCATACCAATATAACTCGATAAACATTAATCATGCTTGACAAAATCATAATATAAGTCTAGCCAAAAGAATTGGCTTTAGACTTCATCGTTAAAAACTTCATACGAAAGAATACATGAATTACACAGCTTGTCCAGACTGAACTTGGAACAAGGGTTAGAATACTTGCCTTCAGTGTCTGTTTATTGATTATCACACATACACTTTAGGTCTCTAAGTTTCTACAATACATAATCATATAACGTACCACATTAGGTCATATATAATAAAGTATGTATACTATTATACCTTACCCTTCATCTCAATCTAAATCCTGACTTAGATCTGTTATTATGGGTTTCTGGCTTTTCATTACATCATTCTCATTTCGTTCAAATTCAAGTGATTAATAACTCTTAATCATCATACATTAGTGTCTAACAATGCCTTAACAATGTTATGATTATACCTTGGTTCATTACAAATGAGTTCTCTTTCATTTTATATCTGTAATTATTCTTGTCTGCCAAAACTCTAGGACTTGCGCTGCAGCGCCGGTCATAGACCTTCAACTTCATGACATTGGCCACGAGTTAGCGATACTGACATCCGGACTCAGGCTGCGCGCCACACTTAACTCATCATCTCGCATTTGCACCTGATTTAGCGAAGTGTTCGGACATCTGTGTCTTGCTTATTCTTTGTGCCACCCATTTGGCCTTGGGTTGGCGCCGCGACGCCAACTCTGTGCCTCAGACAGTTTGCAAAATTTGAAAATTTTTTAAAACTCCTGGACTCATAACTTCTTCATTATAAGTCCGAATTGGCTCGTTCAAAAGCCTACGGTTCACAAATTACATACTTTATGCGTTCATGCAAAAATTTTATCTATTTGACTTCGATTGCTAGAATTTCACCTATTAGTTCATTTTTAACAAAAACGATAAACGTTCGTGAACGTTCAACGCTCGTTTCTTCGTTCTAAGTCGAAATTCAGTCATTTTCGAGTCCGTAACTCTATAATGCCAAATATGACTTATCTCCATCAAAAAGCAACGTTTCTGACTTCCAACACAAAATACGACTTCCTTTCCGAGAATTCACGAATTCGATGATTAACGTCCAAATCGTGTGAATTCCGGCAAAACTTCATTCCTGATGATTCTAAATGTATTTTAATCAACATATGAACATCACAAGTTACTTATTACACCAACTTATAAACAACGTAGGTTTTGACTTATTCTCATAAGTTAATGACTTATTTAACTTATGAACTACAAATTCTCATGCTTATGACTTACTATGAATATAAGTCCATCAATCAATGTTCTCATACTATATTCAACATACTAACATCATATAACAAATATATGACAAGTTCATCATGATTCTATCAACTTATTAGAGTTCAAGTTGCTTATTCGACTTATTCGGCTTAAGTTCATTCATCAATAACTTATTAAATGTTCTTAACAACAATCCCCCTTCTGTGACAACCCGAAAATCCGGATTGTCCAGAAATCAAGATTTAAAGAATTAGTTATTAATAAAATAATTTTTTATTAATAATATTCTGTGTTATGTGTTTATTAATCGTTCTATAACCTAGAATGATTTTTAATCAGGAGGATTCTGGCTACGAGCTGGATTGAACGAGTAAGAATTTTCAAGACGAAAATGACATTTTTCCGGGAACAAAAATATTTTCGGGGAAAAAGACGAAATAGGCACTATTCACCCGATGAAACCCTGAGGGTTAGGGTTTGAATAACCTAAGCCTTTTCCGAGAGTTCGGTATGTCAAAATGACATTCCGTCGAAAGATTTGACGATAATATATCGTGAAAAGTTAAGTAAGCCAATAAAAGTTTTTCTCGAAAAACGTGCAGAAATCAGATAAAATAAAAACGACGAAAAGTACTACTGTGTACTTTTCACTCGTTTAGCTATGTTAGGGGAAAACGTGAAGGAAAATGCTTAATGCCAAAAAGTGTTTTTCAGTTTTTCGGAAATCCGAAGAATATATAATAATCAATCGGTAAAGGAAAGATGAAATATCCAAAAATATTTGGATTCCGAGAAATCACAGTTTTTAGACTATAAAGTGCTTATTCTTATGAGCTAAGTAAAAGATAAGTTACTTAATGAGTAAGTAAACTTAAAGGCTAAGAAAACTTAAGGGTTAAGTAAACTTAAGTGTTAAGTAAACTTAAGGGTTAAGCAAACTTAAAGGCTAAGCAAACTTAAGTATTAAGTAAACTTAAGTGTTAAGTAAACTTAAGGAGTAAGTTAATTTAGTCCTTAGTAATGAATAGTAAGGAGGTTAAGGGTATGAAATGACCAAAATGCCCCTAACCTTGATTTTTTCTATAAATAGTAAGCTTAAGCTCATTTATTTGGATTATTGAAAATCCCACACTTTGAGAGAGAGAGAGAGAGATTTCGGATGGGAGGAAGAAGGAAAAAGAAAGCGGAAAAGCTTTCTCGTGAGCACGCTTTGTCCAACGGAATGAAATTAAAGAAGAAAGGTAATCCGAAAACCTAACTTCTAGATAATTTTTCTCTAAGTTTTTATGTTAAAAACATAACTTAATGAGAATAAGAAGTAACGATGTTAAGAATGATTTCATATGGTTGAAATTGTAAGAAAAAGAAGAAATAAGAAATTAGAAATTTAGTTTATAAATTTCTTAAGGAAGTATAATATTCGTAAGGATTTTGAGCGATCCGAATTAATCTTATGAATGAGTAGGTTAAATAAGTAAGGAATTGTGTTCTATAACATCAAATTCCAAGAAAAAGTGAAATCATAATCTAAAATATCGATTAAAAATGAAGAACGAACGAAGAACACGAAGAACACGCGAAGAACGCGAAGAACGCGAAGAACGCGAAGAACGTTGTTGATGGAAAAATTTAAAACCATCGTAGTATAATTGTTTTTGATGGACAAGTTTAAAACCATCGTGTATAAGTTAGTTTCTTATTGCTTGGTTAGGAACGTTAGAAACGTTCATGAAGAACGTATTAAAATAGAGCTATAACGAAGTTATGCAAAAATTTCGTAAAAGACGAACGAGAATTAGAAAGTTAGTAAATGAACCCGAGCATGTAGGGTTTCATAAGAATATAAGAGAATGATGAAAACGTGAGTCGTTGACTTAAGAACGAATGAGTTTCGAGTTTGGATGACCGAATTACGGACGAATGAACAAAGAACGTTAAAAACGTTAAAATGAATGAAGGGTGAAGATTAAGCTAATTGAATGGCATGTTAATGGATTCAGAACAAAGTTCTGTCTGGGGGTAATCGAAGTACGTTAGATAACGAAGAAAATTTCTTTGGAACGATCTTGTTTCAAGTTATAACGAAGAAGTTATGAGATTTCAAAGTACGCGTCTCAAAACGACCAAAGACTTAGAAAAATTTTTGGGAAGAAGGTCTTGGCGCCATGGCGCGGTGCATCATGCCTGATTGGTGGTCTTTGCTTTGCTAACTAGCCAGGTAGGAGGGAGTCACGTACTATTAACTTTTGTAGTCTTAGTGTAGAGAGGGCGAGTTGATCGAATTGCCTTTGAAGTTGACAAATGGCCAAAGCCATGTGCGAGTGCGAAAAAAGCCGATGTGAGATTTTAACTGCTCAATTTTTGGGGGATGTGCAAGAAAGAAATATGAATATAATGTTCAACTAATGTAACACTTAATAAAGACTATTAAACCTTTGATGAAGGTCGAATGAAAAGATTAAACGAGATTAAAAGAATGTAATTATGAGTTACGGAACCGATAGCCGGGGACCGTAGTCGTAATGAATCGAACATGGGGGATTGCTATGATGGTGATTCCTTAGACGTTGATGGACGATAGTAATGTATAACATTTCAATGTTATGACATGGTAATGAGAGATTAAGAGACAAGCAACGTGAACGTTGAATACGTAAAACGATTCGTAAATCGTATTTGCGTTGAGAGAACGTTCTAAGTATACATTGGTTGTATGGCGTAAGCGTTAAGTATGAAGGTAGTAAGTAAGATATGAATTATCAAGAAAGCCATAGCGAACGGTAATAAGATTAATGAAAGTCGAACGTGAGTCGGATGAGAGTATTAGAATGAAAGGTAAGCGTTTAACACTTTAACCGACGTGAAGGTTGAGTAAACGGGTAAAACCTACACTCCGTGTATGGTTGACCGTAGGATAATGAAAACCAATGATTAAACCTATGAAAGGTAAAGAAGCTTAATTAAAGGCAAGTACGTATAACGTAAAGAAACTGAGTTAATGGTTATAACTTGGATGACGTTCCAAGTCAAATGAACCGGACATTGTAAGATAAGAATGTGAATCATCAAAGATGATGAACATTTTGAGTAAGACATCTCCGTATGTCATGAAACCGTAACCGGTAATGAAGGTTATCGCATAAACATATGTTGCAGAACGTGAACCCTAAGAAGTAAAGTAAAGTAAACCAATGCATAAGTCAAGTATATGACTAATTGGTGTACGTGTTATTTCCTTATGTGTTATAGGGAATGGAATGAGCAGTTTAGCGTAAGCTATTGCTGTACGTAAGGCACGTTTCCTAACTTCATTCATATTTTAAATGAATGCTAGTTTCTTAAACTTCTCAGATGTTGAACTTGAGAAGTTCTGTCTATGTGCAAATGTGTGATATTTGTACAAGGTGGTAGAATGTATGAGGCCTTGTGCCACAATGTGAACACTTAGGTGTTTTTGTGAGATGAACTATTCTATGATTTAACTGTTCAATAAAAGAATGTTCTGTTTATACATGAACCATTATTGTTAAGTCTATGCTATTGATTCTAACCAGACAGAATGTGTATGAAAGAAAGTAGAGAATGAAAGTATTTCAAATTGAATGTAACTAATGTTTTAAAATGATAGGAATCGAGATTATTCCTATTATTCAAGCTGCTTCATAACCTTAGTTCGGTTATCAAAGTTTCAAAGGAATGTTAAACTCTTAAAGTTGTTTGTTCAACTGTTAAGACTTGCTGGGCAATTGAATGCTCACACTTGCTTTAAATGAAAAACATTTTTAGCGAACGATGTTAGAAGAACTTAAGGATCCCGTCTAGATCAATCTGACGGTATCCAGATGAAGTGCCATTCAGAATGTGAATGAGCGAGAAGATCAAGTGAAGACTTGTAATGTAGAAAAATGAGAATTAAACTATATAATAATTTAATGAACGATTATGTATCCTTGGTGGCGGATAAAAGTCACTCGTGCAAGATGTAAAGAATAATGTAATTATCATTATTTGTAATGAGAAAAACTATAAGGTTTTAGAACACAGGATTTGAGAGTGTATGTTATTATTTTGGTATATATAATGATGTATGTTGGATGAATGATGTACTAGTGACGCACGGAATCCGGGTGTGAAGATAGACCAGATTTTGGGGCGCTACAAGTTGGTATCAGAGCTGATAGGTTATAAATCTTAGGTATGAGTACCTAAGACTATAATCATAAAGAGAATGATAAGAAGATCACCACGTGATCATAGTAAATCATAGTAACAGATGATCTATTAAACGATGGATGATTTATAGCTAATGCTATGAATGAATGGTACTACGAAGTAGTACGGGAAGAAGAACTCAAATTGAGTTGTAAAGGATAGTATACGAATTAAAGAAAATTCGTATTAAGTAAAGAGAAAGTTAGAAGTTCTAAGATTTCGATTGAGGACTCATGTGATAGTTGAGTAGTACAAACCTTGGAATGAGAGGGGGTTTGTGATTACTTAGTTATTACAGTGATAATCATTGGAATAGTATGTCGTACTATCAATGTGTATATGACGAGAAGGTGAATCTGTTCTCATGTATATAATTGATAGGTAGAGAATGATAAGATAGGTGCGGGTTCTTGAAACTCATACTTATGAAAAGTTTGTGACTCATAGTTATATGTTATGTTTCTGAGCCCTAAGCATATGGATAGTCCTTGATTTGTTCTTGGATTACATATTGCGAAGATAAGTTCTTAAACACATATGGTTGTGGAAAGTTCCTAAACACATAAAGTGTGGTAAGTGGATGAACTATACTAAGGTATAGGAATGTGTAGACTGAAAATGAGTTATTTTTGGTAGACTTAGCATTGAAGGTGCTAGAGAAGATTAAGTATTGTCATAAGTACGACAATGAAGGAAGATGGAGTATAAGATATTCCAAGTCATCTAGCTATGCTAGATTTCAAAATTTCTTGAAATCGTGCTGATGTGCGCGTTGTGAAAATGAATGAATTGGTTCAATTTTTGAAACCAATGGATTTTAAAAGAACTATTCTTGATATGTCTATGCTAGTTGATTCTTTAGATGAAATTGATTTGAAATATCAAAATGAATTTTATATCATCAGTGCATTTGATGCAAGGATAGTAAAAGGATGGAGTTATTAATGCAATTAAACCTGGTATAGAATTTGATCAGAGGATCAACAACCTGCTATGGTATAATGCATAATGATGAAGTCATAAACTGATGAAGTCCTCAACGTACTATGAAGAGTGCGGTATCATGACGTCATGAAATGTTTTGATGTATTGCAAAAGAATTTAAAGAAGTAGTCGATGTCAATTGAGTTGGCTAGACGAATGTTTCAAGTTGATGTCCAATTTATTGGTATGGTCTAAGCTATTTGATTTGGCTAAGACGAATGGAATGTTATGATTAAAAGAAAATTGAGCTTTCTTTGAAAAGTTATGCCAAACCAAATTGTTTTGGTGTGGAATCTGATGAGTAAGTCTGAGGTGAACATACCCTGAAATGGGGTTATACGATAGGCTGATCACCTACGTATGGAAGAGGTAGTTTACCTTCTTTGTGATTGTAAACTTACCGTGTAAGAAAGGTTTACGGCGAAAGGCTGTTTAACCTAGTAAGAGTTCATGGTCAATTTGACCCCTCAGCAAAAGAATGAAATGTTTTAAAGGAATCTTTATATTCCTCGTTATTCCTTTCACTTCATGATTCTTAATAAGTTATGAAGGGTAGGGAATGTTTGAAAGATAAGAACTTCTTTGAAGAGAAGTTGAGAAGAAAGGTAAGCTAAAATTTCGAGGATGAAATTCTGTGAAGAAGAGGTGAATGTGATGACCCGGGAATGGATGTGGTTTAAAGAAATTCCGAGGACGGAATTTTTATAAGGGGGAAAGGATTTGACAACCCGGAAATCCGGATTGTCCAGAAATCAAGATTTAAAGAATTAGTTATTAATAAAATAATTTTTTATTAATACTATTCTGTGTTATGTGTTTATTAATCGTTCTATAACCTAGAATGATTATTAATCGGGAGGATTCTGGCTACGAGCTGGATTGAACGAGTAAGAATTTCAAGACGAAAATGACATTTTTCCGGGAACAAAAATATTTCTGGGGAAAAAGACGAAATAGGCACTATTCACCCGAAGAAACCCTAAGGGTTAGGGTTTGAATAACCTAAGCCTTTTCGAGAGTTCGGTATATCGAAATGACATTCCGTCGAAAGATTTGACGATAATATCTCCTTGAACCTATCCCACGTCAGATTCGCTATCCCGGCCCTAGCCTAATTGGCTTCCCACCAAAAGTTGGCCTCTCCCTTCATCATATAGGTTGCAAAGGCAACCTTTTGGGCCTCATCGACATTTGCTATCACAAATGCCTTCTCTATTTCCTTAACCCACAATTGGGTTTCAATAGGTTCCGTAGTTCCTTTGAACTCTGGTGGACCCATGCTCTTAAAATCCTTAAAGGTAGTAGCTCGTGCTACTCCTAGATTTACGTGAATATTAGCCATTGTTCTATTAAAGGCAGCTGTTAATAGATTAACAAAATCCTGCATCGGGTTAACCGGACCTCCCTCCGGTTGATTCACATTAGCACCTTGATTACGTTGCACTCTTCTCAGTGGCATTTTACTGATACAATAAACACATTTCGTTATTATTCCTTTCTTTATTAGTTATCATTAATATTAAACAATAACTCCAACATCCATAACTTATTACTTTCCATAAAAAGGACTTATATTCATTCTTCGTAGTATAATACTACATCGGTTACATACACAGCCTTAGCTGATTACATTACTTTCCCGCTATCGCTTTCCAAAAATTGGGATTTACAAAAGACTACCCTTTACTATACAAAAAGGGCTTTACGTCACTACTAATTACAAAATATTTACATAATACTCTAGTTAACACTAATCTACATCTACCTTAAGGCATTATCGAAATCTTCCTTGGTAAGACCGAATGATAATATCACTACCGATAGTATGTCGTGGTATCCGCCTACCTCTATAGTATAACCAACCACCGTCATTGGAAATGCAATGAGAACTCCTATGAATATAGGACATTCTCCCTATCTTCTGCATCTTGGTCTTTAGCTCCTCCTTAAGCTCAAAGACCTCATGCTTTAACTCGTGGACTTTGTCCTTAGCCAAAATTCGTTCATCATGCTCCTGCAACCACATGGACTCGACATCAGTCTTGTCATCTATAACCATTTGGAGCTTTGCTTTCAGCTCCTTGACTTCCTAACAATAATAGATATTTCTATCCAACAATGACATAAACAGAGACATCATTGACCCCCCAGGAGCTATCTCCGCTGCTATAGCCATTAGATTAAAGGACACTGTCTCTACTTCTTCTTCTATCATCCCATCAAATACTGACATGTAGTCAGCTTCATCCGAGTCTCTAGACCCAATAATCACTACATCTGGCTCTGCTACTATAGGGTTCGGTATAACCTCTACTTAGTTCACCGACTCTTCACTAATGGCCTGACCATCTACAAGCATTTCGTTTACTCCTGACATCTACACAAAACAATTAAGTTGATTAGTACACGTCAGTAGAATAATAAAAACACATAACATAATCATAATGCATTTTTATAAGGTTATTTTCTTCTTGTACTTCTTTGACTTCTCTTAAGGTTATGACTTATGGTTTTTAATCCCCCCTTAAGTTTTATAACCTAATGCTTTGATACCAACCTGTGACGCCCCCAAATCCGGGTATCTTCCAACCCGACAGATGGTGCTACACGGTACTACCATTCACAGATACATTCAATTGAAAAGTCTCAAAAGAACGAATATGTCTTCTATATATTAGAAATAATATTACATTCCCCCAGGTTATTTATATCCCATACATTTGTTCTTGTCATAATATCAAATATATTACAATCGTTCACCTATACTATTACATCAGAACTCTAAGGGTCTGTCTTTGCCTTGCCTTTATCCTTGCCGGAGCCTTCGGTCCGTTCGATCTTAGTTGTGTTCATATGGTTCAAGCAAGAGTGATCATGACTAGCTCAGCAAGTACTACAATTCTATAAACAACATGCTTGAAACATAGAGCTCATATATCTTCAGTAACTGAACAATAGTTACGAAGTACTATCGATAATTCAAAATAGCACTTCTTTTCATTCAAAACGTTTTTCAACAACAATATTCAGTAGAATATAAACTAATGCTCAAGACTATGAGTATTTCACAATTTCTTTTGAAAAGGACAACCCGACACTAAGTCCGTAAGTCCAGCATAGCTTACGAGCACTTCTGGGTGATCAACCCATAGTATTCTATGTTGATCAACACTACATTCATTAAACGTGTATACTTTAAGTTTTACCAACCTCACGTGCCTGTCGTTAAACGACAAAAACATTTTAGCATACTTGGTCTTCGATTGAAAACAATACCAATATAACTCGGTAAACATTAATCATGCTTAACAAAATCATAATATAAGTCTAGCCGAAAGAATTGGCTTTAAACTTCATTGTTAAAAACTTCATGCGAAAGAATACATGAATTACACAGCTTGTCCAGACTTAACTGGAACAAGGGTTAGAATACTTGCCTTCAGCGTCTGTTTATTGATTATCACACGTACACTTTAGGTCTCTAAGTTTCTACAATACATGATCATATAACGTACCACATTAGGTCATATATAATCAAGTATGTATACTATTATACCTTACCCTTCATCTCAATCTCAATCCTGACTTAGATATGTTATTATGGGTTTCTGGCTTTTCCTTACATCATTCTCATTTCGTTCAAATTTAAGTGATTAATAACTATTAATTATCATACATTAGTGTCTAACAATGCCTTAACAATATTATGATTATACCTTGGTTTATTACAAATGAGTTCTCTTTCATTCTATATTTGTAATTATTCTTGCCTGCCAAAACTCTAGGACTAGTATGACTGCGGCCATTATAGACCTTCAACTCGCTTCTGCTGGCCTTGGATTAGTAGTACACGACATCCGGATCAAGCGCTATGGTGCCACACTTAACTCATCATCTCGTGCTGTGGCGCGAGTTAGCAGTGTGCTCACACTGTGTCATCGCTGCTGCACCACCCATTTGGCCTTGGGTTAGCGCCGCGGCGCCAACTCTGTGCCTTAGACAGTTTGCAAAATTTAAAAAATTTACGAAACTCCCGGACTCATAACTTCTTTGTTATAAGTCCGAATTGGCTCATTCAAAAGCCTACGGTTCACAAATTACATACTCTATGTGTTCATGCAAGAATTTTATCTATTTGACTTTGTTTTCTAAAATTTCACCTATTAGTTCATTTTTAACAAAAACGATAAACATTCGTGAACGTTCAACGTTCATTTCGTCGTTCTAAGTCGGAATTCGGTCATTTTTGAGTCCGCAAATCTATAATGCCAAATATGACTTGTCTCCATCGAAAACCAACGTTTCCAACTTCCAACACAAAATACGACTTCCATTCCGAGAATTTCACGAATTCGACGATTATCGTCCAATCGTGTGAATTCTGGCAAAACTTCATTCCTAATGATTCTAAATGGATTTTAATCAACATATGAACATCACAAGTTACTTATTACACCAACTTATAGACAAAGTAGGTTTTGACTTATTCTCATAAATGAATGACTTATTTTACTTATGCACTACAAATTCTCATGCTTATGACTTACTATGAACATAAGTCCATCAATCAATGTTCTCATACTATATTCAACATACTAACATCATATGACAAACATATGACAAGTTCTTCATGATTCTATCAACTTATTAGAGTTTAAGTTGCTTATTCGACTTATTCGGCTTAAGTTCATTTATCAATAACTTATTAAATGTTCTTAACAACAATCCCCCTTCTCTATCAATCCTATCATAGAAGAGTTATAGATAATAGGTATGAGTCTTACCCTTGAAGACTACTACTTCACTTCACTTTGGAAAATCTAGCAAAGGTTGAAGTGGCTTATATGTGCTTATGTGGCTTATTCTCTCTACCAAATAAGTTGTTTATCTTGAGAGGAGTTGAGAGAAATTTTATCAAACAACAAATGAAGTGAGGCTTCTATATTTATAGGCAATCCTAAGTTAGGGCATAATGGACATTTAGGCCATCGCACCTCCTTAGTTAACCTTCTCAACTTCCACCTCCTTACTATTCATAACCTAGCAACCAAGTAAACTTGCTAGCCACTTTCCTTTCTTGCTCATCACAACACTTGATCACCACTTAAAATGTTTGCTCATCAAGTCTACCCACATTACATGGTTTGCTCCATGGATCATGTCCAATTCATTGGGCTTGCTAATTAATCTAGCTAATTCCTTATTGGGCTTTCATTACAAAAGTTTGGACTTATGATTTATCAAACACTTGGGCTTGAGTATCACTTTCTATTGGAATTCTCCCATTAAGCTAATAATCCTACAAGTCCCTTACCTTTCACTAATAACTTAACATATATACACCACGTATAATTCTCATATACTAGCTCGTATGTTAATTCATAATATATGTTAATTCATTCTCCATTCATAATAGTATAATACGTCGTATTATACTTACATTCATTACTTCATACAATGCTTATATATCATACAATTACAACTTCTCTTCCTTAACGCTTAATAAACCTATCGTTACCAATTTAGGTCCGCATGCGAAATATTATATTTTCCATACTTAGGTTATTATTGCATAATCAATATCACCTAACTATTATAACGTTATGTATTTCTCGAAAATTCAATAATAATTCCCGAGCAGAAATCGATGAATAGTATTTTTCAGAAAATTTCTCGGAAAGCTTTTATTTTTGTCTTAGAAATTCAAACACTTTAATTCATTCACATAGTTGAAATACTACGATGATCCAACGTTTCTAGGTTATAGAACGACATACATCTTATCAACACGTAATAATAATAAATAATATTATTTTATTCATTATTAAAAGTATTTACAAATGTTCGATTTTCCAGGGCGTTACAACTCGGGATTGGAAATCCTGGTTCTTGAAGGACATAGTTGTATATATGTATGTATGAAGTGTTGAGATGACGCGCAGTCGTTGAGGTAGCAAGATGACTTTTGACTCCTCATCGGTGTTATCGCCGATTTGAGTTGAAAGCAGACGTTGCTCAAGGTTACATTTGAGATTGGACTGCTGCAATTGTAGAATGTCGCAATGTCATCTTGTGGATGCCTATCTGCCTAGTGTTAGCTCTGGGTCTGAGGTATGAGTGCCTCGGTAGGAGGTCTGATTGAAGATGATCGCATGTATTTGAAACAAGCATTTCTGGGGTTATCGCCGGAATTACAACAGCATTCCTTAGGGTTATCGTCAAGGACGAAACTTGGGGTTATCTCTAAGGCTTGAAATGATGTTCCTGGTGTGTGTTCTGGGGTTTAGACTGATACTCCCGGTGTGTGGTCTGGGATTGAGACTGAACTTCCGGTAGTAACTGGAATGGAGACTGAACTTCCGGTAGTATCCAGAATGGATGTGAGCAGTCTTCAAGGGTTATCTCCAAAAGACAATTCTGCCCTCCTGTAATGTTAGTAATAGTTATGCAGAAAATTTCGAGTGTCTACAGATGCCCCTCTTGTAATGTTAGTAATAGTTATGCATGGATAGGATAAAGAATCCTAGACACTTGAAATATAACAGATAAACATGATGATATGTGCAGGAACATGATGCAAATGTATGAATGAGATGATTATCAGTTAATCCTGTTGGGATGACAATCAATGATGTCATGGACATGCGATCCAAGTCTTCAAGGATGTTGACATTGGGGCTATAAGAGATCATAGAGGTGCCTCTTGTGTATAAGAGATCTGTGGGGATAAAGCTTTGTCTGTTTGAGGATGTGTATAACATATCCCACCATCCTGTCGGAATTATCGCCAACAAAGTAACTGAACTTGTGCAGGTTGCAGACCTTGATGATGTGTGTATCACCGGTTAGATCCATGTTAGGCAAATCGTCAAGGCTGTTTAACGTTCATTGATGTGTGTATCAATGATTGCATTAAGTCGTAACCCTTGTTGGAGAGTGTTGTTAAGGCTGCTTGACCTTCATTGATTTGAGTATCAATGGTTGCATTACGTTGTAACTCTTGTTGGGGAGTGTTGTCAAGGCTGCTTGACCTTCATTGATTTATATATCAATGGTTGCATTGCGTTGTAACCCCCGCCGGGGAGTGTTGTCATTGGTTCGTGACTTTGTAGATTCTGCGTTGTAAACCCCTCCGGGGATACGTCAGGGTTGCCTAACGTTCATTGATGACATCGAACCTTTGTGAGGTATTGCCGAGCATGATTTGTGAAAGCTAAGGCCACTGATATCGTATACCTTGTAGGCAGGTGAATACCAATGTGGAACATGTGGAGCCAGAGTTTGACCCATGAACACCAGGATTTTGGGCTATTCCGTTCAATCGTGTAGCGCTTTTATTTCTGATTTGGCCTTTTCAGCTTGTGAGACCTCTTTTGCAACTCTAACTGGAGCGAGCCGGAGGTGTGGGACCCACAGAAGAGTGTCGTAGGTACACCTGTAGTAGCCGCAGGTGGACCTGCGGCCAATCATGGCTATACAAAGCCAATGGGCTGCTTTCATAAGTCATTTTCAAGCTGCACGACGAAGGATATCTGAGAGCTCTTCTTCAATCTTGTTGAGTTTGAGCAACTTTCTATATATTTTGACATCGTACAAGCGTTCTTCACTGTCCTGGTAACATATGCAGGTATTCTTTTCCAGTTTCTATCCATTGGAAAATTACTTATCACATGAAATGCATTTAGACACATTGTAGTGAATATGCATGTTGATATGATATGATAAAAAAATATTCAACATAGTAAATGTTAGTATTAAACCATGCTGAACATAATGATGTGAAAAAATTTGACTTTTGAAACAGTCAAATTGGCACCTTTTACTGTCATTTGTTAACCTATTTGAGGACAAATGAGTAAAGGTCGAAAAGTAAAATAACCCTGGTAATTAGATTACACTTATGGATTTTTTACTGTGATGCATGTAGGATGTATATGACTGTTGGTAGGTGTGTTACTGAATGGCCACCAAGTCATGCCTATGTGCATGTAGATAGTCCCATTTACAAAGGGGGCTATGGCAAAATTTCCCAAAATGTAGGCATTGGGGTAGTCATGCATTTTTTAACTCTACTGTAGATGTATGTTAAAATAATGCAAACATGCATGTAGTCATAAGATGCATTTTGAAAAGCTCCAGGTAAGAATTTACCACACCCTTTCTGAGGTGATTTGGAGACTTGTTGTCCAGATATTAAGGATCCGGATCAGTCGAGTAGTTCCCGTAGGACCACTTCTGCTATACGGAGGAGGGCTTCTGAAGTACCTCGACCCCGTTCTGTTAGACAGCCTCGTCGTTTGTTGGAGGCGGTGATTCGTCCTATCCGGGTTGAAGTGTCGGATGTCGAGGACGAGGGGGAGGATGTACCTATTGAGGTTCATGCTCCTGCAGCACGTGATCCCCATCGGGAGTTACCAGGAAATCAAGTGACGAACCCAGATCTTCTGGGTGACTTGAGTCGGCATCCTTCAGCATACCTGCACGCAAACGAGGTATGAAGTTAGATCTTAATCTTCCTTGTTTCCTATTGATGAGGAGTGAAGGGTTTTGATGTTGACCTGCATTTGATGTAGGTTCCCGGCTTTACACAGCATCGAGGGAATTGTTTTAGCATCTTATCTATGTATCAGGCCCTGCATGATGACTATAGAGAGATTGTCCATGGCTGGGGATTCGGGACGTTCTTTTCCATCCTTCCCCGTCGCTGTCCCTGGGGTTACCTCAAGGCATTGTCTGAGAGGTGGTTTCACCAGACTCAGTCACTCCATTTACTGGATTGTGAGGTGATGATGACGCCGATGGATTGGTGATTTATCACAGGTATGGAGTTTAGAAGGGATCCAGTGCCTTGCACGGCGGATATTACCCCTACTTCCGTCAGATCCTTGTTAGGAGTTTCGGCGGAGGCGCTCAAGGGCATGACTGTATGTACAGGTCCTTTGAGCGTAGATGCTATGAGCGGGCTGTTGAGTGAGCCTATACCCGATGATGTGAGAGTTAGGGGCTATTTTAGAGAAGATAACTCTTCTACGGTGTCCTTCGCTTTGATCAGCGCCACTCGACACGTGGACCGTATAGGAGACTATGATTAGGGTTCCTACACCTTTGCCTACTTCTTCAAGAGAATGCGCATACGATCGCAGGGCTTGACCAAGGCGTGGTTTGGATTCTACCCATTTCTACTGGTGAGTAGTTCTCTTGTCTTTTCCCATGTACAAGTTAAGAGTGTTGACTGATAGCAGATGTTTGCCTTTGTGTTGACAGTTTTGGGCCTATGAGAGGCTTCCATGTTTGCGTCCTGTGAGCGTGTTAGGTTTAGATACCTATCTACGAGGACTGAGATGGCATCATTCCATACTGACGGAGGTCCCTGTTGCTGAGGGTTTCACCCATTGCCGCCTATAGCTGGAGTTGTTGACAGCGAATGTCATCACATGGGTTCTCTATTATGGGGAGCATCTGAGTGTTGGGTTTGAGGACGGATACCCGACTAGAGTTGAGTATGTTATGTCCACCCGCAGGGTTCCTCTCTTCACAGATGGATGATGGGAGCTCTATTTAGGAGAGCGTACTATCAGGAGCACTATAGGAGATACTCGTATGCCGATCTTTCCTCCTATCATGCTTTATTGGCCTATTTTGCAGTCACCCGTCACTGATATCCCATTGTTGGGGATTGACAGTTAAACTTTATTAGAGGTCCCCTATACTCAGGAGATGTTCCAGCATTGGTGGATCCCTCGTACCATTGGAGCTCAGACCCGCGCCACATAATTTATGGGGGATATGGTTCCAGGATCCGTGATGATGATGGATTGGCTAGCATGTGTTAGAGATCCGACTCATATGACACAGATTGACAATTTGACACGGCAGTTAGACCGGGAACATTTCTTTATTCGGCATTTGGGTAGAGATCTTTCAGAGGCAGATACTTTTGATCCTTCCAGCTTTGGCGCTGGCCCCTCAGGTGACACATATGGCTTTGCCGGTGTAGATCATCCTTTGTATAGGCCTGACATCCCTGTAGATAGAGATCCAGTGACTCAGGAGGAGTTACATCAGGTAGACAAGATCGACAATGTGAACATCGATACCATTGATTTCTTTTGATGTATATTTCTCGTTATCTCTTTTTATAGGCCTTTGTTAGCTGCTGGGTAACTTCACCCCATTCTCGCTATATCTTTTGATAGGGCCTTATTGAGATGTTGGGTAGCTTCGCCCCATTTCCCTGTATTTTAGCTGAACAGAGATGTATTAGATGATGATATACTTAGGAATGTATGTACATTTTCCATTCGCTATATCATATTGCCATTTATTATATCATGCATGTTATTATGTTATGCATATGTATATATGTCCAGAGATATTCAGCATTGACCCCTGGATGGTCTTATGACATGGCCCGTATAGATATCTTCTTCGACAGTTAGCTGTATTGATCATACCCCACCATTTTTGGTGGCATCTGGTATGCGCTCATGGTATGATAGTATGTTACCACCAGACAGGGTGACTGTAGATCATTTACTACAATATACTATGACCTTGTTGATGTTTCAAGTTCCCACAGGGTTGATAGATGGTATGCTAGAAACCTTTGGATGCAGACAGACAGGTGTTTTCCTATTTTGCACCGAGAGTTGACTCCTACTCTGGAGGAGTATGCACGATTGACGATGCTATCGCTAGACAGACCTTGCGTGAAGATGGCGATTGAGGACATGAGTAGGCAGTTCATGACCCTCACCGGCTTGAGGCATAGAGTGGTACAGGATGAGATTACATCCGGCCACGTGATATCCCAGCGTTTTCTGATTGACAGATTTTTCTCTGAGGATAGTTATGCACGACATTCCGGAGATTTCACCATACCGGAGGATCAGTGGCGTTTGGCCAGAGTAGATGTATTTTTGTTGTGTGTATTGTCATACGTCTACATGCCACGGTACATGGATGAGCTGGACATCGGGGTCGTTATGGCAGTGAGAGCTCTTAGGGAGGGTCATACCATTGTACCGATGATTATCGCAGAGACACTAAGGTCAGCTACATACTGTTGCACTTGTCCAGCAGGAGTATTCATAGGTAGCTCGGTCATGCTGTACATGTGGTTTATGTCACACTTGGACCTATTGGCATATTCAGATGGCATGGATATTGTTTCACCCATGATATAGCGATGTCGTACTCCTTCCATCCTGCGGAGTATACAGATGCTGCATCTTGGTCAGCTTTTTTGGCAGGGATTGGAGATCCATTCACTATATTTCCATGCATAGGGCTTAGTTCACCCTACAGCTTCATTACTCATGCTCCGGGCATGGATTATCAACCTCTAGCAGGTTTGAGAGGGATGATCACCTACCACCCATTGGCCGTGATGTGTGAGTTTGACCAATTTCAGGATTTTCACCTATATGAGGGGCGTGATTCAAATAAGTTTAAACTTCTCGCCACTTATCATCAGCGGACAGATCCAGGTTGTATGCCTGTTGGGATCAGCGAGAGCTAGCTGATTTTTCTGTCAGCCATCTAGGTTATTCTGCAGAGTATTCAGCATGGATGGAGACAGAGACTGCATCGGCTACGGTGGTATCCCCAGTGCAGGATACTGAGTCCGATGATGAGGAGCTTATAGAGGAGGCTGACATTCCCATCAATGGGGACTTAACTGTTGGGCTGCCAGCATTTGTGATGGATTCTCCCACTCTGAGTGCCACTGTTACTCAGTATTTCGTACAGTATCTGGAGCAGAGCTTACATCTGATGACCTATGAGAGAGATCAGGCTAGGACCACGATGTTAACAGCTCATGATGGGAGAGACTCCGCTCTGTTAGAGAGGGATGGGGCTATATCAGCCAAGGATGCATTGATCGTGAAGCGGAATGCCGCCCTTTTTTCTAGGAATGTGGCCATTACAGATAGTACCTCTGTGAGATCCTAGATAACTGGCATTTTTGCTGATATGAGTGCATACATTGATGAGCATCAGGCCATTTTGCAGTTAGCCTCAGATTTGTTAGCTCATGTAGATTCCCTTGGACATGAGCTTGCAGCTTTACCTTTGTCTTCAAAGAGGGATGCTATGTTAGATCTGATAGTTTGTATACACACAGATCCGTAGATAGCTTTGTATTTTCCTGCACAGACTAGCTTAGCTATTTTTTCATGTACAACATAGATGTATATATCAAACAGTAGTATATATGGCAGAGAAATATATTTTGATTTACTTCCCTTTTAGTTGTGCCATGATATTTGCTTGATATTTGCCTATTTCTTCAAGGCCTTGTGATCTTGATGCATTCTGAACTTATCTTTGATATGTGGACATTGAGCCACCGCAAGATCTCTCAGAACGGATCATTTATCTGTATGAATCCCTACCATCTTTGGTGTCTTGGGACTGGTTTCTGTATGGAAATATGGAGAAGAGTGTGGCTTTTCCTCTCTGAGATTGACCGCACCACAGATGGTCGCCAGTACTTCTATTTGTTAGAAGCCTAGTTAATTCCATCTTTTATAGATTGGTATTGCTCTTTGAGGCACAACCGCAGCTTAGATGGTCACCGAATCTTCTATTTGTGAGAAGAGGTTGGGTAATTCCATCCCTTTGGTCTGAAGCCGATGAAATGTGGTTGATTGAAGGTTGATCCCAGTACCGTGTGACAAGTAATTTTGTTCTAGTAGGGGTTAGACTGAACCATAAATGGCTTCCTACGTACTCCTATTGAAGAAGAGATCAAGCCTGCGTAGTTCGAACCTGGTGTAAGAGGTTCAACGCTGATGGGTGTGGAAATGTTTTTGTTGATTTTAATTTTGTAGAGAAAGGGCAGAAATGTTTTTGTTGTTTTTTGTTTATTGAGACAGGGACATATAGAATATGGTTGCCTACGTACTCCTATTGAAGAGGAGATCAGGTCGACATAGTTCTCCCCTCAAAATGAATCGCAGCCAAAGAGAAGTGTGAATCCTGTGCGCAGGCTATATTACGGGGAGAAGAAAGTGTGATCCCATAATAGGGACAAACTGCAGATGTGGAAAAAGTTTGATCCTGTTTTCAGGACAAACTGCAAGCATAGAAAAGTTTAATCCCGTATTTGGGATAAACTGCAGGTGTGAAAGGTTCAATCCTGTGTGTAGGATAACCGAAATTGTATGAAGGTTTGAAACAAAGTGGAACCAGGCTACTGATTCCAAGTGAGGTAAAACCAGGCTGCTGGTTTGAAATGTATGTTTCCCTGAGGGGCAGAAGAGTTTGTGAAAAGAGGGTTAAGAAACCAGAAAGACTGGTAATTGGATGATCAATAATGGGATGTTTGTTTGATGGTAACTTCAGCCACGGTACCGTTTCATGGTGTCCGAGTTGATAAGTTGTGGAAATTCATCGCCATCCACTTCCTATAGTCTGAGAGCACCTCCTGTCAATACTTCCTTAACAACAAACGGGCCTTCCCTATTAGGAGCGAATTTTCCCCTAGATTGATCTTGGTTGTTAATGATCTTCTTCAAAACCAAGTCATGTTGCTTGAATTATCATAGTCGAACTTTTCTGTTGTAGGATTGTGCGATCCTTTGTTGATATAATTGACCATGGAAGATTGTCGCAGTTCACCTTTCGTCTTCAACCAACTAAGCATCCATCAATACTCTAAGGGATTCCATTTCCACTTCTATTAAGAGCACTGCTTCCATTCCATAGGCTAACGAGTAGGGGGTTGCCCCAGTGGAAGTTCGCATAGAAGTTCTATAGGCTAATAAAGTCAGAGGCAAGAGGTCAGGCCACCCTTTGTGATTGACGTACATTTTTTCCATGATCTTCTTTATATTTTTATTAGCCACTTCAACAGCACCATTCATCTTTGGACGGTAGATGATGGAGTTAAGGTGTTTGATGTGGAATTTACTGCATAACTCCTCCATCATTTTGTTATTGAGGTTCTTAGCATTGTCTGACACAACGACCTCTGGCTGTCCATATCGACAGACGACATTATTTCTAATGAAAGCAATGATGACTTCTTTGGTAACCTTGGGGAAGGAGGCTGCTTCTATCTACTTGGTGAAGTAGTCGATCATGGTGAATATGAATCGATGTCCATTACTGGCTTTGGGCTTAATGGGCCCGATTACGTCCATACCCCACATTGAGAAGGGCCATGGCAAACTCATATTGTGGAGTTCCCTTGGAGGGGCGTGGATAACATTCCCATGAATTTGGCATTGATAGCACCTCTTGACGTGATCATCACAGTCATCTTTGAGTGTTAGCCAATAATGTCCTGTTCTGAGAATTTTCTTGACAAGTAAGGGGCCGCTCATGTGTGGGCCACATACTCCACCGTGGATCTCATCTATGAGCCTCTGAGCTTGGTCTTTTTCTAGACATCTGAGGAGACCTAATCCTGCATCTCTCTTGTAGAGTGCATCTCCGCTCAGGTAGAATTTCATAGAAAGTCGATGGATCCGTCTCTTCTCAGTTAGGCTCGCCTCAGCGGGTGTAGATCCATCTCGCAGATACTCCTTAATATATTGATACCAAGGGTGGTGGACGGGAGGTAGCTCATCCGATACTTCTCCAACGTAGTTCCCATAAGCTAGGGCCTTTTGCCATGAAAATGCGATGCTTGACATGTTTTCCTTGTCAGGTATGTGAACCAAGGAGGCCAACGTTGCTAGTGCATCAGCAAAATCATTCCTACTGCGAGGAATGTGTAGAAAGGAGATTTCTTCGAACTCCAAAGCCATCTGTAAAACTTACCGATGGTAAGGCAGCAAATGTAATTCTTTGGTTTGATAGATTCCCATGGATTGTTTAATCGCCAATTTGGAATCCCCAAAGACAGTTAACCGCCTGATGCCCATTGAATGGGCAAGTTTTAGCCCCATGATACAGCCTTCATACTCAGCTATGTTATTAGTGCTGACAAACTACAATTTGACAACGACGGGATACTGCTCCCCGTACTGGATATTAAAACTGCTCCAGCTCTAGAGCCTTCTGTGTTAACAGCTCCATCAAAATACATTTTCCAAGTGTGGCAGGCATCGTACTGATGGTGTTGTTGAACTATCATTACCCCTTGATCGGGGAAGTATGTTTCCAAAGGTTTGTAGTCCCCTACAGGTGTGGCGGCCAGTTGATCCGCAATTCCTTAACCTGTGATAGACTTTTGTGTCACATAGATGATGTCAAATTGTTGTAGGATCAACTGCCATCTGGACAGTCGACAATATAGTATGGGCTAACTGAACACATACTTGAGAGGATCCACGCGGGATATAAGATGGGTTGTGTGACCATGGAGATAATGCTATAATCTCATAGAAGCCCATGCCAAATCACAACAAGTCTTCTCAATAAGAGTGTACTTGTGTTCACTGGTGCTGAATCTTTTACTGAGGTAATAGATAGCTCGTTCTTGGCCTCTATCATCTTTTTGCCCTAGCATGCAACCCATGGGATTGTCATTAATAGAAAGGTACATAAATAGGGGAACATCATCCCTGGGAGGTACCAACACAGGAGCATTAACCAACTACTCTTTAATGTTAAGGAAGGCTTTCTGGCACTCATCATTCCATTTCATGGAGGAGTTCTTCCTTAACAACTTGAAGATAGGCTCGCAGGTTGCTGTGAGTTGAGAGATAAACCTGCTAATGAAGTTGATCCTTCCCAAAAATCCCCGTATTTCCTTCTCTGTCTGAGGAATGGGCATTTCCTTGATGGCCTAGATTTTGGTAGAATCCAGTTCAATCCCTTTGTGGCTGGCTAAGAAACCTAGCAACTTGCCTGATTTTACACCAAAGGCACACTTGGCTGGATTCAACTTCAAGTTATACTTACACAACATGTTGAATAACTTTCTGAGATGGTCTAGGTGGTCTTCCTCCTTTTGGGACTTTACAATGATGTCATCCACGTAGATCTCTATCTCTTTATGTATTAAATCATGGAAAAGAGCCATCATAGCTCGCTGGTAGGTTGCCCCGGCATTGATGAGGCCGAATGACAACCGTCTGTAGCAAAAGGTTCCCCAAGGCATGATGAAAGGAGTTTTCTCACGATCTTCCTCAGCAACCATAATTTAAAGGTACCCCGCGGAGCAATCAGCAAAGGAGTACATGCCATACTGAGCAGTATTGTCAATGAGAATGTGGAGAAAGGGCACGGGAAAGCTATCATTCAGGCAAGCTTTGTTCGAATCCCGGTAATCCATGCAAACTCCCACCTTTCCTCCATGTTTAGGCACGAGAACAATGTTGGATATCCACTCCGGATATGTAGACACCATGATGATGCCAGCTTGAAATTGTTTCACAATTTCTTCTTTGACTTTTAAACTCCACTTAGGTTTCAATCGTCTGAGTTTCTGCCTAACTTGCTTGAATCCTTCTTTAATGGGAAGGCGATGAAGAACAATGTCAGTGGACAAACCCACCATGTCTTCATGAGACCATGCAAACACATCCTAGAATTGGGTTAATAGCACAACCATGTCATTCCGTTGGTTTGGAGTGAGGTCTGAACCAATCTGGATTAGCTTAGGGTTTTCTAAGGTTCTAAGATTGAAAGCAGTGGTTTGGTCAATGTTGGGATTAGGCTTATCTGTGACCCATTCCTTAATCTCCTGAGGTGTCTCAATGTCCTCTTGTATGTCCATCATGTCTGAGTCCAACTTTGCATCAAAGTTACAGCCGTTGTGGAGAAAAGGCACATCACCAGCAAGTATAGGCACATCTAAATTCAGAGTCCTGAAATCAAAAGATGCTTTCACTTAATATATAAAACTGTTTAATCATACAAAGTGTTAGCATGTACTGATAATATAACTGCTAATATTTTATAGAAAAGTAAGCAATTAAAGTTGTCTACAGGGCAGAGGGATTTTCTGCCCGTTTTACCCTCATCGACCAATGCATGGAGTGTTGCTCCAATTATCGAGGGCAAAGTCCTGATGGACTGTAGTGATAGAGGGGTTGTCATTGCCCTCCTTCTCCTGAATGATAACCATGATATCGAGGCAATCATCGTCTGGGGTATATTGGTTTATATGTTCATCATGAACAATAACGCGTATGCCAGACATCATCAAAGCGAAGTCATGTTTGCGTTTCCGTTCCCTTTCTTCCACTTCAGGATCAGGAATCAGCACCTCTTTTGCTTTGAATGGTACTGGTTTGGGAAATAGCATAGCCATGACATGGGCTGGTTTGGGAAATAGCATAGCCATAATGGTACTAGTTGCACGGTGTTATCTTCTGCTAGCTGCAGGACACCGCTATCAATGAGATTTTGAATGAGATGGCGGAGTGCCCAACATTCGTCTGTGCTATGACCGGGAGAATAAGAATGATATTGACACACTCCATCAGGGTTAAAACGTCCTACACGGGGATTGATTAGAGGCAAACAGGAGGTAATTCTTCCTTCATTGATCAGCATTTGAAATATTTCCTCCATAGGTTGGCCCAGATAGGTGAACTCCCTTTGATTGGAAAAATCCCGACGGGCTTTAGCATTTGCTCGCTTTGCACCCTTATCCTCCATAGCTTCGCTTTCTGAAGGTGAGGGTGGAGTATTTATAACAAATGGAAGGAGATAGGCATGCTCCTGCCTGATTAATTGGCGTGTGACTTGATGCTGATGGGTCACAAGTTCTGTCAATTGCTCAATTTGTTTGCAAAGAGCTTTCATCGTTCGTTCCATAGTAAACTGGAACTTTGCGTAATCCCGTTTGTCAACACCATCTTTGATGGTTTGGGATGTTTCGTCGTTAAAACTGGAACTCTGTCCAGTGCTCCAACTGATCATGTTACCTCTTCTTCTTTGTGTTGAGGAAAAGGGTTGTCTTGCACATGAGGTGGATCTGGTTTGGTGACTACAATCTCACCATTGTCTATCAAGTCTTGGATCTTGTGTTTCAAGGCCCAACAATCTTGAGTATCATGTCCAGGTGCCCCGGCATGATAAGCACACTTCCGAGTAGCAATAAAACCTTTCCCATTAGGGTTGGCTGGTGGAAGAAGACGTGTGATTTTCTTCTAAGTGGTCAGAAGAACAAGAATATTCTCGAGCGAGTCCCCTAAGGGTGTGAACGTTCAAGGTCTCTTTACTTCTCCACTTTTAGGCAATGGAGGGTTCGAAGACTGTGCTTGAAAAGGGGAGTAGTTTCTCCTTTGTATAGGCATGTTTTGATTACCTTTCTGTCCTTGTAGTATTAAGGAAACATCCTCCGCTTTCTTTTTATGGACCCTCCGGGGGTTGTTTCCATAAGATCCGGACTGGATGTGCTCAGCAACTTCTTTGAGAGCATCTAGGTCTTGAATCTTACCAGACTTCAATCCCATCTCAGCTATTTCTCCGTGTTTGATCATTTCAGAGAATGGTTTGCCAATACCAGCTAGAACTCTTTCATAGAAAGGAGCTTCTTGTACATCTATGAAAGTCATGACCATTTCTGATTCTGTCATGGAAGGAATAACATGAGCAGCCAGGCACCTCCACCTTTGAGCATACTCTTTGAAAGACTCATTAGACTGTTTCTTGACCTTGGTAATTTGGTACCGGTCAGGAGCCATCCGAGATTGAAAACTGTATTGAGTGAGGAAGGCGTGAGCTAGTTCTTCCCAACTATGGATCTTTGAATTGTCTAATCTGGTATACCAGTTAGACTCTTCTAGAACAGCTGCATTCTAAGCTTCTCATCTTCTGCATAAAATCCAAGTTCTCTAATGAACACTTTTAAATGTGTATAAGGATCCCCTAATCCGTCATATTTTTCAAAATCAGGGGTTTTGAATTTCTTTGGATAATGAACACCAGGAAATATGCAAAGGTCAGCATATGAAACACTTCCATGTGTTCCAATCCCTTTGAGAACACGGATAGTTTCCTCAATTTGGAGGACCTTCTTTCTGGTGTCACCGGTGTCTGGATCTCCTTTAAGATGGGTGTTTTCAGGGTCTCTGTTGGTCGTATCCAACTGAGGTTCTGGAATTGTTTTTTCCAAACCTTGGGCTCCCCTTTGTGTAGAGGATTCTATATGTGTAGGTATCTTTGTACCCTAAGTAGACTGATCCAGCTCTTTCAGAAGAACAGCCAAGTTTGTGATTTATTTACTCAATCTGTCAAATTCTTCTCGGGAAACAGGATTAGACTGATCAGAAGAAGACATGATTAACAGGCCCAATTGCTTCCCTACAAAAGACTTATGTAGTTTAGTCTTAGGGATAATGTAAATGTTATCAAAATGTGTCCGTTTTTAGGAATATGGTCCTACAAAAACGGTTGTTAATTGATAACATGTCATGCATGCACAAATATTCTTCATATTTTGCATTACATATGGATGAACATGGAATGAAATTACAAGTAAATTCTTTTACAAGTAATTGAAAATGGAAAGCATGAAGAGACTTTCCTCAGTGTTTGGATTATCAAAGGTTGACCTATCTTAGGTTACTCTCGCGGCTTTTTGGCATGAAGGTTCCCAGATCATCGCAATCTACTTGACGGGAAGTTAATCCGGTCGTTCAACTGGAGCGAATCTGGGTGGTGCCTTTCCTGAGCCTCGTTGGAATTAGTCTTCCTACGAGTCCAATAATCAAACACCGACAGGATAACCTCCTGGTGGAGGAACCACACAACATACATTCACATACAACGTGTCTCACCGTTTATGCAAAATGATGACATGTGCGAAGCACTAATATCAAAGATAGATATTTAGCGGTGCAGTAAATAAGATGCATTAGTACACATTCATCATAAATGTAAATGCAACATTCATACACAAGCATATGACAGTTTTGAAAAGATTGTAATAACAGCTTAAGCCCTCTTACTGGAGTCCTCAGCAGAGTCGCCACCTGTCGATGTCGGGATTTTATTTGTCCCTTTTCGTTACTTGTTCTTTGGTGTTCTCATGGTAACCCCAAGAGATCAAGTCCAACCCTAGCGATAACCTAGGGAGATCAACTCTAAAGCCTGGAGATAACCTCAGGAGATCAAACAAACCTCAGAGATAACCTTGAGGACTATCAAAATGTTAAAAGCAGTCCAATCTGGGAGACAGCCCATGAGAAAACATAGCTACAACTGCATCAAAGCCAGAACTAACCCGGGACGGGTAAAATGGTTATTTTTCCAACTCAACATCAACTCAACCTAAATCAATGCAAAAGAAGTCATGTCGAGCCTTAACATCAATCCCAAGTGAAAATAGCACAAGACAGCTCAAAAGATAGACTGCGAAGACTTGAAGATCAGGTCAAGGACCCATCTTATCGGATTCGAAAAATGTTACCCATTACATTGTGTTTCTCTCATCAAGGGCTTTCTGGAAAGGTATAACACAGCTCCATCAGATTCCCTGATTGAAAGTTATGAAGGTTAGAGTGGACAACACGTTGGCCCGAGTCACGTACTTCGAGAGAATGGGACACACGGGGCCCGGGGCAACCCGGGCAGCCGTAGGTAGACCTGCGGATACCGCAGGTTAACTCATTGCCACATTGGTGTATAAATAGACCCCCACAACATCTCATAAAAAAGAAGAAATATAGAGAAAACTATGTCAATTTCAGTACTTCACCTCTATTAGAGCATTCCAAACTTTGTTATTCTTCTTTCTAAACACTTGTAGTCAAATATTCTACACCATATCAAATTTTAACCAGTGGAAGCAAAGTTTTTAAGCTCCAAAAGCGGTCTAAAGTCTTCTTGGCATCCCACTATAAGATTTTTTTCAAATTTGAATCTTTCTACTTCATTAATATATATATATATATATATATATCTGCTTACTACTTTTAAATATCTTTTTAACTTCTTATGTAAATCCTTAATGTTCCAATCTGTGAACTAGATTTATCTAAATCTAGCTATATCTAACTTTTAACCGGTTCGAAAGTTGCAAAACTAGAACTGTTGAGTTAGAATGGCTAAGCTTTATTTAAATCTAGTTTTCTTTCTAGTTTTTCTTGTAAATATTAATCAATCATGTGAGCCTAGGAGCCACGGGTCTAAGATCCAGCTAATGGATCTAGATCTGGTTCCCACGATGGACCCTTTGGGCATCCTTAGATGGCTTTCATGCCATAAAGAGCCTGAGACTGCTATGTATATTATTTTCTCGAAGATGTTTTGCATCTCAAAAATAAAATAAAATCAACCTAAATACAGAATAAAATAGAAGTATCAAAGGCCTCATTTACTATTGAGCATAAGGGTTTGAAAACCTATTTTCAAAACATCATTGCTATATCTTTCTTGAAATTGAACTTTATACAAATTAAAGTCTTTGTATATAGGTGCAAATGAGACATAGCACTACTTCCAAATAACTGCACTTAGGCCCAATAAACACATACACACACACACTTTAGACAAATTAAGGAATTGAAAAGTTGTAGTAACCGTGTTTTCACGGAATCGGGGGGTGCCTAACACCTTCCCCCCGCTTAATCAAGCCCTCGAGTTCTATGAACCTCGATTTCCAAGGCTTATTAAACAGAGTCCAACCATTGGGCCTTTGTGTAAACCTCTTCAAATTCAGTTGAGTTGGTACAACCATTTCAAATCTACCAACTGGCGACTTTGAATTTTCAAATCGTCAAAATTTTATGTCGGACTCATTTCAAACTTGCCTTTTCAAACAAAACTAAACATAAAGAACAGAAAGAGTGTAAAAGAAAAGAGGAACTTTTTTCTAACGTCGACACATGGAAGGTGCAGGAGCAGGCGCAGTCCTTGTATCCATATTTTGTAACAATATCCCATGGCCACAAAGCTACACTTTGTCAACACTAACAACATAGCCGAGTATGAGGGCTGTATAATGGGATTAAATTTGGCCCGCTCAGTTGGTATCAAACGGTTAGTGGTCTTTGGGGATTTTGAGTTGGTTATCAAGCAAACCACCGGGGCGTATCACACCAAAGAGTTACATTTGCTGCCTTATCATGGGCAGGTTATCAAAATGGCTATGGAATTTAAAGATATTACTTTCAACCACATTCTTAATAGTCGAAATGATTTCGCATATGCATTAGCAACACTAGCTTCTTTGATTAGTATTTCCCCAAATAGGAGAATCCTGGATGTCAAATTTACAAACCAGATGGCGTCAACCTATGTAAATTACATTGGAGAAGTATATGCTGAACTAGCTTTCATCAAACACCCCTGGTACTATGATATTTATGAATATCTACGGGATGGATCTTCACCCACTAGGGCAAGTCAAGCTAAAAGAAAGCAGATCCATAAAATTGCTATAAAATTTTATCTAAGCAGAAATGACCTCTACAGAAGAGATGCAGGAATGGGACTCCTAAGGTGTTTGGATAAAAATCAAGCCCAGAGGCTAGTAGATGAAGTGCATGGTGGAGTATATGGGCCACACATGAGCGGTCCCTTACTTGCCAAAAGGATACTAAGAACAGGTTATTACTGGGTTTCTTTCAAAGCTGACTGTGATGATCACGTCAAGAGATGTTATCAATGTCAAGTCTATGGAAAAGTTGTCCATGTGCCTCCAAATGAACTACACTGTATGATTTCGCTATGACCTTTTGCTATGTGGGTAATGGACATGATCGGGCTAATAGAACCCAAAGCCAACAATGGTCATAGGTTTATCTTCATTATAATCGATTACTTTACTAAGTGGGTAGAAGCTGCCACTTTTCCCAAAGTCACAAAAGAGGTCATCATCAGTTTCATGAGAAATAATGTAATCTGTTAATATGGACAACCTGAGGTAATTGTGCCAAACAACGCCAAGAATCTGAACAACCAGATTGTCAACATCGAGAAAATTGTACCCCTTTTTGTTCTTGCCTTTTTTGTTCTCTATTGGTTAAGTTTTGTCTGAAATGGCAAGTTTGAAAAAGTTTCTGACATGTAAATGTCGACGATTTAAAAATTAGAGTCGATAGTTGGTAGATTTGAAATGGTTGTACCAACTCAACTGATTTTGAAAAGGTTTTCACAAAGGCCTAATGGTTGGACTCTATTTAACAGGCCTTGGAAACTGAGATTCATTGAGTTTGGGGCTTGATTAAGTGGGGGGAAGGTGTTAGGCACCCCACGACTTCTGTGAAAACACGGTTACCGCAACTTTTCAATTTCCTTAATTATCAGCATGTTTGTGTGTGTGTTTATTGGGCTTATGTCCAGTTATTTGGAAGTAGTGTTATGCGTCATTTTCACCTATATACAAAGGGTTTTATTTCTATAAAAGTTTAATTTTAACAAGATATAGCATTGATGTTTTGGAAAACAGGTTTTCAAACCCTTATGCTCAATAATAATTGAGGCCTTTGATACTTCCATTTTATTCCGTATTCAGCTTGATTGATTTTATTTTCGAGATGCAAAGCATCTTTGAGAAAATAAGATACATAGTAGTGTCAGGCTCCTTATGGGCATGAAAGCTATCCAAGGATGTCTAAACACCATAGATAATTTAAAAGTTAGCTACAGCTAAAAGTGTCCATTGTGGGAACCAGAT
This sequence comes from Panax ginseng, assembly GCA_020205605.1. Lineage (NCBI taxonomy): Eukaryota > Viridiplantae > Streptophyta > Magnoliopsida > Apiales > Araliaceae > Panax > Panax ginseng. The sequence continues at coordinate 112,593,729 of CM035128.1, read as the reverse complement.
CTATACAAGCTGAATCTTCGATCTCGTGGCTCCTAGGCTCACATGATAGATAAATATGTACAAAATCTAGAAAGAAAATTAGATTCAAATAAATCTGAATCATTCTAGCTTCAAAGGTTCCTGTTCATTCACTTTTGAACATGTTAAAAGTTAGAGATAGCTAGATTTAGATAAATCTAATCCATAGGCTAGAAGATTAAAGATATACACAGTGAAAACAGTTAAAACAGATATAAAAAGGCAGTAAAATATCTATGTATATATATATATTGAGAATTCATGGATTTCCAATTCGTGGCAATTGATCGTCTTTATATATATATATATATATATATATATATATATATATATCAAAGCAGTAGAAAGCTTAAAATCTAAAAAATCTTATAATGGGCTACCAACAAGACTTCAGATCACTTTTGGAGCTTGAAAACTCGGTTTCCACCAGTTAAATTTTATTATGTTGTAGAACACGAGCTTACAAGTGTTTAGAAAGAAGAATCATAAAGTTTGGAGCACTCTAGAAGAGGTTAAAGGCTGAAATGGACAGAGTTTTCTCTCTTTTCTTCTTTTTGTTAAATTAGCTGATGGGGGGTCTATTTATAGACCAGATGGTCGTGGGTCAACCTGCGGCAGCCGAGGGTCAACTTGCGGCTGCCTGAGCTGCCTCAGGCTTTATGGGTCTTGTCGTCTCGAAGTATGTGCACTCGAGAGACACACTGTCTGCTCAAACCTGCATAACTTTCAATCCTGACATGCGATGGAGGCGTCTTGTAGCTTTCAGGAAAGACGTTGATGAGAGATACATAATGACATGGGATTAGACATTGTCCAAATCTAGGAAGATGGGTCCATGACCAGATCTCCAAGTGTTTGCAGTATATCCATTAAGTTGTCTTATGCAGTTTTCACTCAAGATTTAAACTATGGATCTTGTGGGACGTCTTTTGAAGCAGTTTAATTTAATATGAGTTGAAATGATGTTGAGGTGGCAAAATAGCCATTTTGCCCCTCCCGAGATTGTCTCTGGCTTTGATACTATTGTAGCAGTCTTTTCTCAGGGTTATCTCTAAGATTGGCCTGCTGTTTACTCTGACAGTCCTCAAGGTTGTCTCTGTAACGCCCCAAAATCCAGTCTATTTTCACATCCGGATTCCGTACGTCACGATTCCATCTTCTTCCATACATACATCATTATATAGCTAAATATAACAACATACATCCTCAAAACCTAGGATCTAAAACCTTAAAACCTCTTTCATTCCAAATAATGATAATTACATTATTCTTTACATCTTGTACAAGTGACTTTTATCCGCCACCAAGGATACATAATCGTTTATTAAACTATTCTATAGTTTAATTTTATCATTCTATATTACAAGTCTTCGCTTGATCATCACGCTCATTCATCTAATGAATGGCACTTCTTCTGGATACTGATCAGCTTAATCTTTCCGGGATCCTTAAGTTCTTTCTAACATCGTTCGCTGAAAATGTTTTTATTTAAAGCAAGTGTGAGCATTCAATTGCCCAGCAAGTCAAAGCAATTCAAGAATTTAAACATTCTTTTAAGACTTCAATAACCGAACAAAGGTTATGAAGCAGCTTGAATAATAGGAATAATCTTGATTCCTATCATTTTAAAACATTAGTTACATCCCCTTTGAAATACTTTCATTCTCTACTCTCTTTCATACACATTTTGTCTAGCTAGAATCAATAGCACAGACTTAACAATAACGGTTCATGTATAAACAGAACATGCTCATATTGAACAGTTCAATCACGTAATGTTCATATCATAGAAATACTACAAGTGTTCACATTGTGGCACAAGGCCTCATATATTTTAACACCTTGCACAAATATCACACATTTGCACATAGACAGAACTTCTCAAGTTCAACATCTGAGAAGTTTAGAAACTATCATTCATTTGAAATATGAATGAAGTTAGGAAACTTTCCTTACGCACAGCTACAACTTATAGTTTACGCTGAACTGCTCATTCCAATTCCTATGTAGCACATAAGGAAATAACACATATACCAATTAGTCATATACTTGACTTTATGCATTGATTTACTTAACTTTACTTCTTAGGGTTCGCGTTCTTACAAACGAAGTTTACACAACCAATTTCCTTTACTGGTTAACGGCTTCATGACATACGGAGATGTCTTACTCAATACGTTCATCATCTTTGATGATTTACATTCTTATCTTCTTCTTATACTTTCCTAGGACTCAGTACACATCGTGTCTCTGCTAGTAGTCCATATGGTACTCTGAGTGGTTTCCCATAAATAACCGACAAACAAGTTCCTGTCTCATCTACACTGCCCATAACAGTGAGTTAGATCGGTTGCCAGTTTTGTATATACCTTCGCTCTCTAAAGGAATTGTTTAGCCCAGCTCCCATATGTCAACCATCAAAGGTTACAATTGTACTACAACCTAAATTCATCTTAACTTACCCGAACTATTAAACTATAATGTTTTTTAAGTCAAATTCTTATTCCTTATGGCTTTCTGGTAACTAAATGCCATACCTCAGGATTTATTCATCATCATCTAAGTCATACAGTCTTTTGTATACTCAGAACGATCATTCCATATTCATTATATGTTTTAATAGCAATAAACATTTTACATTACCTTATTCTTAACTTACAACGTCCGATTAATTAGACTCGGAACGTTATCCAAGTTATAAACATTAACTCGACTTCGTTTACGTTATACGTACTTATCTTTAATTCAGCTTCTTCATCGATCACAGGTTTAATCACTGATCTTCATTACTCTACGGTCAAACCATACACGGAGTGTAGGTCCTACCCGTTTAATATTCGCGTACACTTAACCTTTATGCTGGTTCAAGTGTTCAACTCTTAAATTTCATTCTAACATTCTCCTCTGACTCACATTCGGCTTTTGTTAAACTTCTTACGGTTCTCTACGGCTTTCTTGATACCAATCGTATCTTATTTACTACCTTCGACAACGTCTAAGTCATAAAACCAATGTATACTTAGAACGTTCGGCCGACGTGAATATGATTCACGAGGATCGTTTACGTATTCAACATTTACGTTGCTCGTCTCTTAATCTCTACCTTTACTCAAAGTTTTAATCACTTTCAATCGTTATTCATCCAATGAACCCTATGTTCATTATTCTTTCTTAATGTCAAAGCCATATGGTTCGTTGTATGCTTAGACCGATCGTTCATCGCAACAGCATTGCATTCACAACGTCTAAACGCTTTACATTTATCTTTCATTACCAGGTCATAACATCAAAATGTTATACCTTACTTTCGTCACTCAATGTCTAAGGAATCACAATTGAAGTAATTCCCCACGTTCGTTTATCGCGACTACAATCCCTGGATATTGGTTACGTAACCCGCGTCTACATGCTTCGTCTTTTAATCTCGTTTAATCTTTTCGTTCAACCTTCATCAAAGGTTTAATACACATGATTAAGTGTTAAATTAGTTGAATTACATATTCATATTTCTCTTTTGCACATCCCCCAAGAAATTGAGCAGTTAAAATCTCATTTCTGGGTATTGCCCTGCACTGCCGCTGTGGTGCCATGCCCTCCTCTTTCTTTTGCGTTGCGACGCCAATTAGCAGTAGCTAATGGCCCGAGCTCGCGCTATGGTGCCGGCCCCCAAGGTACAACTCGCATTGCGGCGCCAAGCATGAAACCTAGAAAAATTTTCTAAGTCTTTTATAAGCTTGAGACGCTGACTTTGAAATCTCATATCTTATTCGATATAACTCAGAACGATGTCATTCCAAAGCCATTTTCTTCCTTATCTTACGTACTTCAATTACCCTCAGATAGAACTTCGTTCTGAATCCATTAACATTCCATTCAATTAGCTTAATCTTTGCTCTTCGTTTGTTTTACGTTATTAATGTTCTTCGTTCGTTCGTCCGTAATTCGGTCATCCGAACTCAAAACTCGTTCGTTATTGAGTCCACGACTCACGTTTTATACGTTCTCTTACATTCTTATGAAACCCTATACGTTTAGTTTCATTTACTAACTTTCTAATTCTTGTTCTTCTTTTAAGAAATTTTTGCCATAACTTCGTTATAGCTCAGTTTTAATCCGTTCTTCATGAACATTTCTAACGTTCCTAACCAAGCAATAAGAAACTAACTTATAGCGATGGTTTTAAACTTGTCCATCAACAACAATTATCCTACGATGGTTTTAAATTTGTCCATCAACAACGTTCTTCGCGTTCTTCGTGTGTTCTTCGCGTTCTTCATTTTTAATCGATATTTTGGATTACAATTTTACTTTTTCTTGGAATTTGATGTTATAGAACATCATTCCTTACTTATTTGACCTACTCATTCATAAGATTCATTCGGATCGCTCAAAATCCTTACGAATTTTATACTTTCTTAAGAAATTAATAAACTAAATTCCAAATTCTTATTTCTTCATTTTCTCATGATTTCAACCATATGAATTCATTCTTAACTTCATCTACTTCTTATCTTCATTAAGTTATGCTTTTGAACATATTAAACTTAAAGAAAATTAGAAGAAATTAGGGTTCAGATTATCGTTCTTCTTTAATCTCCTTCCGCTTTGACAAAGCGTGCACTTTCTGCAAGCTTTTCCTCATTCTCTCCCTCTTCTTCTCCCATCCAAACTCTCTCTCTCTCTCTCTATTTCTCATAGTGTAGGATTTTCAAAACCTCAAAATAATGACTTAAGCTTTCTATTTATAGAAAACAAAGGTTAGGGGCATTTTAGTCATTCCCCCCCCCCCACCCCCACCTCCACCTCCTTACTATTTAAATCTCACCACCAAGTTTACTTGGTCACCACCTTACTTGGTGACCAAGTGGCACTTCTATGCCCATGGGTCTTCCCCATGAGTTGCCCCATGGGTTTTACCCATCCGGTGACCCATTGGTTCGATCCGCAGTTAATTTTCTTGGATCAGACTTAATTAAATCTAAAATTGGGCCTTACATTAATTCTTACTGGGCCTTCTCTAGGCTTGATTACACATTCCATTGGGCTTGATATAATCCAAGTCCACTTGGATTCTACAAAGTCCATGAACTCAAAGTCCATTTAGACTAATCGTATTCTACGCATTCCATTCTCGTATTCTCTTCGTATATAATTTGTACGATATTTGTATTCTACGTCGTACTAGTCTTCGTACTATACTCATATAATAACTAGTATTATACTCGTATTTCTCACGCATAATAACTCTAATTATTATACGAAACCATAAAATTCTCGGAACTCACTTTTCCTAACCCTTAGGTTTTAAGTCCGCAGGCGAAAACTTCGTTTTTGCCATAATTGAAATATTATTGAATATTCCATCTCGTCTCAGAATTCTATCATTACGCGTTTCTCGGAAATTAAAATAAATCTCCGAGCAGAAACAGATGAATAGTGCCTATTTCATCTTTTTCCCCAAAAATATTTTTTGTTCCCGAAAAATTTTCATTTTCGTCTTGAAAATTCTTACTCATTCAGTCTAGCTCGTAGCCAGAATCCTCCTGGTTAATAATTATTCTAGGTTATAGAACGATTAATAAACACATAGCATAGAATAATATTAATAAAAATTCATCTTATTAATAACTAATTCTTTAAACTTAAATTCTGGACAATCCGATTTTCCGGGTTGTCACATTCTTCCCTCCTTAAAAAAATTCCGTCCTCGGAATTTCTTAAAACCAAACCCTTACTCGGGTCCTCACATTCTCCCCTTCTTCAAAGAATTTCGTCCTCGAAATTTTATCTTACCCTTCTTGTCAACTTCTCTTCAAAGAAGTTCTTATCTTTCATACATTCCCTACCCTTCATAACTTATCAAGAATCATGAAGTGAAAGGAATAAATAGGAATATAAGGATTCCTTTAAAACATTTCATTCTTTTGCTGAGGGGTCAAATCGACCATGAACTCTTACTAGGTTAAACAGCCTTTCGCCGTAAATCTTTCTTACACGGTAAGTTTACAATCACAAAGAAGGTAAACTACCTCTTCCATATGTAGGTGATCAATCTATCGTATAACCCCATTTCAGGGTATGTTCACCTCAGACTTAATCATTGGATTCCGCACCAAAAAAATTTGGTTCTGCATAGCTCTTCAAAGAAAGCTTGATTTTCTTTTAATCATGACATATCATTCGTCTCAGCCAAATCAAGTAGCTTAGAATATACCAATAAATTGGACATCAACTTGAAATATTCGTCTAGTCAACTAACTTGACATCGACCAATTCTTTAAATTCTTTTGCAATACATCAAAACGTTTCATGACGTCATGATACCGCACTTTTCACAGTACGTTGAGGACTTCATCAGTTTATGACTTCATCATTATACATCATACCATAGCGGGTTGTTGATCCTAAGATCACTTCCAACACTAGGTTCAGTTGTATTAATAACTTCATCCTTTTACCATCTTTGCATCAAATGCACTAATGATATAAAATTCATTTTGATATTTTAAATCAATTTATGTCTAGCCAAATCAACTAGCATAAACATATCAAGAATAGTTCTTTTCAAATCCATTGGTTCCAAAAATTGAACCAATTCTTTCATTTTCCAAAATGTGCACTTCAGTACGAATTCAAGAAACTTCTAAATCTAGCATAGCTAGATGACTTGGAATATCTTATTCTCCACCTTCCTTCATTGTCTTACTTGCGACAATACTTAATCTTCTATAGCACCTTCAATGCTAAGTCTATTGAAAATAACTCATTTCAGTCTAAACATTCCTATACCTTAGTACAGTCCATCAACTTACCACACATTATGAGTTCAGAAACTTTCCACAATAATATGAGTTTAAGAACTATCCCAGACAAACCATAGGCGTCCATTCGCTGAGAAGTTCAAAAACATACCATATATTTATGAGTCACGAACTTACCATAAGTATGAGTTTCAAGAACTCGCACCTACTTATCATTCTCTACCTATCAAGTATATATATGAGAAAAGATTCACCTTCTCGTCATATACATCTTGATAGCGCGACCAATTTCAATGATTATCACTCTAATAAACTGAGTGGCTGTTACACCAAAGCATAAACCTCTGCCTATACAAAGATTAATACAACTCAGCTATCACATGTGTCCTCAATTGAAATCTTACAACTTCTAACTTTCTCTTTACTTAATACGAATTTTCTTTAATTAGTATACTATCCTTTACAACTCAATCTAAGTTCTTCTTCCCGTACTACTTCGTAATACCATTCATTCATAGCATTAGCTACAAATCATTCATCGTTTAACAGTTCATCTGTTACAACGATTTATTATGATCACGTGCTGATCTTCTTATCCTTCTCTCTATGATTATAGTCTTAGGTACTCATACCTAAGATTTATAACCTATCAGCTTTGATACCAACCTGTAACGCCCCGAAATCCGGTCTATTTTCACATCCGAATTCTGTACGTCACGATTCCATCTTCTTCCATACATACATCATTATATAGCTAAATATAACAACATACATCCTCAAATCCCAAGTTCTAAAACCTTAAAACCTCTTTCATTCCAAATAATGATAATTACATTATTCTTTACATCTTGTACAAGTGACTTTTATCCGCCACCAAGGATACATAATCGTTCATTAAACTATTCTATAGATTAATTCTATCATTCTATATTACAAGTCTTCGCTTGATCTTCACGTTCATTCATCTAATGAATGGCACGTCTTCTGGATACCGATCAGCTTAATCTTTCCGGGATCCTTAAGTTCTTTCTAACATCGTTCGCTGAAAATGTTTTTATTTAAAGCAAGTGTGAGCATTCAATTGCCCAGCAAGTCAAAGCACTTCAAGAATTTAAACATTCTTTTAAGACTTCAATAACCGAACAAAGGTTATGAAGCAGCTTGAATAATAGGAATAATCTCGATTCCTATCATTTTAAAACATTAGTTACATCCCCTTTGAAATACTTTCATTCTCTACTACTCTCTTTCATACACATTCTGTCTAGCTAGAATTAATAGCACAGACATAACAATAACGGTTCATGTATAAACAGAATATGCTCATATTGAACAGTTCAATCACAGAACAGTTCATATCATAGAAACACCGAAGTGTTCACATTGTGGCACATGGCCTCATATATTTTAACTCCTTGTACAAATATCACACATTTGCACATAGACAGAACTTCTCAAGTTCAACATATGAGAAGTTTAGAAACTATAATTCATTTGAAATATGAATGAAGTTAGGAAACATGCCTTACGCACAGCTACAACTTATAGTTTACGCTGAACTGCTCATTCTAATTCCTATGTAGCACATAAGAAAATAACACATACACCAATTAGTCATATACTTGACTTGCACGCATCGGGTTTACTTAACTTTACTTCTTAGGGTTCGGCGTTCTACAAACGTAAGTTTACGCGACCAACTTCCTTTACTTAAGTTAATCATTTCATGACATACTGGAGATGTCTTACTCAATACGTTCATCATCATTAATGATTTACATTCTTATCTTCTTATTATACTTTCCTAGGACTCAGCACACATCGTGTCTCTGCTAGTAGTCCATATGGTACTCTGAGTGGTTTCCCACAAACAACCAACAAACAAGTTCCCGTCTCATCTACACTGCCCATAATAGTGAGTTAGATTGGTTGCCAGTTTTGTATATACCTTCGCTCTCTGAAGGAATTGTTTAGCCCAGCTCCCATATGTCAACCATCAAAGGTTACGATTGTACTACAACCTAAATTCATCTTAACTTACCCGAACTATGAAATTATAATGTTTGTTAAGTCAAATTCTTATTCCTTATGGCTTTCTAGCAACTAAATGACATACCTCATGATTTATTCATCATCGTCTAAGTCATACAGTCTTTTGTATACTCAGAACGATCATTCCATATTCATTCTATGTTTTAATAGCGATAAACAATTTACATTACCTTATTCTTAACTTACAACATCCGATTAATTCGACTCGGAACGTTATCCAAGTTATAAACATTAACTCAGCTTCTTTTACGTTATACGTACTTGTCTTTAATTCAGCTTCTTCATCGATCACAGGTTTAATCACTGATCTTCATTACTCTATGGTCAAACCATACACGGAGTGTAGGTCCTACCCGTTTAATATTCGCGTACACTTAACCTTTATGTCGGTTCAAGTGTTCAACTCTTACATTTCATTTTAACATTCTCCTCCGACTCACATTCGGCTTTCGTTAAACTTCTTACCATTCTCTATGGCTTTCTTGATACCAATCGTATCTTATTTACTACCTTCGACAATGTCTAAGTCATACAACCAATGTATACTTAGAACGTTAGCCCGACGTGAATACGATTCATGAGGATCGTTTACGTATTCAACATTTACGTTGCTCATCTCTTAATCTCTCATTCAACCTTTACTCAAAGTTTTAATCACTTTCAATCGTTATTCATCCCATGAACCCTATGTTCATTATTCTTTCTTAATGTCAAAGCCATACGGTTCGTAGTATGCTAAGACCGATCGTTCACCGCAACAACATTGTGTTCACAGCATCTAAACGCTTTACGTTCATCTTTCATTACCAAGTCATAACATCAAAATGTTATACCTTACTTTCGTCACTCAACGTCTAAGGAATCACAATTGAAGTAATTCCCCACGTTCATTTATCGCGACTACGGTCGCCGGATATTGGTTACGTAACCCGTGTCTACATGCTTCGTCTTTTAATCTCGTTTAATCTTTTCGTTCAACCTTCATCAAAGGATTAATACACATGATTAAGTGTTAAATTATTTGAATTACATTTTCATATTTCTTTCTTGAACATCCCCCGAGAAATTGAGCAGTTAAAATCTCATTTCTGGGTATTACCTCACTGACTGCATCATGCGGCCGTGCTCCTCCTCTTTCTTTTCGTATTTGCGGCTTAATTAGCGATAGCTAATGGACCGAGTCGTCACTAAAGCGCCACCCCAAGGCATGACTTCATGACTATGGTGCCAAGCATGAAACCTAGAAAAATTTTCTAAGTCTTTTACAAGCTTGAGACGCTGACTTTGAAATCTCATATCTTATTCGATATAACTCGGAACGAGGTCGTTCCAAAGCCATTTTATTCCTTATCTTACGTACTTCAATTACCTTTAGACAAAACTTCGTTCTGAATCCGTTAACATGCCATTCAATTAGCTTAATCTTCGCTCTTCGTTTCTTTTACGTTATTAACGTTCTTCGTTTATTCGTCCGGAATTCAGTCATCAGAACTCGAAACTCGTTTGTTCTTGAGTCCACGACTCACATTTTATATGTTCTCTTACATTCTTATGAAACCCTATACGTTCGGGTTCATTTACTAACTTTCTAATTCTCGTTCTTCTTTTAAGAAATTTTTGCCATAACTTCGTTATAGCTCAATTTTAATCCGCACTTCATGAATGTTTCTAACGTTCCTAACCAAGCAATAAGCCAATAACTTATACGCGATAGTTTTAAACTTGTCCATCAACAACAATTATCCTACGATGGTTTTAAATTTGTCCATCAACAACGTTCTTCACGTTCTTCGTGTGTTCTTCGCGTTCTTCGTTTTTAATCGATATTTTGGATTACAACTTTACTTTTTCTTGGAATTAGATGTTATAGAACATCATTCCTTACTTATTTGACCTACTCATTCACAAGATTCATTCGAATCGCTCAAAATCCTTACGAATCTTATACTTCCTTAAGAAATTTATAAACTAAATTCCAAATTCTTATTTCTTCGTTTTCTCATGATTTCAACCATATGAATTCATTTTTAACTTCATCTACTTCTTATCTTCATTAAGTTATGCTTTTGTACATATTAAACTTAAAGAAAATTAGAAGAAACTAGGGTTCGGATTACCGTTCTTCTTTAATCTCCTTCCGTCGGACAAAGCGTGCACTCGGGCAAGCTTTTCCTCATTCTCTCCCTCTTCTTCTCCCATCGAACTCTCTCTCTCTCTATTTCTCATAGTGTAGGATTTTCAAAACCTCAAAATAATGACTTAAGCTTTCTATTTATAGAAAACAAAGGTTGGGGGCATTTTAGTCATTCCCCCCCACCCCCACCTCCACCTCCACCTCCACCTCCACCTCCACCTCCTTACTATTTAAATCTTAGCCACCAAGTTTACTTGGTCACCACCCTTACTTGGTGACCAAGTGGCCGCCCCTTATGCCCATGGGTCTTCCCCATGGGTTGCCCCATGGGTTTTACCCATCCGGTGACCCATTGGTTCGATCCGCGGTTAATTTTCTTGGATCGGACTTAATTAAATCTAACCTTGGGCCTTACATTAATTCTTACTGGGCCTTCTCTGGGCTTGATTACACATTCCATTGGGCTTGATATAATCCAAGTCCACTTGGATTCTACAAAGTCCATGAACTCAAAGTCCATTTAGACTAATCGTATTCTACGCATTCCATTCTCGTATTCTCGTATTCTCTTCGTATATAATTTGTACGATATTCGTATTCTACGTGGTAATAATCTTCGTACTATACTCGTATAATAACTAGTATTATACTCATATTTCTCACGCATAATAACTCTAATTATTATACGAAACCATTAAATTCTCGTAACTCACTTTTCCTAACCCTTAGGTTTTAAGTCCGCAGGTGAAAACTTCATTTTTTTTCATAACTGAAATATTATTGAATATTCCATCTCGTCTCAGAATTCTATCATTACGCGTTTCTCAGAAATTCAAAATAAATCTCCGAGCAGAAATAGATGAATAGTGTCTATTTCGTCTTTTTCCCCAACAATATTTTTTGTTCCCGAAAAATTTTTATTTTCGTCTTGAAAATTCTTACTCGTTCAGTCTAGTTCTTAGCCAAAATCCTCCCGATTAATAATCATTCTAGGTTATAGAACGATTAATAAACACATAGCACATAATAGTATTAATAAAAATTCATTTTATTAATAACTAATTCTTTAAACTTAAATTCTGGACAATCTGATTTTTCGGGTTGTCACAGTCTCTGAGGTTGGTTTGACCTCCAGGGGTTTACTCCGGACTTTAAACTTGATCCCACGGGGTTGTCTCCAGGGTTTGGAAACTGATCTCCTGAGGTTATCTCCAGGATTAGGACTTAATCTCCTGGGGTTATCTCTGGGACTGGAACTGAATCTTTCGAGGTTATCTCTAGGACTACAACTGAATCTCCCGGGGTTATCTCCGGGACTGGAACTGGATCTCCCGGGGTTATCTTTGGGGTTGGAATTAGATTTGACTTCCACGGTTGTCTCTAGAAGATGATTCTGCCCTCCTGTATGGTTAGTAACAAGAATGCAAAATTTTGAGTGTCTATAGATGCCCCTATTTATCATATCTATGCAATGCAATGGCATGGACATGATAAAGATTACTAGACACTTGAAATATGACAAGATTAAGATAATGTAATGCAATGCATTATGATGCGATGTTATGCAGAATGTTTGTTGTTGGAATGATTTCCAACGGGATGTTATAAATGCCTGCTCCCGCTGCTTCTGTTGGGGGATAGGGTTGTCAATGAGTGCTCCACTAAACCCCTTTGATGTCTACTCAAATGGTAGTCTATAAAGCTTTGATCAATGGATCTTTTGATACTACGCTGGGGTTATCGCCAACGGTTTGCAATGTCCATCAGTACTATTTGAGCCAGATTTGATAACGTAGAGATGTTTTCAAGATACTTGTTGTGGAGATTTTCCAATGGTAACTACAAGAAATCACACAAAAAATGACGCTAAAATGTGTCACATAAAATTTATATTTCATCACTAAAACATTTCGTGATGATTGTTAATTGTCACAGAGACCGTCACCGTATGAGCGTGGTATTAAGTATATTTGACAATATTTGATGTCGTCACTAAATGTTTTAACTTATGGTGACGATTTACATCATTGTCACTATAATTAATTACTTTTAGTGACGTTAATAGCGTCACTATTTGAATGAAACTTTCGTCACTCTATATTATATTTCGTCATCAAAACTTGGTGCATTAAATGACAAAAATTATTTTTTCGTCATTAAATGATATTGTTTTAGTGACGAAAATATGTTACTCAATTTAAATCATCTAATTTTAATGACGACAATATTGTCATATTTATGATTATTCTTTTGTCATGTTATTGTGTTTAGCATCACCAAAAATAAGAAAATAAATGACAATTATGTAACAATTCGTCACCTAATAATATATTTAACATGACAATTATGTCGTTGTCATTTCATATTTTAAATAATATTACAAAATAATTTGTCACCAAAGAGTTATTTTTTAGGACACATTTTTCAATGTCACTAATTGAATACTTATGGTGACAATACATCTCGTCACAAAGAGTTATTAATAATGACAAAATTAGTTATTGTGACTAAATGAATATATAACAGTGACGATATAGTTTGTCACCAAAGAGTTAATTTGTATGACACATTTTTCTATGTCACTAATTGAATAATTATGGTGACGATAGAACTTGTCACATAAAGAGCTATCAATAGTTACAAAATTAAAAGGCATCACTAAATGATATATAATAGTGACGGCATAACTTATCACCAAATAGTTAATATTAGTGACAATATCAGTTGTCATAACTAAATGAATATATATAATAACAATACTATAAATATAACAAATTATAGCTAAAAAATGTCTAAATTCTCATTTAATGTATCAACCATTCAAAATACATCCCAATAATACCATTCGTTTACTGTTTACAATTTTAAATTACTACATCCACAAAATATATACCAAACTATCCATATATACATCTCAAATTCACTTTTCAATATAAATTACCACTATATTGAATTGTGAATTTGATTACATCCACAAAATAAACCAAACTATCCATAAAATTAAGCTAGTACTGAGACCTGAGTACAGTACTCTGGTAAGATCTGAGTACAGTACTTTGTTTTCTAATCCAAATTTCTCAGACCTCTAATAGGCGCTAACCTTCTGTACCAATTCATTTTTCTCCTTCAGTCAGTCACCACAATAGCTAGCTAATCTTGAGTCTTGTAATCTACATTTAAACCAAAAGTAAGGGGTAAAAAAAGGCTAGGTACTAAAAGTTGCCCAAATGTTAGAATTTTTTTTATACAATTCAGCAGAAGAATGTTCAACACACCTGGAGTTCCCTGTTTGGCATTGCCATATTGACTTCCAAAATCATGTTTTCTTGCTGGTCCAGAGTGAGAGGAGTCCCTCCCTAGGCCCTAAGATCATCGCAAAAAGAAATTTAGAACTTGACCATGAAATCCTAGCATCGACGTAGGACTTTGAACAAATTCAAAAAATTAATTTTTTCTTTATTGCACTACATAAAAGCAATGACAGGAAATATATATATACACACACACTCTGATAAAGAGAATAAGTACAGGAAAAGAAAAACAAGAATAATGCTCGGGGCACCAAAACTGAATTGTCGTCATTGCATTAGTTGATCACATCATGGTGATTGATTATGTGTAAATATTAAGTATTGAGCCACCAATCAATGTAGTAAAGACTGGTTTGGTATCCCTAAGGATTACTCAAAAACTAATAGCTAGTATTTCACGAAGTAAACTTAAATATGGGTCAATACCAACCTTATATGCCCAGTACAGGTATGACCTCTCATGATTGATTTCCTTCCCCAAGCGAGAAATTACTTTAGACGGCGTCCATAATACACCCTGTTAGATGGAAGGAATGTCTAGGGGTATCATTTATGTGATGGTCTCTTCAAAGCAGAAGATAATTAAGAAAAGTAGTTGATGGAAAATAAAAAGAAAACACAGAAACAAGAAAGAAAAGAGCTATGCTCAAGTTAGAATAAGTGAAAGAAGAAAAAAATGACACTGGTATTACAAGTAGCAATCAAAGGTTCTACATCCAACTCATCAGGGACTGTTATTTTAAGTGATGTTTCAAATAGCTTTGCTAATTGTTGCTTAAGACTACTCACATGGATTATTAAGATCATCAACTCCACTGTCGAAATTATCGCAACTCGGATGAAGCTGCTTAGATTCAGGATGAACCACCTCCATATTATTGCTATATTGGGACTGAGCAGGAGAGAAAAGAACAAGGAAATAATACAAGTGTAAGAACCCAGACATTGAAAGATACTCAACAATATACCAATATTTATCTCATTAACATTTCTAACACAATTTCACCAATTGCCAAGATAAAGAAAACTATTTGTTTATAATTTCACTAGTAAAAAAGTTACATGAGGGTTGGGAATTGTCGAAAAATTACCTTTCCATAAGCCATGATTAAGAGATACATTCTAAGTAACCAAGGAATCTAACCTTATGATTAGCTCTAGGATAAACAGCATCCGGCTTTTTTTGGTTGCCCACATGTTTCTTTGTTCTCATCGGCATTTAAAACAACAGTTTCCATTCTCCATCACCGACTCCTGTTTCTTGAGGTCTTGAGATTGGATAACTTTCCAGCTCAAGATGTTGTATATCTCTCTGACTACTGTCTGAAATGCAGCTATCACGTTGGAGGAATCAAGAGATGAAGTCTAATTATCCTGCATTTTAATCCTAATTTATAGAATTTGCAAAACACTGTGTGCATGTCCTAATTTCACAAATAGTAGCCTAACAATGCAGCAAAACAAATATGCAAAATTCTGGAACTGCCATAAGCAGTAACAGAACTTTGTAATAATCAACTGAAATCAATGATAGCAGCAACGTGAAAAGACATGCAGATTATGAAGCTACATAGAAAGTGGGAAAAAATTTGAAGTTTACAAAATATCTTCTTAAACGAATGGACATCACTTCCCCAGAGCCAAGCATCACAACCTGCATCTCTTGCACCCCATATATCATTTCAACGATCATCACCTACATGAACAACATCCTCTGGTTTCACATCCAATAATTGACACTGCCATAACATCAAACCATTGACACTGCTACAGCATCAAACCATTGACACTGCCACAACATCAAGAACTGTTTCCAGGGCAAATGCTAAGTTATTTATGCAATTACAGTAAAGTAAATACCTTCAACAAGTTTAAAAACATTTACAGTGGATTAATGAGAGCAAGAGGATGCATGAAATATACTTGTAATACTTCTGAAGGAGGTCCAAGTTCCTATATTTGGTTTCCTTTTGAACTAGGTCCTCAGGAAATCTAGCCATGAACAATAGTGTAATACCCAAGGTCTTAAAGAAGAAGCTTCCACTGTGAATGTGCACTAGCATTGCCATTTACATATAACAGGTCCGGAAGACTTCAGTTTATTTCTTCCCATTCTCTGCCTGACATATCTGGAAAATTTAAATGCACATAAACTTCAGAGTATCTGAAAGGTAGATCTCAAGTACTTTCAACTCAATAAAAAGGGTTTAAAAAAACTTGTCTTGATCTATGGTAGCTGCAAATGATGAAATCTTTTTTAAACAATGACGATTATCAGCTTCATTTGTTTAAGCATTTAACCGTAAAATATCTTAGACATCAACTAAAACAAGGTATTTCTATTCAAATAATTTCAAGATACACTCAAAAATAAACAGCTTACATAATAAGTACAATAACAATAATTAGAGAAAGGGGAAAACTGCAAATCAAATAATAAGTTGTACTTACTCATTCTGGGTAAGGTTTCTAGTCCTTCCTCCATACTTAATGCAGAGAAACAAGCATGAAGGGCAGCCAGCATCAAATGGACACATAGCCTTTTCTTTTTCAAGTATCTGAACGGGACAGAATGTAGGGTTCTGCCGATTGGGATAGAAGACCTTCCTCCGAATAGCGGGATTCTCATATAAAACATGCTCCTGATAATTTAAAATGATGTTAGTTGGTTAGAAACTAAAATTTTGAATCATGAATTTGACCCAGTTATAGTACCACACTTAACAATCAAGCCCCAAAAATAAGACAACAAAATTCTGAACCGACTCATATTAAGTAATGGCTTATTCTAGCAACTAACACCAAATAACAGAAATCTACATAGTAATATTTTTAGAAAAGTTAAACAGCTTTACCCCAGGATTATTTAAAGACACATATGGCTCTCCCTTCCTTAAAATGCTAAAATGATTGTAGTCCAGCTCATACATATCTTCACACCCATTCCTTATTCCAAGAGATGCAAAAACTATGATTTTCCTAATGATGTGAGACTAAGCATTTTTAAGTAGAAGTTCTTCCAACTCAATTATCCTATTTAACTTCCTTCGGGCAAAAAAATAGCACTTTGTTGGATGAATAATCCACAACCAGAAAGAGCAAAGCTGTACAGTAGGACTAGGATTCAAAATAGAATGAAAACATAAACCATTTGGCACAAAAATGTATATAATAAAATATTTTTTTGTTGACGAGTGTCAAATAAAAATATAATAATTCTTAAGTGCATAATACCTAAAATAAACAAAGCACCTGATATGATATACTAGTTTCTCACTTCTCAGTCCTAATAAGTAATAATAACTTATTTTCCAAACACAAGATAGAAGGTGCAATAAAGTACACACTATATTTACTTTATTTCTTTTTAAAGAATTCCTACACAAGAAGAAACTAGACTGTAATGCTGATTCTCACATCACAATTTAATCTGATCGAACCTTAATTTATGAATCCATAATCCAAAAAACATGAAATTGGAAAACCCAAATAATTTCTCATTAACAGGAGCAAAACATGAAATCCAAATCACAATAGAATCCCAAACACCATACCGTCCAATTATGGGTCTTGGCTAATCGCCTAGCAAGTGCATGTAAGAAGTATGAAACATCAGCTCGAGGCCGAATTGCGGATGTGGAAATCAAAATTTGTGCAAGAACCGCACAAAATATCCAAAAACCCAAAATTAGAAAAACCGATAAATAAGTATAAAAAAAATCGGATCTGCAAATAGAAAAATATCTCACTTATGAGGTGTCGTTCTTTGGGTGGGCACTCAACATGATTCGTTGACCCTCAGGTTTCTCCACAACAATAAGCCAGTGCTCAAAATCGCAACCGTCGATCAAAATCGTCTCCTTTGGAAGACGATTGGACCAGTTAGGGTTCCAATCGTTAAGCGCTGACGTCGTCTGGCGGGTAGCAAAATCGTGGATGGTAGCCGCCTCAGGGAATTGGGATAGAAGGAGTAAATTTGAAGATGCAAAGATGAAGTTTGGGGTATAATTTTGGGATTAATGATAATCCGTTCACCCATAGGAAACATTATCCGCACAATCAAATCTCAATCTCGCTAATAGCGACAAAATTGGCAATACTTTTTTATTTCTCCCGCCTAAACTATGGCTAAGGAATAGAGGGGAAAACAAATTGGTAGAGACCTAGAATCTATCTGGTTGAACCTTCAATGTTGGCTAAGAATTCACATGTTTCCATCTCTATTACTTCTCTTTCGCGCACAACTCCAGACACGCTAAGAATTCAGCGAAGCCCTCCCTAATTGTTATTTAACTGAATGTTAAATACAACACCAAAAAAAAATAAAGTTACTTTAAATTAATTTTCAAAAACTTTTTTAGCTTAATATTATGTACTTGAAATAAAATTTAAAGTATTTTAGATTATTTTTTTTAATTTTTTTTAACATTAACTTTATTTATGATTATAAATAAATAACAAACATTTGATAGTAGTGGTAATAATAATAATAATATTTATAGTAATTATAATAGTTATAATTATAATAACAAATATAACACTACAACTAATAATAATAATAATAATAATAATAATAATAATAATAATATTTATTATTATTATAATAGTACTATTTGTAAACGAGTTGAACCGGAGCGAACAGAGAGCTACTCGAATTCGACTCAAAATGATAAATTTGTATATACTCGAATTCGAATTATATTTAAAAAATTCTACTCAAATTCGACTCAACTCGACTAATTTTATAATAAATATAATTACAAATTGAATTTGTTGTTTTACTTAGAATTGAGAAAATATATTTATTATTACACTTTACAAATATAAAATCACAATTAAAAATAACAACAAAACAAAATAATAACTAATTATCTTAATTCGATTTAAATTTGTATATATTATAAGAGAATGTATCGAACATCAAATCAAATATGTATTAACCGAGTATGTATCGAATCACAATCAAGAATTCGAGTAGTTTTAATCTTAAACGAGTCAAGTATAACCTTGCTCAGATTCTACTAATATTTTTATTCGAACTATTTTTAATGCTCAGATTATACTCATATTATTAACGAATCCGAGTCTCGCTCGTATATTTTCGAGTCGAGTCCGAACAGTTTGGCTCGTTTACAGCCTTAATTATAATAGTACTAAATATAATAATTATTATAGAAATAATAATAATAATAATAATAATAATAATAGTAATAATTATAATTTTAATAATTATAATAATAGTAATAGTTATAATAATAATTATAATAATGATAGTTATAATAATAATAATAATAGTAATAGTAATAGTAATAATAGTAATTATAATAATAATTATAATAATAGTAGTAATAATAATAATAATAATAAATATAATAATTATAATTATAATAATGATAATTATAATAAAAATTATGATAATAGTAATAACAACAACAACAATAATAACAACAATAATAAAAAATAATAATAATAACAATAATAATAATAACAACAATTATTATTATTATAATTATAATGAAAATAATAATAATAATAATTATTATTATTATTATTATAGTAATAATAATAATTATTATAATAATAGTGATAATTATAATAATAATTATCATAATAGTAATAATAATAATAACAACAATAATAACAACAACAACAACAATAATAATAATAATAACAATAATAATAATAATAATAATAACAACAATTATTATTATTATAATTATAATACAAATAATAATAATAATTATTATAATAATTATTATTATTATTATTATAACTATAATAGTAATAATAATTATTATTATAATAATAGTAATAATTATAATAATAATTATCATAATAGTAATAATAATAACAACAATAATAATAACAATAACAACAACAACAACAACAATAATAATAATAATAATAATAATAATAATAATAATAATAATAATAATAATAATAATAATAATAATAATAATGATAATAATAATGATAATAATAATAATAACAACAATAATAATATCAATAATTATAATAATAATTATAACAATAATGTACGTTTAGGCCATGTTTGGTCGTCACTAAAAAACTAGTGCTTCATTTGATTTTAATTTAATTCCTTTCCTAATCTTTAAGTTATTTATTTATTTATTTCTAAATAATTTTCCAATTAGCTTTCATGGTTAGTTCTATTTTAACTTAACAACTTATATCACATTATATGAATTATTATCTTTCATATATACAATATTAAAATATAATATATATTGTTTATTATATTATGCTTATTTTACATAATATTCAAAAAAAAAGGTATTACTCACAGCTTTGTATGAAAATTATATTCCCCATAGTAATACTTTGTATTAAAATAATTCTATATTAAAATTATTTTAATACCCCTTTCTTAAATAAAAATTTACGAAATTTAACATTTGAATTTAATATTAAAATTATTCTTAATTGATCATCTCTTTTATGCGAAAGATTTAGTCTCAGAATAAATCATGCAATAAAAATATATTCATATATTTATCACACATACGCATTATACCACACATAGTCACTTATTATGTATTACATATTCAATACAATATATATTAATTTTTTTTTTACTAAAATCATATTTTAATATATATTGAAAATTTGGACTATTACATTGTCTTTTGTCAACACTATATATGCATACATAACTAACAATGAGCAAATTTTTATGAATTTAAGTCTCCTGATAAGCAAAATCACTACTCTCATTTTATTTTTAAGCTAGAAAGCATAACCATTCTATGATGTCGATTTAGTACTACAATTATTAATCAAAGTTAAGAAGTTGTTTCGTCAAAAATTAAAACCAAATAGTGATTTAGATTATCAAAAATGTACAAGATCATCAACAACAATAGCAACCATTACAACAAAAATGACGAAAGCACATTGTCACTAAATTTTCAATAATCTCAATTTCCCTCCAAAATTTTGCCTCCAAATAAAATTGTGACGAATTTGTATTTGGCGTCACTAAATGTGAACATTAGTGACGAAAGCACATTGTCACTAAATTTTACAAATAATTAATGGCAAACTATTATGTTGTCATTGAAAGAAATATTTTGTGACAATAAATATTGTCATCAATTATTACAAAATGTCACTAAAAGGTTTCCCTCCAAAATTTTGGTACGAAATTCTGCCTCCAAAATAACTTGTGACGAAATTTTGTTAATCGTCATCAAATGTGTAAATTAGTGATGATATAAACGATTAATAGTAACAAAAGTAAAAGTCGTCACAAAAGCAAACGTTTTAGTGACGATTATGATTTCGTAATTATTAATTAACAAATTGTGATAAAATTTTGTGCGTGGCAAAAAAATTCGTCATAAAATGTGTGCTTTCTTGTAGTGGGATGAGACCATCAGCTTTTGACAGTGGGGTTATCACCAACGTCCTTGATCTCTTAGATGTGCTTTCCACCGAAAATGTTCTTCTCTTTTACGAGTGACTCTCAAGGATTGTTGATATGTTATCTGAATGATAACTTGACTTGGCGGCACCCATTGGATGTTTCTTGTTATTACACTGGCATTATCACCATTGCTCTGACTTTCTACTAGGTCGATGCCTTAATAATAATTGAAGCCTTTTATACTTCCATTTTATTTTGTATTCGGCTTGATTAATTTTATTTTTGAGATGCAAAGCATCTTCGAGAAAATAAGATACATAGTAGTGTCAGGCTCCTTATGGGCATGAAAGCCATCCAAGGATGTCTAAACACCATAGATAATTTAAAAGTTGGCTGCAGCTGAAAGTGTCAATTGTGGGAACCAGATCTAGATTCATAAGCTGAATCTTCGATCGCGTGACTCCTAGGCTCACATGATAGATAATTATGTACAAAATCTAGAAAGAAAACTAGATTTAAATAAATTTGAGTCATTCTAGATTAAAAGGTTCCAGTTTAGTCACTTTTGAACCTGTTAAAAGTTAGAGATATCTAGATTTAGATAAATCTAATCCACAGGCTGGAAGAGTAAATATCTACATAGTGAAAATGTAACGCCCTGAAAAATTGAACATTTTGTAAATACTTTTAATAATGAATAAAATAATATTATTTATTATTATTACGTGTTGATAAGATGAATGTCGTTCTATAACCTAGAAATGTCGGAATGTCGTAGTATTTTAACTACGTTAGAGAATTAAAGTGTTTGAATTTCTAAGATGAAAATAAAAGCTTTCCGAGAAATTTTTCGAAAAACACTATTCATCGATTTCTGCTCGGGAATTATTTTTGAACTTCCGAGAAATACGTAACGTTATAATATCAAGGTAATATTGATTATGTAATAATAATCGAAGTATGGAAAATGCCATATTTCGCATGCGAAATTAATTTGAGCACGTTAAGAATATTAAGCGTTGAGGAAAGAAGGTATTAATCATATGATGCGTAGGCATTATGCGAGGGATTGAACGTAAGTATAATACGATGTATTATACTATTATGTATGGAGAATGGAATAATGTATATTATAATTTAGTATACGAGCTAGCATACGAGAATTATACGTATAGTATATATGTCAAGGTTCTTAATTAAATGGAATGGACTTGTAGGATTATTACCATGTTGGTAGAAGTCCAATAGAAAGTGATATGCAAGCCCAAGTGTTTGTTAATCATGAGTCCAAGCTAGTGTAATGCAAGCCCAACAAGAAATAAGCTAGATAATTAGCAAGCCCAATGGGTTAAACCATGATCCATGGAGCAAACCAAAAGTGATATGGTAACACTTGATGGGCAAGAACTTTGTGTGATGAGCAAGTGTTGTGGTGATCAAGTAATAGATGTGGCTAACAAGTTTACTTAGTTGTAAAGCAATGGATAGTAAGGAGGTTAATAAGGAGGTGGAATTAAGGAGGTGGAGGGCCTAAATGACCATTCTACCCTAACTTAGCCAAGCCTATAAATAGAGAGCTCCACACTTCATTTGTTGCTTGATTAAATTCATTCAACTCCTCTCAAGTTAAGTGCTTAAGTGTTAGAGAGAATAAGCTCACATAAGTCAAGAATAAGTCAAACATTCTTTGCTAGATTTTCACTCATATAAGAAGTGATTAACGAATGAACTTTGTAGGGTTTCGACACAGAAACGCAACGAAAATAAACCAATTTAAAGCAATTTCGAAACCCAAAACAGGATCCATGCGAAAACAATTAATTCGATTGGTTAGAAATTATCTGGATTTTGATCTTTGAAATTGATGCTCGAATCTCAACGCAATCCAAATGAATCGCGCCTCTCTACGGTATCCACATGAGCGCTCAGAGAATCGTCCTACGATCTGCGAAGAAGAAGGAACAGTGGTACTAGCCACCAAGGATGAGGATTTTTAGAACTTGTTTCTCTCTAGTCTCTCTCTCTAAAATGGCTAGGGTTTTTTGGTTTATGAATAATACCTAAAATGGGTACGCAACATATCATATATATATATAGCCATTTAAAAATATTATTCAAAACCTAATTTAATAAAATCAATTTATATATATATATATATATATATATATATATATATATCTTAATTAAGTCTTACTTAATTAATATACCTATATATAAATTATCCTATTAATTTAAATTAAGTAATTTAAATACTATCAATCATATTGATATATTTAAATATTTACAATTTAAATTAATTCCCTTTTAATTACGTTACATGTGTGTGACCTATAGGTTATTATTACGTTGGCAATAATTTTAAAATCATATTATAAAATTATAAGCGATGGAGGCGGCATCTAGTAATGCATCACTTTGCTACCCAAGTAATAATAAGATCGATGATTCGATCTGACCTTTTACGTGACCAATGTTTCAATGTAATTTAATCCTTTTAACCTTAATATCCTAGATTAAACTCGAGTCATGGAATGTGTCATACTCTTCATAATTTAATCGAGTTTTCTTGATCAATGAGTAGACTATATGAAACAAATCACTATTTGAGCATGGCCATGCATTTCATAGTCTACTCGATTAAAGAGCTTTATGGATATCACCCTAATATATAGGATGGTTAAATTCCATCTAGATCACTCATATTCCTCACACGATTCATGATGTACCCAATAATCACCTTTATAGTCCACCCTATTAAAGGTGACATTTGATGATATCAAAGTACATAAATTCCGTGTAGTAATAATAGTAGTGATTTGAATCGGAGGACCATTACATCATTGTCACTATGAGAATTGCTAATGACACTTAGCATAATGCTCCATATAGAATTCTCATGGTGGAGTGCATCCGATTACATCGTTCTCTAACATGTACCTATGCATTGACTTAATATCTCATATATTTATGACCAATGAGATTTGGTCATCGATCGATCCACATACTAGTCTCTCAATGCATCATTTGTTGTCCCATCAACAATAATACTCGACTAGGGACATTTAAGAACAATGATACTAATTATAATTATATAATCTCATGTTCAAGTCACATACTTAAAACTATATAATTTGTATCACTATTCTAAAGAATTTTATTATGTTAACATTTATATAACGTAGTAAATAAAACCATAATAAAATCATTCATTTATTCAATCAAATATAATATCAAAATGTTAAGCAATTATATAAAATAATTGGCCTCTAGGGCATAAACTCTAACAGTCTTCCACTTGCACTAGAGCCAATCACTCATGTATCTAATACCCATAGAACTAGTGTGACCTTCGTTATTACCTACTGCGACAAAGCCTTGGTCGATGGATCTGCAACATTATCATCTGTTGGCACTCTTCCTATATGTACATCTCTCTATCAATGATTTCACGGATGAGATGGTACCGCCTAAAAGTATACTTGGATCGTTGGTGAGATATGGGTTCCTTAGCTTTGTGTAATGGCTCCATTATTATCACGATATAAACAGCCGGGATCAACAATGGTTGGAACAACACCAAGTTCGATGATGAACTTTTTAATCCATCTGACCTCCTTGGTTGCACTAGAAAGCGACAATATACTCGACCTCTGTTGTAGAATATACGACTCTCTCTCTTGCTTGAACTCTTCATTAACAACCCACCATTAAGGCAAAACACAAAACTGGTTGAGACTTATAGTCATCATTATCAGTCTGAAACTAGCATCTATGTAACCCTTTACTGCCAGTTCGTCTTCACCTCTATATACCAAGAATGAATCCTTAGTCCTCTTTAGATACTTGAGGATATTCTTGAATGCTATCCAGTGACCTTCACCTGGATTCGACTGGTATCTGCTCGTCATGCTCAAAGCATATGAGACATCCGGACGAGTACATATCATTGCATATATGATAGATCCAATTGCCGAAGCATAAGGGATCTTTCTCATACGATCCTCATCATCTTGTGATTTAGGACATTGGGCCTTAGAGATCTTTATACCATGAGTCATGGGTAAGTGTCCTCTTTTTGCCTCTTGCATGCTGAACCGTTTTAGCACTTTATCAATATATGTACTTTGACTTAGGCCGAGTATTTTTCTCGATCTATCTCGATAGATCTTGATACCTAAAATGTAAATTTGCATCGCTAAAAATCTTTCATGGAGAAACATTTTCCTAACCATGTTTTTACAGCCTGTAATGAAGGAATGTCATTCCCAATAATTAATATGTCGTCAACATATAATACTAGGAATACAATGTGACTCCCACTAACCTTCTTATATACACAAGGTTCATCTTCAATTTTAATAAAACCAAACTCTTTGACTGCTTCATCAAATCGAAGATTCCAACTCCGAGAGGATTGCTTCAATCCAGAAATGGATCGCTGCAGCTTACATACCTTTCCAGCATCCTTTGGATTGACAAAACCCTCAGGTTGTGTCATGTACACATCCTCAAGGAGATTTTCGTTAAGGAAAGCAGTTTTGACATCCATCTGCCAGATTTCGTAATCATAAAAAGCTGCAATAGCAAGTAAGATCCTGATGGATTTAACCATTGCCACTGGAGAAAAGGTTTCATCATAGTCAACACCTTGAACTTGTTTGTAACCTTTTGCTTTGCAGTCGACCTTTGTGAGGTTTGTACATTACCATCCATGTCGGTTATCTTCTTGAAAACCCACTTGCACCCGATTGGTTTTACCCCTTCGGGTGGATCAACCAAAGTCCATGCTTGGTTAGTATACATGGAGTCCATTTCAGATCTCATGGCTTCAAGCCATCTCTCAAAATCTGGTCCATTCATAGCTTCTTGGTAGGAAGCGGGCTCATCTGATCTATGAGCATCACATCGCCATTTTGAGTCACAAGATATCCATAATATCTCTCGGGCTCTTGGCGTGTCCTACCGATCTCTGAATTCCTTGTGTAATTTGAGCGAGTTCACTTTCCACAACATCTTGTGGTTCTGCTCACGTTCAACTTCGAGTTCAATGATATTACGTGGTTCTCGAATTTCTTGAGTTCTACTTTCCTCCCACTATTTCCTTTAGAGACAAATTCTCTTTCTAGAAAATACCGATTCGAGCAACAAACACTTTGTTCGGAAGGTTTGTAGAAATAATACCCTTTTGTTTCCTTTGGGTATCCCACAAAATTACATTTGTTAGATTTGGGTCCGAGCTTGTCGAAATCTAGGCGTTTTACAAATGCCTCATGACCCCAAATCTTCATGAGCGACATATACTTAGGATGTTTCCCGGTCCACATCTCATATGGTGTCTTATGAACCATTTTTGTAGGAACACGGTTAAGTGTGAATGCAGCTGTCTCTAGGGCATGACCCCAGAAGCTTATTGGAAGATTTGCATGACTCATCATTGATCGTACCATGTCCAACAAGGTTCGATTCCTCCTCTCCAAGACACACCATTCCATTGTGGTGTTCCAGGTGGAGTGAGCTGTGATATAATACCACACTCCTTTAGAAGGTCATCAAAGTCTTGGCTTAAGTATTCACCTCCT
This sequence comes from Panax ginseng, assembly GCA_020205605.1. Taxonomy (NCBI): domain Eukaryota; kingdom Viridiplantae; phylum Streptophyta; class Magnoliopsida; order Apiales; family Araliaceae; genus Panax; species Panax ginseng. Next base: position 112,566,487 of record CM035128.1, on the reverse strand, counting down.
CGATCGGATCGAAGGGCTTTTATGCTTTTGCCAAATTGGTTTTGAACTTCATTCTTGAATTCCTTGAACTTTTCAAAGCATTCGAATTTGTGTCTCATAAGATACACATATCCATATCTACTGAAGTCGTCAGTAAATGTAATGAAGTAATAAAACCTACCTCTTGCTAACGAACTCATGGGTCCACATACATCACTATGTATAAGTCCCAATATATCGCTAGCCCGTTCACTATGTCCAGTGAAAGGGGCTTTAGTCATCTTGCCTAATAAACAAGATTAACATTTTTCATATGATTCAAAATCAAATGAATCCAAAAATCCATCTTTATGGAGTTTTGATATGCGTTTCTCATTTATATGGCCCAAATGACAATGCCAGAGATATGTCGAATTTGAATCATTTGATTTAAATTGTTTTGTATTTATGTTATAGATAGGCATTTCCAAATCAAGAATATAAAGACCATTAAACAATTGTGCAACACCATAACATATATCATTTAAGTAAAACGAACAACGGTTGTTCTTTATTATAAATGAAAAACCTTTCTTGTCCAAACAAGAAACATAAATAATATTTTTTTTGCTTATAAGCGAGGCACAAAATAACAATCTTCTAATTCTAAAACTAGCCCGGAGGGCAAAGATAAATGATAAGTTCCTACGGCCGGTCAACAAACTTTTGCTCCATTCCCAACACGTAGGTCACCTCTCCTTTTGCCAAAGTCCTACTCCTTGGAGTTCTGCACATTAACACAAATGTGAGAACCACATCCGATATCAATACCCATGATGTAGAAGTAGACAAATTGACTTCTATAACATATATACCGAATCGAAGTCCCACTTCCTTTCCTTTTCTTCACTTCTTCCAAATAAGCAAGACAATTCCTCTTCCGGTGTCCGGTTTTCCCACAAAAGTGATGATCACCTTCTTTAGCCACCCGCCTTTAGGCTTTAAAGCCTGCTTGGTTTTGAAATTGGGTTTGGCACCAGATTTAGATCCTATCTTCTTCTTGCCTTTCCAATTTTCCTTAGCATTCCCCTTTTGCACCATCATTATGGGAGCGGGTCCTGCCTTTTTCATGTTGTTGTTCTCGGCGATTCTTAACATGCTCAACAACTTCGATGAGGGGTTTCGCAATTTTATTCATAAGATAATTCATGACAAATTGAGAATAGCTGTTGTTCAGGGATTGCAAAACAAGATCTGTTTGGGCCTCCGGAGTGATTGGAAAACCCAACCTATCAAGGCACTCAATATACCCAATCATTTTCAGCACATGTGGACCAACTAGATCACGTTCACCCATCTTGCGGTGATCTGATGCCTTGCTTGCTTGTATCATACCTCTCTGTCGAGCATACCCTTGAACAATTTCTTGAGATGCTCGATCATCTCATAAGCATCCATCAACTCATGTTTGCTTACGAAGCTCGGCGTTCATGGTTGCTAGCATGAGACAACTCACGTCGAGCATCATCTTGATGCTTCTTGTAAACATTATGCTCCATGCACGTGGTGCGATGTCAGTTGATCTTTGCGGAATGGGCTTTTCAATGACATATAACTTGCGCTCTTGTTTGAGGACAATCCTCAAGTTCTATGCCAATCGAGGAAATTAATTCCACTCGACTTGTCCTTCTCAAGGGTGATCGTAGTGAAAGACTACTTGTATTGTTGTTGTTTGCCATTGATATCTACAATTTATAAGTGCAAAAAAATAATAAAGTCAAATTGCGAGTTGATATTATGTAATTGATAATAGTACATTCAAAATATACCTCCCACTATTTTATTCAAATTAATAGCCCTCACCATTAATTTGAAAAGCATTTTTCAATTAAATCTTTCTAGTGAGCCAAGATCCATATTTCATTATGCCCTAAGTTAGCTTTGGTTAATCGCTTAAAACACAATTATTTAGGTGGACAACCCTTTTTGTCAATTATATCATATATAACTCTTGGATAGTTTGGTAAACAACATTTGTTTCTAGTCCATCTAATGGTACCAACCAAACTCTATGCCTCTAAGTCCACAATCCTATTGAGATAACTTAGTTAAGTCGGGCCCAATGATTTTAACAGTTTGGATATCACAATTATCCTATCGCATCTTACCTAGATAAATAGGGTACTTTGCTTTGGCAAACCTACATCTATTGATCAAGGTCTTGATGAGTGTTATTCATTGGAAGGCATCTGATTTAGACTTAATAATTTAATGAGGGATTTTATATAAAAAAAAATTAGATCTCACCAATTTTAATCTTATTAAACATGCACATTATTTATCATATCATATCACATACAAGCATAAATAAAGTGCAAAATAAAATGTGTCACAGTTATGGCCCAATCCACTTTGTCGAATCTTTTCAAGCTAATGAAAGATTGAAGGTCGATCTAAGGTGGTAAAAGATCTTAAAATAAATAGCTTCTTTGGATCTTCCTCAAGTATGTGCCTCCTCTCCATCATCATCTTTCCATCATGTTCTCCATCTTGACATCTTCATCGATTACATATTATTACATGACATAAAGAAACCTCGAGTTACATTCGAGGGATTTAGATGAGAAGAGAATATTACATTAGAATTTATAGAAAGGCACGACATGCAAGCCCGTATTTCAAAACCAAAACCACTAACCTATGGGTTGAAAAGGCCATAATCGTGCACCATGCATATCACAATAAGCACATAACAATTTATATATAATTAAAAAAACCATATATAACATATAGGGGACACGACCATATCGTGCGCTTCTGACGGGGGTCGAGGGGGAGTCTCCCCAGCGGTGTCGGGTGATCCTTCAATACGTATTGCGAAATTTTTCAAATGATTCTAAAGCAGTTTGAGAATCCGTATTTTAATCACCAAAACACCCATAATAACAAATCATATATGTCGGAGGCGATTTAATCATATTAAAGCGAATAACGTACACCCGAATTTATCATATATGTCCGATTTGATTAATCATATTAAAACGATTCTTCATGCTTCTAATCTGATTAGAACAGTTATATTGTTATTCCATCGATTAAAGATACGATTAACAGTATCATCATATATATTACCAGAATACACATACAACGAAATATCATATATTCAATTTCATATCGGTCAACGTGCATCATATCATATATCATATATATCGAATACAATTAAAACACATAATCTGAATTAATCTTTTCGCAAGTAGCTTTGATACCACTGTAGGGTTTTGACACAGAAATGCAGCAGAAATAAACCAATTTAAAACAATTTCGAAACCCAAAACATGATCCATGCGAAAATAATTAACTTAGTGGTTAGAAATTATACCGATTTTGATACTGAAATTGATGCGCTCCAATCTCCAACACAATCCAAATGAATCGCGCCTCTACGGTATCCACACGAACGCTCCGAGAATCGTCCTACGATCTGCAGAAGAAGGAACCGTGGTACTAGCCACCAAGGATGAGGATTTTCGAACTTGTTTCTCTCTCTAGTCTCTCTTTAAGAAGCTGGCTAGGGTTTTTCGATTATGAATAATACCTAAAATGGTCAAATATATCATATATATATATATATATATATATATAGCCATTTAAAAATATTATTCAAAACCTAATTTAATAAAATCCAATATATATATATATATATATATATATATATATCTTAATTAAGTCTTACTTAATTAATATACCTATATATAATTATCCTATTAATTTAAATTAATAATTTAAATACTATCAATCATATTGATATATTTAAATATTTACAATTTAAATTAATTCCCTTTTAATTACGTTACATGTGTGTGACCTATAGGTTATTATTACGTTGGTAATAATTTTAAAATCATATTATAAAATTATAAATAGTGAGCGACATCTAGTAATGCATCACTTCTTTACCCAAGTAATAATAAGATCGATGATTCGATGCAACCTTTTAAGTGACCAATGTTTCAATGTAATTTAATCCTTTTAACCTTAATATCCTAGATTAAACTCGAGTCATGGAATGTGTCATACTCTTCATAATTTAATCTGAGTTTTCTTAATCAATGAGTAGACTATATGAAACAAATCACTATTTGAGCATGGCCATGCATTTCATAGTCTACTCAATCAAGAGGCCTATGGATATCACCCCTAATATATAGGATGGTTAAATTCCATCTAGATCACTTATATTCTTCACACGATTCATGATGTACCCAATAATCACCTTTATAGTCCACCCTATTAAAGGTGACATTTGATGATATCAAAGTACATAAATTCCGTGTAGTAGTAATATAGTGATTTCGTGTCGGAGGACCATTACATCATTGTCACTATGAGAATTGCTAATGACACTTCACATAATTCTCCATATAAATTCTCATGGTGGAGTGCATCCCATACATCGTTCTCTCTCTAACATGTACCTATGCATTGACTTAATATCTCATATATTTATGACCAATGAGATTTGGTCATCGATCGATCCACATACTAGTCTCAATGCATCATTTGTTGTCCCATCAACAATAATACTCGACTAGGGACATTTAAGAACAATGATACTAATTATAATTATATAATCTCATGTTCAAGTCACATACTTGAAACTATATAATTTGTATCACTATTCTAAGGAAATTTATTATGTTAACATTTATATAACGCGATAAATAAAACCATAATAAAATCATTCATTTATTCAATCAAATATAATATCAAAATGTTAAGCAATTATATAAAATAATTGGCCTCTAGGGCATAAACTCTAACACTCCAAGACAGAAAGCACATCGCTAATCGGCACCATCACTGCTGGTAGTAATAAAGGAGACTCACATGCCGCAGTCAGTAGTCCGGACTTGCCTATCATCGTTAACTTGTGTCGTAACGCGACTTAAAGAGCAAAGAGTGGCGCTGCAACGCCAACCCTAGGGTTTTGAATAGTAATGAAGGTTTACATGTACAACATGATCGGTAATTCAGTAATAATAAACTGAGGAACTTAATAAGATATTGCAAGATATTGTTATACCTTATTTAGGTTGTCTAAAGGTTGAAGATAAGTAATCAATCATGAACGTAATGAGAACGAAGTAATGAAAAGCCGAAACCAATAATAACAAATCTAAGTCAGGATTAGATTGAGATGAAGGGTAAGATATAGTAGTATACATACTTGATTATATATGACCTAATGTGGTACGTTATATGATCATGTATTGTAGAGACTTAAAGTGTACGTGTGGTAAACAGTAAGCAAACGCTAAAGGCAAGTATTCTGACCCTTGTTCAAGTTCAGTGTGGACAAGCTTTGTAATTCATGTATTCTTTAGCATGAAGTCTTGAATGATGAAGTCAAAACCAATTCCTTCGGCTAGACTTATATTATGATTCTATCAAGCATGATTAATGATTACCGAGTTATATTAGTGTGGTTTTCAAACGAAGACTGAGTATGCTAAAATGTTTTTGTCGTTTAACGACAGGCACGTGAGGTTACCACAACTTAAACGTATATACGTTTAGGGAATGTAGTGTTGATCAACATAGAGTAATATAGGCTGATCACCTAGACGTGCTCGTAAGTAATGTCAGACTTACGGACTTAGTGTCGGGATGTCCTTTTCAAAAGAACTTATGAAATGCTCAAGGTCTTGGACCAGTATTGATGTTTTACTGAATATTTTTGTTGCAAAACGTTTTGAATGAAATGAAGTGCTATTTTGAATTATCGATAGTACTTTATAATTATTGTTCAATTATTGAAGATATATGAGTTCTATGTTTCAAGCATGTTGTTTATTAGAATTATAGTACTTGTTGAGCTAGTCATGCTCAGTCTTGCTTGAACCATATGAACACAGCTAAGATCGAATCTTAGATCAAGGCTTGGCAAGAGACACAAGGGCAAGGCGAAGACGAACCCTTAGATTACTTATGTAATAATATAGGTGAATGTTTGTAATATATTGAATATCATGACAAGAACGAATGAATGGGTTATAAAGAACCTGGGGAAGTGTAATATTATTTTGAATATATATAATACATATTCGTTCTTTTGAGACTTTTCAATTGAATGTATGTGTGAATGGTAGTACCGTGCAGCACCATCTGTCGGGTTGGAAGATACCCGGATTTGGGGGCATCACAGAAAATAGTTAAAACAGATAAAAAAAAGGCAGTAAAATATTTATGTATATATATATATATATATTTATATATATATATATATATATATATATATAAAAGACGATATATATATAAAGACGATATATATATATATATATCAAAGTACTAGAAAGCTTAAAATCTAAAAAATCTTATAATGGGGTACCAACAAGACTTCAGATCACGTTTAGAGCTTGACAACTCGGTTTCCACCAATTAAATTTTATTATGGTGTAGAACACGAGCTTACAAGTGTTTAGAAAGAAGAATCACAAAGTTTGGAGCACTCTAGAAGAGGTTAAAGGCTGAAATGGACAGAGTTTTCTCTCTTTTCTTCTTTTTTTAAATGAGCTGATGGGGGGTGTATTTATAGACCAGATGGTCGCGAGTCAACCCACAGCTGCCCGAGCTGCCTCAGGCTTTATGGGTCTTGTCGTCTCGAAGTATGTGCACTCGGGCGACACACTGTTCGCTCGAACCTGCATAACTTTCAATCCCGACATGCGATGGAGGCGTCTTGTACCTTTTAGGAAAGTCGTTGATGAGAGCTACATAATGACATGGGATTAGACATTGTCCAAATCCAGGAAGATTGGTCCATGACCAGATCTCCAAGTGTTTGCAGTCTATCCATTAAGTTGTCTTATGTAGTTTTCACTCAAGATTTCAGCTATGGATCTTGAGGGACTTCTTTTGAAGCAGTTTAATTTGATATGAGTTGAAATGATGTTGAGGTGGCAAAATAGCCATTTTTCCCCTCCCAGGATTGTCTCTGGCTTTGATACAGTTGTAGCAGTCTTTTCTTAGATTTATCTCTGAGATTGGCCTGCTGTTGACTCTGATAGTCCTCATGGTTGTCTCTGAGGTTGGTTTGACCTCCAAGGGTTTACTCCAGACTTTGAACTTGATCCCCTGGGGTTGTCTCCAGGGTTTGGAAACTGATCTCCTAGGGTTATCTCCAGGATTGGAACTTAATCTCCCGGGGTTATCTCTGGGACTAGAACTGAATCTTTCGAGGTTATCTCTGGGATTAAAATTGAATCTCCCGAGGTTATCTCCGGGAATGGAACTGGATCTCCCAGGGTTATCTCTGGGGTTGGAATTGGATTTGACTTCCATGGTTGTCTCTAGAAGGTGATTATGCCCTCCTGTATGGTTAGTAATAAGAATGCAAAATTTCGAGTGTCTACAAATGCCCCTATTTATCATATCCATGCAATGTAATGGCATGGACATGATAAAGATTACTAGACACTTGAAATATGACAAGATTAAGATGATGTAATGCAATGCATCATGATGCGATGTTATGCAGAATGTTTGTTGTTGGAATGATTTCCAACGGGATGTGATAAATGCCTGCTCCCGCTGCTTCTGTTGGGGGATAGGGTTGTCAATGAGGTTTCCACTGAACCCCTTTGATGTTTACTCAAATGGTAGTCTATAAAGCTTTGATCACTAGATCTTTTGATGCTACGCTAGGGTTATCGCCAACCGTTTGCAATGTCCATCAGTACTATTTGAGCCTGATCTGACAACGTAGAGATGTTATCAAGATATTTGCTGTGGAGATTTTCTGATGGTTGAGACCATCAACTTTTAACATTGGGGTTATCACCAACGTCCTTGATCTCTTAGATGTACTTTCGACCGAAAATGTTCTTCTCTTTTATGAGTGACTATGACGCCCCCAAAACAGGTATACATCACCCATCTTGAGTCGCCAGATACATGACATATAAGTTCAAATATAACTTAATTATACAACAGTCGTGTAAAATACGACAAAACATAGCTGAGAGTTTAAACAAGAATATTGTCATCTAGACAATATCCACAGTCAATGGTGTCCTCATTACAATTATTATCACATTATTCCGTAGAATAGTGAGGACTACTAAAGCCATTTATCCTGGACCATCACTCCATTCCCCGACTCCTCCCAGCTATATTCTCATTTCCTGAATAGAACAATGAAAGAAAGGGTGAGCTCAACTAGCCCAGTAACAAATATTATGACTAAGATAATGCAGAATAAATTATCCTTAGCCTTCAACAGTATAACAACTAATAGAATACAATAGACAACAAGTTTTAGATCAACAACTGCAGCGGAAATAAGCAATCCATTAGAAGAGTCAAGTAGAGCATAAAATATACTATCTTCTATGATTTAAAAAGTTTTTCATCAACTTTATCGTCTAGACTCAGGTTAATAAATAAAATCGAATCATCCCTGCACCACGGCCAAGGATATTCATGTAATCATCAATGGTCATGATTATACCGAATAATCCCTAGTCATAATCATACCCACAACTGTCCATCAATGGACTACAGGCCAATGAAGACTTTCACCACATCATTCGTCACATTATGGTCATGATTATATAGAATAATCTCTGGTCATAATCATACCAAGTCCATCTATGCACGTAAGCCAAATATGACTTTCATCACAATATAAGCATGAGGATGATGACAATGACATAATAATTCAATAAAACAAGTTCAAGGATAAATTTTAAAGTTTTATAATTTAATTTATCCAGAAATCAATAACGCCCAAATTGTCAACACGATACTGCTTTATAGAGTAAAATTCAAGAATAATATTCATGTACCAAAAATAATTTGGACAGAAAAGAAATATATTTTTCGGGTAAAGAGTATCCCATAAATAGTACTTCGGGAATAGTACCCCGTGAATAGTACCCCAACATGAAAAGTATCCCGAATACCCGAGTGAATAATATTTAGGTGAATAGTAATTTGGATGAATAGTAACCCGTGAATAGTAACTCGTGAATAGTACTCCGACATGAAAAGTGTCCCGAATACCTGAGTGAATAATACTAGAGTGAATAGTAACCAGGTGAATAGTAACCCGTGAATAGTAACTCGTAACAGAAAATACCAAAGAAAACGATATTTCATGATGAGTACAAAAGAAATGATATCCCAAATGAGTATAATAGAATATACGAAACTGCAAATGGATTTTCACCCGCCATGCGGTACCACGTAGACAAATCATTTCCACAATTTAATAAGGAATGAATACAAAGGATCATTCACCATGCATGCGTACGAAATCCATGTATAGGCAGTTATTCCAATGTAATAATAAAGAATGGAATAATGAAAGAATTCACCATGCATATGATAGACCGCATGCATGACGAGTTATTCCCAATGAATAATAAAGAATGGAACAAGGTCATGCGTAATTACGCATGAGACGAGGATATTCCAACGAATAATAAAGAATAGAACCGAATCATGCGTAATCCACACGCATGTGATATTCCAACAAAATAATAAAGAATGGAACCATGTCATGCGTAATCCGTGCAGGACGATGATATTCCAACGAATAATAAAGAATGTAATAACAACAGAATTCACCGTACGTGCTAAATCACAAGAGACGAGTTATTCCAATGTAATAATAAAGAATGGAATAGCGAGAAGAATTTCACCATATATACGGTTTCTTGGCATGACAAAAGTTATTCCAACATAATAATAAAGAATGAAATAACAACCCTTACGAGTATTGAAAGAAAATAACTCTCTTCATGAATACGAAAGAATAATACCCCTTACCTTAGAAGAAACTGGATACTGGAATAGATAGGTAGCAAACTTTTCTTCTTCTTTCTCTCTATAATTTCTCTTAATAATAATTGCTCTTGTGAGACTTAGTGAATTGGTGAAAAATAATGAAGGAATGAGCTTCAATATTACAGTATAATACCTTCCTCTTTTTCTTCATTTTTAATTTAGTCCTGCAAGTATTATCAAACTTGCACCACCTCCCCTAATAGTAAATCATGTGAATTAATAGTTCATTCATGTGACTCAATAGTATAATCATGTGAAAAAACTAATTACAGTATAGTACCTTCAACTATACCTCCATCTTTAATTTAGTCATGCAAGTATTATCAATATTGCACCAACTCCCCTAATAGTACATAAATGTGAATCAATAGTACACACATGTGAACACATAGTTATAAGCATGTTAACTAATAGCAATTAATTGCTCATTTATCCGACTAATTACTCGATTGGTCAATATAACATCCAGACATCAATTATTATCGAAAAAATGTCGATTTCCACTAACACTAATAATCTCAACACAATGGAACTATCAATTTCATCTTTAATCAACACGAACTTATTCATCATTAATATTATAACTCTCAATATTTAACAATCAGGTCGTTCCCAAGAAAGAGGGGGCTTTTCGATAAGAATTTCTTCTTATTGGCACGCAATTAGGTGACCAAACCTCTCATTGACAAAACTTATAGACATTGTCAATATTTCAAATAATAATATGAATAACTTTGTCGTCTCAATTATTGATTTAATAATATTAAATATTATGCAGATGATACTGTGACAATAATTGAATCAATAATATGAGAGATATTATGCAGCAATTACTGTAGCAATAATTGAGTATAACTGGGTTACTTCTCACGTAAGCATCAATAATCAATACCGTGTGCTACTATGCAATCACGCGTATTACTGTACTTTTACCACCAATTATTTTATGACAATTTGCTTACTTTGAAATTTTTTCAAATATCACCTTTAACTTTAGCCTTTTATCAATTTAACCATTTACTAAATAAAATAATAATTATAAGAAAATTGAATACTTTCATTTCATAAAATTTGGGGTCTCACAATCTCCCCTCCTTATGAAATTTCGCCCTCAAAATTTACGTACTTGGTAGTTCGAAGAGATGAGAATACCTTGCTTTCTATTCAGATTATACCTTCCCGATTATTTCCTCTGTATCATGATTTTCCCATTGCTCATCTCCTGCATTTCAAATATCATTCTAGAATACAGCTTCAAAACAAAGGTTAATTGATATGACACATATTATCCCTAAACTCTTACCGACCAATTAAATACCAAATAAACTTAGGTAGGTCATACTAGCGAAGGAATTCCGCCTTTCCCTCCTAGTTCTTGTCTCACATCTCACCAGGATCATATCCTAAGCTTTGATACCAAGCCGTGGCGCCCCCAAAACAGTATATACATCACCCATCTTGAGTCGCCAGATATACATGACATATAAGTTCAAATATAACTTAATTATACAACGATTAAGTGTAAAATACGACAAAAAACATAGGTGAGAGTTTAAACAAGAATATTGTCATCTAGACAATATCCACGATCAATGGTGTCCTCATTACAATTATTATCACATTATTCCGTAGAATAGTGAGGACTACTAAAGCCATTTATCCTGGACCATCACTCCATTCCCCGACTCGTCCCAGCTATATTCTCATTTCCTGAAGAGAACAATAAAAGAAAGGGTGAGCTCAACTAGCCCACTAAAAAATATTATGACTAAGATAATGCAGAATAAATTATCCTTAGCCTTCAATAGTATAACAACTGATAGAATACAATAGACAACAAGTTTTCGATCAACAACTGCAGCGAAAATAAGCAATCCATTAGAAGAGTCAAGTAGAGCATAAAATCTACTATCTTCTATGATTTAAAAAGTTTTTCTTCAACTTTATCGCTGAGACTCGGCTTAATAAATAAAATCAAATCATCCCTGCACCACGGCCAAGGATATTCATGTACATCAATGGTCATGATTATACCGAATAATCCCTAGTCATAATCATACCCACAACTGTCCATCAATGAACTACAAGCCAATAAGGACTTTCACCACATCATTCGTCCCATTATGGTCATGATTATACTGAATAATCCCTGGTTATAATCATACCAAGTCCATCTATGCACGTAAGCCAAAGATGACTTTCATCATAATATAAGCATGAGGATGATGACAATGACATAATAATTCAATAAAATAAGTTCAAGGATAAATTTTAAAGTTTTATAATTTAATTTATCCAGAAATCAATAACGTCCAAATTGTCAACACGATCTTCGCTTTGTAGAGTAAAATTCAAGAATAATATTCATGTACCAAAAATAATTTGGACGAAAAAGAAATATATTTTTTAGAAATAAATAGTACCCAGTAAATAGTACTTGAGAATAGTACCACAATGAATAGTACTGACATGAAAAGTGTCTCGAATACCCGAGTGAATAATATTCGAGTGAATAGTAATTTGGGTGAATAGTAACCTATGAATAGTAACTCGTGAATAGTACTCCGACACCAAAAGTGCCCCGAATACCCGAGTGAATAATATTAAAGTGAATAGTAACTGGGTGAATAGTAACTCGTGAATAGTAACTCGTAATAGAAAAATACCAAAGAAAATGATATTTCATGACGAGTACAAACGAAATGATATCCCAGATGAGTATAATAGAATATATGAAATTGCAAATGGATTTTCACCCGCCATGCGGTAATCCACGTAGACAGGTCATTTCCATAATTTAATAAGGAATGAATACAAAGGATCATTCACCATGCATGCGGTAATCCACATAGACAGGTTATTCCAATAGAATAATAAAGAATGGAATAACAGAAGAATTCACCTTGCATGCGATAGACCACACAGACAGGTTATTCCCAACAAAATAATAAAGAATGAAATAAGGTCATGCGTAATCCGCACAAACAAGATATTCCAACAGAATAATAAAGAATGAAACCAGGTTATGCGTAATCCGCACAAACAGGATATTCCAACAGAATAATAAAGAATGGAACCAGGTCATACGTAATCCGCACAGACAGGATATTCCAACAGAATAATAAAGAATGGAATAACAACCGAATTCACGAGTATGCGATAGGCCAAGAGCAAAGGTTATTCAACGAGAATAATAAAGAATAGGATAACAGAAGAATTTCACCATGTATGCGGTACTTCGCATAGACAGGTTATTCTAACATAATAATAAAAAATGAAATAACAACCCTTACGAGTATTGAAAGAAAATAACTCTCTTCATAAATACAAAAGAATAATACCCCTTACCTTAGAAGAAACTGGATACTGGAATAGTGAGGTAGCAAACTTCTCTTCTTCTTTCTCTCTATAATAATTGCTCTTGTGAGACTTAGTGAATTGGTGAAAAATAATGAAGGAATGAGCTTCTATTTATAGGAAAATATAAATGAGCTTCCATAATTGCACGTTTTGGGGCTCAAAATATTACAGTATAATACCTTCCTCTTTTTCTTCATTTTTAATTTAGTCCTGCAAGTATTATCAAACATGCACCACCTCTCCTAATAGTAAATCATGTGAATTAATAGTTCATTCATGTGACTCAATAGTATAATCATGTGAAAAAATAAATTAGAGTATAGTACCTTCAACTATACATCCATCTTTAATTTAGTCATGCAAGTATTATCAATATTGCACCAACTCCCCTAATAGTACATAAATGTGAATCAATAGTACACACATGTGAACACATAGTTATAAGCATATGAATTAATAGCAATTAATTGCTCATTTATCTGATTAATTACCTGATTGGTCAATATAACTTCCAGACATCAATTATTATCGAAATAAATGTCGATTTCCACTAACACTAATAATCCCAACACAATGGAACTATCAATTTCATATTTAATCAACACGAACTTATTCATCATTAATATTATAACTCTCAATATTTAACAACCAGGTCGTTCCCAGGAAAGAGGGGGCTTTCCAATAAGAAATTCTTCTTATTGGCGCGCAATTTGGTGACCAAACCTCTCCTTGACAAAACTTCTAGACATTGTCAATATTTCAAATAAAAATATGAATAACTTTGTCGCCTCAATTATTGATTTAATAATATTAAATATTATGCAGATGATACTGTGATAATAATTGAATCAATAATATGAGAGATATTATGCAGCAATTACTGTAGCAATAATTGAGTATAACGGAGTGACTTCTCACGTAAGCATCAATAATCAATACCGTGTGCCACTATGCAACCACGCGTATTACTGTACCTTTTACCACCAATTATTTTATGACAATTTGCTTACTTTGAAAAATTTTCAAATATCACCCTTAACTTTAGTCTTTTATCAATTTAACCATTTACTAAATAAAATAATAATTATAAGAAAATTGAATACTTTCATTTCATAAAATTCGGGGTCTCACAGTGACTCTCAGGGATTGTTTGATATGTTATCCGAATGATAGCTTGACTTGACGGCCACCATTGGATGTTTCTTGCCATTATACTGGCATTATCACCATCGCTCTGACTTTCTACTAGGTCGATGCCGATAGTTGCACTGGGGATATCATTCTGCTTACTTTCACAGAGTCTTCACAATATTCACTCGATCGACAGTGTTGTGAAGGTTGACCATCACCAACTTTCCTCGGTGCCTACTTTCAAAGTAGTTTACAATGGTCTGGTGTAACAACTCGATATTTTCTATATAAATAAATCAAACATTTTGCGTATAATTTTTTTTTTATTTATTAAAATAAATGTGGGACATATGTGCCAAGATAATGTGTATGTATTTATGTGATGAATAAAAAATATATTTATTACATAAATAATTACAAATGATTTTTATTTTAGAATTATTGATTATTATAAATTATATTCTTATAATAATTAATTTTATAGTAGAAATGTTTTTATTAATTATTTTCCATGAAAATATAATTATATATTATTTAAATAATATATAAAATGATTTTTAAATTATTATAATAATTATTTTATTATAAGAATTTATGCTAGATTAATTAAGTTAATTATTTTAACTTAATTAATGATGTTATATATGACAAATAAATCAGATATGGAATCCAAACCCTAATTTTGGATTTTGAGCAAGGCATGAAAATAATAATATAATATTAATTATATTTTAATTTTTCAGTGCTATAAATATGTATTGTATGTATGTGAACTGACAATGATTGGTCAATTATGGCGCAGTATTTGAAAACCCAAGCTAGTTTTACTATGGGAAACCCTAATTTGAAAATCAATTGTGAGTTTAAGACTATTATATAACTATGTTATATGATTTTATGATTACTTAGGTCAACCCTAATTAACATTTAGATATATTAATTTCTAGAAACCCCAATGTTTGAATTATAAACCCTAATTGTGATTTGATAACCCTAATAACCAAAATTATAAACCCTAATTTCTAAATTACCAAGGATAATTATAATAAGTAAATAATACCCTAATGTTCATGTATAATTAGAACCCTAATCTAATTAAGGAAACCCAAATTATAAATTTTAGAAACTAAAATTTTTATTTTTGTACAAACCCTAATTGCTAAATCCTACAATTTGTGCCAAACCTTAGGGTTAAACCCTAAGGGTCAAGCCCTAAGGGTTTGACAAGTTACTAGTTTGCCATTAAATTTGTTAGACAAAAGACCAAAATGCCCCTCTTGTATTATTTAAGCTTACTTGAAGATCTAGGCAAATTGGAGTGGTTGGTTAACTCCTACCAACCCCATGTGACATTAAATATCAAAGATCAACAAAGAAAACTTCAAACTAAACTCATTGTATATGAATATATATATATATATATATATATATATATATATATATATATATATATATATATATATATATAGATTGGGAGAGAGAGAAATATTTTAAGTTATTTTTATTGACTTTTAATATTTGGTGATGAAATTCATTAATAAATTAATATTAATGACAATTAAGTTAATTAATAAATGCATTAAATAAATAAATTAAAAACAATTTTATTATATTAAAATCATTTTAAATAATAATAAGGTATTTAAAAATATTTGAAGTTATAAAATATAACTTTTAATATTTAAAGGTAAATTTCATTAATTAATTATTATTAATGATATTAAAGTTATTTAATAATTATATTAAATAATTTAGTTTAAAAATGATTTAAATATTATAAACATCATTTTAAATGAAAATAAAGTGTTTAAAGATATTTTAAGTTATAAAATATAACTTTTAATATTTAAAGGATAATTTCATTAATAATTTAATATTAATGATATTAAATTTATTTAATAATTATATTAAATAAATGGTTTAAAAATGGTTTTATTAATTTAAAAGGATATAAATGAATTAATTTTTTTTAATATTTTAATATTTTGATATTTTAATATAAATGACTTTTAATATTTTAATATAAATGACTTTTAATATTTTGAGGAATAGTACATTAAAATTTAAATATTAATGGTAATTATTTAAAATGATTTTAAATGTTTAAAAATCATTTAAGGGTAATATTAATACTTTAAAAATATTCTAAGTTATTATAAATAACTTTAATATTGTGGCAATAGTTTCATTAATAGTTTAATATTAATTAAATATTCATGATAATAGAATTGTTGGATATTTAAATCATTTAATAATGATTCTGGTGTTTGAAAATTAATGATAAATTATAATAAATTATTAAAAATAATTATTAAGTCATATGACTGGTACTTTCAGATATTGAACTTCAGAATAGAGTCTTAGACTCGATAATTACTTGATAAAGTTGTCGGTACACCGACAAGTTTCAGAAATTGATTTGGACTTAGATATTTTGATTGTATTAATGTTTGTCTGTGATGAAATAACTGTTGAACATGTGTGATAATGTGAATATGTTATGTGCTGACTGCGAAATGTAGTACTATATGTTATAGTATATTGTTCTAATTGAACGAATGATCTGATTAATGATAGTTCATGATATAAAAGATAAAACTAAGTTGCATTCTGTAAGCAACAGACCAGGCAAGTATCCTACCTTTGCATTTTCTTTATGCAATGGATATGAGTAAGAATGTTTCAGAACTATATTATTATTATGCTAGATTATTAACCCATATATATATATATATATATATATATATATATATATATATATATATATATACACGATCATTGATTATCAACATGTTAGAATATGGTAATTCAGATATATATTTTGTTCGTTAATTTCTATATATGGTTATACAAGTGTCCCCACTTGGATAGTTATTAATCAAATGTTGATATACCTTTGTTAATTACCCTTATATATATGTTGAATTATAGATTATTGTTGAATAAGATAAAACATTACTATTATCCAACTAAATTGCTTTGTTTTGGAACCTTGACAAGTATGAACATCCCATACACGGGAAAACTTTTTATGCACCCAAGGTGGACAGAGTGAACGATAACATCATTCTTGCACGTAGTATTGATCAATGCAGGGTACAACGGGCTGATCACCCCCCGTGCCCGTAAGTTATGACGGTTTGCGGATGAAGTTCTGTTAAACCTATTCGAAAATAGAAAACAATGTTCATAGTATGTCACCTTAACCCTACTTATAGTCAGTACGTAGTTTCAAAAATTTGATAGAGAGTTGTTATGATAGTATTATCGGTTCAGATTACTTCACAACTATTGATTTATTGTAGTAGGGTAGTATAAAGAAAACATTTAATCCTTTCAGCTAATATTTATAATTGTTATTACTTGTTGGGCACTCAAATGCTCATCCTTGCTTAATTTAAATATTTTCAGCTAAGTGTGAACAACCAGAAGGCTCGGCTAAGAGCAAAGGGAAATGAAAGGCTTGTTGTATGCTTATAACTTGAAGAAGGATCAGATCCATACACCCGAGCCAATATCGAAGCCAATAGCTGAAATAAAGGCTCACAATGAAACCAACTCGGATGAGGTGGTTATCGTGGAAAATGTAGTAAGATTCGGAGATGGTGGAACTAACAGATAGTGATTCGGACACTAAAGTTGAAGCTGATCAAACATCAACGGAGGTGCAGAATCTGAGGAACAAGGTTTCTTCTCTGGAAAGGTTGTGGAAAATAGAAAAGCTACTTAATAGTCAACTGCGTCAAGCATTAATAGAAACAATGGAAGAATAAGATAAGCTTAAAATCCAAATTGATCAGATGGGAGCAACAAGCAATACATCGTGTGCAGCTCCGAGCAAGAAGGGGAAAACAAAGATAGAAGACCAGGACTTAGGAAAACCCGATAAGAAGAAATGGAAAAGAATATGTTACCTTTGCGGCTATGAGGGACATATCACTCTGTATTATCCTGACTATAAACCAGGTGCATGTTTTATTTGTGGATTGGAAGATCACCAGGCGAAAGGTTGTCCAAGAAAAAGGCATAGTAAATAGGTAGTATATGTTCTGTTGTGTAGGTATGTTTAATGTAATATATATGATATTTATGTTTGTGTAATGTAATGTTCCCAACTTTTGTATTAATCAAGGTTGTAAATCCCGACTTTGTATTCACAAAGGGATAACTGATGTTTAAAGCCATATGTGTTGTGATATGTAAAGTATTTTGAAATCGTTGAATGAATATGAATCTATGTTTGAGTAATGAAGCAAGTTTAATATATTATACTTATATGATAAGGTTTAGAATGTAAAGAATAATTTATGGTTTTACTTAACCAGATAATGCCGCCAAGACGTCAAACTCAAAACCAAAAGGCAGAAAAATCTGTCAATAACGTTGAGGGACAACAACAAGTATACCCGATACAGCATTTTGTAAACATTATAGCACAAGCTATGCAACAAGGAATGCCAGCCGCAAGGAACCAGCCGAATAATCACTTGGCGAATTTCAAAGATTTTAAGGCTGTAGGACCGCCAGAATTCAAAGGTACAATTAACGTGTAGAAGCCCAAACTTGGGTTAAGGAGATTGAGAAGGTGTTTGTAATAGCTAGGGTAGCTAAGGGGCAAAAGTCCGCTTTTGCCACCTACATGATGAGGGGTGAGGCAAATTTTTGGTGGGAAGCGAAGAAGGCAAGGGCAGGAGAAGGTGTAGTTACGTGGGATAGGTTTAAGACACTATTTTTTGAAAATTATTTTTCATCTAGTATGCAGGCTAGGATGGAGGTGAAATTTTTAGAGTTGAAGCAGGAGAATATGACTGTTGCAGAGTATGCAGCAAAGTTTAATGAGTTAGCTAGGTTCACCCCGCATCAAGTTGATACGGAGGCTAGGAAAGCTAGAAGGTTTGAGCTGGGATTAAAACCCTGGCTCTATAATAAGGTGGCAGTGTTGCAGATCCCTACATTTGAAGCACTCATGGAGAAGGGTATTATTGCTGAGGAAGGGAGTGAGGCCATGAGCCTCTACAATAAGGAGAGAAAGAACAAGGTCAAGGTCATAGGAACTGTGAAGGTGGAAAATAATAGTGGGAATAGGGTTGAAAAGAGGAAGGTGAATAATTTTGGGAATGTTCAGATCAAGTAGGAAGGAGTTAAGAAGCAAGCTGTGCAGTGTGGTAACTGTGGAAAGAACCACTCTAGGGAATGTCTGAAGGGGAAGTTTGTATGCTATAAGTGCGGGAAGGAGGGCCATATCTCTCCTAACTGCCCCAATCCAAGAATGAATACTGATTGTTTTCTATGCGGGTCAATGGAGCATAAGGTGAAGGATTGCCCAAAAAGAAGAATGGAGGCAGGAAGCGTGAACACGGGCAAGGGCAGCGGGACTTTGGCAATCGCGGGACCAACGTCATCGAACAAGCCAACAAAATCAACATCTAAGATTTTCAACATGATGGTCCAGGATACGGTGGCAGCTGGTGATGGCACTCCAGGTATTATTCATATAACTTTTATTTTTTTTACATACATGATTTTCCTATAAATAATAAATTATTTTATAAAGAAATTTTGATGGAGGAATTTGAGTTCTTTTAAGAAATCAAATTTCTGTTGAATCAGATAGACAGGCTTTATGTGTAAGACCTCGAATTTTATGAAATAAAAGTATTCAATTTTCCTATTTAGTAAATGGTTAAATTGATAAAAAGTTAAAGTTAAGGGTGATATATATAAAATTTTCAAAATATGCAAGTGGTTATAAAATATTCATTTCTATCAGGGAATATTCGTTTGGTCGTGGAATATTCTTGTTGTCTGGGAATATTCGTACGATGGCGCAGCAATTTGTGGGCCCCATAATGGAAAACGGTTGCATGAAGGAAAACGACAAAGTATGAGTTTTTATAAATAATGGCGTAGTTGTTACCGTTAACACTGTTGAAATACCCGGTGGTTAAAAATACAGTAATATGCGTGGTTGCATAGTAGCACACGGTATTGCACATTATTTTTGAATTATTGATCCTTAGGTAAGAAGGCACTACTCAATAATTGTTACAGTAATTACTGTTCAATATTTTATTTTATTGATTCAATAATTGCTGCGTTGATATTTTATATTATTGTTATTTCAATAATTATCACTGCACAGTATTTCCCATTATTATATCAATAATTCATATTATTTGAATAATATTATTAGATAGCATTATTTGCAATGTCTAGAAAGTTCTGTCTAAGGAGAGGTTTGGTCACCAAATTGCGCGCCAGTAAGGAGAAATTCTTATTGGAAAGTCCCCTCTTTCCTGGGAACCACCTGGTTGTCATAATTGTGATTCTGTAATATTATTTATGAATAATTAATTACTGATTTATATGATAAAGAAATATTTATTTGATGCAAATATAAATGATGGATTTATTTATATGGTTATAAATGAAGGAAGTAATGTTGAGGTGTTTTATCAGTATTTTTGTTGGAATGGAGGTATTAAAAATTAAATCAGTATTTTTACGATATATTGCGTGAGTTATAATTTTTAATCTGACCGTTGGATCGTTGTGATTTTTGGATATGTTATACATATATAAGTTGAGTATATGTCCACAAATTTTAAACCGTTAAAAATGAACGTATGATTTGTTATGAATTGTAAGAGGTGACTGATTCGGGAATTAGGTTTATAAATGAATTTGGTGGAAAATTCTAAAATTTTGTGGGCCCCACTTGTGGTTGGTGAAAAAATGTGCTGAAATTGTAATTCAAATGTGGTGGGTGGCAATAGTAGTAGGTAAAGCCATCAGATAGCAGGTCAAGTCTGCTCCGATGTGCTAACATTTTCCTATAAATAGAGGGCTAAGTTAGAATTGAAAATCACACCAGAAACATAACCTTTCTCTCTTTCTCTCTCTATATTATCAAGCGTATTTTGTGAGTATTTAGATACTTTGAGTTGCTATTCGGTGCAAGGTTCCTTCGGCTTTACATTCCGATCAGAAATACTGCTCTTTTGAGGTAATGGATTGTAAGGGATATTGTCATTATATTGGTAAGGGATTGTAAGGGATTTTTAAGGGTTATTATGTTTTTCAGTTTCGTACTTTTTTCGGACCTTCAAAAATTCTGAAAAAAATTGAAATGATAATTTGATGAGTTTTCTAGACTGTGTCCAAAAATGGCAATTTTTGATGTATAGATTAGGAGTTATGAATTTTATGAGAAAAAACTATTTTAAAAGTAAACCCTTATAACTCCTTGTGGTTAACTCCAAAATTGATGAATTTTTATTAAGAGTAAATCTATATAATATCAGTATACCCTGTAAATTTTGGAAAATTTTTTGGATAAAAGTACAATTTATGATAAATGTCTAAATATTCAGCAGTTTTGGCCATATAAAAAATAGTAAATGAATTTTAAAAATTATGAGAAAAATATATGTTCAATATGGAACTATATTCTGCTAAATCCCAGAAAAGAAATATTTTTGGGACTGATTTGGTATTTTTCATAAAAATGCACTAGTTATGAGTAAATGAATTAAATATGTTATGTGAAGTAAGAAAAGTGAAAAATATGATTTTATGGCTTGAGAATCTTATATAAGGTATATGCAAATTTTTGATGAGGGTTTTGGTTATTGGTGATGGAATTTTATGAGTTTGGCATTTTAGGATGATTAAATGCATTAATTAGTAAAGTGTAAAAAATTAAAATAAATTGTTTATAAGTTTAAGAAATGATTAAAATATTGTGGTAATATTAATAATATTAGATTATGAGATTATTAAGTGATTTATAACATTTGGATTAAGGTGTTATGAAATCATTGATTTATGAATCTTACTCTTGAAATTAAATGCAGTTGTTGATTATATTATTTTTATTATCATATATAACATTTTTATAATCCTGGTGAAGAAATTTCTCTTTGACTTAAGTGTAAAGATGGGTAGATTATTGCTATGATTGTGACTATGGGTTCTCTTTGGCCAGTAGTACAAAGTTGAATCGTTGACTGGTATAATCATGACCATTGAATTTACAATTGAATATTTTTCGCTTAAGTGCAAAGGTGAATTGATCAACATGGTTATAATTATTGTTTATATAAATTCTGAAATGATTATGTATCTCTTTGAGATATTAATATCTTTGGCATGTAGTGCAAAGATGAATTATTGATGAATATCTTTGACCCGTAGTGTAAAGATGACCTGTTGTTGAACATCTTTGGCTTGTAGTGTAAAGATGACCTGTTGTTGAATATCTTTGGCCTGTAGTGCAAAGATGAAATGATAATGATTATCTTTGGCCCGTAGTGCAAAGATGAATTTATTAGTATGATTATAAACAGGAACTGTGATTTGGTATAACCATGATCTTTGATGTTTCAGGTAAAGACATGTGATGAAAAATATCTTCGTCTTGGATGAGAAGAGAAAATTAGAACTACAATTATGATTATGAGTTATTCATATGACTGTGAACAGGATCTGTTGATTAATGTTACAGGGTTAAAGCATTGTTGGTGGACTTTTAACATGGAGAAGATAATAGACTTTATGGTCTATTTGACTCTTCTAATGGATTGATCATTTCGCTGCAACTATGGTTGAAAAGTTTTATCATCTACCATATGTTCTAAATCTCTGATTTATTACTGACGAAGGCTATTGATAATTTAATTATGTTTAGTCATGATATTTTTTATTGAGCTAGTTGTGCTCGCCTTTTTTGCTTCACAATTCCTTTCGGTAATAAGAAGAGTGTGGCGAGGTCGAAGAGGGATAACAGGGAATAGAAACGATGGTCTATAGCTTTTTGAGGTTCTCCCTAAATAGTATGGAAATAATTTTATTGAGAACTTTAGATAAGTGTGTCGTATTGTATACGTCATTTGGTATTTAATTTTGGTGAACCGAATAGGGTGAGGCGAATCCAACTTTGGAAGGGTGTTTTGTCACTATCATACAAGATGTCTAATGACATACAACCTCGTGTTATCATATGACAGGGTTATGCACATCCACTTGCTGAGTATATCTACGAGCACTACCTATATGATCTTGGAGTTTGGTTGAAACATAATGTTCAATCGCAGACGGTGGAGATAGTTATATGTTAAGAGAAGACTCACCATTGGAAGGAACATGATAGTAATCTTCTCGTTTTTCTTTGGGGTCTATTGGATCAACCAAGGATAATTCTCTGGACATATGATATCTATCATAACTTAGATTCACGGCCTCCTATGTACGAAGGTTCCTTGAGCACTTCCCAAAGATTTTAATTTCTAAAACAATTATTGACTGTACATTTATGTAATGTATCAATTTGAGGTGCTGTCCATAGTTGGGACATGAGTCAAAGTTGGTATTAAAACTCACAGTATATGTGTTGTTGTATTTTGCACGACAATTGTAGTAATAAAGTTGTAGTTGTATTCTGTACCATGTATTTGGCGACTCAGAATAAGTTGGATGGATTGGACCTATTTTGGGGGCGTCACATTATGTGAATAGTTAAAGATCAGTTCGATCAAAGTTGGTCGAGATCTACTTGCAATGATTGTGTATGCTAGGTACCCTGGTTTGTATAAGTTTTAAAATGGTGATTCCGGAGACAGAATCTTTATAAGGGAGGGTGAATGTAACAACCAGATATTTTCTATATAAATAAATCAAAAATTTTGTGTATAATTTTTTTTTTTATTTATTAAAATAAATATGGGAAATATGTGCCAAGATAATGTGTATATATTTATGTGATGAATAAAAATATATTTATTACATGAATAATTACAAATGATTTTATTTTAGAATTATTGATTATTATAAATTATATTCTTATAATAAATAATTTTATAGTAGAAATATTTTATTAATTATTTTTCATTAAAATATAATTATATATTATTTAAATAATATATAAAATGATTTTTAGAATTATTATAATAATTATTTTATTATAAGAATTTATGTTAGATTAATTAAGTTAATTATTTTAACTTAATTAATGATGTTATATATGGCATATAAATCAGATATGGAATCCAAATCCTAAATTTGGATTTTGAGCAAGGCATGAGAATAATAATATAATATTAATTATATTTTGATTTTTTAGTGCTATAAATATGTACTGTATGTATGTGAACTGACAATTATTGGTCAATTATAGTGCAGTATTTGAAAACCTTAGTTTTACTGTGAAAAACCCTAATTTGAAACTCAATTGTGAGTTTAAGAATATTATATAACTGTGTTATATGATTTTATGATTAATTAGGTCAACCCTAATTAACATTTAGATATATTAATTTCTAGAAACCCTAATTATGAGTTGGTAACCCTAATTACCAAGATTATATATAAATCCTAATTGCTAAATTAGCAAGGATAATTATAATAAGTAAATAATACCCTAATGTTCATATATAATTAGAACCCTAATCTAATTAAGGAAACCCTAATTATAAATTTTAGAAACTAAAATTTTTTTTTATACAAACCCTAATTGCTAAATCCTATAATTTGTGTCAAACCTTAGGGTTAAACGCTAAGGGTCAAACCCTAAGGGTTTGGCAAGTTACTAGTTTGCCATTAAATTTGTTAGACAAAGGACCAAAATGCCCCTCTTGTATTATTTAAGCTTACTTGAAGATCTAAGTAAATTGGAGTGGTTGGCTAACTCTTTCCAACCCCATGTGACATTACATATCAAAGATCAGCAGCAAAACTCAGCCAAACTCATTGTATATCAATATAAATATAGATTGGGAGAGAGAGAAAATACCATTTGATAGATTATTTGACACAAGCACTCAACTATTGCCTCTCAACTCAAAACCCACGAAATATATATGTATATCAGTCACATAAACAAGCCCCACATTTACCATTAACAAATCAGGAGGCCAGAATCAAGCATAGCTTAAGAAAGGTATAAACCCTAGTTAAAAAATCTGACCTTGATCCTCTGTTAAATCTTGTGTTTTAATGTTAAACTTGTTGTTTGTAGTCTTTATAGATGATCTGGGATGATATCTTGTTGATCAATATGATCGAAGTGCTTAAAATTAAAGATTTCTTAAATCTAGAAAAATTAATTTTTTGGAGGTCTAACAACGAATATCAGACCTTTTATCTCAGTGTTCGTTAATGATTCTTGTGTTTTGAAAGTTTTAGTTGTAGTCTGCTATGCTATCTTTGTTCTGGAACTGAAATCAGGTTTTTATCATGTATATATTGCAATTATTAACGGTCAAAGTACGTTGACCGAGCACAAAATCTATTTCTGGGTTACCCAATTTTTCCAGAAAGTCTGACATGCATTTTTGATCGCCTCTGATCTTGCTCCTTGTAATGACTTAGGCTATGTTGTTGTAATAGACTTGTAGTTTGACATGACTACTACACCTTAAAACCCATAGAACAACCAGATCTTATACATGATCAAAGTTATGGGTGGTCAAACTAGGGTGGACCACCAGCCTTAAGAGTTTCTGGGAAAACCCCAGATTCGTGAAGAACAGCCTTTCTGACATGGGTTGACCGACCTTAATCTCTCACATGTGATGTTGTTAATATGATATAGTGCTTGATAATTGTACTCTAACATCTCGACTACATGCTTGAACTTTTAGATGGTATTAAGTAAGCTTAGAATCAAAGATCCAAAGCTTCAAAATAGGACCCTTGCTACTGCTTGAGTTTCTGGGCAACCCAGAAACTCAAGAACACGTCTGACATCAACTTATATATATTAGATCTTGATATTATGTTATGATTTGGCCATAAAACTTGTTTAGAGTTGTAGTACTACATTATTAGCTAAATTTATAACCTAGAAGCTATATGATCTGTCAGGTACACTTGGTCAAACTAGTACCCACGATAATTGCACATGAGTTCTGAGTTTGAAGATGAACATGAAGAACACCTATAGCGACAGCTTACATTGCTATATAGGTGGTCTTTATGACGATTTACTTATAAAAATTATATTTTATTAAATAATTATAGAAAATTAGTTTTAATTATTAAAAATACAAATTAAATTACTAAAATTATTTTAAATTCTAAAAATTAGTTTTAATAATTTTTAATATATTTCATAAATATTTAATATTTTTGGAATATTAAAAGGTATTTAATTTATTTAATTATAATATTAAATAAATTATTTAAAAATGATTTTAATATATGAAAAATCATTTAAAATTATATTATGGTATAAGAAAATATTTTAAGTTATTTTTAATGACTTTTAATATTTTGTGATGAAATTCATTAATAAATTAATATTAATGACAATTAAGTTATTTAATAAATGCATTAAATAAATAAATTAAAAATGATTTTATTATATTAAAAATCATTTTAAATAATAATAAGGTATTTAAAAATATTTTAAGTTAAAAATATAACTTTCAATATTTAAAGGTAAATTTCATTAATTAATTATTATTAATTATATTAAAGTTATTTAATAATTATATTAAATAATTTAGTTTAAAAATGATTTTAATATTATAAATATCATTTTAAATGAAAATAAAGTGTTTAAAGATATTTTAAGTTATAAAATATAACTTTTAATATT
The DNA here is from genome assembly GCA_020205605.1 of Panax ginseng. NCBI lineage: Eukaryota > Viridiplantae > Streptophyta > Magnoliopsida > Apiales > Araliaceae > Panax > Panax ginseng. The sequence goes on along the minus strand of CM035128.1, from coordinate 112,539,591 downwards.
TAAAGGATAATTTCATTAATAATTTAATATTAGTGATATTAATTTAATATTAATGATATTAAATTTATTTAATAATTATATTAAATAAATAGTTTAAAAATGATTTTATTAATTTAAAAATCATTTTAAAAGGATATAAATGAATTAAAAAATTTGAAGTTATACTTAATGACTTTTAGTATTTTGAGGAATAGTACATTAATATGTAAATATTAATGGTAATTATTTAGAAATGATTTTAAATTTTTAAAAATCATTTAAGGGTAATATTAATACTTTAAAATATTCTAAGTTATTATAAATAACTTTAATATTTTGGCAATGGTTTCATTAATAGTTTAATATTAATTAAATATTCATGATAATAGAATTGTTGGATATATAAATCATTTAATAATGATTCCGGTGTTTAAAAATTTATGATAAATTATATTAAATGTTTAAAAATTATTATTAAGTTATATGACTGATACTTTCAGATATTGAACTTCGGAATAGAGTCTTAGACTCGATAATTACCCGATAAAGCTCTCAGTACACCGATATGTTTCAGAAATTGATCTGGACTTAGATATTTTGATTGTATTAATGTTTGTTTGTGATTCAATGACTGTTGAACATGTGTGATAATGTGAATAAGTTATGTGCTGACTGCGAAATGCAGTACTATGTGTTATAGTATATTGTTCTAATTGAACGAATGATCTGATTAATGATAGGTCGTGATATAAAAGATAAAACTAAGTTGCATTCTGTAAGCAGCAGACCAGTCAAGTAGTCTACCTTTGCATTTTCTTTATGTAATTGATATGAGTAAGAATGTTTCAGAACTATATTATTATTATGCTAGATTATTAACCCATATTGATATATATATATATATATATATATATATATATATCCGATCATTGATTATCAACATGTTAGTATATGGTAATTCAGATATATATCATGTTCGTTAATTTCTATATATGGTTATACAAGTGTCCCCACTTGGATAGTCATTAATCACATGTTGATACATATATACATATATATATATATATATGTTGAATTATAGATTATTGTTGAATAAGATAAAACCTCACAATTATCCAACCGAATTGCTTTGGTTTGGAACTCCGACAAGTATGAACATCCCATACACGGGAAAACTTTTTATGCACCCAAGGTGGACATAGTGTGTGACACCCCCAAAATAGGTATACATCACCCATCTTGAGTCACCAAATACATGGTACATAAATCAAATATAAACTTAATTATACAACAGTCGTGTACAATAAGACAAAACATAGCTGAGAGTTTAAACAAGAATATTGCCTTCTAGACAATATCCACTCTCAATGGAGCCCTCATTACAATCATTATCACACTATTTCACAAAATAGTGAGGACTACTAAAGCCACTTATCCTGGACCATCACTCCATTTCCCGACTGCCTCTAATTATATTCTCATTTCACGAAGAGAACAATGAAAGAAAAGGTGAGCTCAACTAGCCCAAAGAAGAAATATTATGACTAAGATAATGCGGAATAAAGTATCCTTAGCCTTCAACAGTATAACAACTGATAGAATACAATAGACAACAAGTTTTAGATCAACAACTGCAGCGGAATAAGCAATCTATTAGAAGAGTCAAGTAGAGCATAAAATATACTATCTTCTATGATTTAAAAAGTTTTTCATCAACTTTATCATTGAGACTCAGCTTAATAAATAAACCACATCATCGAATCATCCCTGCACTATGGGCCAAGGATATTCATGTAATCATCAATGGTTATGACTATACTGAATAATCCATGGTCATAATCATACCCATAACTATCCATCAATGCACTACGGTCCAATGAGGACTTTTACCACATCATTCGTTACATTACGTTCATGATTATACCGAATAATCCCTGTTCATAATCATACCAAGTCCATCTATGCACGTAAGCCAAAGATGACTTTCATCACAATATAAACATTAGGATGATGACAATGACATAATAATTCAATAAAACAAGTTCAAGGATAAATTTTAAAGATTTATAATTTAATTTATCCAGAAATCAATAACGTCCAAATTGTCAATATGATACTGCTTTTTGGAGTAAAATTCAAGAATACTCATAAGAATATTTCCATGAAAAGATACTGGATGAAGCGCAAATATCCAGGATATTCTACTAATCTCATGGAGTATATTTGTCAAAACTTTAACCAACTGAGGATAATAGAATATATGAAACTGCAAATGGATTTTCGCCCGCCATGCGGTAATGCAAGTAAACAGATCATTTCCACAATTTAATACAGAATGAATATGAAGGGTCATTCACCATGCATGCGGTAATCCACATAGACAGGTTATTCTAACAGAATAATAAAGAATTGAATAATAGAAGAATTCACCATGCATGCGATAGACCGCACAGACAGGTTATTCCCAATAGAATAATAAATAATGGAACCAGATCATGCGTAATCTGCACAGACAGGATATTCCAACAGAATAATAAAGAATGGAACCAGTTCATGTGTAATCCGCACAGACATGATATTCTAACAGAATAATAAAGAATGGAATAACAACAGAATTCACCAGGCATCCAATAGATCATATGCAGACAGAGTTATTCCTACGTAATAATAAAGAATGGAATAATGTAAGAATTTCACCATGTATGCAAAGATTTCACATGTATGGTTAATCTAACATAATAATAAAAAATGGAATAACAACCCTTATGAGTATTGAAAGAAAATAACTCTCTTCATGAATACGAAAGAATAATACCCCTTACCTCAAAAGAAGATTGGATACTGGAATAGTGAGGTAGCAGACTTCTCTTCTTCTTTCTCTCTATAATATCTCTCTATAATAATTGCTCTATAGCTTTAGTAAATTGGTGAGAAATGAAGGAAGAATGATCTTCCATTTATAGGAAAATATAGTTTCGATAATTGCACGTTTTGGGGCTCAAAAAATTACAGTACAATAACTCCAACTTTTCTTTCATTTTTAATTTAGTCCTGCAAGTATTATAAAACTTGCACCACCTCCCCTAATAGTATATAATGTGAATCAATAGTTCAATCATGTGAATCAATAGTTATAATCATGTGAAAATATGAAAAACAGTATAGTACCTCCATCTATACCTCCATTTTTAACTTAGTCATGCAAGTATTATCAATCTTGCACCAACTCCCCTAATAGTAAATGAATGTGAATCAATAGTACACACATGTGAAAAAATAGTTATAATCATGTGAATCAATAGAAATTAATTGCTCATTTATCCGGTTAATTACCCGATCAATCAATATAACTTCCAGACATCAATTATCATCGAAATAAATGTCGATTTCCACTAACACTAATAATTCCCACACAATGGAACTATCAATTTAATCTTTAATCAACACGAACTTATTCATCATTAATATTATAACTCACAATATTTAACAACCGTGTCGCTCCTGTGAAGGTGGGGGCTTTCCGATAAGGATTTCACCTTATTGAAAAGTAATTAGGTGACCAAATCTTTCCTCGATGTAACTTCTAGACATTGTCAATATTACAAATAATAATATGAATAACTTTGTCTTCTCAATTATTGATTTAATAATATAACATATTATCTGATGATAATCTTGTGACAATAATTGAATCAATAATATGAGATATATGATGCGAATTATCGTAGAAACAATTGAGTATAACCGAGTGACTTCTTACGTAAGCATCAATAATCAATACCGTGTGTTACTATGCAACCACGCCAGACATCGTACTTTTTTACTAACGAGTAGTTCAACAGCTTTAAACTAGAACACTTTCGCCAGTTATTTTTATAAAATGATAATTACGCTGCTTTTCTTACTACGACAATACATCCGCTTGAGAGGTCCACTGATGATTATCTTTGTCGCATTTAATATTCCCTCGTTAAAATGAATATTCCCCACCAATCGAATATTATATAACAACTTGCTTACTTTGCAAAATTTATAAATATTACCCACCACTATAACATTATATCAAATTCACACCATAATATTCAAAAAACTATGTCGAGAAATTTAAATCTTTATTCATAAAATTTGGGGTCTCACAACCTCCCCTCCTTATGAAATTTCGCCCTCAAAATTTACGTACGTACTTGGTATGCCGAAGAGGTGAAGATACCTTGACTTCATTTCAGATTCTAACTCTTGAGGTATAACCTTTGAGTGTCGAATAGGATCCTTCTTATCCAAGATTTTAACATGTATCTCCTCATACATTAAATCTTCTGCTATCTCGTCTAGTTCCAATTCAATAATGTGGTTCGGGTCGTCCACAAATTTACGTAACATCGATATGTGAAAGACGTTATGAACATGCGACATACTTGGCGGATATTTATGTAATCATCAATGGTCATGACTATATCGAATAATCCCTGGTCATAATCATACCCATAACTGTCCATCAATGCATTACGGGCCAATGAGGACTTTTACCACATCATTCGTTATATCACGGTCATGATTATACCGAATAATCACTGGTCATAATCATACCAAGTTCATCTATGCACGTAAGCCAAAGATGACTTTCATCACAATATAAGCATGAGGATGATGACAATGACATAATAATTCAATAAAACAAGTTCAAGGATAAATTTTAAAGATTTATAATTTAATTTATCCAGAAATCAATAATGTCCAAATTGTCAACATAATACTGTTTTGTGGAGTAAAATTCAAGAATATTCAGAAGAATATTTCCATGAAAAGATGCTGGATGAAGCGCAAATATCTAGGATATTCTACTAATTTCATGGAGTATAGAAGTCAAAACTTTAACCAACTGAGTATAATAGAATATATGAAACTGCAAATGGATTTTTTCCCGCTATGCGGTAATCCATGTGGACAGATCATTTCCATAATTTAATAAAGAATGACTACAAAGTGTCATTCACTATGCATGCGGTAATCCACATAGACAGGTTATTCTAACAGAATAATAAAGAATGAAATAACAGAAGAATTCACCATGCATGCGATAGATCACACAGACAGGTTATTCCCAATAGAATAATAAAGAATGGAACCAGGTCATGCGTAATCCGCACACACATGATATTCCAACAGAATAATAAAGAATGGAATAACAACATAATTCACTAGGCATGCGATAGACCGCACAGACAGGTTATTCCCACATAATAATAAAGAATGGAATAACAGAAGAATTTCACCATGTATGCGGTATTTGCCATGTACAAAGTTATTCCAACATAATAATAAAGAATGGAATAACAACCCTTATGAGTATTGAAAGAAAATAACTCTCTTCATGAATACGATAGAATAATACCCCTTACCTCAAAAGAAGACTGGATACTGGAATAGTGAGGTAGCCAACTTCTCTTCTTCTTTCTCTCTATAATTTCCCTCTATAATAATTGCTCTATAGCTTTAGTGAATTGGTGAGAAATGAAGGAATAATGATCTTCTATTTATAGAAAAATATAGATTCAATAATTGCACATTTTGGGGCTCGAAATATTACAATATAATACCTTCCTCTTTTCCTTCATTTTTAATTTAGTCCTGCAAGTATTATCAAACTTGCACCACCTCCCCTAATAGTAAATCATGTGAATCAATAGTAAATCATGTGAATCAATAGTTCTAGACATGTGAAAATCAAATTACAGTATAGTACCTCCATCTATACCTCCATTTTTAACTTAGTCATGCAAGTATTATCAATCTTGCACAAACTCCCCTAATAGTAAATGAATGTGAATCAATAGTACACACATGTGAACAAATAGTTATAATCATGTGAATTAATAGAAATTAATTTCTCATTTATCCGGTTAATTACCCGATTGATCAATATAACTTCCAGACATCAATTATCATCGAAATAAATGTTGATTTCCACAAACACTAATAATTCCCACACGATGGAACTATCAATTTCATCTTTAATCAACACAAACTTATTCATCATTAATATTATAACTCACAATATTTAACAACCGTGTCGCTCCTGTGGAAGAGGGGCTATCCGATAAGGATTTCTCCTTATTACGCGCAATTAGGTGACCAAACCTCTCCTCGATGTAACTTCTAGACATTGTCAATATTGCAAATAAAAATATGAATAACTTTGCCGTCTCAATTATTGATTTAATAATATAACATATTATACAGATGATATTGTGACATTAATTGAATCAATAATATGAGAGATATGATGCAGCAATTACTGTAGAAATAATTGAGTATAACTGAGTGACTTCTTACGTAAGCATCAATAATCAATACCGTGTGCTACTATGAAACCACGCATATTACTGTACTTTTACTACTGAGTAGTTCAACAGTTTTAATGGTAACACTTTCACCGTTATTTTTATAAAATGATAATTCTATCATTTTCTTACTACGACAATACATCTGTTATGGGGTCCACCAATGATTGTGCCGTCGTATGAATATTCCCTGTTAAAACGAATATTCCCCGACCAATCGAATATTATATAACAACTTGCTTACTTTGAAAAATTTATAAATATTACCCTCAACTATAACATTATATCAAATCCACACCATAATATTCAAAAAAATATTTCGAGAAATTAAAATCTTTATTCATAAAATTTGGGGTCTCACAGAGTGAACGATAACATCGTTCTTGCATGTAGTATTGATCAATACAGGGTACAATGGGCTGATCACCCCCTGTGCCCGTAAGTTATGACGGTTTGCGGATGAAGTTCTATTAAACCTATTCGAAAATTGAAAATAATGTTCATAGTATGTCACCTTAACCCTACTTATAGTCAGTACGTAGTTTCAAAATTTTGATAGAGAGTTGTTATGATAGTATTATCGGTTCATAATACTTCACAACTATTAATTTGTTGTAGAAAGGTAGTATAAAGAAAATATTTAATCCTTTCAGCTAATATTTATAATTGTTATTACTTGTTGGGCACTCAAATGCTCATCCTTGCTTAATTTAAATATTTTCAGCTAAGTGTGAACAACCAGAAGGCTCGACTAAGAGCAAAGGGAAATGAAAGGTTGCTGAATAATCTTTTATGATATGTTTTGTAATAATTTGGTATTATTAAGACAATGATATATATATATATATTATCTACCATGTTATGTAATGAATGTTTAAAGGTCTCGTACTTGGGGATTAGACTCTGATGTATAAATTACGTTTAATATTTATATTATTGTTATTATTATTAGTATTATTCTGCTCATAGAAATGGTATCGTGAAGCACCGAGTTCGGGTTTCAAGTACTTGAATTTGGGGGCTTTACAGGTTGGTATCAGTGCTTAGGGTTAGAAACCTTAGGTGGGATAAACCTTAGGCTATAACCTTAGAACAGAGGGAAACGTTGAAAACACAAATAACTCATATAAAGTTTAAAAAGAGATGAATTGGATAAATTCATCGTTAAACAAAATAAAAGATAACTTATATAAAACTATTATTTACTGTGTGTATATATTATATGCTAATCAGGATAATTTATGTGTGTAGATGTCTGGTGGAAAAGGCTTGTTGTATGCTTATAACTTGAAGAAGGATCAGATCTATACACCCGAGCCAGTATCGAAGCCAATAGATAAAATAAAGGCTCACAATGAAACCAACTCGGATGAGGTGGTTATCATGGAAAACGTAGTACCAGATCCGGAGATGGTGGAACTGACAGATAGTGATTCGGACACTAAAGTTGAAGCTGATCAAGCATCAATGGAAGTGCAGAATTTGAGGAACAAGGTTTCTTCTCTGGAAAGGTTGTGGGAAATAGAAAAGCTACTTAATAGTCAACTGCGTCAGGCATTAATAGAAACAATGGAAGAATAAGATAAGCTTAAAATCCAAATTGATCAGTTGGGAGCCACAAGCAACACATCGTGTGCAACTCCGAGCAAGAAGGGGAAAACAAAGATAGAAGACCAGGACTTAGGAAAACCCGATACGAATAAATGGAAAATAATATGTTACCTTTGCGGCTATGAGGGACATACCACTTTGTATTGTCCTGACTATAAACCAGGTGCATATTTTATTTGTGGATTGGAAGATCACTAGGCGAAAGGTTGTCCAAGAAAAAGGCATAGTAAATAGGTAGTATAGGTTCTGTTGTGTAGGTATGTTTAATGTAATATATATGATATGTATGTTTGTGTAATGTAATGTTCCCAACTTTTGTATTAATCAAGGTTGTAAATCCAGACTTTTGTAGTCACAAAAGGATAGCTGATGTTTAAAGCCGTATGTGCTGTGATATGTAAAGTATTTTAAAATCGTTGAATGAATATGAATCTATGTTTGAGTAATGAAATAAGTTTAATATATTAAACTTATATGATAAGGTTTAGAATGTAAATAGTAATTTATGGTTTTACTTAACCAGATAATGCCGCCAAGACATCAAACTCGAAACCAAAGGGCAGAAGAATCTGTCAATAACGTTGAAGGACAACAACAAGTAGACCCGATGCATCATTTTGCAAACATGGTAGCACAAGCTATGCAGAAAGGAATGCCAGCCACAGGGAACCAGCCGGATAATCACTTGGCGAATTTCAAATATTTTAAGTCTATTGGACCGCCAGAATTCTAAGGTACAGTTGACCCTGTAGAAGCCCAAACTTGGGTTAAGGAGATTGAGAAGACATTTGTAATAGTTAGGGTAGTTGAGGGGCAAAAGACCGCTTTCGCCACCTACATAATGAAGGGTGAGGCAAATTTTTGGTGGGAAACGAATCAGGCAAGGGCAGGAGAAGGTGTAGTTACATGGGATAGGTTTAAGACACTATTTTTCAAAAACTATTTTTCATCTAGTATGTAAGCTAGGATGGAGGTGAAATTTTTAGAGTTGAAGCAGGAGAATATGACTGTTGCGAAGTATGTTGTAAAGTTTAATGAGTTAGCTAGGTTCACCCCGCATCAAGTTGATACGGAGGCTAGGAAAGATAGAAGGTTTGAGCTGGGATTAAAACCCTAGCTCTATAACAAGGTGGCAGTGTTGCAGATCCCTACATTTGCAGCACTCATGGAGAAGGGTATTATTGCTGAGGAAGGGAGTGAGGCCATGAGCCTCTACAACAAGGAGAGAAAGAACAAGGGCAAGGTCATAGGAACTGTGAAGGTGGACAATAATATTGGGAATAGGGTTGAAAAGAGGAAGGTTAATAATTTTGGGAAAGTTCAGATCAAGCAGGAAGGAGTTAAGAAGCAAGCTGTGCAGTGTGAGAACTGTGGAAAGAACCACTCTGGGGAATGTCTGAAGGGGAAGTTTATATGCTATAAGTACGAGCAGGAGGGCCATATCTCTCCCAACTGCCCCAATCCAAGAATGAATATTGGTTGTTTTCTATGCGGGTCAATGGAGCATAAGGTGAAAGATTTCCCAAAAAGAAGAATGGAGGCAGGAAGCGTGAACACGGGCAAGGGCAGCGAGACTTTGGCAATCGCGGGACCAACGTCATCGAATAAGACAACGAAATCAACAGCGAGGATTTTCAACATGACGGTCCAGGATACGGTGGCAGTTGGTGATGGCACTCTAGGTATTATTCATATAACTTTTATTTTTTTTATATACATGATTTTCCTATAAATAATAAATTATTTTATAAAGAAATTTTGATGGAGGAATTTGAGTTCTTTTAAGAAATCAAATTTCCGTTAAATTAGATAGACATGCTTTATGTGAATAGTTAAAGATCAGTTTGATCAAAGTTGGTTGAGATCTACTTGCAATGATTGTGTATGCTAGGTACCCTGGTATGTATAAATTTTAAAACGGTGATCCGGGGACGAAATCTTTATAAGGAAGGGTGAATGTAACAACCATATATTTTCTATATAAATAAATCAGAAATTTTGCGTATTAATTTTTTTTTATTTATTTATTAAAATAAATATGGGAAATATATGCCAAGTTAATGTGTATGTATTTATGTGATGAATAAAAAATATATTTATTACATGAATAATTACAAATGATTTTATTTCTAAAAACCCTAATGTTTGAATTATAAACCCTAATTGTGATTTGGTAACCCTAATTACCAAAATTATAAAACCTTGTTGCTAAATTAGCAATGATAATTATAATTAGTAAATAATACCCTAATGTTCATGTATAATTAGAACCCTAATCTAATTAAAGAAACCCTAATTATAAATTTTAGAAACTAAAAATTTGATTTTTGTACAAACCCTAATTGCTAAATGCTAGAATTTGTGCCAAACCTTAGGATTAAACCCTAAGGGTCAAACCCTAAGGGTTTGACAAGTTACTAGTTTGCCATTAAATTTGTTAGATAAAAGACCAAAATGCCCCTCTTGTATTATTTAAGCTTACTTGAAGATCTAGGCAAATTGGAGTGGTTGGCTAACTCGTACCAACCCCATGTGAGATTAAATATCAAAGATCAGCAGCAAAACTCAGCCAAACTCATTGTATATCAATATATATATAGATTGGGAGAGAGAGAAAATACCATTTGATAGCTTATTTGACACAAGCACTCAACTATTGCCTTTCAACTCAAAACCCACGAAATATATATGTATATCAGTCCCATAAACAAGCCCCACGTTTACCATTAACAGACCAGGAGGCCAGAATCAAGCATAGCTTAAGAAAGGTATAATCCCTAGATAAAAAATTTGACCTTGATCCTCTGTTAAATCTTGTGTTTTAATGTTAAAACTTGTTGTTTGTAGTCTTTATAGATGATCTGGGTTGATATCTTGTTGAACACCAGCCTTAAGAGTTTCTGGGAAAAACCCAGATTCGTGAAGAACAACCTTTCTGACATGGGTTGACCGACCTTAATCTCTCACATGTGATGTTGTTAATATGATATAGTTCTTGATAATTGTACTCTAACATCTCGACTACATGCCTGAACTTTTAGATGGTATTAAGTAAGCTCAGAACCAAAGATCTAAATCTTCGAAATAGGACCCTTGCTACTGCTTGAGTTTCTGGGCAACCCAGAAACTTAAGAACATGTCTGACATCAACTTCTATAGATTAGATCTTGCTATTATGTTATGATTTGGCCATGAAACTTGTTTAGAGTTGTAGTACTACATGAGTACTACATTATTAGCTAAATTTATAACCCAGAAGCTATATGATCTGTCAGGTACACTTGGTCAAACTAGTACCCACGATAATTTCATATGAGTTATGGGTTTGAAGATGAACATGAAGAACACCTATAGCGACGGTTCTGTCGCTATAGGTGGTCTTTAGCGACAGTTTATGTAAGACCCCAACTTTTATGAATAAAGATAATTTTTCTATAATTATCATTTTTGAATATTATGGAATGAATTTGCTATAATGTTATAATGTTATAGTTGTGGGTAGTATTTATAAATTCTTCAAAGTATGCTAGTTGTTATATTATATTCGATTGGTCGGGGAATATTCGTTTTAGCAGGGAATATTCGTACAACGACGCAATCATTGTGGACCCTACAAATGTAATTATTGTCGGATTGAGAAAATGACAAATATATTTTTATGAAAATAACGACAGAAGTTTTACCGTTAATATTGTTGAACTACTCGGTAGTAAAAGTACAGTAATCCGCGTGGTTGCATAGTAGCACACGATATTGATTATTGATGCTTACGTGAGAAGTCACTCAGTTATACTCAATTGTTTCTACAGTAATTACTGCATCATATCTCTCATATTATTGATTCAATTATTGTCACAGTATCATCTGTATAATATGTTATATTATTAAATCAATAATTGAGAAGACAAAGTTATTCATATTATTATTTGTAATATTGACAATGTCTAGAAGTTCTGTCAAGGAAAGATTTGGTCACCTAATTACGCACCAATAAGGTGAAATCCATATTGGAAAGCCCCCTCTTTTCTAGGAACGACCTGGTTGTTAAATATTGTGAGTTATAATATTAATGATGAATAAGTTCGTGTTGATTAAAGATGAATTTGATAGTTCCATTGTGTCGGGATTATTAGTGTTAATGGAAATCGGCATCTATTCCGATGATAATTGATGTCTGAGGGTTATATTGATAAATCGGGTAATTTATCGGATAAATGAGCAATTAATTGCTACTAATTCACATGCTTATATAACTATTTATTCATATGTGTACTATTGAGTCACATTCACTTACTATTAGGGAGTTGGTACAAGATTGATAATACTTGCATGACTAAGTTAAAAAGCGGAGGAATAGATGGAGGTACTATAATTGTATTTCATATTTTCACATGATTATAACTATTGATTCACATGATTGAACTATTGATTCACATTATTTACTATTAGGGGAGGTGTGTGCAAGTTTAATAATACTTGCAGGACTAAATTAAAAATGAAAGAAAAGTTAGAGGTATTGTCTTTAATTTTTGAGCCCCAAAACGTCTAATTATCGAAACTATATTTTTTCTATAAATAGAAGCTCATTCTTCCTTCATTTCTCACCAATTCACCAAAGCTATAGAGCATTTATCATAGAGAGAAATTATAAAGAGAAAGAAGAAGAGAAGTCCTGCTACATTTCTATTCCAAAGATCCAAATTTTAATTATAAGGTAAGGGGTATTGATTATTGATGCTTACGTGAAGTCACCTCGGTTATACTCAATTGTTTCTACAAATAATTATCGATCATATCTCTCATATTATTGATTCAATTATTGTCACAGTATCATCTGTATAATATGTTATATTATTAAATCAATAATTGAGAAGACAAAGTTATTCATATTATTATTTGTAATATTGACAATGTCTAGAAGTTCTGTCAAGGAAAGATTTGGTCACCTAATTACGCACCAATAAGGTGAAATCCATATCGGAAAGCCCCCACCTTCCTGGGAACGACCTGGTTGTTAAATATTGTGAGTTATAATATTAATGATGAATAAGTTCGTGTTGATTAAAGATGAATTTGATAGTTCCATTGTGTCGGGATTATTAGTGTTAATGGAAATCGGCATCTATTCCGATGATAATTGATGTCTGAGGGTTATATTGATAAATCGGGTAATTTATCGGATAAATGAGCAATTAATTGCTACTAATTCACATGCTTATATAACTATTTATTCATATGTGTGTACTATTGAGTCACATTCACTTACTATTAGGGGAGTTGGTACAAGATTGATAATACTTGCATGACTAAGTTAAAAACGGAGGAATAGATGGAGGTACTATACTGTATTTCATATTTTCACATGATTATAACTATTGATTCACATGATTGAACTATTGATTCACATTATTTACTATTAGGGGAGGTGGTGCAAGTTTGATAATACTTGCAGGACTAAATTAAAAATGAAAGAAAAGTTAGAGGTATTGTACTGTAATTTTTCGAGCCCCAAAACGTGCAATTATCGAAACTATATTTTTTCTATAAATAGAAGCTCATTCTTCCTTCATTTCTCACCAATTCACCAAAGCTATAGAGCATTTATCATAGAGAGAAATTATAAAGAGAAAGAAGAAGAGAAGTCTGCTACATTTCTATTCCAGTATCCAGCTTAATTATAAGGTAAGGGGTATTATTTCTTTTGTATTCATGAAGAGAACTTCTGTTATTCCATTCTTTATTATTCTGTTGGAATAACATGTATACGCGGGCTACCCTATACTTGGTGAAATTCTTCCATTATTCCATTCTTTATTATTCGCTTGGAATATCCTGTTTATGCGCGTTTACTGGCGGACCGGTTCCGCTCTTTATTATTCTGTTGGAATATCCTGCTTTGTGCGTTTTTATCTTTAACTCGGTTCTCGCTCTTTATTATTCTTTGGAACATCCCAGCTTGGTGCGAATTTCGCTTTGACCGGTTTTGTTATTTATTATTCTCATTGGAATAACTTTGTCATGTGAAGTACCGCATGCATGGTGATTTCTTTTGTTATTCCATTCTTTATTATACTCAGATGGTTAAAGTTTTAACTTCTATACTCCATGAAATTAGTGGAATATCCTTGATATTTGCGCTTCATCCAGTATCTTTTCATGGAAATATTCTTCTGAGCATTCTTGAATTTTACTCTACAAAGAAGTATCATGTTGACAATTTGGATTTATTAGTTCCTGAATAAATTAATTCTTGAACTTGTTTGATTGAATTCTTATATTATTGTATTCATCCTCATGTTTATATCTTGAAAGTCATCTGTGGCCTATAGTGCATGGATGGACTTGGTATGATTATGACCAGGGATTAGTCGGTGTAATCATGACTGTAATGTTACAAATGATGTGGTAAAATTCCTCATTGGCCCGCAATGCATTGATGGACAGTTGTTGGCATGATCATGACCATTGATGAATACACGAATATCCTTGGCCCGTAGTGTATGGATAATTTGTGGTTGTGACCCTAATGAAAATCCTTGGTCGTAGTGCAGGGATGATGTGGATTATTTATTAAGCTGAGTCTCAGCGATAAAATGTGATGAAAAACCTTTTTAAATCATAAAAGATAGTAGATTTTATTCTCTACTTGACTCTTTTAATGGATTGCTTATTCCGCTGCAGTTAAACTTGATGTCTATTGTATTTTATCAGTTTAATATTGTTGAAGGCTAATGATAATTTATTCTGCATTATCTTAGTTATAATATTTCTTACAGGGCTAGTTTAGCTCCCTTTCTTTCACTGTTCTCTTCAGGAAATGAGAACGTAACCGGGACTAGTCGGGGAAAGGAGTGACGGTCCGAGATGGTGTCTTAGTAGTCCTCACTATTCTATAAAATAGTGTGATAATAAATGTAATGAGTACCTATTCTTAGAGTGGATATTGTCTAGAAGACAATATTTGTATTAAAACTCACAGCTCTTGTTGTATATTTAAGATTGTATTTGTATTATGTACCATGTATTTGGCGACTCGGAATAGGTGATGTATACCTATTTTGGGGGCGTCACAGTTGGTATCAAAGCTTAGGGATATGATCCCTAGCTAAGATGTGAGACAAGAACTAGGAGGGGAGAGACGGGGAATTCTTTCGCTAGTATGACCTACCTAAGTTTATTTGGTATTTAATTGGTCGGTCATAGTATAGGGATAATATGTGATATGTTAATTAACCCTTGTTTTGTGATAGTATTTGAAAATGGCATCCGAGAATGTTGAGAACATCAATGGAGCACAGGAGACCGTTGAGTCTCCACAGATCAATAACCAGGACAATGTGCATCAGGAAGGCGACAATCCTCATGCAAACAATAACACGGACCAAATGATGAACAATGGAATGTTTCGAGGCTTTATGCAATTCATGCAACATCAGGCGAGAGAGACTCCTGTCCAAAATGCAGGTGGTAACACTGGCAACTCTCGGACGATCACCGCTAAACAGTTCAAGGAGCTGGGACCACCGGAGTTTTTTGGAGAGCCTAAGCCACTTAAGGCGGAGACATGGATAAAGCAGATCAACAAGATATTTGATGTCTTGGGATGCTCCGAGGAGCAAAAGGTTCCCTTTGCCACCTTCATGTCATGAGCAGCGGGCGATTCATCGGTGGGAATTTATAAAGCGTACTCAACTTGCCGCACTGAAGATGTCTTGGGAGAAGTTCCAAGAACTGTTCAACGACAAGTACTTTCCCAAAAGTATTCGTCACATGAAAGAGGTAGAGTTCATTAAACTAGAACAAAACAACATGACCTTGTCGTAGTACGAAGCTAAGTTTGCCGAGCTGTCCTGGTTTGCGTCCCATTTGGTTGATAATGAGGAGAGAATGACACGAATGTTTCTAAGAGGTTTGAAACCCGAGATACATCAATATCTTATCTCTCATAAACTGTGTTTGTATTCAGATGTTGTTAATAGGGCTCAGTTATTGGAGCGCGATAATGAGTCAACCCAACCAAAAGAGAGAAGTCGGCAAAATGATAATACAAGTGAAAACAGTCATCGAAGTGGTGACAATAAGCGTGGAGGGAATCAACATGCTAGAAATGGTAACCACTTCGGTGGTAATCATGGCCAAAACAATAAGAATGGACATTTCAAGAAGAAGAGATTCAACAATGATGGAAAGACGTCAGCATCAGCACCTGTCGTTAAGGAAGGAGAACGACCACCTATCATATGCTTCAAATGTAGAGGGGAGGGACACATCAGTCCAAATTACACGATGCCCTCGAAAGCATGTTACAATTGTGGAAGAAAAGGTCACCTGGTCCAATTTTTTCATGCACCGAAGACAAGTCCAACTAGGATGGAGGCATCAAAGGCCGTCCCAAACAAGACAAAACTGGTAGTTCAAGGGAGAGCGTTTTTCGTGACCTCCCAGAAAGCAAGGAACCCGAACGAGGTCATCACGGGTAAGCTTATCATAAACTCTAGCGAAGTATATACCTTATTTGATACCGGTTCTACTCATTCTTTTATTTCTCCTACTTGCGCTCAACGTTTAAATTTGACTCCGGAGAAATTGGACTTTGACTTATCTGTTGAAACTCCATTGGGAGAAACCTTCATTACATCCACTGTTTATAAGTCTTGTTTAGTTCAAATCGGTACCCTCACATTACCTGTCAATCTTATTTCATTGAAAATACTTGCATTTGACGTAATTCTAGGGATTGATTGGTTAACTACTCATCATGCAAAAATTGATTATTTTCGTAAGGTTGTTAGCTTTCATATTCCTAACCAACCTATTATGCGAATTCAAGCAACCAAACCATTAAAATCAATCACTATCATCTCAAGCCATAAAGCTATTCGTTTATTAAAAAACGGATGTCAAGCTTTCTTAGCTCATGTCACGAATCTAAATAAAAATACGTCAGTTTTGAATGATATTTCTATTGTTAATGAATTTCCTGACGTATTACCTGAAGAACTTCATGGCCTACCCCCAGAGCGTGAAATTGAATTTTGTATTGACCTTGAACCCGGTACAAAACATATTTCCAAAGCCCCATATCGAATGGCTCCTATTGAACTTCAGGATTAAAGACCCAATTGCAGGAATTATTAGACATCGGTTTCATTCGTCCTAGTACTTCTCCTTGGGGTGCTCCTGTTCTATTCGTGAAAAAGAAAGACAGGAGTATGCGACTTAGTATTGATTATCGGGAGTTGAACCATGTCACCATAAAAAATAGGTACCCATTGCCACGTATTGACGACCTGTTTGACCAGTTGCAAGGCGCCAAATTCTTTTCAAAGATTGATCTTCGTTCTGGATATCACCAATTGAAGATTACAACCGATGATATTCCAAAGACGGCTTTCAGAACTTGGTACGGGCATTATGAATTCCTAGTCATGTCTTTTGGATTGACTAATGCTCCTGCTGCCTTCATGGATATGATGAACCGAGTATTTAAGGAATATTTGGATCACTTTGTGGTCGTTTTTATTGATGACATCGTTATTTATTCCAAAAGCCATGAGGATCATGAGCAACACTTGAGGCTGATACTCCAAAAGCTTCGTGAATATAAGCTTTATGCCAAGTTGAAGAAATGCGAGTTCTGGCTTAAGGAAGTAGCATTCCTTGGGCACGTAGTATCAAGTCATGGAATATCTATTGACCTAGCAAAGATTGAATCTATTCAAAGCCGGGAGCAACCCAAATCAGTGACCGAAGTACGTAGCTTTCTCGGCTTAGCTGGTTATTATCGGAGATTCATGGAAGGATTTTCCTGAATCGCTACTCCATTAACTTAGCTGACTCGGAAAGATACAAAATTCGGTTGGAGCAAAGAATGTGAGAAGAGTTTTCAAGAACTCAAGAGGAGACTTATTTCAGCACCTATTCTGACAATACCATCTGGCTCGGAGGGATTTGTCATCTACAATGATGCTTCGGGCAAAGGGTTAGGTTGTGTTCTCATGCAACATGGGAAAGTCATAGCCTATGACTCACGACAACTCAATGAATATGAGAGGAATTATCCTACTCATGATCTAGAGTTGGCAGCAGTCGTTTTTGCACTAAAAATTTGGAGGCATTACTTTGTATGGGGAGAAAGTGGAGATCTTTACGGATCATAAAAGCCTCAAATATTTCTTCACTCAAAAGGAACTCAACATGCGATAGTGACGTTGGCTTGAACTATTAAAAGATTATGATCATACCATCCAATACCATCTTGGAAAAGCGAACGTGGTAGGTGACGCATTGAGTAGAAAATCATATGCGGGTACGAGTGCGATATTGTCAACGCAAAGGCCCATTTTGTATGACTTGCAAAGGATGGAGATAGTGATAAAGACTCCAGGAACCCACGTGATGATGGCGAATATACGAGTAGAACCGACTTTAATCGATAAAGTTAAAGTTGCTCAAATTACAGACCTGGAACTGATGCATATGAGGAAGAAAGTGCAAGAAGGTGCTATGCCGGAAGAAAAAATCGATGAAGAAGGAATACTTCGAGTTAACTCCAGACTTTGTGTTCCTAACGACCCTGATTTAAAGTATAAAATTATGATGGAGGCGCACACCACATCATTTGCAATCCATCCTGGGAGTACCAAAATGTATCATGATCTTCGACATACATTTTGGTGGGGCAATATGAAGAGGGAGATAGTGCTATTTATCTCAAGGTGTTTAACTTGTCAACGAGTTAAGGCGGAGCATCAAGTACCAAAAGGTCCATTGCAACCACTTGAAATTCCAGAATGGAAGTGGGAGCACATTACCATGGATTTCACATTCTTTGGTCTTTCCAAGGTTTCTCAAGGCATAGATGCAATTTGGGTCATTGTTGATAGATTGACCAAGTCCGCTCATTTCTTACCTATACGAGAAACTTATACACTTGAACGTCTTGCTCAGAGCATACATAAACGAGGTTGTAAGATTGCATGGTATGCCAAATCCATAGTTTACTGCTCGAGACCCAAGATTCACTTCATGATTTTGGGTTAGTTTGCAAAAAGCTATGGGCACAGATTTACGATTTAGTTCGGCATATCATCCTCAGATGGACGAAAATAAGAGAGGACTATTCAAACTCTTGAAGATTTATTAAGACTCTGTGTCCTTGACTTCAAGGGAAGTTGGGACAAGTTCTTACCATTGGTGGAGTTTTCCTACAACAACAGTTATCAAGCAAGTATTGGCATGGCTCCATTCGAAGCATTGTATGGAAGAAAGTGTCATTCTCCAGTATGCTGGGATGAGGTGGGTGAAGAAACGTTGTTGGGACCAGAGTTGGTACGTATGACTACGGAAAAGATTCAAACGATCCGACAACGTACAAAAACCTCACAAGATCGACAAAAGAGTTATGCTGATCTTCATCGAAAAGACATGGAATTTGATGTTGGAGATCATGTGTTGTTACGTGTTGCTCCATGGAAAGGAGTTACGAAATTTGAAAAGAAAGGAAAGCTCAATCCTCGATTCATTGGCTCATTTTTAATCCTCGACCGCGTAGGGACTGTAGCCAATAGACTCGCTTTACCGCCAAGTATATCTCGTGTTCATAACGTTTTTCATATATCCATGTTACGTAAATATGTGAAAGACCCGAACCACATTATTGAGTTAGAACCGGACGAAATAGCGGAAGATTTAACGTATGGAGAGGTTCCTATTCAAATCTTGGATAAGAAGGAACATATTCTACGCTCTAAGGTGATATCTTAAGTCAAAGTTTTATGGAGGAACCACAATGTTGAGGAAATGACCTGGGAGTTAGAATCTGAAATGAAATCAAGATATCCTTACCTCTTCGACATACCAGGTACGTACCCTAATTTCGAGGGCGAAATTTCATAAGAAGGGGAGGTTGTAAGACCCCAACTTTTATGAATAAAGATGATTTTTCTATAATTATCATTTTCGAATATTATGGAATGAATTTGTTATAATGTTGTAATGTTATAGTTGTGGGTAGTATTTATCAATTCTGCAAAGTATGCTAGTTGTTATATTATATTCGATTGGTTGGGGAATATTCATTTTAGCAGGGAATATTCGTATAATGGCGCAATCATTGGTGGACCCCACAACAGAATTATTGTCGAATTGAGAAAATGACAAAAATATTTTTATGAAGATAACGGCGGAAGTTTTACTATTAATATTGTTGAACTACTTTCGTAGTAAAAAATACGATGTCTGGCGTGGTTGCATAGTAGAACACCAGTATTGATTATTGATGTTTATGTGAGAAGTCACTCAGTTATACTCAATTATTGCTATAGTAATTGTTGCATCATATCTCTCATATTATTGATTCGATTATTGTCACAGTATCATCTGCATTATATGATATATTATTAAATCAATAATTGAGACGAAAAAGTTATTCATATTATTAAATTACAATATTTACAATGTCTAGAAGTTTTACCAAGGAGAGGTTTGGTCACCTAATTGCGTGCCAATATGGAGAAATCCTTATTGGAAAGCCCCCTCTTTCCTGGGAACGACCTGGTTGTTAAATATTGTGAGTTATAATATTAATGATGAATAAGTTCGTGTTGATTAAAGATGAATTTGATAGTTCCATTGTGTCGGGATTATTAGTGTTAATGGAAATCGGCATATATTCCGATGATAATTGATGTCTGAGGGTTATATTGATAAATCGGGTAATTTATCGGATAAATGAGCAATTAATTGCTACTAATTCACATGCTTATATAACTATTTATTCATATGTGTGTACTATTGAGTCACATTCACTTACTATTAGGGGAGTTGGTACAAGATTGATAATACTTGCATGACTAAGTTAAAAACGGAGGAATAGATGGAGGTACTATACTGTATTTCATATTTTCACATGATTATAACTATTGATTCACATGATTGAACTATTGATTCACATTATTTACTATTAGGGGAGGTGGTGCAAGTTTAATAATACTTGCAGGACTAAATTAAAAATGAAAGAAAAGTTAGAGGTATTGTACTGTAATTTTTCGAGCCCCAAAACGTGCAATTATCGAAACTATATTTTTTCTATAAATAGAAGCTCATTCTTCCTTCATTTCTCACCAATTCACCAAAGCTATAGAGCATTTATCATAGAGAGAAATTATAAAGAGAAAGAAGAAGAGAAGTCTGCTACATTTCTATTCCAGTATCCAGCTTAATTATAAGGTAAGGGGTATTGATTATTGATGCTTACGTAAGAAGTCACTCAGTTATACTCAATTATTTCTACAGTAATTACTGCATCATATCTCTCATATTATTGATTCAATTATTGTCGATATCATCTCAGATAATATGTTATATTATTAAATCAATAATTGAGAAGACAAAGTTATTCATATTATTATTTGTAATATTGACAATGTCTAGAAGTTCTGTCAAGGAAAGATTTGGTCACCTAATTACGCACCAATAAGGTGAAATCCATATCGGAAAGCCCCCACCTTCCTGGGAACGACCTGGTTGTTAAATATTGTGAGTTATAATATTAATGATGAATAAGTTCGTGTTGATTAAAGATTAAATTGATAGTTCCATTGTGTGGGAATTATTAGTGTTAGTGGAAATCGACATTTATTTCGATGATAATTGATGTCTGGAAGTTATATTGATTGATCGGGTAATTAACCGGATAAATGAGCAATTAATTTCTATTGATTCACATGATTATAACTATTTTTTCACATGTGTGTACTATTGATTCACATTCATTTACTATTAGGAGAGTTGGTGCAAGATTGATAATACTTGCATGACTAAGTTAAAAAGGGAGGTATAGATGGAGATATTATGCTGTATTTCGTATTTTCACATGATTATAACTATTGATTCACATTATTTACTATTAGGGGAGGAGGTGCAAGTTTGATAATACTTGCAGGACTAAATTAAAAATGAAAGAAAAGTTGGAGGTATTGTACTGTAATTTTTCAAGCCCCAAAACGTGCAATTATTGAAACTATATTTTTCTTTAAATAAAAGCTCATTCTTCCTTCATTTCTCACCAATTCACTAAAGCTATAGAGCATTTATTATAGAGAGAAATTATAGAGAGAAAGAAGAAGAGAAGTCTGTTACATTTTTATTCTAGTATCCAACTTAATTCTAAGGTAAGGGGTATTATTTCTTTTGTATTCATGAAGAGAACTTCTGTTATTCCATTCTTTATTATTACATTGGAATAACATGTATACGCTGCCACCCTATACTTGGTGAAATTCTTCATTATTCCATTCTTTATTATTCTGTTGAATATCCAATTGTGTGCGTTTTACTTTGGGACTAGTCCCGTCTTTATTATTACATTTGAATATCCTATCTCATGCGTTTTCTGGCCGACTGGTTAAAATCTTATTTATTACGTGGAACATCCCAGCTTGGTGCGAATTACGCCTTTACTGGTTCCGTTATTTATTATTTTGTTGGAATAACTCATACATGCATGAAGTATCGCATGCATGGTGATTTCTTTTGTTATTCCATTCTTTATTATACTCAGTTGGTTAAAGTTTTGACTTCTATACTCCATGAAATTAGTGGAATATCCTTGATATTTGCGCTTCATCCAATATCTTTTCACGGAAATATTCTTCTGAGCATTCTTGAATTTACTTTACAAAGAAGTATCATGTTGACAATTTGGATTTATTAGTTCCTGAATAAATTAATTCTTGAACTTGTTTTATTGAATTCTTATATCATTGTCATCATCCTCATGTTTATATCTTGAAAGTCATCTGTGGCCTGTAGTGCATGGATAAACTTGGTATGATTATGACCAGGGATTATTCGGTGTAATCATGACCGTAATGTTACAAATGATGTGGTAAAAGTCCCCATTGGCCTGTAGTGCATTGATGGACAGTTGTTGGCATGATCATGACCATTGATGAATACACGAATATCCTTGGCCCGTAGTGCATGGATAATTTGTGGTCGTGACCCTAATGAAAATCCTTGGCCGTAGTGCAGGGATGATGTGGATTATTTATTAAAATTTGAGTCTCAAATGATAAAAAGTGATGAAAACCTTTTAAATCATAAAAGATAGTAGATTTTATTCTCTACTTGACTCTTTTAATGGATTGCTTGTTCCGCTGCAGTTAAACTTGATGTCTATTATATTTTATCAGTTTAATATTGTTGAAGGCTAATGATAATTTATTCTGCATTATTTTAGTCATAATATTTCTTCTTGGGCTAGTTTAGCTCACCTTTCTTTCACTTTGTTCTCTTGAGAAATGAGAACGTGGCAATGGACTAGTCGGGGAAACAGTGACTATTGCGAGATGGTGTCTTAGTAGTCCTCACTATTCTATAAAATAGTGTGATAATAAATGTAATGAGTACTTATTCTGAGAGTGGATATTGTCTAGAAGACAATATTTGTATTAAAACTCACAACGCTTGTTGTATATTTAAGATTGTATTTATATTATGTACAATGTATTTGGCGACTTAGAATAGGTGATGTATACCTATTTTGGGGGCTTCACAGGTTTACTTATAAAAATTATATTTTTATTAAATAATTATAGAAAATTAGTTTTAATTATTAAAAATACAAATTAAATTACTAAAAATTATTTTAAATTAAAAAATTAGTTTTAATAATTTTAATATATTTCATAAATATTTAATATTTTTGGAATATTAAAGGTATTTAATTTATTTAATTATAATATTAAATAAATTATTTAAAAATAATTATAATACTTGAAAAATCATTTAAAATTATATTATGGTATACAAAAATATTTTAAGTTATTTTTAATGACTTTTAATATTTTATGAAGAAATTCATTAATAAATTAATATTAACGACAATTAAGTTATTTAATAAATGCATTAAATAAATTAATTAAAATGATTTTATTATATTAAAATTATTTTAAATAATTATAAGGTATTTAAAAATATATTAAGTTATAAAATATAATTTTCAATATTTAAAGGTAAATTTCATTAATTAATTATTATTAATGATTTTAAAGTTATTTAAAATTATATTAAATAATTTAGTTTTTAATAATTTTAATATTATAAACATCATTTTAAATGAAAATAAAGTGTTTAAAGATATTTTAAGTTATAAAATATAACTTTTAATATTTAAAGGATAATTTCATTAATAATTTGATATTAATGATATTAATTTAATATTAACTTTATATTAAAAATGGTTTTATTAATTTAAAAATCATTTAAAAAGGATATAAATAAATTAAAAAAATTAAGTTATACTTAATGACTTTTAATATTTTGAGGAATAGTACATTAATATTGAAATATTAATGGTAATTATTTAAAATGATTTTAAATATTTTAAAAATCATTTAAGTATAATATTAATACTTTAAAAATATTCTACGTTATTATAAATAACTTTAATATTTTGAGAATGATTTTATTAATAGTTTAATATTAATTAAATATTCATGATAATAGAATTATTGGATATTTAAATCATTTAATAATGATTCTGCTGTTTGAAAATTCATGATAAATTATAATAAATATTTAAAAATTATTATTAAGTTATATGACTGATACTTTCAGATATTGAACTTCGGAATAAAGTCTTAGACTCGATAATTACCCGATAAAGTTGTCGGTACACTGACATGTTTCAGAAATTGATCTGGACTTAGATATTTTGATTGTATTAATGTTTGTTTGTGATTCAATGACTGTTGAACATGTGTGATAATGTGATTAGATTATGTGCTAACTGCGAAATTCAGTACTATGTGTTATAGTATATAGTTCTAATTGAACGAATGGTCTGATTAATGATAGTTCGTGATATAAAAGATAAAACTAAGTTGCATTCTGTAAGCAGCAGACTAGACAAGTATCCTACCTTTACATTTTCTTTATGCAATGGATATGAGTAAGAATGTTTCAGAACTATATTATTATTATGCTAGATTATTATATATATATATATATATATATATATATATATATATATATACGATCATTGATTATCAACATGTTAGAATATGGTAATTCAGATATATATTTTGTTCGTTAATTTCTATATATGGTTATACAAGTGTCCCCACTTGGATAGTCATTAATCACATGTTGATACACCTTTGTTAATTACCCTTATATATATGTTGAATTATAGATTATTGTTGAATAAGATAAAACATTACTATTATCCAATCGAATTGCTTTGTTTTGGAACCCTGACAAGTATGAACATCCCATACACGGGAAAACTTTTTATGTACCCAAGGTGGACAGAGTGAACGATAAAATCGTTCTTGCATGTAATATTGATCAATACAGGGAAAAAACATTTTGGCTTACGTGCGTGTAGTATTGCACGGTCGATAATATATAGAGAGAAAAAACTTGTTTCTGGTGTGATTTTCAATTCTAACCTAAACACCTATTTATAGGAAAATACTAGAATGCCAAAGGAGACAAATAATAAAATATTATTATTATTATTTTTCTTATGCATGCCAAGCTAGACCAAAACTTCAGCCACCCCAAGTGGGGCCCACCAAAAATCAGCCACTTTTCCCAACAACCAAAAGAGGGTCCCACATTATAGAAATCTCCACCAAAATAAAACAATTTGTAAATCAGTCACCTCTTAAAATTCATAACAAATCATGCGTTAATTTTTAACAGTTAAAAATTTATGGACATATACTCAACTTATATATGTATCACATATGCAAAAATCACAACGATCCAACGGTCTGATTAAAATTTATAACTCACGCAATATAGCTTAAGAACACTGATTTTTCGG
Organism: Panax ginseng; assembly: GCA_020205605.1. Classification (NCBI taxonomy): domain Eukaryota; kingdom Viridiplantae; phylum Streptophyta; class Magnoliopsida; order Apiales; family Araliaceae; genus Panax; species Panax ginseng. Next base: position 112,513,821 of record CM035128.1, on the reverse strand, counting down.
ACTATGAGTCCTTTGGACCAGTTTCATTCAAACAGTCACCACGAAAAATCCACAAAGAATTTTTGGGTGATTCTAATTTCTACGGTTAGCTTACTTCTAGGGCTTTCTTTTGATATATGGCTCATCTCCTAACTCATTATACACAAAGAGTTATGGATTTTACAAAATCAAGTAATAAACTAATTTTTCTGAAAATCCCATATTTTGTTCATTTCGACAAAATACTGATAAAACACCTCAGCTTTAATTCCTTCATTTACAACCACATAAAATATATCCATCATTTATATCCACATAAAATAAATATTTCCTTATCATATAAATCAATAAATAATTATTCATAAATAATATTATAGAATCACAATAATGAAAATCAGGCTGTTCCTAGGAAAGAGGGGGCTTTTCGATAAGGATTTCTCCTTACTGGCGCGCAATTAGGTGACCAAACCTCTCCTTGACAGAACTTTCTAGACATTGCCAATAATGCTATCTAATAATATTATTCAAATAATATGAATTATTGATCTGATAATGGAAAATACTGTGCAGTGACAATTATTGAAATAATAATAATATAAAATATCAATGCAGCAATTATTGAATCAATAAAATAAAATATTGAACAGTAATTACTGTAACAATTATTCAGTAGTGCCTTCTTACGTAAGAATCAATAATTAAAAAATATTGTGCAATACCATGTGCTACTGTGCAACCACACGTATTACTGTATTATAACCACTAGGTAATCCAACAGTGTTAATGGTAATAATTACGCCGTTATTTATAAAAACTCAAACTTATCATTTTCTTCATCCGACAGTTATTCTATTATGGGGCCCACAAATGACTGCGCTGTCGTACGAATATTTATGACAAAAAGAATATTCCACGGCCAAACGAATATTCCCCGAAAACAATGAATATTTTATAACCACTTGCTTATTTTGCAAAATTTGCACATTTCATCCATAACCAAAATATTATATCAAATTAACTCCTTATTATTTCAAGATAATGAATAGAGGAATTTCAATTTTATTTATAATAAGTTGGGGTCTTACAGACACCCCCAAATCTGAGTTACCTAACCCCCTAGTTTGGTGCTCACGATCCATAATATAATAAGCATTTAACTACCCATTCATTGATGAATAGAATATTACACCACATTAACTTATAAAGTTAATACATTAGTCCCAAGTTCTCTAACCTTGACATTACAAACATACCCTTTAGATATACAAAAAGGGTTTACAAGCATAACATAATAATAATATTATTCATAACTAATTTATAAATATGACTTTTCCTTTGTCCTTCACAACACCTCCTGCGACTTCGTCCCTAGCTGAAAAGTTTTATTTAGCAAGGGTGAACAACAAATTTGCCCTGCAAGTTAAGACATACAATAAATGTATAAGAATTAATAAGAACAGACTATCTATTTTGATAGAATGAAACCAAAGTTTGGGGAACTTTGAAATAGCTGAACAAATCTCTAATTTCTACAAGTCTTCGCACAATCTATGCAACACAATAATTTGAAAATGAAAGAGTACAATGTTTTCAAAGTTTCTACGTTATTCTAGTGAATAATCAAGAATAAATTCTACGCAATAACAAAGTGGAATGTTTTCCAAATTTATGCTTAGTGATCACAAAGGATCTAGAACTTCTCTTCTCAGGTATCTATCAAAGTTTTCTTTGATATATACGCAAGTGTATCAGATAACCATGAAGATTAAATCATACCCCTCTGCAAGTACTTAGAGCCGTCCAACTCCTTGCACCCTATATTATGCATAATACTTACACGTGCGCAAAGGCCGAATATACAACCAATAAAATGTTCTCTTTTTATAAAAGGTTGTTCTTCTCAATCTCATAATCAAAATTTAATTTAACAATGAAATACTATGATTTCAATATCTAATCACTTTCTTGATCTAGCTAAAATAATTGGCATCGATCTGTCAATATTAATTGAATTCTCTTCTCGAACCTATCAAGTTCTAACAACTGTTCGTCCAGCCAGAATAATTGGCGAAGACACTTCTCAACACAATTCTATAACAGACAAGAATTATCTGTACTATTTACAGTCATTACTAGCTTCTACAGATGTGAATATCCAATAATAATTATTCTCCGAATATGTTTTCAGAATCATTGATTCAATTTGAATTAATAAATATGCACTAACTATGAATAATCAACAATAAATTCTTGGACGTGGTCTAATCAACAATAAGTAACCACCATAATATTTAAAAATTATAACTCAAGGTTGAGTTAAGGAAACTTGCCTTCCGTATTGATTACAGCTACACAATATACTTATCTGCGTTCGTAAGACCTAAAATCAACAATATCGGTCTCACAATTAGCATAATAATTTACAACACGTATCACTATAATTTAACAACATAACCACATTAGTGTTTATAACCTATATAAACACTTATCAAGTCTAACTAGTTCAGTTTGGTTGAACTTCAATCTCATTGTAACGACCGAGAAATTTGGATCTTATTGTAAAATAATTTTATTGAATTAAATAATAAATAAAATTATATTCTATGTGATATCAACATGGTTGTTATTCTATAACCTAATAATGTTGGAATGTTGTAGTATTTTAGCTACGTGAAGGAATTAAAGTGTTTGAATTTCCAAGACGAAAATAAAAGTTTTCCGAGAAATCTTCCGAAAAACATTATTCATCGTTATTTGCTCGGGATTTATTTTTGAATTTCCGAGAAATACGTAATGATAGAATGTCAAAGTAAGATGGATTATGTAATAATAATCTAAGTATGGAAAACGCAATATTTCGCTTGCGGACTTAAATTGAGAACGTTAAGGAAAGAGAAGAATTAATGAGTTAGGTAATAATCGTATGATACATGAATATTGTACGAAGTAATGAATACGAGTATAATACGAAGTATTGTACGAGTTTGTATGAAGGATGGTATATCATATATAATAAATTTCTATACGAGTTAAAATATGAGAATGATACATAGACAATACGTTTTATGTATTAAGCAATAGTATTGGACTTGTAGGATTTGTTAGGAATTGTTACAAGCCCAAGTGAATAAATGGTAAGGCCCAAATGTTAATTAATGAACAAGTTAGTGTTTATTAATGCAAAGCCCAAAGGTTAAGTAAATCTAAGCCCAAGCTAGGATCCAATAAGTTGATTGACTCATGGAGCAAACCATGTTAATGTGGTTAATCTTGGTGATCAAGCATAATGTGTGATGACCAAGACTTAAGAGTAATGGCCAAGCAAAAGATAAGAGTTGTGATTAACAAGTAATGAATAGTAAGGAGGTGGGATTGTGTTTTGACTAAACTACCCTTGCTTTGGAAATTCTATAAATAGAAGAAGAATGCTAGCCATTTCTTACTTGTTCAAATAATCCAACAAACTTATAAAGTGCTTAAGTGTTAGAGAGAATAAGCAATAATAAGTTACTTTCATTTGTAAGAAGAAGAAGAAGACTACTTTACAAGAACTTCAAAGGGTAAGACTTCTTCTCCATTTATCTTCTATCTCTACCATGATAGGTTGATAAGAAAATTATAGATTAAGGAACATGGATGTTAAGAAGCAAGAAGAATGAGTAATCAATGAACTTGAGCTGTATAAGTTGGAAATAAGTCATTTACACTTGTATAAGTTATGAACTTATGAAGAAGTTATATGAACTTAATATGAGTTTATCTTAAGAAGTAGTATGAAAGTGAAGAACTTGTATGAATATGTATCATGTATACATGAATGATATTATATGTTGAGAACATGTAAGTATGGTGATTAGAAAGACCTTAACTTTCATAAGTTATGAACAATGAAGCTATAAGTAGTTTATACTTTAATAAGTTATAAACCCATGAAAGAATAAGTCAAAATCCAACATGAAAATAAATGGTTGTAGTAAGTATGTTGAGATGTTCATATGATGAATTGAATTCATTTGAAGTAATGAACACATCATAAGTAATAAGGATTTACCAAAAATTACACAATTAGACGATAAGCGTCGAATTCGTGAAATTCTCGGAATAGAAGTCAAATTTTGTGTTTGAACTCAGAAACATTGGTTTTCGATGGAGACAAGTCATATTTGGCATTCTAGAGTTGTGGACTCCAAAATGATCGAATTCTGACTTAGAACGAAGAAACGAGCGTTGAACGTTCACGAATGTTTATCGTTTTTGTTAAAAATGAACCAATAGGTAAATTTTATCAAATAAAGTCAAATAGATAAAATTCTTGAATGAACACGTAGAGTATGTAATTTGTGAACCATAGGCTTTTGAACAAGCCAATTCGGACTTATAACGAAGAAGTTATGAGCCCGGGAAATTTGCAAAGTTGAAAAACTGTCCAAACTATCTGGTGCATAGGGCTGGCGCCGCTAGACCAATTTGTCACGCCGCAGCGCGAGACTAAAACCGAGCATACTAGAAAGTGGCGCCACAAAGACGCCTAATTGAGTAAGGACTCGTCGTCATGGCCCAAGTCCGGACGTTGTTATCATAACTCATGCAGCAACATGAGATGTAAGCTTATGACTGGTGCCGCAACGCCAGTCCTTGATCAAAGATAGTAAAGAATAAAAATGAGTATAAAGAAAGGAATGAGATTAATTCAAAGTGAATCTACCTTAAAGAAACTTTAAGTAACATTGTTAAAACTTTGTTAAACCATAAGGATAGTACATAAAGGTTGTTGATAACCTATTCAAATATGAATGCAAGTAGGATGACAAGCCGGAATTGATGGTAAACAAATCTAATATATGATTAGATTAAGATGAAGGGTAAGATATAATCATATACATACTTGATTATAGACTACCTAATGTATGGTGTTATGTAATCGTATATTGTAGAGACTTGAAAGACTCGAACATAAAGTAATTATACTGTAGAAGACGCTAAAGGCAAGTATTCTAGCCCTTGTCTCAGTTCAATCTAAATAAGTTTTGTAATTCATGTATCCTTACATATGAATTAAGGTATGATGAAGTTAAAGCCGATTCTTCGGCTAGACTTAAATGCATTTGGTGGATTATTGATAATCTATCCAACTGTTATTAAATGTTGTTATCTTTTGTCAACTACTTGATATGGTTTTCAAAAGAAGACTGAGTATGATAAACAAAAGTTTTGTCGTCATACGAACGGGCACGTGGGTTGCCACAAATTAAACGTACATACGTTTAATGAATGTAGTGTTGATCAACATAGAGTACAATAGGCTGATCACCTAGAAGTGCTCGTAAGTAATACCGGGCTTACAGACTTAGTGTCGGGTTGTCCTTTTCAAAGAAAGAATGAAATACTCAAGGTCTTGGACCGGGGTTTATGTTTTACTGGATATTATTCATTATGAAACAGTTTGAAAGAAAGATGAAGTGCTATTTTGAATTATCAATAGTACTTCATCAATATTGTTCAGTTATTGAAGATATACTATTCTTATGTGTCAAGCATGTTGTTATTGAATTGTTATACTTGCTGAGCTAGTTATGCTCACTCTTGCTTGAACCATATGAATGCTGCTAAGACTGAATGTCCCGAAGGATCGAATAAGGATAAAGGAAAGGCTAAGGCAGATCTTTAATCGGCCTATGTAATAGTATAGGTTTACTGTTGTAATGTATTTTGATATTATGACAAAGAACTTTTGTAATGGGTTTAGAACTTGGGAAATGTAAATATTACTTTGAATATATAGAAGTCATGTTCGTTCTTTTGAGGCTTTTCAATTGAATGAATGTATGAATGGTAGTACCGTATTGCACCATATGTCGGGTTAGAAGATACCCGAATTTGGGGGCGCTACAGGTTGGTATCAAAGCCTAGGTTATAAAACTTAAAGGGGAAACTAGAACCTTATGTCATAACCTTAAGAAGAATAAAGAAGTAAAAGATGGAAAATAACCCTATAAAAATGCATTATATTATGTTATGTGTTTTTATTATTCTACTAACGTGTACTAATCAAACTATATTATTTTATTGTAGATGTTAGGAGAAAATGATATGTATAGAGACATACATGTAGTAAGCGAGGATTCGGTAAATCGAGTAGAGATACTACCAAATCCCATAGCAGTAGAACCAGAGGTGGTGGCAATCGAGTCTGGAGACTCGGACAACTTAGACTACATGTCTGTGTTTGATGGCATGCTAGAGGAAGAGGTGGACATGATGTCCTTTGACCAGGTTGCACCTACAGAAAAGTTGACTATGGGGGAGTCAATGAAGGCACTATTTATGTCAGTATTGGATAGAAACGTCCAGTATTGTAAAGAGGTTAAGGAGTTAAAAGAGGAAATCCAAGCTGTCTGGGAGGACAAGACTAGTATGGAAGGGATGTGGGAAGAGGAGCATGATGATCGAGTTTTGGCCAAGGACAAGGTCCATGAGCTGAAACACGAAGTGTTTGAGCTCAAGTAGGAGCTAAAGAGTAAGAAAGAGAAGGTAGAGAGGATATCCTATATATATAGGAGTTCTCATGTGGATTTCCAGCAGCAAGTAGTTGGGTATCCGATAGAAGAAAGGTAGACTCGACATACTATCAGTCGGGATGTCATTGCCGGTCTGCCAAGAAAGACTTTAAGAATGCCATTCGGCAGATGTAATCTAGAAATAGCTGGAATAGTTTAGATATGTAAATATTATATATCTAGTAGTGACATAAAACCCTCTTTTGTATATCAAGGGTAGTCTTTTGTAAATCCCAATTTTTGGAAAGCAATTGCGGGATGGTAATGTAATCAGCTTAGGCTGTGTAATGTAAACCATGTAGTGTTATACTACAAGTTATGAATCAATATAAGTCTTTTTATGGAACATATTGAGTAATGAGTATGAGTTATTGTTTCATTATAAATAGTAACCAAACAACAAGAAGAAAGTAATAATGATGTGTTGTTTTCTTAACAGCAAAATGCCGCTAAGAAGGAGACAACAAAATCAAGATTCTAATGTTAATCAACCGGAGGGAGGTCCGGTTAATCTAATGCAAGAGTTCGTTAATCTTTTAACGACCGCGTTTAATAGGACTAGGGCTAATGTACCCATAAATCCTGGGGTAGTACGAGCTACTACTTTTAAGGATTTCAAAAGTGTCGGTCCGCCGGAGTTTAAAGGAACTACGGACCCTATAGAAGCCCAGACTTGGGTGAAAGAGATTGAGAAAGCATTTGTTATAGCAAATATTGATGAAGGTCAGAAGGTTGCCTTTGCAACCTATATGATGAAGGGTGAGGCCAATTTCTGGTGGGAGGCAAACTAGGCTAGGGCCGGTATAGAAAATCTAACGTGGGTGAGGTTCAAGGAGATTTTCTTTGAGAACTACTTTCCCATGAGTATGCAGGGAATGATGGAAATGGGGTTTCTTGATTTGGAACAAGGGGACATGACGGTTCCCCAGTATGCTGCCAAGTTTAATGAACTAAAAAGATTTTCTCTGCATCAAGTGGACACTGAAGTAAGAAAGGCTAGACGATTCGAGCAGGGCTTGAAACCCTGGCTCTATAGCCGAATTTAAGTGTTCCAAAGTACTTCTTTTGGGACTATATTAGAAAAGGCAAAAATTGCCGAGGGTGAGAATGAGGCTCTTAGCCAGTACCACAAAGATAAGAAAAATAAAGGTAAAGTTGAGGGAGGAATGAAGACCGAGGGAGCCAACGGTAGTGGCGATGGTCAAAAGAGGAATGGATTTAACTCTGGGAATACTGGAGGAAAGCAAGGGGATCTTAAGAGGAGGATGGAGGCCTGTAAAACCTATGGGAAGACTCACTTAGGAGTCTGTCTCAAGGGAAAGGTAGTATGTTATAATTGTGGACAGGAAGGGCATATTTCTCCTAACTGTCCAAATCCAAAGAAAAATCATGGATTCTTTGTATGTGGATCAACTGATCACATAGCAAAGAACTGCCCGAAGAAGGGGATGGATGGGAATAAGGGCACTAATAGCGGTAAGTTAGCTATTGGTGGTCCAGCGCAGCCGAGTAGGCCGATGGCCCACACCTTTAATATGACGATCCAAGATGTGGTGGCATCAGGGGATGTAGTTGCAGGTATTATTCCGATCAACAACATAAATTCTTACGTGCTGTTTGATTCGGGTGCTACTTGTTCGTTTATAGCATGTGATTTTGCTAGATGATTAGAATTATTTCCCAAATAATTACATATACCTTTGATAATTAAGGTAGCAAATGAAGAGATAATTCCTGTTAAAGATATTCATAGGAGTTGTTGCATAGATATACGTGGTTGTTAGTTATCGGTAGATTTAATACCGATAAAGTTAGGAGAATTCGACGTAATTCTCAGAATGGATTGGTTGATTAACCATGGTGCAATTATAGATTGCCAAAAGAAATGTGTGAGCATTAGGACGTTGAAACAACCTCCTGTAATATTTTATGGTAATAAATTGCTAGGACGTTCGTGTTGCCTTACGATGACACAAACTAGAAAACTTTTAAGGAAAGGTTGTGTAGGTTATCTGTGTCATGTTGTTGACACCTAGCTAGTGGGAGCAACCATGGAACAAATACCTATAGTAAACGAATTCATAGATCTATTTCCAAGTGAATTATCGGGTTTACCAAGGGATAGGGAGATCAAATTCATAATAGACATTGTGCCAAGAGTGGCACCAGTCTCAAGGGCACCAAACCGTATGGTGCCTGTGGAAATGAAAGAGCTAATGGTTCAGTTACAGGAACTATTGGACAGAAAGTACATTCAACCAAGTGTTTCTCCGTGGGGGGCACCAGTATTGTTTGTCAAGAAGAAAGACAGATCGTTATGGCTTTTTATCGACTATCGAGAGTTGAACAAGTTAACGATAAAGAATAAATACCCATTGCCCCGGATCGATGATCTCCTTGATCAATTGAAAAGGGCAAAATATTTTTCTAAAATAGATTTGCGGACGTGGTATCACCAATTGAAAGTTAGGAAGGAAGATATACCAAAGATAGCATTCAGGACTCGTTATGGTCATTACGAGTTCCTGGTAATGTCATTTGGGTTGACGAATGCACCAACTGCATTTATGGATATAATGAACAGAGTGTTCAAACAATATTTGGACAAGTTCGTTGTTGTGTTTATCGATGATATTCTAGTCTATTCTAAGACCCAGAAGATCATGCTGAACACTTAAGATTAGTGTTGGAGACACTAAGAAAGGAAAAGTTATATGCGAAATTCACTAAGTGTGAATTTTGGCTGGAGAAGGTACAATTTTTTGGTCATGTCATTGACCAAGAAGGGAGTTCAGTGGATCCAAATAAGGTAGAAAGCGATGATGAGTGGGAACAATCTGAAAATGCCGGTTCGAGGTCTTGGAGTTTCCTAGGGTTAGTGGGATACTATCAAAGATTTATCCAAGATTTTTTGATGATAGCTACTCCGTTGACTAACCTGACAAGGAAGACGGTGAAATACGTGTGGACGGATAAATGTGAAGACAATTTTCAAAAACTGAAGAAACGATATAGTGAAGCGCCTATTTTGTCATTACCTGATGACACAGGAAATTTTATAGTTTATAGCGATGCTTCGTATAGAGGACTTGGTTGCGTGCTCATGCAGCATGGCAAGGTCATTGCGTATGAATCACGACAGTTGAAGGATTATGAGAAAGTTTACCCTACTCATGATCTGGAACTGGTCGCGGTAGTATTTGCCTTAAAGATATGGAGACAATATATTTATAAGGAGAAATATGAGATATATACAGACCATAAGTCTTAAATATATCTTCATACAGAAGGAGTTGAATATGAGACAGAGAAGATGGCTGGAGTTGATAAAGGATTATGATTGTGAAATCCTGTATCACCCTGGAAAAGCTAATGTAGTTGCCAACGCCTTAAGTAGGAAGGGTCGGGAAAAGTTTTCTATATTAACGACTCAAAATGAGTTAATAATAGAGATGGCTAGGATGGAGATAGAATTGAAGATGCCAAGTGAATCGGGGCAGATAATTTTTATGATGGAGATGCAATCTACTATCGTAGAGAGAGTTAAAGAGGTACAACTCAAAACTGATGAGTGTGACCAAGTGAAGAAGATGTTAGCGGATGAAAATGATATTAAGTATAGTCTTGATAATGAGGGATTATTAAGATTTGAAGGAAGAATTTGGGTTCCGAATGAGACGGAATTAAAATATCAAGTGTTACAGGAAGCTCATAGTTCAAGATACTCGATACATCCTGGTAGTACAAAGATGTATCAAGACCTTCGATAGAGTTTTTAGTGGCCGAACATGAAGAGAGAAATAGCGGAGTATGTGAGTAGGTGCTTGACTTGTCAAAAAGTTAAGGCCGAACATCAATGACCTAGTGGCTTGTTACAGTCATTGGAGATTCCAGAATGGAAGTGGGAGCATATCACGATGGGCGTCGTGGTGGGACTTCCGACAACGGAAAAAGGGTACGATTCGATTTGGGTAATAGTAGACCGGTTGACAAAATCGGCTCATTTCTTACCAATTAGGGTCAAGTATAACTTAGACCAGTTAGCTAAACTTTATGTTAAGGAAATTATTTCCAGACATGGAGTACCAGTATCGATTGTGTCAGATCATGATCCACGATTCACATCGAACATTTAGAGAAGTTCCCAAGAACAGTTGGGAACACAGTTGAAGTTAAGTACAACGTATCATCCACAAACTAATGGGCAGAGCGAGAGGAAAATTTAGGCGTTAGAAGACATGTTGAGGTCTTGCGTAATGGATTTCAAGGGTAGTTGGGATGATCACCTACCACTTGTAGAGTTTGCGTATAACAACAGTTATCATGCAAGCATAGGCATGCCGCCTTATGAAGCTTTGTATGGAAGAAGGTGCAGAACACCATTGTATTGGGATGAAGTGGGAGAACGCAGGATGCTAGGACCAGAATTGGTGCAGCAGACAACGGATGTAATAAAGTTAATACAGATGCGTCTTGTGACAGCTCAGGATAAACATAAGAAATATGTGGACTCGTATAGATTAAATCGAGAGTTTGAAGTAGGCTCATATATGTTTCTAAAGGTATCTCCCTTGAAAGGAAAGATACGCTTTAAAAAGAAAGGAGAGTTAAGTCCAAGGTTTATAGGACCTTTTGAAGTATTAAAACGGGTGGGAGAGGTAGCCTATGTGATAGCATTACCTCCAGACCTAGAACGAATACATAACGTGTTTCATGTATCTGTGTTACGTCCTTATAAGCTGGATTATAAGCACGTAATCGAGTATGAGCCGATTCATATCGAGAAGGACTTAACGTATGAAGAATTGCCAATTTAAATTATCGATAGGAAGGAGCAAGTTCTGCGGAACAAAGTAATACCTTCGGTAAAGGTATTATGGAAGAACCACAATGCCGAAGAAGCAACGTGGGAATTAGAAGAAAAGATGAAGAAAAATTTTCCTTAATTATTTGATTAAAGTAAGACGAGATTCTGGGGACAGAATCCTTATAAGGGGGGAAGGATGTAACAACCGAGAAATTCGGATCTTATTGTAAAATAATTTTATTGAATTAAATAATAAATAAAATTATATTTTATGTGATATCAAGATGGTTGTTATTCTATAACCTAATAATGTTGGAATGTCGTAGTATTTTAGCTACGTGAAGGAATTAAAGTGTTTGAATTTCTAAGACGAAAATAAAAGTTTTTCGAGAAATCTTCCGAAAAACACTATTCATCGATATTTGCTTGGGATTTATTTTTGAATTTCCGAGAAATACGTAATGATAGAATGTCAAAGTAAGATGAATTATGTAATAATAATCTAAGTATGGAAAATACAATATTTTGCTTGCGGACTTAAATTGAGAACATTAAGGAAAGAGAAGAATAAATGAGTTAGGTAATAATCGTATGATACGTGAGTATTGTACGAAGTAATGAATACGAGTATAGTATGAAGTATTATACGAGTTTATATGAAGGATGGTATATCGTATATAATAAATTTCTATACGAGTTAAAATATGAGAATGATACATAGACAATACATTTTATGTATTAAGCAATAGTATTGGACTTGTAGGAATTGTTAGGAATTGTTACAAGCCCAAGTGAATAAATGGTAAGGCCCAAATGTTAATTAATGAACAAGTTAGTGTTTATTAATGCAAAGCCCAAAGGTTAAGTAAATCTAAGCCCAAGCTAGGATCCAATAAGTTGATTGACCCATGGAGCAAACCATGTTAATGTGGTTAATCTTGGTGATCAAGAATAATGTGTGATGACCAAGACTTAAGAGTAATGGCCAAGAAAAAGATAAGAGTGGTGATTAACAAGTAATGAATAGTAAGGAGGTGGCTTAAGGTGGTGGGATTGTGTTTTGACTAAACTACCCTAGCTTTGGAAATTCTATAAATAGAAGAAGAATGCTAGCCATTCCTTACTTGTTTAAATAATCCAACAAACTTATAAAGTGCTTAAGTGTTAGAGAGAATAAGCAACAATAAGTTACTTCCATTTGTAAGAAGAAGAAGAAGAAGACTACTTTACAAGAACTTCATAGGGTAAGACTTCTTCTCCATTTATCTTCTATCTCTACCATGATAGGTTGATAAGAAAAGTATGGATTAAGGAACATGGATGTTAAAAAGCAAGAAGAATGAGTAATCAATGAACTTAAGCCGTATAAGTAGGAAATAAGTCATTTACACTTGTATAAGTTATGAACTTATGAAGAAGTTATATGAACTTAATATGAGTTTATCTTAAGAAGTAGTATGAAAGTGAAGAACTTGTATGAATATGTATCATGTATACATGAATGATATTATATGTTGAGAACATGTAAGTATGGTGATTAAAAAGACCTTAACTTTCATAAGTTATGAACAATGAAGTTATAAGTAGTTTATACTTTAATAAGTTATAAGCCCATGAAAGAATAAGTTAAAATTCAACATGAAAATAAATTGTTGTAGTAAGTATGTTCAGATGTTCATATGATGAATTGAATTCATTTGAAGTAATGAACAAATCATAAGTAATGAGGATTTGCCTGAAATTGCACGATTAGATGATAATCGTCGAATTCGTGAAATTCTCGAAATAGAAGTTAAATTTTGTGTTTGAACTTGGAAACATTAGTTTTCAATGGAGACAAGTCATATTTGGCATTCTAGAGTTGTGGACTCAAAAATGATCGAATTCCGACTTAGAACGAAGAAACGAGTGTTGAACATTCACGAATATTTATCGTTTTCGTTAAAAATGAACCAATAGGTGAATTTTTAGCAAACAAAGTCAAATAGATAAAATTCTTGCATGAACGCGTAGAGTATGTAATTTGTGAACCGTAGGATTTTGAACGAGCCAATTCGGACTTATAACGAAGAAGTTATGAGCCCGGGAAATTCACAAAGTTGAAAAACTGTCCAAACTATCTCGGTGAATGAATTGGCGCCATGGCGCCGCCCTCAGACCAATTTGTCAGCATGTACAATACTAAAAATCGAAAGATATCGAAAGTAGAAAATGTAAATACGCCCATTGAGTAAGGACTCGCGCCACAACGCCAAGTCCAGGACGTTGCTACTGCTAACTCGCGCCGCAGCGTGAGATGTAAGCTTATGACTGGCACCGCAACGCCAGTCCTTGATCAAAGATAGTAAAGAATAAAAATGAGTATAAAGAAAGGAATGAGATTAATTCAACGTGAATCTACCTTAAAGAAACTTGAAGTAACATTGTTAAAACTTTGTTAAACCGTAAGGATAGTACATAAAGGTTGTTGATAACCTATTCAAATATGAATGTAAGTAGGATGACAAGCCGGAATTGATGGTAACCAAATCTAATATATGATTATATTAAGATGAAGGGTAAGATATAGTCATATACATACTTGATTATAGATTACCTAATGTATGGTGTTATGTAATCATGTATTGTAGAGACTTGAAAGACTCGAACATAAAGTAATTATACTGTAGAAGACGCTAAAGGCAAGTATTCTAACCATTGTCTCAGTTCAATCTGAACAAGTTTTGTGATTCATGTATCCTTACACATGAATTAAGGTATGATGAAGTTAAAGCCAATTCTTCGGCTAGACTTAAATGCATTTGGTGGATTATTGATAATCTATCCAACTGTTATTAAATGTTGTTATCTTTTGTCAACTACTTGATATGGTTTTCAAAAGAAGACTGAGTATGATAAACAAAAGTTTTGTCGTCATACGACAGCAAGTGAGGTTGCCACAAATTAAACGTACATACGTTTAATGAATGTAGTGTTGATCAACATAGAGTATAATAGGCTTATCACCTAGAAGTGCTCGTAAGTAATACCGGGATTACGGACTTAGTGCCGGGTTGTCCTTTTCAAAGAAAGAATGAAATACTCAAGGTCTTGGACCGGGGTTTATGTTTTACTGGATATTATTCATTGTGAAACAGTTTGAAAGAAAGATGAAGTGCTATTTTGAATTATCAATAGTACTTCATAACTATTGTTCAGTTATTGAAGATATACTATTCTTATGTGTTAAGCATGTTGTTATTGAATTGTTATACTTGCTGAGCTAGTTATGCTCACTCTTGCTTGAACTATATGAATGCAGCTAAGACTGAACGTCCCGAAGGATCGAATAAGGATAAAGGAAAGGCTAAGGCAGATCGTTAATCGGCCTATATAATAGTATAGGTTTACTGTTGTAATGTATTTTGATATTATGACAAAGAACTTTTGTAATGGGTTTGGAACCTGGGAAATGTAAATATTATTTTGAATATATAGAAGTCATGTTCGTTCTTTTGAGGCTTTTCAATTGAATGAATGTATGAATGGTAGTACCGTATTGCACCATATGTCGGGTTGGAAGATACCCAGATTTTGGGCGCTACACTCATCTCGGTGTACTGGTCACCCTATCCGACAATTTACACATTTATTGTCAATTAAACTTGGTCTCTAAGTTTCAATATTATTTTAGATAAGTCATATATTATTTATAATATTTTTTGGAAGCTTTTAATAATTTATAAACAATTATTATAATTTATAATAATTTTTCAAACACCAAAATCATTTTTAAATGATTTAATTATCAACTAATCTTATCATCATTAATATTTAATAATATAAAAATATTAATGACATATTTGTCAAAATATTAAAGTTATTACTAATAACTTAAAATATTTTTAATTCACTAATATTCTACTTAAATGATTTTTAAAATAATTAAAATTATTTTTAAATCGTCACCATTAATATTTAAATATTAATAAAATTCTTATCAAAATATTAAAAGTCATTAATTATAACTTAAAATACTTTTAAATCATTTTTTCCATTTTTAAATGATTTTTAAATCAATAAAATCATTTTAATTCATTTATTTAATATTACAATTAAATAAATCCATATCATTAATATTAAATTATTAATGAAAATTCTCCAAAATATTAAAATTACATTTTATAATTCAAAATATTTTCTAACACTTTATTTTCATTTAAAATGCTTTTTAAATCAATAAAACCATTTTAGCTTATTTATTTAATATAATAATTAAATAAATCTAATATCATTAATATTACATTATTAATGAAAATTCTCCAAAATTATTAAAAGTTACATTTTATAACTCAAAATATTATTAAATACTTTATTCTTATTTAAATTGATTTTTATAATATTAAAAATCATTTTTCTCTAATTTATTTAATATACTAATTAAATAAATTAAATATCACTAATATTTAAATAATTATTAATATTAATGAAAAATATCCCAAATAGTTAAATATTATTTTTCATAATTTAAAATAATTTTTAAAACCATTTTGGTAATTATTATAATTTATTTTCTATTTTTAATTATTGTTTGGAAAATCAGAAATTAGAATTATTCAAAACCGTTGCTAATGGCTATAGCAACACTTTCTGTCACTGTAGGTGTTCTTGGTGCTCAAGAACACTGATAGTCAGTGTTCAAGGGGTCAACTTTGACCGCCTTTGATTCTTAGTGTAATGTGTTTCTGGGCAAGCTT
This sequence comes from Panax ginseng, assembly GCA_020205605.1. Classification (NCBI taxonomy): domain Eukaryota; kingdom Viridiplantae; phylum Streptophyta; class Magnoliopsida; order Apiales; family Araliaceae; genus Panax; species Panax ginseng. The sequence goes on along the minus strand of CM035128.1, from coordinate 112,497,742 downwards.
GAGCATCCATCTTGTAGTGTTTATGTAACTCTACAAGTTCTAATACTTAGTTTGGTCATACTATATCATATCAATGAGATCTGTGTTTCCAAAGTGCTTGTCAGAGTGTTCCTGGGTTTTCTGGGTAACCCAGAAACCCAGGCAGTTCGTGGTTCCACTTTACAGCCCAATTATATCCATGTTCTGTTCATCATATGGCTAGGTTTTTGGTCCAAACATGTAGTGCTCATGTCATAGAACATGTACAAAACAACAGATCAGTCTAACTACATTACATGTTCCAGATTAAGCTCGGTCAAACCCTGTCAGAAGGCTTGATCAACCGGTTTCTGGGAATTCCAGAAACGCTAAATCAGTGACATGTGGCCTACTTTGACCATTCACTTTGTTCGATATATTGATGTTTTAAGAGATCTAAATACCAGAATCTATAGTCCAGACAACAGGCTACACATGGATTACAACAACAACAATAAACAACATAACAACTAAAAAATCAAGGCCTTAGAAAAACTTGTCAGCCCCTGTTCATGGCTTTCTGGGTTACCTAGAATTCACCCGGTCAATCCCGGTCAACGGGTTTTGACCGTTAATAACTTACGATCTAGACATTCTATGGCTGTGATACCACTTCCAGATCAAAGATATCCTACCAAACTATAGATCTAACACATAAAACATCAAAAATCATAATCACAAAAAGATTTAGAGCGACTGACATATGCTTGTAAGGCCACTTTTTGTGCTCTTGGATCCATGATGGATCATCCTAGATCAACTAAAAACATCATATAACACTTATATAAACACAAAACACTAACTCTATCTTAGCATACATGATCAAAATATGAGTTAGGGTTTTACCTTCTATTATCCAATCCTTGATCCTAGCTTTCCAAATCTGATATTCTGGTTGCTAGGGCTTAACTAGTGATTGAATCACTTTAATTTTTCGTGGCTAAGGAGAGAGAAGGGTTTGGTTAAGAGTTGGATAACAATTGTGCAAATTTGGTGAACTTTCTCTCTCCAAATCTATGTATATCATGATGTAATGCAAAGATCTTATGTGTTGGCTGATTTTGCTGGATTTCATAAGTCACAAAGTCAACAATAGTTGGTTACCAACTCTTGATTTTGAAAGATTTACAAGTTATCTAATAAAAATCCAAAAGGGCATTTTGGACAATTGTTATATAATTTTAATGGCATACATGGAATTTACCAAACCCTTAGGGTTTAACCCTAAGGTTTTAACCCTTAGGTTTTACAACTTTAGTTTCTAAGAATTTTAATTTAGGGTTTTGAAAATAGGAAATTAAGATAATTAAAATATAATTAGTGTTTCCTAATTACATGAAATGTTATTAATCACATTAGGGCTTACTAATTAGGATTAAGGTTTCCTAATTAGAGTTTAGGATTTCCGAATTTTAAATTAAAGTTTCTCGACATTTATTTAGGGTTCCTAACTGGGTATTAGGGTTTTTAAACCTGAGATTAGGGTTTCTAATCCCTTATTAGAGTTTATTAATTTTAAACCTTATCCGATCAATCATTGATCAATAATTCTATATAGTACAAGTACGTACTTATCAATACAATAATTTTAATTGTATTTTCTATTGAATCCCTTTCCAGAATTAGGGTTAGGGGTTCTAAAGCTGCTAAGCACAACTCTACTCTTATTTTTCAGTCAATACACAAATTGACCACTTCTCGATACTCGTATCACAGATACACAAATTAACAGTCAATATCAATATTAAATTAAAAAAAAAATTATTCATAACATTTGGATTATTCGAAATCCCAGGTTATCACATCCCTAACCTTTGCTACTTTGTTATTCAACAAAGTTTTCTTTTCACCATTATCTTGTTTACATTTATGCAAGTTCTTTAATCTAAATCTCTTATATGAGCATCCTTAACTCTACTTATCATTGAATAAGTTATCTATCTTTATCTTGTTTACATGTACACAAGTACATTTACCCTAATCTTTCTTTATGCAAGTTCCTATTCCTAAGTTGTTATTATTATGCAAGTTCTTTAACCTTAATTTATTATTGAACAAGTTACTTAATCTTTTCTTACTCATTCCAAGCAAGATTTCTTTGGTTATTCAAAGTCTGTAATTTTATTATAAGCACTATCTTGTTGTAAAGTGTTTGTTCAGCTATGAAAAATTGTTGTTTGATCTTTGATCACCCAATGTCATTGTATAATCTTACATTGTTGTACCAAACTCTTAGTTGACTAGTGATCCTTCTATTGATTCAACTAATCCTTAGTTGATGAATTATCTATAAACTAAATTACCCTTAAAGTCAATCCAAACCGAACTTCCTTTGGTTTGCTTATGTACCTTTACAGTTTTGAAAGTATGTACTCGATGATTAACACTTGTTCATTTATAACCCATTGAGACTTTATCTCTTATTGGTTCGTTGTTATATTTTGTTCGTGATGATATTGTAATCAAACTCTTGAGTAGTCATTGATCCCTATTTGATTCAACCAGTACTTGGTTGATGAGTGTTCTAAAGATCTAGAATTCCTTTGAAGTTAATTCTAAACCAAACTTCCTTTGGTACGGAACCTAATAATCTAAGCTGAGACTAACAATCCTATATCAAGGGATATTTTAGAGCTACACAATAGCATTAAAATGTTTGTGCATTACATAGTACAAAAGGCTGATCACCTAGAGTACGAGATGATGGTCCACATTGTCATTTAGACGGTTAAAGGTTATAGTAGAAACACCTGTTAACCTAGGACATAGAAAATGATTATGGTCTTTTAGACTGTTAAAGGTTAAATTAGAAATACTTCAAAACCTAGAACACAGTTCTTGGTCTTATGACCCTCAGTGTATTCCTTTGATATTGATATCTGTTATTTGATTTTAAAGTTCATTATTCCTTTGAACTAACAGTATTCGAATTAGAACTTATTATTTTTGGTAAAAATAATTTACCATTGAAAGTTCAGTTAATTGTCATTCATAGAATATTATTGTATATTATCCTTCTTGTGGGCAATTGTTTGCTCACTCTTGCACAAAACAATGTATATGAAGTTAAGAAGTCTGAAAAGATTTCTAAAAGTAAAGGCAAAGGCAGAATGCCCGATTAGATGACATTTAATTTACCTTTTATTTATGAAGCTTGTGTAATAGACTTGGTTATATTTCTATTATATTATTCCGCTGATGATGTAATAATAAAGGTTAGATGACCTGGGATTTATTTTGAGATTGTGTAACCCTTTAATGGGAGTTTTATTGTTTAAGCCTGCAAGTTTATATCCTTTGTTTATGGGTAGTTAGATATGATTTAAGTGGACAATGAACACTAAATCTGTAGATTGAAGTACTCAAATTTGGGGGTGTCACAAGTTGGTATCAAATCTTTAGGTGGGGAAATATTAGGCTATAACCTTTTATAGATCACAAACATATAGGTGATAAACTCTCATCGAGTTCTAAGGAATGAATTAAGGAAATTCATGAAAGATAAAATGATAAAAGACTTTATGTGCTTATGTGTTAATAAACCTATGTGCTTGCGAGTATTATGCATAATGAGTAGTGGAAGTTATTAAAACTTTGTTGTCAGAATGACTTATGAAGGAGGATAGGGAATAAGAGCCTTGAGATGTTCGTACAGTCTAAGTATGATTGGTATTGGGAAAGCCATACCCGTTGATTTCTGTTATAGAACTTGGGTATGAACTTGAGTTTGATCGTGAGGATGAATTAGAGGTGATAGAGGTGAAGGATGAGTAAGAGGAGGTTAATTCCTCTGATGAAGTGTATAATCCTAACCTAAATTTACAAGATTAGGTCGACGAGTTAGAAAGTCAGGCCGTAGAGCACCAAGTCACGCTAGCACATAAAATGTCACGACTCAAGACTTTACCGCAAGACTTGCAGAAGTAGAGAAGAGATTATGTCAGTTAGAGTATTAAAGAGGATAATTATTAGTTAGGAACGAATCAGAAGTAGAGAAGAGATAATGACTTGTGAATGGAGTCAGCAGAGCGGGCGAGAGCTGAAGACACGTGGGTGAAAGCTTCTAAATGCATAAATCGTGTTGAAGACAAGTCGAAGAAGTCCAAGAGAATGATGGAACTTAGAATTTAGTCTTCCACTCTTATGTATGGGTTGAGGTTTATCTTTTGTATGTGATTGATCGCCGATGATTTGTATCATGGAGTAAGAGCGCAATGAAGCTATACAACGTGGAATGTTCTTGTAGATTGCGAGAAAAACAATAAGATGATATATAAATCATGATGAAAATTAATAAGATGTACATCTTGACTTTTGAAATAAAAAGTGGGATATGATAAAGTAATCCCAGAATTTTATTATTACAGGATAAATGGTATAAATAGCAGTGAGGCTATTTTGTTATATGGTAAAGTAAAAAATGAATAAAGTATTATTATTTATTAAGATATATCATGTGTTGTTTAAAAGTGATTGAGATAAGCTTAAAACTTTTAATGTGTGAATGAATGATGATCTAATAGTGCAAGTTTTAAACAGTAAGACGCCACCTAGAAGAAGACAACATCGTTAATAGACCCTCGAGGAATATGCATACAATAATGAAGCCGAGGCAAATCTAGTGCCGCAGTTGGTGAATTTCTTGGTGGGAGCATTGGCAAATTAACTGAATTCTTGGTTGTATAATCAAATATTGATGTTCCAACCAAATTCGTTTACAACATGGTTGAAGAGGACAATTATTGTAAAAGGAGGAAGAAATGTATTGACATACAATCAAGAGTATAGGTGAAAGAAGAGTGAAGATGATAAGGCGGGTGGTAGTCATACCGGTAATGATCAGAAAAGAAATTGGAACAATAGTATTACCGTTGAATATCAGCAAAGGAATGAGAAGAAGAAAGTGGTGGCGTGTAACAACTGCGGAAAGTGACACATGAGTGTTTCTTTGAAGGGGAAGAGGGTGTGCTTTAATTATGGCTTGAAGGGCCACATTAAACCAAAATGTTCAAGCCTAAGGAAAGGAGCCTGCTTCACATGTGGATCAAAGGAGCACTTGGCTCGAGGTTGCCCAAAGAAAGCAGAATCAAGGGTGACAGAAGCAGTGGTAAGCTGGCTATTATAGAGGCGGAGTCGCCAAATCGACCAAATGAACCTACATTCGATGTGAAAGTGGACGCAATGCAAGGTACTATTCTGATCAATGAGTTAAATGATTGCATGTTATTTGATTTGGGTGTTATTTGTTAATTTATTTTTGATGAATTTTCTTAGAAATTAGATTCACTTCGGGAAGAGTTAGATTATTCCCTAAATATAGAATGTGTGAATAGTGATTACTTTTAAGTTGATGCATAGAATTGCCGTATGGGTTTTAAAGGCCACGTGATGTCAATGGATTTATATCCAATTTGATTTGGGAAACAATGAGGTTGTTGAACCAGGTGGCGATAAGTGATTTCCAAAAAGTGTGTAAACCTTATCACTCAGAGGACGTCAAAGGTAGTTTTTTATTTTTCTAGTTGCAAGTCGCCTGTACGGTAGAGTTATCTATCGATGTTGTAAGTGAAGAAGTTGTAAAGAAAATGGTGTGTGGGATACACAAAGTTTAAGTTAGCACTTCGTTAGCTAACTTAACGAGAAAATTGGTTGAATTTATATGGGTAGAATACTATGAAGCGAATTTTCAAGAATTGAAGAAGAAGTTAAGTATGACACCTATGTTGTCTTTACCAGATGATACAGGGAATCTTGTGATGTATAGTGACGCTTCGCGTAAGGGACTAGGCTGTGTACTTATGCAAAACAGAAAAGTCATTGCGTATATCCCCCGACAATTGAAAGATTACGAGAAAGGAAATCTGACTCTCAATCCAGAGTTAGCGGTAGTAGTGGATGCCTTGATGATTTGGAGGTATTATTTTTCAGAAGTAGTGTGAGATATAAATAGACCATATATAAGTGTCTAAAGTATATCCTTGCACAGAGATATTTAAACATGCGTCTGACGTGATAGTTGAAGTTGATCAAGGATTGTGACTACAAAATCCTAAATGAATATGGTTGCCGACGTCTTAAGGAAAAGGTAGGAGTTATTTTTGTTAACTACATAAGATGGGTTCATAATAGAAAATGTTAAGTTGTGGTAGGAGGTAAGATATCCGAAAAATTTAGAGGAGAAGCTGTTCAGATGGAAAACCATATAACTTTACTAGACAGAGTAAAGGAAGAGTAATTCCAAGATGAAGGTGTCAAATTCAAGATCCACATTGAAAGATGGTTGAAAGTTGAAGGAAGAAACTAGATTTTGTTAGTATAGGGAATTGAAGATGAAGTTATGCATAAAATTATATTTTGAATCAACTAGGGAGCAAAAAAATATATTATTCCTTCGACAATACTTTTTTGTCAAGATATGGCAATAGATTTCATGGTATGTCAAAGGTAGCATATTTTTAATCGATCAGTGGGTGAAGTTGTTTGTCAAAGAAATTTTTTCAAGGCACGGTGTTCTGACATGAATCGTGTTCGATGGAGATCCACGATTAACATCAAATTTCCAAAAAAGTTATAAGAACGCATGGGGATGCATGTGTGGATGAGCTCATTGTACCCTTTGCAAATTGATAGCCAAAATGAAAAGACAAGCCTGACATTGGAAGACATTTACTTTTAGTTTAGTTAGTCAATAATAACATCTATCACGCAAAACATTGGTATGTTACCGTAAGAAGCGTTGTGCGGAAGAGAAAGATCGATAACTGCTTAAGACAGACAGGGGAAAGTTAAATCTGAGGTTTTCTATAGGTACTGCAAAGAGAGGGAAGAGATGGTTATGAGGTAGCCTTAACTCTACAGTTAGAGCGCATTCGCAATGTTTTTCATATTTTAGTGCTACAGTCGTACAAGCCCAACTACAATCATGTGATCCGGTACGAACCGTTACAGTTTGATAAAAATTTATCCTACGAGGGAATTCCTATTCAGATATTTGACAAAAAAGAATACGTTCTCAAGAATAAAGTGATACATTTTGTTAAGGTAATATGGAGGGACCACAATGCTGAAGAAGCTAGGTGGGAACTCAAAAATAAGATGATGAAAAGTTAACCTGAGTTATTTGTTTAATATATGTCTTCAATTCTGGGGACAGAATCCTTGTAAGGAGGGAAGGATGTAACGATCCAGAATTTTTATGTGTAATTTAAAATATTTATTAAATTAAATAAATATTTTAGTTGATGTTGTAAGACCCGGACTTTTATGAAATAAAAGTCTAATTTTATTTATTATTATTATCCTAAATTGTTATATTACAGAATTTTCAATTAATGAAATTAGAATTATAAATGAGAAATGAATAATGAGAATTGGGGTTTTAATGTAAAAGTTAATTTTTTTGAATGGTCAAATCGAAAATTAAATGGATAAATGAGTAAATAAAAGAGGAGATATTAAACTTATAGAATGTGGACACGTGGGCGGTTAAGGCTGATAGGGGAAGGATGATTGTTGAGATTTAATTTCCAAATACTCCAAAACTTTCCCTAAATTATGCACCAAACCTTTTTTATATTTGTCCTTTTTTTTGTGGGGCAAGGATGTTGGCCATTCATTTTGGCTAAGTAAGTCAAATTTTCAGCACTTTATTTCTCATTTTCACTCCGCCCCGTAGCCCAATTTTCAGCAAAAAAGAAGATAGAGAAAGAGAGGAAGAAGAAGAAGGAAGGAAGGAAGAAACTCTTTAAAGGTAATGAATAAAACTTTGGTTAATCTTTGATTTTCAAATATAGATGTTAATTTCATGGATAGATGTTATGTTTATACTTGTTTTATATGATTTCAACAAGTATTAAATAAGAGAAAACATGGAATTAAAGAGATTAAGCTTTGCTGGAACTTCGTAAAAAAACTTAGATCTAACGGTGATTGGTGGTTTGTTTTCAAATTTAAGACCATGGTTGGACTCCTAAAATATAGTAGTATTGATCTGGGCAGAAAATTTAAGAAAAGCTCGTCGAAAAAGTTTTGGATCACGGAAGAAGATGACCGAAAAGTCGCGACCGATGACCTTTTTCGACAGAGCCCATTGTAGTAATTTTTTGTTCAAAATTTCAAAAAAAATTCTTCTACAAAGTTGTAGAGAATTAAATTTCACATGGAAGGACATATGATCCATAGTCTTATGATAAAATGGCTAATTATTATGAATTATTACAGTTTTTGTATATTTGAATTTATAATTAAATTATCAAAAAAATTATTTGGGCTGAAATATTTTTACAGAAATCTTATAATATTAGTTTAGAATTTCTATAAATTTTTGATGAATTATTGAAAATCATAAGTAATTATTGTATTTTAAAACTATTTATAGTTAGTTTAAAAATATAAGAAATTCATAGAAAATTCTATGAATGATCGAAAATTATGAAATTTGCTGAAAAATATTACAATAATATAATATTAATATTGATGATGTTTTTAAGATATAAAAGTATGTGGAGTTAGTATTTCTATTTTAAAGCTATTAAATGATAGTTTTTATAAATGAAAATAATTGTAGAAAATTGTCGAATAATCCGAAAAATATGAAAATTGGTTGAAAAGTCCAGAATAATATTCTTAAAACTGATAAGTAGGTTTTATACCTACTTATTAGCTATCCACTTGTTAGAAATATAGCTTAATCTCAAGTGTTTTAGTTACTTCTTATGTGTTTTATCTTAACTTTGTAGTTTGCATGGTGGAAACCCTTTTGTTAGCATCTTTAACTCCCCGAAATTCGGTCTATTTTCACACCCGAATTTCGTACGTCATGGTTCCATCTCTTGCCAAACATACATCATTATATAGCTAAATATAACAACATACATTCTCAAATCCCAGGTTCTAATACCTTATAACCTCGTTCATTACAAATAATGATAATTACATTATTCATTATCTCTTATAAGAGTTACTTTCATCCGCCACCAAGGATACATAACCGTTCATTAAACTATTTTATAGTTTAATTACATTATTCTATATTATAAGTCTTCGCTTGATCTTCACACTCATTCATCTAATGAATGAGACTTCTTCTGGATACCGATCAACTTGATCTTTATGGGATCCTTAAGTTCTTCTAACATTGTTCGCTAAAAATGTTTTTATTTAAAGCATGTGTGAGCATTCAATTGCCCAGCAAGTCATAATAGTTGAACAAACAACTTTAAAAATTCAAACATTCCTTTAGAACTTCAATAACCGAACAAAGGTTATGAAGTAGCTTGAATAATAGGAATAATCTCGATTCCTATCATTTTAAAACATTAGTCACATTCACTTTAAAATACTTTCATTCTCTACTATCTTTCATACACATTCTCTCTGGCTAGAATCAATAGCATAGACTTAACAATAACGGTTCATGTATAAACAGAACATTCTCTTATTGAACAGTTCAATCACAAAACAGTTCATCTCATAGAAACACCGAAGTATTCACATTGTGGCACAAGGCCTCATACATTCTACCACCTTGTACAAATATCACACATTCGCACAAAGACAGAACTTCTCAAGTTCAACATCTAAGAAGTTTAAGAAACTAACATTCATTTAGAATATGAATGAAGTTAGGAAACTTGCCTTACACACAGCTACAAGTTATAGTTTACGCTGAACTGCTCATTCCAATTCCTATGTAGCACATAAGGAAATAACACATACACCAATTAGTCATATAATTGACTTTCACATTGGTTTGCTTAACTTTACTTCTTAAAGTTTGCTTTCTTAGAAACTAACTTTACGCGACCAACTTTCATTACCGCTTTACAGCTGTATGACATACAGACATACAAAGATGTCTTACTCCAAACGTTCATCATCTTTGATGATTTACATTCGTATCTTCTTCTTATAACTTCTCTAGGACTCAGCACACATCGCGTCTCTGCTAGCAGTCCATGTAACGACCAAGAAATTCGGATCTATTGTAAAATAATTTTATTTAATTAAATAATGAATAAAATTATATTATTTGTTATTATTACGTGTTAGTAAGATGAATGTCGTTCTATAACTTAAAAACATCAGAACGTCATAGTATTTTAACTACTTGAAGGAATTAAAGTGTTTGAATTTCAAAGATGAAAATAAATGTTTTCCGAGAAATTTTCTAAAAAAACATTATTCATTAATTTTTGCTCGGGAATTAATTTTGAACTTTCGAGAAATACATAACGATAGAATATCGAGGTGAGACAGATTATGTAACAATAATTCGAGTGTGGAAAACGTAATTTTTCACCTGTGGACTTCATTTGAGAACATTAGGAAAAATAAAGCGTTAAGAAGCTAAAGTAATGATTGTATGATACATATGGATTGTACGAGGTAATGAATACGAGTATGATACGAAGTATTATAGGAGTATGTGTGAATAATGGTATATCATATATTGTGAATGAGTATACGAGTTAGAATACGAGAATAATACGTAAATAATACGTTATAAGGCTTTAAGCCAAATGAAATGGACTTGTAGGATGTTGTGGAAATTTGTAAAGTCCAAAAGAAATTAATGTGCAAGCCCAAGTATAAGTAATGGTAAAGTCCAATTAGGTTTGTTAATACAAGCCCAAGTGTAAGATAATTTAATTAAACCTAAGGCCCAAACTATTGATCTAATGGGTTAGGGTGACCCATGGGGCAACCCATGATCATATGGTTAATCTTGGTGACCAAGAAAATAATGTGATGACCAAGTAATAAGTGTAATGAGCAAGTTAACTTAATTATGAAGTAATGAATAGTATGGAGGTTTATTAAGGAGGTGGAATTGGCTATTGACCACTATTCCTTAACCTTAGCAATCCTATAAATAGAAAGCTTTGGATTTCATTTGTTGTTTGTTAATTTTCATCCAACAACTTCCAACTTAATTGTTAGAGAGAATAAGTAAGAATAAGCTAGACTTGCATTAAGTAGAAAAGAAGAAGACAAGCTTGATCATCAAGGGTAAGCCTCCTATGTCATTAATCTTCCATCTCTACCATTGTAGGTTGATAAGATAAGTGTTGATTGATAGACATGTATGCTAAGAAATGATAAGAATGAATACTCTAAGGACTTAAGTCTTAATAAGCCGTGAATAAGCACTTTGTTCATAGATAAGTTATGAACTAAGGAAGAACTTGTAAGACTTATAACATGTTTACATTAATGAAGTTAGTATGGTAAAAGGATGTACGGATGATGGTTAGAAGATTAAAACCATGATAAGTCGTATGAAATGAAAACATAAGTAGTTTATACTTTTATAAGTTATAAACTCATGAAGTATAAATAATAACTTATCATGTGCATAAGTTGATGGGATATGAATGGTAAGATGTTAGTATGATGGATATAATCCATTTGAAATGATGAACAAATCATAAGTAACGAAGTTATGCCAGAATTCACACAATTGATCGATAATTGTCGAATTCGTGAAATTCTTAGATTAGAAGTCAAATTTTGATATTGAGCTCGAAAACGTTGATTTTCGATGGAGACAAGTCTTATTTGGCGTTATAGAGTTTTAGATTCAAAAATGACCGAATTTCGACTTAGAATGAAGAAACGACCGTTGAACGTTCACGAACGTTTATTATTTTCGTTAAAAATGAACTCATAGGTGAATTTTGAATTAACGAAGTCGAAAATGTAAAATTCTTGCATGAACCTGTAGAGTATGTGATTTATGAGATAATGGCTTTTGAACGAGCCAATTCGGACTTAAAATGATCAAATTTGGAGTCCGGTTCATAGAGTTAAGCGCCATGGTGTGCCTTTTAAGGCATATTAGTGGCGGCTATGACAGACTGCGATGCCAGACATACTAAAGAGTATCCGGTATATAATCTTTGAGACTCATGCACATAACGCCGAGTCGGGGACCTTACACACTAGAGAGTGGCATCGCAGCACGTCACAAAGAGGAAGAAGTGGCGCTGCACCACCAAGTCCGGGTACCATGCACTGCAAACTCGCGCCGTAACGCGAGTTATACTAAGGAAGCTGGCGCCACAACGCCAACACTAGGAAGAAGCTAGAGAGGGGTGATTATGAACATAAAGGAGCAAGGAAGATAATGAAAAATGAATTGTAAACTTAAAGTAACAAACAAGTTCCCGTCTCATCTATACGTCCCATAACAGTGAGTTAGATCGGTTGCCAGTTTCGTATATACCTTCGCGCTTTGAAGGAATTGTTTAGCCCAGTTTCCATATGTCAACCATCAAAGGTTACGATTGTACTATAACCTAAACTTTTCTTAACTTATCTGAACTATTAAACTATAATATTCGTTAAGTCCATTTCATATTACTTATGGCTTTCTGGCAACTAAATGTCATACCTTAGGATTCATTCTTTATCGTCTAAGTCATACAGTCTTTTGTATACTCAAAATGATCATTCCATATTCATTCTACGCATTTATAGCGTTAAGCATTTTACTTTACCTTATTATTATCTTACAATGTCCGGTCCATTCGACTCGGAACGTCATCCAAGTTATAAACATTAACTCGGCTTCTTTACGTTATGCGTACTTGCCTTTAATTCAGCTTCTTCACCGTTTACAGGTTTAATCATTGGTCTTCATTATCATACGGTCAAACCATACACGGGGTGTGACACCCCCAAATCCAGGTACTCCATTCCCACAGGATTTGGTGTTCACTATCCAAAACATTACATTAACTACCCATAATCAAAGGATAAAGACATAATTTCAAATACTTTAAACGACAATCTTTCCCATTAAAGGGTTACATAATCATCAAAATAATCCCAGGTAATCTATCCTTAAATTTATTACATCAGTTTGCAGAATACATCATAAAATAAAACAAGTCTTGTATCATAAAACATTTAAATAATATTCTCATAAGTCTTCAGCACTTGGACAATTTGCCCTTTCCTTTGCTAGTAGATGGCTCATCATCTTTTTCCACTTTAGCTGCAGTGTTAATTGCAAGAGTGAGCAAATAATTGCTCATTGATATAGGAAGTAGCAATAATAATAACATGAGAAAGAACAACGAATGCTGAACAATAATGAACTTGTTCTACGAACCAAAATATAAAATAAGTTCGAGTTTAATATCTGAGGGTCTTAAGAGCACGAACTATGTCTCTGGAATTTAGGTATTAATACCTCAACGTTAACAGTCATTAGACTATACAGATTCTTCTTAACGTACTTAGGGGGATCAACCCTTTGTACCATGTATTGTGCATAAACATCTAAACGTTACACGTACAAAAATCCCCTATATTAGGGTTGTTCGTCTCAGTTTGAATTTAGAATTTCGGCACTAAAGAAAGTTTAGCTCGGAACTAACTTATTAGTGTTTCTAGAATTTTAGAACCACTATTCAATTTCCATCAATAAAGGTTTAATACAAGAATGTATAACTGAACAAGGCTATCAAAGTCGAAGATTAGATATCAACAATATATATAATTGAATAAACATGATACACATGAAAAATGCTATAACCAAAAGAGTTAGAACAATCTCATTTGAAGCGATGTATAAGAATAACACATGCTTTGAATAATAATATAAAGGTTAAGAAAAGTAAAACTCGCTCAAGGTAACGAATTAGGTTACAAGAGCTTATTCAATCGTACATAAGGATAAATTCAATAATATTGCTCAATAAAATTTAGGAACTTGCATTCATTATCAAAAGAATGAAGTTAGAAAGTTTGCTCGATGTAAAGAGTTAAGGTTTAGGAACTTGCTCAATGTCCATAGTACTCTATGTTGATCATAATTTCTTTTGAAAAGGACAACCCGACACTAAGTCCGTAAGTTCGGCATAGCTTACGAACACTTCTGGGTGATCAGCCCATAGTACTCTATGTTGATCAACACTACATTCATTAAACGTGTATACGTTTAAGTTGTGGCACCCTCACATGCCTGTCGTTAAACGACAAAAACATTTTTAGCATACTCGGTCTTCGATTGAAAACCATACCAATATAACTCGGTAAACATTAATCATGCTCGACAAAATCATAATATAAGTCTAGCCGAAAGAATTGGCTTTAAACTTCATTGTGACGCCCCCAAAACAGGTATACATCACCCATCTCGAGTCGCCAAATACATGGTACAAAATTCAAATACAACTTAATAATACAGCTGTCGTGTAAACAATACAACAAAACATAAACTGAGAGTTTTAATAAGAATATTGTCATAACATGCTTTGGATGGCATCGCGCAGTTTGTACTGATGTGTCCCTCCCCTCCGCATTCGAAACATATGATAGGTGGTCGTTCTCCTTCTTTAACAACGGGTGTTAGTGCTGACATCTTTCCATCATTGTTGAATATCCTCTTCTTGAAATGTCCATTCTTATTATTTTGGCCATGATTACCACCGAAGTGGTTACCATTTCTGCCATGCTGATTCCCTCTACGCTTATTGTCACCGGTTCGATGACTACTATCAGTGGTATTATCATTTTGCCGGCTGCTCTCTTTTGGTTGGGTTGACTCATTATCGCGCTCTAATAACTGAGCCCTATTAACAACATTTGAATACAAACACAGTTTGTGAGAGATAAGATATTGAAGTATCTCGGGTTTCAAACCTCTTAGAAACATTCTCGTCATTCTCTCCTCATTATCAACCAAATGGGACGCACACAGGGACAACTCGGAGAACTTGGCTTCGTACTGCGGCACAGACATGTTATTTTTCTCCAACTTGATGAACTCTACCTCTTTCATGTGACAAATACTTTCGGGAAAGTACTTGTCGTTGAACAATTCTTGGAACTTCTCCCAAGTCATCTTCATCAAGCGGGTTGAGTCGCTTTACAAATTCCCACCAAGAATCGCCTCAGACGCAAATGACATGAAGGTGGAAAAGGGAACCTTTTGCTCCTCGAAGCATCCCAAGACATGAAATATCTTGCAGATCTTCTTTATCCACGTCTCCACCTTAAGTGGTTTTGGCTCTCCAAAAAACGCCGATGGTCCCAGTTCCTTGAACTGCTTAGCGGTGACCGTCCGAGAGTTGTCAGTGTTTCCACCTACATTTTGGATAGGAGCCGCTCTTGCCTGATGTTGCATGAATTTCATAAAGCCTCTGAACATTCCATCGTTCATCATTTGGTCAGTGTTGTTGTTTGCCTGAGGATTGTCGCCTTCCTGATACACATTATCCTGATTATTGATCTGTGGAGACTCAACGGTCTCCTGTGCTCCATTGATGTTCTCAATATTCTCGGATGTCATTTTCTAATACTGCCACAAAACAAGGGTTAATTAACATATCACATATTATCCCTATACTCTGACCGACCAATTAAATACCAAATAAACTTTGGTAGATCATACTAGCGAAAGAATTCCCCGTCTCTCCCCTCCTAGTTCTTGTCTCACATCTTAGCCATGGATCATATCCTAAGCTTTGATACCAACCGTGATGCCCCCAAAATGTATACATCACCCATCTTGAGTCGCCAAATACATGGTACAAAATTCAAATACAACTTAATAATACAGCTATCGTGTAAACAATACGACAAAACATAAACTGAGAGTTTTAATAAGAATATTGTCATCTAGACAATATCCACACTCAAAGGAGTCCTCATTACATTTATTGCCACACTATTTAATAGAATAGTGAGGACTACTAATGATATCATCTGGACCGTTACTCCGTTCCCCGACTCATCCCAGCTATATTCTCATTTCAAGAAGAAAACGGTGGATGAAAGGGTGAGCTCAACTAGCCCAAGAAGAAATATTATGACTAAGATAATGCAGAATAAATTATCATTAGTCTTCAACAATGTTAAACTGATAAAATATAACAAACATCAACTTTAACTGCAGCGAAATAAACAATTCATTAGATGAGTCAAGTAGAGAATAAAATCTACTATCTTCTATGATTTAAAAAGTTTTTTCATCACTTTTATCGCTGGGACTCAGCTTACTAAATAATCCACATTATCAATTCATCCCTGCACTATAGGCCAAGGATATTATTTAGTATCACGACCACGAATTATCCATGCACTACGGTCCAAAGATAATTGTGTTTTCATCAACGGTCCTGATCATGCCATAAAACAATTCATCTTTGCTACCTTGACCGAAGAGAATCCATAGCCATAATCATACCAAAAACTGTCCGTCAATGCACTATGGGCCAATGAGGACTTTTTCCACATTATTTGTAACATTACGGTCATGATTATACCGAATAATCCTTGGTCATAATCATACCAAGTCCATCTATGCACTACAGGCCACAGATGACTTTCAACAAAATATAAACATGAGGATGATGACAATGATATAAGAATTCAATAAAACAAGTTCAAGAATTAAATTATCCAGGAACTAATAACGTCCAAATTGTCAACATGATATTTCTTTGTAGAGTAAAATTCAAGAATGCTCAGAAGAATATTTTCATGAAAAGATACTGGATGAAGCACAAATATCAAGGATATTCCACTAATTTCATGGAGTATAGAAGTCAAAACTTTAACCAACTGAGTATAATAAAGAATGGAATAACAAAAGAAATCACCATGCATGCGGTACTTCGCATAGACAGGTTATTCCAACAGAATAATAAATAACGGAACCAGGTCCGGCGTAAAACGCACAAATAGGATATTCCAACAGAATAATAAAGAATGGAATAACAACAGAAATCACCATGCATGCGGTACTTGCATAGGCAGGTGTTATTCAAACGAGATAATAAATAACGGAACCAGTCCCACAGAATGATAGGTTTATTCCAATGAATAATAAAGAATGGAATAACAATGAAATCACCATGCATGCGGTATTGGCATGATATGAGTTATTCCAATGTAATAATAAATAATGGAATAACAAAAGAATTTCATCAAGTATAGGGTAGCTCGCGTATACAGGTTATTCCAACAGAATAATAAAGAATGGAATAACAAAAGTTCTCTTCATGAATATGAAAAAAAATACCCCTTACGAGTACAACAAATAATATCCCTTACCTCAAAAGAAGAATGGATATTGGAATAGTGAGGTAGCAGACTTCTCTTCTTCTTTCTCTCTATAATTTCTCTCTATAATAATGGCTCTAAAGCTTTAGTGAATTGGTGAGAAGTGAAGGAAGGATGAGCTTCTATTTATAGAAAAGTATAGTTTCTAAAATTGCACGTTTTGGGGCTCGAAAAATTACAGTACAATACCTCCAACTTTTCTTTCATTTTTAATTTAGTCCTGCAAGTATTATCAAACTTGCACCACCTCCCCTAATAGTAAATAATGTGAATCAATAGTTCAATCATGTGAATCAATAGTTATAATCATGTAAAAATACGAAATATAGTATAATACCTCCATCTATACCTCCCTTTTTAACTTAGTCATGCAAGTATTATCAATCTTGAACCAAGTCCCCTAATAGTAAGTGAATGTGACTTAATAGTACACACATGTGAACAAATAGTTATATAAGCATGTGAATTAGAAGCAATTAATTGGTAATTTATCCGATAAATTACCCAATTTATCAATATAACCCCCAGACATCAATTATCATCGGAATAGATGTGGATTTCAACTAACACCAATAATCCCAACACAATGGAACTATCAAATTCATCTTTAATCAACACGAACTTATTCATCATTAATATCATAACTCATAATATTTAACAACCAGGTTGTTCCCAAGAAAGAGGGGGTTTTCCAATAAGGATTTCTCCCTATTGGCGCGCAATTAAGTGACCAAACCTCTCCTCGACAGGACTTCTAGACATTGTAAATATTGTAATTTAATAATATAAATAACTTTGTCGTCTCAATTATTGATTTAATAATATATAAAATATTATGTAGATGATACTATGACAATAATCGAATCAATAATATGAGAGATATGATGTAACAATTACTGTAGCAATAATTGAGTATAACTGAGTGACTTATCACGTAAGCATCAATAACTAATACCGTGTGCTACTATGCAACCACGCGTATTACTGTACTTTTAACACCGAGTGTTTCAACAGTTAACGATAAAACTTCCACCGTTATTTTCATAAATTATTTTTGTCGTTTTATCAATCCGACAATAATTCCGTTGTGGGGTCCACCAATGATTGTGCCGTCGTACAAATATTCCCTGTTAAAATGAATATTCCCCGACCAATCGAATATTATATAACAACTTGCGTACTTTTCAAAATTTATAAATATTACCCACAACTATAACATTATATCAAATCCACACCATAATATTAAAAAAAATATTTCGAGAAATTTAAATCTTTAAATCTTTATTCATAATCTTTATTGGCTTTAGACTTCATCGTTAAAAATTCATACGAAAGAATAGATGAATTACAAAGCTTGTCCAGACTAAACTGGAACAAGGGTTAGAATAATTGCCTTCAGCGTCTACTTACTGATTATCACACGTACACTTTAGGTCTCTAAGTTTCTACAATACATAATCATATAACGTACCACATTAGGTCATATATAATCAAGTATGTATACTATTATATCTTACCCTTCATCTCAACGTAAATCCTGACTTAAATCTACTATTATGGGTTTCCGGCTTTCATTACATCATTCACATTACGTTCATTTTAATAGATTATTAACTCTTAATCATCATTCAAAAGGTTTAGAAGTACCTTATAATACCTTATTAAGATCCCCAATTAACTGCTACTGGTTAATTATTCATGTTATATAAGTAATCATTCTTTACTAACAAATTCCTAGGGTTGGCGCTGTGGCGCCACCCCATTCTTTCTTCATCTCATTTGCATGCAAGACGAAGTTAGCATTGTCTAACATCCGGATCTCAGGATATGCTGCATTTACACTTTGTTCTTTATCTCATTGCACATGAAAGTTAGCAGATGTGCTCGAGACACTATTACGATCAAGGACGCCACTCATTTGCCTTGGGTTGGCCATGGCTGGCCAACTCAATACCTCTCGACAATTTGCAAAGTATGAAAATTTTACGAAACACCCGGGCTCATAACTTCTTCGTTATAAGTCTGAATTGGCTCATTCAAAAGCCTACGATTCACAAATTAAGTACTCTATGCGTTCATACAAGAATTTTATCTATTTAACTTTGTTTGCTAAAATTTCACCTATTATTTCATTTTTAACGAAAACGATAAACGTTCGTGAACGTTTAACGCTCGTTTCTTCGTTCTAAGTCGGAATTCGGTCATTTTCGAGTCCGCAACTCTATAATGCCAAATATGACTTTTCTACATAGAAAACCAATGTTTCCGACTTCAAACACAAAATACGACTTCCATTCTGAGAATTTCACGAATTCGATGATTATCGTCCAATCGTGTGAATTTCGGAAAAACTACATTCTTAAAGATTCTAAATGGATTTTAACCAACATATGATCATTACAAGTTACTTATTACACCAACTTATAATCAAAGTAGGTTTTGACTTATTCTCATAACTCAATGACTTATTTAACTTATGAACTACAATTTCTCATGCTTATGACTTACTATGAACTTAAGTCCATCAATCAATGTTCTCGTACTATATTCAACATACTAACATCATATGACAAACATATGCTAAGTTCTTTATGATTTTATCAAGTTATTAAAGTTCAAGTTGCTTATTCAACTTATTTAGCTTAAGTTCATTCATTAATAACTTATTACATGTTCTTAACAAACAATCTCCCTTCTCTATCAATCCTATCATACAAGAGATGTAGATCAAAGATATGAGTCTTACCCTTGAAGACTATGACTTCAATTCAATTTGGAAAATCTAGCAAAAGTTGAAGTGGCTTATAAGTCTTAAGTGGCTTATTCTCTCTACCAAATAAGTAGCTTATCTTGAGAGGAGTTGGATGAAATTTGAACAAGCAACAAAATGAAATGAAGCTTAGTATTTATAGACCACTCAAAGCCAGGGTAAAATGGTCAATAGTACCATCCCACCTCCTTATTCCACCTCCTTAATAACCTCCTCACTTTACAACTCCTTACTATTCATAACTTAACCTCCAAGTCTACTTGCTAACCATTTCTTATACTTGGTCATCACACATAATGTTTGCCCATCAAGTTTACCCATTTTACACTTGGATTGCCCCATGGATCATGGCTTCACATTGGGCTTGTTAATTAAATCTAACTACTTTCTTGTTGGGCTTATACAACAATAGTTTGGACTCATAACATATCAAACACTTGGGCTTGATTATCACATTCAATTGGACTTCTACTATTAGCCTAATAATCCTACAAGTCCATTACCTTAGATTTAACAACTTAACATTTATACCCCATGTATAATCCTCGTATGCTAGCATCTTAATTTGTAATATACGTTATCTCATTCTTCATACACAATAGTACAATACGTCGTATTATACTAACATTGATTACCTTCATATAATGAATATACATTATACGATCACAACTTTCTTTCTTTAACGCTTAATAAACCTAACATTCCCAAATTAGGTCCACATGCAAAATATTATATTTCCCATACTTAGATTATTATTATTACATAATCAATATCACCTTGATATTATAACGTTACGTATTTCTCGAAAGTTCAAAAATAATTCCTGAGCAGAAATCTATGAATAGTATTTTTTGGAAAATTTCTCGAAAAGCTTTTATTTTCGTCTTAGAAATTCAAACACTTTAATTCATTCACGTAGTCAAAATACTACGATGTTCCGACATTTCTAGGTTATAGAACAATATTCATCTTATCCACACGTAATAATAATAAATAATATTATTTTATTCATTATTAAAAGTATTTACAACGATTCGATTTTCCGGGACGTTACAAGTTCCCTTCAACACTATATCCAGTATTCTAGTTAGAAGTACTGTCTTTTCGAGGTAAGGGATGTTATTTTTTTTAAAATGATATTATTTCTTCTAATATCATTATGCCAGAATATTTGTAAGATTTTTCTTGTGAAATTCTTGTCTTTTTTAGTGTCTGGGTTACTATTCACGTATCGACGACATTATTCACGATATCTGACACTATTCATGAATACGACACTTATTCACGGAAAAATTAAATTTTTGTTTTTGTCCAAAATATATATATGGATACTAGCTTTGATTGTATCCATGTTTTGATCATTCTTGAATTTTACTTCACTATGGTTAATTATGAAGTATTTTTGAACTTGACCTGCTTTAAAGTACTGAATCCTTAATATTTGTTCTTTTGTTTCACCGGATTTGTTTCTTTAAAATATTTTTCATCATCCTCAGTCCCTAAATGATGATATTACTTGAATATCTTTGGCCCATAGTGCAAAGATGGTTGATTTTCTTATGAATATCTTTGGCCCGTAGTAAAAGATGTACAGTGTTGAGATGAACATGACCAATCGATGAATATCTTTGGCTTTGTTGTGCAAAGATGAATATTTGATTCAAGATGAATATTGATTGATGTTACAGGATAAAATATTGATGATGGACTTTTAAATTCATAGATTATAGTAGATTTCATTCTCTCACGTAACTATTCTATGAATTATTATTTCTATTTCATGCGAATATTGATCCAAAACTTGTTGTCTATTATATTCTATCGATTTTTCCCTGTTGAAGACTAACGATAATTTATTCTATATTATCTTAGTCATAATATTCTTTATTGGGCTAGTTGAGCTCACCCTTTTCCTTTTTGTTCCATTTTTTTCTCAGGAGGCGAGAATGTAGCGAGTTCTAGTCGGGGTATGGAATGATGGTTCTAGAAAGTTGTTTTAGTAGTCCTCACCATTTTTGTAAAATAGTATATCAATAATTGTAATGAGGACTTATTTGAGTATGAATATTGTCTAGAAGACAATATTTGTATTTAAACTCACAGTTTATGTGTTATCGTATTTTGCATGACAATTGTATTAATAAAGTTGTAGTTGTTTCTGTACCATGTATTTGGTGACTCATAATGGGTTTTGTATACCTATTTTGGGGGCGTCACAGTTGGTATCAGAGCTTAGGGATATGATCTCTGGCGGAGATCGGGGAATAGAACTAAGAGGGGAGAGACGAGTAAATCCTTCGCTAGTGTGTCATACATTAGCTTATTTGTTGGTTGGTTAGAATATAGGGATATTATGTGATATGTTAATTAACCCTTATTTTATGGCAGTATTTGAGAATGGCAACTGAGAATGTTAACAGTGGAGCAAATGAGACCGTGGAGACACCTTTACTTACCAATGAGGAGAATGTGCAACAGGCCGACAATGTTCCTCCTGTAAACAACACCACTGATCAGACGATGAATGACAGAATATTTAAAAGCTTTGTGCAGTTCATGCAAAATCAGACGAGGGAGACTCGTCTTCAAAATATAGGTGGAAATGATAGCAACGCACGATTTGTCACAACCAAGCAGTTCAAAGAGTTGGGACCACCAGAATTCTGGGGAAAGGATCTGATTAAGGCAGAGACGTGGGTCAAGCAAATTACCAAGATATTTGACGTATTGGGATGCACCGAGGAACAGAAGGTTCCATTTGCCACCTTTATGTTCCGTAATGAGGCAGTTTACTGGTGGGAATCTGTGAAGCGTACCCATCCAGCCGCACTTAGCATGTCTTGGGAAACGTTTTAGAAACTATTCAATGACAAGTACTTTCCTGAAAGTATTCATCATATGAAGGAGGTATAGTTTATTAGACTGGAGCAGAACAACATGACAGTGTCCCAGTACGAGGCGAAGTTCGCGGAGTTATCCAGGTTTGCACCTCATTTGGTGGATAATGAGGAACGTATGACGCGGATGTTTCTGAGAGGTTTGAAACCCGACATACGTCAATATCTCATTTCTCATAAATTTTCTCTATATTTAGATGTTGTCAACAGGGCTCAATTATTAGAGCGAGATAACGAGTACGTTCAATCGAGGGACCACAATCAGGGTCATACTAGTGACAGCAGTCATCGGAGCAATGATGACCAGCGAGGAAAGAAAAATACGGACAAAAGCAGTAACCACTCTGGTAGTAATTATGGCCATGAAAATAGAAGAAGCGAGTCGGGAGGAGATTTTAAAAAGAGGAGATTCAACAATGACCATGTGAAGACGTCAGCACCAGCAGCAACTGGTTCTAAGGGAGGAGAACGACCACCGGTAGTATGCTATAAATGCATAAAAGAGGGACATATTAGCCCAAACTGTCCACAACAGTTCAAGGCATGCTATAATTGTGGAAAAGAAGTACATATCGCTCGAGATTGTACGATAGCGAAACCAAGTCTAGGGGGGATGGTGACTCAAAAGGATGTCCCAGAAAAGTCAAAGTCAACGGTTCCTGGAAGAGCGTTTGTCGTGACTGGTCAAAATGTGAGGAACCCAAACGAGGTGATCACGGGTAAGCTAATCATAAATTTTTGCGAAGTTTATACCTTACTAGATACCAGTGCTACCCATTCATTTATTTCTCCTGCTTGTGCTCAACGTTTAAACTTAACTCCGAAGAAATTAGACTTTGACCTATCTGTTGAGACTCCGTTAGGAGACACTTTTATTACATCCACTATTTATAAATCTTGTTTGATCCAAATTGGCACCATCACATTACATGTTGACCTTATCTCTTTAAAACTACTTGCTTTTGATGTGATTTTAGGGATTGATTGGTTAACTACTCATCATGCCAAAATTAATTATTTTCGTAAGGTTGTTAGTTTTCATATTCCTAACCAACCTGTTATGCGAATTCAAGTGATTAAACCACTAAAATCAATCACTGTGATATCAAGTCATAAAGCTATTCGTTTATTGAAAAACGGATGTCAAGCTTTCTTAGCCCATGTTATGGATTTGAATAAAGACACGTCAGATTTGAATAATATTCCCGTTGTTAATAAATTTCTTGACGTATTTCCTGAAGAACTTCCCGGTCTACCCCCATAACGTGAAGTTGAATTCTTTATTGACCTTGAACTTGGTACAAAGCCCATTTCTAAAACCTCGTATTGAATGGCTCCTATTGAACTTCAGGAGTTAAAGGTCCAACTACAGGAGTTGTTGGACATCGATTTTATTCATCCTAGTATATCTCCTTGGGGTGCTCCTGTTTTATTTGTAAAGAAAAAAGACGGGAGTATGCGACTTTGTATTGACTATCGAGCATTGAACCATGTCACCATCAAGAATAGGTATCCGCTACCTCGCATTGATGACCTATTTGACCAGTTGCAAGCAGCACAATTCTTTTCAAAGATCGATCTTCGTTCTGGATATCATCATCTAAAGATTAGAACTAAGGATATTCCAAAGACTGCCTTCAGAACTCGGTACGGGCATTATGAATTCTTAGTCATATTTTTTGGATTGACTAATGCTCCTACGGCTTTCATGGATATGATGAACCGAATATTCAAGAAATATTTGGATCAGTTCGTTCTTGTCTTTATTGATGACATCCTAATATATTCCAAAAGTCGTGAAGATCATGAGCACCATTTGAAGCTGGTACTCCAAAGGCTTCGTGAAAATAAGCTTTATGCTAAGTTGAAGAAATTTGAGTTTTGGCTAGAGGAAGTAGCATTCCTTGGGCACGTGGTGTCAAAACATGGAGTATCTGTTGACCCAGCGAAGATTGAAGCAATATAAAGTTGGGAGCAACCGAAGACGGTTACCAAAGTGCGTAGCTTTTTGGGCTTAGCTAGTTATTATCGGAGATTCGTGGAAGGATTTTCTTGAATCGCTACTCCGTTAACTCAGCTGACTCGAAAAGATACAAAATTCGTATGGAACAAGGAATGCGAGAAGAGTTTTCAGTTGCGTGCTCATACAGCATGGCAAGGTCATTGCGTATGCATCAAGGCAGTTGAAGGATTATGAGAAAGTTTACCCTACTCATGATCTGGAACTGGCCGCTGTAGTTTTTGCCTTAAAGATATGGAGACGTTATCTTTATGGAGAAAAATGTGAGATATACATGGACCATAAGAGTCTAAAATATATCTTCACACAGAAGGAGTTGAATATAAGATAGAGGCGATGGCTGGCGTTGATAAAGGATTACGACTGTGAAATCCTATATCACCTTGGAAAAGCCAATGTAGTTGTCGACGCCTTAAGTCGGGAGAAGTTGTCTGTGTTAACGGCTTAAACTGTATGGCTTGGATGGAAATAGAAGTGAAGTTTCTGAGAGAATTGAAGCATATGTTATTTACGACAGAGATTCAATCTACCATTGTAAAAAGAGTCAATGAGGTGCAGCTCAAAACTGATGAGAGTGATAAGATAAAGAAGAGGCTAACCAATGAAAAAGATATTAATTACAGTCTTGATAATGAGGGATTATTAAGATTTGAAGGAAGAATTCTGGTTTCGATTGAGACAGAATTAAAGGAGTAGGTATTACAAGAGGCTCATAGTTTGAGATTTTTCGATTCATCTTGGTAGTACTAAGATGTATCAAGACCTTCGACAAAGTTTTTGGTGGACGAATATGAAGAGAGAAATAGCTGAGTATGTGAGTAAATGCTTGACTTGTCAGAAAGTTAAGGCCGAACATCAACGACCAAGTGGCTTGCTATAGTCATTAGAGATTCCGGAGTGGAAGTGGGAGCATATCACGATGGACTTTGTGGTGGGACTTCTGAATACAATGAAAGGGTATGATGCGATTTGGGTAATAGTGGACCGGTTGACGAAGTCGGCTCACTTTTTTTCCAATTAGGGTCAAATATAACTTAGACCAGTTAGCTAGACTTTATGTTAAGAAAATAATTTCCAGACATGGAGCACCAGTATCGATTGTGTCAGATCATGATCCACGATTCACATTAAACTTTTGGAGGAGTCTACAAGAGTTGTTGGGAATGCAGTTGAAGCTGAGTACGGCGTATCATCCACAAACTGATGGACAGAGAGAGAGAAAAATTCAGACGTTAGAAGATATGTTGAGATCTTGCGTCATGGATTTCAAGGGTAGTTGGGATGATCATCTACCATTAGTAGAATTTGTGTATAACAATAGTTATCATGCAAGCATAGGTATGCCTCCTTACGAAGCTTTGAATGGGAGGAAGTGCAGAACACCATTGTATTGGGATGAAGTGGGAGAACGCCGAATGCTAGGACCAGAATTGGTGCAGCAAACAGCGGATATGGTGAAGTTGATATGAATGCGTCTCATAGTATCTCAACACAGACAAAAGAAGTACGCGAACTTGCATCGAGAAAATAGGGAGTTTGAATTAGGCTCTTACGTATTTCTAAAGGTATCTCCCTGGAAAAGGAAAGATACGCTTTGGAAAGAAGAGAAAGTTAAGTCCGAGGTTTATAGGACCTTTTGAAGTGTTAAAACGGGTAGGAGAGGTAGCTTATATGATAAAATTACCTCCAGACCTAGAACGAATACATAACGTGTTTCATGTATCAATATTTCATCCTTATAAGCCAGATTATAAGCACGTGATAGGATATGAACCTATTTATATCCAGAAGGACTTAACATATGAATAGACGCCAATTTAAATTGTCGATAGAAAAGAACAAGTTCTGCGGAATAATGTTATACCTTCCGTGAAGGTGTTATGGAATAACCACGATGCAGAAGAAGCAACGTTGGAATTGGAAGAAAAGATAAGGAAGGATTACCCTCAGTTGTTTGAGTAATAAGAGACGAGATTCTGGGGACAAAATCTTTATAAGGGGGGAAGAATGTAACGACCGAGAAATTCGGATCCTTTGTAAAATAATTTATTTAATAAAATAATATTATTTGTTATTATTATGTGTTAGTAAGATGAATGTCGTTCTATAACCTAGAAACATCGTAATATCGTAGTATTTCAACTATGTAAAGTAATTAAAGTGTTTGAATTTCCAAGACGAAAATAAAAGTTTTCCGAGAAATTTTCCGAAAAACACAATTCATCGATTTCCGCTCGGGAATTAATTTTGAACTTTCGAGAAATACGTAATGTTATAATATCAAGGTGAGATGGATTATGTAATAATAATCTAAGTATGGAAAACATAATATTTTGCATGCGGACTTAAATTAAGAACGTTAAGGATTAAAAACAAAATGAATGGAATGGTGGATCTTGTATGAAGTGCAAGTCCAATATGCATTAAGGGACAAGCCCAAGATGTATTAATGATTAAGCTAAGTGTTGGTTTAATCAAAAGCCCAAAGTAAATTAATGCAAGCCCGATATGAATAAGCTAAGTTAATTAACTTAAGCTCAATGTAATAATCCAATTGGTTAAGTTTGATCCATGGAGCAACCATGTTGATGTGGGTTGTCTTGGTGGGAAGGAACTTTGTGTAATGGCCAATTACTTTATGTGATGGGCAAGAAAATTGTGTAGCTAGCAAGTTTACTTAAGGGTTAAGTAGATGAATAGTAAGGAAGTTTGTTAAGGAGGTGGGGTGAGTAATGACCATAATACCCTAACTTTTCAAAGTCTATAAATAGCAAGCTCAAATTTCATTTGTTGGATTGTTAACTTTCATCCAACATAAAGCAACTTAAGTGTTAGAGAGAATAAGCACTTTTAAGTCAAAACATCATTTGTTAGATTTTCAAGAAAAAGAGAAGTACTAGTTCATCAAGGGTAAGACTCGTGTCTAATAATCTCCCATCTCTATCATTGTTGGGTGATAAGAGAAGTGTAGTCTAATAAGCATGTATGCTAAAAACATGTAAGAATTGAATAATTAATGGACTTAAGCCGAATAAGTCATGAATAAGTAAGATAAACCTAAATAAGTTATGAACTTATGATGAACTTGTCATATGATTGCCATATGAAGTTAGTGTGTTTGATAAGATGTGACAATGTTGATATAGGACTTAAATCTATAATAAGTCATAAGGAATGAAAACTTGTAGTTTATAAGTTATTAAGTCATGAACTTATGAAGAATGAGTCATAACATAGCTTGAAAATAAGTTATTGTAATATGTAGTTTGAAATGTTCATATGATGGTGAGAATTCATTTAGAACGATGATCGAATCATTAGTAATGAAGTTTTACCAGAATTCACACGATTGGAAGGTAATCGTCGAATTCATGAAATTCTCGGAATGGAAGTCGTATTTTGTATTTAAACTCGAAAATGTTGGTTTTCAATGGAAACAAGTCATATTTGGCATTATAGATTTGCGGACTCAAAAAATGACCGAATTCTGACTTATAATGAAGAAACGAGCGTTGAATGTTCACGAATGTTTACCGTTTTTGTTAAAAATGAATGAATAGGTGAATTTTGAGTAAATGAAGTCAAATAGATAAAATTCTTGCATAATCGTGTAGGGTATGTAATTTTTGAACCGTAGGCTCTTGAACGAGCCAATTCGGACTTATAACAAAGAAGTTATGAGCCCGAAAATCTCACAAAGTTAAAAATCTTTCAAAGCTATCTAAGGCATAGAGTTGGCTTACCAACCGCCAACCCAAAACCAAATGGTGGAGTCTACAGTAGCAAGCACAAAGGTCACGACCTTCCTCAGAGGAAAGAAGGTTTACAAGTATGAAATGAATTGTAACTCATTAGTAATGAACTAAAGCTTGATTATAATATTGTTAAGACATGTTTTAACCTTAAATATTATCAATTAAGATTAAAGTAAGTCAATTGTATGTGAATGTAAGAACGACATAACGAAAATCCGGAACCAATAATAACAAATCTAAGCTATAATTAGATTGAGAAGAAGGGTATGATTCATTAGGAACCATGTATGTTCATTCATGACCTAATGTGTTATGTGATGTTATCATTTACTGTAGAGACTTAAAGACTTAACGTGAACGTGTTATAACTGTAGCAGACGATGAAGGCAAGTATTTTAACTCTTGTTTCAGTTCAATCTGGACAAGCTTTGTAATTCATGTATCCTTATGCATGAATGAAGTCAAAGACAACTCTTTCGGCTAGACTAATATTATGTTTCTATCAAAGCATGGTCAATGTTTACCAAGTTATATTGGTGTGGTTTTTAAACAAAGACTGAGTATGCTAAAAAAGTTTTGTCGTCAAACGACAGGCACGTGAGGTTGACACAACTTAAACGTACATACGTTTAATGAATGTAGTGTTGATCAACATAGAGTACTATAGGCTGATCACCTAGACGTGCTTGTAAGTAATGTCGGACTTACGGACTTAGTGTCGGGATGTCCTTTTCAAAGAACTTATGAAATACTCAAGGTCTTGGATCAGAATTGATGTTTTACTGAATATTGTGGTTGTAAAACGTTTTGAATGAAAAAAGTGTTATTTTGAATTATCGATAGTACTTTGTAACTATTGTTTAGTTATTGAAGATATATGATTCCTATGTGTCAAGCATGTTGGTTATTAGAATTATTGTACTTTGAGCTAGTCATGCTCACTCTTGCTTGAACCATATGAACTCAGCTAAGATCGAACGGACCGTAGGCTTTGGCAAGGATAAAGGCAAAGCGAAGACGAACCCGTAGAATACTTATGTAATAGTATAGGGTGAATGATTGTAATATATTTGATATTATGACAAGAACAATGTAATGGTTATAAAGAACTTGGGGAAATGTTAATATTATTTTGAATATATAGAAGACATATTCATTTTATTGAGGCTTTTCAATTGAATGTATGTGTGAATGGTAGTACCGTGTAGCACCATCTGTCGGGTTGGAAGATACTCGAATTTGGGGGCGTCACATATTTGCACTTTGGATATTGATTTAGCTTTGAAGATTTAGATTGGACAAAAATATATACGATTTTCACTTTCTTCATCTCTTGGTTATCTTTGTTTTCATTTTATAATCTTATGCTTGTACAGATTCCCATAATGGTTTTTGCTTCAGTGATAAACTAATCTCCATTATGGGATTCTAATGGACCTTTTTGCCTAGTTCAGATTTGTATGCCTCTTTGTTGGATGTGAATTATTTTTCATGGATTGCCTAATATGGTTGTGTTAATTGTTTAGATGCTTGATCACTGTGAAAGCCCCAAATCCGGGTCCCAAATCAACACGGATCTGGTACAAATCATTCTATAACTATTGCGGAAGATATAAACATAAATTGTTTATACAATACACTTTATACACTATTCCCCAAAATTGAGTAACCTTAACTTATACACAATTCATAAACTATCTAACATATATCATTATTATCAAACTATATTATTACAAGTTAGCTGCACATTTTATCCCAAGCTTAACTTGGCATTATCCTTTTTCTGTATCCGAACGCATTTGCCTTATCTACAATGTTTATCATGATATAGCAAGGGTGAGCATGAACGTTGCCCAACAAGTTTAAATTTATTTAAGGATATATCATGATTGAAAGAGTCTGAATAATAAGCTGGCTATAATTCATCAATATAATTGAGAACTAGCATGAACAAAATTTTGACTGAACAAGTATTAAACATGAACAAATTTATCTGGACCGAATGGTAATGAAGGTGATCAGCCTTTCATACCTGACTCATACACGTAATATGTACAGAGTACAATTCTACATGGAAATCAGCAATGATTAACCATAAGCATATCTGAATAAAACAACTCTTAGTAGAGTTAAGAAAAACTTGCTTGAACCGTTGATTATCGTTACGCATTTATATCTCTTTATCCGAAGACCTAATATTAGTAATATAGATCTCCAATATTAGAATAATATCATCACAATATAATATTGTTATATACATAAACACAGAATAACCTAAACACATAACATATAACCCTACCAGTCTATTACACACATAAGACTCGGTATCAATTCAAACTATTTTATTCTGAGTTGAACCTGACACAAATCTGGCATCTCAACGGTTTAGTCGGACAATACTCGAGTCTAAAATCATTAAGACTCGATCTAAACTTGTTCACATATATCTTAGATAATTTATTATCAGTCAAAATATTTTTCATAGGCTTGTAATAATTTTCAAGTAATTATTACCATTTAAAATGATTTTCCAATCATTAATATCGTATTTATCTAATTTAAATACCACAATATTCTAATATCATTAATATTTATTTAATATTAAATATTAATGAAAATCATAACATAATATTATAATATATTTATAATGTATCAAAGTATTTTTAATACTTTAATTTCTCATTTATACGATTTTTAAAAACTTTAAATCCATTATCCGATAATTGCTATTAATATTAAAATATTAATATTTTCGTGAAAAAATATAAAAAGTTATATTTTATAACTTCAAATATTTTTATAACACTTAAATCATTTTTATATGATTTTTAAAATATTAATTCTATTTTTCCATAATTTTTTTAATATATTCATTAAATAAATTAATCACCATTAATATAAATTTATTAATGAAATTCATCACAAAAATATCAAAAGTTATTAAAAATAACTTAAAATATTTTCTTATACCATAATATAATTTTTATGATTTTTCATGCATTAAAATTATTTTTAACTAATTTATTTAATATTATAATTAAATAAATTAAATACCTTTTATATTCTAAAAATATTAAATATTTTTGAAATATACTCAAAATAATTAAAAACTATTTTCACTTTTAAAATAATTTTTCATAATTTATTATGTATTTTTAATAATTAAAAACTATTTATTTCTATTTATTTAATTAATTAATATTTTCAGTAATTAAATGTCGCTAAAGGGGCCCTATAGCGACAGGACCGTCGCTATAGGTGTTCTAGGTGTTCTTGGTGTTCTTGCTCAAATCTAGAAAATTCATGTCAGTGACTAAGGTGGGTGGTTTGACTAGACATTAATCTATGATCGTTATGTTTTCTGGGCTTTCTTGAGCATGGATCTTGTAGTTAGTATACCACACTACAATGAGCAACCAATATCTAGGTCAAACAACAAACACACAAGGAGATCTTGGCTCTCAAACATACTGTCAGACCATACCTGGGTTTTTTGGGCAACCTAGAAACCCAAGGCAGTTCGAGTGTCTCATTTCGAGCTCAATTAGCTAAGTGTTTTGGTCCTTCTTTTGGTGATTTCTTCGTTCATACTCGTAGTATACATAACAAATAACAACACTACAACAATAGATCAATTAAACAACAAGTAAATCACAAGTTACAGCTCAGTCAAACTCTGTCAGAACGGGTGTTCATCGAGTTTCTGAAAATTCCCAGAAATGCTAAATCAGGCTCGGATGGCAACTTTGACCGCTCACTCCATTCGATCTATTGCTTTTTTAAAGGATCTAAAGACATGAATCTAAAGTGCATACAACAGGCTACAAGTTTAATACAACAACAACAACAAAACGTATAAAACCTGACAGATCTGGAAGATTGAATTCGTTGTCAGACGCTGCAAAACCATTTCTGGGTTACCAAGAATTTGATTGGCCATGCCCGGTCAACTGGTTTTGACCAAGAATAACTTCAAATCTAGACATCAACCTACCGTGATACCACTTTCAGATTAAAGACCACATACTAGACTATAGATCCAACACTTAAAACATCATAAATCATAAACAGAGATTAATCTGTGGCTTGACATTAGCTTGTCAGACCACATTTCAAGCACAAGAACAGTTTTGTAAAACTTCAATTTTAAAGCCTTTGATTCCATGGATCCATGTTATATCAACATATATCACCATAAAACATCATCTAACACTGATTTAAACACATAAACACAAAATTTTTCTTAGCATGAAAGATCAAACTCAAGTAAGGAATTTATACCTTCTAGCTAAATCTTTGATTCTTGCTCTCCTTAACTGATCTAGGTGATCAAGGATCTGTTTAGGGGACTGAGACACTTAGAAATTTTGGAGCTTTGGTGAGAGAGAGATGTGGGTGGAGTGTTAGAACACAATTGACCAACTTTTGTGGACTTTCTCCCTCTTTATCTCTTAAATCTAGATATAATATGTATATAAAATGCAAGGTGTCATGAGAGATCAAGATTGCTGAGATTTTTAGTCATACAAGTCAAACTATTAGGTCACCAACTAAAGTTGCTAGCGATTTCTACAAGTCACCAATTAAAGAAATGAAAAAGGGCATTTTTGTCATTGTACATGAAATTTTAATGGCATACTTGACATTGTCCAAACCCTTAGGGTTTAACCCTAAGGTTCTAAACCTTAGGTTTTAAAACACTAACTTTCTAGGATTTTCTAAATTAGGGTTTTTAAATTAGAAAACTAAAAGTTTAAAACTAAAATTAGGGTTTCCTAATTAAATTAGGTTTTCCTAATCATATTAGTGTTTAACAAATACATTATGCGTGTTAATTAGGATTAGGGTTTAGGATTCCCAGATTTAGAATTAGGGTTTCCCATCATACAATTAGGGTTTGCTAATTAATTAAGCTTTACCCTAATTAATATTATAATTAATATCACTTAAGCATTATAATTATCCTTTAAATTCCCAGATTAGGGTTTCCAATTTCCAAATTAGGGTTTTGGATTTCTGGAACTAAAATTAGGGTTTCAGAACCAGTTTCTAGGGTTTCTTATCCATTGCTATGGTTTTCTAACTGAACGTTGACGTTCTTAATAAATACTTAGGGTTTGACACTGATAAAAATTATCTGGTCAAACATTGACCCTTAACCACATTCTGAACGCATAAATGACCATATACACAGAACATATACACTCACATACTTAATCCTGAATAATTCACCACAAAATTTTTGAAATCTTCAAAATACCTTCCTAAAAATATAAAACGCATACACTTATTTTCTGTTTAGGTCTATTATTTGACCTTAATTCCATCATTTAAAATTTTAATAAATTGTCTAAATTCTCGGGTTGTCACATTCACCCCTTCTTCTAAGAATTTCGTCCCCGAAATTCACCTTGCACCTTACACCATTAATACACAGCATCACATGCTACCCAATACACTACTCACAAGAGTTAAAAAATTTTAAATCATACTGAGGGGTCATATAGACCATGAACACATAGTTTTACCGGTATTCATACCGCAAAATAATGCATTACTTGGTATGTTTACAATCACGAAGAAGGTAAACTACCATTGCTAGTACGTACTTTAATCATGTCTTGCGAATATTCTCGCTATTGAATAATTTTATTCAATCTGTATAGTTCACCTCAGTCTTATCATAGAATTCCGTACCAAAACAATTTGGTTTGGGAAAAATTTCTCAATGAACACTTAGAGTTTTCGTAACATTAGTCTAGCAGAATCGAATAGTGTAGACTCATATCAATAATTCAATTCAATCGAATTATTTAGGTGTAGCCAAGCTCCGTTTGCAAATTAAAATTTTTGAAAATATTTTTTAGAATGACGTCATGATGCCGTACTGTATTAACAGTCCGTTTGAGGATGTCGTCATTGTATGACTTTGTCATAACACATCATACAATAGTGGAATAATGATTTTTAGATCGAATTCACACTAAGTATTCCAGTATTTACAACTCCATCAACTTTTTATCATCTCTGCACCAGGTTACATGGTACATAAGTGATAAATAAAATAATTTTGATATTTCAAATCATCTTCGTCTAATTGAAACAAGTAGCATAGATTATACTTTAAACCGTTTCAAAAATGATTATGAGTCTACATTTTTTTTAAAACACATAGTGCGTATTTAACTTGATGTCAAAATTTCAAAGTCTAGCATATCTAGGAGTTTTGGAAAACTTATGTCTCCACTAATAATCATTTGCTTAACAATCTATCTGTTCCTATAATCCTCAATACTCCATTCATACACAACTATACTTACTTCGTCAAACCACACTTATGAGTTCATAAACTTGCCACAATCATATGAGTTTAAGAACTTACCCTAGTCAGACTTTTGGCGTCCATTTACTGAGGGGTTCATAAACATTTCATATAACTATGAGTCAAGAATGTCACATAAGTATGAGTTTTAAGAACTCGTACTTAACCTTATATTCTCTACCTATAACCTATTTATCTGTTATACACATGAGAAAGGAATCACCCTCTTAACATGTATATAGCAAATAGCGCGACACAAACATTCCCACTTAATCCTAACTCCCTTCTCAATACGAATTTTATTTAATCCGTATTCATAATCCTTTCCTAAATCTGTACAAATTCATTGTACAACTGACACACAACAATATTTTCTGTAACTTTCCAATCATCAGATTAATTCTTTCTGACTGCCATAACCTTATCCGATCATGGGGTGATCTCATCGTATATATTACGATTCATTTCCATATCTTGATCATTTTGTTTTACGATCTCCTATCACTGTACTTTTAGTCTTTTAGACTCTATCTATTCACCACTACCGTTCAACTTTATTATCAGAGTTAGGGAACTCTGTATCTTTACAACTCGCCAAGATTCGTCTTTGAATCTTACCGACTAACTAACTCAATGTGAGTTAGATCTTATCTTAATCACTATGGTTATTGGTCTCAGGTATTCCTACCTAAGGTTCATAACCAACATCTTTGATACCAACTGTGAAAGCCCCAAATTCGGGTCCTAAATAACCACGGATATGGTACAATCATTCTATAACTATTGCGAAAGATATAAATATAAATTGTTTATACAATACACTTTACACACTATTCCCCAAAATCAAGTAACCTTAACTTATACACAATTCATAAACTATCTAACATATATTGTTATTATAAAACTATACTATTACAAGTTAGCTGCACATTTTATCCCAAGTTGAACTTGGCATTATCCTTCTTCTATATCCGAACGCATTCGCCTTATCTGCAATGTTTATCATGATATAGCAAGGGTGAGCATGAAAGTTGCACAACAAGTTTAAATTTATTTAAGGATATATCATGATTGAAAAAGTTTGAATAATAAGTTGGCTATAATTCATCAATATAATTGAGAACTAGAACGAACAAACTTTTGACTGAACAAGTATTAAACATGAACAAATTTATCTGGACCGAATGGTAATGAAGGTGATCAGCCTTTCATACCTGACTTATACACGCAATATGTACACAGTACAATTCTACATGGCAATCAACAATGATTAATGTGACGCCACCAAAACAGGTATACATCACCCATCTTTAGTCGCCAGATACACACGACATAAATCAAATACAAACTTAATTATGCAACTATCGTGTAAAATACGACAAAACATAGATGAGAGTTTAAACATGAATATTGCCTTCTAGACAATATCCACACTCAATGGAGTCCTCATTACAATTATTATCACACTATTTTATAAAAATAGTGAGGACTACTATAGCCACCATCTCGGACCATCACTCCATTTCCCGACTCGTCCCAGCTATATTCTCATTTCCTGAAGAGAACAGTGAAAGAAAGGGTGAGCTCGACTAGCCCAGTAAGAAATATTATGACTAAGATAATGCAGAATAAATTATCCTTAGCCTTCAACAGTATAATAACTGATAGAATACAATAGACAACGAGTTTAACTGTAGCAGAATAAGCAATCCATTAGAAGAGTCAAGTAGAACATAATGTCTACTATCTCCTCTAGATTAAAAGTCCATCTTTAATATTTCATTCTTGTAATACTCATCAACAGTTCATTGTTATACCCAAGACAAAACGAACTATCATCGCCTGTCTTCACCTGAACCACCAAAGATTATAGTTAAATCCACAATTCATATTTATAATCATGTAAATCAACAGTTTCTCCTTGCCACAAAGGCTTAATAGAACGTTTACTCAATATCCTTACCCCAAAGGCTAAAGATATTTAAATGTTATAACAATGATCATACCATTCAGTTGTCTACCTTTTGCACTGCGGGTCAAAGATATTCAACTATAAAACCAATGGTCATGATCATACCAATCAATTGTCTGTCAGTGCACTACGACCAAAGACATTCAACTGTTAACTAATGGTCATAATTCTGTCAATCACATCATCGAATTATCCATGCACTACGGGCCAGGGATATTCGTTATTATCACTAGTATTTATGATCATGTCATACACCTGTCCATCTTTGCACGTAAGCCAAAGATATACAACTGTAAAACCAATAATCAACAGTCCATCTT
This sequence comes from Panax ginseng, assembly GCA_020205605.1. NCBI lineage: Eukaryota > Viridiplantae > Streptophyta > Magnoliopsida > Apiales > Araliaceae > Panax > Panax ginseng. The sequence goes on along the minus strand of CM035128.1, from coordinate 112,460,592 downwards.
TGCACATAAGCCAAAAATATACAACTGTAAAACCAATAATCAACAGTCCATCTTTGCACGTAAGCCAAAGATATACAACTGTAAAACCAATAATCAACAGTCCAACTATGCACGTAAGCCAAAGATGACGTTCATCACAATATAAGCATGAGGATGATGACAATGATATAAGCATTAATCGAACAAAATCAAGGATAAATATTAAAGACTTTAAATTTATCTAGAGTTTAAAAATATCCAAATTGTTAACATGATACTGCCTTGTGGAGTAAAATTCAAGAATAATATTCATGTACCAAAAATAATTTAGACATAAAAGAAATATATATTTCGGGTAAATAGTACCCCGTGAATAGTACTTCGGGAATAGTACCCCATGAATAGTAAGTATCCCGATATGAAAAGTACCCCAAATACCTTAGTGAATGATACTGGAGTGAATAGTAATCGAGTGAATAGTAACTCATGAATAGTAACTTATAAATAGTAATCCGGCACGAAAATTGCCCCGAATACCCGAATGAATAATACTAGAGTGAATAGTAACTATGTGAATAGTAACCTGTAAATAGTAACTCGTAACAGACAAAATACTAATGAAAATGATATTTCATGACGAGTACAAAATAAATGATATCCCAGATGAGTATAATCGAATATACTGAAACTATGAAATGGATTTTCACCCGCCATGCGAAAGAATCCACGTGATGCATCATTTCCACAATTTAATAAGGAATGAATACAAAGGATCATTCATCATGCATGAGATAATCCACAAATATAGGTTATTCCAACAGAATAATAAATAATAGAATAACAGAAGAATTCACCATGCATGCGATAGACCGCATAGACAGGTTATTCCAAACAGAATAATAAAGAATGGAACTAGGTAATGCGTAATCCGCACAAACAGGATATTCTAACAGAATAATAAAGAATGGAAACAGGTCATGCGTAATCCGCACAGACAGGATATTCCAATAGAATAATAACAGAATTCACCAGGCATGCGATAGACCGCACAGACAGGTTATTCCAATAGAATAATAAAGAATGGAATAACAAAAGAATTTCACCATGTATGTGTTACTTCGCATAGACAGGTTATTCCAACATAATAATAAAGAATGGAATAACAACCCTTACGATTATTGAAAGAAAATATCTCTGTTCATGAATACGAACGAATAATACCCCTTACCTTAGAAGAAAACTGGATATTGGAATAGTGAGGTAGCAGACTTTTCTTCTTCTTTCTCTCTATAATTTCTCTATAATAATTGCTCTTGTGAGACTTAGTGAATTGGAGACAAATGAAGGAAGAATGAGCTTCTATTTATAGGAAAATATAATTTGAATAATTGGACATTTTGGGGCTCAAAATATTATAGTATAATACCTCCCTCTTTTTCTTTATTTTTAATTTAGTCCTGCAAGTATTACCAAACTTGCACCACTCCCCTAATAGTAAATCATGTGAATCAATAGTAAATCATGTGACTCAATAGTTCTAAACATGTGAAAAAATTAATTATAGTATAGTACCTTCAACTATACCTCCATTTTTAATTTAGTCATGCAAGTATTATCAATCTTGCACCAACTCCCCTAATAGTAAATCATGTGAATCAATAGTACACACATGTGAACACATAGTTACAAGCATGTGAATTAATAGCAATTAATTGCCATTTATTCGGTTAATTACTCGATTGGTCAATATAACCTACAGACATTAATTATCATTGAAATAAATGTCGATTTCCACTAACACTAATAATTCTCACACAATGGAATTATCAATTTCATCTTTAATTAACACGAACTTATTCATCATTAATATTATAACTCACAATATTTAACAACCAGGTCATTCCCAGGAAATAGGGAGCTTTCCGATAAGGATTTCTCCTTATTGGCGCGCAATTAGGTGACCAAACCTCTCATTGACAAAACTTCTAAACATTGTCAATATTGCAAATAATAATATGAATAACTTTGTCGTCTCAATTATTAATTTAATAATATAACATATTATGCAGATGATATTGTGACAACAATTGAATCAATAATATGAGAGATATGATGCATCAATTACTGTAGCAATAATTGAGTATAACTGAGTGATTTTTCACGTAAGCATCAATAATCAATATCGTGTGCTACTATTCAACCACGCTTATTACTGTACTTTTATCACCGGTTATTTTGTGACTTACTTATTTTGAAAAAATTTCACATATCACCCTTAACTTTAACCTTTTATTAATTTAACCATTTACTAAATAGAATAATTATAAAAAAATTGAATACTTTCATTTCATAAAATTTGGGGTCTCACAATCTCCCCTCCTTATGAAATTTTGCCATCGAAATTTACGTACCTAGTAGTTTGAAGAGATGAGAATACCTTGCTTTCTTTTCAGATTGTACCTTCCCGGTTATTTTCTCTCTATCATTATTTTCCCATTTCTCATCTCCTGTATTTTAGATATCATTCTAGAATATAGTTTCAAAATAAGGGTTAACTGACATGCCACATATAATCTCTATATTCTGATCGACCAATTAAATAACAAATAAACTTATGTAGGTCATACTAGCGAATGAATTAACTGTCTCTCCCTTCCTAGTTCTAGCCTCACATCTTAGCCAGGGATCATATCCCTAAGCTTTGATACCAACTGTGACGCCCCCAAAACAGGTATACATCACCCATCTTGAGTCGCAGATACACACTACATAAATCAAATACATACTTAATTATGCAACTGTCGTGTAAAATACGATAAAACATAGCTGAGAGTTTAAACACGAATATTGCCTTCTAGACAATATCCACACTCAATAGAGTCCTCATTACAATTATTGACACACTATTTTATAAAAATAGTGAGGACTACTATAGCCACCATCTCGGACCATCACTCCATTCCCCGACTCGTCCCAGCTATATTCTCATTTTCTGAAGAGAACAATGAAAGAAAAAGGTGAGCTCAACTAGCCCAGTAAGAAATATTATGACTAAGATAATGCAGAATAAATTATCATTAGCCTTCAACAGTATAACAACTGATAGAATACAATAAACAACAAGTTTAACTGTAGCGGAATAAGCAATCCGTTAGAAGAGTCAAGTAGAACATAATGTCTACTATCTCCTCTAGATTAAAAGTCCATCTTTAATATTTCGTTCCTGTAATACTCATCAACAATTCATTGTTATACCCAAAAAAAAAGAACTATCATCACCTGTCTTCACCCGAACCACCTTAATAGAACGTTTACTCAATATCCTTACCCCAAAGGCTAAAGATATTCAAATGTAATAAAAAGATCATACCAATCAGTTATCTACCTTTACAATGCGGGCCAAAGATATTCAACTATAAAACCAATGGTCATGATCATACCAATCAATTGTCTGTCAGTGCACTACGGCCAAAGACATTCAACTGTTAACTAATGGTCATAATTCTGTCAATCACATCATCGAATTATCCATGCACTACGGGCCAAGGATATTCGTTATTATCACGAGTGGTTATGATCATGTCATACACTTGTCCATCTTTACACGTAAGCCAAAGATATACAACTGTAAAACCAATAATCAACAGTCCATCTTTGCACGTAAGCCAAAAATATACAACTATAAAACCAATAATCAACAGTCCATCTTTGCACGTAACCCAAATATATACAACTGTAAAACCAATAATCAACAGTCCATCTATGCACGTAAGCTAAAGATGACTTTCATCACAATATAAGCATGAGGATGATGAGAATGATATAAGCATTAATCAAACGAAATCAAGGATAAATATTAAAGACTTTAAATTTATCCAGAGTTTAAAAATATCTAAATTGTTAACATGATATTGCCTTGTGGAGTAAAATTCAAGAATAATATTCATGTACCAAAAATAATTTAGACATAAAAGAAATATATTTTTCAGGTAAATAGTACCCCGTGAATAGTACTTCGGGAATAGTACCCCGACATGAAAAGTACCCCAAATACCCGAGTGAATGACACTAGAGTGAATAGTAATCGAGTGAATAGTAACTCGTGAATAGTAACTTGTTAATAGTACTCTGGCACAAAAAGTGCCCCAAATACCCGAGTGAATAATACTAGAGTGAATAACAACTAGGTGAATAAACCCATGAATAGTAACTCGTAACAGAAAAATACCAAAGAAAACGATATTTCATGACGAGTACAAAAGAAATGATATCCTAGATGAGTATAATAGAATATACGAAACTGCAAATGGATTTTCACCCGCCATGCGGTAATCCACGTAGACAGATCATTTCCACAATTTAATAAGGAATGAATACAAAGGATCATTCACCATGCATGCGGTAATCCACATAGACAGGTTATTCCAACAAAATAATAAAGAATAGAATAACAGAAGAATTCACCATTCATGCGATAGACCGCACAAACAGGTTATTCCAAACAGAATAATAAAGAATAGAACCAGGTCATGCGTAATCCGCACAAACAGGATATATTCTAATGTAATAATAAAGAATGGAAACAGTCATGCGTAATCCGCATACATGGATAGGATATTCCAAAGTAATAATAAAGAATTGAATAACAACAAATTCACTGGGCATGCTATAGACCGCATGCATGACGGGTTATTCAGCAATGAATAATAAAGAATGAAATAACAAAAGAATTTCACCATGTATGCGGTACTTCGCATAGACAGGTTATTCCAACATAATAATAAAGAATGGAATAGCAACCCTTACGAGTATTGAAAGAAAATATCTCTCTTCATGAATACGAACGAATAATACCCCTTACCTTAGAAGAAAATTGGATATTGGAATAGTGAGGTAACAGACTTTTCTTCTTCTTTCTCTCTATAATTTCTCTATAATAATTGCTCTTGTGAGACTTAGTGAATTGGAGACAAATGAAGGAAGAATGAGCTTCTATTTATAGGAAAATATAGTTTGAATAATTGGACATTTTGGGGCTCAAAATATTATAGTATAATACCTCCCTCTTTTTCTTTATTTTTAATTTAGTCCTGCAAGTATTACCAAACTTGCACCACTCCCCTAATAGTAAATCATGTGAATCAATAGTAAATCATGTGACTCAATAGTTCTAAACATGTGAAAAAAATTAATTATAGTATAGTACCTTCAACTATACCTCTATTTTTAATTTAGTTATGCAAGTATTATCAATCTTGCACCAACTCCCCTAATAGTAAATCATATAAATAGTACACACATATGAACACATAGTTATAAGCATGTGAATTAATAGCAATTAATTGCTCATTTATTCGGTTAATTACTCGATTGGTCAATATAACCTCCAGACATTAATTATCATCGAAATAAATGTCAATTTCCACTAACACTAATAATTCTCACACAATGGAATTATCAATTTCATCTTTAATCAACACGAAATTATTCATCGTTAATATTATAACTCATAATATTTAACAACCAGGTCGTTCCCAGGAAATAGGAGGATTTTCGATAAGGATTTCTCCTTATTGGCGCGCAATTAGGTGACCAAACCTCTCCTTGACAGAACTTCTAGACATTGTCAATATTGCAAATAATAATATGAATAACTTTGTCGTCTCAATTATTGATTTAATAATATAACATATTATGCAGATGATATTGTGAAAACAATTGAATCAATAATATGAGAGATATGATGCATCAATTACTGTAGCAATAATTGAGTATAACTGAGTTATTTTTCACGTAAGCATCAATAATCAATACCGTGTGCTACTATGCAACCACGCGTATTACTGTACTTTTATCACCGATTATTTTGTGACAACTTACTTACTTTGAACAAATTTCACATATCACCCTTAACTTTAACCTTTTATCAATTTAACCATTTACTAAATATAATAATTATAAGAAAATTGAATACTTTCATTTCATAAAATTTGGGGTCTCACAATTAACCATAAGCATATCTGAATAAAACAACTCTTAGTAGAGTTAAGAAAAACTTGCCTGAACCATTGATTATCGTTATGCATTTATATAGTTTTATCCGAAGACCTAATATTAGTAATATAAATCTCCAATATTAGAATAACATCATCAAAATATAATATTGTTATATATATAAACATAGAATAATCTAAACATATAACACATAACCCTTTCAGTCTATTACACACATAAGACTCGATATCAAGTCAAACTATTTTATTCTGAGTTGAACCCGACACAAATCTGGCATCCCGAAGGTCTAGTCAGACAATACTCGAGTCTAAAATCATTAAGATTTTTATTAGGCTGGTTCACAGATATCTTAGATAATTTATTATCAGTCAAAATATTTTTCATAGGCTTGTAATAATTTTCAAGTAATTATTACCATTTAAAATGATTTTCCAATCATTAATATCGTATTTATCTAAATTAAATACCATAATATTCTAATATCATTAATATTTATTTAATATTTGTGACGCCCCCAAATCCGTGTAACATCGATTACAGGACTTGATGCTCACGATACAACATACAACATCATCTATCTAAGTAAACTTTAACAATAATAATAATATTATATTACCCATTACATAAATAGTCGAAATAACATCCCAAGTCTTTCCAACCTTAAAACATACTGGAACTTAGTCTTAGCGTTTATCGCTACATTACACATATACGGAAATAATTAACTTATTACATAACCATTAACATCACTTCATCTTGGACTTTCCTTTCCTTTTTCGAACCCTCAGCCTTCTCACCCTTAACTGAAAGGTTTAAGCAAGAATGAGCACGAATTGCCCAGCAAGTATATACAGAAATTTGAAAACATACATCAGGAGTGAAAGCAGTTGAATAGCTAAACCTCAACAGTTGAAATGATTGTCAAGTGTTAAATAGGAACATCAAGAATGGAAATTTAAGAATTTTCAATATCATACTAAGGGGTGTAAAATACCCTGAACATATTTTCATTCATCAAAAATCATCAGACGGTTTAACAATCTAATAGATCAAACGGTCTCTGCAGTATGCACGCCAGTGATCGACTATTGTACCCTATGTTGTGCACAAGTATTAAGTTTTAAGCGGCATAAGCGAAATGGGACTATTTGTCCAACATCTATTTGCCCGATTATTCAGGTTGTTCATCTTAGTAATCATGTGAGACCGCACCAAAGCAATTTGGATCGGTAAATATTTAATAGCTTCGAAAGATTTGTTTCAAATCACTTTTTCCATCAATAATAACTAGCCTAAACAAAGGCCGAAACATACTTAGAAACAGATTCGATAATGAAATGAAATTTAAACATATGGCGCTTAAAATAATAACCGAAATATTCATCGATAAGCTTGCAAGATAATTGAAGTTTGTATGACTTTTCAACGAAAAAACTTGCGAATAAATAACTAACACAAGTCCAATACTTACCCTTATCACATAATTTTAGTAAGGATTTAATAAATACCCAAAAGAAATTAGGGTTAGGAAACTTGCACGTAAGCTGCTACAATTAACGCTAGCAATTAACCTTCACATAACCTAATCACACGTGTCTCGTTAATCACCATTCATACACAATCTAGTTTGAAGTATAAGGGTCTCCTATTGGATATGCTATAAACATCATAAGAGAATATATTTAGAAAATATATGCCACCCATTTTAGACATCATAGGCATTTCAAAATGAACTTAAAAATGCCCAACATAACGCTTTTATTTTTTTTTCTCAGCTTTACCATATCTCGCTAAAACAGTCATAACTAATTCGTTTTAAAACATGGGGCTACAACTTTCGTTCATGGACCATCTTCAAATTCCAAGCACAAAATTCTAGAAAATTCGTGCAAGGGGACTGTTCCGAATTTGTTGGACAGATTTGACGCAACTACTTTGAAAAGTCATAACTCCCTGCTCCGAAGTCAGAATTAGTCCGTTCCGAAGTCTATGGAAAGCTTATTTAGTTTAATATAATAACCCAAAAGCCCAAAATTATCTGGAAACTGTAGCTAGCCCCGAATTTGTCCTTAGGGTCAGCAGTTCACAATTTTTTTTGGTTTCTAACATGTTTATTTCGCAACCTTACGATTTTCATATCTTACTCAATATAGCTTCGATCCGAATGAAATTTGGACATGTTATACCTCATGCTACATACTATTTTATAAAATTATTACATGCAACAAATGGATTATCTAAGACATGATTTCGAGTGACCAAAAATCCTGAAAAATCATGCAAACTAGTGTAACCCAACTTTTGAGAAAATCATGATTTTGATTCTAACATGCATGGATTTTATTCCTACTGTCCAGATCACATTTACTAACATATATACACATGTTACAACAATCAAACCCTCTTAACTTTTCATGTTTTGATCAAATTAGCAACTAAGAGGTATAATATCAAACACTTAGCATGCATGGCATAACTCTTTGGATTTTTAAAGCATACATGGCATGATTTGTCCAGAACTTATGTTCTTATTACACCATAACAATCAGACCACAATTACACAACATCACATACTCCAAAACAAACCATTTATAAAGGTCTCCTATGCATATTCTCTCATAGTTTTGGAAGAACATAGAGAATGGGTTCATAGCTTACCTCTTTGGCGAATTCCTCTTGATTGGTACTTGATAACCACCCTCCTTGCTTGCAAGATTCTCCAGAATTCGTAGCCTACCTTGAACCACTCTCAAACTCTCAATATTTTCTTCTCTTTTCTCTATTATTGCTTTCTTAGTTGTATTTTATCAAAGTAAAGAAATGTTTGAGTTGGGTGTATATGTATATATGTTAATAGGGCTGATGTCTCCAGTCTTTTCATCTCTCAAAACATCAGTTACAAGCATATTCATCATACTTTAATTTAGTTATGGGGTGAGGAGTTAGGAACATGAAAAGGTTTGCTTATTATGTTTAAGGAGTTATCACCTTTCTTCCTCCTTATTGTTATATACGTATATACTCTCCTCCTTCATCCCATATTATTATGTCACAAGACCCCCCCAAATTGTTGTCCAATTAAACAAATGCATTATAATGTTATTTTAATCATTTAAATATCGATTTTGACGGTTTTGCCCTCCGTAGCCACACGTGTTCGATACTTATATCGATTCCTACTAAAGTCGACGTCTCGGACGTCATGGAACTATCCGTTTCGTCAAACTCAACTTAAAAATTCATAGTTGACTTTTTCCCCGAAAAAGTCAACTGGTTGACTTTGACCAAAAAGTCAACCATGACACATTTTCATGGTTACAGTCTATCCTGACTAATTTCGACGTTCCGAACTCAAATACGCTGTCCGCATCATTAAATTCCGCTCCGAACTCAAAGTCATGTTTTAAAGTCATCCCACGAAATTAATTAGAATTAATTTCATACTTATCCAAATTGAATAGTTGACTCAACTATACCAACCATTCCAATACATCTTATCACATAACATATAATGAAATTAAATAATTCATTTATGAATAATTATCACATAAGAATTTCACATAAGTTTTTTTTATTGAAATTGTTAGATTACATAGAAATCTCAGATATTACATTCACCCTCCCTTATAAGGATTCCGTCCCCGGAATCATTACACATCAAACAAACAGATTAAGGTAGTTTTTCATCATTTTCTCCTCAAGTTCCCACGTAGCCTCCTCGGCGTTGTGGTTCCTCCATACTACCTTAACAGAAGGTATTATTTTATTTCTTAACACTTGTTCTTTTCTATCAATTATCTGCACTGGAACCTCTTCGTAAGTTAAGTCTTTTTCGAACTGAAAGGGTTCATACTCTATGACATGCTTGTAGTCCTGCTTATATGGTCTTAAGACTGAAATGTGGAATACGTTGTGTATATGTTCCAGCTCCGGAGGTAAAGCTATTTCATAAGCTACCTCACCAACTCGTCTCAGAACTTCAAAGGGTCCTATGAATCTGGGACTAAGTTTTCCCTTCTTCCCAAATCTCATTTTCCCTTTCCAAGGTGACACTTTCAAAAACACATAAGTGCCGACGTCGAAGTCTCGTTGTTGTCGGTGTTGATCAGCATATTTCTTCTGTTGATCCTGAGCCGCCACTAGCCTCGCTCGAATAGTTTTGATCACATCCGCAGTCTGCTGTACCATTTCTGGCCCTAGTAGTTGACGTTCTCCTACTTCATCACAGCACAATGGCGTTCTGCATTTCCTTCCATATAAAGCTTCATAAGGTGGCATCCTGATGCTCGCATAGTAGCTGTTGTTGTATGCAAATTCCACCAACGGTAGGTGGTCATCCCAACTCCCTTTGAAATCCATCACACATGCTCTCAGCATGTCCTCTAACATTTGAATAGTTCTCTCGCTCTGTCCATCTGTTTGAGGATGATACGCGGTGCTCAACCTCAGTTACGTTCCTATGCGTTCTTGAAAACTTCTCCAGAAATTCGTTATGAACCGCAGATCACGATCTGACACAATTGATACTGGTACACCATGCCTGGAAACGATCTCTTTGATATAAAGCTTTGCCAACTGATCCAAGGTATATCTGATCTTGATTGGCAAGAAATGCGCTGACTTGGTCAATCGGTCGACGATCACCCACACTGCATCGTAACCCTTCTGCGTAGTTAGAAGTCCTACCACAAAATCCATCGTGATATGCTCCCACTTCCATTCCAAAATTTCTAACGGTTGAAGTAACCCGCTCGGTTTCTGATGTTCCGCCTTGACCCACTGGCACGTTAAACACTTGCTGACGCACTCTACGACTTCTCTTTTTATATTGGGCCACCAATAATGTTGACGAAGATCTTGATACATTTTTGTGCTCCCCGGGTGGATTGAGTAACTTGAACTATGAGCTTCCTGCAAGATTTCTTCCTTTAACTTTCGAGATCTGGCGGCACCCAAATTCTCTCTTCAAATTTTAACAGACCATCACCACCCATGCTGAATTTAAGCTCCTCTCTGTCGGAAATTCTTTTCATCATTTTCTCACATTCTTCATTACTGCATTGTGCTTCCTTGATCTTGTCCAATAGAGTCGGACGAACCTCCACTGCGAATAATTTCCCATCTGGCTCTCTCGGCCTCTTTATCTCTAGCTCCAAACTGGCCATCTCCTTGATTAACTCCTCCTGAGCTGTTAGCATTGCCAATCTACCACTGCCCTTTCTGCTTAACACATACGCTACCACGTTCGCTTTCCCCGGATGATACAAAATATCGCAATCGTAATCCTTTATTAGCTCCAACCATCTTCTCTGCCTCATATTTAACTCCTTTTGCGTGAAAACATACTTCCGACTTTTATGGCCCGTGTATATTTCACACTTCACACCATATAAGTAGTGTCTCCAAATCTTGAGGGCAAATACTACTGTTGCCAATTCCAGGTCATGGGTAGGATATCCCTTCTCATAATCTTTCAACTGGCGCGATGCGTACGCAGTGACTTTACCATGTTTCATAAGCACACAACCAAGCCCCCTGTGTGACGCATCACTGAAAATCACGAAGTCACCTGTATCGTCTGGTAACGACAACACCGGTGCCTCACTCAATCTCTTCTTGAGTTCTCGAAAACTCTCTTCACACTTCTCAATCCAGACAAACTTCACCGACATCTTCGTTAAATTCGTCAATGTTCCTACTATCTTCAAAAAATCTTGAATGAACTGTCTGTAGTAGCCTGCCAATCCTAAGAAAATTCTTACTTCCGTCGGTGTCCTTGGTTGTTCCCAATTCTGAACCGCTTCCACCTTTGTTGGATCCATAGAGATTCCGTCCCTGTCGATCACGTAACCCAGAAATTGAACTTTTTCTAACTAGAACTCGCACTTCAAAAATTTTGCGTATAATTTATCCCTTCTCAATGCTTCTAATACTAATCTTAAATGTTCAGCATGATCTTCCTAAGTCTTGGAAAAGATCAGGATATCATCTATGAACACAACTACAAATTTATCTAAATACTGTTTGAATACCCGATTCATCATGTCCATAAACGCTGACGGCGCGTTTGTTAACCCGAACGACATTACTAGAAACTCGTAGTGACCGTAACGAGTTCTGAACGCTGTCTTAGGTACATCCTCTTTTCTCACCTTCAACTGGTGATACCCCGTCCTCAAATCAATTTTGGAAAAATATTTTGCTCCCTTCAACTGATCAAACAGGTCATCTATCCTAGGTAATGGGTACTTGTTCTTGATCGTCACCTTGTTCAATTCTCGATAATCGATGCACAGTCTCATCGACCCATCCTTCTTTTTCACAAACAACACTGGTGTTCCCCAGGGAGACACACTTGGTTGAATATACTTCCTATCCAATAATTCCTGCAACTGTACCATCAGCTCCTTCATCTCTGTCGGTGCCATTCTGTACGGGGCTTTCGAAATCGATGCCATTCCCGGTACTAAATCTATAACGAATTCGACCTCTCTATCCGGCGGAAGACCTGGCAATTCTTCCGGGAATACATCTGGAAATTCATTCACTACTGGTATTTGTCCCATTTCTAACCCTACTTTCTGAGTATCGACGATATGGGCCAAATAACCTACACATCCCTTTTTTAGTAACTTCATCGCTTGAATCATTGTTAGACAGCTCGAGTGTCTCGGCGACCTAATCCCATAGAACACTACCTTAGACTGCTCGGGAGTCTTAAGGTTTATACACTTTTTCTGGCAATCTATCATCGCTCCATGGTTAAATAACCAATCCATCCCTAGAATTACATCAAATTCTCCTAATTGAATTGGGATTAAGTCCACAGGTAACCTGTATCCCCTGATATCTACAACTCAATTCCTATGGACATGGTTAACGGGAATGACTTCCTTATTAGCAACTTCTATGTTCATAGGATATTCTAATTCTTCCTGAGGTAAGTTTAATCGTTGGGAGAATTCATGCGAAACGAAGGAACATGTGGCACCTGAATCAAATAATATGTAAGCAGGTATATCATTGATCGGAATGATACCTGAAACCACGTCCCTGGATGTAACCGCATCCTGAACCGTCATGTTGAAAGTCCTTGTTGTTGGTCGATTCTGAGTTGGTGGTCCACCAATTATGAGAGTTCCACCGCTTGGTCCCCTCCCTCCATTTCCTCCTGCTGAGTTCTTCTTTAGGCACCTCCTCGCCTGATGATCTAATGCTCCACAGTTGAAACATCCATTTCTCTTCCGTGCAGAGCAGTTGGGAGAGATGTGCCCCTCCTTCCCGCAATTGAAACAGACATTCTTCCCCTTTAGACATGCCCCCGAGTGATTCCTTCCACACTCCTTTCATGCCTCAGTCCTCTTCTTTGCTTCCCCTGATTTGCCCCCAGGGTTTCTAGAGTTGACATTATTATTGTTGTTGTTATTGTTGTTGCTGTTCCACTTCCTCTTATTTGCACCGTTGTTCTTTCTTTGCCTTCTCCATGGTTTCCTCCTTCATCTTCTTCTTCTTTTCTCCTTGTTGAACTTCATTAGGCTTTCACTTCCTCCTCGGCGATTATAGCTTTCTCCGGAGAGTCGTTAAATCGCTCGTCAAATGCAGACCGAAAAGTCTGTTGTATAGCCATGGTTTGAGGCCTTGCTCAAACCTCCTCATCTTTCTCTCCTCAGTGTCGACCTGATGAGGTGCAAACCTCGCCAGCTCATTAAACTTTGCAACGTCTTTGCAGATGCAGTCATATCTTCTTGTTTTCGACTCCGTGAATCGCATCTCCATGCGATCTGCAAGATATACTAACGGGAAAATAGTTCTCGAAAAGATTTTCTTGAACCCTTCCCAAGGTATCACACCTTCTCCAAATTTCGGGTCGATTTGCCTCCCACCAGTAGTTGGCTTCACCTTTCAGCATATACATGGCGAAGATTGTTTTCTGGTCGTCTCCTACTCGGGCGATAGCGAATGCCTTTTCGATTTCCTTAACCCAAGTCTAGGCTTCGATGGGTTCCTTAGTTCCTTTGAACTCAGGTGGTCCCGTGCTTTTGAAGTCTTTAAAGTGTGCCACTGGGGCCACTGGAGGGTTGTTGACATTCGGGGTTTGATTTTGAAGTGCCCCCACTAACATGTCTACAAACTGCTGCATAGGGTTCGGTGGATCCCCAACATTATCGTCTGACCCCTCGGGTGCTTGGCGACGTCTTCCTCTAGCCATCTATGTGTTCAAAATGAACTTAATATTATTATCTCATAACTTACTCTACAGCATATAGAATTTGTAAAAACTGAACCATCACATCCATACTTAAATAAAAACATATTTATTTATAAACATAATACTCAAAGTATTTCATCGTCTTATGGCATTACTCCATTTACATCACGTGGCATCAATCACTTGGTAAAAACAGAAACCAAGCTTTTTATTACATAGGTAAGCATTTTATTTACTACTAGGAAAAAGTTTATCATAATAACTAAAGACCCAGCCTAATGGCGTCCTCATGCTCCTCATCTCGCTATCTCTTTCACCAAATTCTCGGCTTATAACACGGCCAGGGCCAAAGGCGCTCCTCACGTGGAAAGTGATGCACCCTATGCTGGAACCTTCAATGTGCCAACTTAAACACGTATTTCATCTTGTCTATCTTAACCTTCTTGTCTCTAACTTCTCCCTCCAACTCTCCGGTTAGCTTCTCACCCCTAACACGCCTCTTCTCTCATCTCCCGTAAAGTGGTAATAATCACTTGTCAAGTTGGAGACTCAAATCCTCGACTCCAACCCATTAATGGTATGTCCCAAGTGGGTTCTGATAGCATCCCTCTCATCCTTCAGCCTAACCAACTTCTGGTCTTCAACCCGCAGCTTGTCAGCCAGATCCCCATTCCTAATTACCAAGTGGTCCACCAATGCTCCCAGCAAAGCTGCAGCTTGTTGTTCCCCCTGATACAGCTCCTCTAACTCGTGGACCTTGTCGTCCAGTTTGACGATCCTGTCCATCAACTCATCTAGCATAGTGTCTTCAGGTACCTCCTCGGAGTCCTCCTCGGGCTCCTCTTCCTCTTTCGGATACTCCTCAAGATTACGACTCATTCTTTGCCTCGGCTATAGGCTCGAATGCAATTTGTCATTAATCGCTTCACTTACTACACGAATATCTCTAACTTCCTCTTCTCCTGGCATCCTATAATCAAAACACAAATCAACTCGATTAGAAAAATAGAAAATGATTTTGTTTTTAGAAAAAATAGATTTGTCACTACACTTAGAACTCTATGTGAGTTCATCTCCCTATCATCTCCACTAACTCTCTCTAAGGTTATAGCCCAAGGTTCCCCACCAAAGGTTTATAGCCTAAAGCTTTGATACCAACCTGTGACGCCCCCAAATCCGTGTAACATCGATTACAGGACTTGATTCTCACGATACAACATACAACATCATCTATCTAAGTAAACTTTAACAATAATAATAATAATATTATATTACTCATTACATAAATAGTCGAAATAACATCCCAAGTCTTTACAACCTTAAAACATACTGGAACTTAGTCTTAGTGTTTATCGCTACATTACACATATGCGGAAATAATTAACTTATTACATAACCATTAGCATCACTTCATCTTGGACTTTCCCTTGTCCTTGCCCGAACCCTCATCCTTCTCACCCTTAACTGAAAGGTTTAAGCAAGAATGAGCACCAATTGCCCAACAAGTATATACATAAATTTGAAAACATACATAAGGAGTGAAAGCAGTTGAATAGCTAAACCTCAACAGTTGAAATGATTGTCAAGTGTAAATAGGAACATCAAGAATGGAAATTTAAGAATTTTCAATATCATACTAAGGGGTGTAAAATACCCTGAACATATTTTCATTCATCAAAAATCATCAGACGGTTTAACAATCCAATAGACTGTAAACGGTCTCTGTAAGTACGCCAGGTGATCAGCCTATTGTACCCTACGTTGTGCACAAGTATTAAGTTTTAAGCGGAATAAGCGAAATGGGACTATTTGCCCAACATCTATTTGCCTGATTATTCAGGTTGTTCATCTTAGTAATCATGTGAGACCGCACCAAAACAATTTGGATTGGTAAATATTTAATAGCTTCGAAAGATTTGTTTCAAATCACTTTTTCCATCAATAATAACTAGCCGGAAACAAAGGCCAGGAACATACTTAGAACAGTTCGATAATGAAATGAAATTTAAACATATGGCAGTTAAAATAATAATTGAATATTCATCGATAAGCTTGCAAGATAATTGAAGTTTGTATGACCTTTCAACGAAGAAACTTGCACGAATAAATAACTAACATAAGTCCAATACTTACCCTTACTGCGATAATTTTAGTAAGGATTTAATAAATACCCAAAAGAAATTAGGGTTAGGAAACTTGCCTGGTAAGCCTGCTTTACAATTAACGCTAGCAATTAACCTTCACATAACATAATCACACGTGTCTCGTTAATCACCATTCATACACAATCTAGTTTGAAGTATAAGGGTCTCCTATTGGATATGCTTTAAACATCATAAGAGAATATATTTAGAAAATATATGCCACCAATTTTAGACATCATAGGCAGCCCAAAACAGAACTTAAAAATGCTCAACATAACAGTTTTTATTTTATTATTTTTTTCTCAGCTTTACCATATCTCGCTAAAACAGTCATAACTAATTCGTTTTAAAACATTTTGAGCGATTCTTGCACCCACGCGAAGCTAACTTCTAATAATTTTTATAATATATTTTCTATTCTTAATTATTTTCTGAAAATTAAGAAAATAAAATTAAATAAACCGTCGATATAGGCCTTTAGCGAGACATTCTGTAGTCTTAGGTGTTCTTGGCTCAATAACACTGAGAAAGTCAGTGTTCAAGGTCCTTACTTTGACCAAATTTAATTTTCAGGTCAGACATGTTATGGACCAAGTAATGCTTATAGATCGGAGTACTATTGTAACATTACATTTTCCCACAACTAGATAGGTCATACAACATCACACTAGGAAGATCTGAGTCTTCAAAATTCATGTCAGAACGTTTCTGGGTTTTTCCAGAAACCCGGGCTGTTCAAGTAGGCACTTTCCAGATCAATTAATTTGGTCTTCTGTTCATTCGTTTGTTGATTTCTTGGTTCAAACATATAGTAGACATGACAAGGAACAATACTTCAACAATAGATCAATTAAACAACAACCAAAACACAAATTACAGCTTAGTCAAACTCTGTCAGAACAGGTGTTCATAGAGTTTCTGGAAATTCCCAGAAATACCAAATTAGGCTCGGATGGCTACTTTGACCGCTCACTCCATTCGATCTATTGCTTGTTTAAAGGATCTAAAGACATGAATCTAAAGTGCATACAACAGGCTACAGGTCTATTACAACAAAAACACCAAACAGTATAAAACCTGACAGATCTTAAGCCCACAAAACGTTGTCAGACGTTGATAATGGCTTTCTAGGTTACCCAGAATTGGCCCGGTCATGTCCGGTCATGCCCGGTCAACGTGTTTTGACCGTTAATAACTTTAAATCCAGACATCAAATGATACGGATTCCACTTGTAGATTAAAGACCACATTATAAGCTACACATACAAACTTTAAAACATCAAAAACCATAAACGTACAAGAATCTGTGGCTCCTGACATTAGCTTGTCAGACCACAAATTTTGTTCTTGGGCAGTTTTTGAAAAACACCATTTTAAAGCCATTTGATGCTATGGATCAATCATGGATCAACATAGATCAACTAAAAACATCTTTTCGCACACATAAACACAAAAACACAACTTTGAACCTAGCATACAAGATCTAAAATGAGATAGGGTTTATACCTTCTCTTGAATATGCTAGATCTTAGATCTCCTTATTTGTTAATGGTGTTTTAGAGAGCTAATATGTGACTGAAATACTTGAGGAATTCGGAGGTTTAGAGAGAGAATGAGTTGGTGAGAGCAAGTTAGCAAATGAGCAACTTTTTGTGACTTTTTCTCTCTTTATTCTCTTATAATTAGATTCAATGTATGTAATATATGCAAGGTGTCCCTCTAGATTAGATTTTGCTGAGATAAGAGTAAAAAAGTGTAGCTTTAGTTGGTGAACAACTAAAGTTATTGTCAATTTTATAAGTTACTTACTAAAATATCCAAAAAGGGCATTTTGGTCATTGTACATGAAATTTTAATGACATTATAGATATTATCTAAACCCTTAGGGTTTAACCCTAATGTCCTAACCCTAGAGTTTTACAACTTTAATTTCTACAATTGTTTTCTAATTAAGGTTTTAATTAGAAAAATTAAAATTTTAAAACTATAATAAGGGTTTCCTAATCACAACAACGTTTAATAAACACATTAAGCTTATCAATTAGGATTAGGGTTTAGGAATCCCGAATATGAAATTAGGGTTTCTCGGCTTTCGATTAGAGTTTCTAACTGCGCGTTAGGGTTTCTAATCCTGAGATTAGGGTTTCTAATCTCTTATTAGGGTTTATTAATTTTAATCCTTATCCGATCAATCATTGATCAATATTCCTATACAGTACAGACACATATTCATCGATACAATTATTTTAATTGCATTTTCTATCATATCCCTATCCAGAAATTAGGGTTAGGGTTTTTAATGCTTTTAAGCACAACTCTACTCTAATTTCTCAGTCAATACACATATTGACTAATTCCCAAGACTCGTATCACAGATACACAGTACAATATTTACAGTCAATGTCAATATTGAATAAATAAATAAATTATTCGTAAAATTTGGATTATTCAAAATCCCAGGTTATTACATTAACCCCTCCTTAAAAGGATTCCGTCCTCAGAATCACAACTTTCTTATTCTCTACAATCTTTTAAAGTTGTATCATCAATTCATTTTTATCAACACAATATTAATTTGTGTTTCAAATTCTAACATGTGACTTGAATCTATAAAAGAAAACAGTTCACAAAAATATCTGACTCATAATTCTCGCGTAATTAAATTTCTAAATGAAATCGTTACCTGTCACCACTTCCTGATCAGCCACCGTATTATGCACCGTCATGTTGAATGTACGGGCGGTTGATCTTCCTGGATGTGCAGGTCCTCGAATTGACAAAGTTCCACCACCGGGTCCTTTGTTGACACTTTCCTTCTCAGCATTCCTCTTTGGATAGTTTCTAACCAGACGATCAGTTGATCCACAAGCATAACAACCTTATATCTTCTTCAGACTGGGACAGTTGGGTGACAGATGTCCCTCTTAACCACAATTGTAACAGACTTCCTTCTTCTTCAGACAAACACCTGCATGGTTCTTTCCACATGTTGCACAGGGTTCTCTGCCTTTCCTATTCTCTTCAGTTTTGCTACCCGATTAGGTATTCTCATTCCACTTCCTTTTGTTCGGGTTACTACCACCATTGCTTCCTCCGTCATTTGTTTTCTTCTTCTTCTCCTGATGAAATCGAGATGCAGCTTCGCTCACTCCTTCGACAATTAACACTTTCTCCAATAAAACCGCGAACGTATTGATCTGCAATACTGCTACCTTGTTGAATATCCCTGGCTTCAGTCCATTCTCGAATCTTCTCACTTTTTTTTCTTCTGTGTCCACCTAATGAGGTGCAAATCTTGCTAATTCATTGAATTTAGCCGCATACTCAGAAACTGACATGTTCTCCTGCTTAAGTTCTAAGAACTTAATTTCCATCTGAGCTTGCATAGTCGGTGAGAAGTAGTTCTCAAAGAAAAACTCCTTGATTCTGATCCACGTCACCACTGATGTACCCGCTCTCGCCTGATTAGTCTCCCACCAATAATTAGCTTCTCCCTTCATCAAGTATGTTGCAAAAGACGTCTTTTGCTCTTCCGCTACTCTAGCGATAACGAATGCCTTCTCCATCTCCTTTACCCAAGTATGGGATTCAATCGGATCTGTGGTTCCCTTGAATTCTGGTGGTCATACCGCTTTAAAGTCCTTGAAGTTTGCCAATCTGTCGGCTGGCTGATTCCTCGCTCTTCCTCTTGCAGCTGGAGCTCTATTTTCCATAGCTTGGGCTAGCATATCTACGAAATTCTGCATTGGGTCCGCTTAACCTCCTTCGTTATTCACTGACTGTTCTTCTCGTTTGTTTCGATTCTGTAGTCTAGGCGGCATGATCGGATTTAAATAAAAATCTTATATTAATTCTCTTTCTCTATACCTATTCTTAACACAATAAGAATTCAACACATAGTTCTCATGTAATCGCATATTTATTCAAATAGCACATAGTACATTTAGTACTTAACACATATTACTATCCCTTTAAAATAATTTTAGGATTAACATACTCAACTTTACACAAAAAGTTTCAATTCTCCAACTTTACACAAAAAGTTGCCATTTTCCATTTTCACGTCACTATTCCCAGTTCATCAAACTTGCCACACTTATGAGTTCAGAAACTTGCCACAATTATATGAGTGTATGAACTTATCCTAGTCAGACCTTTGGCGTCCATTCGCTGAGGGGTTCAAAACATTTCATATAACCATGAGTCATGAACTTACCATAAGCATGAGTTTTAAGAAATCACAAATTAATCTTAATCTTATATTCATATAGAAATTAAAGATTTCATTCATAAAATATATATATTTAAATATGCTTAAACATCATTCTCGATATTACAACACTTAATATCAGAATCTTCTACCAAAAGATACCATCACATATATCTAAGTTGTCTACCGACCACTCCTATCACCAATCTTCTTCTTGTTGGGACACTTGTTGAATCCGTGACCCGTTCTACCACATGAAAAACACTTCCTCAAATTCATCTTAGGACAATGTATAGAAATATGTCCTTCCTGCTTACAGTTGAAGCACACGTTCTTCCAAATCAAGCATTCTCCCGCGTGAGTCTTTCCACACTTGCTACAAGCTTGCCTCTTCTTCGGGTTTGAATTTTCAGAGTTGTCGCTGTCTTTTTCCCTCTTTCTCTTCTTCTTGTCCTTCTTGCTGGTTCCTTCAAACGATCCATCACCTTCAGTTTTCATCCTCTCCACCTGCGCCTTCAACTCGTTCCGTTCCCCAGTCATTTCAGGTAAGGCTCGCTCTGTCTTCCACAGCTCCTCTAAGAGAAATACTTTACTCCGGAGTTCCTGGACTTCTACAGATAGCTGATCTTGTTCTCCAACTTTGATATTATTCTTTAAATCCACCTTAACTTCTTCAAACTCCGCCTCTTCACCACCACTTAGATACATCTCGGGATAATCATTATGATCACTCCCGAGATTAATCATAGGTTCATCCTTCCTCACTTCTTCCACTGACTCGCTTTGTGTTGGCACCTCAGCTTCAGGCACTGGTACAACAGCCGCTGATACCTCCATACTCATCTTATCTTCTCCCTACATCCTAAAATTAGTTTAAACAACATGATTAGTACTTTACCAGTACAAACCTTCTCACGCTATGTGTCCACATATCTCACTATCAATACGCTTCAGCAATCTGTCACTTATTACTCTAAATGAGTATTCTATATCTCGCTCATGGTTATAATCCTAGGGTTTCCCCCCACCCCACTTAAGGTTTATAACCTACAGCTCTGATACCAACCTGTGACGCCCCCAAATCCAGGTTACCTAACCCTTGAGTTTGGTGTTCATGATCCATAATATAATACCATCTAACTACCCATTCAAATATAAATAGGAATACATAACTCATTAACATATGTTGTTAATACATAAGTCCCAGGTCCACTAACCTTAACATTATAGACATACCCCTTAGATATACAAAAAGGGTTTACAATACAACATAATAATAATAATATTCATTATATTAGTTTATAACTATGTCTTTTCCTTTGTTCATCTTCGCAACACCTTCTGCAACTTCGTCCCTAGCTGAAAGGTTTTATATATAGCAAGGGTGAGCAACAAGTTTGCCCCGCAAGTTAAGACATACAGTAAATGTATAGGGATATGTTGGAAGAATGCATATCTTGATTTGATGTTTAAAGTAAATACTCATGATTATATGCAAAGCCCTTCAAGCAATATATGTATAAGGGCTTAGTGATAGATCAAATTTGTTAGGTTGATCTTAGCTTTTAAGTGTTCATCATTTTATAAATGAATGTATAGATAAAAAGATCAAAGAAGTTAGGTTGATCTGTGACTTGAAAAGTATAGATAGGCTTCAACAAGAATCATAGTCTATCAAGCTGATCAACAGATTGCAGAAGCCAAGGCAGGATCGTAGAACATAGAAGATCGTAGTGCATCTGCCTTGAAGGACCTCTTCAGAAATCATAGAGTGGTCCAGACGTTTGTGGAAGCTAACTCAGAGATCGTAGTATGCTCTCGGAAACGTAGAGTCTACAAGACGAGCAAGCAAAGATCGTTGTGTGAAAACCCTTGAAAGAAATCGTAGTGTTCTCTTCAGACCATGTACCAATGTGATAAGTCACTACGATATGGATCGTAGAGTACCATCTGTCTTGTGTCAGAAGCATTGAGCCCTACCTTTTGTTTGGAGACAAATTCCAACAAATGTGGAATGGGTTTTGAACGTTGAAGCACTCACCAGTCCCAACAGTACAAAAGATATCCTTTGTATTCAACAAAAGGAACGTGTTCAAGAAGCCTAGTAAAGGACCATAGGGCAGAGGAAAACACCTTTTCAGGTGTTAGGTGAGAAAGCAGTCTGATGTGTCAGTGGGCCAGATTGCAATTCAGAAGATGTGCAGAAAAGTCTCCATCAAAGCTCAGAAATGTCAAACGCATCTAATGCCTCATCAGATGAATTCAACGGATAGATTTCAAAGATCACATATATAAAGAACACATAGAGATGTGAGAGATTAAGCAAGCATTTGGACAAAAACGCACAAGAACACTCAACGCTTAACTCTGAGAAAAAGAGGAAGCTTGCTCAGCTACTCAGTTCTTTCGAACAAGTGCTTAACTGCAACTGAGTAGCCTCAATCACAACTCAACAACTATCAATCAACTGAAGTAAGAGTTCCAAGTAAGAAGGACTTGAAGAGTTCTAAGTGAACTGTGAAGAGCCAAGTCTACTGGACTTGAAGAGTGAACTAAGAAGTGCCTAGACTGCTGGTCTAGAAGGAATCAGTGAGATTCAGAAAGTGTAAAAGACATCCTTAGTGGATTTCCTACTCGAGGAGTAGAAGAGTGGACTAGGAGCTTTAAGTGCTCTGAACCACTAAAAAACTACTGTGTCTATTTCATTCTTGCTATAACTGCTGTAACTTCTATAACTGCCTCACTCTTATTAACTCACTATCTAAAAGGGATTTCAATGAAACCTTAATTCCGCTATGCTTAAGATCATTATCAAAATTGTCTTAATACAAAGAAAAGTTTTTAATATCTATTCAACCCTCCCTTCTAGATAACTATTGTGCCTCAGGGAACTAATAATTAGTATCGGAGAAGGTTCTATTATATAGCCTACAAAGCTTGAGTAGATCCACTGGCACACTTACCAAGTGAATCAAAGACTGGAGGAGGCAGCAAGCCACCTATGTGCAACAAAGACAAATTCGCCAACTGGAAGGTTAGGATGAAAGCCTACATGGACTCAATGGATGATGATCTATTTAAAACTGTTCAAAATGGGCCCTATGTTCCTACAAAGCTTGCACCAACTACAGATGACCCAAACAGAATACTGATCAAGGTCAAAGGAGAATGGACAAAAAATGAGAAGAGAGCTGTCCAGCTTGACAAAAAGGCCAAGAATATCTTATTTCAATCTTTAGAAGATGATCTGTTTGAAAACGTGGTCAACTACAAAACAACAAAGGAGGTTTGGTAACAATTACTCATCATGCATGAAGGAACAGAAGAAGTCAGAGAAAACAAACAATCTCTCTTGACTCGACAATATGACATGTTTGGTCACGTTCAAGGAGAGAATGTTACTGCCATATACGAGAGATTCAATGTTCTGCTCAACTCTCTAAGAGCCTATGGAAAGATCTATCCAAACAAAGATCTAACCATAAAGTTTATGAGAGCCTTACCAAGCAAGTGGGATGCCAAAACCACTGCCATTAGAGAGTCAAAGAATCTACATGAAATGACTGTTCAACAGTTATATGGCAACCTTCTCACATACGAACTGGAGCTAACTCAACGAGCAGAAACACTGTCAGAAGGAAGAAAGAAGGATAAAGGTGTTGCTCTCAAGGAAACTGAAAACCCCTCTAAAGTCAACACTAAAGTTGACTCTGACTATGATGAAGATGATGATGAGGACTTTGCAATGCTGGTAAAAAAGACTAAGAAGGTTCATGCGACAAGGCAAAACCAACAAGCCAAAGAAAGTCAGCAACTACAGTAACCAGGAGCAAATGAATGATTTATGCTACAATTGCAAGAAACCTGGCCACTTCATTGCTAACTGAAACAAACCTCTCAGAGAAGAAATCAAGAAGAAATCACATTCAAAGAAGGAATACAAAGGCAACAAAAGGCCTTGTAACTGGAGGATCGTGGAGTGACTCAAACAAAGACTCAACTCCGGAATCTGGAGATGATGAAGATCCTCAAATGGCAAATTTCTGCCTGATGGCCAAAAATGCAAGGGACAAACAGAACTCCAATATACACAAAGTAAGTATCGATGAGGTATTTGACTTCAACTCTCATGATGTAGATATTGATGACTTAAGAACTGTACTGCATGGTATAACCTCTGATCTGCATCAATACATGAAGTGGTTTAGAGTTCTGTCTAAAGACTATTCACTTCTTCAAAAGGAGAAAGAAAAAGTTCAAGAAGAACTGGAAAGCCCTTCTCTCAAGATCTTGCTTCTCTCCAAGTTTGAAGCTGAGAATAAGCTCTTGAAACAAACAAATGAGCTCAATGCAAAAAGAGAGTCAATTCTAACCTCTAAAATTGAGGATCTAGAAAACACAATCTCTACAAGGAATAATTCCTTTTCATCCATGGACTCCTTAATCACTAGCCAGAGAGGTGTCTCTGACAGAACATGGTTAGGTTTTGGGGAATCTACCTCAGAGCCATGTGTGGAAAAAGTAAAGGAAACTAACACTAATAATGCCTTAGGTTTTAGTAGAGGCATTATATTTATGAAATCCTCACAGAAGGATGAGCCTATCAAACCCTGCTCAGCTGATTTAATCCATATTCCCAGGAGTAAGGGATCTTATGTTGGTTTAGGTTTCATAAAAGAGAAGAGTAACCTAACCACTACTCACCAACCTCGAAGGATCGTAGAGTCTAGTAAGATCAACTCTATGAACCAACTAGGAAGGTACAGTAGAGGCAATGTATACTCCTCACAAATTATGAAACCCAAGGACACATGGAATAAGGAATGTCAGCTTAACAGGAGGATGACCAACAACCCACAAAAGTCCAAATGGAGGAAGAACTTTCACACACACACAAGCATGCATCATATCAGTTGTTTTGTGTACTACAAAGTTGGCCACAAGGCTGCAAATTGCCATTAAAATTCTATGCACATGAGACCCAAAATCAAGCAGGTTTGGGTCCCCAAGAGTATTAACAAAGTAGGACCCATGCAAGTATGGGTACCAAAATGAAGGCTTAATGTTGTTACAGGAAAAGAGCTCCATAATCATAACCTGGTATCTCGACAGTGGATGCTCAAGGCACATGACCGGAAACAAAGCCCTTCTGTCTAACTACATAGAGAAGGAGGGTCCCTCGGTCATCTTTGGAGACAACAACTCTGGCAAAACAAGAGGATATGGGTCAGCTGGAAATGGTGCAGTGTCTTTCAGTAGAGTGGCCTATGTGGAAGGACTACAACACAATCTCCTAAGCATTAGCCAACTCCGCGACAAGGGTCATCAAGTAACATTTCTCAACAACCAATGTCAAGTCCGAGATCTGAAGACATCTGCTGTAAAGTTAACCGGAGCAAGAGAAGGAAATATCTACACAGTAATTCTTGGACAACTAAGCTCAGACGAGACAATAAGCTTTCTGGCTAAGGCATCTGAAGAAATGAGCTGGCTATGGCATCGAAGATTATATCATCTCAACTTCAAGAGCATGTCCAAATTAGCTTTAAAAGATCTAGTTACAGGGTTACCCAAGTTCAACTTCATTAAAGAAAGGCCATACAATGCCTGTCAACTTGGGAAGCAGACCAAAAGCACATTCAAGAGGAAAACTGCCAATTTAATTGACAATCCTCTACAGTTACTACACATAGATCTTTTTGGGCCAATTCCAACAACAAGCCTTGGAGGAAAGAGATACTCTCTGGTCGTAGTCGACGACTACACCAGATTTACATGGGTGTTCTTTCTAACCTCAAAAGATGAAACAAGCTCCCAGCTGATCAAGATGTTCAAGCTGGTGATGAACGAAAAAGGAGAGAAAATCAAGGCTATAAGGAGTGATCATGGCAGAGAATTCAACTTCTCAGAAATGGACCAGTTCTGCACAGACAATGACATTAGTCACAACTTCTCAGCTCCACGAATTCTTCAACAAAATGGAGTTGCTGAGAGAAAGAACATGACATTGATAGAGGTCGATTTGGACTCTCTACTAGCAAAGCCATTTCATCTTGAGTATTTCTCAGGTGTAAGCGGTTAACACTGCATGCTACACTCAGAACAGATCACTCATACACTCTACGATTAAGAAGACTCCTTATGAACTGTGGAAAGGAAGAAAACCAAGTGTCAGCTACTTTCATGTTTTCGGTTGTGCATGCTACATTCTCAATAATGGAAAGCAGTACTTGACAAAATTCCAGCCAAAATCAGACGAAGGAATCTTTCTTGGATACGCCAAAGATAATAAGGCCTACAAAGTGTTCAACAAGAAGACACTGGGTGTTGAAGTTTCGATTCACATCATCTTTGATGAGACAGACTTAGACAAAACAGTGCTTCAAGACACTATGACCAACAGTTCAGACACTACAAATGAGGTCATCAAGCCTAACACTACGATCGTAGTACCAGACAGTGAAATCGTTGAGCAAGGAAATGAAATCGTAGAGAGACCTATGCCAGACAACGAACCTCCACATCAAGAAGAAAAAATAGATCTTGAAGATCTAAGACAAGAAGGCATATGGACAGATGTCCCAACAGGAAGCAGATGGGCAAGAGATCACACTCAAGATCTAATCATTGGAGATCCGAGTGCAAGAGTCAAAATAAGAGCTGTCACTCAAAATGAATGCTTTTACCTAAGCTTCCTGTCACAAATAGAACCGAATAAAATAGAGGATGCTATGGAAGACTCCAGCTGGATAGAGGCCATGCAGGAAGAACTTAAATAGTTCGAAAGAGGCAAAGTATGGAGATTGGTTCCAAGACAAAAGAATTATCATTTTATTGGAATCAAGTGGGTCTTTAGAAATAAGATGGATGAAGATGGAGTCATCACCAGGAATAAGGCAAGACTAGTGGCCAAAGGCTACTCTCAGGAGGAAGGCATTGACTACGATGAGACATTTTCACATGTTGCCAGACTAGAAACCATCAGAATATTCCTTGCCTTTGCTGCTCGTATAAAATTCAAGGACTTTCAAATGGATGTCAAAAGTGCATTCTTGAATGGTGAACTTCAAGAAGAAGTCTATGTAGAGCAACCTCCAAGTTTCATCAATCCATCTCTTTCCAATTATGTCTTCAGATTAGACAAAGCCTTATATGGGCTTAAACAAGCACCTAGAGCATGGTATGAAACACTAACTAACTTTCTTATTGAAAATGGATTCACTAGAGGTAGAGTAGATACCACACTATTTCTTAGAAAGCATAAGGATAAAGTCCTATTAGTTCAGATATATGTTAATGATATTATCTTTGGATCTACTGATAAAAAGTTATGCAAGAGATTCTCCAAGCTTATGCAGAGCAAGTTTGAAATGAGCATGATGGGTGAGCTGAACTTCTTTCTTAGACTGCAAGTAAAGCAGAATGATGAAGGAATCTTCATAAACCAAGCCAAGTACATTAAAGACTTACTTAAGAAGTATGGCATGGAATCAGCCTCTCCCATGAAAACCCCAATTGCTCTTGCAACCAAGCTTGACAAAGATGAAAAAGGTAAAAGTATTGATATAACTCAATACAGAGGTATGATAGGCTCTCTTTTATATCTTACTGCTAGTAGACCATATATAATGTTTGCAACATGCATTTGTGCTAGATTTTAGTCTAATCCTAAAGAATCACATTTAACTGCTGTAAAGAGGATTTTCAGGTATCTCAAGGGTACACCTCACTTGGGACTTTGGTATCCCAAGGAGTCCTCGTTTGAACTAAAAGGATACACAGATGCTGATTTTGCAGGCTACAATATAGATAGAAAGAGTACCAGTGGCACCTGTCAATTGCTAGGAAACAGACTTGTGTCCTTGTTTAGCAAGAAGCAAAATTCAAAAGATCTACTTCAACTCGCAGGTTTGAATACATTCTTTCTTTGGCAAACTTTGTGCTCGAGATCCTATGGATGAAAAATCAGCTAGCAGATTATAGGTTTGAATTCAAATCCATTCCTATTCACTGTGATAACACAAGTACAATTGCTATAACTCATAATCCTGTCATGCATTCTAGGACTAAGCATATAGAAATAAGGTATCACTTCATTAGGGATCATGAGCAAAATGGAACTATATCATTACAATATATCCCTACTGAAAATCAACTTGCTGATGTTTTTACAAAACCTCTCGATGAATCCAGATTTAACAAGTTAATAAGTGAGCTAGGCATGCTTAACTTACAAACATGAAAAATATGCTCTAGTTTGTGCTAACTATACAGATTTAAAGGCTAGGTTCGAAATCATAGACATGAACAAAGGAAGTCCACAATCATAGAACCGAAGTGTCATAAAAGACAACGATCGTAGTGCATACTCAACGATCGCGGTGCATACTAAACGATAGCAGAGTTCCATCAACAAAATAAAGGAGCATACTATGATGATGAAGTTCAAAACCAAAGCAATCTCTCTAAAAAGTACCTTAGGAACAAACCTAACCCTTGATTCACTCTGTGAGGTTGGTCCTTTTTGAGTTACCTTGAACCGAGAAGAATGCTAAGTCAAAAAGTTCATCACAAAGGATAAATAAGACTCGATAACTGCTGAACAAACTTAACGATTGTAGCTCAGACTTGACGACTGCTGAACAAACTTGACGATTGTAGCTCAGACTCGACGACTGCTGAACAGACTCGATGATTGTAGCTCAGACTCAACGATTGCTGAACAGACTCGACGATTGTAGCTCAGACTCGAAGACTACTGAACAGACTCGACGATTGTAGCTTAGACTCAACGACTGCAGAACAGACTCGACGATTGTAGCTCAGATTCAATGATTGCTGAGCAGACTCAACGAACGCAGAACAGACTTGATGATGACGAGGACCATCTCAATGATCATAGTCCTTGCTAAGGACATTAGCTCAGAAGAAATTAAGGGGCAAATCAGTACAATCCTCCTAAGTCAGATTCATAGAGCCAAGTAAAACTTGACACCTGTCCCTCTAAGCAAAATAGAGAGAGGGAAGCTACAACTACAAATTGAAATCGTCTTTTTGAAATCAGAATTTCAAAAGATTATCTCTCTCATCCTCTCTCAAATATAAACCCTAAATCAGAAGAAAGCTCAGTTAATCACACTTCTTGCAAGAAAATCAATGGCGGCTTACAATGTTATCTCTGGTTACAGACTCTATTTTGATGAGTTTAAAACAACTGAACCCAAATTTCATAAGACTTTGTCACTATTAAAGAAGGCTGGACTTAAAGAATCTCTGGGTACAGACACATTGATCTACCCTAAGCTAGTAAAAGAGTTGTACAATAATGGCGTGTTTGGAAGCGACACCATCACTGCAAAAGCCAGAAACATGGAAATCAAGCTGAAGGCTGAGGACATAAACCTAGCCCTAGGTTTCAAACCTAAAGGATATTCATCCATAGATGGCATAGACTTCCATAAGGGACTCAAAAAGATGCATCACAAGAAATCCCCCTATGTCAAAGGATACAAGAAGAAGGAGTTTCCATAGAGGTATGAATTTCTAGTTGACATTATTGGAAAATGCATATGTTGCAAGAGCTCTGATTATGACTCTATAAATGAGTTGCAACTCAAGCTCATGATTGCCATATGTTATGAAATACAACTTAACTATGGGGCTCTATTGCTTGAATGGATTGGGAAGTGTCTAATCAGCTCAAAGAAGACAAAGAGCTCTTAAAAGATGCTCTACAGATGGTTTATAAGCATCATCCTACAGTCTACTCTGGGTGACTTAATTGTGGATGATGAAGGAGAAGCCATTAATCCAAACCATCGAATGACCCAGCAACTATTCGAGAACTAGAAAAGGAATCCAGTAGAAAATGTGCCAATGATGTCTGAGTCCAGTGGAAGAACTGGTGATATAAGGGAATCAGGGATTCCAGGGAAAATGTCAGTTATCAGAGAAACTGAAGAAGAAGAAGAAGAAGAAGCTAACAAAGAAAAACCCATTTCTCTGGTCAGAAAAAGCAAGGGCAAAAGAAAGTCGAAAAGACGAAATCGCAGAAGAAGAGCGTCGTGGATCCATCACCGATAATAAGCTCAGAGAGTCCTCAGACATTGAGACTCTAAGGATCCTCAGAAGGAAGCAACAGTATGCTGAGGCAGAAGAAGATAGAGCTACCATATCTCAGCTACTGAAGAAGAATAAAGTCAGCCACAAATCCAAAAGGCCATCTATCTCTTCGATCGTAGAGTCTTTACCGATCGTGGAGACAAGACCAAACACATCAAGTAAGGAAGTAGCTACATCAAACATTTTGGCTGAACAACAGGACAAAACTGGAGTTCAAGAAAGTCCTGAGGCTGTGACTCAGCCTAGAAAACCAGGAAGAAAACTGGTCAAGAAATATATTCTTGTCAATGAAAAAGCACTAAAGAGGGAAGACAAAGAATTGGCTGCTGAAAAGGAATCAGCCAACGAAAGCCAAAAAGTCAAAGCTCAAACTGAGGGGGAGACACCTGAAGTCATAATGATAGAGAATACACCTGCTGGGGGGGGGGAGATGCCTGAAGCTCTCATCTAAGAAGGTGCTCCAGTTGAGGGGGAGATTTTAATATTGCAGAAAGATGACTACATTGAGGGGGAGGCTCATGATATCCCCATGACAGAAGAAGAGGTTCCTACAGGAAATGAGGAAGAATCAGTGCAAGACCATCATGAGGCCATTGATATAATGGAATCCTCAAACAAAAACAGAGAAGAGGATGAGAGTGACGAGGTCGAAATCATTGATGTGGGCATTGATGGGTACAGAAAAGATAACTATGAGCAACTGTTTACATATCTACCCATGACGCCTTTCCATCAAGCTCAAATTCTAAACTCCTGGAATCATATTTTTTGGAGCTTCAAAGATTATCCGCCCATCTCTGTGCTAGCCACTGGATTCCCAAGAAGATTCAACTTTGCCAAAAAGTTACTCATAAATAACTCCTCTTCAAAGAATGAACATGAGGTACTGTCTATCCCAACCCTCTTTAGAGTTAATCACTTGCCATAATCCTCATTCAGTCAATTTTATGAATTCCCACGATGGTTGGAAGTAATTCCACATCCACTAAATCAATTTCCAGTTGCAGAATCCCAAAATTTTGCAACTGATGAACCAAATCTAACCAAGTCTATACTATTCCCACCTTCCATCATCTCTACAATCACTGACTCTAGCCCAATTATAGAGTCTCAACCTCAAATCGTAGAGCTACCGAATCTAAACACCCAAACACAGGCCCCTCCATCAGACATTCCCTCCTCATCCTCAAACGAATAATTCAACCTTGATCTTGTCCTCTACTCATTGCAAGACCAATTCAAGAGCACACCACCTCGTTCTCAAATTCCCCATCTTAATGAACTTCTGTCAGAGTTGTCCACAAAAGTTGATTTGTCAAAAATATCTAAGAAAGTGATCAAGGAATTCGATGAGAGTCTTGAAGAACACACTGAACTCATTCAGATGAGATTGACATCAATGATAAATGCTGCAAATGGTCTCCCAAAATCCTTAACCTTTACTCTCTCTAAGACAATTAAAGAGTTCGTTAAGCAAATGATTTAAAACATAAAGGACCGGGATGACATTCACTTTCTAGCAGCCAAGAAACACAAAGAAGATGTCCTTTCCCTGCAGACAACTCATGAAAATCAGAATAAATGCATGTTGGAAAGCTTCCTCAATCTACAAACTGCTGTCAAAGAATTCTAATAATTCTATGTCAACAATGGCCAACAAACAGACAACATTCTATACATCCTACAGCAAAGGGAAGCTAGGTCTGAAGCTTTGATCGAAGAAAATGGAGAGGACATTGCTCAAACCAAAAGTCAGCTCAACGAGCTTATCCAAGGGCTGAATCACCTCTCAGACGACATTCGAACCCTTGATGCTAACATAAAGGGGGAGAATAAAGGGAAGGCAGGTCAAGACAGAGGTCAAGGCAAAAGAAGAGGAAGAGGCACATTCTCAGCTCAATCATCAAGAAGAAGTCCTGCAAGGAAATTTCACCAAGAGACTCTACGATCTAGCTATCGGCCTCAATGATCTGATGCACATCGTAGAGATCAGCAGGAAGTGTTAATGGCTCAACCATTAACAAGTCAAAGGCCTTCTACCAACTCTCATGAGGTGACACAAACAGGTCTAAGAATGCCAATAGGAGATCCAACATTCATGAATAGACATGATCACAATCCAAGACTAAGCCCAAGTGAGCTGGAAGATCTAGCTAGGAGAGACAAAGCAAGCAGAAAAAGGAGAGCTGAGGAATATGCAAATCCTCCGAGAAGAAAAAGGTCGAAGAAATAGAGATAAGTTGAAACTTAAATTCTTATTGATGTAAAGCTTATCTGTAATATCTACTCTTTAGACATCAATAATTCATGATTATTCTCTAGAAATTTCAGCTGCTCACTGAAATATTAAGTCATGTTCACTTTACTGAAAATGCATCTAGATATTCATAATCATGATAACAAATCTCCTTGGTTATGTCAACATCAAATAGGGGGAGATTGTTGGAAGAATGCATATCTTGATTTGATGTTTAAAGTAAATACTCATGATTATATGTAAAGCCCTTCAAGGAATATATGTACAAGGGCTTAGTGATAGATCAAATTTGTTAGGTTGATCTTAACTTTTAAGTGTTCATCATTCTATAAACGAATGTATAGATAAACAGATAAAAGATGTTAGGTTGATCTATGACTTGAAAAGTATAGACATGCTTCAACAAGAATCATAGTCTATCAAGCTGATCAACAGATTGCAAAAGCCAAGGTAGGATCATAGAGCTTAGAAGATCGTAGTGTATCTGCCTTGAAGGACCTCTTCAAAAATCGTAGAGTGATCAAGACGTTTGCCGAAGCTAACTCAGAGATCGTAGTGTGCTCTCAGAAATGTAAAGTCTGCAAGACGAGCAAGAAAAGATCGTAGTGTAAAAACCCTTGAAAGAAATCGTAGTGTTCTCTTTAGACCATGTACCAATGTGATAAGTCACCATGATATGGATCGTAGAGTACCATCTGTCTTGTGTCAGAAGCATCGAGTCCTACCTTTTGTTTGGAGACAAATTCTAACAAACGTGGAATGGGTTTTTAACGTTGAAGCACTCACCAGTCCCAACAGTACAAAAGATATCCTTTGTATTTAACAGAAGGAACGTGTTCAAGAAGCCTAGGAAATGACCATAGGGCAGAGGAAAACACCTTTTCAGGTGTTAGGTGAGAAAGTAGTCTGATGTGTCAGTGGGCCAGATTGAAATTCAGAAGATGTGCAGAAAAGTCTCCATCAAAGCTCAGATATGTCAAACACATTTAATGCCTCATTAGATGACTTCAACGGATAGATTTCAAAGATCACATATATAAAGAACACATACAGATGTGAGAGATTAAGCAAGCATTTGAACAAAAACGCACAAGAACACTCAACACTCAACTCTATGCTCTGAGAAAAAGAGGAAGCTTGCTCAGCTACTCAGTTCTTTCGAACAAGTGCTTAACTGCAACTGAGTAGCCTCAATCACAAGTTAACAACTATCAATCAACTGAAGTAAGAGTTCCAAGTCAGAAGGACTTGAAGAGTTCTAAGTGAACTGTGAAGAGCTAAGTCTGCTGGACTTGAAGAGTTCAAGAATGAACTAAGAAGTGCCTAGACTGCTGGTCTAGAAGGAATCAGTGAGATTCAAAAAGTGTAAAAGACATCCTTAGTGGATTTTCTACTCGAGGAGTAGAAGAGTGGACTAGGAACTTTAAGTGCTCTGAACCACTTAAAAACTACTGTGTCTATTTCATTCTTGCTATAACTGTTGTAACTGCTATAACTGCCTCACTCTCATTAACTCACTATCTAAAAGGGATTTCAAAAAAACCTTAATTCCGTTGTGCTTAAGATCATTATCAAAACTGTCTTAATACAAAGAAAAGTTTTTAATATCTATTCAGCCCCCCTTCTAGATAACTATTGTGCCTCGGGGAACTAACATGATAGATAACAAGTCTTCTCGCATTTTATGCAACAATAATCCGTATATGAAAGAGTACAACGCTTTCAAGGTTTTCTATGATATTCAAATAAATAATCAAGAATTAATTCTACGAAATAGTAAAGTGGAATGTTTTCCAGATTAATGCTGAGCGATCCATTAGATCTTGAACTTCTTTTCTTGAGTAACTATCAAAGTTATACTTTGATATACCCAGGTGTATCAGATAACCATAAAGATTAAATCATACCCCTCTATAAGTATATGAAGTTATCAGCTTTATTATACCCTATATTATGCATAATACTTAATTGCGCGCAAAGGCCGAATGTACGACCAATAAAGTATTCCCTATATATAAAAGGTTATTCTTCTTAGTCTCAGAATCAAGGTTATGATTTAACAACAAAATACTATGATTTCAATTTTTATTTACTTCTCGATCTAGCCGAAATAACTGGCATCGATCTGTCAATAATAATTGAATTCTCTTCTCAAACCTATCAAATTCTAACAAATTTTTGTCTAACCATAATAATTGGCTAAGACATTTCTTCAACATAATTTGACAATAAACAGGAATTATCTGCACTGTCAATACTAGCTTCTACATATATGAATATCCAACAACAGTTATTCTAGGAATGTATATTTTTTGAATCAGTAATTCAATTTGAATTATTAATCATGCACTAACTACGAATAATTAACAATAAATTCTTGGACGTGGTATAATTAACAATAATTAACCACTATAATATTTAAACAATATTAATTCAAGGTTGAGTAAGGAAACTTGCCTCTTCCGCTGATTACAGCTACACAATAAACTTATCTGCTTTCGTAAGACCTATAACCAATAATATCGGTCTCACAATTAGCACAATAATTTACAACATGTATCACTGTATTCTACAGTCAAACTTCTCTTAGGCACATACCATATAGCCACATCAGTGTTTATAACCTATATAAACACTTATCAAGTCTAACTATTTCGGTCTGGTTAGACTTCGGTCCATTCTCGGTGTTCTGGTCACCCTATCTGACAATTAACACAGTTAGTGTCAAGTAAATACGGTTTCTAAGCTTCAATATTATATTAGATAAGTCAAATATCATTTATAATATTTTTCGGAAGCTTTTAATAATTATCAAACAATTATTATAATTTATAATAATTTTTCAAACATCAGAATCATTTTTAAATGATTTAATTATCAAATAATTTTATCATCATTAATATTTAATAATATAAAATATTAATAACATACTTGTCAAAATATTAAAGTTATTATTAATACCTTAAAATATTTTTAAATCATCAATATTCTACTTAAATGGTTTTAAAATAATTAAAATCATTTTAAATCATCACCATTAATATCTAAATATTAATGAAATTACTATCCAAATATTAAAAGTCATTAATTATAACTTAAAATATTTTCAAATCTTTTCTCATTTTTCAATGATTTTTAAATCAATAAAATCATTTTTAATTCATTTATTTAATATAATAATCAAATAAATCTAATATCATTAATATTAATTTATTAATGAGAATTCTCCAAAAATTTTGAAAATTATATTTTATAATTCAAAATATTTTCTAATACTTTATTCTCATTTAAAATAATTTTTAAAATATTAAAATCATTCTTAACTCATTTATTTAATATAATAATTAAATAAATCTAATATCATTAATATTAAATTATTAATGAAAATTCTCCAAAAATATTAAAAGTTATATTTTATAACTCAAAATATTTTTGAATACATTATTCTTATTTAAATTGATTTTTCATAATATTAAATCATTTTCCTCTAATTTATTTAATACACAATCAAATAAATTAAATATGTGAGACCCCAAATTTTATGAAATGAAAGTATTCAATTTTTTTATAATTATTCTATTTAGTAAATGGTTAAATTGATAAAAGGTTAAAGTTAAGCGTGATATGTGAAAATTTTTCAAAGTATGAAAGTTGTTATAAAATATTCGTTAGATCGGGGAATATTCTTTTTGTCGGGGAATATCCGTAGGACGGCATAATTATTGGTGGACCCCACAACGGATGTATTGTCGTAGTAAGAAAATGACAGAATTATCTTTTTATAAAAATAACAACGAAAGTATTACTGTTAAAACTGTTGAACTACTCGGTAGTAAAAGTACACGATGTCTGGCGTGGTTAAGTAGTAGCACACAAGATTAATTATTGATGCTTACGTGAGAAGTCACTTTCGATTATACTCAATTATTACTACAATAATTGTTGCATCATATCTCTCATATTATTGATTCAGATTATTGTCACAATGATCATCTCGCATAATATGATATATTATTAAATCAATAATTGAGAAAACAAAGTTATTCATATTATTATTTGTAATATTGATAATGTCTAGAAGTTCTGTCAAGGAGAGGTTAGATAATCTAATTGCGCGCCAATAGGGAGAAATTCTTGTCGAAAAGCCTCCTCTTTCCTGAGAACGACCTGGTTGTTAAATATTGTGAGTTATAATATTAATGATGAATACGTTCGTGTTGATTAAAGATGAAATTGATAGTTCCATTGCGTTGGGATTATTGGTGTTAGTGAAAATCGACATTTATTTTGATGATAATTGATGTCAGGAAGTTAAATTGACCAATCGGGTAATTAATTGGATAAATGAGCAATTAATTGCTATTAATTCACATTATTATAACTATTTGTTCACATGTGTGTACTGTTGAATCACATTCATTTACTATTAGGGGAGTTGGGGCAAGTTTGATATTACTTGCATGACTAAGTTAAAAATGGAAGTATAGATGAAGGTATTATACTATAATTAATTTTTTTTACTTGTTTAGAACTATTGAGTCACATGATTTACTATTGATTCACATGATTTACTATTAGGGGATGTGGTGCAAGTTTTATAATACTTGTACGACTAAATTAAAAATGAAGGAAAAGATGAAGATATTATACTATAATATTTTGAGCCCCAAAATGTGCAATTATGGAAACTATATTTTCCTATAAATAGAAGCTCATTCCTTCATTATTTTTCACCAATTCACTAAAGCTATAGAGCAATTATTATAGAGAGAAATTATAGAGAGAAAGAAGAAGAGAAGTCTGCTACCTCACTATTCCAGTATCCAATTTTCTTCTAAGGTAAGGGATATTATTATTATAGTAAGGGGTATTATTCTTTCGTATTCATGAAGAGAGTTATTTTCTTTCAATACTCATAAGGGTTGTTATTCCATTCTTTATTATTATGTTGGAATAACCTATCTATGCGAAGTACCGCATACATGGTGAAATTCTTCTGTTATTCCATTCTTTATTATTCTGTTTGAATAACCTGTCTGTGCGGTCTATCGCATGCCTGGTGAATTCTATTGTTATTCCATTCTTTATTATTCTGTTGGAATATTGTGTATGTGCGGATTACGCATGACCTGGTTCCATTCTTTATTATTATGTTGGAATATCCATGCATGCGGATTATTACGTGCCTCGTTCCATTCTTTATTATTAAGTTGGAATAACTCGTCATGTGTGGGTCTATCGCATGCATGGTGAATTCTTACATTATTCCATTCTTTATTATTACATTGGAATAACTTTTGTCTATGTGGTTTACCGCAGAATGGTGAATGATCCTTCATATTCATTCTTTATTAAATTGTGGAAATGATCTGTCTACGTGGATTACCGCATGGCGGGTGAAAATCCATTTGCAGTTTTGTATATTCTATTATACTCGTATAAGATATTATTTCTTTTGTACTCGTCATGGAATATCATTTTCTTTGCTATTTTTTTTAAGAGTTACTATTCACGGGTTAGTATTCACCCAGTTACTATTCACTCGAATATTATTCACTCGGGTATTTGAGGTACTTTTCATGTCGGGGTACTATTCCTGAAGTACTATTCATAGGGTACTATTGCGGGGTACTATTTACCCGAAAAATATTTTTCTTTTCTGTCCAAATTATTTTTGGTACATGAATATTATTCTTGAATTTTACTCCACAAAGCAGTATCATGTTGACAATTTGGATATTTTTAAACTCTGGATAAATTTAAAGTCTTTAATATTTATCCTTGATTTTGTTTGATTAATGTTTATATCATTATCATCATCCTCATGCTTATATTATGATGAAAGTGACCTTTGGCTTACGTGCAAAGATGGACTGTTGATTATTGGTTTTACAGTTGTATATCTTTGGCTTACGTGCAGAGATGAACTATTGATTGATGAGTATCTTTGATTTACGTGCAAAGATGGACTATTGATTATTAGTTTTACAATTGTATATCTTTGGCTTACGCGCAAAGATGGACTGTTGATTATTGGTTTTACATTTGTATATCTTTGGCTTACGTGCAAAGATGAACTATTGATTGATGAGTATTTTTGGCTTATGTGCATAGATGAACTGTTTATTGGTATGATTATGACCAGGGATCATTCGGTATAATCATGACACGTAATGTTATAGCTGATGTGGTAAAAGTCCTCATTGGCCCGTAGTGCATTGATGGACAGTTATTGGTATGATTATAACCAGGAATTATTTGGTATAATCATGACCATTGATGATTACATGAATATCCTTGGCCGTAGTGCAGGGATGATTCGATGATGTGGATTATTTATTAAGATGAGTCTCAGCGATAACATATTGATTATACACTTTTAATTCGTAAAAGATAGTAGATATCATGCTCTACTTGACTATTCTAAAATACAACCAGTATGTCTTTGGCACCATAGTGCAAAGATGAATTGTTAATGAATATCTTTGGCCGTAGTGCGAAGATGAATTTATTAGTACGATTATGAGCAGGAATTGTGATTTGGTATAGCCATGATTTTTGATGTTTCAGGTGAAGATAGGTGATGAAAATTATCTTCGTCCTGGGTGCGAAGAGGAATTTAGAATCACAATTATGATTATGAGTTATTCATAAGATTGTGGACATGAATTGTTGATTGATGTTACAGGGATAAAATAGTATTGGTGGACTTTTAACATGGAGAAGATAATAGACCTGATGGTCTATTTGACTCTTCTAATGGATTGCCCGTTCCGCTGGAACTATGGTTGAAGAGTTTTATCATCTACTATATGTTCTAAATCTCTGATTTATTACTGATGAAAGCTATTGATGATGTAAATTATCTTTAGTCATGAGAAATAATTCATAATAAATAGCTCTTTTATCAGAAAATTCGAATCTCGCGATTTTTATAGGAAATTCAATTATCTACAACTTTGCAGAAGAAAGTGTTTCCAAATTCCAAATAGAAATTGGCCACCAAATCCACAAACCAAGCGATTTTACAAAGCTATAATCAAATTTCTATTCAATAATTGTGTCCACCAACACACAAAATTTGTGTTAAACATTTAATGCCACAAAATACTCTTCCTCCTCATATATACTCATATATCCCACATTCATTATAAAATATCATCGTTAATATATTATTAAAATAATATATTTAAATGAATTATTTTATCGAAAAAGATAAAATATTAATTTTCAACAATTGTCACATTAAAATTTTCTCCATCTATATCCACATAAAATCAATATTTTCCTCATCATATAAATCAATAATTAATTATTCACAAATAATATTACAGAATCACAATCTTGGCAACCGGTGCCGTTCCCAGAAAGAGGGGGCTTCCAATAAGGATCTCTCCTTCTTGGCAAGCAATTAGGTGACCAAACCTCTCCTTGCATGAACTTTCTAGACATTGCCAATAATGTTATCCAATAATATTATTCGGATAATATGAATTATTGTCTGATAATGAAAAATACGATTATAATGACAATTTATTGAAACAACAAGAATATAAAATATCAATGCAACAATTATTGAATCAATAAAATAAAATAATCGAGCGGTAATTACTTATGTAATTATTGAGTAGTGCCTTTCTTACGTAAGAATCAATAATTGGTGCAATACTGCATCTTCTTGTTCAACAACGCGTAATAG
Organism: Panax ginseng; assembly: GCA_020205605.1. Lineage (NCBI taxonomy): Eukaryota > Viridiplantae > Streptophyta > Magnoliopsida > Apiales > Araliaceae > Panax > Panax ginseng. Next base: position 112,419,957 of record CM035128.1, on the reverse strand, counting down.
TGTGTTTTAACCACCGGTATTCCAACGATTGTTAATTCGTAACAACTACTGCCATTATTTATAAACAACTTATATTTGTCGTTTTCTTCATCCAATCGCTTTCCGTTATGGGGCCCATTAAAAGACTTCACTGTCGTATGAATATTCCCAAGCGATACAAATATTCCACGACCAAACGAATATTCCCAAACAATAATGAATATTTTATAACCACTTGCTTATTCAAAATATTTGCGTATTTTACCCATAACTATCCACATTAATCAAATCAACCCTTACTATTTCAAAATAATAAATAGAGAAAATAAATTTCATTTATTAATAATTTGGGGTCTTACACAATGGTAATATTAAATAAAAAATTTAGTCATAAGATTTGGATTATTCAAAATCCCAAGGTTATTACAGATTCCCACCAAAGAATCTTCTTCTTCACGAAACATAAAGGTGGCGAAGGGAACCTTTTGTTCCTCTAAGCATTCCACGTCTCTGCCTTAACTGTTTTTGGTTTTCCCAAAAACTCCAGTGGTCCCAGCTCCTTGAACTGCATAGCAGTGACCAGCCATGAGTTTCCAGTATTTACACCTGCATTTTGAACATGAGTCTCTCTCGTTTGGTTTTGAATAAATTCTAAAAAGTTACTAAACATACCATCGTTTGTCATTTGGTCGGTGTTGTTGTTTACACTAGGATTATTGCCTTCTTGATGCACATTATCCTGGTTATTGATCGTCGGTGACTCAACGGTCTCCTGTACTTCATTTCTTATCTCAACATTTTCAGATGCCATTCTCAAATACTGTCACAAAATAGGGGTTAATTGACATTCCACATATTATCCCTATACTCTAACCGACCAATTAAATAACAAATAACTTAGGTAGGTCATACTAGGGAATGATTAACCCGTCTCTCCCCTCTTAGTTCTAGTCTCACATCTCAGCCAGGGATCATATCACTAAGCTTTGATACCAATTGTGACGCCCCCAAAATAGGTTTACATCACCCATTCTTAGTCGCCAATTACATGGTACATAAAACAACTACAACTTAATTATGCCACTGTCGTGTGAAATATGACAAAACATAGATGAGAGTTTTAACACGAATATTGTCTTCTAGACAATATCCAAACTCAAATTCAATCTCATTACAATTATTATCACACTATTTCACGTAATAGTGAGGACTATTGAAACAACCATCCGGATAGTCACTCCATTTCCCGACTAGTCCCAAATTATATTCTCACTTCCTAAAGAGAACGAAGAAAAGAAAAGGGTGAGCTCAACTAGCCCAGTAAGAAATATTATGACTAAGATAATGCAGAATAAATTATCTTTAGCTTTCAACAATATAACAACTGATAGAATACAATAGACAACAAGTTTTAGATCAACAACAACAGCGGAACAAGAAATCCATTAGAAGAGTCAAGCAGAGCATTTTATCTACTATCTTCTATGATTTAAAATTTTATCATCAATTTTATCACTGAGACTCAGCGTAATAAATAATCCACATCACTGAATTATCCATGCATTATGGGCTAAGGATATTCATGTTTTCACCAATGGTCATGAACATGCCAAATAACAATTCATCTTTGCACCCTTGGCCGAAGAGAACACATGGTCATGATCATAACAACATCTGTCCATCAATGAACTACGGGCCAATGAGGAATTTTACCACATCATTTGTAACATTACATGTCATGATTACACCGAATAATTGTAACACCCCTCAAATCCGGTCTATCTTCTTCACACCTGGATTTAAATGCGTCATGAGTACATCATTCATCCAAACATACATCATTCCATACTGAAATATAACAACATACATTCTAAATTCCCAGGTTCTAAAACCTTATAACTCCTTTCATTCAAAATAATTCATTCCATCTCACAAAAATATGTGTTAAACATTTAATGCCACAAAAATACTCTTCCTCCTCATATACTCATATATCCCACATTCATTATAAAAATATCACCGTTAATATATTATTAAAATAATATATTTAAATGAATTATTTTATCAGAAAAAGATAAAATATTAATTTTCAACAATTTTCACATTAAAAATTTTCTCCATCTATATCCACATAAAATCAATATTTTCCTCATCATATAAATCAATAATTAATTATTCACAAATAATATTACAGAATCATAGTACTGGCAACCAGGCCGTTCCCAAGAAAGAGAGGGCTTTCCAATAAGGATCTCTCCTTACTGGCGCGCAATTAGGTGACCAAACCTCTCCTTAGAAAGAACTTTCTAGACATTGCCAATAATGTTATCCAATAATATTATTCAGATAATATGAATTATTGCTCCGATAATGAAAAATACAGTGTAATGACAATTTATTGAAACAACAGTAATATAAAATATCAATGCAACAATTATTGAATCAATAAAATAAAATACTGAACAGTAATTACTGTAACAATTATTGAGTAGTGCCTTCTTACGTAAGAATCAATAATTGGTGCAATACCGTGTGCTACTGTTCAACAACGCGTAATAGTGTGTTTTAACCACCGGGTATTCCAACAGTGTTAACGGTAACAACTACGCCGTTATTTATAAACAACTTATATTTGTCGTTTTCTTCATCCAATTGCTTTCCGTTATGGGGCCCACAAAAGACTTCGCCGTTGTACGAATATTCCCCGACAGTACAAATATTCCACGACCAAACGAATATTCCCCGACAATAATGAATATTTTATAACCACTTGCTTATTCAAAATATTTGCGTATTTTACCCATAACTATCCACATTAATCAAATCAACACTTACTATTTCAAAATAATAAATAGAGAAAAATAAATTTCATTTATTAATAATTTGGGGTCTTACACAATGGTAATATTAAATAAAAAAATTTAGTCATAAGATTTGGATTATTCAAAATCCCGGGTTATTACAGATTCCCACCAGTAATCTTCTTCTTCACGAAACATAAAGGTGGCGAAGGGAACCTTTTGCTCCTCTAAGCATTCCACGTCTCTGCCTTAACTGTTTTTGGTTTTCCCAAAACTCCAAAGGTCCTGACTCCTTGAATCTGCATAGCGATGACCCGACCATGAGTTTCCAGTATTTACACCTGCATTTTGAACATGAGTCTCTCTCGTTTGGTTTTGAATAAATTCTAAAAAGTTACTAAACATACCATCGTTCGTCATTTGGTCGGTGTTGTTGTTTACACTAGGATTATTGCCTTCTTGATGCACATTATCCTGGTTATTGATCGTCGGTGACTCAACGGTCTCCTGTACTTCATTTCTTATCTCAACATTTTCAGATGCCATTCTCAAATACTGTCACAAAATAGGGGTATTATCCCTATACTCTAACCGACCAATTAAATAACAAATAACTTAGGTAGGTCATACTAGGGAATGATTAACCCGTCTCTCCCCTCTTAGTTCTAGTCTCACATCTCAGCCAGGGATCATATCACTAAGCTTTGATACCAATTGTGACGCCCCCAAAATAGGTTTACATCACCCATTCTTAGTCGCCAATTACATGGTACAGAATACAACTACAACTTAATTATGCCACTGTCGTGTAAAATATGACAAAACATAGATGAGAGTTTTAACACGAATATTGTCTTCTAGACAATATCCAAACTCAAATTCAATCTCATTACAATTATTATCACACTATTTCACGTAATAGTGAGGACTATTGAAACAACCATCCGGACCACACTCCATTTCCCGACTAGTCCCAGCTATATTCTCACTTCCTAAAGAGAACAGTGAAAGAAAAGGGTGAGCTCAACTAGCCCAGTAAGAAATATTATGACTAAGATAATGCAGAATAAATTATCTTTAGCTTTCAACAATATAACAACTGATAGAATACAATAGATAACAAGTTTTAGATCAACAACAGCAGCGGAACAAGAAATCCATTAGAAGAGTCAAGCAGAGCATTTTATCTACTATCTTCTATGATTTAAAATTTTATCATCAATTTTATCACTGAGACTCAGCGTAATAAATAATCCACATCACTGAATTATCCATGCATTATGGGCTAAGGATATTCGTGTTTTCACCAATGGTCATGAACATGCCAAATAACAATTCATCTTTGCACCCTTGGCCGAAGAGAACGCATGGTCATGATCATAACAACATCCATCCATCAATGAACTACAGACGATGAGGAATTTTACCACATCATTTGTAACATTACATGTCATGATTACACCGAATAATTGTAACACCCGAAATCCGGTCTATCTTCACACTGGATTTAAATGCGTCATGAAAATACATCATTCATCCAAACATACATCATTCCATCTTTGAAATATAAAACATACATTCTAAATTCCTGGGTTCTAAAACCTTATAACTCCTTTCATTCAAAATAATTCATTCCATCTCACAAAAATATGTGTTAAACATTTAATGCCACAAAATACTACTCTTCCTCCTCATATACTCATATATCCCACATTCATTATAAAAATATCACCGTTAATATATTATTAAAATAATATATTTAAATGAATTATTTTATCGAGAAAAGATAAAATATTAATTTTCAACAATTGTCACATTAAAATTTTCTCCATCTATATCCACATAAAATCAATATTTTCCTCATCATATAAATCAATAATTAATTATTCACAAATAATATTACAGAATCATAGTACTGGCAACCAAGCCGTTCCCAGGAAAGAGAGGGCTTTCCAATAAGGATCTCTCTCTTCTTGGCGCATGATTAGGTGACCAAACCTCTCCTTAGAAAGAACTTTCTAGACATTGCCAATAATGTTATCCAATAATATTATTCGGATAATATGAATTATTGCTCAGATAATGAAAATACGATTAAATGACAATTTATTGAAACAACGATAATATAAAATATCAATGCAACAATTATTGAATCAATAAAATAAAATACGAATAATTAATTACTTGTAACAATTATTGAGTAGTGCCTTCTTACGTAAGAATCAATAATTGGTGCAATACCGTGTGCTACTGTTCAACAACGCGTAATAGTGTGTTTTAACCACCGGGTATTCCAACAGTGTTAACGGTAATAATTACGCCGTTATTTATAAACAACTTATATTTGTCGTTTTCTTCATCCAATTGCTTTCCGTTATGGGGCCCACAAAAGACTTCGCCGTCATACAAATATTCCACGACCAAACGAATATTCCCCGACAATAATGAATATTTTATAACCACTTGCTTATTCAAAATATTTGCGTATTTTACCCATAACTATCCACATTAATCAAATCAACCCTTACTATTTCAAAATAATAAATAGAGAAAAATAAATTTCATTTATTAATAATTTGGGGTCTTACACAATGGTAATATTAAATAAAAAAATTTAGTCATAAGATTTGGATTATTCAAAATCCCGGGTTATTACAGATTCCCACCAGTAATCTTCTTCTTCACGAAACATAAAGGTGGCGAAGGGAACCTTTTGCTCCTCTAAGCATTCCACGTCTCTGCCTTAACTGTTTTTGGTTTTCCCAAAAACTCCAGTGGTCCCAGCTCCTTGAACTGCATAGCAGTGACCAGCCATGAGTTTCCAGTATTTACACCTGCATTTTGAACATGAGTCTCTCTCGTTTGGTTTTGAATAAATTCTAAAAAGTTACTAAACATACCATCGTTAAATCATTTGGTCAGTGTTGTTGTTTACACTAGGATTATTGCCTTCTTGATGCACATTATCCTGGTTATTGATCGTCGGTGACTCAACGGTCTCCTGTGCTTCATTTCTTATCTCAACATTTTCGGATGCCATTCTCAAATCATCACACAAAATAGGGTTAATTGACATTCCACATATTATCCCTATACTCTAACCACCAATTAAATAACAAATAACTTAGGTAGGTCATACTAGGAAATGATTAACCTGTCTCTCCCTCTTAGTTCTAGTCTCACATCTCACCCGGGGATCATATCACTAAGCTTTGATACCAATTGTGGCCCCCAAAATAGGTTTACATCACCCATTCTTAGTCGCCAATTACATGAATGCAGAATACAACTACAACTTAATTATGCCACTGTCGTGTAAAATATGACAAAACATAGATGAGAGTTTTAACACGAATATTGTCTTTTAGACAATATCCAAACTCAAATTCAATCTCATTACAATTATTATCACACTATTTCACAGAATAGTGAGGACTATTGAAACAACCATCTGGACCGTCACTCCATTTCCCGACTAGTCCCAGCTATATTCTCACTTCCTAAAGAGAACAAAAAAGAAAAGGGTGAGCTCAACTAGCCCGATGAAATATTATGACTAAGATAATGCGAAATAAATTATCTTTAGCTTTCAACAATATAACAACTGATAGAATACAATAGACAACAAGTTTTAGATCAATAACGGCAGCGGAACAAGCAATCCATTAGAAGAGTCAAGCAGAGCATTTTATCTACTATCTTCTATGATTTAAAATTTTATCATCAATTTTATCACTTTGAGACTCGGTAATAATAAATAATCCACATCACTTTGAATTATCCATGCATTATGGGCTAAGGATATTCGTGTTTTTCACCAATAATTATGAACATGCCAAACAACAATTCTTCTTTGCACCCTTGGCCGAAGAGAACGCATGGTCATGATCATAACAACATCTGTCCATCAATGAACTACGGGCCAATGAGGAATTTTACCACATCATTTGTAACATTACATGTCATGATTACACCGAATAATTGTAACACCCCGAAATCCGGTCTATCTTCACACCTGGATTCCGTACGTCATGAGTACATCATTCATCCAAACATACATCATTACATACTGAAATATAACAACATACATTCTAAATTCCCAGGTTCTAAAACCTTATAACTCCTTTCATTCAAAATAATTCATTCCATCTTACAAAAATATGTGTTAAACATTTAATGCCACAAAAATACTCTTCCTCCTCATATACTCATATATCCCACATTCATTATAAAAATATCACCGTTAATATATTATTAAAATAATATATTTAAATGAATTATTTTATCAGAAAAAGATAAAATATTAATTTTCAACAATTGTCACATTAAAAATTTTCTCCATCTATATCCACATAAAATCAATATTTTCATCATTATATAAATCAATAATTAATTATTCACAAATAATATTACGGAATCACAATCTTCGCAACCAAGCCGTTCCTGAAAAGAGGGGCTTTCAATAAGGATCTCTCTTCTTCGGCGCATAATTAGGTGACCAAACCTCTCCTTAGATGAACTTTCTAGACATTGCCAATAATGTTATCCAATAATATTATTCAGATAATATGAATTATTGTCCGATAATGAAAATACGATTATAATGACAATTTATTGAAACAACAAGAATATAAAATATCAATGCAACAATTATTGAATCAATAAAATAAAATCTTTGAGCGATAATTCTTTGTAACAATTATTGAGTAGTGCCTTCTTACGTAAGAATCAATAATTGGTGCAATACTGCATGTTCTTGTTCAACAACGCGTATTACTGTGTTTTAACCACCGGGTATTCCAACAGTGTTAACGGTAACAACTACGCCGTTATTTATAAACAACTTATACTTGTCGTTTTCTTCATCCAATCGCTTTCCGTTATGGGGCCCACAAAAGACTTTTCTTGTCGTAAATTTAATATTCCCAAGACAAAGACAAATATTCCACGACCAAACGAATATTCCCTAAATAATAATGAATATTTTATAACCACTTGCTTATTCAAATATTTGCGTATTTTACCCATAACTATCCACATTAATCAAATCAACCCTTACTATTTCAAAATAATAAATAGAGAAAAATAAATTTCATTTATTAATAATTTGGGGTCTTACACAATGGTAATATTAAATAAAAAATTTAGTCATAAGATTTGGATTATTCAAAATCCGGGTTATTACTGATTCCCACCAAGAATCTTCTTCAACACGAAACATAAAGGTGGCGAAGGAACCTTTTGCTCCTCTAAGCATTCCACGTCTCGCTTTAACTGTTTTGGTTTTCCCAAAACTCCAATGGTCCTACTCCTTGAATCGCATAGCGTTGACCAAAATGAGTTTCCAGTATTTACACCTGCATTTTGAACATGAGTCTCTCTCGTTTGGTTTTGAATAAATTCTAAAAAGTTACTAAACATACCATCGTTCGTCATTTGGTCGGTGTTGTTGTTTACACTAGGATTATTGCCTTCTTGATGCACATTATCCTGGTTATTGATCGTCGGTGACTCAACGGTCTCCTGTACTTCATTTCTTATCTCAACATTTTCAGATGCCATTCTCAAATACTGTCACAAAATAGGGGTATTATCCTATACTCTAACCGCAAACAATTAAATAACAAATAACTTAGGTAGGTCATACTAGGGAATGATTAACCCGTCTCTCCCCTCTTAGTTCTAGTCTCACATCTCAGCCAGGGATCATATCACTAAGCTTTGATACCAATTGTGACGCCCCCAAAATAGGTTTACATCACCCATTCTTAGTCGCCAATTACATGGTACAGAATACAACTACAACTTAATTATGCCACTGTCGTGTAAAATATGACAAAACATAGATGAGAGTTTTAACACGAATATTGTCTTCTAGACAATATCCAAACTCAAATTCAATCTCATTACAATTATTATCACACTATTTCACGAATAGTGAGGGGACTATTGAAACAACCATCCGGACCAGTCACTCCATTTCCCGACTAGTCCCAAATATATTCTCACTTCCTAAAGAGAACAAAGAAAAGAAAAGGGTGAGCTCAACTAGCCCGAGAAAGAAATATTATGACTAAGATAATGCGAATAAATTATCTTTAGCTTTCAACAATATAACAACCGATAGAATACAATAGATAACAAGTTTTAGATCAACAATGAATGAATGAACAAGAAATCCATTAGAAGAGTCAAGCGAGAGCATTTTATCTACTATCTTCTATGATTTAAAATTTTATCATCAATTTTATCAACGAGACTCGGTAGTAATAAATAATCCACATCACCGAATTATCCATGCATTATGGGCTAAGGATATTCGTGTTTTCACCAATGGTCATGAACATGCCAAATAACAATTCATCTTTGCACCTTGGCAAGAGAGAACGCATGGTCATGATCATAACAACATCATCCATCAATGAACTACGGGCCAATGAGGAATTTTACCACATCATTTGTAACATTACATGTCATGATTACACCGAATAATTGTAACACCCCAAATCCTATCTATCTTCACACTGGATTTAAATGCGTCATCAAGTACATCATTCATCCAAACATACATCATTCCATCTTTGAAATATAAAAACATACATTCTAAATTCCCGTGTTCTAAAACCTTATAACTCCTTTCATTCAAAATAATTCATTCCATCTCACAAAAATATGTTTAAACATTTAATGCCACAAAATACTCTTCCTCCTCATATACTCATATATCCCACATTCATTATAAAAATATCACCAATTAATATATTATTAAAATAATATATTTAAATGAATTATTTTATCAGAAAAAGATAAAATATTAATTTTCAACAATTGTCACATTAAAAATTTTCTCCATCTATATCCACATAAAATCAATATTTTCCTCATCATATAAATCAATAATTAATTATTCACAAATAATATTACAGAATCATAGTACTGGCAACCAAGCCGTTCCCAGGAAAGAGAGGGCTTTCCAATAAGGATCTCTCCTTACTGGCGCACAATTAGGTGACCAAACCTCTCCTTAGACAGAACTTTCTAGACATTGCCAATAATGTTATCCAATAATATTATTCGGATAATATGAATTATTGTCTCGATAATGAAAAATACGATTAATAATGACAATTTATTGAAACAACGATAATATAAAATATCAATGCAACAATTATTGAATCAATAAAATAAAATAATTGAGCATAAGAATTATTCATGTAACAATTATTGAGTAGTGCCTTCTTACGTAAGAATCAATAATTGGTGCAATACTGAAGCTACTTCTTGTTCAACAACGCGTAATAGTGTGTTTTAACCACCGGGTATTCCAACGGTGTTAATTGGTAATAATTACGCCGTTATTTATAAACAACTTATATTTGTCGTTTTCTTCATCCAATCGCTTTCCGTTATGGGGCCCACAAAAGACTGCGCCGTCGTACGAATATTCCACGACCAAACGAATATTCCCGACAATAATGAATATTTTATAACCACTTGCTTATTCAAAATATTTGCGTATTTTACCCATAACTATCCACATTAATCAAATCAACCCTTACTATTTCAAAATAATAAATAGAGGAAAATAAATTTCATTTATTAATAATTTGGGGTCTTACACAATGGTAATATTAAATAAAAAATTTAGTCATAAGATTTGGATTATTCAAAATCCCGGTTATTACTGATTCCCACCGGTAATCTTCTTCTTCACGAAACATAAAGGTGGCGAAGGGGAACCTTTTGCTCCTCTAAGCATTCCACGCTCTGCTTTAACTGCTTTTTGGTTTTCCCAAAACTCCAAAGTGGTCCCAGCTCCTTGAATCGCATAGCGTTGACCCGACCATGAGTTTCGATATTTACACCGCATTTTGAACATGAGTCTCTCTCGTTTGGTTTTGAATAAATTCTAAAAGTTACTAAACATACCATCGTTATTCATTTGGTCGGTGTTGTTGTTTACACTAGGATTATTGCCTTCTTGATGCACATTATCCTCGGTTATTGATCGTCGGTGACTCAACGGTCTCCTCGTGCTTCATTTCTTATCTCAACATTTTCGGATGCCATTCTCAAATCATCACACAAAATAGGGTTAATTGACATTCCACATATTATCCCTATACTCTAACCGACCAATTAAATAACAAATAACTTAGGTAGGTCATACTAGGAAATGATTAACCCGTCTCTCCCCTCTTAGTTCTAGTCTCACATCTCAGCCAGGGATCATATCACTAAGCTTTGATACCAATTGTGACGCCCCCAAAATAGGTTTACATCACCCATTCTTAGTCGCCAATTACATGGTACAGAATACAACTACAACTTAATTATGCCACTGTCGTGTAAAATATGACAAAACATAGATGAGAGTTTTAACACGAATATTGTCTTTTTAGACAATATCCAAACTCAAATTCAATCTCATTACAATTATTATCACACTATTTCACGAATAGTGAGGACTATTGAAACAACCATCCGGACCATTCACTCCATTTCCGACTAGTCCCAAATATATTCTCACTTCCTAAAGAGAACAAAGAAAGAAAAGGGTGAGCTCAACTAGCCCAAAGAAGAAATATTATGACTAAGATAATGCAGAATAAATTATCTTTAGCTTTCAACAATATAACAACTGATAGAATACAATAGACAACAAGTTTTAGATCAATAACAGCAGCGGAACAAGCAATCCATTAGAAGAGTCAAGCAGAGCATTTTATCTACTATCTTCTATGATTTAAAATTTTATCATCAATTTTATCACTGAGACTCAGCGTAATAAATAATCCACATCACTGAATTATCCATGCATTATGGGCTAAGGATATTCGTGTTTTCACCAATGGTCATGAACATGCCAAACAACAATTCTTCTTTGCACCCTTGGCCGAAGAGAACGCATGGTCATGATCATAACAACATCTGTCCATCAATGAACTACGGGCCAATGAGGAATTTTACCACATCATTTGTAACATTACATGTCATGATTACACCGAATAATTGTAACACCCTCAAATCCGGGCCTATCTTCACACTGGATTCCGTGACGCCATGAGTACATCATTCATCCAAACATACATCATTACATACCTGAATATAACAACATACATTCTAAATTCCCGTGTTCTAAAACCTTATAACTCCTTTCATTCAAAATAATTCATTCCATCTTACAAAAATATGTGTTAAACATTTAATGCCACAAAAATACTCTTCCTCCTCATATACTCATATATCCCACATTCATTATAAAAATATCACCGTTAATATATTATTAAAATAATATATTTAAATGAATTATTTTATCAGAAAAAGATAAAATATTAATTTTCAACAATTGTCACATTAAAAATTTTCTCCATCTATATCCACATAAAATCAATATTTTCATCATTATATAAATCAATAATTAATTATTCACAAATAATATTACAGAATCACAGTACTGGCAACCAAGCCGTTCCCAGGAAAGAGGGGGCTTTCCAATAAGGATCTCTCCTTACTGGCGCACAATTAGGTGACCAAACCTCTCCTTAGACAGAACTTTCTAGACATTGCCAATAATGTTATCCAATAATATTATTCAGATAATATGAATTATTGCTCCGATAATGAAAAATACAGTGTAATGACAATTTATTGAAACAACAGTAATATAAAATATCAATGCAACAATTATTGAATCAATAAAATAAAATATCTTGAAGATAATTCATCAGTAATAATTATTGAGTAGTGCCTTCTTACGTAAGAATCAATAATTGGTGCAATACTGCATGCTACTCTTCTTCAACAACGCGAGATTAGTGTGTTTTAACCACCGGGTATTCCAACAATTGTTAATTCAGAATAACTACGCCTGAATTATTTATAAACAACTTATATTTGTCGTTTTCTTCATCTAATCGCTTTCGCTATGGGGCCCACAAAAGACTTTTGCCGTCGTATTTAATATTCCCCGACAAAGATAAATATTCCACGACCAAACGAATATTCCAACAATAATGAATATTTTATAACCACTTGCTTATTCGAAATATTTATATTTTACCCATAACTATCCACATTAATCAAATCAACCCTTACTATTTCAAAATAATAAATAGAGAAAATAAATTTCATTTATTAATAATTTGGGGTCTTACACAATGTTAATATTAAATAAAAAAATTTAGTCATAAAATTTGGATTATTCAAAATCCCGGGTTATTACAGATTCCCACCAGTAGTCTTCATCTTCACGAAACATAAAGGTGGCGAAGGGAACCTTTTGCTCCTCTAAGCATTCCACGTCTACTTTTTTAACTGCTTTTTGGTTTTCCCAAAAACTCTAGTGGTCCCAGCTCCTTGAATCGTATATAAAGTTGACGACCATGAGTTTCAGATTTTACACCGCATTTTGAACACGAGTCTCTCTCGTTTGGTTTTGAATAAATTCTAAAAAGTTACTAAACATACCATCGTCATCATTTTGGTTGGTGTTGTTGTTTACACTAGGATTATTGCCTTCTTGATGCACATTATCCTCGTTATTGATCGTCGGTGACTCAATGGTCTCCTCGTGCTTCATTTCTTGTCTCAACATTTTCGGATGCCATTCTCAAATCATCGTCACAAAATAGGGTTAATTGACATTCCACATATTATCCCTATACTCTAACCGACCAATTAAATAACAAATAACTTAGGTAGGTCATACTAGGGAATGATTAACCCGTCTCTCCCCTCTTAGTTCTAGTCTCACATCTCAGCCAGGGATCATATCACTAAGCTTTGATACCAATTGTGGCGCCCCCAAAATAGGTTTACATCACCCATTCTTAGTCGCCAATTACATGGCATGTAATACACTACAACTTAATTATGCCAATTGTCCGTGTAAAATATGACAAAACATAGATGAGAGTTTTAACACGAATATTGTCTTCTAGACAATATCCAAACTCAAATTCAATCTCATTACAATTATTATCACACTATTTCACAGAATAGTGAGGACTATTGAAACAACCATCTGGACCGTCACTCCATTTCCCGACTAGTCCCAGCTATATTCTCACTTCCTAAAGAGAACAGTGAAAGAAAAGGGTGAGCTCAACTAGCCCAGTAAGAAATATTATGACTAAGATAATGTAGAATAAATTATCTTTAGCTTTCAACAATATAACAACTGATAGAATATAATAGACAACAAGTTTTAGATCAACAACAGCAGCGGAACAAGAAATCCATTAGAAGAGTCAAGCAGAGCATTTTATCTACTATCTTCTATGATTTAAAATTTTATCATCAATTTTATCACTGAGACTCAGCGTAATAAATAATCCACATCACTGAATTATCCATGCATTATGGGCTAAGGATATTCGTGTTTTCACCAATGGTCATGAACATGCCAAATAACAATTCATCTTTGCACCCTTGGCCGAAGAGAACGCATGGTCATGATCATAACAACATCTGTCCATCAATGAACTACGGGCCAATGAGGAATTTTACCACATCATTTGTAACATTACATGTCATGATTACACCGAATAATTGTAACACCCCGAAATCCGGTCTATCTTCACACCTGGATTCCGTACGTCATGAGTACATCATTCATCCAAACATACATCATTACATACTGAAATATAACAACATACATTCTAAATTCCCAGGTTCTAAAACCTTATAACTCCTTTCATTCAAAATAATTCATTCCATCTTACAAAAATATGTGTTAAACATTTAATGCCACAAAAATACTCTTCCTCCTCATATACTCATATATCCCACATTCATTATAAAAATATCACCGTTAATATATTATTAAAATAATATATTTAAATGAATTATTTTATCAGAAAAAGATAAAATATTAATTTTCAACAATTGTCACATTAAAAATTTTCTCCATCTATATCCACATAAAATCAATATTTTCCTCATCATATAAATCAATAATTAATTATTCACAAATAATATTACAGAATCACAAGATCGCAACCAGTGCCGCTCCTGAGAAAGAGGGCTTTCAATAAGGATCTCTCTCATCAAGCGCGCAATTAGGTGACCAAACCTCTCCTTAGATGTAACTTTCTAGACATTGCCAATAATGTTATCCAATAATATTATTCGGATAATATGAATTATTGTCCGATAATGAAAAATACGATTAATGACAATTTATTGAAACAACGAAGAATATAAAATATCAATGCAACAATTATTGAATCAATAAAATAAAATATCGAATAAGAATTATCGTAACAATTATTGAGTAGTGCCTTCTTACGTAAGAATCAATAATTGGTGCAATACTGAATGCTCTTGTTCAACAACGCCAGATATAGTGTGTGTTTTGACCACCGGTATTCCAACAAAGTGTTAATGGTAACAACTTCGCCTTTATTTATAAACAACTTATATTTGTCGTTTTCTTCATCCAATCGCTTTCAAGCATGGGGCCACAAAGACTTCGTCATAAATTTAATATTCCCCGACAGTACAAATATTCCACGACCAAACGAATATTCCCCGACAATAATGAATATTTTATAACCACTTGCTTATTCGAAATATTTGCGTATTTTACCCATAACTATCCACATTAATCAAATCAACCATTACTATTTCAAAAATAATAAATAGAGAAAAATAAATTTCATTTATTAATAATTTGGGGTCTTAAACAATGTTAATATTAAATAAAAAAATTTAGTCATAAAATTTGGATTATTCAAAATCCCGGGTTATTACAGATACCCACCAGTAGTCTTCATCTTCACGAAACATAAAGGTGGCGAAGGGAACCTTTTGCTCCTCTAAGCATTCCACGTCTCTGCCTTAACTGTTTTTGGTTTTCCCAAAAACTTTAGTGGTCCCAGCTCCTTGAACTGTATAGCAGTGACCAGCCATGAGTTTCCAGTATTTACACCTGCATTTTGAACACGAGTCTCTCTCGTTTGGTTTTGAATAAATTCTAAAAGTTACTAAACATACCATCGTTCATCATTTGGTGGTGTTGTTGTTTACACTAGGATTATTGCCTTCTTGATGCACATTATCCTCGTTATTGATCGTCGGTGACTCAATCGGTCTCCACATGCTTTCATTTCTTGTCTCAACATTTTCGATGCCATTCTCAAATCTTGTCACAAAATAGGGGTTAATTGACATTCCAAATATTATCCCTATACTCTAACCGACCAATTAAATAACAAATAACTTAGGTAGGTCATACTAGGAATGATTAACCCGCTCTCCCTCTTAGTTCTAGTCTCACATCTTAGCCGGGGATCATATCACTAAGCTTTGATACCAATTGTGATGCCCCCAAAATAGGTTTACATCACCCATTCTTAGTCGCCAATTACATGGTACAGAATACAACTACAACTTAATTATGCCACTGTCGTGTAAAATATGACAAAACATAGATGAGAATTTTAACACGAATATTGTCTTCTAGACAATATCCAAACTCAAATTCAATCTCATTACAATTATTATCACACTATTTCACAGAATAATGAGGACTATTGAAACAACCATCTGGACCGTCACTCCATTTCCCGACTAGTCCCAGCTATATTCTCACTTCCTAAAGAGAACAGTGAAAGAAAAGGGTGAGCTCAACTAGCCCAGTAAGAAATATTATGACTAAGATAATGCAGAATAAATTATCTTTAGCTTTCAACAATATAACAACTGATAGAATACAATAGACAACAAGTTTTAGATCAACAACAGCAGCGGAATAAGCAATCCATTAGAAGAGTCAAGCAGAGCATTTTATTTACTATCTTCTTTGATTTAAAATTTTATCATCAATTTTATCACTGAGACTCAGCGTAATAAATAATCCACATCACTGAATTATCCATGCATTATGGGCTAAGGATATTCGTGTTTTCACCAATGGTCATGAACATGCCAAACAACAATTCATCTTTGCACCCTTGGCCGAAGAGAACGCATGGTCATGATCATAACAACATCTGTCCATCAATGAACTACGGGCCAATGAGGAATTTTACCACATCATTTGTAACATTACATGTCATGATTACACCGAATAATTGTAACACCCCGAAATCCGGTCTATCTTCACACCTGGATTCCGTACGTCATGAGTACATCATTCATCCAAACATACATCATTACATACTGAAAGATAACAACATACATTCTAAATTCCCAGGTTCTAAAACCTTATAACTCCTTTCATTCAAAATAATTCATTCCATCTTACAAAAATATGTGTTAAACATTTAATGCCACAAAAATTCTCTTCCTCCTCATATACTCATATATCCCACATTCATTATAAAAATATCACCGTTAATATATTATTAAAATAATATATTTAAATGAATTATTTTATCGAGAAAAGATAAAATATTAATTTTCAACAATTGTCACATTAAAATTTTCTCCATCTATATCCACATAAAATCAATATTTTCCTCATCATATAAATCAATAATTAATTATTCACAAATAATATTACAGAATCACAAGATCTTTGGAAACCAGTAGCCCTCAGAAAGAGGGGCTTTCCAATAAGGATCTCTCCTTCTCAAGCGCACAATTAGGTGACCAAACCTCTCCTTGATGTAACTTTCTAGACATTGCCAATAATGTTATCCAATAATATTATTCGGATAATATGAATTATTGTCTGATAATGAAAAATACGATTAGTAATGACAATTTATTGAAACAACGGTAATATAAAATATCAATGCAACAATTATTGAATCAATAAAATAAAATATCTTTGAATAAGAATTACTTTAACAATTATTGAGTAGTGCCTTCTTACGTAAGAATCAATAATTGGTGCAATACCGCAGCAAACTCTTGTTTCAACAACGCGCGTATTAGTGTGTTTGAACCACTTGGGTATTCCAACGATTATTAATTCTGTAATAACTACGCAAGTTATTTATAAACAACTTATATTTGTCGTTTTCTTCATCCAATCGCTTTGCGTTATGGGGCCCACAAAAGACTTCGCCGTCGTACGAATATTCCCCGACAGTACAAATATTCCACGACCAAACGAATATTCCCCGACAATAATGAATATTTTATAACCACTTGCTTATTCGAAATATTTGCGTATTTTACCAATAACTATCCACATTAATCAAATCAACCCTTACTATTTCAAAATAATAAATAGAGAAAAATAAATTTCATTTATTAATAATTTGGGGTCTTACACAATGTTAATATTAAATAAAAAAATTTAGTCATAAAATTTGGATTATTTAAAATCCCGGGTTATTACAGATCCCCACCAGTAATCTTCTTCTTCACGAAACATAAAGGTGGCGAAGGGAACCTTTTGCTCCTCTAAGCATTCCACGTCTCTGCCTTAACTGTTTTTGGTTTTCCCAAAAACTCTAGTGGTCCCAGCTCCTTGAACTGCATAGCAGTGACCAGCCATGAGTTTCCAGTATTTACACCTGCATTTTGAACATGAGTCTCTCTCGTTTGGTTTTGAATAAATTCTAAAAAGTTACTAAACATACCATCGTTCGTCATTTGGTCGGTTTTGTTGTTTACACTAGGATTATTGCCTTCTTGATGCACATTATCCTGGTTATTGATCGTCGGTGACTCAACGGTCTCCTGTACTTCATTTCTTATCTCAACATTTTCAGATGCCATTCTCAAATACTGTCACAAAATAGGGGTTAATTGACATTCCACATATTATCCCTATACTCTAACCGACCAATTAAATAACAAATAACTTAGGTAGGTCATACTAGGGAATGATTAACCCGTCTCTCCCCTCTTAGTTCTAGTCTCACATCTCAGCCAGGGATTATATCACTAAGCTTTGATACCAATTGTGACGCCCCCAAAATAGGTTTACATCACCCATTCTTAGTCGCCAATTACATGGTACAGAATACAACTACAACTTAATTATGCCACCGTCAGTAAAATATGACAAAACATAGATGAGAGTTTTAACACGAATATTGTCTTCTAGACAATATCCAAACTCAAATTCAATCTCATTACAATTATTATCACACTATTTCACGTAATAGTGAGGACTATTGAAACAACCATCCGGACCATCACTCCATTTCCGACTAGTCCCAAATATATTCTCACTTCCTAAAGAGAACGTTGAAAGAAAAGGTGAGCTCAACTAGCCCAAAGAAGAAATATTATGACTAAGATAATGCAGAATAAATTATCTTTAGCTTTCAACAATATAACAACTGATAGAATACAATAGACAACAAGTTTTAGATCAACAACAGCATCGGAACAAGAAATCCATTAGAAGAGTCAAGCAGAGCATTTTATCTACTATCTTCTATGATTTAAAATTTTATCATCAATTTTATCACTGAGACTCAGCGTAATAAATAATCCACATCACTGAATTATCCATGCATTATGGGCTAAGGATATTCGTGTTTTCACCTGATAATGGTCATGAACATGCCAAATAACAATTCATCTTTGCACCCTTGGTCAAGAGAACGCATGGTCATGATCATAACAACATCTCATCCATCAATGAACTACGGGCCAATGAGGAATTTTACCACATCATCTCAGTAACATTACATGTCATGATTACACCGAATAATTGTAACACCCAAAATCTGGTCTATCTTCACACCGGATTTCAATGCGTCATGAGTACATCATTCATCCAAACATACATCATTCCATACTGAAATATAAAAACATACATTCTAAATTCCCAGGTTCTAAAACCTTATAACTCCTTTCATTCAAAATAATTCATTCCATCTCACAAAAATATGTGTTAAACATTTAATGCCACAAAAATACTCTTCCTCCTCATATACTCATATATCCCACATTCATTATAAAAATATCACCGTTAATATATTATTAAAATAATATATTTAAATGAATTATTTTATCAGAAAAAGATAAAATATTAATTTTCAACAATTGTCACATTAAAAATTTTCTCCATCTATATCCACATAAAATCAATATTTTCCTCATCATATAAATCAATAATTAATTATTCACAAATAATATTACAGAATCATAGTACTGGCAACCAAGCCGTTCCCAGGAAAGAGAGGGCTTTCCAATAAGGATCTCTCCTTACTGGCGCGCAATTAGGTGACCAAACCTCTCCTTAGAAAGAACTTTCTAGACATTGCCAATAATGTTATCCAATAATATTATTCAGATAATATGAATTATTGTCTCGATAATGAAAAATACGATTAATGACAATTTATTGAAACAACAATAATATAAAATATCAATGCAACAATTATTGAATCAATAAAATAAAATCTTTGAGAATAAGAATTATTTGTAACAATTATTGAGTAAAGGCCTTCTTACGTAAGAATCAATAATTGGTGCAATACTGCATGCTATCTGCTTGTTCACAACGCAGCGTAATAGTGTGTTTTAACCACCGGGTATTCCAACAAATGTTAATTGGTAACAACTACGCCGTTATTTATAAACAACTTATATTTGTCGTTTTCTTCATCCAATTGCTTTCCGTTATGGGGATCACAAAAGACTTCGCCGTCGTACAAATATTCCACGACCAAACGAATATTCCCAAATAATAATGAATATTTTATAACCACTTGCTTATTCAAAATATTTGCGTATTTTTTACCCATAACTATCCACATTAATCAAATCAACCTTACTATTTCAAAATAATAAATAGAGAAAATAAATTTCATTTATTAATAATTTGGGGTCTTACACAATGGTAATATTAAATAAAAAAATTTAGTCATAAGATTTGGATTATTCAAAATCCCAAGTTATTACTGATTCCCACCAAGAATCTTCTTCTTCACGAAACATAAAGGTGGCGAAGGGAACTTTTGCTCCTCTAAGCATTCCACGTCTCGCTTTAACTGCTTTTTGGTTTTCCCAAAAACTCCAATTGGTCCCAGCTCCTTGAATCGCATAGCGAAGACCGACCATGAGTTTCAGAGATTTACACCGCATTTTGAACATGAGTCTCTCTCGTTTGGTTTTGAATAAATTCTAAAAAGTTACTAAACATACCATCGTTCGTCATTTGGTCAGTGTTGTTGTTTACACTAGGATTATTGCCTTCTTGATGCACATTATCCTGGTTATTGATCGTCGGTGACTCAACGGTCTCCTGTGCTTCATTTCTTATCTCAACATTTTCAGATGCCATTCTCAAATACTGTCACAAAATAGGGGTTAATTGACATTCCACATATTATCCCTATACTCTAACCGACCAATTAAATAACAAATAACTTAGGTAGGTCATACTAGGAAATGATTAACCCGTCTCTCCCCTCTTAGTTCTAGTCTCACATCTCAGCCAGGGATCATATCACTAAGCTTTGATACCAATTGTGACGCCCCCAAAATAGGTTTACATCACCCATTCTTAGTCGCCAATTACATGGTACAGAATACAACTACAACTTAATTATGCCACTGTCGTGTAAAATATGACAAAACATAGATGAGAGTTTTAACACGAATATTGTCTTTTAGACAATATCCAAACTCAAATTCAATCTCATTACAATTATTATCACACTATTTCACAGAATAGTGAGGACTATTGAAACAACCATCTGGACCGTCACTCCATTTCCCGACTAGTCCCAGCTATATTCTCACTTCCTAAAGAGAACAGTGAAAGAAAAGGGTGAGCTCAACTAGCCCAGTAAGAAATATTATGACTAAGATAATGCAGAATAAATTATCTTTAGCTTTCAACAATATAACAACTGATAGAATACAATAGACAACAAGTTTTAGATCAATAACAGCAGCGGAACAAGCAATCCATTAGAAGAGTCAAGCAGAGCATTTTATCTACTATCTTCTATGATTTAAAATTTTATCATCAATTTTATCACTGAGACTCAGCGTAATAAATAATCCACATCACTGAATTATCCATGCATTATGGGCTAAGGATATTCGTGTTTTCACCAATGGTCATGAACATGCCAAACAACAATTCTTCTTTGCACCCTTGGCAAGAAGAGAACGCATGGTCATGATCATAACAACATCATCCATCAATGAACTACGGACGAATGAGGAATTTTACCACATCATTTGTAACATTACATGTCATGATTACACCGAATAATTGTAACACCCCAAATCCGGTCCTATCTTCACACTGGATTCCGTGCGTCATGAGTACATCATTCATCCAAACATACATCATTACATCTTTGAAATATAACAACATACATTCTAAATTCCTGTGTTCTAAAACCTTATAACTCCTTTCATTCAAAATAATTCATTCCATCTTACAAAAATATGTGTTAAACATTTAATGCCACAAAAATACTCTTCCTCCTCATATACTCATATATCCCACATTCATTATAAAAATATCACCGTTAATATATTATTAAAATAATATATTTAAATGAATTATTTTATCAGAAAAAGATAAAATATTAATTTTCAACAATTGTCACATTAAAATTTTCTCCATCTATATCCACATAAAATCAATATTTTCCTCATCATATAAATCAATAATTAATTATTCACAAATAATATTACAGAATCACAAGATCTTTGAAACCAGTAGTTCCTGGAAAAGAGGGGGCTTTCCAATAAGGATCTCTCCTTACTGGCGCACAATTAGGTGACCAAACCTCTCCTTAGACGGAACTTTCTAGACATTGCCAATAATGTTATCCAATAATATTATTCGGATAATATGAATTATTGCTCGATAATGAAAAATACGATTGTAATGACAATTTATTGAAACAACGGTAATATAAAATATCAATGCAACAATTATTGAATCAATAAAATAAAATCTTTGAGCAAGAATTACTCGTAACAATTATTGAGTAGTGCCTTCTTACGTAAGAATCAATAATTGGTGCAATACCGCAGCTTACCTTCTTGTTCAACAACGAGTATTAGTGTGTTTTAACCACCGGGTATTCCAACGATGTTAATTGTGAATAACAACTACGCCAGTTATTTATAAACAACTTATATTTGTCGTTTTCTTCATCTAATCGCTTTCAGTTATGGGGCCCAATAAAAGACTTTCTTGGTCAATATTTAATATTCCCCGACAAAGACAAATATTCCACGACCAAACGAATATTCCCCGACAATAATGAATATTTTATAACCACTTGCTTATTTGAAATATTTGCGTATTTTACCCATAACTATCCACATTAATCAAATCAACCATTACTATTTCAAAAATAATAAATAGAGAAAAATAAATTTCATTTATTAATAATTTGGGGTCTTACACAATGTTAATATTAAATAAAAAAATTTAGTCATAAAATTTGGATTATTCAAAATCCCGGGTTATTACAGATTCCCACCAGTAGTCTTCATCTTCACGAAACATAAAGGTGGCGAAGGGAACCTTTTGCTCCTCTAAGCATTCCACGTCTCTGTTAACTGCGTTTTTGGTTTTCCCAAAAACTCTAGTGGTCCCACTCCTTGAATCAGAGCAGCGTTGACCAGCCATGAGTTTCCAGTATTTACACTGCATTTTGAACACGAGTCTCTCTCGTTTGGTTTTGAATAAATTCTAAAAAGTTACTAAACATACCATCGTTCGTCATTTGGTCGGTGTTGTTGTTTACACTAGGATTATTGCCTTCTTGATGCACATTATCCTGGTTATTGATCGTCGGTGACTCAATGGTCTCCTGTGCTTCATTTCTTGTCTCAACATTTTCAGATGCCATTCTCAAATACTGTCACAAAATAGGGGTTAATTGACATTCCACATATTATCCCTATACTCTAACCGACCAATTAAATAACAAATAACTTAGGTAGGTCATACTAGGGAATGATTAACCCGTCTCTCCCCTCTTAGTTCTAGTCTCACATCTCAGCCAGGGATCATATCACTAAGCTTTGATACCAATTGTGACGCCCCCAAAATAGGTTTACATCACCCATTCTTAGTCGCCAATTACATGGTACAGAATACACTACAACTTAATTATGCCACTGTCGTGTAAAATATGACAAAACATAGATGAGAGTTTTAACACGAATATTGTCTTCTAGACAATATCCAAACTCAAATTCAATCTCATTACAATTATTATCACACTATTTCACAGAATAGTGAGGACTATTGAAACAACCATCTGGACCGTCACTCCATTTCCGATTAGTCCCAAATTTATATTCTCACTTCCTAAAGAGAACGGTGAAAAGAAAAGGGTGAGCTCAACTAGCCCAGTAAGAAATATTATGACTAAGATAATGTAGAATAAATTATCTTTAGCTTTCAACAATATAACAACTGATAGAATATAATAGACAACAAGTTTTAGATCAACAACAGCATCGGAACAAGAAATCCATTAGAAGAGTCAAGCAGAGCATTTTATCTACTATCTTCTATGATTTAAAATTTTATCATCAATTTTATCACCGAGACTCGGTAATAAATAATCCACATCAACGAATTATCCATGCATTATGGGCTAAGGATATTCGTGTTTTTCACCAATAATCATGAACATGCCAAATAACAATTCATCTTTGCACCCTTGGTCAAGAGAACGCATGGTCATGATCATAACAACATCTCGTCCATCAATGAACTACTGGGCCAATGAGGAATTTTACCACATCATTTGTAACATTACATGTCATGATTACACCAATAATTGTAACACCCTCAAATCCTATTCTATCTTCACACTGGATTCCGTGCGTCATGAGTACATCATTCATCCAAACATACATCATTACATACCAAATATAACAACATACATTCTAAATTCCCGTGTTCTAAAACCTTATAACTCCTTTCATTCAAAATAATTCATTCCATCTTACAAAAATATGTTTAAACATTTAATGCCACAAAAATACTCTTCCTCCTCATATACTCATATATCCCACATTCATTATAAAAATATCACCGTTAATATATTATTAAAATAATATATTTAAATGAATTATTTTATCGTAAAAAAGATAAAATATTAATTTTCAACAATTGTCACATTAAAATTTTCTCCATCTATATCCACATAAAATCAATATTTTCCTCATCATATAAATCAATAATTAATTATTCACAAATAATATTACAGAATCACAATCTCGCAACCAGTAGTTCCCGAAAAGGGGCTTTCAATAAGGATCTCTCATCTTGGCGCAGCAATTAGGTGACCAAACCTCTCCTTAGATGTAACTTTCTAGACATTGCCAATAATGTTATCCAATAATATTATTCAGATAATATGAATTATTGCTCCGATAATGAAAAATACAGTGTAATGACAATTTATTGAAACAACAGTAATATAAAATATCAATGCAACAATTATTGAATCAATAAAATAAAATACTGAACAGTAATTACTGTAACAATTATTGAGTAGTGCCTTCTTACGTAAGAATCAATAATTGGTGCAATACCGTGTGCTACTGTTCAACAACGCGTATTAGTGTGTTTTAACCACCGGGTATTCCAACAGTATTAACGGTAACAACTACGCCATTATTTATAAACAACTTATATTTGTCGTTTTCTTCATCCAATCGCTTTCCGTTATGGGGCCCACAAAAGACTGCGCCGTCGTACGAATATTCCCCGACAGTACGAATATTCCACGACCAAACGAATATTCCCCGACAATAATGAATATTTTATAACCACTTGCTTATTCGAAATATTTGCGTATTTTACCCATAACTATCCACATTAATCAAATCAACCATTACTATTTCAAAAATAATAAATAGAGAAAAATAAATTTCATTTATTAATAATTTGGGGTCTTACACAATGTTAATATTAAATAAAAAAATTTAGTCATAAAATTTGGATTATTCAAAATCCCGGGTTATTACAGATACCCACCAGTAGTCTTCATCTTCACGAAACATAAAGGTGGCGAAGGGAACCTTTTGCTCCTCTAAGCATTCCACGTCTCTGCCTTAACTGTTTTTGGTTTTCCCAAAAACTTTAGTGGTCCCAGCTCCTTGAACTGTATAGCAGTGACCAGCCATGAGTTTCCAGTATTTACACCTGCATTTTGAACACGAGTCTCTCTCGTTTGGTTTTGAATAAATTCTAAAAAGTTACTAAACATACCATCGTTCGTCATTTGGTCGGTGTTGTTGTTTACACTAGGATTATTGCCTTCTTGATGCACATTATCCTGGTTATTGATCGTCGGTGACTCAACGGTCTCCTGTGCTTCATTTCTTGTCTCAACATTTTCAGATGCCATTCTCAAATACTGTCACAAAATAGGGGTTAATTGACATTCCAAATATTATCCCTATACTCTAACCGACCAATTAAATAACAAATAACTTAGGTAGGTCATACTAGGGAATGATTAACCCGTCTCTCCCCTCTTAGTTCTAGTCTCACATCTTAGCCAGGGATCATATCACTAAGCTTTGATACCAATTGTGATGCCCCCAAAATAGGTTTACATCACCCATTCTTAGTCGCCAATTACATGGTACAGAATACAACTACAACTTAATTATGCCACTGTCGTGTAAAATATGACAAAACATAGATGAGAATTTTAACACGAATATTGTCTTCTAGACAATATCCAAACTCAAATTCAATCTCATTACAATTATTATCACACTATTTCACAGAATAATGAGGACTATTGAAACAACCATCTGGACCGTCACTCCATTTCCCGACTAGTCCCAGCTATATTCTCACTTCCTAAAGAGAACAGTGAAAGAAAAGGGTGAGCTCAACTAGCCCAGTAAGAAATATTATGACTAAGATAATGCAGAATAAATTATCTTTAGCTTTCAACAATATAACAACTGATAGAATACAATAGACAACAAGTTTTAGATCAACAACAAGAATGAATAAGCAATCCATTAGAAGAGTCAAGCAGAGCATTTTATTTACTATCTTCTTTGATTTAAAATTTTATCATCAATTTTATCACTGAGACTCAGCGTAATAAATAATCCACATCACTGAATTATCCATGCATTATGGGCTAAGGATATTCGTGTTTTCACCAATGGTCATGAACATGCCAAACAACAATTCATCTTTGCACCCTTGGCCGAAGAGAACGCATGGTCATGATCATAACAACATCTGTCCATCAATGAACTACGGGCCAATGAGGAATTTTACCACATCATTTGTAACATTACATGTCATGATTACACCGAATAATTGTAACACCCCGAAATCCGGTCTATCTTCACACCTGGATTCCGTACGTCATGAGTACATCATTCATCCAAACATACATCATTACATACTGAAAGATAACAACATACATTCTAAATTCCCAGGTTCTAAAACCTTATAACTCCTTTCATTCAAAATAATTCATTCCATCTTACAAAAATATGTGTTAAACATTTAATGCCACAAAAATTCTCTTCCTCCTCATATACTCATATATCCCACATTCATTATAAAAATATCACCGTTAATATATTATTAAAATAATATATTTAAATGAATTATTTTATCGTAAAAAAGATAAAATATTAATTTTCAACAATTGTCACATTAAAATTTTCTCCATCTATATCCACATAAAATCAATATTTTCCTCATCATATAAATCAATAATTAATTATTCACAAATAATATTACTGAGAATCACGATCTTTGGAAACCGGTGGTTCCTGGAAAGAGGGGGGCTTTCAATAAGGATCTCTCCTCTTGGCGCGCACAATTAGGTGACCAAACCTCTCCTTGAGCGAACTTTCTAGACATTGCCAATAATGTTATCCAATAATATTATTCAGATAATATGAATTATTGCTCAGATAATGAAAAATACGATTGTAATGACAATTTATTGAAACAACAAAGAATATAAAATATCAATGCAACAATTATTGAATCAATAAAATAAAATCTTTGAATAAATAATTACTTTAACAATTATTGAGTAGTGCCTTCTTACGTAAGAATCAATAATTGGTGCAATACCGTGTGCTACTGTTCAACAACGCGTATTAGTGTGTTTGAACCACTGGGTATTCCAACAAGGTGTTAATTGGTAACAACTACTGCGTTATTTATAAACAACTTATATTTGTCGTTTCTTCATCCAATCGCTTTGCGTTATGGGGCCCATAAAAGACTTCATGAGTCGTGCGAATATTCCCCGACAGTACAAATATTCCACGACCAAACGAATATTCCCCGACAATAATGAATATTTTATAACCACTTGCTTATTCGAAATATTTGCGTATTTTACCAATAACTATCCACATTAATCAAATCAACCCTTACTATTTCAAAATAATAAATAGAGAAAAATAAATTTCATTTATTAATAATTTGGGGTCTTACACAATGTTAATATTAAATAAAAAAATTTAGTCATAAAATTTGGATTATTTAAAATCCCGGGTTATTACAGATCCCCACCAGTAATGTTCTTCTTCACGAAACATAAAGGTGGCGAAGGGAACCTTTTGCTCCTCTAAGCATTCCACGTCTCTGCCTTAACTGTTTTTGGTTTTCCCAAAAACTCCAGTGGTCCCAGCTCCTTGAACTGCATAGCAGTGACCAGCCATGAGTTTCCAGTATTTACACCTGCATTTTGAACATGAGTCTCTCTCGTTTGGTTTTGAATAAATTCTAAAAACTTACTAAACATACCATCGTTCGTCATTATGTCGGTGTTGTTGTGTACACTAGGATTATTGCCTTCTTGATGAACATTATCCTGGTTATTGATCGTCGGTGACTCAACGGTCTCCTGTGCTTCATTTCTTGTCTCAACATTTTTAGATGCCATTCTCAAATATTGTCACAAAATAGTGGTTAATTGACATTCCACATATTATCCCTATACTCTAACCGACCAATTAAATAACAAATAACTTAGGTAGGTCATACTAGGGAATGATTAACCCGTCTCTCCCCTCTTAGTTCTAGTCTCACATCTCAGCCAGGGATTATATCACTAAGCTTTGATACCAATTGTGACGCCCCCAAAATAGGTTTACATCACCCATTCTTAGTCGCCAATTACATGGTACAGAATACAACTACAACTTAATTATGCCACTGTCGTGTAAAATATGACAAAACATAGATGAGAGTTTTAACACGAATATTGTCTTCTAGACAATATCCAAACTCAAATTCAATCTCATTACAATTATTATCACACTATTTCACAGAATAGTGAGGACTATTGAAACAACCATCTGGACCGTCACTCCATTTCCCGACTAGTCCCAGCTATATTCTCACTTCCTAAAGAGAACAAAGAAAGAAAAGGTGAGCTCAACTAGCCCAGTAAGAAATATTATGACTAAGATAATGCAGAATAAATTATCTTTAGCTTTCAACAATATAACAACTGATAGAATACAATAGACGACAAGTTTTAGATCAACAACAACAACGGAACAAGCAATCCATTAGAAGAGTCAAGCAGAGCATTTTATCTACTATCTTCTATGATTTAAAATTTTATCATCAATTTTATCACTGAGACTCAGCGTAATAAATAATCCACATCACTGAATTATCCATTTATTATGGGCTAAGGATATTCGTGTTTTCACCAATGGTCATGAACATGCCAAACAACAATTCATCTTTGCACCCTTGGCCGAAGAGAACGCATGGTCATGATCATAACAACATCTGTCCATCAATGAACTACGGGCCAATGAGGAATTTTACCACATCATTTGTAACATTACATGTCATGATTACACCGAATAATTGTAACACCCCAAAATCCGGTCTATCTTCACACCTGGATTCCGTACGTCATGAGTACATCATTCATCCAAACATACATCATTACATACTGAAATATAACAACATACATTCTAAATTCCCAGGTTCTAAAACCTTATAACTCCTTTCATTCAAAATAATTCATTCCATCTTACAAGAGTGACCTTTATCTGCCACCAAGGATACATTTAGTTTATTAAACTAGTCTATTGTTAAATTTCATTTTTCTACATTACAAGTCTTCACTCGATCTTCTCGCTCATTCAAATGTTGAATGGCACTTCGTCTGGATACCGATCAGCTTGATTTTTACGGGATCCTTAAGTTCTTCTAACATCGTACGCTGAAAATAATTTTCATTTAAAGTAAGTGTGAGCATTCAATTGCTCAGCAAGTCAAAGCAGTTGAACAAACAACTTCAAGAGTTTAAACATTCCTTTAGAACTTCAATAACCGAACAAAGGTTATGAAGCAGCTTGAATAATAGGAATAATCTAGATTTCTATCATTTTAAAACAATATTCACTTTTATTTTAAAATAATTTCATTCTTCTACCTTTTTCATACACATTTTATCTGGCTAGAATCATTAGCACAGACTTAACAATAACAGATCATGTATAAACAGAGCATTCTATTATTGAACAGATAAATAACAGAACAATTCAGCTCATAGAAACATTGAAGTGTTCACATTGTGGCACAAGGTCTTATACATTCTACCACCTTGTACAAATATCACACATTCGCACATAGACAGAACTTCTCAAGTTCAACATATGAGAAGTTTTAGAAACTAGCATTCATTTAGAATATGAATGAAGTTAGGAAACTTGCCTTTACGCCTACCATGACTTACAATTGAATCGCTTCGTCCAATTCCTATCGTACATAAGAAAAACAACACATACACCAATTAGTCATGTATATTTGACTTATGCATTAATTTGCTTAACTTTACTTCTTAGGGTTCGCGTTCTTGCAACCTAAGTTTACGCGACCACTTTCAATACCGTTCTACGGCTTCATGACATACGGAGATGTCTTACTTATACGTTCATCATCTTTGATGTTTTACATTCTTATCTTCTTCTTATAACTTCTCTAGGACTCAGCACACATCGCGTCTTCACTAGTAGTCCATATGGTACTCTGAGTGGTTTCCCACAAATAACCAACAAACAAGTTCCCATCTCGTCTACACTGCCATCACAGTGAGTTAGATCGGTTGCAAGTTTTGTATATACCTTCGCTCTCTGAAGGAATTGTTTAGCCCAGCTCCCATATGTCAACTATCAAAGGTTACAATTGCACCACAACCTAACTTATCTTAACTTATCCGAACTATTAAACAATAATCTTTGTTAAGTTAATTTCTCATTCCTTATGGCTTTCTGGCAACTAAATGCCACACCTCAGGATTCACTCTTTATCGTCTAAGTCATATAGTCTTTTGTATACTCAGAGCGATCATTCCATTTATTGTCTTTAATTCAACTTCTTTACCGTTCACGGTTTAATCATTGGTCTTCATTATCATACGGTCAAACCATACACGGGGTGTAGGTTCTATACGCTTAATATTTGTGTACACTCAACTTTCATTGGTTAAAATGTTCCATACTTACAATTCATTCTATCATTTTTCTATCCGAATCACAACCGGCTTTTATTAATCTTATTATCGTTCATTACGGCTTTCTTGTTACCATTTTTATCTTACTTAATACTTTCTTTATCCATTACCTGAACCCCATGTTCATTACTCTTTCTTAATTTCGAAGCCATATTGTTCGTTGTATGCTAAGACTGCTTGCAACTGCGTTACGTTTATGTTTATGTTTATTCTCTTTTTGATCTTTTAATCTCTTTTGAACATTTCGTTCAACCTATAATAAACGTTTAATTCACTTGTTTAAGTGTTATTTTAGGTGAATTACATGTTCATATTCCTTTCTTGCACATCCCCCAGTAATTGAGCACTTAAAAGCTCATCACTGGCTTTTTTCTACTGCCGCCGTGGCCATGACGCCGGGTCCCTCTTTATCACTCGCTTCTGATTGCCACTCAGTAGTGTCTAACTCATCGAGTCTGGTGCTACTGGCACCGACTCCCAAAACTTACGGCTTTCATGTTGTGGCGCCAAGCCTTCATCCCTGGAAAATTTTCTAACTCTTAAATCCAATTTAAGACGCTTACTTCACGCTTCCATAAATTATTCGTTATAACTTAGAACGAGGTCGTTCCAAAGCCATTCTCTTCTTTATCTTACATACTTAAATCCCCTTCAGATAGAACTTCATTCTGAATCCATTAACGTGCCATTAGATTGGCTTAATCTTCACCTTCGTTCATTTTACGTTTTTAACGCTCTTCGTTCGTTCGTCCGTAATTCGGTCATCTGAACTCGAAATTCGTTCGTTCTTGAGTCCACGACTCATGTTTTCTATGTTCTCTTACATTCTTATGAAACCCTACTCGTTCGGGTTAATTTACTAACTTTCTAATTCTTATTTGTCTTTTACAAAATTTTCACCATAAATTTGTCATAGCTAAGTTTTAATCCGTTCTTCATGAATGTTTCTACCGTTCCTAACCAAGCAATAAACATCTATCTTATACACGATGGATTTAAACTTGTCCATCAACAACAATTATCCTACAATGGTTTTAAATTTGTCCATCAACAATGTTCTTCGTGTTCTTCGCGTTCTTTATTTTTAATCGATATTTTGGATTACGATTCCACTTTTTCTTGGAATTTGATGTTATAGAACACCATTCCTTAATTATTTCACCTACTCATTCATATAATCCACTCGTGTAAGACCCCAATTTTTTTTTTAATAAAATGAAATTTCCTTTATTTATTATTTAGTAAGGGTTGATTTGATTAATGTGGTTAGTTATGGGTAAAATGCGCAAATATTTCAAATAAGCAAGTGGTTATAAAATATTCATTGTTGTAGGGGAATATTCGTTTGGTCGTGGAATATTCTTCTTGTCGGGGAATATTAAATGCACTTGTGCGACCTTATGTGGGCCCCATAACTTGAAGCGATTGGATGAAGAAAATGACAAGTATAAGTTGTTTATAAATAACGGCGTAGTTATTCACAGATTATCTTTGTTGGAATACCCGGTGGTTAAAACACAGTAGCACACGGTATTGCACCTTATTGATTCTTATGTAAGAAGGCACTACTCAATAATTGTTACAGTAATTACTGTTCAATATTTTATTTTATTGATTCAATAATTGCTACGTTGATATTTTATATTATTGTTGTTTTAATAATTGTTACTACACAGTTTTTTCCATTATCAGATCAATAATTCATATTATTTGAATAATATTATTAGATAGCATTATTGGCAATGTCTAGAAAGTTCTTTCTAAGGAGAGGTTTGGTCACCTAATTGCGCGCCAGTAAGGAGAAATTCTTATTGGAAAGCCCCCTCTTTCCTTGGAACGGCCTGGTAAATTGATGACTTCCTTTGTGGAATGCACAAAAGCCAGACTCTCCATAGGGGACGCCATATTCATGCGGTAGTAAACTGATAGGTGCCATTGTGACGTGCTATCCAAGATTGGGATATGAGTCACAGTTGAGAGCAACCTAAGTCAGTAATCGAAATACGTAGGTTTCTAGGCTTAATTGGTTATTATCAGAGATTCGTGGAAAGATTTTCTTGAATCGCTACTCCATTAACTAAGCTGACTCGTAGAGATACATAGTTCGAATGGAGCAAGGAATGTGGGAAGAGCTTCGAAGAAATCAAGAGGAGACTCATTTCGGCACATGTTCTGACTATACCATCTTGGAAAAGTGAACGTGGTAGCTGACATGTTGAGTAGAAGATCGTATACGAGTGCAAGTGCCATATTGTCACAGACCCATTTTTTATAACTTACAAATGATAGAGATAGAGTAAAAGACTCTAGGGACCCACGTGATGATATACAAGTAGAATCGACTTTAATCGATAGTTAAAACCGCTCAAGCTGCACACCGGAGCTGATGAATATGAAAAATGAGGTGCAAGAAGTTGTTATTCCAAAAGCGAGAATCGGCGATGTGAGGAAAGCTCAAACTTTCGATTTATTGGTCCATTTAAAATTCTCGATAGAGTAGGAACTGTGGCCTATAGACTCATTTTACCGCCAAGTATGTCGCGTGTTCATAACGTTTTTTGCGTATCGATGATTACGAAAATATGTGAATGAGTTAGAGCCAGACGAGATAACCGAAGATTTAACATACGAGGAAGTACCAGTCAAGAATTTGGATAGAAAGGAGCATGTCCTACGCACAAAGGTTATACCACAAGTCAAAGTTTTGTGCAGAAACCGTGCTATTGAAGAAATGACCTGGAAGTTGGAAACGAAAATGAAAGCGAGGTATCCTCACCTTTTCGAAACACCAGGTACGTACGTCAATTTCGAGGATGAAATTTCATAAGGAGGAGAGGTTGTAAGACCCCAAATTTTTTTTTTAATAAAATGAAATTTCCTCTATTTATTATTTAGTAAGGGTTGATTTAATTATTGTGGTTAGTTATGGGTAAAATGCGCAAATATTTCAAACAAACACGTGGTTATAAAATATTCATTATTGTCGGGAAATATTCGTTTGGTCGTGGAATATTCTTATTGTCGGGGAATATTCATACGACGGCGCAGCCTTGTATGGGCCCCATAACGGAAAATGATTGGATGAAGAAAACGACAAGTATAAGTTGTTTAAAAATAACGACGTAGTTGTTACCGTTAATACTGTTGGAATACCCGATGGTTAAAACACAAAGAGCACGGTAGATTGCACCAATTATTGATTCTTACGTGAAGGCACGACTCGATAATTGTTACGATAATTCTTGCTCAATATTTTATTTTATTGATTCAATAATTGCTATGTTGATATTTTATATTATTGTTGTTTCAATAATTGTCACTACACAGTATTTTCCATTATCAGATCAATAATTCATATTATTTGAATAATATTATTAGATAGCATTATTGGCAATGTCTAGAAAGTTCTGTCTAAGGAGAGGTTTGGTCACCTAATTGCGCGCCAGTAAGGAGAAATCCTTAATGGAAGCCCCTTCTTTCCTGGGAACGACCTGGTTGCCAGTATTGTGATTCTGTAATATTATTTATGAATAATTAATTATTAATTTATATGATAACGAAAATATTCATTTTATGTGGAGGAACTTTTAATATGACAATTGTTGAAAATTGATATTTTATCTTTTCTGATAAAATAATTCATTTAAATATATTATTATATTTTAATAATATAATAATGGTGATATTTTTACAATGAATGTGTGATATATGAATAAATGAGGAGGAAAAGTTTTTTTATTACTATAAATGCTAAACACATGCTAAACATGTTGGTGGACACAATTTTTGTCTGAAATTTGATTATAGCCTGTAATATCGTCCGTATGTGGATTTCGGTCAATTTTTGTTTGGAATTTGGAAAAACTTTCTGTTGTAAAGTTGTAGAGAATTAAATTTCCTATGGAATGGATATAAGATTTGAATTTTTCTAATAAAAGGGATATTTATTATGAATTATTGAAGTTCTGGAATATTAGGTCTGAATTGATTTTGTTGCATTAAATGATAAAAACAGGTTTTTAATTTTGGTGGACCCCACTTGCATGTGTTAGATGCTGAATTTTAGATTTCAAAGAGTGCGTATAATATTTTTATAAATATTATTATTTTATTAAATTTTCTGTTTCGGTGTTCTAAGCATTTTCCTATAAATAGGGTGCTTAAGTTAGAATTGAAAATCACACCAGAAACTGAAGTTTTCTCTCTCTATATTATCGAGCGTATTTTTGTGAGTATTTAGATATTTTGAGTGTTGCTATACAGTGCAAGTTCCTTCAACACTATATCCAGTATTCCAATCAGAAGTACTATTTTTTTTGAGGTAAGTGATGTTATTTTTTTTAAAATGATATTATTTCTTTCAATATCATTATGCCAGAATATTGGTAAGATTTTTCTTGTGAAATTCTTATCTTTTCATGTCGGGTTTACTATTCATGAGTTACTATTCATAAGTTACTATTCATGAATTACTATTCACGAGTGACTATTCATGAGTTACTATTCACGAAGCATAATGATTTTTCTTGTGGAATTTCTACCTTTTAGTGTCCGAGTTACTATTCACGTATACGACACTATTCACGAATACGACACTATTCACAGAAAAATTAAATTTTCTTTTATGTGTCCAAGATTGTCTATTATGGTTCCTATCTTTGATTGGATCTATGTTTTGATCTTCATTTATGAATTCTACTCCACAATAGTTTATTATGGAGTATTTTTGAACATAGATTGTCTAAAGTACGAATCCTTAATATTTGTTCTTTTGTCTCACTAGATTCGTTTTCTTTAAAATATTTTTCATCATCCTCAGTCCTAAATGATGATATAACTTAATATCTTTGGCCTATAGTGCAAAGATGAATGATTTCTTGATGAATAACTTTGGCCTGTAGTTCAAAGATGAACAGGTGTTGAGATGATGACCGACTGATTAATATCTTTGGCCTGTAGTGCAAAGATGACTATTTGATTCAAGATGTATATTGATTGATGTTACAGGGATAAAATATTGATGATGGACTTTTAAATTCATAGATGATAGTAGATTTCATTCTCTACTTAACTCTTCTAGTGAATTGTTGTTTCCACTGTAGTTGTTGATCTAAAACTTGTATTCTATTGTATTCTATCAGATTTTTCCCTGTTGAGGACTAACGATAATTTGTTCTATATTATCTTAGTCATAAAATTCTTTACTGAGCTAATTGAGCTCACCCTTTTCCTTTTTGTTCCATTTTTTTTCTCAGGAAGCGAGAATATAGCGGGGAGTAGTCAGGGTGTGGAGTGATGTTCCAAGGTAGTGGTTATAGTAGTCCTCACTATTTTGTAAAATAGTGTATCAATAATTGTAATGAGCACTCATTTGAGTGTTGATATTGTGTAGAAGACAATATTCGTATTTAAACTCATAGTATGTGTTGTCGTATTTTGCACGACAATTGTAATAATGAAGTTGTAGGTGTTTCTGTACCATGTATTTGGCGACTCAGAATAGGTTGGGTGGTTTGGACCTATTTTGGGGGCGTCACAGTTGGCATCAGAGCTTAGGGATATGGTCTCTGGCGGAGATCGGGGAATAGAACTAGGAGAGACGAGTAAATCCTTCGCTAGTATGTCCTACCTAAGCTTATTTGTTGATTGGTTAGAGTATAGGATTATTATGTTGCATTTCAATTCCTTTAATTAACCCTTGTTTTATGGCATTATTTAAGAATGACAATCGAGAATGTTAACAGTGGAGTAAATGAGACCGTGGAGACACCTTTACTCACCAATCAGGAGAATGTGCAATAGGACGACAATGTTCCTCCTGTAAACAACCCCACTGATCAGACGATGAACGATGGGATGTTTAGAAACTTTTTGCAGTTCATACAAAATCAGACGAGGGAGACTCATGTACAAAATATAGGTGAAAATGATAGCAACGCACGGTTTGTCACAGCCAAGCAGTTCAAAGAGTTGGGATCACCAGAATTCTGGGGAAAGCCGGATTCGATTAAGGCAGAGACGTGGGTCAAGAAAATTACCAAGATATTCGATGTCTTGGGATGCACGGAGGAACAAAAGGTTCCATTCGCCACTTTTATGTTCCATAATGAGGCAGATTACTGGTGGGAATTTGTGAAGCGTACCCATCCAGCCAAACTTAGTATGTCTTAGGAGACATTTCAGAAACTGTTCAACGACAAGTACTTTCCTGAAAGTATTCGTCATATAAAGGAGGTAGAGTTTACTATAATATAACATAACAACATGACGGTGTACCAGTAAGAGGCGAAGTTCGAGGAGTTATCCAGGTTTGCACCTCATTTGGTAGAGAATGAGGAACGTATGACGCGGATGTTTTTGAGAGGTTTGAAACTCGAAATTCGTCAATACCTCATTCTCATAAATTTTCTCTATGTTCAGAAGTTGTGAACATGGCTCAATTATTAGAGCGAGATAATGAGTCTGTTCAACCGGGCGACCATCAACACGATAATAATCGTACCGGTGGCAACGACCATCGAGACAATGATAATCATCATGGAGGAAATTATAATGCCAGAAATGGTAACCACTTCGGTGGTAAGCATGGCCAAGATAATAGAAGAAATAATTCAAGTGGAAATTTCAAGAAGGGAAGATTTAACGATGACGGGAAGACGTCGGCAGCATCACCAGCACCAGCAACAAATTCTAAGGGAGGAGAACGACCACCGGTCACATGCTATAAATGTGGAAAAGAGGGACACATCATCCCAAACTGTCCACAATAGTTCAAGGTATGTTATAATTGTAGAAAAGAAGGTCATATCGCTTGAAATTGTACGGTAGCGAAACCTAGCCCAGCGGGGATGGTGACTCAAAAGGCTGTCCCAGAAAAGTCAAAGTCGGCGGTTCCTGGAAGAGCGTTTGTCGTGACTGGCCAAAATGCGAGGAACCCGAACGAAGTTAGCACAGGTTAGTTAATTATTAATTCTTGCGAAGTCTATACCTTATTAGATACCAGTTCTACCCATTCACTTATCTGTCCTTCTTGTACTAAACGTTTAAACTTGACTCTTGAGAAATTAGACTTTGACCTATCTATGGAGACTCCGTTAGGAGAAACTTTCTTTACATCCACTGCTTATAAATTTTGCTTAATCCATGTTGGCACCATCACATTACCTGTTGATCTTATCTCTTTAAAGATACATGCTTTTGATGTGATTTTAGGGATTGATTGGTTAACTACTCATCATGCCAAAATTGATTGCTTTCGTAAGGTTGTTAGTTTTCATATTCCTAAGCAACCTATTATTCGAATTCAAGCACCCAAACCATTGAAGTCAAACTCTTTCATATCAAGCCATAAAGCCATTCATTTATTGAAAAATGGATGTCAAGCTTTCTTAACCCATGTCATGGACTTGAACAAAAATACGTCAGGTTTGAATGATATTTCTATTGTTAGTGAATTTCCTAACGTATTTCCTGAAGAATTTCTTGGCCTACTCCCAGAGCGTGATATTAAATTTTGTATCGACTTTGAACCCGGTACAAAACCCATTTCTAAAATCTCATATTGAATGACTCCTATTGAACTTCAGGAGTTAAAAACCTAACTGTAAAAGTGGTACCCGAGCCTCTATCTGATGACTTCCTTTGTGGAATGCACCGAAGCCAGACTCTGCATAGGGGACGCCATATTCATGCGGTAGTAAACTGATAGGTGCCACTATGACGTGTTATCCATGATTGGGATATGAGTCACAATTGAGAGCAACCTAAGTCAGTAATCGAAATACGTAGCTTTCTAGGCTTAATTAGTTATTATCAGAGATTCGTGTCAGGTTTACTATTCACGAGTTACTATTCATGAGTTACTATTCATGAGTTACTACATATGAGTTACTATTCATGAGTTACTATTCACGAAGCATAATGATTTTTCTTGTGGAATTTCTACCTTTTAGTGTCGGACTTACTATTCACTTATACGACACTATTCACGTATACGACACTATTTACGAATACGACACTATTCATAGAAAAATTAAATTTTCTTTTCTGTGTCCAAGATTGTCTATTATGATTCCTATCTTTGATTGGATCTATGTTTTGATTTTCATTTTTGAATCCTGCTCCACAATAGTTTATTATGGAGTATTTTTGAACTTGGATTGTCTAAAATACGAATTCTTAATATTTATTCTTTTGTCTCACTGGATTCATTTTCTTTAAAATATTTTTCATCATCCTCAGTCCTAAATGATGATATAACTTAATATATTTAGCCTATAGTGCAAAGATGAATGATTTCTTGATGAATATCTTTGGCCCGTAATGCAAAGATGAATAGGTGTTGAGATGAACATGACCGACTGATTAATATCTTTGGCCTGTAGTGCAAAGATGACTATTTGATTCAAGATGTATATCTATTGATGTTACAGGGATAAAATATTGATGATGGGCTTTAAAATTCATAGATGATAATAGATTTCATTCTCTACTTAACTCTTCTAATGAATTGTTGTTTCAGCTGCAGTTGTTGATCTAAAACTTGTATTCTATTGTATTCTATTAGATTTTTCTTTATTGAGGACTAACGATAATTTTATCTATATTATCTTAGTCATAATATTCTTTCTTAGGAAGCGAGAATATAACGGGGAGTAGTCGGGGTGTGGAGTGATGTTTCAAGGAAGTGGTTATAGTAGTCCTCACTATTTTGTAAAATAGTGTATCAATAATTTTAATGAGGACTCATTTGAGTGTTGATATTGTCTAGAAGACAATATTTGTATTTAAACTCACAGTATGTGTTGTCGTATTTTGCACGACAATTGTAATAATGAAGTTGTAGTTGTTTCTGTACCATGTATTTGGCGACTCAGAATAGGTTGGGTGGTTTGGACCTATTTTGGGGGCGTCACAACTCGGATCGTTCTAATTCATTACAAATCTTACACTTCCTTAAAAAAATTATTTACTAAACTTCTAATTCTTATTTCTTCATTTTCTTACGATTTCAACTATATGAAATCATTTCTAACGTCTTTAACTTGTTATTCTCATTAAACTTATTTTTCAACATATAAAACTTAAAGAAAATCTAATATAGAAGTTAGGTTTTAATACCTTCCTTCCTTATTTTTCTTCTTTTAGACAAATCCGACGATTCGCTAGCTTTTCTATTTCACGAACACTTTTGATCCAATCATTCATGCTCATGCTCATGCTCTTCCTTCTCCCTCTTCATCCGAACCCTCTCTCTCTCTCTCTCTCTCTTTCTCAAGTTGTAGGATTTTCAAAATCCTAAAACAAATTATTTAAGCTTCCTATTTATAGAAAACCAAGGCTTGGGGTATTTTAGTCATTTCACCCCCCAAACCTCCTTACTATTCATGACTTAAGTTAACTTAGCCATTAAGTTTACTTAGCCCTTAAGTTTACTTAACCCCTAAGTTTACTAATTCCACCTCCTTAGTTAACATCTTTACTATTCACGAGACTTAGCCTGTAAGTTTCGTGGTTCCGTCTTTCGTGTTTCGTCCGACAGTTTTAAAAACTGCGATTCTTAGAATCCAAATATTATTGAATATTTCGTCTTTCCTTTACCGATTAACTTTTACGTATTCTTCGGATTTCCGAAAAACTGAAAAAACATTTTTTGATGTCAAGCATTTTCCTTCACGTTTTCCCCTAACATAGTTAAACGAGTGAAAAGTACATAACAATACTTTTTGTCATTTTTATTTCTTCTGATTTTTCACGTTTTTCAAGAAATACTTTAATCGGCTTACTTAACTTTTCACAACATATTATCGTCAAATCTTTCGACGGAATGTCATTTCGACATACCAAACTCTAAGAAAAGGCTTAGGTTATTCAAACCCTAACCCTTAGGTTTCGTCAGGTGATAGTGCCTATTTCGTCTTTTTCCTAAGAAATATTTTGTTCCCGGAAAAATTTTATTTTTCGTATTGAAAATTCTCACTCGTTCAGTCTAGCTTGTAGACAGAATCCTCCCAACTTATAATCATCATAGGTTCTAGAACGATTAATAAACACATAACACATAATATTATTAATAAAAATTTATTTTATTAATAACAAATTCTTTAAATCTTAAATTCTGGACAATCCGAATTTTCGGGTTGTCACAGTAATCCCTAGTCATAATCATACCAATCAACAGTCCATCTATGCACTACGACCAAAGATGACTTTCATCACAATATAAGCGTGAGGATGATGACAATGATATAAGAATTCAACTAAATAAAAGCAAGGATAAATTTTAAAGATTTATTAATTAATTTATCCAGAATTCAATAATATCCAAATTGTCAACATGATACTGCTTTGTGGAGTAAAATTCAAGAATAATATTGTATCAAAAATGATTTGGACCGAAAAGAAATCAATTTTTTTCATGAATATAACTCCAGATGAATAGTACCTAAGTGAATAGTACCCCATCAGTAGTACTTCATGAATAGTACCCCGTGAGTACTTCATGAATAGTACTTTGTGAATAGTATTTCGTGAATAGTATCGTATTTATAAATAGTACCGTATTTATGTATAGTGCCCATGAATAGTACTCCGTGAATAGTACCGTACCTATGAATAGTGCCATATAAATGAATAGTACTCCGGCATGAAAAACTTAAAATTTAACAAGAATATTCAGAAAATTATCCTTGTGAAACGATACTAGATGAAGCGCAAATTTCAAGTATATTCTACTAATTTCACGTAGTATAGAAGCAATACTTTTAACAAACTGAGTGTAGAATTAGGAATACGAAACGAAATAATATTACTTACATACTACAGAGTATGGAAGAAAATATTATTTCATACGAATATTGAACAAAAATAATATTCATACGATTACGAAAAATAATATCTCTTCTGAATATGAAATAAATAATACCCCTTACCTTAGTAGAAGGTTTGATGTGACGCCCCCAAATTTGGGTATCTTCGAACCTGACAGATTGTGACACCCCCAAATCTAGGTACTTCATTCCCACAAGACTTTGTGTTCACTTTCCATTCATTCATACTATCTACCCAAATAAAATACATTTAAACCATAAATCCTCCCTATAAAAGGGTTACATCATTAAATCCAAAAACATCCCAGGCTGTCTAACCTTAATATCAATCAAGTGTGGAAATTACATTACATCATTAAATAAAAAGTCTATCATCAAGACAATAAATGAAATTACAAGTCTTCATCGCTTGTACACTAGTTGAAGACTCATCTACCTTCTCAACTTTACCTACAATAATAATATTTATGCAAGAGTGAGCAAAACAATTGCCCACTAGATATAACAATGAACCAACAGGAGAATAATAATAATAACTGCCAATGAATAGGCTCATCAAAACTGAATAGTACTCTATCAGTGATTACCAAAGACTGGAATCAAAATATGGAATATATATTTGAGGGTCATAAGGCCACGAACTATGTCCACGGTTATAAGTAATATTTCAACTTTAACCTTAACAGTTATATTGTAGGGACTTCACGTACTTAGGGGGATCAGCCCTTCGTACCATGTATTGTGCACAAACATCTAAACGCATACCGTATCCCCTATAATAGGGTTGTTCTTCTCAGTTTTAGAGTACAAGTCCGCACCAAAGAAAGTTTGGTTTGGATAAGCTTTCAAGGGTAATTTAATGTTTAACGATCATCAACTAGAGGACTAGTTGAATCAATAATGTTTGATAACACAACAGTTGTTTAATAACAACATAGTATAGAACAATTGATAATCATAGGTGAATTGACTATATACTAAACTTATGCTTGAAAATAACTAGATAGCATAAGCATTAAATGAATAAAATGATAAACTTTTTCTTGAACAATAATAAGCTAAGTCTATGATCTTGTCAAATTAGAAAGTTAATTACTGAATATACACTAATTGATAACAAGCTAGAAACAAAGCTTGCTTTACATGATAATAACTCATGCAAAGTAAGAAAACAACTCAATAATAGAGACGAGAGTTCAAAAACTGTGTTCATTATACATGAATAGAACTTAAGAAACTTGCTCAACTATAAACAAGCTAGAATGAATCAACCATAATGAGAATTCCAATAAAATTAGAGTTAAAGCTTACTCAAATGAAATTTAGGAACAAATGACTTGTTCAATAACAATTTAAGATAGGAAACTTGCTTAATCATGAGAATAAAGTTACACAATGTAATAATAGAACTAGCTCAATGAAAGTGTAGAGTTAGAAAACTTGCCTCGAGCGTAAGCTATAATATTAAAACTCAAGTTCACCTACACAGAATTAGAACCACAATATCTCTTAGATATACTCACATTCAATTTCCAACATAACACTCATTTCTTTTTAGACTTGTTAATTTAGTACAAGTCTTATGCTACTATATAAATATCAGAAATTTCAAGTGTTAACCTTCATAATACTTATTTACTAATCATTATGCTCAA
The DNA here is from genome assembly GCA_020205605.1 of Panax ginseng. Lineage (NCBI taxonomy): Eukaryota > Viridiplantae > Streptophyta > Magnoliopsida > Apiales > Araliaceae > Panax > Panax ginseng. The sequence goes on along the minus strand of CM035128.1, from coordinate 112,376,296 downwards.
TAAATCACAACATGTCATTTTCATAGTTTACTAACTTCCTATAACGTTAGAATTACTAACCACATTACACTATGTTGTTTTAACCTCGTCGTTACACATTTGACACGTTAACATAACCTTAGACCAAGATGTAGTGGTAGTCCATATTTTGCAGCAGCAGCAAAAGTCACTGTCTTAGGACAGGGTATGACGCAGCTAAGCCATACACAAGCCTAGATCCAGTAGCAATTGCAATTTGTCTTTGGTGCCACCATGCATGTAACTAGAAACATATGAACAGTAGCCATTTTTAGCCCAACTAACACAAATTTCACCCACCAAACAGTAATATTAACGCATACAATTGATATAAAACTATCATAAACATGTTTCCTCACACATTCATCAATATAGAACAATTTAACAACCATTTTAACTAATTTAATTCCTTAAATTTTACGTTTTCATATAAAAACTCAATTTTTGACATCCTTTACAAAAATCATCACTGTAATCTCATTTTTATTCCAAATCACTTCGTTCAAACTATGTTCTCTTCGTTTCTTAACGAAGTAACATAAACACGCCTCAATTTACAATTTATCATACTAAAGACCACTAAAATTGGTACTTTCATAAGCCATATGAAAAATACAAACATTATCATTCTTGATTACATACAAACTCAACCATCACAACACGTATAATCACAAGTAACCAATTGTATAACAACAATTCGAAAAGATGAAATTCACAAAACATGATTTTTTTTGGCTGTAAACTCATATATGCATATATATATATATATATATATATATATATATATATATATATATATATAACCAGGATCCTATAAGGGATCCCGGATTTTAGTAAAAGACGGACTTTTATTTTAAAAAAACAACTAAATTTTTTTTTAATATTTTATGGAATTGAATTTTTCCATAATAAAATGTTTTGGGCGTGATTTGGATACCTATACCAAAAATGTATATACGATGCATGCATCGCATGCGACCTATTTTGTTATACGTATCCAAATCACATATAAAACACTCTATTATGGACAAATTCCAGTTCCATAAAATATTAAACTTTTTTTCTAGTTGTTTTAAAAAAAAAAAAAAAAGGTCCGCATTTTGTTAAAATGCGGTGTCCTGATAGGATCATTCCTATATATATATATATATATATATATATATATATATATATATATATATATATAATACTAAGGTTATGTAAAAATACCTTCAATTAGCTTGTAATCCTTGCTAAAATCGCTGGAAATTGCTTTGGAAATTCTTAAGCTCTCTCACAACTCTCTCTCAATTCTCTGAATTCTCTTCTCTCTTTTCTCAGTACCAACATAGGCTAACTTAAGCTTAAAAAAAATTTAGAACTGATAAACCTTAATACGCACATTATTAGACTATCAGTTACAAAATAACGTTTAGATTATAATTATATTTTATTTATTATTCAAAATTTAAAAAACCCAAAAGTCATAAGGCTTTGTTTGGCAAAACCCTTTAAAATAAAAGACTTGATATTTTTAAATCTTGTTTGGCAAAACTAAATTAGACTCCTGTAATTTATTTTTCAATAAAACATTTAGTTTATAATTTATAATCACATATTATTTATTTGGATTTTCATATCCAATATTAATCAAATAAATTGGTTATACATACTCTATTTAAATAAATATCCCACTTAAACAAATATCACAAAATTATAATTTCATTATGATTTTATCTAATAATTTAACATATCATTTTAAATTATTAAATCAACACAACAATATAACATCTCATGGTATATTACAACTCTCTCAATTATAAATCAGATAAATTTAGAATTTTATTAATTTATAAATATTTAGTAACAACAACCACATCAAATAAAATATTTATTCAACAATTTCAACAATAAACACGTCAAATAAATATTTATATAATCTAATAAATATTTAAAATTATAATTTGAAATTCTGAATTGTTACACCATTCCCTCCTTATAAGGATTCTGTCCCCAGAATCACAACTTAAATAATCAAATTGTCACATTCTTCCCTCCTTACAAAGATTATGTCCCCAGAATCGAAGACACAGACTAAACAAATAACTCAGGGTAATTCTTCATCATTACAGCTTCAAATTCCCACGTAGCCTTTTCGACTTTGTGGTTCTCCATATCACCTTCACAGAAGGTATCACTTTATTCATGAGCATTTGTTCTTTCCTGTTGACTATCTAGATAGGAAGCTCTTCATAAGACAAATATTTACTGAACTGCAACGATTCATACTCGATCACATGTTTATAATCTGGTTTATATGGTCGCAACACCAACACATGAAAAACATTGTGCACATGTTCTAATTCTTGAGGTAAAGCTACTTCATAGGACACTTCTCCCACTCTTCGCAGTATCTCGAAAGGTCCAATAAACCTTGGGCTGAGTTTTCCTTTCTTGCCAAAACAAATTTTCCCCTTCAAAGGAGAAACTTTCAGGAACACAAAATTTCCTGTTTCAAATTCACGATTCTGCCTGTGTTGATCATCATACTTCTTTTGTCGATCTTGAGCAGCTACCAGTCTTGCTCTGATGAGTTTTATAACTTTAGCGGTCTGTTATACTAGTTTTGGGCCTAACTGTTGATGTTCACCAACTTCATCCCAGCATAATGGAGTTCTACATTGTCTGCCGTATAATGCCTCATATGGCGACATACCAATGTTTGCATGGTAACTGTTGTTGTTTGCAAATTCCACCAACGATAAATGATCGTCCCAGTTTCCTTTGAAATCCATGATGCATGCTCTAAGCATATCTTCTAGCGTCTGGATTATTCGTTCGCTTTGACCATCGGTTTGTGAATGATATATTTTACTCATCTTCAGTTGCGTTTCCATGCATTCTTGTAGTTTCTTCCAGAAATTTGATGTGAATCTCGGATCTCTGTCTGATACAATTGATACTAGAACTCCATGTCTAGTCATGATCTCTTTAACGTATAGTTTTGACAGCTGATCAAGATTAAATCTAATCTTTATTGGCAAAAAGTGTGCTAATTTTGTTAATCTATCCACTATCGCCCATATCGCATCGTATCCTTTCTGAGTTATTGGAAGACCTACCACAAAATCCATTGTGATATTCTCCCACTTCCATTCTGATATTTCCAATGGTTGAAGTAATCCGCTTGGCCTTTGATGTTTTGCCTTCACTCTCTGACATGTCAAGTACTTTGCAACGCATTCTGTAACGTCTCTTTTCATATTCGGCCACCAAAAATGTAGCCGCAAATCTTGATACATCTTCGTACTTCCCAGATGAATCGAATATCTTGAACTATGAGCTTCTGTCAAGATTTCTTCTTTAATATCCTGTACTGCTGGAATCCAAATTCATCCCTCAAATCTTAGCATTCCCTCTATATAAAGCTTATACTTCACTTCTTTACCCTTGACCACACTTTCCTTTATTTTTTTGCATTCTTCATCATATAGTTGTGTGCTCTTCATCCTGTCCACCAAAGTTGGACTAGCTTCCATCTGGTACAATTTTTCGTCAGATTCTTTTGAAAATTTAATTTCCAACTCTAGCCTTGTCATTGCTGAAATGAGCTCCTTCTTATCGGTTAACAACATCAACTTTTCTCTGCCTTTCGTACTTAAGGAATTTGCAACCACGTTTTCTTTGCCTGGATGATAAAATATCTCACAATCGTAATCTTTTATCAATTCCATCCATCTCCTTTGACGCATGTTTAGGTCCTTCTGTGTGAAAATATAATTCAGACTCTTATGGTCTGTGTATATCTCACACTTCTCTCCATAGAGATAGTGTCTCAATATCTTCAGAGCAAATACTACTGCAGCTAACTCTAAATCACGAGTCAGATACCCTTTCTCGTAGTCCTTTAGGTGTCTTGATGCATATGCAATAACCTTGCCGTTTTGCATAAGAACACAACCCAATCCTTTATGTGAAGCATCACTATACACCACAAAATTTCTTGTATTATCTGGTAATGACAACACAGGTGCCACACTTAACTTCTTTTTCAATTCTTGAAAACTTTCTTCACACTTCTCCGTCCAAACAAATTTTATAGCTTTCTTTGTCAAATTTGTTAACGAAGTGGAAATCTTGGAAAAGTCCTTAGTAAACCGTTTATAATAGCCGGCCAGTCCTAAGAAACTCCTCACCTACGAAGGTGTTCTTGGTTGTAACCAATTTATCACAACTTCGACTTTTGATGGATCCACTGAAATCCCATCCTTATCAATTACATGCGCAAGAAATTGTACACGTTCCAGCCAAAATTCACATTTAGAGAATTTCGCGTATAACTTTTCTTTTCTTAACGTCTCCAGCGTCAGATGTAAGTTTTCCACGTGTTGCTCTTGAGATCTAGAGTACACCAAAATATCATCGATAAATACCACCACAAACTTGTCTAAAAATAGTTTAAACACCCTATTCATCAACTCCATGAACATTGCAAGGGCATTTGTCAAACGAAAAGACATCACTAAAAATTCGTAATGTCCATACTGAGTTCGAAAATACCGTCTTCGGTACATCCTCCTACCTTACTTTCAATTGGTGATACCCACTTCTCAAATCTATCTTCGAGAAATATCTAGCACCCTTCAATTAATCAAACAAATCATCTATTCTTGGCAACAGATATTTATTTTTAATAGTGACTTTGTTTATTTCTCTATAATCAATGCAAAGACGCATTGATCCATCCTTCTTCTTCATGAATAACATCGGCGCTCCCCACGGTGATACGCTCAGTTGAATGTACTTCTTATCTAACAGCTCTTGTAGTTGAACCATCAATTCCTTCATCTCTATCAGAGCCATTCTATACGGGGCTTTTGATATCGGAATGGTTCCTAGCGTGAAGTCGATCACAAACTCGATTTCTCTATAAGGCGGAAGTCCTGGAAAATCTTCCGGAAACACATCCACGAATTCCCTAACCACTGGTATTTCCTCCAATTTTACACATTTCTCCTTTTGAGTATCAACTATGTAGGCTAAGTATCCTACACAGCCTTGACTCAATAACTTCCAGGCCTACATAAACGTCAGACATCTCATTTGTCTAGGCGATTTGCTACCATGGAAAACAACCTTTGACAAAGTCATAAGGTTTACACACTTCTTTTGGCAATCAATTATCGCTCCATCATTGAATAGCCAATCCATTCCTAATATAACGCCAAACTCTCCAAGTTTTATCGGGATTAAATCCACTTTCATAACATTCCCCTTTATATTCACCCTACAATTCTTGTATACGAATCTAACAGGAATTACCTCCCTATTCATAATTTCTATGTTTAAAGGGAAATTCAATTCTTCACTAGGTAATCCTAACCTCTTAGCAAATTCATCAGATATAAATGAGCAAGTAGCACCTGAATCAAATAATACATAAGCATCAATATCATTGATTATGATAATACCTGACATAACATCTTTTGATTGCACCGCATCCTGCACCGTCATGTTGAAGGTTCTGGTTGTGGGCTTATTTGATGACGTTGGTCCAGCAATAGTCAGTGTACTTCCACTAGCATTTCCCTTACTTCCATTTGTCTCACCGAATTTCTTCTTTTGACACTCACGAGCAAAATGATCCTTTGACCCGCAGGTGTAACAAGCATTCTTCATGGGTTAATTTTAATTTGGGGCAATGTGACCCTCCTGGCCACAGTTAAAGCATACCCGCTTCTCCCTTAAGTACATTCTCGTGTGAAACTTCCCGCATGTAGCACATGTGTTAATCTTCTTCTTCTGCTGGTTACCTTACTGATTTCCAGCTCCCACATTTTCATTCCATTTCCTCTTCAAATTATTGTTGCCATTTCCACCATTACCACCACCACCATTTTTAGCTTCACCTTCATTCTTCTTCTTTCTCTGCTCTTGGTTGTGCTTTGTTACAGCCTCGCCTCAACTTTCAGCGAGAATCACCTTTTCAAGCATCACCGCAAACATCTTTAACTGGAATAGGGAGACTCTGCTATACAACAATGACTTTAGTCCCTGCTTGACCTCCTTGCCTTGCGCTCATCTGTATTCACTAGATATAGCGCAAACCTCGCTAGCTCGTTGAATTTCACTGCATACTCCGACACTTTCATGGTGCCCTATTTTAGTTCTAGAAACTGCACTTCCATCTGATTCTTTGAGCTTTCTGGGAAATAGGTCTCGAAGAATATTTCCTTAAATCTATCCCAAGTCATTACCCCTTGACCTCCTTGGGTTTTATTGGTTTGCCACCAATAACTAGCCGCTGCTTTCAATATGAATGTTGCAAAAGTATTCTTCTAGTTATCCCCTACCCTAGCAACATTGAAAACCTTCTCTATTTCCATGATCCTGGTCTGTGCCTCAACCAGATTCATGGACCCATGGAATTCTGGTGGCCCAACCGCCTTGAAATCCTTAAAAGTCAAAGCTTGATTCTATGGCTGATTCTGTAATGCTCCCGTCAGTAGCGTTACAAATAGTTGAACTGGATTATCCTCATCATTGTTGTTATTCTCAGGGTTCCTTTGTTATGGTTGACGTCTTTGAGGCATTTTCTGTTAAAATACATCCATTAGATCTTATTCAAGCTTTTAAGTATTATATGTTCAACTTGCACACCGCAAAAATTACCACATAAAACATAATATCTTGAATAAATAGTAACTTTTACTTATTCATAATATTTAAAAACATAATGATGTGTTAGTATAATAAACATGTAATAACAATGTTAAAATAGAGTCGTGTTATGTGGTTAGTAAATTCAAAGTTGTAAAAATGATTAGTAAGTTACGAACGCGTTATGTGATAACTTAGTATACATAATGAGTGTAAGACAAGTGTTGTGAAGTCAACATTTGGAATTTCTGAAATGTAAATTGTAATGTAAGACTTGTACTGAAATAACAAGTTTAACTAGAAATATATATGTTATTGTATGTTAGTATATCTAATAGCTATTGTGGTTCTAATACTATGTGTAGGTGAACGTGAGTTTTAATATTATAACTTACGGTTGAGGCAAGTTTTCTAACTCTACACTTTCGTTGAGCTAGTTCTATTATTACATTGTGAAACTTTATTTTTATGATTGAGTAAGTTCTTGTATCTAATTTGTTTATGAGGATGCAAGTTTCCAAAAACTTATCTCTTTACATTGAGCATGTTATAACCCTAAGTTTATTGGAATTCTAATCATTGTTGGTTTACTCTAACTTATTTATAGTTCAACAAGTTTCTTTTGTTCATTCTTTTATAGCAGATGTTTCTTGAACTTTTATTCCTAGTGTTGAATTTTCGTATTTCAATCACTTTGCATAATTTATTATCATGTTGAGCAAGCTTTTTTTCCAGCTTGCTATCAATTAGTGTACATTCAGCAATCAAATTTCTAATTTGACAAGATCATAGACCTAGCATATTATTGTTCAAGCAAAGGTTTATCATATTATTCAATTTATCCAATACTTATGCTCTCTAATTATTTTCAAGCATGAGCTTAATATATATAGTCAATTCACCTATGGTTCTCAATTGTTCTATGTTATGTTGTTATTAAACAACTGTTGTGTTATTAAGCATTGTTGATTCAACTAGTCCCCTAGTTGATGATCATTAAACTTTAAATTATCCTTGAAAGCTTATCCAAACCAAATTTTATTTGGTGCGGACGTGTACTCTAAAACTGAGAAGAACAACCCTATTATAGGGGATACGCTATGCGTTAAGATGTTTGTGCACAATATATGGTACAAAGGGCTGATCCTCCTAAGTACGTGAAGTCCCTACCGTATAACTGTTAAGGTTAGAGTTGAAAGATTACTTGTAACTATGGACATAGTTCGTGGTCTTATGACCCTTAGATACATTTCTTATTTCGACTCCAATTTTTGGTTATCATTGATAGAATACTATTCAGTTTTGATGAGCCTATTCATTGGTAGTTATTATTATTATTCTCCTATTGGTTCATTGTTATATTTAGTGGGCAATTGTTTTGCTCACTCTTGCATAAATATTATTATTGCAGCTAAAGTTGAGAAGGTAGATAAGCCTTCAACTAGCAAAGAAAAGGGAAAAATGTGCAAGTGATGAAAACTTGTAATTTCATTTATTGTCTTGGTGATAGACTTTTTATTTAATGATGTAATGTAATTTCTGCACTTGATTGATGTTATGGTTAGACAACCTGGGATGCTTTTGGATTTAATGATGTAACCCTTTTATAGGGAGGATGTGACACCCCAAAATCTAGGTACTTCATTCCCACAAGACTCGGTGTTTACTTTCCATTCATTCATACTATCTACCCAAATAAAATAACATATAAACCATAAATCTTCCCTATAAAAGGGTTACATCATTAAATCCAAAAACATCCCAGGTTGTCTAACCTAAACATCAATCAAGTGCGGAAATTACATTACATCATAAAATAAAAAGTCTATCATCAAGATAATAAATGAAATTGCAAGTCTTCATCACTTGCACATTTTTCCCTTTCCTCTGCTAGTTGAAGGCTCATCTACCTTCTCAACTTTAGCTGCAATAATAATATTTATGCAAGAGTGAGCAAAACAATTGCCCACTAGATATAACAATGAACCAACAGGAGAATAATAATAATAACTGCCAATGAATATGCTCATCAAAACTAAATAGTACTCTATCAGTGATTACCAAAGACTGGAATCAAAATATGGAATATATATCTGAGGGTCATAAGACCACAAACTATGCCCACGGTTACAAGTAATCTTTTAACTTTAACCTTAATAGTTATATTGTAGGGACTTCACGTACTTAGGGGGATCAACCCATCGTACCATGTATGGTTAAGCCCCCCCCCCCCCCAAAATCCAGGTACTTGAAACCCGAAATCGGTGCTTCACGATACCATTTCTATGAGCGGAATAATACTAATAATAATAACAATAGTATAAATATTAAAATTAATTTACATATCAGAGTCTATTCCCAAGTAAGCAACCTTTAAACATTTATTACAATTCATGATAATAAATAGATATCAACCTTATCTAAATAAAGTCTAAGTATTACATAAGATAATATAGAACTCATTCAGCAACATTCCCTTTTCCTTTGTTCTTGGCCGAGCCCTCTGATTATTCACACTTAGCTGAAAACATTTAAATTAAGCAAGGATGAGCATTTGAGTACCCAAAAAGTAATAAAGATTATAAATATTAGCTGAAAGGATTAAATGTTTTCTTTGTACTACCCTTCTACAACAAACCAATAGTTGTGAAGTAAACTGAACCGATAATAATAACATAACCACTCAATATCAAATTTTTTAAACTACTTATTGACTAAAAATAGGGTTAAGGTGACATACTATGAATATTCTTTTCAATTTTCGAATAGGTTTAGCAGAACTTCATCCGTAAACTGTCATAACTTATAGGCACGGGGGTGATCAGCCCATTATGCCCTGTATTGATCAATACTACATGCAATAACGGTATTATCATTCACTATGTCCGCCTTGGGCGCATAAAAGTTTTCCCATGTTTGGGATGTTCATACTTAGTCGGGAATCCGAAACAAAATAATTTGATTGGATACAAAAAGGTTTTATCATATTCAACGATATTTCTAAATCTATGTCTAACTGATCAAATAGCTTAAACGACTTTTACTTACTGTATACACACTGGCAATGAATAGGAATATATATATATATATATATATATATATATATCAACATGTGATTTAATACAATGATTATCCAAGTGGGGACACTTGTATAACCATAATTAGAAATTAACGAACAGAATAAATATCTGAATAATAATATAATACCATGTTGATAATCAATGATCAGATATAATATATATTACAATAGGGTTAATAATATGGTACAATAATAATATAATTCTGAAACTTTCTTACTCATGTCCATTGCATAAAGAAAATGCAAAGTAAGGATACTTGCCTGGTCTGCTGCTTGCAATACGCAACTTAGTTTTTATCTTTCGTATAACAACCTATCAGTAATAAGATCATTTTACTGATTAGAATAACATATCGTAGCACATAGTACTGCTATTTACAGTCAGCACATAACCTAATCACATTGTCACACATATTCAACATTCATTGAATCATAAACAAACATTAATACAATCAAAATGTCTAAGTCCAGATCAATTTCTGAAATATGTCGGTGTACCGACGACTTTATTGGGTAATTATCGAGTCTAAGACTCTATTCTGAAGTTCAATATCTGTAAGTATCAGTCATATTGTTTTTAAATAACTTATAATAATTTTTAAACATTTATTATAATTTATCATGAATTTTCAAACACCCGAATCACTATTAAATGATTTAAATATTGAATAATTCTATTTTCGCTAATATTTAATTAATATTAAACTATTAAAGAAACCATTGCCAAAATATTAAAGTTATTTATAATAACTCAAAATATTTTAAAAACATTTATATTACCATTAAATAATTTTTAAAATATTTAAAATAATTTTAAATAATTACCATTAATATTAAAATATTAATGTACTATTTCTCAAAATATTAAAAGTCATTAAGTATAACTTCAAATTTTTTAATTCATTTATATCCTTTTTAAATGATTTTTAAATTAATAAAACTATTTTTAAACCATTTATTTAATATACTTATTAAATAAATTTAATATCATTAATATAAACTTAATATCATTAATATTAAATTATTAATGAAATTATCCTTTAACTATTAAAAGTTATATTTGTGAGACCCCAAATTTTATGAAATGAAAGTATTCAATTTTCTTATAATTATTATTTTATTTAGTAAATGGTTAAATTGATAAAAAGTTAAAGTTAAGGGTGATATTTGAAAATTTACAAATAAGCAAGTTGATATAAAATATTCGTTGTGTCGGGGAATATTCGTTCGACGACACCATCATTGGTGAATACCACAACGGAATAACAGTCGGAGTTAGAAAACGACATAAATAACTTTTTTAAAAATAACGACATAAGTTTTACCGTTAACTGTTGAAATACCCGGTGGTAAAAGTACAGTAATACGCGTGGTTGCATAGTAGCACACAGTATTGATTATTGATGCTTACGTAAGAATCCACTCAGTTTACTCAATTTTTGCTATAATAATTGTTGCATAGTATCTCACGTTATTTTATTCAATTATTTTCACAGTATCATCTGCATAATATTTTATATTATTAAATCAATAATTGAGAAAACACATTTATTCATATGATTATTTACAGTATTGATAATGACTACAAAGTTCTGTCGAGGAAAGAGGTTTGGCCACTTAATTGCGCGTCAATAAGAAGAAAACTTTATCGAAAAGCCCCCTCTTACCTGGGAATGATCTGGTTGTCGATATTGTAAGTTATTTATTAATGATGAATAATTATTGAAGTATTAAAAATGTGTTTATTGAAGAGAAGTGAATTACAAAAGTTAGAGGGGAATAATGCAAACTTGGAAAACTTTAGGGGTACTAAAGTGTAATAAGTAAACCAATCTGGACCATTGATGGTGGTTTTAATAGTTAATCAATCTGGACCGTCAGTGGTGGTTTTAATAGTAAATCAATCTAAACCGTCGGTGGTTGTTTTAATAGTAAATCAATCTGAACCGTCGGTGTTGGTTTTAATAGTAAATCAATCTGGAGCGTTGATGGTGGTTTTAAAAGTAAATCAATCTGGACCGTCGATGGTGGTTTTAAAAGTAAATCAATCTAGACCGTCGGTGGTGGTTTTAAAAGTAATCAATCTGGATCGTCGGTGGTGGTTTTAAAAGTAAATCAATCTAGACCATCGGTTGTGGTTTTAAATGTAATCAATCTGGACCGTTCATGAATAAGTTACTATTTAGTTCATTCTCCTATAAATAGAAGCTTAATTTTTTTTCATTCTCATCAATTCACTCAGACTCACAAGAGAAGCTATAGAGAGAAAAACTATAGAGAGAAAGAAGAAGAGTATTCTGCTACTTCACTATTGCAGTATCCAGTCTTCTAATAAGGTAAGGGATGTTATTTTCGTTTGGTAAGGGATATTATTTTTTGTATTCGTAAGGGATGTTATTTTCGTTTGGTAAGTGATATTATTTGTTGTATTCGTAAGGGATGTTATTTTTGTTTGGTAAGGGATATTATTTGTTGTATTCGTAAGTGGTATTATTTCTTTCGTATTCATAAGCAATATTATTTTTCGTATTCATCCTTTAATATGTCGGAATAACCTGTCTACGTGGATTACGTACCGTATGAGTGAATAACTTTCTTATACCTCACTTTATAAAAATTTTGATTCTAGCTTTCTGATTTGTTAAAGGGGTTCGCGGGGCTTGAATTGTGAGCTGATATACATATATATTTCGTAGGTTAGAGAGAGAGAGAGAGGGACTTTGATGTGTAATGTGAACAAATGGGCAACTAAGAACACTTTTCTCTCTCTTCTCCTATATATACAAGTGTTAGATGCATGAATTGGCTGAGCATAGACTGATTTGTTGGAGATTTGTGTTGATATGTGTCACATGGTTGGTCAAGAGTTGTCCAACCACTCCAATTTTCCTAGATTTGTAAGTAAGCTTAATAAAAAATGTGATAAATGGCATTTTAGTCTTTTTGCTTGCACTTTTAATGGCCATTTTGTAATTTGCCCTTACCCTCAGGGTTTGACCCTCAGGGTTTAACCCTTAGGTTTAGCATATAGAATTTGTAGGATTTAGTAATTAGGGTTTGAAAATATAAAATTTTAGTTTCTAAAATTTGTGATTAGGGTTTCCTTAATTAGATTAGGTTTCTAATTACATTATACATGAACATTAGGGTTTAAAATTTACTAATTATAATTAACCTTGCTAAAATTTGTTATTCGGGTTTATAATTTTGATAATTAGGGTTACAAAATCATAATTAGGGTTTCTAATTACTAAACTAGGGTTCTAGTCATTAGGGTTTTAAATTACTAATTAGGTTTTCCCTAATTAGCAATAAAATCCATCATACATAATATTAATCACATTAACACAATTTCTTACTGCTCACAAACTCCAGTTTAAGTTTCAAATTAGGGTTTTTAAACAATAAATTAGGGTTTAACAACTTGAAATTAGGGTTTTTTAAATATTAATTAGGGTCTACCTAATTAATCATACATTTATATAACGCACAACATAATTCGTATATTACAATTATTTAACAGTCTCGAACTCATAATTGAGTTTCAAAATAAGGTTTAACCAAGTAATGCTAAAGTTTTGACATTATACCCATAATTGACAAACCATTATCAATACGTGCATACAGTACATATTTATAGCACTGAAAAATCAAAATATAATTAATATTATATTATTATTCTCATTCCTTGTCAAAATCAAAAATTAGGGTTTGGATTCCATATCTGATTTATCTTACATATTTAACTTTATTAATTAAGTTAAAAATAATTAACTTAAATAATCTAAACAAATTCACATAACAAAATATTTATTATAATAATTCTAATAATCAATTAATATATTATTTAAATAATATATATTCATATTTTCATGAAAAATAATTAATAAAAGCATTTCTACTATAAAATTAATTATTATAAGAATATAGATTATAATGATCAATAATTCTAAAATAAAATCATTTTGTAATTATTCATGTAATAAATATATTTTATTTATCACATAAATACATACGCTTTGACTTATACATATTCCCCAAATGTATTTTAATAAAAAAAAATTATACGCAAAATTTCTTATTTATTTATATAGAAAATATCGGGTTGTTACATGTATTATGCACAAAAATCTTAACGCATAGTGTATCCCCTATAATAGGGTTGTTCTTCTCAGTTTTAGAGTACAAGTCCGTACCAAAGAAAGTTTGGTTTGGATAAGCTTTCAAGGGTAATTTAAAGTTGAACGATCATCAACTAGAGGACTAGTTGAATCAATAATGTTTGATAACACAACAGTTGTTTAATAACAACATAGTATAGAACAATTGAGAATCATAGGTGAATTGACTATATACTAAACCTATGCTTGAAAATAACTAAAGAGCATAAGCATTAAATGAATAAAATGATAAACCTTTGCTTGAACAATAATAAGCTAGGTCTATGATCTTGTCAAATTAGAAAGTTAATTACTGAATATACACTAATTGATAGCAAGCTAAAAACAAAGCTTGCACAACATGATAATAACTCATGCAAAGTAATAAAACATCTCAATAATAGAGACGAGAGTTCAAAAACTGCGTTCATTATACAGGAATAGAACTTAAGAAACTTGCTTAACTATAAACAAGTTAGAATGAATCAACCATAATGAGAATTCCAATAAAATTAGAGTTAAAGCTTACTCAAATGAAATTTAGGAACAAATGACTTGTTCAATAATAGTTTACTTTAGGAAACTTGCTCAATCATGAGAATAAAGTTACACAATGTAATAATAGAACTAGCTCAACGAAAGTGTAGAGTTAGAAAACATGCCTCGAGCGTAAGCTATAATATTAAAACTCATGTTCAGCTACACATAGTATTAGAACCACAATATCTCTTAGATATACTAACTTTCAATTTCCCACATAACACTCATTTCTATTTAGACTTGTTAATTTAGTACAAGTCTTATGCTACTATACAAATATCAGAAATTTCAAGTGTTAACCTTCATAATACTTATTTACTAATTCTCATGCTCAATAAATCACAACATGTCATTTTCATAGTTTACTAACTTCCTATAACGTTAGAATTACTAACCACATTACACTATGTTGTTTTAACCTTGTCGTTACACATTTGACACGTTAACATAACCTTAGACTAAGTTGTAGTGGTAGTCCATAGTTTGCAAAGATGGCGAAGTCACTGTCTCAGGAAGGTATAGGTATATGCGGCATTGCGCCATACCTACACAAGCCCGGGGATTGGTACGCATGCATGCCGAACCGTAAATGATGAACAATAGACATTTTTAGGCCAACTAACACGAATTTCACTCACCAAACAGTAATATTAATGCATACAATTGATATAAAACTATCATAAACATGTTTCCTCACACATTCATCAATATAGAACAATTTAACAACCATGTTAACTAATTTAATTCCTTAAATTTCATGTTTTCATATAAAAACTCAATTTTTGACATCATTCACAAAAATCATAACTGTAATCTCAGTTTTATACCAAATCACTTCGTTCAAACTACGTTCTCTTCGTTTCTTAACGAATAACATAAAAAAGCCTCAATTTATAGCTTATCATACTAATTGACCACTAAAATTGGTACTTTCACAATCCATATGAAAAATATAAACATTGTTATTATTTTTCCTACTTTTTAACTATAATTAGCATCGCAAATTCTTGTTTACATACAAACTCAACCATCACAACACATATAATCACAAGTAACCAATTGTATAGCAATAATTCGAAAAATATATATATACACACACACACACAATACTATGGTTATGTAAAAATACCTTCAATTAGCTTGTAATCCTTGCTAAAATCGCTGGAAATTGCTTTGGAAATTCTTAAGCTCTCTCTCAACTCCTTCTTAATTCTCTGAATTCTCTTTTCTCTTTTCTCAACACCAACACAGGCTAACTTGAGCGTAAAAAAAATTTAGAACTGATAAACCTTAATACACACATTATTAGACTATCAGTTACAAAATAACGTTTAGATTATAATTATACTTTATTTATTAATTAATTTATTTTATTTATTATTCAAAATTTAAAAAATCCAAAAGCCATAAGGCTTTGTTTGGCAAAACCCTTTAAAATTAAAGACTTAATATTTTTAAACCTTGTTTGGCAAAACTAAATTAGACTCCTTTAATTTATTTTTCAATAAACCATTTAGTTTATAATTTATAATCACATATTATTTATTTCGATTTCCATATCCAACATTAATCAAATAAATTAATTATACATACTTTATTTAAATAAATATTCCACTTAAACAAATATAACAAAATTATAATTTCATTATGATTTTATCTAATAATTTAACATATCATTTTAAATTATTAAATCAACACAACAATATAACATCTCATGTTATATTACAACTCTCTCAATTACAAATCACATAAATTTAGAATTTTATTAATTCATAAATATTTAGTAACACCAACCACATCAAATAAAATATTTATTCAACAATTTCAACAATAAACACATCAACTAAATATTTATTTAATCCAATAAATATTTAAAATTATAATTTAAAATTCTGGATTGTTACACAGATGGTGCTACACGGTACTACCATTCACACATACATTAAATTGAAATAACTCAAAAGAGTGAATATGTCTTATTTATATTCCAAAACAATATTCTCTTTTCCCAGGTTCTTGATAACCATTACATATGTTTCTTGTTATAATATCAAATACTTATAAAAATAATCCTATACTATTATATAGACAGCTCATTGGTCTGCCTTAGCCTTTCCTTTATCCTTATTCGATCCTTTAGGTCATTCAATCTTAGCAACATTCATATGGTTCAAGCAAGAGTGAGCATAACTAGCTCAACAAGTATGACAATTTCATTAAACAAAAAGCTTGAATCATATGAATCGTATATCTTCTATAATTGAATTAATATTTATGAAGTACTATAGACAAATCAAAATAGCACTTCTTTTCCTTTAAAACATTTCACAATGAACCATGTTCATTAAATATCAATTTTGATCCAAGACCTTGAGCATTTCATTCTTTCTTTGAAAAGGATAACCCGACACTATGTCTGTAAGTTCGGTATATCTTATGAGCACGTCTAGGTGATCAGCCTATAGTACTCTATGTTGTATAACACTTCTTCTTTAAACGTATTTACGTTTAAGTTTTGGCAACCTCACGTGCCTGTCGTTTGACGACAAAACATTTGTTTATTCATACTCAGTCTTTCTTTGAAATCCATACCAAAATAGTTTGGCAAAAGAAAACAACATTGATAACATTTTGATAGAGTATAAAGAAATCCACAAAATATACTAATTCTAGCCGAAGGAATTGGCTTTGACTTTGTTTCACATCAATTCATGTGTAAGAAACATGAATCACAAAGCTTGTCCAGAATGGACATGGAAAAGGATTAAAATACTTTCCTTTAGCGTCTTCTACAGATTAAATAGTTTTCCTTTTGAGTCTTTAAGGATTCTACAATGTATATTCATATAACATACCACATTAGGTCATAATCAAAATTTATGGTCCCTAACTTATCTTACGTACCCTTCTTCTCAATTTAATCATTCATTAGATTTGTTTAACATTGATTACGATTATCACATTATTGTACATTTACTTTCAAGTAGTCTTTCTTCAACCTTTAGTTGTAATTTATAAGGTTGTTATCATCTTTAAGGATGTTACTTCAAGTTAATTAAGTGAATAATTCATCATCAACCAACTACTACATTATATATATTCATAAGCTTTCTTTACCGTCTCCTTTCTAGTGCTGGCGTTGCGGCGTCGGCTCCTTATACAAGTCTCGCGCTGCGGTGTGAGTTCTCAGTATACAAACCCCAGACTTGGCGCTGCGGCACCACTCTTAGTACTGGTGGTCGCGCTACGGCGCCACTTCCATGTAGATGTTGGTTCGGTCTAGCACTGCGGCGCCGAATTTCCCTCTCTTGGATGCTCTACAGTTCCAGCCCTGAGCCTCAAATTTTTTTGACATACTTCTTGCTTGGTGAACTTCCCAAACTCATAATTTGTTCAGTTTAAGTCCGAATTGGCTCATTCAAAAACCATTAGCTCACAAATCACATGAACTAGGTGTTCATATAAGAATTTTACATTTTCGAATCCATTAACATGAAATTCACCGTTTAAGTCCGTTATTACGGAAGCGATAAAAGTTCGTGAACGTTCATAGCTCGTTTCTTTGTTCTAAGTTAGAATTTGACCATCTTCGAGTCCACAACTCTAAAATGCAAACTTAGACTATTCTCCATCGAAAACCAATGTTTTCGAGTTCAATGTTAACTTTTGACTTTCATTTTGAGAATTTAACGATTTCAACGATTATCGTCTAATCTCGTAAATTTTACCATAACTTCCTTACTTTAGATTTTTACACCGATCCAAATGGATTCATTCCATTATCACAACATATATTATCTAAGCCTACAAATGATGGTTTTAAACTTGTCCATCAACAACAACATTACAATTCTTTAATATCTTTCATTGGTTTATTAAAGTTTAAGTCTTTTAACAACCATCCTTGTTCTTCCTTATCATATATACTCCATCAATACTCACTTCTCTATCAAATGAAGAGATGAAGAATAATGGTTTAGGATGATTACCCTTGATATTCTAACTTGGTTCTTCTTCTTCCTTCTTGATATAGGAAAGTTTTAGGTTTTCTCACTTTTCTCTCTCAATATGAAAGCTCTAGGTTGTTGGTGGAAATTTAACAAGCAAAATAATCTAGCAAGTCTCTTATATTTATAGGAAATTCAAATTGAGGGCACAATAGTAACTTAGGCCATCCCACCTCCTTTCTTCACCTCCTTACTATTTCAACCCTGGTCCCCAAGTAAATCCCTTTACTTGGTCACCAATATGGTTGCCATGTGATCCGTGGGGCCCACATGGGTTTTTCTTACCCGTTTACCCATCGGTTTGATCCACGGATCCGGTTCTTAGTTTGGGTTTAAGTTTTAATAACTTTAACTTAACCTTTAGGCTTGCATTATCAAACATTGGGCTTTACCATTATTTCATTTGGGCTTGCACAATTCCTACACAAATCCTACAAGTTCAATAACATTAGCTTAATGCTTATAACGTATAGTCTACGTATTCTTCTCATACACAAACTCATATACTCATTTATCATATATGACATACCCTCTTTCATACATACTTGTATAATACCTCATATCATACTCGTATTCATTACCTTATACAATACTTGTGTACCATACGATCATTTCTTCATTAACGCTTCACTTTCCCTAACGTTCTCGAATTTAGTACGCAGACAAAAAACTGCGGTTGTCATACTTGAATTATTATTACATAATTCGTCCTTCCTTATTATTCTATCGTTACGTATTTCTCGGAAGCTCAAAAATAATTTCCAAGCAGATATTGATGAATAATATTTTTCGAAAAATTTCTCGAAAAGCTTTTATTTTCGTCTTGGAAATTCAAACACTTTAATTCTACCACGTAGCCAAAATACTACGATATTCCAATATGTTTAGGTTATAGAATAACATTCATCTTGCTTACTCATTATAATATAATTTTACTCATTATTTAATCAAATAAAATTATTTTAAAAATTATCTGTTTTTTTTAGTCGTTACATTAACCCCTCCTTATAAGGATTCTGTCCCCAGAATCTCACTTAAAATATTAAACAAATAATTGAGGATAATTCTTCCTCATCTTTTCTTCAAGTTCCCACGTTGCTTCTTCGGCATCGTGGTTCTTCCATAACACCTTTACCGAAGGTATAACTTTGTTCCTCAGAACTTTCTCTTTTCTATCAATGATTTGAATTGGCATGTCTTCGTACATTAAGTCCTTTTCAATAAGAATAGGCTCATACTCTATTACGTACTTATAATCTGGCTTATAAGGATATAACACAGATATATGAAATACATTGTGTATTCTTTCTAAGTCTAGAGGCAATGCTATTATGTAAGCTACCTCTCCTACCCGTTTTAATACCTCAAAAGGTCCTATAAACCTTGGACTTAACTTTCCCTTCTTTCCAAAGCGTATCTTTCCTTTTTAGGGAGATACCTTTAGAAATACATATGAGCCTACTTCAAACTCTTGGTTTATTCGATGCAAATCCGCAAACTTTTCCGTCTGTCTTGAGCTGCTACTAGACGCATTCGTATCAGCTTGAATATATCCGATGTTTGTTGCACCAATTCAGGTCCTAGCATTCGGCATTCTCCCACTTCGTCCCAACACAATGGTGTTCTACACTTCCTTCCATACAAAGCTTCGTAAGGCGACATGCCTATGCTCGCATGATAACTGTTGTTATACGCAAACTCTACTAATGGTAGATGATCATCCCAACTATCCTTGAAATCCAAAACGCAAGATCTCAACATATCTTTTAGCGTTTCAATGGTCCTTTCACTCTGTCCATCAGTTTGTGGATGATATGCTGTACTTAACTTTAATTGTGTTCCCAACTGTTCTTGTAGACTTCTCCAAAAGTTCTATTTGAATCGTGGGTCACGATCTGACACTATCAAAACTGGTACTCCATGTCTGGAAATAATTTCCTTAACATAAAGTTTAGCTAATTAATCTAAGTTTTACTTAACCCTTAGTGGCAGAAAGTGAGACGACTTCATCAATCGGTCCACTATTACCTAAATAGCGTCGTACCCTTTCAGTGTAATCGGAAGTCCCATCACAAAGTCCATTGTGATATGCTCCCACTTCCACTCCGGAATCTCCAATGACTGTAATAAGCCACTTGGTCATTGATGTTTGGCCTTAACTTTTTAACAAGTTAAGCACCTACTCACATATTCTGCTATCTCTCTCTTCATGTTTGGCCACCAAAAATTCTGTCGAAGGTCTTGATACATATTAGTACTACCAGGATGAATCAAGTACCTCGAACTATGAGATTCTTGTAACACTTCCTCCTTTAATTTCGTCTCATTCAGAACCCAAATTCTTCTTTCAAATCTTAATAACCCCTCGTTATCAAGACTATACTTTATATCTTTTTCCTTTGCTAGCCACTTTTTCATCCGATCACACTCATCAGTTTTGAGTTGTACCTCCATGACTCTTTCTACAATGGTAGATCGAATCTCCGTTGTAAACAATCTCTATCCCGATTCACTCGGAAACTTCACCTCTAACTCCATTCTAGCCATCTCTGTTATTAACTCAGTTTGAGCCATTAAGACAGACAACTTTTCCTGACCCTTCATACTCAAGGCGTTGGCCACTACATTGGCTTTTTCGAGGTGATACATGATATCGAAATTGTAATCCTTTATCAACTCCAACCCTCTCCTTTGTCCCATAATTAAATCTTTTGTGTGAAGATATATTTTAGACTCCTATGGTTCGTGTATATCTCACATTTCTCTCTGTAAAGATAATGTCTCCATATCTTTAAGATAAATACTACCGCGGCTAGTTCTAGATCATGAGTAGGGTAAACTTTCTCATAATCCTCTAACTACCTTGATGCATATGCAATGACCTTGCCATGTTGCATGAGCACGTAACAAAGTTCTCCATGTGAAGCATTGCTATAAACTACGAAATTTCCTGTATCATCGAGTAAAGATAATACAGGTGCTTCACTCAATCTTTTCTTCAGTTCTTGAAAACTATCTTCACACTTCTCAGTCCATACGTACTTCACTGTCTTCCTTGTCAAGTTAGTCAACGGAGTAGCTATCTTGGAAAAATCTTGGATGAATCTTCGATAGAATACCGCTAACCCGAGGAAACTCTATACCTTAGTCGGCGTTTTCGGTTGTTCCCAATTCAGTACTACTTCCACCTTCGCTGGGTCTATTGAAATTCCATCCCGATCTATAATATGTCTTAAAAATTATACCCTTTCGAGCCAAAATTCACACTTAGTGAATTTCACATACAACTTCTCCTTCCTTAAGGTCTCCAACAATATTCCTAGGTGTTCAGTGTGATCTTACAGCGTCTTAGAATAGACTAGAATATCATCAATAAACACTACAATGAACTTGTCCAAAATATTGTTTGAACACTATGTTCATCATATTCATAAATGCAGCTGGTGCATTTGTCAACCCAACTACCATCACTAGAAGCTCGTAATGGCCGTAACGAGTCCTGAATACTGTATTAGGTACATCCTCCTTCCTAACCTTCAACTGATGATACCCTGTGCGAAAATCTATCTTAGAAAAATACTTTTCCCCTTTCAATTGATCAAAAAGATCATCAATCATGGGCAGTGGGTATTTATTCTTTATCGTTAACTTGTTCAACTCTCGGTAGTAGATACAAAGTCTCAATGATCCATCATTCTTTTTTCACAAACAGTACCGGTGCTCCCTATAGCGAAACACTCAGTTGAATGTACTTTTTGTCCAATAGTTCTTATAACTGAACCATCAGCTCATTCATCTCTACTGGGGCCATGCGAAACGGCGCCCTTGAAACTGGTGCCGATCCTGGCACAATATCTATTACAAATTTGATCTCCCTATCTGGCGAAAGACTTGGTAATTCTCTTAGAAATACATCAACAAATTCTTTGACAATAGGTATTTGTTCAATCGTTGCTCCCACTCTCTGGGTATCAACAACATGACACAAATAACCTACTCATCCATTCCTCAACAATTTCCTAGTTTGTGTCATGGTAAGACAACACGAACGTCTCGGTGATTTATTACCGTAAAACACTACCCTAGGATGTCTTAATGTTCTAATGTTTACACACTTCTTTTGGCAATCTATTATTGCACCATGGTTAAACAACTAATCCATAACGAGAATTACATCGAATTCTCCCAACTTTATCGGTATCAAATCTACCGATAATTTACAACCTCGTATATTTACACAACAACTCCTATGAATGTTTTTAACATGAATTATTTCCTCGTTTGCTACCTTGATGTTCAAAGGTACATGTAATCTTTCGGGAAGTAATTCTAATCGTTTATCAAAATCACATGCTATAGAAGAACAAGTAGCACCCGAATCAAACAACACATAAGCATTTATATCATTGATCAGGATAATACCTGTAACTACATCCCCTGATGCAACTACATCTTAGACCGTCATGTTAAAGGTGCGGGCCATCAGCCTACCCGTCCGAGCTGGACCACTAATAGCTAACTTACCACTATTAGTTCCCTTATTCCCGTCCGTCCCTTTCTTTGGGCAGTTCTTCACTATGTGGTCAGTTGATCCACATACGAAGCATCCATGGTTCTTCTTCGGACTTGGTCAATTAGGCGAAATATGCCCTTCATGTCCACAGTTGTAACACACCGACTTCCCCTTGAGATAGACTCCTAAATAAGTCTTCCCACAGTTCTTACATGCCTCCATCCTCTTCTTAGGATCTCCTTGCTTTACTTTGGTATTCCCAAAGATAAAACCCTTCCTCTTCTGGCCAATGCCACTACCACTTTCTCCTTCTGTCTTCACTCCCCCATCTACCTTATTCTTATTTTTCTTCTCCTTGTGGCACTGGCTTAGAGCCTCATTCCCACCCTCGATGATTATTTCCTTCTCCAGAATGGTTCCAAAAGAAGGACTTTGGAACACTAATATCTGGCTATAGAGCCAGGGTTTCAATCCTTGCTCGAATCTCCTAGCCTTTCTCACCTCTATGTCCACTTGGTGTGGAGCAAACCTCGCCAGTTCATTGAACTTGGCAGCATATTGCGGAACAGTCATTTCCCCTCGTTTTAACTACAGAAACCACATCTCCATCCTCCCTTGCATACTCGTGGGAAAGTAGTTCTCGAAGAAAATCTCCTTGAACCACGTCCACATTAAGTTATCTATCTCAGCCCTAGCCTGGTTTGCCTCCCACCAGAAGTTGGCCTTTACCTTCATCATATAGGTAGCAAAAGTAACCTTTTGCCCCTCGTCGATATTTGCAATAACAAATGCCTTCTCTATTTCTTTCACCCAAGTCTGGGCTTCTATGGGGTCCGTAGTTCCTTTGAACTCTAACGGACTTACACTCCTAAAATCCTTAAACGTAGTAGCCCGTACTACCACAGGATTTATCGGTACATTTACGTTATTCTGGTTAAATGCAGCCTTTAATAAATTAACGAACTCCTGCATCGAGTTAACCGGTCCCCCCTCCGGTTGATTCACATTCGCTCCATGATTTCATTGTCTTCTTCTTGGCAGCAACTTTCTGTTAAAATAAATAACATTTCATTATTATTTCCTTCCTGTTAATTGGTTATTATTCAGTTGTTAAATAATAACTCAAACCCATTGCACAACATGTTCCATAAAAGGCTTATATTGATTCGTTCTTCCTTGTAGTATAATACTACATCATTCATTATTACACAGCCTAAGCTGATTACATTACTTTCCCGCCATTGCTTTCCAAAAATTGGGATTTACAAATGACTACCCTTTAATATACAAAAGAGGGTTTCACATCACTACTTAAATACAACATATTTACATATCTATTCTACTCTAATTATTAACTAGATTACATCTACATTATGGCATTCTCATAATTCGCCTTGGCAAGACGGCTATCACATCTCGGCTGATAGTATGCCGGGTCTTCCTAGTCTCCATAGGATACTCAGCCACTTGCTGCTGAAAATCCCCATGAGAACTCCTATGTATATAGGACATTCTGCTAACTTTCTGCTTCTTAGTCTTTAGCTTCTGGATGATCTCAAAGACCTCGTGTTTTAACTTATGGACCTTGTCCTTGGCTAACACCTTCTCGTCATGCTCTTCCTCCCACATAGACTCTATAATCTTCTTATCCTCAAAGATAGCATGGAGTTCCTCCTTCAACTCTTTCACCTCCTTCCCATACTGGATGTTTCTATCCAATACAGTCATAAACAATGCCTTCATTGACTCCCCTGGAGTCATCTCTTCTGTAGGTGCTACCGGGTTAAACGATACCACCTCCACCTCCTCCTTTGACATCGCATCAAACAAAGACACGAGGTCTAAGTTTTTCGAGTCTTCTGACTCAATCACAACCACTTCTGGCAACTCTGCTACAGGTGTCAGTAAGATTTCTACTTGGTTTACTAACTCCTCACTATCAACATGTATATCTCTATACATCACGTTATCTCCTGACATCTACAATAAAACAATTTAATTTTATTAGTAAACATCATTAGAATAAGGTTATGACTTAAGCTTCTGACTTAGGGTTAATTTAATTTTTTACTTCTTTAACTCTTTTTAAGGTTATGACTTAAGGTTCTTTCCCCCCCCCCCACTTAAATTTTATAACCTATTTCTTTGATACCAACTTGTGATGCCCCCAAATTCGGGTATCTTCCAACCTAACAAATGGTGCTACATGGTACTACCATTCACACATACATTCAATTGAAATAACTCAAAAGAGTGAATATGTTGTATTTATATTGCAAAAAAATATTCCCTTTTCCCAAGTTCTTGAAAACCATTACATATATTTCCCGTCATAATATAAAATACTTATAACAATAATCCTATACTATTATATAGATAGCTCATTGTTCTGCCTTAGCCTTTCCTTTATACTTATTCAATCCTTCAGGTCGTTCAGTCTTAGCTGCATTCATATGGTTCAAGAAAGAGTGAGCATAACTAGCTCAACAAGTATGACAATTTCATTAAATGACATGCTTGAATCATACAAATCGTATATCTTCTATAACTGAAGCAATAGTTACAAAGTACTATAGACAAATCAAAATAACACTTCTTTTACTTTAAAACATTTCACAATAAACCATGTTCACTAACTATCAATTTTGGTCCAAGACCTTGAGCATTTCGTTCTTTCTTTGAAAAGGACAACCCAATACTAAGTCCCTAAGTCTGGTATATCTTATGAGCACGTCTAGGTGATCAGCCTATAGTACTCTATGTTGTACAACACTTCTTCTTTAAGCATATTTATGTTTAAGTTTTGGCAATCTTACGTGCTTGTCATTTGACGACAAAATGTTTGTTTATTCATACTTAGTCTTTCTTTGAAATCCATACCAAAACAGTTTGGCAAAAGATAACAACATTGATAACATTTTGATAGAGTATAAAGAAATCCATAAAATATACTGAGTCTAGCCGAAGAAATTGGCTTCGACTTCATTTCACATCAATTCATGCGTAAGAAACATGAATCATAAAGCTTGTCCAGAATGAACATTGACAAGGGTTAGAACACTTGCCTTTAGCATCTTCTAAAGATTAAATACTTTTCCTTTTTAGTCTTTAAGGATTCTACAATGTATAATCACATAATATACCATATTAGGTCATAATCAAACATGTATGGTCCCTAACGTATCTTACCCTTCTTCTCAATCTAATCGTTCATTACATTTGTTTAACATTAGTTACGGTTATCACATTATTTTATATTTAAGTTCAAGTAGACTTTCTTCATCCTTTAGTTGTATTTCTTAAGGTTGTTATCATCCTTAAGGATGTTACTTTAAGTTAATTAAGTGAATAATTCATCATCAATCAACTACTACATTGTTTACATTCATAAGCTTTCTTTACTGTCTCCTTTCTAGTGATTGCGCTGCGGTGCCGACTCCCTATACAAGTCTCGCGTTGCGGCGCGAGGTCCAAGTATACAAACCCCAAAGTTGGCGCTGCGGTGCCACTCTTAGTACTGGTGGCCGTCTTTGGCGCCTTCAGTAGTAGATGTTGGTGCGGCCAAGTCTTTCGGCAGTACCGATTTTCTCTCTCTGCAAGCACAACTGCGACCTGAATTTCTGAGCCTCAACAAATTTTGACAGACTTCTTGATTGGTGAACTTCTCGGACTCATAATTTGTTCATTTTAAGTCCGAATTGGCTCGTTCAAAACACATTAGCTCACAAATCACATGAACCAAGTGTTCGTATAAGAATTTTACATTTTTGAATCTGTTAACACAGAATTCACCATTTAAGTTCGTTATTACAAAAACGATAAACGTTTGTGAACGTTCATAGCTCGTTTCTTCGTTCTAAGTCAGAATTTGACCATTTTTGAGTCTGCAACTCTAAAATGCAAACATAGACTATTCTCCATCAAAAACAAACATTTTTAAGTTCAATGTTAACTTTTGACTTTCATTCCGAGAATTTAACGATTTTGACGATTATCGTCTAATCTCATAAATTTCGCCATAACTTCGTTACTTGAGATTTTTACACCGTTCCAAATGGATTCATTTCATTATCACAACATATATTATCTAAGCTTACAAATGATGGTTTTAAACTTGTCCATCAACAACAAGATTACAATTCTTCAATGTCTTTCATTGGTTTATTAAAGTTTAAGTCTTTTAACAACCATCCTTGTTCCTCCTTATCATATATACTCCATCAATACTCACTTCTCTATCAAATGAAGGGATGGAAAATCATGGTTTAAGATTCTTATCCTTTATGTTCTAGCTTGGTTCTTCTTCTTCCTTCTTGATATAGCAAAGTTCTAGCTTTTCTCACTTTTCTCTCTCAATATGAAAGCTATAGGTTGTTGGTTGAAATTTAACAAGAAAAATAATCTAGCAAGTCTCTTATATTTATAGGAAATTCAAAGTGAGGGCACAATAGTAACTTAGGCCATCCCACCTCCTTTCTCCAAATCCTTACTATTCCAACCTTGGTTACCAAGTAAATCACTTTACTTGGTCACCAAGATGGTTGTCATGTGATCCATGGGACCCAAATGGGTTTTTCTTACCCGTTTACGCATCGGTTCGATTCACAGATCCGGTTCTTAGTTTGGGCTTAAGTTTTAATAACTTTAACTTAACCTTTGGGCTTGCATTATCAAATATTGGGCTTTAACATTATTTCATTTGGGTTTGCACAATTCCTACACATATCCTACAAGTCCAATACCATTAGCTTAATGCTTATAACGTATAGTCTATGTATTCTTCTCATACACTAACTCATATACTGATTTATCATATACGACATAACCTCTTTCATACATACTCATATAATACCTCGTATCATACTCGTATTCATTACCTTATACAATACTTGCGTATCATACGATCGTTTCTTCATTAACGCTTCAGTTTCCCTAACGTTCTCTAATTTAGTATGCAGCTGAAAAACTGCGTTAATCATACTTGAATTATTATTACATAATGCATCCTTCCTTATTATTCTATCGTTACGTATTTCTCGAAAGTTCACAAATAATTCCCTAGCAGATATTGATGAATAGTATTTCTCAAAAAATTTGTCGGAAAGCTTTTATTTTCTTCTTGGAAATTCAAACACTTTAATTCTACCACGTAGCCAAAATACTACGATATTACAACATGTTTAGGTTATAAAATAACATTCATCTTTCTTACTCATTATAATATAATTTTATTCATTATTTAATCAAATAAAATTATTTTACAAATTATTCATTTTTCTCGGTCGTTACATTGGATACTGTAATAATAAAGTAGCAGATTACTCGTCTTATTTTTCTCTATAGCTTCTCTCTTTATAATTGCTCTTGTGAGGCTTAGTGAATTTGTGAGGATGAAAGAAGAATGAGCTTTTATTTATAGGAAAATATAGTTTTGATAATTACACGATTAAAGGCTTAAATTATTATAGTATAGTGCCTTCATCTATACCTCCATTTTTAATTTAGTCCTTGATATATTATCAATCTTGCACCACCTCCCCTAATAGTATATATATGTGAATCAATAGTTCCATACATGTGAACTAACAGTAATTTGCATGTGAACTAATAGCAATTAATTTCTCATTTATCCGATTAATTACCCATTTGGTCAATTTAACATCCAAAAATCAATTATTATCGAAATAAATGTCGATTTCCACTAACACTAATAATCTCAACACAATGGAAATATTTTTTTTATCAAAAATTTCATCTTTAATCAACACGAACTTATTCTTCATTAATATTATAACTCACAATATTTAACAACCAGATCATTCCCAAGAAAGCGGGGGCTTTTCGATAAGGATTTCTTCCTATTGGCGCACAATTAGGTGACTAAACCCCTTTCCTTGATAGAACTTTCTAGACATCGTTAATAATGCAAATAATAATATAAATAACTTTGTCGTCTCAATTATTGATTTAATAATATAAAATATTATGCAGATGATACTATGACAATAATTGAATCAATAATATGAGGGATATTATGCAACAATTACTGTAACAATAATCGAGTATAACTGAGTGACTTCTCACGTAAGCATCAATAATCAATACCGTGTGCTACTATGTAATCACGCGTATTACTATACTTTTACCACCTGATATTTCAACAGTTTAACGGTAAAACTTTTGTCGTTATTTTTATAAAAAGATATTTCTGTCGTTTTCTAACTCCGACAACAATTTCGTTATTGGGTCCACCAATGATTGTGTCGTCGTACGAACATTCCCTGTTAAAAGGAATATTCCCTGACCAAACAAATATTCCCCGACACAACGAATATTTTATGACAACTTGCTTACTTTGCAAAAAAAAAATCACATATCACCCTTAACTTTAACCTTTTATCAATTTAACCATTTATTAAATAGAATAATAATTATAAGAAAATTGAATACTTTCATTTCATAAAATTCGGGGACTTACGGTCTGGGTTATGTGTGCCACCAAATCTCGGCTTATGGTATGTCAGGTCTGTCCTTTCTCCGCTGGGTAATGATATACCCCATCAATCAATCTTTCCTTGGTCGTGCACAAAACATAGCCCATCTTGTTCATCTTCCTTCTCTTGCATCTCACCTCATCCTCCAGATCATTAGCCCGATCATTAGCTTCTTCCCACTTCTCCTTGAAGTGGATCCTATCCATCACCTCCATCTCTAATTGAGTACGGATAGCCTCTTTTCCATACTCTCGCTCAACTCTCTCTGCTCTATTTCTTCCAGTTTCCCTGCCAAGTAGACATTCCTAGCCATCGACCTGTGAAACAAGGTTACCATCTGGATCCCAGCCGCCTTGCGGTGAGCAATCTCCACCTCTAACTCTTGCATCGCTAACTTCCTCTGGTGGTCCTCGTCCCTCAAATTTTGGAACTTGGACTCCCTATCTTGGGCCTCAACCTCCAGCTCCTGGACTTTGCAGTCTAACTCTAGGATTCGTTCCTCGTACTCCCCCAACATCCGATCCCCGAAAGTAGTCTCGTCGGAGTCCTCCATGGGCTCATCGCCCGTAGGCTCCTCCTCCATAGGCTCCTTCTCTTAATTAGACTCTTTGGGAAATGGCTCCATCTCCTCTTCCTCCTCCTCATCGTCATCATCGATAGGATCCCCTGTCGATATGGGCTCAGCTATCAATGGTGCCTCATATACCACGTGTATGTTACGTGGCTCCTCCTCTACTACTCAGCTAGGTCCTCCCAAGTCAGTCATCCTACAACCACCCACATAAAACAAAATAAACAACAACTCCATTAGAATGTTAAATAAACATAATTTCATTGTATATAATTAAATTATATTCCATAACACACTAAGTCTCTCTTTAGGAAAACTCTACATGAGTTTCATCCCTCTCTATCTTCTAAGTTCTCCTAAGTTATAATCTAAGGACTCTCGCTCCTAAGGTTTATAACTACAACTTTGATACGTGTTCGAATTCGGTGTATCGTGTGCTAACTCTAATATCATACAAAATCATCTCAACAAAATAATAAAATAGATTACATTTGTTTAATATAATCATTCATGTCCCAAGGTTTCGTAACTTAAACATATCTTACCTACCTTAAACATAGTTTAGATATAACTAATTACATAACACAATATTTCTTAACATAATCATAAAAATTCTAATTTGTTATAAAGCTACTCCGTAGCCTTTCCCTTGCCCTTATCAACACCCGAGGGGTTGCCTTGCTCTCCATAACTGAAATATTCTTAGTGAAAGCAAGAATGAGCAACAATTTTTCCCGACAAGTAATATAGCAATAAGGGTGTTCAATATAGTTTTAAATTTCTTGAGGGTACAATAGTAATGATAGTTCAAGGATAGCAAGAAATATCAATGATTCTCAATAACAGTCGCTAAGGACAGAAAAAATCAATAAGATTCAACATTTATTCAATTCAAGATTTCAAAGAAATGAATACTGAGCAGTCACTAAGGACTATGAACTTCTACTAGAATTAACAGTAATAAATTGGTAATCCAACAAAAAAGAGTACAACATGTGATCAGCCTAAAGTACCCTATGTTATGCATATCGTTTAATCATACTCAAGTGCAAAAGTTGGTCTCCTGACAATTATAGTTTTCCCTTCAAAGAAGGTTGTTCAACTCAGTCAATACAAGATTCCGCAGTAATCAATTGGTTTGGATCTCTTTCAATTTATGATTTAGGGCTAGTCAAAAAAATTGGCATAGCCCGCTCTTTATACGAACAAATATAAGTTCAATACTCGAATCAAAGTTCAAGGAATATAAACAACTCTATTTTAACTACGAAGAATTATGTCATAAGATAAGAATCATACTTTCAACTATTTACTTGTACAAACAATAATAGTACAAGCTTAAGTAATGCTCAATAAAGAGTAGGGTCTGAGTACTTGTCTAAAGCGTAGTTTACCAAAGTAACGCTTAATACAACTCCAATGAACTATAATATTCTATTTATGTATAATCACATTAGTTATACAAGTTCAACATGTACACCTACTATCTTAATTTACTATGACACACAAGTGTAATTCATCAATACTAAACATATATTACTAGTTTTCTCTTAGTCACATGATCTCATACATATGTCATCACATAACACGGAAATCAGTTTATAATACACTATGTCATTTAAAGACCATAGTTAGAAATCATGTTTTGACTTTAAGTTTGTAAACACTAATTTAACATAGAATTATTTCATTAACATGCTTATTGGCACATGAACACTGCACTGGACATGTATTACAAATTAAGGTATCAACATAGGCATGCACAAACTCCCAAATTATTTATAGAAAACAGATCTCACTGCAGGGTGGCGCGCTCGGGCTTGGTTTGTACTAAGGAGTGGCACGACAACGCTGCTCCTAATGCAAACCAAGACTGCTAAGATGAAGCTCAGCCAGACATGCACACCCAAACACATTTAGGATGACACTTGCAGAATCATACATGTTATGATGTTCATCATTAAGTTTGGTCCCTTCTATATCTTGTCCTTTACAGTATTCGTTATTCAAATCCCACAAAATCAAGACTTTACGTGTTGATATAACAAAGTCTTTCATGTTTAGTCGTTATACACATGCTACATGGTTAATAGGTCTCGATTAAACATGGTTTCACTAGATTAGTCATGTATTTCAAGTTGTGAAGTTCTACTTCATTGATGCTTGTTCTAAACCGCACTTACTAATTTCACAATGCATATAACTAACTAGGCATTCTTGTTAATCATGCCTATA
The DNA here is from genome assembly GCA_020205605.1 of Panax ginseng. NCBI lineage: Eukaryota > Viridiplantae > Streptophyta > Magnoliopsida > Apiales > Araliaceae > Panax > Panax ginseng. The sequence goes on along the minus strand of CM035128.1, from coordinate 112,344,040 downwards.
GGTACTACACACCTAATCCTGAAGTCACATTCTAGAATACTCGAAACTAGTTTTCAAGGTTTCTTTTGAAAATCTCATGTGAAGCCAACAAGCATGCAAAGCCACTTCACTTACTATACATCACACTCTCATCTATACATGTTAGACCACATAAGCATGCTCACAAGTTCTTAATTCAAAGTGTATATAATTTATTAAGTTTATTTTTGAAACCCTAAGTCTCCATTAGTGAAATGTATTCAAGTATACAAGATAAGTCCATTTAGTCTAAATCACGCTTTCATGGTTAAAGATATATGAAATTAGATCATGATAGCATGTTTTCAAGTTCAAAACTTAGTGTATACATAGTTTGTTTACACATAGCTAGTATAGTCTTTTTCATGAAAACTCATTTCAAATCATGTTTGGATAGTTTGTATTACCTTCATACACATAACCTAATCATATGGTAAGACATAGCAGAGCTTGATACATTTGTACATAAGGTCAGAACATGTATTACATAATGTTTATCAAACTAGTTTCCAAATCTTTAAATTTTCTTTGAATGTTCATACTAAAACAAACTAAATGGCTTCCATATACATAGAAACTTCATCCCACATGTTAAGGTTGTTTATATGTATATACTAACTAATATAACATGCTCACAATAAGACAAGATCACAAAATCAGTACCCATGACTGGTAGCCGACATAGCCACGCAGTTATGTACTATAGAAGTGGTGCGGTACCCACTTGACGGCTAAAAAAAATGAAGGCTCGCTTACAGGGGCCTCAAAAACCAATGCTAAACCTGTGACCAGACCAATTACAAAGCTCCTAGACATGCAAACAAACTCAGACAAAATAATGGCATGTTATTCTATATCAATTAACAAAGAATTTAAGTAATTGCAAGAATTTGACAAAACTTAAACTAAAGAACACAAAACATAATTTCTACCTCTTTAAAGCTTAAATGAATCCACAATACACTGATTATACTCCCTCAATGCTCAGCAACACTCGCTTTCTTCTTACACTTATCAGATAAATTTTCAAGCAACAGAGAATGAGAAGAATTTGGCTTCCATTTAAAGGAATTGGCTGCCCAGTTTCTAGCTTTGTACCAAGGTTTCATTCAATTGAGAATGGAAGGAAATGTTGGGTATAAAAGAGTTGGCTAACCACCATTTCATAGCCATCATCACTACCTATTCTAGTTGCTGAAGTTCACGCAATGAGGAAGATAGGCTACTATTTGTATACTGTGTTGGTCACTGATTTTGGGACACGATTTTAAATCACAGCACTTAATTATAAAATGCTAGTTTGGTTCCTTGAACTGCCAAAATGTAATTTTAATGTGTTAATGCTACTACATAATGAAAAGTTAGGGATTATATATGTACATATATCATATAATCTGTGACGCCCCCAAATTCGGACCTCCACTTGGTCACTCAAATTCGGTTCATCACGTTCTCATGGTAAAACCATAATAACTAAAGTAACGCATACACAATAGAAAATCTACTTTAGAATAATATACAAAGATTTATTATAATTATTCCCCCAAGTCTCACAACCTACAGTGCTTAATAGATTACATAATAACATCGAATAAAGACTTATTATATAACCCTACTTAAGCTTAAACATAGTCTTAGTACAACATAATAGATTTTAAACATAAAGGGACAAGCTAGTCGGTAGCTTTGCCCTTGCCCTTGTCGGTTCCAGAGACACCACCTTGTTCCTCCTTAACTGAAGGGTTTTAAGTAAGCAAGGATGGGCACAAATTGCCCAGCAAGTAATATACAACAAGGGTGTAGGATATAATATCACAAGGTTTGAAATATCTAAGTGTCATTTGTAGGATAGTTCAAAGTGTCAGAATAATATCATGAATAAGGGATATGATAATTCAATATAAATCAATAGATATATATGAATTCAACGGCTAACAATGTATCCAACTGGATAAGCAATTTATACTGAGTAGTCACTAAGGACCATTGAACTTTCACTAGAGTTACCAATATTAAAATGATAACCAAAAATATCAAGTACTATAGATGATTAGTCTACAATACTTTACATTATGCATAACACCACAATAATATTTATTCATGTGTTGGGGTTTCCAACAACATACACTCCCCTTACAAAAAGGTTTGTCCAACTCAGTTTTCAAGATTTCCGCACCAACCAATTGGTTTGGACATCTTTTATAATTATGCATATAGTCTTGCCGAATCAAAAGGCATCGACTCTTTCACAATATTCAGGGTCAATACCAATTTCAACATGAATAATAGCTTTCACAAGGGTTTAACATACTAGCTCATTTAAATGAGAAAGTAAGGTAACTTGTATTCAAAAGTGATAAGCTAACGGTATTCATCGAATAAAGTAGTGCAAAGGTTTAGGATACTTGCACAATGTAAGATGGGGTTCGGATACTTGCCTTAAGCTTAGTTTATCCACTTTAAGAAATCAACACTTTCGAATCCTATTTATAACGCATTATATGATCAAGATATTCATTAGCTAACACAGTCTTTAAATAAGCTCGACACGATTCAAGTATACACATATGGTACAAAATTAGTTTATAAGTAATCATGAATCAACTACTTAGTTACCTCACAAGCAAATCAAGAATGCTCAAGGTTAAGACCTCTTACTCATGGACTTTTCATTTCAATGCAACAACAACTTATCAACTAGGCATCACTCATATATATATATATATATATATATATATATATATATATATTAGTAGGTTTTAGATCACATTTAGCATCATAAGTATCACGTGAATTCTTCATCCAAAAGATCGAACTCACTTTACGGAATTCTAGATCATGGCAATTGCTTTCATATGGTAAGCTTAGGGCCGTGGCAAGCATTGGCCTTGTCTTCTAGCTGCCAAGATGCATTTCTTTGCCTTGGGGTTTCTGTTTGGTTTGAACACACCATTATATTTTTTCATGTTAAAGGCTTTTACATTCTTCTTAAATCAATCTAGGTTCCTTCTTTTATAACATGGTTTTAAGTTGTTTATTTTAACAATTTAAGGTCATGAAACCACAAAGTCTAGCATGCTTGCTTTCTAAACATACAAGATAGTTATAAAAACTCATATTAGGCATGCTTGTGTGTATTCATAACACATACGTGAAACTAACACCGCTTTAGTTGAAAAATAGGCTTTGTTCATGCTTTTCTTGAAATGTGCTACACAAGCATAGTATATCTATGGTTACACTACATGAGTTAGTCTAAAAGCATCATCAAGCATGATCACAAATGTCAGATTCTAGTTCTCAAGGTAGCTTGGCGATATTCAAATTCAAAGCTTAGTAATAGGTTCAACATGATCTTGCTTCCTTACTAATTATATAAAAACAAGCAAATGGTTTATTCATGTACTCCTAAGCCATAATAACATACTTGCAAAATCAGTATGTAAACATGTTATTCATACTCATCAAGTTTGTTTCTAAGGTCATGAATCCATTTTAAACTATACAATTTTTGTATTTATGCTAATCTAGTCTAAACATGCTCATATATCTATATATACATCATACACATGTTCACATGTTAGCTTAAGTCATAACTACTAGCTCATATGGGTCAGACTTGAAAATAGACTGCTCAATTGAATTTAGCAATCCCATGGCAGATCGTTGCACCTCAAGACAAATGTGGGCAGCAAGAATTAAGGTTACTGTTCGTTCAGCGTTAAAGCGATCTGCTTTAGCGGAACTCCAAATTTCAACCTCAAAATTACTCATGATTTCATTCCTAAACACTCATATATCAATTGCAACATGCTTATATGATCATAAAACACTTATATTAACATTACCCAACCTCATTAACATACAATTTCATGAATTTAAGAATTTGAATCTTCAAGACTAAAACTCCATTTTTACAGAGAATGAACTTGAAAGTTTAGAATGGAATTTATACCTTTCCAATATTAAAGAACTTGCTACTACTTGAACTCTTAAGCTCCTAGAACACTTGTATGCTCTCAATCTTAAACTAAGCAATTCTCAATCAATTTCAAGCAACACAAAGAATGAAGGGAAATGTTCCATTTATAGAAATCTCATTAACCATGCCAAACCATTGTCCAATGTTGTATTATGCCAAACCCTAATTTTACTGTGGGAAACCCTAATTTGAAACTCAATTATGAGTTCAAGTCTATTATATAACTGTGTTGTATGATTTTGCGATTAGCTAGGTCAACCCTAATTAGCATTTATATATATATATATATATATTAAGTTCTTGAAATCCTAATTATTAAGTATAAACCCTAATTGTGATTTGGTAACCCTAATTACCAAAAATTATAAACCCTAATTGCTAAATTAGCAAGGATAATCATAATTATTATATAATAAACCCTAATTATCATGTATGATTAGAACCCTAATCAAATTAAGAAAACCCTAATTATAAATTTGAAAACTAATTATATTTTATTTTAAACCCTAAATAAATAATTTGGGTAACAAATATTAAAATTGTTAGACTATGATTATTAAATGGCCCAAAACAATTATGGGAGAAGCCCAAAAAGAAATCAAATTCAAGTCCAAACTTAGCCCACATAATTAAGGGTATTTTAGACCTTTGATTTATCTAATTTATGCATTAAAATAAAAGCTAAATAAAGAATTAGTGAGTATATACATAGCTGGCCATAATAGGCCTTTTAAGGCAACAAATTAGGCTAATCAATTTTCCTTAAATAGCTAATGACCTTACTTTCTTACACAAGGTACAATGTTGTCAATACCTCATTGGTGGAAATCTCACTAAGCATACTTAAGATCAAGATAAGGAGTTTTGTCTAATGGACAACAAGAGTATGGGGGATAATAGCTAAATCCCACATTTGCACATAAGTTCTATAAATAGACTTAAGAGAGAGAAATAATCATTTGTTAGGCCATTTTATGCACAACACTCCCCTTATCTCTCTCAAGCTCTCACCAACAAATTTTGGTAGCATATCAGTCATATATCCAAGCCCCACTAACACATATCATAATCAGAAGCCCAAATACAAGATAGATTAAAGAAAAGGTATAAACCCTAGCCATAGAATCTGTCCAATAATTTGTTGTTTAATGTTAAAATTTTTGTGTCAAATATGTTGTATATGATGTATAATGATGATCTGGGTTGCTAGATGTTAGATCCATAACATCTAGGGGCTCGGATTTGAAGATCTACAAAATCTGGAAAAACTTGGTTCTGTGGTCTGACAACGAATGTCAGTGGTCACAAATCCTTGCTCAATTATGGTTTTTGTTGTTTTTAAGTTGTTATGTGTAGCTTGTAATGTGTTCTTTAATCTGCAAAAAGAATATGTGTCATTTGATGTCTAGAATGAAAGTTATTAACGGTCAAATCTGGTTGACCCAAGATTTAATAGGAAGAAATCTAAATGACCCAAATTATGGTCGATCGTAATCGACAAGATTTTGATCGGCTAGATCTGTCCGTGTATACATGTTTTGGTTCTGTTGTTGTAATATAATAGTAGCTTGGTATGAGTACTACACGATTATGCCTTATAATAGCTTTAATATCAATCGTATTGAACATAGTGAGTGGTCAAATCAGGCCACTCGGTCACAGTTGCATTTTCTGGAATTTCCAGAAACGTCAAGAACATATATTCTGACACCCTTTGACCGATCAATATATTGCTATTGTTTTGTTGTTATGGTTATGTTTTGTGATAGATTTGTAGTGTTACATGTGGGCTAGAATCTAGAAGTCATAGATCACTAAAACATTAAACGATCAGATTGTAGTAGAGGCTCAAAGTATGACCCGATGAGTGCATTTTCTTCATTTCGGGTAACCCGAAATGAAGAACAGTCCTGACATCATTTTTGAAGGCATAGATCTAGTTCATTTCATGCTTGTTAGCTATGTTTGTTGCTGGATCTTGTAGAATGACATTAGCTCTACACGATTTAATCAACAACATGATCAGAAACACTTTGTGCTAAGAATTATTCGTGGTCAAACCTGCTTGCTCGGTAATTGGCTTGAAGATCTGGGTTTGTGTGATGAACATGAATAACACATATAGCGACGGTTCTGTCGCTATAGGTGGTCTTTAGCGACAGTTTGTTTATAAAAATTATATTTTCATTAAATAATTATAGAAAATTAGTTTTTAATTATTAAAAATAAAAAATAAATTACTAAAAATTATTTTAAAGTCCGAAAATTATATTTTAATTATTTTGGATATATTTCACAAATATTTAATATTTTGGAATAATAAAGGTATTTAATTTATTTAATAATTATATTAAATAAATTATTTAAAAATGATTTTAATACTTGAAAAATCATTTAAAATTATATTATGGGATGAGAAAATATTTTAAGTTATTTTTAATGACTTTTAATATTTTGTGATGAAATTTATTAATTAATTAATATTAATGATATTTTAGCTATTTAATAAATTAATTAAATAAGTAGATTAAAAAATCATTTTATTATATTAAAAATCATTTTCAATAATAATAAGGTATTTAAAGATATTTGAAGTTATAAAATATAACTTTTAATATTTAAAGGATAATTTCATTAATAATTTAATGTTAATGATATTTATTTAACATTAATGATATTAAATTTATTTAATAATTATATTAAATAAATAGTTTAAAAATGGTTTTATTGATTTCAAAATCATTTAAAAAGGATATAAATGAATTTTAAGTTATACTTAATTGACTTTTAATATTTTGATAAATGGTACATTAATATTTAAATATTAATGGTAATTATTTATAAATGATTTTAAATATTTTAAAAATCATTTAAGGGTAATATTAATACTTTTAAAATATTCTAAGTTATTATAAATAACTTTAAAATCTTGGTATTGGCTTCATTAATAGTTTAATATTAATTAAATATTAATAATAATAGAATTGTTTGATATTTAAATCATTTGATAATGAATCCGGTGTTTGAAAATTTATGATAAATTATAATAAATGTTTATTGAGTCATTTAAAATAATATGACTGATATTTACAGATATTGAGTTACAGAATAGAGTCTTAGACTCGATAATTACCCGATAAAGCTGTCGGTACACGGACATATTTTAGGAATTGATATGGACTTAGATATTTTGACTGTATTAATGTTTGTTTGTGATCCAATGACTGTTGAACATGCGTGATAATGTGATTATGTTATATGATGACTGCAAAATGCAGTACTATATGTTATAGTATATTGTTCTAATCAAACGAATGATTTGATTAATGATAGGTCGTGATATAAAATATAAAACTAAGTTGCGTATTGTAAGCAGCGCATCAGGCAAGTATCCTACCTTTGCATTTCCTTTATGCAATGGACATAAGTAAGAATGTTTCAGAATTATATTATTACTGTACAGATTATTAACCCTATATTATATACGCTCATTGATTATCAACATGTTAGTATATGGTAATTCAGATATATACTCTGTTCGTTAATTTTTATAAAATGGTTATACAAGTGTCCCCACTTGGATAATCATTGCAGTTAACCACATATTGATACACCTTTGTTAATTACCCATATGTATATGTTAAATTATAAATTATTTTTGAATAAGATAAAACCTACATATTATCTAACCAAATTGTTTTGGTTTGGAACCCTGACAAGTATGAACATCCCATTCATGGAAAAAGATTTATGTGCCCAAGGCAGCCAGAGTGAACGATAATATCGTTCTTGTAATGTAGTATTGATCAATACAGGGTCCATGGGATGTACACCCTCGTGCCCGTAAGTTATGACGGTTTACAGATGAAGTTCTGTTTAACCTTTTCGAAAATGAAAACAATGTTCATAGTATGTCCCCTTAACCCTATTTATAGTCAGTGCATAGTTTCAAAAAGTTGAGAGAGGGTTGTTATGATATTATTATTGGTTCAGAATTACTTCACAACTATTGATTTGTTATAGAAGGGTAGTATAAAGAAAATATTTAAATTCTTTCAGCTTATATATATAATTGATATTACTTGTTGGGCACTCAAATACTCATCCTTGCTTAATTTAAATGTTTTCAGCTAAGTGTGAACAAGCAGAAGGCTCGACTAAGAATAAAGGAAAAGAGAAGGCTGCTGAATGAGTTTTCATGATATGTTATGTAATAGTTTTCTTTGTTATGATAAGGATGATATATATATATATATATATATATATATATATATATATATATATATATATATATATTATTATGTAATGAACGTATAAAAGGTTGCGTACTTGGGAATAGACTCTGATAACTATGTAAATTAAGTTTAATAATTATATTATTAGTATTATTCCGCTCATAGAAATGGTATCGTGAAGCACTGAATTTGGGTCTCAAGTACCCGAGATTGGGGGCTTTACAAGTTTTATCTTTTTCCTAACTTCTAAGTTCTCCCGAGTTATAATCTAAGGACACTCGCTCCTAAGGTTTATAACTACAGGTTTGATACCAACTTGCGCCCCCAAATTCGGACCTACACTTGGTCACTGGAATTCGATTCATCACGTTCTCATGGTAAAACCATAATAACTAAAATAACGCATACACAATGGAAAACTACTTTAGAATAATATACAAAGATTTATTATAATTATTCCCCAAGTCTCAGAACTCTCAAAGTTTTAATAGATTACATAATAACATCGAATATAGACTTATTACATAACCCTAATTAAGCTTAAACATAGTCTTAGTACAACATAATAGATTTTAAACATAAAGGACAAGCTAGTTCAGAGCCTTGCCCTTGCCCTTGTCGGTTCGAGAGACACCACCATGTTCCTCCTTAACTGAAAGGTTTTAAATAAGCAAGGATGAGCACAAATTACCCAGCAAGTAATATACAACGAGGGTGTAGGATATAATATCACAAGGTTTGAAATATCGAAGTGTCATTTCTAGGATAGTTCAAAGTGTCAGAATAATATCATGAATAAGGGATATGACAATTCAATATAAATCAACAGATATATATGAATATAACGGCTAACAATGTATCCAACTGGATAAGCAATTTATACTGAGTAGTCACTAAGGACCATTGAACTTTCACTAGAGTTACCAATATTAAACTGATAACCAAAAATATCACGTACTATAGATGATCAGTCTACAATACTTTATGTTATGCATAACACCACAATAATATTTATTCATGTGTTGGGGTTTCCAACAACATACACTCCCCTTACAAAAAGGGTTGTCCAACTCAGTTTTCAAGATTTTCGCACCAACCAATTGGTTTGGACAACTTTTATAAATATGCATATAGTCTAGCCGAATCAAAAGGCATCGACTCTTTCATAATATACAAGGTCAATACCAATTTCAACATGAATAATAGCTTTCACAAGGGTTTAATATACTAGCTCATTTAAATGAGAAAGTAAGGTAACTTGTATTCAAAAGGGATAAGCTTACGGTATTCGTCGAATAAAGTAGTGCAAAGGTTTAGGATACTTGAACAATGTAAGATAGGGTTCGGATACTTGCCTTAAGTGTAGTTTATCCACTTTAAGAAATCAACACTTTCGAATCCTATTTATAACGCATTATATGATCAAGATATTCATTAGCTAACACAGTCTTTAAATAAGATCGACACGATTCAAGTATACACATATGGTACAAAATCAGTTTATAAGTAATCATGAATCAACTACTTAGTTACTTCACAAGCAAATCAAGAATGCTCAAGGTTAAGACCTCCTACTCATGGACTTTTCATTTCAATGCAACAACAACTTATCAACTAGGCATCACTCATATATATATATATATATATATATATATATATCAGTAGGTTTTAGATCACATTTAGCATCATAAGTATCACGTAGTTACTGTCCAAAAGATCAAAACTCCCTTTCTGGAATTCCAGATCCACAAGCAATTGAGCTATGGCTAAGCCTAGGACTAGGTACATTGTACTTGCCCTTCCCTTCCTGACCAAGATGCAATCTTGCTCTTGGGGTTTCTGTTTGGTTTGAACACACCATTATATTTTTTCATGTTAAAGGCTTTCACATGCTTCTTAAATCAATCTAGGTTCCTTCTTTCATAACATGGTTCTAAGTTGCTTATTTCAATAATTTAAGGTCATAAAACCACAAAGTCTATCATGCTTGCTTTCTAAACATACAAGATAGTTATAAAACTCATATTAGGCATGCTTGTGTGTATTCATAACACATACGTGAAACTAACACAACTTTAGTTAAAAAATAGGCTTTGTTCATGCTTTTCTTGAAATGTACTACACAAGCATGGTACATCTATGGTTACACTACATGAGTTAGTCTAAGAGCATCATCAAGCATGATCACAAATGTTAGATTCTTGTTCTCAAGGTAGCTTGACGATATTCAAATTCAAAGCTTACTAATAGGTTCAACATGATCTTGCTTCCTTACTAATTATATAAGCACAAGCAAATGGTTTATTCATGTACTCCTAAGCCATACTAACATGATTGCAAAGTCAGTATATAAACATGTTATTCATACTCATCAAGTTTGTTTCTATGATCATGAATCCATTTTAAACTATACACTTTTGGTATTCATACTAATCTAGTCTAAACATGCTCACATTAGGTTCATATATCTATATATACATCATACACATGTTCACATGTTATCTTAAGTCATAACTACTAGCTCATATGGGTCAGACTTGAAAACAAACTGCTCAACTGAATTCAAGAATCGCAGTAAAATTGCTACTGCCTCAAGATAAATGTGGCCTATAAGGCAAGTGCACGGTTCACGCTGTTGATAGATGCCTTTTGGTAGAACTCCAAATTTCAACCTCAAAATTACTCATGATTTCATTCCTAAACACTCATATATCAATTTCAACATGCTTATATGATTATAAAACACTTATATTGACATTACCCAACCTCATTAACATACAATTTCGTGAATTCAAGAATTTGAATCTTCAAGACTAAAACTCCATTTTTACAGAGAATGAACTTGAAATTTTAGAATGGAATTATACCTTTGCAATATGAAAGAACTTGCTACTACTTGAACTCTTAAGCTCCTAGAACACTTGTATGCTTTTAATCTTACACTAAGAAATTCTCAATCAATTTCAAGCAACCCAAAGAATGAGGGGAAATGATCCATTTATAGAAATCTCATTAACCATGCCAAACCATTGTCCAAGAATTTAGACTCATGGGTTGGTAATTAGTTGGTGGATTTCATCATAAGTAACACTCCCCCCATGATCATTGCCTAGCAAGCTTGGAAGAAAATATGAAGAACATAGGCCTTAGCCTTTTTCTAATACACATGAAAGGAGTTTGAGGCAAATGAGACACTCATTTTGGGACAACTTAAATGCTCAACATTCTATCACTACTTAGACTATACTTATGCACAACCCTTATTCTTATGTTATATTTTTTAATACACATCTTAACCATATATTATAATTAAATGTCACACTTAATATTTAAGGTTTCAATGTAGTAGATGAAATATGGAAATATAATATACATATAATCCATGTAAATTTTATCACACTGGTATACATTAATAGTTCATGGAATATTATTTCCATACATGCCCACATACATATTGTCACATAGATAATATATTTATAACATATAGTTCCAATATAGTTTTATAAGATTTAATATATAGTCACAAAATGTCACACTACACCATATGGTATAGTTGTATTATTGCTCATATGCACATAACTGTCAATATAATATTATTATATTACTAACTTATTTATTTATTTTAAATAAATAAATCATGTACTTCCTTAATTAAATAACACTAATATCAATTAATCATTGACGATATATTTAAGGACTTCCATGATCATTATTCATTTTTATAATATATTACGTATAATAGTAATCACACATTATTAGTTAATTACTAAAAATCAATATTCTACCATAACCATCATCAATTAATTAATATAATTCTTAATTAATATTCATTATTAAATATTTAATCTACCACACATCAATTAACAACTAATGGTATACTACAAAAACAATTAACAATTAATATTACTTAATTGATCATCTTATAATTTCTTCGCCGATTAACATTACTATTAGTATTTTCCCATCACCATGCCACACAAGGCTTCCAACGAGTTTACCACAAACTCCACGTATTCTCAGTTATTTAATATAATTGAGTTATCTCATTTCATAACACGAAATCGTTCATATTCAAATAAATATTCATTTTCATTAATATGCGAAAATTCTCGGGTATTACATAATCCATGTACATTAGTCCAATCTAATTAATATTTATAACATGTATGGACTCAATTTAATTGGTCCCTAATAATTCAATATCTCCTTAAAACTTTATTATTCCAATTAGACCCACTTATTGAAATAACTTGCAATTCTTTAATATAGTACATTTTTAATGTTCCCACACATACTTGTTGTCACATAAGCATTATTTATGTAACTTATAATTCATTCATTTTACTATATAGTTTTATATATTATATAGTTCCCTCAAAGTGTCACACTACACTTTCTTTTTAATGTAGGAACTATATATTACCACATATCTTGCACTCATCAACTAAAAGAATAATATAATTCTAATTATGGAAATTACTTTACTCATTATTAATATATTATTCATAATAACAATTAATTAATAATATAATATTAATTAACTATTCACTTCTTAATTTATCCATTCCTTAATTAATTTAAACCATTTAAATTTTCATTCTCATGCCACATAAGGCATTCAACAATTCTCATCATAAACTCCACATTTTTCTCATTTCTTATAAATTCAATTTGAATTAATTAAATTACTCATCTCACAACACATCAATATTTATATTCAAATAAATATTAATTTTTTTATTATATTAAATAATTATTTATTCATGAAATTCACGGTTCTTACAGAACACATAAGTGAGATATGACCCTCTCGATGTATCATACCCGTATTACATTTAATCCACAAAAGATAGAATAAATGCAAACACCCAAATTGACTAATGCACTATATGTCTGCGTGAATTATAATCAAAGTGGGTTGAAGCTAAAGTACTCATTAGACTACATATAGTGCTTCGGTATATGTCTATCCTAAGCAAGAAAAATAAATTCCATTCAGTGTAGAATCCATGAACATATGCTAATATGATTAGTTCTAAACCTATAATCCATTTTTCAGGTTCATATATACTAACATGGTAATTAGTAATCCAGCAATTAACTATTTAAAGCAAATCACATTAGACAAACCAATATAGATAATCAACCAAAGCTCATAAGGAAATATAGAAATATGAACTACACATTAAGATTCATTATAACCCCATAATGGAAATTAGTTCATATATAAATCAAAATCCATTAATAGAAATTTTTCATACATTGGAAGCTAAAATGAAAAGAAAGAGATACTAAAGAGTGAAAGATGCAAATCTGATCTCCTTCTCAAATCTGAGCATACAATGTTGGATCCAAGCTCCAATGTTCCTAATTTTAGCCCTAATCTAAGCTAACTATAAAAATTATTTTAGAAACTTAGAGAGATTCAAGTATAGAGATGAATATGCTAAAGCTCTCTCTATATGCTCTATATTACCCTAAAAGGAAATAAAAAAGTCATAGTATACGTCTACTAACTTCTTCTGACCCCGTCTTCAAGAAATATTTCGATTGGCTGTTTAAGTGGAAAGTCAACATTTTAATATTCAGAGATTGGCGCAGTTTTGCCAGATTTCTGCTTTGTCTAGGCACAGGTGCGCCCCAGGGCATACGACAATAGACTTGGGCGTAGCTGTTTTGGCCTCCTTTGCTAATTGGGTGCAGCTGCGCCCTGCTAGACTTCTTGAACTCTGCTGTTGTCTTCTACAATTTTAGTCTACACCATCAATGATCTCATTGTTGCTCTTTTTTTTACATGCCACAACTCTTTGCTCCCACACACCAGTCTTCTTAGCTATCATATATTTTTGCCCTCCTTTTCACGAAAGATGCCACCGAGCGAGCTTACGAACATAAAACCTATAAAAAGGAAAGAAATGCATGAAAAACAACTTAAACATAAGAAGTTAAGCAACAGTTATAGCAAGTTAGTACCCAATAAGTAGGTATAAAACTTACTTATCAAATACCCTCAAACATAAACCGTTGCTTGCATTCGCATAACAAAATAAGAAGGAATTAAAAAACTAAATAAAATGCACTCTACTCTATATGCCTACGAATCCTCATCAGTTAATATGCAATCTAAATGGATTACCTCAGAGGAATCACATTAATCATTAAATATAGCATCAAACCAATAAATAGTCAATAAGCCATATTATTATGTAAATCCAAAACCTTTTATTACTTATATATAGTGTGTGTGTGTGTGCGCTTAGCAACCATTAAACTTGTTACTATACAAATATTTCACATAATACGCTTCTTAGAGGGAAATTTATAGTTCTAACTCGAGAAAGTAATCAAATAGGACAAGCGATAGTTGTGACTACACATCAACTAAGCTAAGGGTCAACTTAGGGTTTATTAGCTTTTTGTTAAATCACGAGGGCACTATTTACTCATTCTCGTGATTTCACCTAGTTGTGTAGTGCCTAGCCCTTTTAGGCTTTTCAATGATATCCATGTAGCGAGATTTCGATCAATGACTCCCAAACTAAATGGTTTTAGGGCGTTGGGTGTAGAGACATCCCCTTGGGCATACTTACTCGAGTATCAAAGGCCTTATGACTCGACTAGTTAAGCTTTTATTCTTATTATTTTTGGAATAATTACCCCCCACAGTTTCCCCCCAAACTCAAGTCTTACTACTGCCTTTGCTTACACTACCCATTCTTTGCATTTCTATCTTTTAAACTTAAATTTCCCACCAGAAGAAAATTATGTGACTATTTGGGTTAAGCAAGAAAAATAGCTACTTAAAAGTGCTATCCGGTTATATCAGTTTAAAACAGATTCAGAATTACATCACAATACGACAATATAACCAAGTTTAAGTTATCCACATTGTTGCATAATCAAGCAAAACCAATTTCATCATATGCCAATATGGATTCCAAATAGACATGATGCTAGGATTTAGGCAATATGATCTAAATGATATAATATAAATGAACTCAATGAAATAAGATATTATTATTATTATTATTATTATTATTATTATTATTATTATTATTATTATTATTTATGATGAGCAGATAACATAAACAAAACTTAATTATCATGCAATAATACAAAGATAAAATAATATAAACTAGATGGAAAAACTATAATGCAACTAAACTAAAATGTATGCAACTAAACTATATGAAAATGCAACTAATAACTAATAATGCCCAATACCCCCAAACTTGAAAATTACAATGTCCTCATTGGAAGGTAAAGGGCAAATAAACTCCTATAAAGTCATCATTATTGCCACCCTCTTCTTGCTCGGGTGGTGTATCTGGTGGTGAATAAGGAGTAACCGAACCATACATGGGACCACGAGCACTCCTTGTTAGGCAAAATCTTGGGACAATGCCCAAGATAGACCATCGACATATGCTTGAAAATTTATGTACATGGCATCCAACCTAGTCTGCATGTGCCTCATTTGACGCTCCTTCCTGGCAATGTAGTCAGGATGTGGCCTTGTTGTGTGCGGTGTAGGGACCAACATATTTTCCTCTTCTTCTTCTTCATCATCTTCAAAATCCTCTTCCTGAAGAATGAATCCCAAACCCCTCTGATGACATCTTCCTCCACTCCAAATAGTGTATTTCCTTATAGCGGCACTGTCTATATCACACATTGGTAATTGAAGATTCTCTTCTCCGCATTCCACATTTGTAGCATAACAGAGATGAGTGATGATGAAAGCATGGGGAATCCCACCAGAGGTGCCTACTCACATGAATTGAAGCATGGACTGGTTGATGAGATAACCAAGGTCCAAGCTTGTTCCTTTTAAAATATGATTCAGAGTCACATCCCTCTAAATAGTAACATCAGCATGATGGCTGGGGGGAAGAATGCTTGCACAAATAAAGTTGTACCACGCTTTGGCGTATCTATTCAACGTAGTCTGAGGGAAGTTAACTTTTTGTGTAGTGCCTGCCTTGGTTTTCCAACTAGTTCCAGGCTTGCACATATCTTCCATTAGTTTATCTAGATCAGTCTCAAAGCACTGTGCTTGAATCGAGAGTGTGGCAGTAGGAGATGGAGTGGAAAAGTGATACACATCAGATATTGCTTGTGGGGTATATTAGATTTGTTTGCCCTTTATAAATGATGTCCTATTGCGTTTCACGGGCATTAGGATAGAATTCCCTCATAATCGACATAGGAGCTGAGTATGGCATACACATAAATGATAACCACCCATGATGTCTGATCTGTTCCAAAATTTTCCCATCGCTCTGTCTCGGTTTGAGGCCCCTTTCTGGTATAAACATTTTCCTAACCAAAAAATCCCAGTAATAATGATGGGCTGAGAGATTAACAAACTTTGATGGGTCCAATGTGTCCCTGCTACTATCCTCAGCACTGCTACTACTACTAGATGATGATGGATGTGGAGTTCCGGCTCTCTTATAATTGACTTGAACTGTGCTTGATGTACCGATTACCCCTAAACTGATTAAGAGCACCCCCAAACTAAGTGAAGCTACCCCCAAACTATTCTCAAACCTTATATCAAAAAATTGATGGGCAAGACTAGTTCTTCTTTTTTCGGATGTGAATTTTTACTTTGCACAAATTGTAATAACCCAATATTTTCGATATAATTAAATAACAAATTTTGCATATAATTTTTTTTTTTTAAAATAAAGGTGGGATTATGTGCAAGGTAAAGTGTATGTATATATGTGATAAATAAAAATTTATTTATTACATGAATAATTGCAAAAAAAATAAAATTAAAAAGAATTATTGATCATTATAAATTATAATTTATAATACATTAATTTTGTAATAAAAATATTTAATTATTTATTTTCCAAGAAAATATGATTATTGTATTATTTAATATATGAAATGATTATTAGAATTATTATAATAACTATTTTATTATATGATTTTTTTCAAATTAGTTAAGTTAATTATTTTTACTTAATTAATAATGGAATATATGAAAGTTAAGTCGAATATGGATTCCAAACCCTAATTCTAGATTTTGAACAAAGAATGAGAATAATAATATAATATTAATTATAATTTAGTGTTGTAATTAGGGACTGTAAGTGTACACTGATAATGGTTGCTCATTACAGTGTATCATGTCAAAATCCTAGCATTAATTTGTTAAACACTAATTTGAACTCAAATAGGAGCTAAAGACTATGTAGTGATTATGTTATATGATTTATGACACGTATTATAGAATTTAATGTTAATTAGAAAAATCCTAATTAATATTTAGAAACCCTAATTACTAAATTAGAAACCCTAATAATTAATTTAACAAGCTTAATGGTAATTAATAAATTATAAAATCTAATTTGCAAGTCTAAGTAATTAGAAAACCTAAATAATTAAGAAACCCTAATTTGTAATACAAAATCTAAAATTTTCATTTTAAATCCTAATTGCAAAATCCTAGAAAATTAAATTATAAACCCTAAGGGTTAGTTAAGATTACCATTTAGCCATTAAATTTGCTAGCAAGATGACTAAACTACCCTTCTTGCATTATTTAATAGATAACTTGCAATTTTTTTCACAAATTTAGTTGGTGACCAACTCTTGACTTCTCACATGCTCAATAACTCCAGCAATCAGCCTCATTTCATCAGCCACTTCATTGCAACATGTTATAAATAGAATTAGAGAGATAAAAGTCACCAAATTGGCCATATTTGTTCACAAGCTCTCACCCAAACCTCTCTCTCTCTCACTAACCCACGAAGTTCTATTGTAAACCAGTCCATTATCCAGTCCCCACTACCTCCACAAACAGATTAGCAAAGCCTAGAATCAAGATTGAGCAAAGAAAGGTATAAAACCCTAGAACTAAATTTGATCTTGATAGTTATGTTAAAATTTATGTTTGAGTGTTTAAATATGTTGTATAAGATATAAACAAGTGATCCGTGTTGCTATGTAGTAGATCCACAACATTTATATGCACGAGATATAAGTTTTTAAGAATCTGGAAAATTTTGTAATGTTGTCTGACAACCGAATGTCTGACCTCGTAGATCTTTATATGTTTATAGTTTTGGTTGTTTAAATGTTTGAAGTCGTAGTATGTCATGAGGACTTGGATCTGGAACTTGAATCAGGGTCAGATCTAGCATAGATTGTAAGTTATTGATGGTCAAAGTCGTTTGACCGACCATGACTGTCTGTTTTTGGGTAACCCAGAAACTTACCTAGAACTTTTTGACAAGATGTTCATGTGCATAGATCTATCAGGTTTTTGTTGTTTTGTTCTTTTTCTTGTATCCATGTTGTAGTATTCTAGATAATCTATAGATTAAAGCTTTTAGATTGCCTAAACATCAAACAGGTTAAATACAGTGGACGGTCAAACCAGGCAGGAGGATCACAAAATACGTTTTCTGGGTAACAAAGAAAGCTTATGAATGTAACTTCTGACATGGTTTGACCGAACCATATCTAGAAATTTTATTGTTGTTAGACTGGTATTATGTGATCGATCTCTTCGTTGTCATGTTAGCTACAAACTGAAATCATTAGATCACTAAAACATCACCTGTATAGTGATAAGTGGGTTTTATACCCATGAATCGGTTCCTAATTTAAGCTTAATCGATGTTAATTCCTTTTTCTATGTTTATTTTTACTTATTTATTATTATTTTATGTGTAGGTTTGGCGGTGTGACATTTAACAAAAAAGGGTGCAATTGTGGCAATAAACTTAGCAAGTTTGGAGTTTAAGATGACCATCTAGCAGAAGACAACCCCAACCCAAGTGGGGTCCAGAACTCAGGAGGCAGAAGCCATGCCCGTCGAGGCGGGCTTTTTGCAAACAAACACCCTCGCTGAGGCGGGGGTCCGGTACAGTCAGTGGTTTCATTGGTTTCAAAGACTGCAAGAACTAAGTTTAAGTTATTAGGATGCCTTGGGACTCATATTAATGTGGAATTTCAATCAGAATGCATGTCATAGAGTTATATTTGACATCAAATAACAAGATTGATAGATATACAACACAAGACAATTAACAGAGAAAATATACAAATTTTTCAGAGCAAGCATTGGATGAAGGGAATTGAAGGTTTTTCGTATCAATTGTGAATTAGGCTAAAGAAAAGGGTGGTTCTGGATTTATTCTTTTCTTTTAGTTTATATTTGTAATTGAAAGGATGATATCTTTAATTTATTCAGTGTTTATTTCATTTATGATGAACTAATTCACTTTTTAGGCTTATGATGGATCTTTAAGTGAAACAATGGTTATGTAATATTTGATTTTCAGTTTAATAAGTTATTCCTCAATTTATCTATATTAATTTATGCTTGAATTTATGAATTGCCTGATCAACAATTCTTTTAGGACTTGTATGGATTCGAGAGAGGAAGTACAAGTCTAGACTTAATTAATATAGCATGTGTTCTTGAATTTTGTGAATGAGCAGAATCTTGATGAATGTTAGGGTAGAGATATGCTTAACATCACATGTAATCGAGTAGAGAACTTGAACTTAAACCTTCTTTGATTGTAATTCACATAGAGATATAGTGACTTAGTTAATTAAGGTATATAACTTAATTCTATCTAATTTGTGGATTTGAGTTAATATGGTGTTAGTGCATCGAGAGGTGGCTAATTCTACTTTAGTGTTCTTGATTAATAAATTGGGTTAGTAAATTAAACTGGAATAAGGGCTAATAATCAGAGTAAAGCTTAGGGTGAAGTTATAAGCCTAATTCTCCAATACTTGTTTAGAAATTCAGTTTTTGAGATTTGTGATTGTTTTGTGATCTTAGTATTTTTAATAATTTAGTTTTTATAATTTTAATAATTAATTTGGATAGTTTAATAAAATTGGGATTAATAGGAAACTGGTAATTGTGATATTGAAATCCATACTAATTTCTCTGTGGGAACGATACTCTACTTACTATTATATTACTTGTTGACCACGTATACTCGCGTGTTGTGCGTAACTACATTTTACCCAACAAGTTTTTGGCGCCGTTGCCGGGGATTATTAGTATAGATTTTAATATATTGTGATATTAGTTTAGTTAGTCCAGTTTTACTTAAACATTTTTTCTTTTCCTTTTATTCGTTCTTATTTCAGGTTTTTGAAGTTGGTTTATGCAAACTCGATCCAAAAATCCAGACTTGCTTCCTTTTGAGGATGACATTGAGAGACAATTTCAAAGGCTAAGTAAGTGGATTAATGTAACAAGGGAAGACTTTGAAAATTCTAAAAAAGAAGAAGCAATGGCTGTCGAAGACCAGAAAGTGTTGAGGGACTTTGCTACACCAAAGGTGACTCAGTTGCAGTCGAGTATCACCAGGCCTGCTATAGCTGCGAACAAATTTGAAATCAAGCCTGGGACTATTCAGATGATTCAAAATTCGGTTTAGTTTGGGGGTTTAGCAAATGATGATCTGAATGAACACCTAGTCAGCTTCTTGGAGATTTGTGACACCTTCAGGTATAATGGGGTGTCAGATGATGCGATAAAAGCTTAAGCTTTGTTCCCATTCACCTTACGGGACAAGGCGAAGAGTTTGTTACACTCTCTACTACCGGGATCAATAACTACATGGAAAGACCTCGCTCAAAAATTTGTACCAAAATTTTTCCCTCCAGCAAAAACTTTAAAAAGGAGGAATGAGATAACTATGTTTGAACAGCAACATGGGGAATCACTGTATGAGGCATTGGAAAGATACAAGTAATTGCTCAGAAAGTGCCTGCATCATGGATTTCCTAAGTGGTTGCAGATGAATATATTCTACAATGGTTTGAACGAAAATCTCAGGACTAGTATTGATGTAGCTTCAGGTGTATGGAAAAAAATTATGAGGAGGCATATCAGTTGATAGAGACAATTGCAGCTAACAACTACCAGTGGCCCACGGCATGAATGACACATGCTTAGGCAGTTGGAGTGTTAGAGTTAGATGGAGTGATGGCTCTAGCAGCGCAAATTTCAGCGCTCTCTAAGAAGGTGGATGCTTTGTCAGGGGTACAGACTTAGTAGGTTGTAGTTATTTGTGAATTGTGCGCAGATGAACATCCTACAGAATAATGTGCAATCAACTCATCATCAGTGTAATTTGTGGGTAGCTACAACAGGATTCCACAGAATATGTACTAGAATGCATACAATCCGTGGAATATGAATCATCCTAATTTTTCATGGTGCAATAACCAGCATCAGCAAGCTCCACGACCATCTTATCCCCCAGGATTTTAGAATCAACATTAACAACCAGCTCAACATCAAGAGAGGAAATCAGATTTAGAGGAGTTGTTGTCAAAGTATATAACGAACAATGAGGCAGCCATTAAATCACAAGAAGTAGCCATCAAAAATTTAGAAAAATTGATTGGACAAATTGCCTTAGCATTGAATATTAGACCGCAAGGGACTCTACCAAGTGACACCGAAAGAAATCCGAAGGGAAATCACGAACAGTGTCAAGTAATCACTGTGAGAAGTGGAAAACATGTAGATGGCACAAGTGCATAAAATTCAGTTTGAACGGACGATAAAGTTGTTGAGAACAAAGTAGTTGAGGAAAAACAAGGTGAGGAAAAGCAAGTTGAGCAAACAAAGTTAGATGACAAGCCAGTTTTGTATCCTCCACCGCCGTTTCAACAGAGAGTCCAAAACCAAAAATTAGATAAGTAATTTGTAAAATTTTTGGATGTTTTTAAGAAACTTCAGATTAACATCCCTTTCCCAGAAGCCCTAGAGCAGATAATAAGTTATGCAAAATTTATGAAGAGTATTCTATCTAGGAAAAAGAAGTTGGAAGATTTCAAAATAGTGGCATTAACAGAGGAGTGTAGTGCAGTTTTACAGCCAAAATTGCCACCAAAGCTGAAAGATCCGGGGAGTTTTACCATTCCGTGCATAATTGGGAACACGGTGTTCAACAAGTGTTTATGTGATTTGGGAGTGAGAGTAAACCTTATGCCATTATCAGTTTATACAGAATTAGGTCTACCCGCTCCAAATCCTATGAACATCACATTGCAGTTGGCGGTTAGGTCAATCACGTGCCTGAGAGGCATTGTGGAGGACATCTTGGTCAAGGTTGACAAATTTATATTCCCTACAGATTTCATAATTCTGGATTTTGAGGAAGATAAGAACATCACAATTATCCTAGGGAAACTGTTCTTGGCTACGGGAGGACGCTCATCGATGTATAAAAAGGAACTAACTATGAGGGTCAAAGATCAAGAAGTAAAGTTTAATGTTTTTAAGGCCATAAAATTCCCTACGGATGAAGAAAGTGCTTTAGGATGGATATCATTGATCAGATAATCAGGGAAGATATGGGTAAAAGTTTGGCTAACGATACATTGGAAACGACATTATTAGGAGATGAAGATTTAGATGATTCGGTGTTTGTGGATTATTTGCATATGCTAGACTCCCTACCTCGAGTTAGCAGATTTAAAGCACCATTTGAACCATTTCACAAGGAGGAAAGAGCCACAACTAGGATGAAACCTTCATTGGATGAGCCACCTGCTCTTGAGCTAAAACCACTACCTAAACACCTCAGGTATGCGTATTTAGGCAATTCTAATACTTTACCTGTTATTATTTCAACTGTACTTAATGAATTCCAGGAAAGTAAGTTGCTGAGGGTGCTTAGAGAATATAAATCGACTATAGGATGGACAATCGCGGATATCAAAGGAATCAACCCATCCTTTTACATGCATAAAACTCTAATGTAAGAGGATACAAAGCCAACGGTGGAGCAACAGAGACGGTACAACTCAATTATGAAGGAAGTTGTGAAGAAAGAAATACTAAAATGGTTGAATGTCGGTATCATCTACCCAATTTTCGACAGTAAGTGGGTCAGTCTGGTTCAGTGTGTGCGGAAAAAGGGAAGAATGAATGTGGTACAAAACGATGACAACGACCTAATTGCGATGAGGACAGTGACTGGTTGGAGGGTTTGCATGGACAGTGACTGTGCAGTCTTTTAGAGAAGGATTCAATTTTTAAGTTTGATGAGGGTTGTAAATTAGAATTCGAGCTATTGAAGAAGAAATTGACTACAACTCTAGTTATCGTCGCACCGGATTGGACAATGTCGTTTGAGTTAATGTGTGATGCAAACGACTATGCGATTGGGGCTGTCTTGGGTCAACAATGAGAGAAGGTATTTCATGCCATATACTATGCAAGTAAGACACTTACGAAAACCCAAATGAATTACACAACTACGAAAAAAGAATAACTTGTAGTAGTATATGCCTTTGATAAATTCTGGGCATATTTGATCAGAACAAAGGTGGTAGTTTATACAGATCACTCGACTTCTCGGTACTTAATTTCAAAAAAAGATGTTAAGCCACACCTTATTAGATGGATTCTCCTTCTACAGGAATTTGACATGGAAATAAAAGATAGAAAGGGGACGGAGAATCAAGTTGTAGATCATTTATCGAGGCTGGAAAATTAGGGTAAAGATGGAGAGAATAAATGTGTAATCAATGAGTCATTTTGGGATGAGCAACTATTTGGAGTCAATGCGAAATTTCCATGGTATGCGGATTTCGCTAATTACCTAGTGAGAAACATCCTTCCCTCTGATCTTACACGTCAGCAGAAAAAGAAATTCCTACATGAAGTCAAGTAGTATATGTGGGATGAGCCATTCCTATTTAAACAATGCGCCGGCAAGATGATTAGAAAGTGTGTGCCATATAACGAGGTGAATAATATTTTGCATGAATGTCATTCGTCT
Organism: Panax ginseng; assembly: GCA_020205605.1. NCBI lineage: Eukaryota > Viridiplantae > Streptophyta > Magnoliopsida > Apiales > Araliaceae > Panax > Panax ginseng. The sequence continues at coordinate 112,320,011 of CM035128.1, read as the reverse complement.
GCATACGGGGAACATTACGGTAGTGAGAGAACAACGGAAAAAGTTCTTCAAGCCGGGTTTTATTGGCCTACATTATTTAAAGATGCCCACCAATTCGTAAAAAGATGTCATAGATGTCAAAGGGTGGGCAACATATTGAAAAGGAATGAGATGCCACTACAAACAATCTTAGAAGTTGAGATTTTTGATGTATTGGGCATGGATTTTATGGGGCCATTCCCTTCCTCATTTAACAATCAGTACATATTGCTTGTGGTTGACTATGTATCAAAATGAGTTGAAGCCATGCACTCCAAATTAACGATGCAAAAGTGGTTCTTAAATTCTTGCAAAAGAATATTTTTACACGAATTGGCACTCTAAGAGCCATTATAACTTATAAAGGTAGTCACTTATGCAACATATCATTTACATCACTCTTGGCAAAATATGGGATCAAAAATAAGGTGGCAACAACATATCATCCCCAAACAAGTGGGCAAGCTGAAGTTTCAAACAGGGAGGTGAAGAGAATCTTAGAAAAGGTGGTAAACCCGAATAGAAAGGACTGGTCTCTCAGGTTGGACGATGCACTATGGGTCTACCGGACGGCATACAAAACATCAATTGGTATGTCACCATATCAATTAGTCTATGGGAAAGCATGTCACCTGCCTATGGAGTTACAACACAAAGCCTAATGGCTATTCAGAAACATAACTTCGATCAAGCAGCTATGAGTGAAAAGAGACTACTTCAGCTAAATGAGTTCGATGAATTCTGACTTCAAGCTTACGAGAACTCTAAGTTATATAAAGAAAAAGTCAAGAAATGGCACGACCAGAAAATCATGTGAATAACGTTCAAACAAGGGTAATCAATATTGTTAATTCCCAGTAGGCACACAATAGATCTAGAAGGGGGGTTAAAAATATCCTTTTTAATTTCAAATACTTTTCTCTTTTATTTTGTATTGCTAATGAATTAGCATATGACAAACATAAGAATCTTTTCAAGCACATCGGAATAAGTAAAAGATCCAGTTCATTGATATATTCATAATCAAACAAACATTGTTCTTAAAGTTAGTTAACCTGTAAGAAGTTAATACATACATAATAGTTATAGCAGTTAAGTACATAATGTAAATGACATAAAGTAAATGACACAACAGATTTTAAGTGGTTCAGAGACTCAAGCTCCTAATCCATTCTTCTTCTTTTAACTAGCAGGATTTCCACTAAGGAAGGGCAGCACCCTGAATCACTAAGATTCCTTCAGGCCTAGCAGCCTTGGAATTTAGTTCACTAAGAACTCTTCAAGGCCAGTAGCCTTGGAACTCCTCTAGTTCCTTAGGAACTCTTCAAGCCCAACAGGCTTGGAACTTCATTTAGTCCCTCCGGACAAGGACCCCTAAGGCCCTGGCTTGTTGTTGTTGTTGTTGGTGCCCTACTGCTAAAATGTCTTTTAAGCTCTTCATCTCTGAATGCTTAGTAGCTTGACGTGATCATCCTTGAGGTGCAGTTGAGTGTTGCAGTTGAGGTGCAGTTGAGTGTTGCATGATCCCTTGTTGAAATACAATGAAGATCATTCTTCTTGATACTTGATGGCTGCACATGATGAGTTTCTAAGATGATTGTAGGCTCTTCTGTTAGGTACTTAGAAACTTTCTCATGCTTGACATCATGATGATGTTTGTGATCTTCTTCCTTGATACTTGATGCCTTCTTATGATGGACTTGATAAGATGACGGTAATCTTTTCTCTCTGGTACTTAGAGTCTTTCCATGATAAACATCAAGATGACATTGATGCTCTTCTTTCTCTTGGAAGTTCAGAACACTCTTCTTATAGTAGAACTCACTTCTACATTGTAGAACTCTTACTTCTACTTCTTACTATATTCATCTCCAAGTATTCTTGGTGGATCGTAGAGTGAGCTTTTGGACCTCCATTGGTCACTCACTATTTTACGTTATTTTGATCAGTCCACCATCTCTCCAACCTCAACAACTTTTTCAACATCAACAACTCTTGATCTTTGAAGCTCTGGCTGATATATAATGTTTCCTAATCTTTCCATTAGAATATAGCCGTTGAAAGTAGTTTGAATTGCCTCGCAGATCTTGAGTTATTTGATGTAGATTGCAGATGTGACATGACATCCCCTTTTTTATCTTTTTGACACTGCAGTCTACTGTTTCTCCTATCCCATTAGAGATGTCACTTTGATGCCTCGGGCAGTTAGTCTTCTTTATTTCTCTTATCTTACTTCTTGATTAGAAAATCATGATCTGTCCTTTTTGCATCGATGCTCTCAATAAGCCATATTCGAATATCACTCCTCAGATTAAACCGTTGCCAATGCATTAATCTTCAGATGACCGAACTCTATGATTCTGATGCATATTCTTGAACCTGATCGTAGTGTCATGTTGAATGTTGGTCATCGACCGGTTGAGACAACACTATGATCCTGAAGAGTGTTCATTGGATCCTCAATGTAGAACACCTCTTCATTCATTTGTGTAGTGCTTCAATACTTCTATTTTCCTTGACTAATCTCAGGAACTGATAGCTTGACTCCTTGTTCTGGTCTCTTCTGAATAGCAAGACACCTCAGATTTATGGCACGCCCAGCTCGCTTTCTTCTTATGATCTCCCGTTCACTTGTCATTAATGGACTGACCCATGCTTAATCACTTTAGCCTTATTCTTCATAAACCGACCAGTATCGATGTGTACACTTCATCATTTCCTTCTTTGCTTGGCAAACACTATGATCCTAGTTGACCCCAAGATCGTTGTCTTCTGTTCATTTGACAACAACTGCACTTTCTGAATTTTCCTTAGTCAGTTACTTTTACTGAAGTCTTCTTTTGATCTACTTGTAGAAGACTTCATCTTAAATGGATTTACAACTCAATCTTGAAACTGATTGGGTTGGTGCTTAGATCTTCTGTAGTGCTCTCTGGTTTCCTTCAGGTGGGATGTATCTTTGTAGCTCAGACCAGAGGCTTCATACTTTGGATATTTTGGGAGTGCTCATTTCTTGAGAATTGTGTTTGCTCTACGATTCTGCCTTGGCGTTGTGAGCACATCTGTTGAAGACTTAGTTATACACTCTACGATTCTTCTTTGGGTTGTGCAGACACTACGACTCCGAGATCAGATCTTGACACTCTAAGATTTCTTCCTTTAAGCTTGTTGTCTTCATCTGATCTTGCTCGACTATGATCTCTGCCTCGTATGTGATCAATAGACTCTACGACTCTGAGTGTGGTGTAAAATTCTTGGCTTGGCTTTGGCAGATGCTCAGTCGTCTCGTAGATAGGCTATCTCTATGATTCTGAACATGACTTCCTCAACAGACTACGACTTTAAGGAAGTTCTTTTCGACACATTACAATTCTTCCTCGTCTCTCCTAACAGTCTATGAACTCCGAGATCTACTATCTTGTAGATTGCGATTCAGCCTTGATAGCTCTCAAGTTTTCCCTTACTCTCATGGCAGACTATAATTTCTGGTGCAGTGCTCAACGATCAGACAATCCTTTCTATTACATTATAAGATCAACGTAACAAGCTTAATCTTACTACATTTATAGTCCTTATACATCATTTCTTTTTAAGGACTTTACAAAGCTATTTTTCTTATGTAGGATCAACCTAACATATTTGATCAATTCATTCTAAGACCTTGTACATATATTCCTATTATCTATCAAAGGACTTTACAACTTTTCTTAGTGCAAGCATACTTGCATATTCATTCATTTACATCATAATCATACATAAATAAGAATATCATTCACATGCTTATTCCTAACAATCTCCCCCTATTTAATTATGACAAAAATAATTAGTGCTTATGCATGATATGAATAAATCTTATATACAGTGAGCAACTGTATTTTTAAATAGATAATCATGAATGTCATTGATAATAATATGGAATCGCATAAACTATGACACTTTATATCCTGGATCCAGAACAAACCTAACTAAATAGAGATGTACCTTTTTAGCTCCTAGGATGTCAGTTGATTAGCTACTTATCTGCTTGATCTTTTTGCTCCTGCTCTACCTTAGATGGTGACACCATTTCTTTTCTCTGCACTTTTTCAGATTTATGCTCTTCTTCTTTTTCTGGCTCCCCCTCAACCTTTGCATTCATGGGATCATAATCCTTTGACTCCCCCTCAGATGATGATTCTGCTTCTGTAGCTGCTATCTTCTTCTTTGCCTTTCTCTGGGCCTTCTTGTTTTCTTTTCTTCTGCTCTCCTTGGTCTTCCTTGAATGCCTCTTTCTATGCCTCTTTTTCTCCCCCTTTTTGTCATTAATCACTTGTGAAAGCTGCTCCATGTTGGACATAAGTTGCTCCATTAGGTAAGATGAGTTACCAACCTCAATCTTGAGTTCTTGTTGGCTCAGCCCAAGTTTTAGAGAGAAAGACTGATTCAGATTGTCAATCTTAATAGAGAAGGCTTGGATTTGCTCTTCATTAGTCTTCTGTGCTCTTAAAGCTTCTGCCTTTGGTTTATTTATAGCCTTCAGATAGATTTGATCTCTCTCTTTTATTTTGAGAGATATATCAGATATAGTGGCTTGGAGCCTGTCTTAAACCGCATTATTTTCTACTTCTGTCAACATCTTTGCCTCTTTGGTTGAGCAGAATTTTGTTGAGCATCAGATTCGACTCTATGATTTTCATTCTCAGACAATTTTTCAAAAGCAGTGAGAATATGATAAATAGTTGAGTGCCAATCACTATTGGACAATGAAGGAATTTCAGAAAATTGTGCTTGGAGAGAGGGAAACTTCTCCAACTTAACTTGATCATTTTCAATGGTAGAGTGAAAGAACTCTACGATCATCCACTTGGGCATATTCTGTTTTGCCATCAGAGCCCACTCTATAATCGTAGGGAATGTAGTGGTTTTGCCAAGTTTGGAAACGTTGAGTAACACCAGCTGAAGTAGCTCCCATCTTTATCAGTATACGCTTTTAACCAAGGCATCCACGGGAAGAACCATCTCATTAGAGGATAATCAAAACTGTACAGTATTGTTGTGCAATCTATCTCCATATTTTCCCAGTTGTTAAGTACCTCGTCGGTAGTCATTCTTACAACTCTGAGTTGTTTGTTCCCATGCTTATCCATCTTACTGATGTGACGCACCTAAATCCGGGTTCCAAATCACCACAGATCTGGTACAATCATTCTATAACTATTGCGGGAGATATAAACATAAATTATTAAACTTTACACATTTTTTGCCAAGGTCGAGTAACCTTAACTTATACACAATTCATAACTTATTTGACTTACAACAACATTAATATACCATACATATACAAATTTAACTGCACACATAAACTGAAAGCCGAATCTGTCTTTAACCTTTCCTTGTATCCGACACATTTAACTTAATCTGTAATATTTTATCATGATATAACAAGGGTGAGCATGAAGGTTGCCCAACAAGTTTAAATTTTATTTAAGGATATATCATGATTGAAAGAGTCTGAATAATAAGCTGGCTATAATTCAACAATATAGTTGTGAATTAGCACGAACAAACTTTTGGATGAATAAGTATTTAACATGAACAAATATATTTGGATCGAATGATAATGAAGGTGATCAGCCTTTCATACCTGACTTATACATGCAATATGTACAGAGTACAATTCCATAATTCTTAGGCATGGCAATCAGCAATGATTAACCATAAGCATATGTGAATAAAACAACTCTAAGTAGAGTTAAGAAAAACTTGCCTGTTTCGTTGATTATCGCTACGTATTTTAATAATCTTTGTCTGAAGACCTAATATATAAATAATATCGATATATAAATTAGAATAATATCATCACAATATTTAAAACAACCTAAACATATTATCACATAATCATATCTGTCTATAACACACATAAGATCTAACCTCAAGTTAAACTTTTACAGTCCGAGTTGAGTTCGGCACAATTCTAACATCCCGATTGTCTAATCGGAAAAATATAGAGTTTAAGTTCCATTAAACTATGCCTAAACACTTAACAATTATCTTAGATAATTTTATTATCAGTTAAAATAATTTTCATAGGCTTGTAATAATTTTCAGATAATTATTACCATTTATCATAATTTTTCAATCACTTATATCGTATTTATATAATATAAATACCACATTATTCCCCTTATCATTAATATTTATTTAATATCAAATATTAATGAAATACATGTCATAATATTATAATATATCAAAGTATTTTAAATACCTTAATTTATCACATGATTTTTAAACCATTAAATCTATTATCCGATAATTGCTATTAAAATATTAATAATTTCATGGCAAAATATCAAAAGTTATATTTTATAACTTCAAATATTTTTATAACACTTAAATCATTTTTATATGATTTTTAAAACATTAATACTATTTTTCCATAATTTATTTAATATACTCATTAAATAAATTAATCATGAATTAATATAAATTTATTAATGAAATTCATCACAAAATATCAAAAGTTATTAAAAATAACTTATAATATTTTTCTTATGCCATAATATATTTTTCATGATTTTTCATGCATTAAAATCATTTTTAAATAATTTATTTAATAATATTATTAAATAAATTAAATACCCTTTATATTCCAAAAATATTAAATATTTTTGAAATATACTCAAAATAATTAAAAATTATTTTTCGGACTTGAAAATAATTTTTAGGAATTTATTATTTATTTTTTATAATTGAAAATTATTTTTCTCTATTTATTTAATAAAATAATTATTTTTAAAAATAAACTGTCGCTGTAGGGACTTTAGGCGACGAATCCGTCGTTGATTGTGTTATTCAGCTGTTCTTGGCCAAACCTAGAATCGCATGTTAGAGGCTAAGATGCCTTCTTTGACCGGTTGGAATTCTTTGGTCTCTAAGTTTCTCGATTGGTAGTTATTGTAATGTTGTAGCACAGATGTAATACTACAACCCTAAGCAAAGTTTATGTCCAAAACATATAATCACAGAGAGATCTAGGCCATCAAATAACTTGTCAGTCGTGTTCTTAAAATTCTAGGTTTTCCAGAATTGAAAGTACCTAATTTGAGCCCTTAAATCCTTGCGATCCAGGCTTGATTAATGTGTTATAAAGATTCAAAAATGTAGTTGATATGTCATTGTATAATTGTAGAACATCAGACAAACATAACAACATCCAAATCACCAGATTCAAGCTAGTCAAACTTTGTCAGAAATTTCGGCTGATAAAGATATGGGTTTTCCAGAAAACATTCATGAGCCAGTTTGGTCAACCTACTTTGACCTTGTGTAACTTTAATTCTATACATGTTCTAGGTGATATAATAACATGTTTTTGAAGACCTTATGTCAGTTTATAAAATCAAAATAATAACATGACCTGTCTATCTAAACACAGCAAGATTTGAGCCCTCAAAAATCGTTGTCAGGCGTTCTGGGTTTGCCCAGATTTCCAGAATTCTTGCTCTGTCAACGCCTTTTGACCGCTTGTAACTTTTAATCTACACTTGATCTGGACTTGATTCAAGTTTTAGATCAAAGTCCTTACAACATATTACAAGTACAAACTCTTAAAACACATAAACAATTAACAGGTAAAGATTTAGAGGCCCTGACATTAGGATGTCATGCCTTATTTTTCCACTTTTTCAGATTTCTAAAAACTCCAAATTCGAGCATCTAAATGATATGGATTCAAGTTTTAGCAACCCAGATCATCAAATGACACCCTATAACATAACTTTAAACATCTAAACACAAAGATTAACATAAATCATAAGGATTTCTAAGTTTAGGGTTTATACCTCTATTATGCTTCCATACTTGATTTCTGATCCATGATCCTGATCTTGTTAAGATAAGAGGTTATTATGTCTTATGTTTTGACTCTCTTCCTCATTCAATCTCAAAATTTGGAGAGAGAAAAGTGGTTGGCAAAAATGAAAAGTAAAGTGAAGCTTTTCTCTCTCTTTGATCTATATAATTGATATGATTCAATGTATTTGTTGTCAATTTGAAGGCTGATATTTGACACATAGCTACGTCTAGAGTTAGGGTGGTTTACCAACTCAAAATCATGACAAGATTTGCAAGCTAACTAATAAAAAATGTGACAAAAGGGTATAATAGTCATTTCCACACAATTTTAATTCTAAAATTGTTATTTGATACAACCCTTAGGGTTTAACCATTAGGGTTTGACCCTTAGGGTTCAAACCTAAGGTTTACAAAAATCACATTTAGGATTTCTAAATTAGGTTTTCAAAATTGAAAAAATTAAGATTTTTCAAATTATAATTAGGATTCTCTAATTATACTTAGATTTCCTAATCATAATTCAAGTTTGCTAATTAGGATCAATATTTCATAATTAAAATTTCTAATTTAGCAATTAAATCCACAATTGTACATTAGGGTTCCTGACAGAATAATTAGGGTTTAAAAATTTGAAATTAGGGTTTGCTAATTAATTAAGCTTTACCCTAATTAATATTATAATTAATAGCACTTGAGCATTATAATTATCCTTTAAGTTCCCAGATTAGGGTTTTCAATTTTCGAATTAGGGTTTCGGATTCCCGGAACTGAAATTAGGTTTTTCAGAACCGGTTTCTAGGGTTTCTTATTAGACGTTAGGGTTTTATAACAGAACGTTGACATTCGTCAATAATATTAGGGTTTGACACTGATAAATTTTATCTGGTCAACCCTTGACCCTTAACCACATTCTGTACACATACATAACCATATACTTAATCCTAAATAATTCTCCAAAATCCTTCACAGAATTTTGAAATCCTCAAAATTCCTTCCTAAAAATATCAAACACATACATTTATTTTCTGTCTAGGTCTATTATTTGACCTTAAATCCATCACTTAAGATTTTAATAAATTGTTTAATTTCTAAGGTTGTCACATTCACCCATTCTTATAAGAATTTCTTCCCCGAAATTCACCTTACACCTTACACCATACTGCTTACACCATTCATACACATCATTACATGCTACCCATTACACCACTCACAAGAGTAACAATTTTTAAATTGTGCTGAGGAGTCGTATAGACTATTTGTCTGTCATTTTCGCAAAGGTTTTATAGAAATTCATCCGCAAATCATCATAAATTACAGATATAGTGGGTAATTAATCCAGTATGCCATGTACTTATTAAGTACTGCTGGTTGACTCTATTTGTCGTCACTGCCAAAGGCACAAAATTTTACCTCAATCTTATTGGATTCCGCAACAAAACAATTTGGTTCGGGAAAATTCTTTCAATGAACACTTAGAGTTTTCATTAACATTAGTCTAGCTGAATCGAATAGCATGGACTCATATCAATAATTCAATTCAATCGAATTATTTAGGTGTAGCCAAACTCCGTTGGCAAATTTAAATTTTTGAAAATATTTTTGAGAATAACGTTATGATGTCGTACTGTATTAATAGTCCATTTGAGGATGTCGTCATTGTATGCCTTTGTCATAATACGTTATACAATAGTGGAACATTGATTTTTAGCTCGAATTCACACTAAGTATTTTCTGTATTTATAACTCTATCAACTTTTTATCATCTCTGCACCAGGTTACATAGTACATGAGTGATAAATAAATTAAATTTTGATATTTCAAATCATCTTCGTCTAGCTGAAACAAGTAGCATAGACTATACTTTAAATCATTCCAAAAATTATTATGAGTCTACATTTTTATTTTTATTTTTCAAAAGCACATAGTGTGTATTTAGCCTGATGTCAAAATTTTGAAGTCTAGCATAGCTAGGAGTTTTGGAAAACTTATGTCTCCACTAATGATCATTTTCTTAAACAGTCTATCTATTTCTATTATCCTTAATACTCCATTCACACATAACTATACCCAGTTCGTCAAACCACACTTATAAGTTCATAAACTTGGCACAATCATATGAGTTTAAGAACTTACCCTAGTCAGACCTTTGGCGTCCATTCGCTGAGGGGTTCATAAACATTTCATATAACTATGAGTCAAGAATGTCACATAAGTATGAGTTTTAAGAACTCGTACTTAACCTTATATCCTCTACCTATAACCTATCTATTTGTTATACACACGAGAAAGGAATCACCCTCTTAACATGCATATTGCAAATAGCGTGACACAAACATTTCAATGATTATCAGTGTCAGAAACTAAGTGGTTTTTACACCAAGTTCAATTCCCCGCCCATACAAAGAATCATACAACTTAACTGCTGACATGAGTCCTCAATTGAAATCCCCACCTAATCTTAACTCCCTTTTCAATACGAATTTCATTCAACTCGTATTCATAATTCTTTCTGAATCTGTACCAATTCATAGTACAACTTGCACACAACATTCTTGCTGTAAACTTTTCAATCATTAGATTGATTCTTCTCCCTGCTATCACCTTATTAGATCGCGGGGTGATCTCATCGTATATATTATGATTCATTGCTATACTATGATCGTTTTGTTTTATGATCTCCTATCCCTGTACTTTTAGTCTTTCAGACTCAATCTATTCATCACTAATGTTCAACTTTATTATCAGAGTTAGGGAACTCCGTATCTTTTATAACTCGTCGAGATTCGTCTTTGAATCTTATCGACCAACTAACTCTATATGAGTTAGATCTTATCCTAATCACTGTGGTTATTGGTCTCAGGTATTCCTACCTAAGGTTCATAACCTATAGCTCTGATATAATTTGTGACGACCCCAAATCCGGGTACCAAATCACCACGGATTTGGTACAATCATTCTATAACCATTGCGGAAGATATAAACATAAATTATTTATACATTAAACTTTATACATTTTTCCCCAAGGTCGAGTAACCTTAACTTATACATAATTCATAACTTATTTGAGTTACAACAACATTAATATACCTTACATATACAAATTTAACTGCACACATAAACTGAAAGTTGGATTTGTCTTTAACCTTTCCTTATATCTGACGCATTTGTCTTAATCTGCAATGTTTTATCATGATATAGTAAGGGTGCGCATGAAGGCTGCCCAACAAGTTTAAATTTTATTTAAGGATATATCATGATTGAAAGAGTCTGAATAATAAGCTAGCTATAATTCAACAATATAGTTGTGAATTAGCATGAACAAACTTTTGACTGAACAAGTATTGAACATGAACAAATATATCTGGACTGAATGGTAATGAAGGTGATCAGCCTTTCATACCTGACGAATACATGCAATATGTACAGAGTACAATTCTACAATTCTTAGACATAGCAATCAACAATGATTAACCATAAGCATATCTGAATAAAACAACTCTAAGTAGAGTTAAGAAAAACTTGCATGTTTCTTTGATTATCGTTACGCATTTTAGTAAGCTTTGTCTGAAGACCTAATATATAAATAATATCAATATACAAATTAGAATAATATCATCACAATATTTAAAATAACCTAAACACATTATCACATAATCATATCCTTCTATAACACACATAAGATCTAACCTCAAGTTAAAATTTTACAGTCCGAGTCGAGTTTGGAAAAATTCTAACATCCCGATTGTCTAATCTGACAAATATCGAGTTTAAGTTCAATTAAACTCTGCCTAAACACTTAACAATTATCTTAGATAATTTTATTATCAATCAAAATAATTTTCATAGGCTTGTAATAATTTTTAGATAATTATTACCATTTATCATAATTTTTCAATCACTTATATCGTATTTATATAATATAAATACCACATTATTTCCTTATCATTAACATTTATTTAATATCAAATATTAATGAAATACATGTTATAATATTATAATATATCAAAGTATTTTTAATACCTTAATTTATCATATGATTTTTAAACCTTTAAATCCATTATCCGATTATTGCTATTAAAATATTAATATTTTTATGGAAAAATATCAAAAGTTATATTTTATAACTTAAAATATTTTTATATAACTTAAATCATTTTTATACGATTTTTAAAATATTAATTTATTTTTCCATAATTTATTTAATATATTCATTAAATAAATTAATCACCATTAATATAAATTTATTAATAAAATTCATCACAAAATAACAAAAGTTATTAAAAATAACTTAAAATATTTTCTTATACCATAATATAATTTTTCATGATTTTTCATGCATTAAAATCATTTTTAAAAAATTTATTTAATAATATTATTAAATAAATTAAATACCTTTTATATTACAAAAATATTAAATATTTTTGAAATATACTCAAAATAATTAAAAACTATTTTTCGAACTTTAAAATAATTTTTAGGAATTTATTATGTATTTTTTATAATTAAAAATTATTTTTCTCTATTTATTTAATAAAATAATTATTTTTAAAAATAAACTGTCGCTGTAGGGACTTTAGGCGACGAATCCGTCGCTGATTGTGTTGTTCAGCTGTTCTTGGCCAAACTCAGAATCGCATGTCGGAGGCTAAGATGCCTTCTTTGACCGGTTGTAATTCTTTGGTCTCTAAGTTTCTCGGTTGGTAGTTATTATAATGTTGTAGCACAGATGTAATACTACAACACTAAACAAAGTTCATGTCCAAAACATATAATCACAGAGACATCTAGGCCATCAAATAACTTGTCAGTCGTGTTCTTAAAATTCTGGGTTTTTTAGAATTGAAAGTACCTAATTTGAGCCCTTAAATCCTTGCGATCCAGGCTTGATTAATGTGTTATAAATATTCAAATATGTAGTTGATATGTCAGTGTATAATTCTAGAACATAAGACAAACATAACAACATCCAAATCACCAGATTCAAGCTAGTCAAATTTTGTCAGAAATTTCGGCTGATGAAGATATGGGTTTCCACAAAACATTCATGAGCCAGTTTGGTCAACCTACTTTGACCTTGTCTAACTTTAATTCTATACATGTTGGGTGATATAATAACATGTTTGTGAAGACCTTATGTCAGTTTATAACATCAAAACCACAACATGACATGTCTATCTAAACACAACAACATCTGAGCCCTCGAAAATCGTTGTCAGGCGTTCTAGGTTTCTAGGTTTGCCCAGATTTCCAGAATTCGTGCTCGGTCAACGTCTTTTGACCACTTGTAACTTTTAATCTACACTTGATCTGGACTTGATTCAGGTTCTAGATCAAAGTCCTTACAACATATTACAAGTGCAAACTCTTAAAACACATAAACAATTAACAGGTAAAGATTTAGAGGCCATGACATTAGGATGTCAGGCCTTATTTTTTCACTTTTCCCGATTTCTAAAAACTCCAAATTCTAGCATCTAAATGATATGGATCCATGTTTTAGCAACCCAGATCATCAAATGACACCCTATAACATAACTTTAAACATCTAAACACAAAGATTAACATGAATCATAAGAATTTCTAAGTTTAGGGTTTATACCTCTATTATGCTTCTATACTTGATTTCTGATCCATGATCCTGATCTTGTTAAGATAAGAGGTTATTATGTCTTAACTTTTGACTCTCTTCCTCATTCAATCTCAAAATTTGGAGAGAGAAAAGAGGTTTGCAAAAATGAAAAGTAAAGTGAAGCTTTTCTCTCTCTTTGATCTATATAATTGATATGATTTAGCATTTGCTGGCAATTTAAAGACTGATATTTGACACATAGCTAGGTCTAGAGTTAGGGTGGTTTACCAACTCAACATCATGGCAAGATTTGCAAGCTAACTAATAAAAGATGTGACAAAAGGGTATAATAGTCATTTCCACACAATTTTAATTCTAAAATTATCATTAGATGCAACCCTTAGGGTTTGACCCTTAGGGTTTAAACCTAAGGTTTACAAAAATTACATTTAGGATTTCTAAATTAGGTTTTAATAATGGAAAAATTAAGATTTTTCAAATTATAATTACGATTCTCTAATTATACTTAGATTTCCTAATCATAATTCAAGTTTGCTAATTAGGATTAATATTTCTTAATTAAATTGCTAGTTTAGCAATTAAATCCACAATTGTACATTAGGGTTCCTGACAGAACAATTAAGGTTTAAAATTTTAAAATTAGGGTTTTCTAATTAATTAAGCTTTACCCTAATTAATATTATAATTAATAACACTTGAGCTTTATAATTATCATTTAAGTTCCCAGATTAGGGTTTTTAATTTTCGAATTAGGGTTTTTGATTCCCGAAAATGAAATTAGGGTTTCTAGAACCGGTTTCTAGGGTTTCTTATCAGACGTTAGGGCTTTCTAATAGAACATTGACATTCGTCAATAATATTAAGGTTTTACACTGATAAATTTTATCTGGTCAACCCTTGACCCTTAACCACATTCTATATACATACATAACCATATACACGTATATAATTAATCCTGAATAATTCACCAAAATGCATCACAGAATTTTGTAATCCTCAAAATTCCTTCCTAAAAATATCAAACATATACACTTATTTTCTGTTTAGGTCTATTATTTGACCTTGAATCCATTAGTTAAGATTTTAATAAATTGTCTAATTTCTCGGGTTGTCACAAATGCTGGTTCAGCTGGTGGTTCATCAAAAACTTTCACCACTATTCTTCTGCTAATTTTTGCTGGAGAGAGGACTGGATAATGGTCTGCTAATTTCTCTGATTCCTCAATCTCTTCACCTCCTGAGCGTGAGTCATGCTGACTTCTCTCATCTGATTCATCAGTGAATCCTTCCTTCTAATTTTCATTATTGGCACCTTCTTCATCATCTTCTCCATTTGATTCAGATTCATCATCACTCACTTCAATGATTGCAGTAGAGGGTTCACCTTGCTTCTTTGGGATAAATTTAGCAAGTTGTCCGTTGCTCTTTCTTCTCCTTGGAGGTTCAGCTATAGGAGAGTCAGACTTTTCTTCTTCTTCAGAATCTAAAGACTTTGAATCACCAGATAAGCTTCCTTGACGTTCAACATTAGCAGGGGCAAGTCCTTCTTCTTCGGACTCAATATCTTTGGAACCATCAAGTGGGCTTATTGGAGCATTTGCAGTAGGAGATGCAGTTGTGTCAACTTGCAACCTCTCTTCATCATCAGAGTGGATGCTCTAAGAGTTAGCCATAGGGCTTGCACATTCTTCTTCTTCACCATCAGATTTAGCTCTTCCTTTCATAAATTCATCTTCTTCCTCATTGTTGGACTTTATCTTTGAGGACTCAATCTTGAGACTTTCATTTCCCTTCTCATCTTCTGACTCTACGCTCTCATTCTTGGAAAATAGACTTTCTTTGGGAACTGGAGCTAACTTCTTTTCACCTTTGCTTTCTTTTTAGATGACCCTTGGAGTAATCTATTACTCCTTCTCTTTGGGGTTTCTGCAGTTCAGACCTTTTCTTCTCCTGCTTCCTTGCTGTCAATGGAGAGACTTATTGGTGGAGCCTTTGTTTTCTTCACACCTTTGGACTTCTTCTTGGCTCGTGTGGCTGCTACTGATAAAGAGTCATCGGATTGATAGCTTTCCACCTCTTGTGCCTTCCTCTTCTTTATAGAGACCTTGTTGCTGCTCCCAGTTGTCATAAGCCTCCTGTTTTCCTTGGGATTTTTCTTCCAGTTTTGAAACAGCTGTGGAGAAATCACTTTATGGACATTTAGTGATTCTCCTTCATCATCCTTTATCTTACTTTCTAGTTTCTTCTTCATTACAATGCTTAAGAGTCTTCCATGAAAAATATTTGTGAGTGGTTTATCTGTAGACTTCTTCATCTCTGCCTTTTCCAACCACTTGGTCAACCAATCAATAAGAAGAGCTCTGAAGTTTATCTGTTGCTTCATGATAATGGTAATCATGACTCTTAGTTGCAAATCACTGACAGTATCATGTGCCGTGTCCTTGCACAATATGCATTTTCCTGTAATCTCAGCCAGAAATTCAAACTCTTCAGTAAACTCCTTCTTCTTCATATCCTTCAGATTTACATTTCTCTTGTAACACATTAATCTCTTACCTTCTTCAATGTCAACTTCATCGAGATTTATCAGACCCTAGTTGGGAAACCCTAGACATTGGTTGATGTCTGATGCCCTTATCTTTAGACTTGCTCCTTTGACCTTTGTGGATAGAAGTCCAGAATTTATCGATGAATTAGAGTAGAATTGCTTCACTAGCTCCGTATAGACTGGAGTGTTTGCTTCCAGGCATTCAGAAAAACCAGTATCATTTACAAGCTCAAGTGTATCCTTGAACCACTTTTTTGATCTTTCAAACTTCTTGAAGCCGAGTTGGATTCCGGTTATAACACGCCATTGTTCCATTTTGAGGGTTTGAAACAAATGGGTATTTAGTTTTTGACTTTTTATGAGATATGGTTGAATGCGATTTGGGCAAATAAAGAGGTTTAATGTATTCAGGCTTTGAAGAGGTTTTTAGGGTTTGAAAAATAGAGGGGGGGTAGGTTTGATAGCTTTTGATAACTATTTGGAGATTTTGAATTTGTCTTTATAACAGTTTCTTCTGACTCTGCATAAGCCGTGATGTGTCAGCCAGTCATTAGTTGCACGATGCCCAGTAAGAAACTATAACTCCCCATAAACTTTTTAGTTTGATATTTCTTTTAAGAAAATAGGCATTACTGACGTGGATTGACTGTTGACCTTTTCAGCATGTAGAGTAGCTTAGTGAGGTAGCGATGGACTCTACGATTTACTTTATCGACTCAACGATTGTCTTCTGAGAGATGCTTCAGTGGATGATTTGGCAATGATCCTCATCTTTGAAGTTGCATGGCTTAACCACTTGTTAACGTCGGGATTTTTATTTGTCCCTTTTCTGTTCTTATTTTTTGGTGTTCTCATGTTATGTGAGATTTGTTTGAAAAATCAAGTGAAAAAGGTCCGACATATATCATGTCGACGATTTGACTGTAAGAGTCGCCAGTTGGTGTTTTTAACTGGCTGCACCAACGCAACCGAGAAAAGGTTTGCACATTGACCCAGTGTTGTGATACTGCTAAACGGGTCTGTGAAACCGGGATTCATTTGGGTTCGGGGTGTTAGGCACCCCCCAACATCCGTGTTGCCATGGTGACCACCACTTTTCAAAAAACTGTTATTTTAATGTGTGTGTGTGTGTGTGTGTGTGTGTGTGTGTGTCTGAATCAATGTACAATTTATTTGGAAGTAGTGCGAGGCCTCGTTCGCACCTATATACAAAGTATTTAAATTTATATGAAAATTCAGTTTTAAACATGATATAGTAGTGAAGTTTTGTAAAAGTGGTTTTTCAAACCCTGTGCTCAATATTAATTGAGACCTTTTCATACTTCCATTTTATTATTAATTGTTCGGCTTGTTTGCTTTTATTTTCGAGATGCGAAGCATCTTCGAGAAAATAATATATAGCAGTGCCAAACTCCTCATGGGCATGACAGCTATATAAGGAAATTCAAACATAGTGAATAATTTACAAGTTGCTTATAGCTGAAAAAGTCCATCACGGGAACCGAATCTAGATTTAGTAGACTGAATCTGTGATCACATGATTCCTAGGCTCACATGATGTCGCAGTTTATATGAAAAGCAGTAAGTAGTTATATATATAAAAGCTGTAAATATATAAACAAACATGATCAACCACCATGAAGCACCACCATGAGGATGAGAAATGAGAATATATAAAAGATATATATATATATATATATATATATAATCAACCACCACGAAGCACCTCTATGGGGGATCAGAAATGTAAATAAAGCAGTAAATGCGATCAACTACCACGAAGTAAACTCCAGGCGGGACTAAATGTAAATAAAGCAATAAAGACGATCAACCGCCACGAAGTAAACTACAAGCCTGACAGAAATGTATATATATATATATATATATATATATATATATATATATATATATATATATATATATATATATGTGTGGCGCTTCCACATTCGGTATCTTCCAACCCGACATATGGTGCTACATCGTAGTCATAACTATACAATCATTCCATTGAAATTCAACATAATAAATGTAATTACTATCTTCTTATTACAATCAAAGTATAATCCTTCCCAGGTTCATAAACCGATTACATCGTTCGTTGTTCATAATGTATAATACATACAAACATACTAATCTATTACACGATGGCTAAGCATCCATCTTAGCTTTGCTCTTATCTCTCGTAGCATTCTCAGTACGTTCATCCTTAACTGCAATCATATAATTCACTCAAGAAGTTAGCATAACAAGCTTAGCAAGTTTTAACAAAGGATAACAGTACTACCACATTCGTGAATTTATGAAAATTCCTACATAACTGAACAAATAGTTATGAAGTATTATGAAACAATAATACTTTAATATTTCATATCATCAATTCCCAAAGTATAAAGTAGATTAGGAATTCTGAACCGGTCAATAGACCATGAATAATAACTTTCTGTTTTCATACTTGAAAAAGATATCACAGCATTAAGGCTGTACATCCGCATTACTTACGAGCACTTCTAGGTGACTAGCCTACAGTACTCTATGTTGATCAACACTCATTCGTTAAAAGTATTTACGTTTAACATTTGGAAAACTCGCGTGCCCATCGAATAATCGATGAAAAATACTTTTGTTTATTCATAGACAAACCTTACCTTCACATTCGTACCAATCACTTGGCATAGGATAGAGTTAACATTTCTATATAGAAAGATATGAATATCATTCAATCAATATCTTATGAGTAGTTTAGTTGAGTTAAATTTGGCATTAACCCTTTCTTTAAAACTAGTCGTGCAATTCAGTTCAATGAATCACATAAAACTTGGCTAACTTGAAAGTTAGACAAGCTTTAAGAAAACTTGCCTTTCAGCATCTTCAAATAGCTTAACTGACTGACCACAGCCTTTACAGAATCTACATGATGTATTCATATAGCACACTATAATTAGCTATCAAACAATTATTCACATTGTTCCTACCAACTTCTTTCTCTTCTATGTCATTGTTAACTTAATATCATTAATAAAGTCAACTCGACTTATTACCCTTCATCTCGACTTGTTAATTAACTTACGTTGTTAACTGGACTCTATCATTATTGGCAATGTACCAACTTATTTCCCGACTAGGGTTCATTGACAACAATTTGTGCTCTACATTAATAACATATTAACATACATCAAATTCCTAAGCTCAATACCATATACCTTAGTATAGGTAGTATAGGAATATCTTTAATACACATATGAAGTGTACAAACATTTCTCCTATAGGTCCCTGAACAATTGAAGTTCAAAACCTAAGTCATCTATCAAAACCCCTTTTCATTCCATGACGTGACCCACTAGTTCAAGACCGAGCTGCTGCATTTCAGCTTCAAATAGAGTTGTGTCTCGGTCTCCATGCACCATGTGCAGAGACTTTTACTCTATCAGTGGCACTATGGCACCATTTAGCAGTATACAACTTATTCGTGCCCGGTATTTATGCATGACATTTAACACTCTTGTCTGCTCATGCGAGCTGAGACCTCAAAGACTGTAATTTTTCAACAGATAAAAAATTTAGTTTGATTCTCGGAGCCATAACTTCTTCGTTATAAGTCCGATTTGCTTCGTCCAAAAGCCTACACGTCATAAATGACATACTCTATGCATTCATATAAGAATTCAACACTTTTGAATCAGTTAACTCAAAATTCACTATTGAGTTCATTTTCTACGCGTTCGTAACGTTAATGAGCGTTCAATGCTCGTTTTCTTCGTTTTAAGTCGGAATCCGACGATTCTTGAACCCACAACTCTTAAATATCCTATCTAAAAGTTAACATTGAAAAACAACGTTTTTAAGTCTCACGGCTACTTTCGACTACCAATCCGGAATTTCAACGTTTTCGACATTTAACGTTTATTTCCGTGAAATTCGTCATAACTTCGTTACTAATGTTCTCTAAGCCAAATCACGTGGAATACTCCATGGACTTCACATCTACATCCTAACCAAGCAAGATACATATATTAACATATTAATGGAGTTCAATTGTTTATCAACAATCGATCTCAACAATCAATATTTCCATGGTTTAAAACTCTATCAAACCTTATGATTTCTATGATTTCATGACTTATAGAGATTGAATCTATGGTAAGTCATTCTTATTCCCCCATACAAGCCATACACCACCAATTTATGATCCCAAAGTGTATGATTTGATGAGTCTAGCTCTCTTTCTCTCTCAAATAATCTAGGTTAGGCAATTGAAAAACTCCCAACTGACCAACCTTGGCTTTCTATTTATAGAAAATGAAATGGAAGGCAATCTAGACAATAAACAACCCACCTCCTTACTATTCACACTTGGTCACCAAGTAAAATGCTTGGTAACTAAGCATCAATCTTGCCTTGCACACAAAGGGCCGGCCCACCCTTGCCCATGAGTTATACCCATGGGTTACCCCATGGGTTATCCCCATGGGTTGCCCCATGGGTTATCCCCATGGGTTGCCCCATGGGTTTTACCCATTCGGTGACCCACCGGTTCAATCCACGGTTCGGTTTTCTTGCATTGGGCTTAACCAATCTAATATTGGGTCTTGACTTGGGCTTAACACAATAATCCCTTGGGTTTGCTCATTCAATTGATTGGACTAAACATAATCCAACCCAAATGAATTAACATTAAATCTTAACTTAGTTATATAATACAAATCTTATTCCATACATATAATTCACGTATTCTCTCCGTATAATACTCGTACTATAATCGTATTGTACTTCGTATTAACTCATCGTATTATATATAGATACTAAATAGCATCATACTTGTATAACATATGCCTTAACCATAACGCAATTCATTTTAACGATTCATTTCCTTCTTGGAAATCAATATACTCAACCCTTAGGTTTTAAGTCCGCAGGCGAAAACTTCATTTGTCATAAATGAAATATTATCAGATATTTCATCTTATCTCGATATTCTATCATTACACGTTTCTCGGAATTTCAAAATAATTCCCCGAACAGAAACAGATAAATAGTATTTTTACAGAAATTTCTCGGAAAACATTTATTTTCGTCTTGGAAATTCTAAACAATTAATTCTAGCACGTAGTCAAATTACTAACCACATAAACACATTCTAGGTTATAGAACGACCTTCACATAGCTTACTCACAAAATAAGTCAATTAAATTCATTTAATTCACATAATCAAATAAAAATTTAATTGTCAGAAAAATTCGATTTTCTCGGTCGTTACATTCTCTCCCCCTTATAAGGATTAAGTCCCCAAAATCTAGCTTATAATTACATAAATAAATGAGGAAAATCTTCCTTCATTTTACTCTCGAGTTCCCACGTTGCTTCTTAAGCATTGTGGTTTCTCCATAACACCTTAACTGAAGGTATTACCTTATTTCTTAATACTTGCCCCTTCCTATCAATAATTTGAATCGGAAGTTCCTCATATGATAAATCTTTCTCTATTTGGATAGATTCGTACTCTATTATGTGTGTATAGTCCGATTTATAAGGACGCAACACAGACATATGAAACACATTATGAATGCGTTCCATTTCTGGAGGTAAGGCTACTTCATAAGCCACCTTTCCTACCCTTCTTAAAATCTCAAAAGCTCCTACAAACCTTGGACTTAACTTCCCTTTCTTTCCAAAATGTATCTTCCCCTTCCAAGGCGATACTTTCAGAAAAATAAAAGATCCTACATCAAATTTTCTCTATTCTCTATGAGGATCTGTATACTTCTTCTGCCTATCTTGGGTCGCAACTAATCGAGCACGTATTATCTTCACCATGTCCGCCGTTTATTGTACCATCTCAGGTCTCAACATCTGACGTTCACCCACCTCATCCCAACAAAATTGAGTTCGGCACTTCCTTCCATACAACGCTTCGTAAAGCGGATGCCTATACTAGCGTGAAAACTATTGTTGTACGAAAATTCCACCAACGGTAGATATTTGTCCCAACTCCCTTTGAAATCCATAACGCAAGATCTTAACATATCTCCAAGCGTTTGAATTGTCCATTCACTCTGTCCATCTGTCTAAGTATGATACGCCGTACTCAATCTTAACTGCGTTCCCATTTGCTCTTGCAAACTCCTCCAAAAGTTCGATGTGAATCGTGGATCACGATCTGACACAATCGAAATAGGTACTCCATGTCTGGAAATAATTTCCTTAACATACAACTTAGCTAACTGATCTAGGTTATACCTAACTCTTATTGGTAGAAAATGAGCCGATTTCGTCAATCGATCCACTATCACCCAAATAACATCGTATCCTTTCCTTGTTGTCGGAAGTCCCACCACAAAATCCATCGTGATATGTTCCCATTTCCACTGTGGAATTTCTAACGGTTACAAGAATCCGCTAGGTCTTTGGTGTTCAACCTTAACTTTTTGACAAGTTAAGCACCTACTAACGTATTCTGTTATCTCCCTTTTCATGTTCAGCCACCAAAAGTTCTGACGAAGGTCTTGATACATCTTCGTACTACCGGGATGTATCGAGTACCTCGAACTATGAGCCTCCATCATTATCTCCTCTTTCAATTCGGAATTATTTGGAACCCAAATTCTTCCTTCAAAACGAAGTAATCCATCCTTATCGAGGTTATACATAGTCTTTTCTTCATCTTCTATCCTTTTCTTCATCTGCTTGCATTGCTCGTTGCTCAATTGTACTCCCCTAACCCGTTCCACTATGGTCGGTCGGGTTTCCATGGAAAATAACATTTCCACCTCTTCCTCCGGTAACTTAACTTCTAACTCCATTCTGGCCATCACTGTTGTCAACTCATCCTGAGTTGTTAACATTGACAGTTTCTCTCTACCCTTCCTACTTAGAGCATCAGCTACTACATTTTCTTTTCCCGGATGATATAAAATATCATAGTCATAATCTTTTATCAGCTCTAACCATCTTCTATGTCTCATGTTTAACTCCTTCTGTGTGAAGATATATTTCAGACTTTTGTGGTCCGTGTATATTTCACACTTCTCACCATATAGATAATGCCTCCATATCTTCAAGGCAAAAACTACCGCTACCAATTCCAAATCATGAGTAGGATAGACCTTCTCATAATCTTTCTATTGACGTAACGAATATGCAATGACTTTGCCATGCTGCATAAGCACGTAACCCAGTCCTTTATGCAAAGCATCGCTATACACTACAAAATTCCCTGTATCGTTGGGTAAAGACAATACAAGTGCCTCACTTAACCTCTTCTTCAACTCCTGAAAACTGTTCTCACATTTTTTAGTCGACACATACTTCACCGACTTTCTTGTCAGATTTGTCAATGGAGTAGCTATTTTAGAAAAGTCTGGAATGAACCTTCTATAGTATCCCGCTAACCCTAGAAAACTCCGAACCTCAGTTGACATTTTTGGTTGCTCCCACTCATTAATTGCTTCTACTTTTTCTGGATCCACGGAAATGCAAACTTTATCAATAACATGTCCTAGAAACTGCACTCGCTAAAGCCAAAATTCACACTTCGTGAATTTCGCATACAACTTTTCCTTCCTTAGTGTTTCCAACACTATCCTTAAATGTTCTACATGATCTTCTGACGTCTTTGAATAGACTAGAATATCATCAATTAACACTACGATGAACTTGTCCAAATATTGTTTGAAAACTCTGTTCATCATATCCATAAATCTTGGTGGCGCGTTCAATCAAATGACGACATCACCGAGCTTCGTAATGACCATAACGAGTTCTGAACGCCATCTTAGGCACATCCTCCTTCCTCACCTTTAACTGATGATACCCCGTGCGTAAATCTATCTTAGAAAAATACTTTACCACTTTCAATTGATCAAATAGATCATCGATCCTAGGCAACGAGTATTTATTCTTAATCGTTAACTTGTTCAACTCTCGATAGTCGATACAAAGTCTTAACGACCCATCCTTTTTCTTTACAAACAATACCTGTGCTTCCCAAGGAGACACACTCGGTTGAATGTACTTTCTATCTAATAGTTCCTGCAATTGAACCATTAACTCCTTCATCTCAACTAGCACCATCCGATATGGTGCCCTTGAAACTGGTACCGTTCCCGGTAACAGATCAATTACAAACTTAACCTCCCTGTTCGGTGGAATACCCGGTAACTCCTACAGAAATACATCTGCGTACTCTTGCACTATAGGTATCTGGTCCAAGTATGTTCCCACTCTTTGGGTATCCACAACATGGCACAGATAACCTACACACCCTCTTCTCAACATCTTCCTAGCTTGTGTCATCGACAGACAACAAGAGCGTCTCGGTGATTTACTACCGAAGAACACTACCTTGATTTTCTTAGAAAGCCGAAGGTTTACACTTTTTCTATGGCAATCTATTATCGCCTTATGGTTAATCAACCAATCCATACCAAGAATTACATCGAATTCTTTTCACCTTATCGGTACCAAATCTACCGATAACTTATTCCCTCTAATATCTACACAACAATCCTTATGAATATGTTCAATATGGATTATTTCTTCGTTTGCTACCTTAATGTCTAAAGGTATTGGTAAATTCTCAGGGATTAAACCTAATCGCTTAGCAAATTTATATGATATAAAAGAACAACTAGCACCTGAGTCAAATATCACATAAGCATTTATCTCATTGACCGGAATGATACCTGCTACCACATCCGTTGATGCAACCGCATCTTGGATAGTTATATTAAACGTACGAGCTGAGGGTCTACCAACTGATGGTGTTGATCCAGTAATGGCTAATTTACTACCAGAACCCTTATTTCCCTCTAAACCCTTTTTCGGGCAATTTCTTGCCATGTGGTCTAATGACCCATAGACAAAACACCCTTGGTTCTTCTTAGGGTTAGGACAGTTGGGTGACAAATGTCCCTCCTGCCCATAGTTGTAACACACTGATTTCCCGTTTAAGTAGACTCCCATGTTAGTCTTTCCGTATGTCTTACATGCTTCCGTCCTCCTCTTAGGATCTCCCTGCTTTACCCCAGTATTCCCAGGGTTGAAACGCTTCCTCTTAGGCAAGTTGCCTCTTCCACTGGCAACTTTAGCCTTACTACCTCCTTCTAACTTACTCTTATTCTTCCGCTCTTTGTGGTACTAAGATAATGCCTCACCACAACCTTCTGCTATTATCGCCTTTTCCAGAATGGTCCCGTAGGAAGCACTCTGAAAAATCGATATTCTACTCTAGAGCCAGGGTTTTAAGCCCTGCTCAAACCTACGCGCCTTTCTCACTTCTGTATCCACCTGATGTGGAACAAACCTCGCCAATTCATTGAATTTGGCAGCATACTGGGGAACTGTCATATCCCCCTGCTTAAGTTCTAAGAACTTAATCTCCATCCTACCTTGCATGCTAATAGGGAAGTAGTTCTAGAAGAAGACCTTCTTAAACTGTTCCCACGTAACAACATCTGTTCTAGCCCCACCCTGGTGAGCCTCCCACCAGTAGTGGGCTTCCCACTTCATCATGTAAGTCGCAAAAGAAGTCTTTTGCGCCTCACCTACGTTTGTTATATCAAATGCCTTTTCAATCTGTTTTACCCATGTCTGGGCTTCTAATGGGTTCATCGTTCCTCGGAACTCAGGAGGACCCACACTTTTAAATTCCTTGAAGATAGTTGTTCTTACTACCCCAAGAGCTACAAGAATCCCACCCCCAACTTGGTTAAATGCAGCCGTTAATAAATTAACGAACTCTTGCATAGGGTTATTAGGACCCCCCCTGATTCTCATTATGAGACTCGGCTTCTTGGTTACATTGTCTCTTTCTTGGCAGCATAATTCTGATTAAATAAATAAAGTTTCATTATTATTTATTTAACTACTTGGTTATCATTCTCAAATAACAACTCATACCAAAACAAGCACATTAAATAAAAATGTCATTATATTAATATGCTTTCATAGTCAAAACTATTTACATCACGTTCCCTTAGCCAAAAAGCTATTACAAAAGAGGGCTTTACGTCACTACTTCTATACAAAAAGATCTAAGATCTATTAACACTGTCGAATGACATTCTCATATTTCTGGTTTGCCAGTTTCGACACAATATCTCGACTTATGGTATGTCGAGTCTACCCGGACTCAATAGAATAACAAGTAATTTTCAACTTGAAATCCTCATGAGTACATTCATGGATGTATGACATCCTACCTATTTTCTGGTCTTTTTCAACCAGTTTCTTTCGAAGCTCAACGGCCTCTTCCTTATTGTCACGTGCATTATCCGTCATTAGCACTTTCTCATCGTGCTGCGACTCAAAATCTGCCTCTGCAGATTCCTTCGCCTCATAAAGGGAGGTTAACTCCTCATTCTGCGTCTCTATCACAGTGCGCAGATGCACATTCCTATCCAACACTGCCAAATACAATGATCTCATTGCATCCGGAGGTGTTGGCTCCTGAGTAGGTACCACCGTATTAATCGATGTTACCTCCATCTCCTCCTCCACGTCAATCATCATATTCAGATATGACGCTATCCCCATTGTCTCCTCGGAGTATTGCTCCTCAGAGATGTACTCCTCAATATCTGAGTCTTCTAGAACCACTAATGGTACCTCCGCCACTGGCATCGGTACTACCTCCACTTGGTTCACTGACTCTTCACTCACAACATGAATGTCTCTATACATCATGCTATCGATCGACATCTACAATAGCACATAACAAGTTTATTAGTACATAATACATAATAGTATAAGCACAAATCACATTTAATTTATTTAAGGTTACTTTTCATCTTCTAAATCTTTCGGTACTGAGTTTTCTCAATACCTTATTAATTCTTTAAACTCGAACTCCTTTATTCGGACTTTACCTTCCTTACGAGGTTATTAGCCTAAGGTTCTTCCCCCATTAAGTTTTATAACCTAATGCTTTGATACCAAACTGTGACGCCCCACATTCGGGTATCTTCCAACCCGAAATATGGTGCTACATTGTACTCATAACTATACAATCATTCCATTTAAATTCAACATAATGAATGTAATCACTATCTTCTTATTACAATCAAAGTATAATCCTTCCCAGGTTCATAAACCGATTACATCGTTCGTTGTTCATAATGTATAATACATACAAACATAGTAATCTATTACACGATGGCTAAGCATCCATCTTAGCTTTGCCCTTATCTCTCTTAGCATTCTCAGTACGTTCATCCTTAACTGCAATCATATAATTCACGCAAGAAGTGAGCATAACAAACTCAGCAAGTTTTAACAAAGGATAACAGTAATACCACATTTGTGAATTTATGACAATTCCTATATAACTGAACAAATAGTTATGAAGTATTATAAAACAATAATACTTTAACATTTCATATCATCAATTCCCAAAGTATAGAGTAGATTAGGAATTCTGAACCGGTCGATAGACCATGAACAGTACCTTTCTATTTTTATACTTGCAAAGGTTATCACAGCATTAAGTTTGTATATCCGCATTACTTACGAGCACTTCTAGGTGATCAGGCTATAGTACTCTATGTTGATCAACACTCATTCGTTAAACATATTTACGTTTAACATTTCACAAACTCGCATGCCCATCGAATAATCGATAAAAAATACTTTTGTTTGTTCATAGACAAACCTTACCTTCACATCCGTACCAATCACTTGGCATAGGATAGCGTTAACATTTCTATATAGAAAGATATGAATATCATTCAATCTATATCTTATGAGTAGTCTAGCCGAGTTAAATCTGGCATTAACCCTTTCTTTAAAACTAGTCGTGCAATTCAGTTCAATGAATCACATAAAACTTGGTTAACTTGAAAGTTAAACAAGCGTTAAAAAACATGCCTTTCAGCGTCTTCAAATAACTTAACAGACTGACCACAGCCTTTACAGAATCTACATGATATATTCACATAACACACTATAATTAGCTATCAAACAATTATTCACATTGTTCCTACCAACTTCTTTCTCTTATATGTCTTTGTTAACTTAATATCATTAATAAAGTCAACTCGACTTATTACCCTTCATCTCGACTTGTTAATTAACTTACGTTATTAACTGGACTCTATCATTATTGGCAATGTACCAACTTATTTCCCGACTAGGGTTCATTGACAACAATTTGTGCTCTACATTAATAACATATTAATATACATCAAATTCCTAAGTTCAATACCATATACCTTAGTATAGGTAGTATAGGAATAGCTTTAATACACATATGAAGTGTACAAACATTTCTCCTATAGGTCCCTGAACAATTGAAGTTCAAAACCTAAGTCATCTATCAAAAACCACACTTTTTAGGCCAAGGACTGATTAGTAGTGCAAGATATAAATTGCATTTCAGGTTTCGATGTGAGGTCCGGTCCGGTCTTTGCGGTCTGAAAAACTTTTACTCTATAAGTGGCGCTATGGCGCCATTTAACAGTATACAACTTCACTGTGTTGGCACTGCATGCATGCAACATTTAACACTCATTCATGCAGCGCATATACTACCTCAACACCGAATTTTTCAACAAATAAAAATTTTAGTGAGATTCTCGGAGCCATAACTTCTTCGTTATAAGTCCGATTTGGTCCGTTCAAAAGCCTACACGTCATAAATGACATAATCTACGCGTTCATATAATAATTCAACACTTTCAAATCTGTTAACTCAAAATTCACTATTGAGTTCATTTTCTAAGTTTTCGTAACGTTAATGAGCGTTCAATGCTCGTTTTCTTCATTTTAAGTCGAAATCCACCGATTCTCGAACCCACAACTCTTAAATACCTTATCTCACATGTTAACATTGAAAAACAATGTTTTTAAGTCTCAAGGATACTTTCGACTACCAATCCGGAATTTCAACATTTTCGACGTTTAACGTCTATTTTCGTGAAATTCGCCATAACTTTGTTACTAATGTTCTCTAAGCCAAATCACATGGAATACTCCATGGACTTCACATCTACATCCTAACCAAACAAGATGCATATATTCATGTATTGATGGAGTTTAATTGTTTATTAACAATTGATCTCAACAATTAATATTTCCATAGTTTAAAACTACATCAAACCTTATGATTTCAATGATTTCATGACTTATAGAGATTGACTCTATGGTAAGTCATTCTTATTCCCCCATACAAGCCATACACCACCCATTTATGATTCTCCATACTAAACGAAAATCAAAAGAGATGGAATGAGAAATAAGGAATATTACCTTTAAGAACTCTTAAATAATCTCTTGGAAAACTCTAAGTCAAA
Organism: Panax ginseng; assembly: GCA_020205605.1. Lineage (NCBI taxonomy): Eukaryota > Viridiplantae > Streptophyta > Magnoliopsida > Apiales > Araliaceae > Panax > Panax ginseng. The sequence goes on along the minus strand of CM035128.1, from coordinate 112,290,739 downwards.
GCTTCCAAAGTGTATGATTTGATGAGTCTAGCTCTCTTTATCTCTCAAATAATCTAGATTGGGCAATTAAAAAACTCCCAAATGACCAACCTTGGCTTTCTATTTATAGAAAATGAAATGGAGGGCAATCTAGACAATAAACAACCCACCTCCTTACTATTCACATTTGGTCACCAAGTAAAATGCTTGGTGACCAAGCATTACTCTTGCCTTGCACACCAAGGGCCGACCTACCCTTGCCCATGGGTTATCCCCATGGGTTTTAACCATTCGATGACCCACCGGTTCGATCTATGGTTCAGTTTTCTTGCATTGGGCTTAACCAATCTAATATTGGGCCTTGACTTGGGCTTAAAACAATAATCCCTTGGGCTTGCTCATTCAATTGATTGGACTAAACATAATCCCACCAAAATGAATTAACATTAAATCTTAACTTAATTCTATAATACAAATTGTATTCCATACGTATAATTCATGTATTCTCTCCATATAATACTCGTACTATAATCGTATTGTACTTCGTATTAACTCATCGTATTATACATAGATACTAAATAGCATCATACTTGTATAAAATATGCCTTAACCATAACGCAATTCCTTCTAACACTTCATTTCCTTCTCGGAAATCAATATACTCAACCCTTAGGTTTTAAGTCCGGAGGTGAAAACTTCATTTGCCATAAATGAAATATTATCGGATATTTCATCTTATCTCTATATTCTATCATTACGCGTTTCTCAAAATTTCAAAATAATTCCCCGAATAGAAACGGATGAATAGTATTTTTACAAAAAATTCTCGGAAAAACATTTATTTTCGTCCTAGAAATTCTAAACAATTAATTCTAGCACGTAGCCAAATTATTAACCACATAAACACATTCTAGGTCATAGAACGACCTTCACATAGCTTACTCACAAAATAAATCAATTAAATTCATTTAATTCACACAATCAAATAAAAATTTAATTGTCATAAAAATCTGATTTTCTCGGTCGTTACAATATATATATAAGCGGTAAACGCACAGAATGTTTCTCCATCCCAGCTCGGTTTATCATTTCAACGATTTGTCGATATATATATATATATATATATATATATATATATATATATATATATATATATATTCACGAGGTACTATTCACTCGGTTACTATTCACCTGGGTTACTATTCATGATAAAAAATGATTTCTTTTCTGTCCAAATTATTTTTACATAAATATTATTCTTGAATTTTACTCCACAAAGCAGTTATCATGTTGACAATTTGGACATTCTTAAACTCGGGATAAATTAAATTATAAATCTTTAATATTTATCCTTGATCTCGTTTAATTGAATTCTTATATCATCGTCATCATCCTCATGCTTATATTGTGATGAAAGTCGTCTTTGGCCCGTAGTGCATAGATGGACTGTTGATTGGTATGATTATGACTAAGAATTATGTATCAGTATAATCATGACCTGTAATGTTACAAATGATGTGATAAAAGTCCTCATTGGCCCGTAGTGCATTGATGAACAGTTGTTGGAATGATCATGATCATTAGTGATAATAACGAATATCATTGGCCCGTAGTGCATGGATAATTCGTGGATGTGATACAACTCGGTGTGTGTTCCAGGGTTGAGACTGAACTTCCGATAGTATCTGGAATGGATATGAGCTGTCTTTCAGGGTTATCTCCGAAAGATGAATCTGCCATCCTGCAATGTAAGTAACAGGTGTGCAGAAAATTTTGAGTGTCTACCGTTGCCCCTCTTTATCATATTCATACAATGCAAGGCATGGATAGGATAAAGAATCCTAGACACTTGAAATGCAATAAGATAAACATGATGTTATGTGCAGCTACATGATGCAAATGCATGATGCATGTAGATTTTTGGATTGACTTCCAACATGATGTGATGATTACCAGTTCCCTGTTAATCCTATCAAGGATGACAATTAGTGATGTCTTGGACATGCGATCCAAGTCTTCAAGAATGTTGACGTTGGGGTTATCACCAAAGTCCCGGATCCTTGATACAGACTTTACTCCAAATATGTGTCTCTCGTGTGCAAGAGATCTGTGGGGATAAAACTTTGTCTGTTTGAGGATTTGTATAACATATACCAAGATCCTGTCGGAGTTACTGCCAACATATGTATTGTCAGGGCTGCCTGACCTTCGCTGATGTGTGTATCACTGGATAGATCCCTTCTGGGCAAACATGTCAAGGTTGCTCGACCTTCATTGACGCGTATATCAATGGTTGAATTGAATTGTATCCCCCGTTGGGGAACATGTCAAGGTTGCTTGACCTTCATTGACATGTATATCAATGGTTGAATTGTGTTGTAACCCCCGCCGGGGAAGGTTGTGGATAAGTGCACTGATGAATGAGATCATTGAATGGCCTCCGATGCTTCGATGGGTTTACTTGCCATCAGTTGAAATGATGTCAAGGCTTCTTAACCTTCATTAACAAGTACATCAATGGTTGTACTGCGTTGTAACCCCCGCGGGATTCGTTCATAGATGAATAATGCGTTGTCACCCCCGCTGGGGATACGTGGATGAGTGAAAGACTGCGTTGTGACCCCCGCCAGGGATACTTTATCAATGATTGACATTGGCGTACTTTATCGATGTTTGAAATCAGCGTTGTGACCCCCGCTGAGGAACACGTCTTTTAGGGTTACGACCTTGTGTTTGGCGGCACCGGACCTTTGTGAGGTATTACCGAGCATGATTTACAAAATCTAAGGTTAGTGGTATAGTATACCTTGCATTCAGTTGAATACCAATGAGTGACATGTGAAGACACAGTTTGACCCGTGAAAACCAAGATTTCAGGCTACTCCGCTCAATCGTGTAGTATTTCTATTCCTGATTTAGCCTTTTCAGCTTGTGAAACCTCCTTTACTTCGAATCGAATCGAAATTTGGGCGAGACCCATGTAAGTCTTTGCATAGTACACAGGCAACAAATGTGGGTATGTAATGCCCGAGGGTTGCCAGTTGGTGTTTTTAACTGGTTGTACCAACGTAACCGAGAAAAGATTTGCACATTGACTGTAACGTCCCCAAATTCGGGTACTTTTTACCTCAGATCTGGTACGTTACGATACATCATTTCTATAACTACTGCAGAAGATGTAAACATAAATTATTTATACAATAAACTTTTACAACATAATCCCCAAGGTCTACAACCTTAACTTAATACATACCTTCAATAACTTAAAAGGTTTACAGTGTTATTTGCATCAGATAACTTAATAGTTTTAAATGCAAAATAATCTAAACTTGGAATTCGCCTTTACCACTGTCGTTCTTCGAGCCTTCGTTTTAATCTAAAATTTGTTATCATGATATAGCAAGGATGAACAACTATTTTTCCCAACAAGTTTAAGTACAATGAAGATATATCATGATTGAAAAGGAATAAGCTTTCAAGTTTTCAACAATGTAATATAATTGAGGAAGAACATGAATCAAACTTCAATAAGCGAAAAAAAAAAGCTGAATAATTATCTTTGAGTGGTCAACAATGACCATGGACAAATTTAATGAACCTTATGGTAATGAAGGTGATCGACCTTTTCATACCTAATGAACATATCTGACATGCTGTTTGAGTGCTAATCAATAATCAAATATGTGGAATAATTGTCAATAATTAATCCACTAGCATGTTTGAAACATAATAACTCGAGTTTGAGTTAGGAGGCTTACCATAATGCGAATATTCAATAATAATATTAGATGTGGAATAATCAACAACAATTATCCACTAACATGCTTTGAAAAGTAATAACCCGCATTTAAGTTGAAGAACTTACCTGTTTGACGAGCTACGGCTAACTAGCTTTAATTAAAACTCTTTGAATGACCTAGCATTGACAATTTTGGTCTATTAATTAGTACTGCATATAATTGTACGCCTATACCCTTACTTTTGTTATTACCCGGCAAATAATTCAATCACAATGTACACATAGTATAATGCACCATCATTAACCCTATAAGATAATTAATAAATCTTAGGTTAATGATTTTATAAATTTATAAGGTCTTTTTTAAGTAATAAACACTTATTAGATCCTTAAACAATTTATTATAATTGTTTAATTATTGAATCATTTAAATAATCTTTATTTATCTTTATTTAATTACCATCTAATATTAGTTAAATAGTAATTAAGTAATTGCCTTTAGTTATTATTTAATAAATAATAGCTAATTACATGTATTTATTATTTAATGTTAATTAAATTTTGAATAATTAACATTATTTGTCTTTAATTATTCTTTCTTATTAACTTAAGAATAATTATCATTTATCCTATTTATTATTTAATATTAATTAAATAATCAATAATTACTTTATTAATACTAAGTCTACTTAATTATCACCCAATACTACTTAGATAATAATTAAATAGTTAATTACATTCAAATTTCATGTAATTAGTTTAATAATCCATTAATTACATTAAAAGTTATAAACTAGTAAGTTTAAAATGATTTTAAATGAGTTTAAACCACTAATTACTTATTAATTAGCTAAATGCCCAGAAAAAGTTTGGTTTAAATATATTAATATTCTTCAGAATTTTATAAAAATTTGGGTCCAAGAACCACCACCGGAACCGTGGGAAAGTGGTAAAATTGCAGTCAAAATGATCCGTGGGTTCGGTTCCCATCGATCCGTGATAGCTTTTTAAGATTTTTGATTTTTTTCCAGACTTGGGGTCCTTCACTAAAACTTGAATAAAATGAAATCTATAACTCTGATTTGGGTCCAATCAGACTTGTTGAATTCGTATCTTCCCGAACTACAGTTTCCATTCATTAAACATCAAATATGGATCTGTTTTGGTCCCGTAAATTGTTCCAGAAGTGTCTACTATTGTACAGAAGTTCTTTAGTTGAGGTGTTCTAGTAATAATTCCATATCTCACTCATTTTTTAATATTTTTACATGCTTCTAAAGGGGTTTTACTCTTAACTCATAGCTATAGCATACCAAGAAACAAAATCACAAAAACCATTTGTAGATTTCAAAATGAAAAGCATAGATCACCCCTTTAAATTAGGTTTTTCCCAAAAACTACTTTAGCTTCCTTCCTTTCAAAATTTTCCAACATAAACTATATAGATGGACATGTTAAACATATTATACTCAAGATTTAACATTCATATAAGACTCTAGCCTATTAGAACTTGTATTTCCATGAATCTCTCACAAGACCACATAGAACATACAAAACATAGAAACTAGAGTTTGATTTCTTACCTTGTCTTGTGGGATGCTCTCCTTCTCTTTCCAAAGTAGGTTAGGAACTTGAAATGCATAAACAATATACTCCTTCCTCGTACTAAGAACCAAACCTCTCTCTCTCTCTCTCTCTCTCTCTCTCTCTCTCTCTCTCTTCCTCTCTTTGTGATCTTGCTAGTTGAGAGAAAAAAAATAGAAGAAGAAGAAAAATGGTGGTGAATGAAGATGGAGATATATGTTGGTAAATTAGAATAGAATGTTAATATCACTCATATTTCTTTTGCCTCTTGGACAAAAGGGTTAGCCTTATCCCTTCCTAATCATGCCTAATCATGCCATTAAGGTTACTAATTAGCTTTTCCACCAATGGTGGCATGCCACACTTGTCTTTGTGTGTAAAACTTCCTACTTTTGGAACTTGATTAGCTTAATTACTTTTCCTTAATAAGCCTAATATGGCTGGTCCTATATGTAACACCCCAAAATTCGGTCTATCTTCACACCCAAATTCCCTACGTCATGATCCCATCTTCTTCCAAATATACATCATTATATACTGAAATATAACAACATATATTCTAAATTCCCAAGTTCTAAAACCTTATAACTCCTTTCATTACAAATAATGATAATTACATTATACTTTACATCTTACACGAGTGACTTTCATCCGCCACTAAGGATACATAACAATTCATTAAACTAATCTAAAGTTCATTTAACTTATTTTATATTACAAGTCTTCACATGATCTTCTCACTCATTCTCATTCTGAATGACACTCCATCTGGATACCGTCATCTTGATCTTTACGGGATCCTTAAGTTCGTCTAACATTGTTCGCTAAAAATGTTTTTCATTTAAAGCAAGCGTGAGCATTCAATTGCCCAGCAAGTCATAACAGTTGAACAAACATCTTCAAGAATTCAAACATTCTTTTAAGACTTCAATAACAGAACAAAGGTTATGAAGCAGCTTGAATAATAGGAATAATCTCGATTCCTATCATTGTAAAACAATATTCACTTTCATTTTAAAATACTTTCATTCTTCTACCTTTTTCATACACATTCTGTCTAGCTAGAATCATTAGCACAGACTTAACAATAACGGATCATGTATGAATAGAGCATTCTCTTATTAAACAGTTAAATCACATAATAGTTCATCTCATAGAAACATCGAAGTGTTCACATTGTGGCACAAGGCCTCATATGTTCTACCACCTTGCACAAATATCGCACATTAGCACATAGACAGAACTTCTCAAGTACAAAATCTGAGAAGTTTAAGAAACTAGCATTCATTTAGAATATGAATGAAGTTAGGAAACTTGCCATACACACAGCTACAACTTACGCTGAACTGCTCATTCCGGTTCCTATGTAGCACATAAGAAAAACAACACATACACTAATTAGTCATGTATATTTGACTTATGCATTAGTTTTCTTAACTTTACTTCTTAGGATTCGCGTTCTTATAACCTAAGTTTACGCGATCACTTTCATTATCGTTCTACGGCTTCATGACATACGGAGATGTATCACTTTTACGTTCATCATCTTTGATGTTTTAGATCTTATCTTCTTCTTATTACTTCTCTAGGACTCAGCACACATCGCTTCTCTGCTAGTAGTCGATATAGTACTCTGAGTGGTTTCCCATAAACAACCAACAAACAAGTTCCCGTCTCGTCTACACTGCCATCATAGTGAGTTAGATCGGTTGCCAATTTTGTATATACCTTCGCTCTCTGAAGGAATTGTTTAGCTCGGCTCCCATATGTCAACCATTAATGGTTACGATTGTACCACAACTTAAACTTATCGTAACTTGTCTTAACCATTAACTATAACATTTTTTAAGTTAATTTCTTATTCCTTACGACTTTCTGGCAACTAAATGCCATAACCCTAGATTCATTCTTATGCGACTCACCTTCGACTTTCATTAATCTTATTACTGTTCATTACGGCTTTCTTAATACCATTCGTATCTTACTTAATACTTTAGTTATCCATTACTTGAACCCCATGTTCATTGGTCATTCTTAATGTCGAAGCCATACCGTTCGTTGTATGCTAAGACCGCTCGTTTATCATAATAGCGTTGCATACACAGCGACTATACGCTTCACACTTATCTCTCATTATCATGACATAACATCAAAATGTTATTCATTACCCTCATCACTCAGCGTCTAAGGAATCAAAACCATAGCAATCCTCCACGTTCGTTTATCGTAACTACGGTCCCCAGATATCGGTTCTGTAATCCGCATTTACATTCTTTAACTTTTATTCTCATTTAATCTTTTTGTTTAACCTTCATTAAAGGTTTAAAACACCTGATTAAGGGTTACATTAGTTGAACATTATGTTCTTTATATTCCCTTACGTTTCCCCCAAGAGTTGAGCAGCTAAACATTCTTCTCTTGCTTTTCTCACTACCTTTGCTGCGCAGTATTTCCTCTCCTTTTTATCTCTCTCACGCCACTGCGGCGAGTTTGCGATAGTCGGCTTCTTGGTGCAGTGTTTGCATTTCCTGCCTACAAGGCATGGCTGGCACCGCGGTGCCAAGCCCTAACCCTAGAAAATTTCTTTAAGTGTTATATTCAATTTGAGACGCTTACTTCCCGCTTCCATAACTTATTCGTTATAACTCAGAACGAGGTCGTTTGAAAGTCATTCTCTTCCCTATCTTATGTACTTCAATACCCCCATACATAACTTCATTATGGATTCATTAACGTGCCATTCAATTGGCTTAATCTTCACCCTTTGTTCATTTTACATTTTTAACGCTCTATGTTTGTCCGTTCGTAATTCGGTCATCCGAAGTCGGAATTCATTCGTTCTTGAGTCCACGACTCATGTTTTCTATGTTCTCTTATATTCTTATGAAACCCTACATGTTCGGGTTCATTTACTAACTTTCTAATTCTCATTTATCTTTTATGAAATTTTCGACATAAATTCGTTATAGCTATGTTTTAATCCGTTCTTCATGAACATTTCTACCGTTCCTAACCAAGCAATATGCATCTAACTTATACATGATGGTTTTAAACTTGTCCATCAACAACTATTATCCTACGATGGTTTTAAATTTGTCCATCAATAACGTTCTTCGTGTTCTTCGCATGTTCTTCGTGTTCTTCGTTCGTTCTTCATTTTAATCGATATTTTAGATTACAATTTCACTTTTTATTAGAATTTGATGTTATAGATCATCATTCCTTACTTATTTCACCTACTTATTTATATAATCCACTTGGATCGTTCTAATTCATTACGAATCTTATACTTCCTTAAGAAATTTATAAACTAAACTTTTAATTCTTATTTCTTCATTTCTCATGATTTCAACCATATGAAATCATCCCTAACATCATTTACTTCTTATTCTTATTAAGCTATGTTTTCAAAATATAAAGCTTAAATAAAATCTAACTTAGGAGTTAGGTTTTAATACATTTCCTCTTAATTTTTCTTCCGCTAGACAAAGTCGGCGATTCGCAAGATTTTCTATTTCACGCTCACCTTCGATCCGAACATTCATGCTCATGCTCTTCCTTTTCCCTCTTCATCCGAACCTTCTTTCTCTCTCTCTCAAGATATAGGATTTTCAAAAATCCCATTTAAATGAAAGTTAGCTTCCTATTTATAGAAAGTCCAAGCTAAGGGTATTTTAGTCATTTCACCCCCATAACCGCCTTACTATTCACACCTCCTTACTATTTATGAGACTTCCCTTGGAAGTTTCGTGGTTCCGTCTTTCGGGTTTCGTCTGACAGTTTTAAAAACTGCGATTCTCGGAATCTAAATATTTTGGATTCTTCGGATTCAAACTGAAAAACACTTTTTGGTGTTAAGCGTTTTCCTTCACCTTTTCCCTTAACGTAGCTAAACGAATGAAAAGTACATAACAGTACTTTTCGTCATTTTTATTTCGTCCGATTTCTGCACGTTTTTTAAGAAAAACTTTTATTGGCTTACTTAACTTTTCAAGATATATTATCATCAAATCTTTTGACGGAATGTCATTTTGACATACCGAACTCTCAGAAAGGATTAGGTTATTCAAACCCTAACCCTTAGGTTTTATCAGGTGAATAGTGCCTATTTCATCTTTTTCCCCAGAAATATTTCTGTTCCTGGAAAATTTTCATTTTTGTCTTGAAAATTATTACTCGTTCAGTCTAGCTCGTAGCCAGAATCCTCCCGACTTATAATCATCCTAGGTTCTAGAACGATTAATAAACACATAGCACATAATATTATTAATAAAAATTCATTTTATTATTAACTAATTCTTTAAACTTAAATTCTGGACGACCCGAATTTCCGGGTCGTTACACTCTTCCCCTCTTATAAAAATTTCGTCCTCAAAATTTTTTAAAACAACACCCTTACCCAGGTCATCACATTCACCCCTTCTTCACAGAATTTCGTCCTCAAAATTTTAGTTTACCCCTCTTCTCAACTTCTCTTCAAAGAAGTAGAATGAACAACGAGGAATATAAGAATTCCTTTAAAATATTTCATACTTTTGCTGATGGGTCAAATCAACCATGAACTCTTACTAGGTTTAACAGCATGACGTCGTAACCTTTCTTCCACGGTCAGTTTATAATCACAAAGAAAGCAAACTACCTCTTACTCATCGTATACCCCATTTCGGGATATGTTCACCCCAGACTTAATCATTAGATTCCGCAACAAAACAATTTGGTTTGGCACAACATCTTCAAAGAAAGCTCAATTTTCTTTTAAACATGACATACCATTTGTCTAGACGAATCAAGTAGCTTAGACCATACCAATAAATTGGATATCAACGTGAAACATTCATCTAGTAAACTCAATTGACATTGACTACTTCTGTAAATTCTTTTCACAAGTTTTATGACGTCATGATACCGTACTTTTCACAGTACATTGAGGACTTCGTCAGTTTGTGACTTCGTCATTATACATCATTCCATAGCGGGTTGTTGATCCTAAGATCACATCCAACACCAGGTTCAATTGCATTAATAAATCCATCTTTTTACCATCCTTGCATCAAATGCACCGATAATATAAAATTCATTTTGATATTTTAAATCAATTTTTGTCTAGCTGAAACAATTAGCATAGACATACCAATAATAGTTCTTTTAATAAAAATCTATTGGTTCCAAAAGTTGAACCAATTCTTTCATTTTCAAAATACAAACACATAAGCACAATTTCAATAAACTTCGAAATCTAGCATAGCTAGATGACTTGGAATATCCTATTCTACATCTTCCTCCATTGTCTTACTGCGACAATACTTAATCTACTCTAGTACCTTCAATACTAAGACTACTGAAAATAACTAATTCTCAGTCTAAACATCCCTCTACCATAGTACAGTCTATCAACTTACCACACATTATGAGTTCAGAAACTTTCCACAATAATATGAGTTCAAGAACTATCCCAGACAGACCATAAGCGTCCATTCGTTGAGAAGTTCAAAAATCTTCCATAACATTATGAGTCATAAACGTACCATAAGTATGAGTTTCAAGAACTCGCACCTACCTTATCGTTCTCTACCTATCAAGTATATACATGAGAAAAGATTCATCTTCTCGTCATATACATCTTGACAGCGCAACCAATTCCAATGATTATCACTGTAATAAGCTAAGTAGTTGTTACACCAAGCACAAACCTCTGCCCATAACAAAGGTTCATACAACTCAGCTATCATATGAGTCCTCAATTGAAATTTTTACAACTTCTAAATCTCTCTTTACTAAAGACAAATTTTCTTTAATTCATATACTATCCTTCACAACTCAATCTGAGTTCTTCTACCTATACTACTTCATAGTACTATAAATCATTCATCGTTTAACAGCTCATCTGTTACTATGACGCCCCCAAAATAGGTCCAAACCACCCAACCTATTATGAGTCGCCAAATACATGGTACAGAAACAACTACAACTTCATTATTACAATTGTTATGCAAAATGCAACAACACATAATGTGAGTTTAAATACAAATATTGTCTTCTAGACAATATCAACACTCAAATGAGACCTCATTACAATTATTGATACACTATTTTACAAAATAGTGAGGACTACTATAACCACTGCCTTGGAACATCACTCCACACCCCGACTACTCCCCGATATATTCTCGCTTCCTGAGATGAAAAATGGAACAAAAAGGAAAAAGGTTAGCTCAACTAGCCCATTAAAGAATATTATGACTAAGATATTATAGAACAAATTATCGTTAGTCCTCAACGGGGAAAAATCTGATAGAATACAATAGACAACAAGTTTTAGATCAACAACTACAGCGGAAACAACAATTCATTAGAAGAGTTAAGTAGAGAATGAAATCTACTATCATCTATGAATTTAAAAGTCCATCATCAATATTTTTTCCCTGTAACATCAATCAATATACATCTTGAATCAAATAGTCATCTTTGCATTACAGGCCAAAGATATTAATCAGTCGGTCATGTTCATCTCAACACCTGTTCATCTTTGCACTATGGGCCAAAGATATTCATTAAGAAATCCTTCATCTTTGCACTACAGGCCAAAGATATTCAGTTATATCATCATTTAGGACTGAGGATGATGAAAAATATGTTAAAGAAAATGAATCTAGTGAGACAAAAGAACAAATATTAAGGATTCTTACTTTAGACAATCCAAGTTCAAAAATACTCCATAATAAAATATTGTGGAGCATAATTCAAAAATGAAGATCAAAACATAGATCCAATCAAAGATAGGAACCATAATAGACAATCTTGGACATAGAAAAGAAAATTTAATTTTTTTGTGAATAGTATCGTATTCGTGAATAGTGTCGTATACGTGAATAGTGTCGTATACGTGAATACTAAGTCCGACACTAAAAGGTAAAAATTCCACAAGAAAAATTACCATGCTTCGTGAATAGTACTCGTGAATAGTAACTCATGAATAGTAACTCGTGAATAGTAACTCATGAATAATAACTCATGAATAGTAATCCCGACATGAAAAGACAAGAATTTCACAAAAAAAATCTTACAAATATTCCGACATAATGATATTGAAAGAAATCATATCATTTAAAAAAAAAATAACATCCCTTGCCTCGAAAAGATAGTACTTACGATTTGGAATCTTTGGATATAGTCTTTGAAGGAACTTGCAATCAGATAGCAACACTCAAAATATCTAAATACTCACAAAAATACGCTCGATAATATAGAGAGAAAACTTCAGTTTCTGGTGTGATTTTCAATTCTAACCTAAGCACCCTATTTATAGGAAAATGCTTAGAACACCAAAGCAGAAAATTTAATAAAATAATAATATTTAAAAAAATATTATACGAACTCTTTGAAATCTGAAATTCAGTATCTAACACATGCAAGTGGGGCCCACCAAAATGAAAAACATGTTTTTATCATTTAATGCAACAAAATCAATTCAGACCTAATATTCCGGAACTTCAATAATTCATAATAAATAGCCATTTTATCAGAAAAATTCAAAACTTATGTCCATTCCATAGGAAATTTAATTCTCTACAACTTTGTAGAAGAAAGTTTTTCCAAATTCCAAACAGAAATTGACCAAAATCCACATACGGACGATTTTACAGGCTATAATCAAATTTCAGTCAAAAATTGTATCCACCAACATGTTTAACATGTGTTTAGCATTTATAGTAACAAAAATACTCTTCCTCCTCATTTATTCATATATCACACATTCATTGTAAAAATATCATAATTATTATAATATTAAAATATAATAATATATTTAAATGAATTATTTTATCAGAAAAGATAAAATATTAATTTTTAACAATTGTCACATTAAAAATTTTCTTCATCTATATCCACATAAAATGAATATTTTCCTTAACATATAAATCAATAATTAATTATTCACAAATAATATTACAGAATCACAATACTGGCAACTAGGCCGTTCCCAAGAAAGAGGGGGCTTTCCAATAAGGATTTCTCCTTACTGGTGTGCAATTAGGTGACCAAACCTCTCCTTAGACAGAACTTTTTAGACATTTCCAATAGTGCTATCTAATAATATTATTCAAATAATATGAATTATTGATCTAATAATGGAAAATACTGTGTAGTGACAATTATTGAAACAACAATAATATAAAATATCAACGTAGCAATTATTGAATCAATAAAATAAAATATTGAACAGTAATTACTCTAACAATTATTGAGTAGTGCCTTCTTACGTAAGAATCAATAATTGGTGCAATACCGTACATCGTGTGTTTTAACCACTTGGTATTCCAACAAAGATAATATGTGAATAACTACTACCGTTATTTATAAATAACTTATACTTGTCGTTTTTTTCATCAAATCGCTTTCCGTTATGGGGCCACACAAGGCTGTGTCGTCGTACGAATATTCCCCGACAGTAAGAATATTTCACGACCAAACGAATATTCCCCAATAACAATGAATATTTTATAACCACTTGCTTATTTGAAATATTTACGCATTTTACCCATAACTAACCACATTAATCAAATCAACTCTTACTAAATAATAAATAGAGAAAATTTCATTTTATTAAAAAAAAAAATTGGGGTCTTACAACCTCCCCTCCTTATGAAATTTCATCCTTGAAATTAATGTACGTACCTGGTGTTTCGAAAAGGTTAGGATACCTCGCTTTCATTTCTGTTTCCAACTCCTAGGTAATTTCTTCAATAGCATGGTTTCTACACAAAAGTTTGATTTGTGGTATAACTTTTGTGCGTAGGACATGCTCTTTTCTATCCAAGATATTGACTGGTACTTCCTCGTACGTTAAATCTTCGGTTATCTCGTCTGGCTCTAACTCAATAACGTGATTTGGGTCGTTCACATATTTTCGTAATCATCGATATGCGAAAAACGTTATGAACACGCGACATACTTGGTGGTAAAGCGATTCTATAGGCCACAGTTCCTACTCGATCGAGAATTTCAAATGGACCAATAAATCAAAAGTTTGAGCTTTCCTAACATCGCCGATTCTCGCTTTTGGAATAACAACTTCTTGCACCTCCTTCTTTATATTCATCAGCTCCGGTGTGTAGCTTGAGCGGTTTAACTATCAATTAAAGTCGATTCTACTCGTATATCATCACGTGGGTCCCTAGAGTCTTTAACTCTATCTCTGTCATTTGTAAGTTATAAAAAATTGGTCTTTGACAATATCGCACTTGTACTCGTATACGATCTTCTACTTAACACGTCAGCTACCACGTTCGCTTTTCCAGGTTGGTATAGTCATAACATGTGTCGAAATGAGTCTCCTATTGAGTTCTTCAAAGATCTTCCCACATTCCTTGTTCCATTCGAACTACGTATCTCTACGAGTCAGCTGAGTTAATGGAGTAGAGATTCAAGGAAATCTTTCCTCGAATCTTTGATAATAACCAATTAAGCCTAGAAAGCTACGTATTTCGATTACTGACTTAGGTTGCTCTCAACTGTGACTCATATCACAATCTTGGATAACACGTCACAATGACACCTATCAGTTTACTACCACACGAATATGGCGTCCCCTATGGAGAGTCTGGCTTCGGTGCATTCCACAAAAGAAGTCATCAGATAGAGGCTCGGGTACCAACTTCTATAATTAGGTTTTAAACTCCTGAAGTTCAATAGGAGTCATTCAATATGAGATTTTAGAAATGGGTTTTGTACCGGGTTCAAAGTTGATACAAAATTTAATATCACACTCTGGGAGTAGGCCAGGAAATTCTTCAGAAAATACGTCAGGGAATTCACTAACAACAGAAATATCATTCAAATTTGACGTATTTTTGTTCAAGTTCATGACATGGGCTAAGAAAGCTTGACATTCATTTTTCAATAAACGAATGGCTTTGTGGCTTGATATGGAAGAGTTTGACTTCAATGGTTTGGTTGCTTGAATTCGAATAACAGGTTGCTTAGGAATATGAAAACTAACAACCTTACGAAAGTAATCAATTTTGGCATGATGAGTAGTTAACCAATCAATCCCTAAAATCACATCAAAAGAATGCATCTTTAAACAGATAAGATCAACAGGTAATGTGATGGTGCCAACTTGGATTAAGCAAAATTTATAAGTAGTGGATGTAACAAAACTTTCTCCTAACGGAGTCTCCACAGAGGTCAAAGTCTAATATCTCAGGAGTCAAGTTTAAACGTTGAGCACAAGCAGGAGAGATAAGTGAATGGGTAGAACTAGTATCTAATAAGGTATAGACTTCATATGAATTAATAATTAACTAACCTGTGCTAACTTCGTTCGGGTTCCTCGCATTTTGGCCAGTCACGACAAACCCTCTTCCAGGAACTGCCGACTTTGACTTTTCTGGGACAGCCTTTTGAGTCACCATCCCCGCTGGACTAGGTTTTGCTACCGTACAATCTCGAGCGATATGACCTTCTTTTTCACAAATATAACATACCTTGAACTGTTGTAGACAATTTGGGCTGATGTGTCCCACTTTTCCACATTTATAGCATGTGACCGGTGGTCGTTCTCCTCCCTTAGAATTTGTTGTTGGTGCTGGTGATGTTGTCGACGTCATCCCGTCATCGTTAAATCTTCTCTTCTTGAAATTTCCACTTGAATTATTTCTTCTATTATCTTGGCCATGCTTACCACCGAAGTGGTTACCATTTCTAGCATGATAATTTCCTCCACGATGATTATCATTATCCCGATGGCCATTGCCACCGGTACGATTATTATCGTGTTACTGGTCACCCGGTTGAACAGACTCATAATCTCGCTCTAATAATTTAGCCATGTTCACAACATCTGAATATAGAGAAAATTTATGAGAAATGAGGTATTGATGAATTTCAAGTTTTAAACCTCTCAGAAACATCTGCGTCATACGTTCTTCATTCTCTACCAAATGAGGTGCAAACCTGGATAACTCCGCGAACTTCGCCTCTTACTGGTACACCGTCATGTTGTTCTATTCTAGTATAATAAACTCTACCTCCTTTATATGACGAATACTTTTAGGAAAGTACTTGTTATTGAACAGTTTCTGAAACGTCTCCCAAGACATGCTAAATGCGACTAGATGGGTACGCTTCACAGATTCCCGTCAGTAATCTGCCTCATTACGGAACATAAAAGTGGCGAATGAAACCTTCTGTTCCTCCGTGCATCCCAAGACATCGAATATCTTGGTAATTTTCTTGACCCACATCTCCGCCTTAATCGGATTCGGCTTTCCCCAGAATTCAGGTGGTCCTAACTCTTTAAACTGCTTGGTTGTAACAAACCGTGCGTTGCTATCATTTCCACCTGTATTTTGTACACGAGTCTCCCTCGTTTGATTTTGCATGAACTGCAAAAAGTTTCTAAACATCCCATCGTTCATCGTCTGATCAGTGGTGTTGTTTATAGGAGGAACATTGTCGTCCTATTGCACGTTCTCCTGATTGGTGAGTAAAGGTGTCTCCACGGTCTCATTTACTCCACTGTTAACATTCTCGGTTGCCATTCTTAAATACTGCCTTAAAACAAGGGTTAATTAAAGAAATTGACATGCAACATAATAAACCTATACTCTGACCAATCAATAAATAAGCTTAGGAAGGACATACTAGCGAAGGATTTACTCGTCTCTCCCCTCCTAGTTCTATTCCCCGATCTCCGCCAGAGACCATATCCCTAATGTCTGATACCAAATGTGATGCCCCCAAAATAGGTCCAAACCACCCAACCTATTATGAGTCGCCAAATACATGGTACACAAACAACTACAACTTCATTATTACAATTGTCGTGCAAAATACGACAACACATACTGTGAGTTTAAATACAAATATTATCTTCTAGACAATATGAACACTCAAATGAGTCTTCATTATAATTATTGATATACTATTTTACAAAATAGTGAGGACTACTATAACCACTACCTTGGAACATCACTCCACACCCCGACTACTCCCCACTATATTCTCGCTTCTTGAGAAGAAAAATGGAACAAAAAGGAAAAGGGTGAGCTCAACTAGCCCAGTAAAGAATATTATGACTAAGATAATATAGAATAAATTATCGTTAGTCCTCAACAGGGAAACATATGATAGAATACAATAGACAACAAGTTTTGGATCAACAACTGCAGTGGAAACAACAATTCATTAGAAGAGTTAAGTAGATAATTAAATCTACTATCATCTATGAATTTAAAAGTCCATCATCAATATTTTATCCCTGTAATATCAATCAATATACATCTTGAATCAAATAGTCATCTTTGCACTACAAGCCAAAGATATTAATCAGTCGGTCATGTTCATCTCAACACCTGTTCATCTTTGCACTACGGGCCAAAGATATTCATCAAGAAATCATTCATCTTTGCACTACAGGCCAAAGATATTCAGTTATATCATCATTTAGGACTGAAGATGATGAAAAATATTTTAAAGAAACCAAATCTAGTGAGACAAAAGAACAAATATTAAGGATTCGTACTTTAGACAATCCAAGTTCAAAAATACTTCATAATAAACTATTGTGGAGCAGAATTCAAAAATGAAGATCAAAACATAGATCCAATCAAAGATAGGAACAATAATAGACAATCTTGGACATAGAAAAGAAAATTTAATTTTTCTGTGAATAGTGTTGTATTCGTGAATAGTGTCGTATACGTGAATAGTAAGTCCGACACTAAAAGGTAGAAATTCCACAAGAAAAATCATCATGCTTCGTGAATAGTACTCGTGAATAGTAATGCGTGAATAGTAACTCATGAATAGTAACTCGTGAATAGTAAACCCGACATGAAAAGATAAGAATTTCACAAAAAAATCTTACCAATATTCCAGTATAATGATATTGAAAGAAATAATATCATTTTAAAAAAAAAACATCCGTTACCTCGAAAAGACAGTACTTCTAACTGGAATACTGGATATAGTACTGAAGGAACTTGCACCATATAGCAACACTCAAAATATCTAAATACTCACAAAAATACCCTCGATAATATAGAGAGAGAAAACTTCAGTTTCTGGTGTGATTTTTAATTCTAACGTAATCACCCTATTTTTAGGAAAATACTTAGAACACTAAAGTAGAAAATTTAATAAAATATTAATATTTATAAAAATATTATACGCACTCTTTGAAATCTAAAATTCAGCATCTAACACATGCAAGTGGAGCCCACCAAAATGAAAAACATGTTTTTATCATTTAATGCAACAAAATCAATTAAGACCTAATATTCCGGAACTTTAATAATTCATAATAAATAGCCTTTTTATCAGAAAAATTCAAATCTTTTGTCCATTCCATAGGAAATTTAATTCTCTACAACTTTGCAGAAGAAAGTTTTTCCAAATTCCAAAATCCATATACAGACGATTTTACAGGCTATAATCAAATTTCAGTCAAAAATTGTGTCCACCAACATGTTTAACATGTGTTTAGCATTTATAGTAACAAAAGTACTATTCCTCCTCATTTATTCATATATCACACATTCATTGTAAAAATATCACCGTTATTATATTATTAAAATATAATAATATATTTAAATGAATTATTTTATCAAAAAAGATAAAATATCAATTTTCAACAATTGTCACATTAAAAATTTTCTCCATCTATATCCACATAAAATGAATATTTTGCTTATCATATGAATTAATAATTAATTATTCACAAATAATATTACAGAATCACAATATTGGCAACCAGGCCATTCCAAGGAAAGATGGGGCTTTCCAATAAGGATTTCTTCTTATTGGCGCGCAATTAGGTGACCAAACCTCTCCTTAGACACAATTTTTTAGATATTGCAATTAATGCTATCTAATAATATTATTCAAATAATATGAATTATTGATCTGATAATAGAAAATGCTGTGTAGTGACAATTATTGAAACAACAATAATATAAAATATCAACGTAGCAATTATTGAATCAATAAAATAAAATATTGAACAACAATTACTGTAAGAATTATTGAGTAGTGCCTTCTTACGTAAGAATCAATACTTGGTGCAATATCGTGTGCTACTGTGTTTTAACCACCGGGTATTCCAACAGTATTAACGGTAACAACTACGCCGTTATTTATAAACAACTTATACTTGTCGTTTTCTTCATCCAATCACTTTCTGTCAGGGGGCTCACACAAGGTTGCGCCATCATACGAATATTCCACGACCAAATGAATATTCCCCGTCAACAATGAATATTTTATAACCACTTGCTTATTTGAAATATTTGCGCATTTTACCCATAACTAACCACATTAACCAAATCAACCCTTACTAAATAATAAATAGAGGAAATTTCATTTAATTAAAAAAAATAATTTGGGGTCTTACCGTTACTACGATTCACTATGATCACGTGGTGATCTTCGTATCCCTCTCTCTACGATTATAGTCTTAGACACTCTTACCTAAGATTTATAACCTATCAGCTTTGATACCAATCTATAACGCCCCGAAATCCGGTCTATCTTCACACCCGGATTCCGTACGTCACGATCCCATCTTCTTCCAAACATACATCATTATATACAGAAATATATCAACATATATTCTAAATTCCTAAGTTCTAAAACCTTATAATTCCTTTCATTACAAATAACGATAATTACGTTATCCTTTACATCTTACACGAGTGACTTTCATCCGCCACTAAGGATACATAACAGTTCATTAAACTAATCTAAAGTTCATTTAACTTATTTTATATTACAAGTCTTCACTGATCTTCTCACTCATTCTCATTCCTGAATGACACTCCATCCGGATACCGCCACTTGATCTTTTTACGGGATCCTTAAGTTCGCCTAACATCGTCAATAAAAATGTTTTTCATTTAAAGCAAGTGTGAGCATTCAATTGTCCAAAGAAGTCATAACAAATGAACAAACATCTTCAAGAATTCAAACATTCTTTTAAGACTTCAATAACCGAACAAAGGTTATGAAGCGACTTGAATAATAGGAATAATCTCGATTCCTATCATTTTAAAACAATATTCACTTTCATTTTAAAATACTTTCATTCTTCTACCTTTTTCATACACATTCTGTCTGGCTATAACCATTAGCACAGACTTAACAATAACGGATCATGTATGAACAAAGCATTCTCTTATTGAATAGTTAAATTCAAGAACAGTTCATCTCATAGAAACACCAAAGTGTTCACATTGTGGCACAAGGCCTTATATGTTCTACCACCTTGCACAAATATCGCACATTAGCTCATAGACAGAACTTCTCAAGTTCAACATCTGAGAAGTTTAAGAAACTAGCATTCATTTAGAATATGAATGAAGTTAGGAAACTTTCCATACGAACAGCTATAGCTTACGCTAAACTGCTCATTCTGGTTCCTATGTAGCACATAAGAAAAACAATACATACACTTATTAGTCATGTATATTTTTTCTTATGCATTAGTTTGCTTAACTTTACTTCTTAGGGTTTGCATTCTTGTAACCTAAGTTTACGCGACCACTTTCATTACCGTTCTACGGCTTCATGACATACGGAGATGTCTCACTTTTACGTTCATCATCTTTGATGTTTTATATCTTATCTTCTTATTATTACTTCTCTAGGACTCCGCTCACATCGCTTCTCTGCTAGTAGTCCATATGGTACTTTGAGTGGTTTCCCGCAAACAACCAACAAACAAGTTCCCGTCTTGTCTACACTGGATTCATTCTTATGCGACTCACCTATGGCTTTCATTAATTTTATTACCATTCATTATGGCTTTCTTAATACCATTCGTATCTTACTTAATACTTTCGTTATCCATTACTTGAACCCCATGTTCATTAGTCATTCTTAATGTCGGGTTATATCTGTTGGTTGTATGCTAAGACCATCGGTTTATCGCATAAATAATATTAAGCGCATACAGCCGCTCTATACGCTTTACACTTATCTCTCATTATCATGACATAACATCAAAATTTTATTCATTACCCTCATCACTCAACGTCTAAGGAATCACAACCATAGCAATCCTCCACGTTCGTTTATCGTAACTACAGTCCTCGGATATCAGTTCTGTAATCCGCATTTATATTCTTTATCTTTTACTCTCATTTAATCTTTTCGTTTAACCTTTATTAAAGATTTAAAACACTTGATTAAGGATTACATTAGTTTAACATTATATTCTTTATCTTCCCTTACGTTTGCCCCAAGAGTTGAGCAGTTAAAAGCTATTCTCTGGCTTTTTACCTACACTGGCGTTGCGGCGCCACTCTCCCTTTTATCTCTCACGTCGTGGTGCGAGTTTGTAGTAATGGCTTCGCTTCACAGTGCAGCGCAAAGCTTTCACCTTCATAAGGCATGGTCAAGGCCATGCTCCAAAGCCCAAACCCTAGAAAATTTCTCTAAGTGTTAAATTCAATTTGAGACGTTTACTTCCCGCTTCCATAACTTATTCGTTATAACTCCGAACGAGGTCATTCCAAAGCCATTCTCTTCCTTATCTTATGTACTTCAATACCCCTGAACATAACTTCATTCTGAATCTGTTAATGTGCCATTCAATTATCTTAGTCTTCACCCTTTGTTCATTTTATGTTTTTAACGCTCTTTGTTTGTTCGTCCGTAATTCAGTCATCCGAACTCAGAATTCGTTCGTTCTTGAGTCCATGACTCATGTTTTCTATATTCTCTTACATTCTTATGAAACCTTACACGTTCGGGTTCATTTACTAACTTTCTAATTCTTGTTAGTCTTTTATGAAATTTTTGCCATAACTTCGTTATAGCTATGTTTTAATCCATTCTTCATGAACGTTTCTACCATTCCTAACCAAGAAATATGCATCTAACTTATACGTGATGGTTTTAAACTTGTCCATCAACGACAATTATCCTACGATGATTTTAAATTTGTCCATCAACAACGTTCTTCGTGTTCTTCGTTTGTTCTTCATTTTAATCGATATTTTGGATTACGATTTCACTTTTTATTGGAATTTGATGTTATAGATCATCAGTCCTTACTTATTTCACTAACTTATTTATATAATCCACTCGGATCGTTCTAATTCATTACGAATCTTATATTTCCTTACGAAATTTATAAACTAAATTTATAATTCTTATTTCTTCATTTCTCATGATTTCAACCATATAAAATCATCCCTATCATCATTTACTTCTTATTCTTATTAAGCTATGTTTTCAACATATAAAACTTAAATAAAATCTAACTTAGGAGTTAGGTTTTAATACCTTTCCTCTTTATTTTTCTTCCGCTAGACAAGCAAACAATTCGCAAGCTTTTCTATTTCACGCTCACCTTCGACCCGATCATTCATGCTCATGCTCATGCTCATGCTCTTCCTTTTCCCTCTTCATCTGAACCTTCTCTCTCTCTCTCTCTCTCTCTCTCTCTCTCTCAAGATATAGGATTTTCAAAAATCCCATTTAAATGAATGCTAGCTTCCTATTTATAGAAAATCCAAGGTAAGGGTATTTTAGTCATTTCACCCACTTAACCTCCTTACTATTTACACCTCCATACTATTCCCACCTCCTCAATACACAGTTTTAAAAACTGCGATTCTTAGGATCCAAATATTTTTGGATATTTCGTCTTTCCTTTACCGATTAACTTTTACATATTCTTCGAATTTCTGAAAACTGAAAAACACTTTTTGGTGTTAAGCGTTTTCCTTCACGTTTTCTCCTAACGTAGCTAAACGAATGAAAAGTAAATAACAATACTTTTCGTCATTTTTATTTCGTCCGATTTTTGCACGTTTTTCGAGAAAAACTTTTATCGACTTACTTAACTTTTTGAGATATATTATCGTCAAATCTTTTGATGGAATGTCATTTCGACATACCGAACTCTAAAAAAGGCTTAGGTTATTCAAACCCTAACCCTTATATTTCGTCGGGTGAATAGTTCATATTTCGTCTTTTTTCCCAGAAATATTTTTATTCCCGGAAAATTTTCATTTTTGACTTGAAATTTTTACTCGTCCAGTCTAGCTCGTAGCCAGAATCCTCCCGACTTATAATCATCCTAGGTTCTAGAACGATTAATAAAGACATAACACATAATATTATTAATAAAAATTCATTTTATTAATAACTAATTCTTTAAACTTAAATTCTGGACTATCCAAATTTCCGGGTCGTTACACTATATGCCCAATAACCCATCCATTTTGCCTTTATTTTAATGCACAAATTAGATTAATCAAAGGTCTAAAATACCCTTAATAAAGTGGGCTAAATGTGGGCTTGTATTTTATTTCTTTTGGGCTTCTCCTTTAATTGTTTTGGGCTATGTAATAAACATAGTTTAACAATTTTAATTTATATCACCTTAATTATTTATTTAGGGTTTCTATTTCCAATCTTATGGAATTTAATTAATATACATGTAACTTTAACTCATAACCTAATTAGGTTTTCTTTAATTAGATTTAAAATTATTAATCACTCGAAATAAACAAAATTAATCTATTAGGTTAGTATAACATTTAAATACTAACATTTCCTCAATACCATAACCCTTAGGTTATTTAATTACCTTACCTAATATATAATTAGGTTATGTGGAACTCCTTTGATATATATAAAAATATAACATTACATATTTATTTTACATAATAAAATAAATATGTTACACATAATTTCGTATAAAAATACAATTATTTGCATACCCAAGATATTATAATATAATATCCTTAGCTCATTAACATAAATTCAATTAAGAATTTATTTACTTCCTTAAGATATTACGATAAATATAATATCTTTTCTTTATTAAACTAATTTCATTTAAGAATTTATTCTAATGCTCATGGGTAAAGTATATATAAATATTATATGCTTAACTCCTTTATTTTTTACTTCATCACACAAATTTTTCCCAAGAATTTTATTTTCCCCACTTAATAAATACATATATAATATATATTCATTAACTCCAAATTACTAGTTACACCAAACCTACACACATCACATAAAGAAAATAATTAATAATTTTATTTTCTCACATTATAAACTGTTTATATCAATTTATGTACATATACCATATATAATTTAATATATTTACCATATTACGTAAACATACATATTCTTCATAAATCATAAAAAGATTTATATACTCATGTATTAAACTAGACATTTAATTTAACATCTAGTAACCCTCTTAATAGAGTTTGCTACATTCAATAAGTCTTTTTCATATGGCTTATCATATATATTATCCTGACTTGCTACGTTCTTATTTCTTTTTCTTTATAAGATTTCTAATGCTTGACTACTACCAGCTTCTTATAATGAAGCTGGTCATTTATTCTTGTATGATTAATTTAAATAATCAATCCTCTTATTTAGCTAAATCATATATAACACATCTCCAAGTATATATGTATCTATACATATACACATTTAATTTAATCTAATAATATCTCTTCATTTGAAATTTATTTCTTTAAATAAATTTTTCACATACAAAAAAATTCTCTTTCTAGGTTTTGAATTTTTATAACCATTATTTTTTCAATTCTTTTTCAAATAGCAAACCATATACGTTTTACTTGAATTTTATTAAATAAATCCTCAAATTCTCATCTAGGTTTTATTCTTTAACCTTTATTCTAATCATTCAAGATTTTATGAATTTTCGGGTTATCACATTGACCCAATGATGTGACACTGCTAAACGTGTCTGTGAAACCGAGATTCATTTGGGTTCGGGGGCTTGATTATGCGGAGGGAAGGTATTAGGAATCCCCCAACATCCGTGTTGTCACGGTAACTGCCACTTTTCAAGAAACTATTATATGAATGTGTGTGTGTGTGTGTGTGGATCAATGTGCAATTTATTTGGAAGTAGTGCGAGATTTTCATACTTCCATTTTATTATTAAATGTTCAGCTTGTTTGCTTTTATTTTCGAGATGCGAAGCATCATCGAGAAAATAATATATATAGTGTCGAACTCCTCATGGGCATCATAGCCATCTAAGAAAATTCAAACACCGTGAATAATTTACAAGCTGCTTACAGCTGAAAAAGTCCATCACACGAACCAAATCTAGATTCAGTAGACTGAATCTGTGATCACATGATTCATAGGCTCACATGATGCCGCGGTTTATATGAAAAGCAGTAAGCAGTTATATATATACAAACATGATCAACCACCACGAAGCACCTCCATGGGGGATCAGAAATGTAAATATATAAAAGCGGTAAATATATATATATATATATATATATATATATATATATATAGACACGATCAACCACGATGAAGCACCTTTATGGGGGATCAGAAATGATAATAAAGCAGTAAATGAGATCAACCGCCACGAAGTAAACTTCAGGCGGGACTAAATGTAAATAAACCAATAAAGATTTATCAACCGCCACGTAAGTAAACTCCATGCCCGATAGGAATGTATGTTTATATATATATATATATATATATATATATATATATATATATATATAAAAAAAGCAAATAAACGCCCCTGGATGTAAAATATGTGCTCATCGGATATAATCCGACAATATATATATATATATATATATATATATATATATATATATATATATATATATATATATATATATATATATATATATATATAATGTAGCAGGCGGCTTCAATAAACAATGGTTTCGATTAAAATTTTATCATCCAAACGGTCGAGATTTAATCTATTGGCCCTACTTGATCTCGATTTCATTTGAGCCAAACAAAAACCAAAAAACGCATTTTGAGCTCTCTCATACCCATCCAAATTCACTTAACCAACTCTCTCTCTCTTTCTCTGTATTCAAATTTCAAAACCATGAACATTGCTCTATCTCTCTCATACCCACCAACACTCTCTCTCTCTCTTTCTTTTTGTTCTTATACACACAGAGATCTCTATGTTCTTACACACAAAAAGCTCTCCCGACCAACAATAGTCTACCAAATCTCCATTCTTTAGTTCACCCCATCTCCATCTCCATCTCCATTGCACTTGGCATAGTTCACTTCTACTCCATCTCCATTGCCGAGTGTGACTACAACTCCGACTGAGCTATGGGTCGCACACTTAACTCACTTTTGGGGCTAATCTCTCGATTTTGTCAACTATTGTTCTTGGTCGCATGATTGAATTCGCGATTGTTGGCTATAGGAATCGAGCGCGATGGGGGTAAACAGGTAACAATTTTTTTTAAGGTAATAATTTTTTTACATGCGATTCAGCTGTGATTCGTACGATTCTTATACTAAGATCGATTTTGTGTCGATTATGAATTGATTCTCTCCTGTTTTGTGTCGAATCGTTCAATTTTGTCAACTATGGTTCTTGGGTTATTCTTTTGACCCAAAATGAATAAAAAACAGTCAGAAATTGAATTTGATAAGATTCAAAGGAGATAAATAGGTGGAATAAACAATTGAAACGTGGAAGAATCACCTTGGACTTCTTCAAATGTCCTCTTATATTGTATGATTCATTTCATTCTAAAGATGTCAGGTGGAGTCCTTGGTTGTAGAGACTATGCTTTGGTATTTAGTATATTTAATTATGTATGTTTATTCCTCATTTTGGAACATTGTTTATACTTCTATTGTACTTATATTCAAATTATGAGTAATTTCAGTTACTGGGTCAGCTTATTGTGGTTAAATGAAAGGAGGAACATTGTTTATCTTATAGTATTACATTTTGTTTGGATTTTCTATGTAGAAAATCATCCAACATTTTAATACATTCTTAGATTAAAATACAAGAAGAGACAAATATATGATTTTAAGATACAATTTGGGCCACTGCACACAATATTCACTAGCAACACCGCCTTCATCTCATTTACTATATCTATATCTAGACGAGGTGGATATGCCTTTATGGCCATAGTTTGTATCATGTTAGTAGGGTTGCATCGAGGAAGGTAACGTTGTGTAACTTAGACGAAGAATAGAGAACTGCATTGTTTTCGTTATAGGTATTTTCTAGCCGTATACAAATTAATGGTAGTTCTTGTGTTTATTGTGACTTTTGTTTTGTTGCGACTTTTGTTTTGTTGCCTTGGTCCATATAACTGAAACTGCATCTATAGCTTTTGGACATGTACAACTTCATATATAATTATAATTGTATTGGTTCAAAAAAAAGAAAAATGTTATGTCTTTTCCTCTAAATGTTTGGTTGGCTGGGTGGTGTGTAAATTGTCCAAATTCCATAAGCTTTGTAGTTCTTTTATGCTTGTATATATTATTGGGCCCAAATGAATGATTTTCTTTAACTATTGATGCACACATATATACATATATGCCACAAACAAAGGCACACATATGCACATTAATAACAATAAGCATATATACATAGGCTGCACATACACATAAATATATATAACTTCTTGCTATTCTACTATCACCCGCATCGCATATCAAATTCAATTTTGAATTTCACGATAACTGAGTTATGCAGGATCTTTGCTTCTTTTTTTTTGGATTTTTTAGATGAGGTCTCAATGAGGTAGTTTGTGCATGTCTTAATAGTTTGTGCATACAGAGGTTGGTATTCGTAGGGTATTGATGGGTGCATCTTTCGGGGCTCCATTTTTTGCTGGTTTAGCAGTTGTTTTGTAGGGGTCTGACTTTGAGTTCATCCCGCTTGGTGGCTGCTTTTAATGATTTTCTACTTGCATAAAAAGAAAAAGCTCAATTTTATGTAGCAATTCTATGTGCAATTTTCTTTTTGTTAGTTATCTTCTGTGGAAGCGCCACTTTTTTTCCCTTGTTTTGTTTATATCCTCCAGTGCCATTATTATTTTAGTTGGTCTTTCAGATATCCAACATTTCGCTTTTTAATAGTTTATGCGACTCTCCACTTCTATTTTTCTCATTTGCATCTCCTAAACACAAGTAAAATTTCAAATTCTTTGTCGTGAGTGAGAGATTGTCAAATGGTTATTTACTTAATGCGGCAAGTGGAGGGCTGAACCAACAAAGAACAGGAGTAAGTGATATAATTCTTGCTATTTGCTACATAGGCATTTAAATTTTGTCATATAATTTTGGCATCATCTTTTCTTCTTTCTCTACTTATATAAATGAAATAATACAATTGACTTCTTATCTCAACTGTCTAAGTTTGCAATTCATTTTTTGCGATCGATTCTCGATCTCAGTAGTTGTTGCATTTGGATTCTAATGCTACTACGATTGTACACGAGTTGGATCATAATTCATTCTGGAAGGAAAATAGGTGAATTGACATCTCATCAACCTACTTGAAATAAAATATGTATGTTATTGTCCGATGCACTAAATGCTCTAAAAGCTTAATACTTAGAAAATGAGGAATCAATGTATAATATTATGTAACACTCTACCTCACATGCAATCCATCTCTTGCACGTGGAGAGGGAATCCAAGGTGCACCCAACATTAGATTGAGAACAATATCATGATACATTAGATTGTATAGTAAAATAAAATAAAAAAATAAAGAAATACAAAAAATAAAGCTAGGCTCATAAGATTGAGAACAACATCTAGGTAGACAATTTGTCTCGGTACACTCATGATACATTTGTATAATGTATATAAGTAGACAAAAGTATAGTGAAATAGTTGCAGCAAAAGTATGGAGCCTCATTTGGGTAACCAAATATATGCTTGTGAACAGAGATTTCTAAGGTTTTGGTTTCACTTCCAGTTTGTTAATGTTACCCTTCCTCTGCAATTTGATTTCAGTTAGTTATTTTACTTCTGAGGTATTTCTGTTCGGAATAACATTTGAGAATTTAATTTTAAAGTCTTTTGATATGTAAAATAACATTTGAGAATTTCTGATATGTTCAAAACCTTGATTTTCAGGCTGGTGCTTTAATGGATTCGGAGATTGTTTAAAAAAATTCCTTCCAAATTGTGTAAGAAAGCTAAGGTTTGATTTTTATCTCTCTTATCATTATCCTTTATGTGGGTTTGCCTTTGTTTTAATTTTGTGCTTAATGAATACATGGGTTGTTTTAATTTTGTGCTTAATGAATATATTTATGAATACATGTTATTTTCTTTATATGTTATCTTTTAGTTTAGAAAGTGATTATTTATATATTTTTTATACATTCAAAGATTTGATTTTGCTTTTTGTTTCAATGTTGAGCAGATTTTATTTATTCCCTTGCTTTATATTGATTGTTAGAAATTAGAAATTAAATTGATAATGTTGGATAGAATAGATTGCAACGAATTCGAGATGGGGCAGAAACCGACAAGTTTGAATTTGGGCAAAATCTTAAATTCCTTACTTCTTAAATTCCTTACTATAGTATAATCTAAAGTATAGATTATTCAACAATCAATTTTATATTAGCTTTTCACCCTCAAAGGCATCTCTGAAGCTAATTCCTACTGTCCTCAATTTTATTTCTCATCACCATAAGAACATTTTGAAGTAGTTGTTATATTAGCTTGAAGTTGTTAACTTTGAGGTATTCAACAATTTACAATCACTTCAAGATGGGTATCCGATTAATAAAACTGATTGTTGTTAACATTAGATGTCTTTAGAAAGTGATGTGTGGGTTAACTTGACATTAATTTTATTTTAATTGTTTACTATATGAAACAATTAACAAAAAAGTTGTGAAACTGTCACTTCAATAGCTTTGCTGACATTATTTGATGTTTTTAAGCATACATTCCTATACATCTGACTTGCCTACTCAATTGGCCAATTGGGTATTACCCTTTCTCTATAGCGCCACTTTTTATGTGGAAATATAAAAATGATATTGAAATATCAATTTCTTAAATTTAATACTCCTTCCATCCTAAGAAAAAAATATAAATTGAGTATAAAAAAAACAATATAAATTGGGTATTAACAAGATGTACATTTTATTGAATTTATTACTTAAAAATTTATTTAATTTGTTTTGTTAAAAATGTATCATTTTAATATCTATATAATAAATGTAAGAAGTGTTCTTATTTTTCCTGATTCATTTTTTTTGTCTTTATGAATTGTTCTTATTTTTTCTGAAGTGTCCACTGGGTTTTAGCGTGTGAAAGATTATACTATAGCAAATTTACTGGTAACTCATAACCCAACATCGCTAACAAATTGTAGGAGTTTGTGTACTTTTTTGTGGGTTCTTTCTTGTGAGTTCTATGAATTGTACATATGATCTGCAAATGGATTAGATTAAAAGCCAAAACGGCAAGAACTAAATCACAAATGCAACACTGAGTAACTTTGCTTAAATGTTTGGATGCCCTCAGTTCATACGTTGTTGTGCATACGTGAGTGACCCATTTCCTTTGATTTGTGAGCCTAAGTTAAAAGATCCCATCATTCCCATTGCTTGCATTCCCTGTAAAGACTGTGCGGGAGAATTCCCTAGATGGAATTGAGACCCTCCTTGTACTAATCCAATTTTCTGCCTTGGCTGCACCGAAACTCCACTTGAAATTAACACATTCCTAATATATCAAATAAGTAAAAGGAACTTTATCATATGACATATTTGGACCAGTTCCTCTCCAGCAAAGAAAAAAATGAATGAAAGCCCAAACAAAAATTTAAGCTTATCCAACATATCAAATATATCAAATATCATACCGCTATTGCTCTTTTTGTGAGAATCATAGTGGAATTTCTCTATTAAGCTTTACTCACCATGTGCGTTGTGTAGCTAGCTATTTTGGTCTATGGCGACGGTTAACCATCGTTATAGCCCAAAAAAACAGTCGTCATAGATGACTGTGTACTACACAGCTGTGTATATACATCTGACCAATCCTACGAAATAATACATTTGCATTTTTTAATTTGCTTTAATTTCTGAACTACACTTTAAGTTACTCAGTTCATAATGACTGTTTACATATTCTTATTGCCAAAGGATCCTTATACCCAGCAGTAGTAAATTAGTATTCAATGTCTTCAATAGTTTATAAACTCAACTATCTTCAAAACAATAGTATTGAATGTATAGTAACAATAGTATTGAATGTATAGTAACAATAGTAACAGTAATAACAACTATCTTCCAACAGTTTGAAACCTCAACTATCTTCAAAACAATAGTATTGAATGCATCTGTCTTTGCATCTTCATTTGTTCATGTTTAACTCATGTTTAATTTATTAAGTTCGCTCTTACAGGTTGATCTAAATGATCGTAACAACATACATGTGCACCTAATCAATTACATATGGATAAGGTAACGCTACTGGTATTGTTAAAAAAATTTATTTTGATATTAGTTTGCATTTTTTGACTAATGTCTTATTTTGTACTTCCTATGAGAATTCACATGTGAATCACTTGAACAACCCAAGTTTTATTCCATCTTCAACGAAAGGGAAAGCAAAGCTTGGTTGTTCTATTGGAAAAGAAAATTGGAGCAATCAATCGGTATGTTGTACTAATCATTGTTTATCTGTTGATAAAAATCGGTTAGAGCATTATACACTAAATTGTCGCTGATATTTTTTAGTTCCTCACCCCTTAGTCTCTCTCACCCTTACCCTTCTCTCTCGCGTACACATGAATTTGATTTTAAAAATTAATGCTTTTTGGACATGATAACTTAATGCCTTATTTTGGTTAGAGCGATATACACTATATTGTCGGTGATATTTTGAGTTCCTCACCCTCACTCTCACTCTTACATCTCTCTCACACGCATACATGACTCTATTCTTACATGGATTTGATTTTGGACCTGCTAACATATTGTCCAAATTATGTAATGGTTTCTTTAGCCATTCTTAGATATTATAGAGTCTTATTTAATCTTCTTAATTTTTTTGTTCTTATCATAAATTTAATTTATTCCACACATCACTTCTATTTTAGACTCACGCACCAAATTTCGCTTCCTCTAAAATTAAGGCCCAACGCGCCGATGTGAACGAAATCGCATTGATAGTAGTATGCGTGTTTCATGACGTAAGCTATCACAATACAGCACGTCGGAAAAGAGAGCATTCAGGAATTACACTCAATCTCTACCCAAAGACATCACCCAAGTCCAACTTCCTAACATGGTTACTGCAGTCCCCTCACATTCGCCTACTCAGTTGTGCAATGTCGAGGTACATTTACTATTGTCATTTACTAACTATCTGCAATGCCAGAATGAATGTGTACTTGTGCGGGAAACACAAATTATTAGCAATCATAATGCACCTTCAACGTCGAAAGTATGTCACACGCCCACTAATTGTCGGAAAAATGGAAAAGAAAATATGTCTAACTCTTTGGCAAGTTTTTTGATTAAGTTGTAATGTATTGTCTTTTTCCCCTGTTGGATAGTTGCATAGGAAAATACCGGTATGTCATGTTTTGCAAGACCTAACTCCATTGCACCGAGCCACTATAGCACACCTTCCACAAAAAAGGTCGCGGACAAATAATTTGGAATGCTATCTAACACCTACAATTGCGTCCGACCCAGTTTTTAATCCAACTGAATTTGCTCTATTTTCACTTGTTCTGGTGCGACCTTTATCCTCGCCTCGAAATTTAGAGATAGAATTTGCTCAATATGAAGTTGTCCCCGATGTAGAACCGCATTCTCATCAAACTAACGACAATGTCCTCATGACATCGTCTCTCGTTACAGCGAGATCTAACGGTGTATGTATATTCTACATGTTTTATTAGTTGCCTACTATTTTCTTACTTCTCATATTTATGTACATATTATTTTTATTTGTAGATTCCCACCAGAACCCTTTAGCGATGTTGACTGTATGTTTAGTGATGACGAAATGAATATTATTGTCCCTGTCAATAATGAGCGTCATTTTCTCGGGCCTATGAATATTCAGTGTCCTTATTGTTCAGCCTTACATTGGCGGGATGAACGATTATCTCGCACAGGATTGTCTAATCCAAGATTCGGAACATGTTGTCTACAAGGCAAAATTAAGTTATCGGAACTCATTGCACCCCCACCTCCTATTCGTGCATTGTACGATGGCCATGATGGTCAAGCAAAATCATTTCGTCGGCATATTAGGGAGTACAATGCAGCTAATGCTTTCACGAGCTTGGGTGCTAAGCTTGATGACAGATTACTCAACTCAAGAGGGCCAACATCATTCACTATCTATGGAGAATTACGACACCGTACCGGGTCATTGTTACCCCGGATGGTCGCGCACCCATCTCTTTGTCGGTTGTATGCGTATATGACCCAACCACGCATTGAATATTCGGTGTCGCAGAATAATAACTTATGTCGAGATGTCCTCCACACTATACAGAATTGTTTGTTGTCAGTGAATCATTTTGCTTCAAAGTACAAACGTGCCCATGAAATACTAACTGAGTCAGAATCTTTAGATCATGATTTACGTGCTCACCTTCATTACACCTCATCAACTGATAGGCATCGGTACAATCTTCCAACCACTGATGAAATAGCTGTGATTTTGCCTGGTGATGGTAGTGAGAGTAGTGGTATACGGGATATTATTCTGCACCTAAAAGGAGATAATAGAGCCCTGAGCCAGATCAATGAGTGTCATCCAGCATATTTACCATTACACTATGTTCTTTTATTCCCTACTAGTGAGCTTGGTTGGGAACCTGGTCTATGACAGTGGAACTCCGAACAAAATGATTTTGCAGTAAGAAGGATGACACAAATGCAATTTTACAGCTATCGTATGTTTCCACGTCCCACCGAGTATTCGACGATTCTTAGAGGAGGAAAGTTATTTCAAGAGTTTATAGTAGATGTTTGGGCATCAACGGAGCAAAACAGGTTGTCTTACATCAGACTCAATCAGGATAAGTTGCGTCATGAGATTTATGCAAATTTGTGTGACGGCAGTGTTGATGAGTTGGGCCCCAATCAGATCGGACAACGCTTTGTTCTGCCATCGTCTTTTACTAGGAGTGCACGTAACATGAGCCAGATTTTTCATGACTCTATGGCCATTACAAGGTACCACCAACACCCTGACATCTTTCTCACCATGACTGCCAACCCAAAATGGCCCGAAATAATAGCTGCCTTACTAGAACACCAAACCTCTTTGGATCGTCCAGACATAGTTGCCCGTGTATTTGAGTTAAAACGGCGTGCCCTAATGCATGAGGTAAAAAATGAACAGATTTTTGGTCGAAAAGTTGCTCATGTATTCACCATTGAGTTCCAAAAACGAGGGTTACCACATATGCATGCTTTATTATTTCTTCATGGCCCTGACAAGATTCAGACAACTGCACAAGTGGATCAGTTAGTTAGTGCTGAATTCCCAGATCCATCCACTGATCCAACTCTGTACGAAACAATCACAAGTTGTATGGTTCATGGTCCCTGTGGTTCTCGAAACCCTTATTTAACTTGCATGGTGAACGGTGCATGTCGGTTCCATTATCCAAAAGCCTTTGCAGATTCGACTACTATGGATGAACATGGGTACCTGCTTACCGTAAATCGTAGTAATGGTCGATCTTACACCACCGGAGAGCATACATTTGATAATCGAGGCGTCGTGTACCTTACATCCACACCTATCAAAAAGTTCAACTGTCATATAAATGTGGAGGTCTGTGCAGGAATGAGGTACGTCAAGTATATTCACAAGTACATTTACAAAGGTTATGACCGCACAACTATGGTTTTAGAGGGACTAGATGGAAACAATGAGATAAAGCAATACCTTGATGCAAGGTATATTGAATGAAGACAGAGGTTGCATGGCGACTCTTCGGTTATCCTCTTCATGAAGAAATTCCTTCGATTGTACGGCTAGATCTACATTTACCTGGGATGCATCAAGTTGTTTACGATCCTACTAAAACACTTGAAACAATAAGGCTTGGGTCTAGGAGTCAAATCACAACTCTGACTGGATTCTTTGACTGTTGTTCTTCAAATGAAGTTGCACGTGCCTACACATACCAAGAATTTCCCCAACATTTCGTTTGGAACAAAGGTCGGAAGATTTGGACTCCGAGACAGAGTGGGTTTGCAATTGGCAGATTATACTTTGCTACGCCCAATTCTGGGGAGCGATTTTACCTTCGATTGCTATTAACAGTTGTCAGAGGACCGCATTCTTTTGACGGTCTACGCACGATCAACGTTGTGTTTCATGATAGTTTTAAATCAGCGTGTGTAGCTATGGGGCTCCTGGAAGATGATAAAGACTGGATACAATGCCTCCGGGAGGCTTCAACCATGAATACGGGATACCAGTTACGGAGACTATTTTGCATCATTCTGGTAGAATGCTCCCAATCTGACCATGCACTCTATGGAATCAATTCTCCGTTCATATATGTGATGATCTTCGTCACAAGCTACAAACAACTTTTGGCATATACGATCCAACACGATCCTCAAATCGAAGATTACGGTTTATATTTGATTGATCGGTTCTTACATGAATCGGCAAAAAATTGGATGACTTCCCACCTATGCCACACCTCTGCTCAAAATTGGAGTTCTGCTTTGGGTAATAGATTGTTGATCGATCATATGCAACTCTGAAATGAAGCTAATCAACCAATGACCTTTTGAATATTGATGTTTTAAATAATGCTCAACGTACGACATGATGCTATCACTATCTCCGTTCTTTGAAAATCGAGGGGAAAATATTTTTCCTCGGTGGAGGTGCGAGAACTGGGAAAACCTTTTGTATACAACACCATCACCACTAAAATGCGCAACGAGGGTCATATCGTCGTTATAGTTGCTTCATCAGGAATTGCATCGTTATTGTTGTTAGGCGGTCGGACAGCTCATTCTACATTTTGCATTCCATTCGATATCATAGAAAGCTCGGTATGTGGTTTCAGCAAACAGTCATAGCATGGGGAATTATTTAGGGAGGCTCGCTTGATAATATGGGACGAAGTCCCCATGTAGCATCGACATGGTGTTGAGGCAGTTGATCGCACACTTCGTGATGTCCGTGATGATAACCGACCATTCGGTGGTATCACGATTGTGTTTGGTGGTGATTTTCGTCAAATACTACCTGTGATACCTAAGGGTCGTCGAGAACAAATTGTTGCTGCATCTTTAAGACATTCTGCAATGTGGGTGAGTGTGTGCGTATTGACTTTGAGCATAAACATGCGTCTGAATAGCAATCATCCTGCAAATTCTTCTCACGCATCCTTCTTGGAAGAGGTGATTTATATTACAGATTATTCATTTAATTATTCATTTATATGTACTGATATGTTTCACATCATACTTAGATTGGGATCAGTACGCAAGATACTGTGGAACTTCCTCCAACGATACACAGGTGTCGAACTCTGCATGAACTAATTTCCAGAGTTTATCCACAACTAGATGTGCTAAGTGTGGTAACCCCATCCTACTTAACTGAGCGCACAATTCTTTTTGCTCGGAATGATGATGTCTGCGCCATCAATGATGCTGCTCTACAAATTTATCCTGGCGAGATGTATACCTACTTGGCAGCTGACAAAGTGTCAGATGGGGATGAACTATGTCGTTCTACCACTAATCAATATCCAAGTGAGTTTCTAAATTCTTTAAACCCGCTAGGTTTACCGCCTTTCAAGTTGGAGCTAAAGATAGGGTGCCCAATCATATTGTTGAGGAATATAGCCCCGAAAGATGGACTCTGTAATGGGACCAGACTAATGGTTGTCAAGTGCGCATCGCGAGTTATTGAGGCTAGAATTCTAACTGGTGACAAATCTTGAATCATGTTTCATCCATGCGATATCATTATCACCGTCGTCCAAAGATTTACCATTTCAAATGACTAGACGCCAATTCCCAGTACGCTTAACATATGCTATGACAATCAATAAGTCGCAAGGACAGTCAGTCAAGTTTGTTGGTGTAGATCTGCGCTTGCCTGTATTCAGCCACGGTCACCTGTATGTGGCCATGTCTAGGTGCACGTCGGTTGATCGCATCAGTGTCCTTCTCCCTCCTAATGGATCATCTACCACGACAAATATCGTATATCCGGAGGTGTTGTTGGACTCGGTGTAAATATTATTACCTTTTTTAATGTTTTGCAACTTAGGTCAGGTAATTGGTTCATGACTTTTGTTACGTTCCAAGCAATCAACAAACTTCTTTCTTGGTAGAAAAATTATTTTGTCAGATTCTTGATTTGAAATGCTCTTCATTTGTTAGTTTTAATGTATGACGTACCTTTAGTCTACTCCTTTAGTAATCTTGAAATTAGAATTTTTGATTAACATTTTCCCTACCCAATATCAAAATTCATATCAAAATCAAAACCCTCGAATTGGGATGTTTCTAATTCAAATTTCCAATACCCTAATTTCAAAACTAATTAGCAGCACCTAATATTATCATTTTGAGAGAGATTAAAAACTGAAAAGTACCTGATTAGATTCGCTCTTAGATGCTTGGTAATGGAAAACAGTCCGCAAGTCCAATATTACGAGCTGTCGTAGTTATAGTTGCCGGAGATGAGAATCAAGTCTCAAATTTACTGTCCCACGAGTACTATTGATATTAACCTTAAATTTTAAGGTCATATTGAGCCCAAAAGTAGCATTTAGTCCTTGAACATATTGAAACAACCTATCTTAACTTGAGCCATCTTAATTTACTGTTGACATAAATATTCCCGGAACATAACTTATTTATACTCTTTTTTACGTGCTTATTTGTGTCTTTTTTTGGTGAGGGTGGTTTATTTGTGCACTCATTGTCTTATAGTATAAAAGAGAAAACAAGAAATTGTGAGTTCTGAAAGTAAAGGAGAAATTATAACCTTATATGAATTATGTCTGAAACTGGAAAATGAATGCCAATGAATTATGATGTACTTTAAAAAAAATTAAGCTATGTACTTTCATATTGAGTTAAGTGAAAATTTGGATCACTTTCATAATTATAGATTGTTTTTTGGTATACATTTATTTTTGCAGATTAGTATTGTAGATTTCTTTTTCATGAAAGTTTATTTTTTTCAAGCTTAGCATTAGGTATAGACTGACTCCTAATAATCAGTAATAAACATAATGACCAGAAGAAATTGGTCGTTCTGATGTTACATCTCCATCTCCATCATGCTTTCTTTTCTATGATCAAAAGGAAAAATGATTTCTTTAATTATGTAAACCAATTAAAATGAGTGTCTGTGACTTTGTCTTAGGATCCAGAAATTCAAACAAAGGCTAAAGCTTTGAATTGGGTCTTAATGAAAAATAACACAGTCGAACATTCTCATTAATATCAGTTTATTCATAATTCTAAAAAAATTACTTCAGGTAGAGAAAATGGGAGAGAAAAACTTATGACAGTAGTCAAATTGAGTAGTTTGTGTATAATGTTTCTTTTGCTACTGCAGGGGTTTGCGACCTTTGACTAAAGAATGTCATGCTGCCAAGCTTTTCTCAAAACATATGAAGGTTGAGGATCAGGTAGTGATATCTTTTCTCAAAACTTTTATTAGGACCAAGAACTGGAATAATATATAAGGTGAGGAGGTCTTTCAAAGCGTTGCATTGTTCATAAAGTAAATATGTGTGCGCTCATTTATTTTTTAGATAATTAATGGTAAAGTAAGAGTTCTTATGTTTCAAATTTACAATTGTTTTATTTTGACTCGCATATTTCGATAATTTTTATATTTTAAATATTTTCAGGTATACATTGAAGGATACTTGGTGTAAGCTGTAAAGTAATGGGTCTTATGCTCAAAATGTTGTTTCTTTATTTTCTGCATGTTTGTATATTTTTGGTTCCATCTTTTGTAAAGTTAACTAATTATACATGGTTATGATGATTTTTGGGTATGGAATGATTGTTTTTTTGGTGGTTTGTATATGCATTGATGATTATAAGTTTTGTAGACAGGTTTAAAATTTTTTGGATATCTATTTTTAAAGGAAACTCTGTCGATTTTTTTTTGAAATTAATCTTAAGACTAGCTTGATGTTTTGGTGGTTGGATATGTGTTAATGATTGAGTATGTATTAATTGTTGTGTTGGTATATGTCTTTAGATAATGTAATATTTTTCATTACGTCGTGCCTTTATGTTGTTATATGTACATCATGCACTGATATTAATCTAATCTAATTTCAAGATGGTTGTTAAATGTACATGTTGCGTCTATATTTTGTGTCACTAGGAGATAATTCTCCTCTTAGTAGCATGTGTTTGTTAAGAATGAGCAATGCAAGTCCCAAATATCACATGTTGTCGCAAAATAACTCACATTTCAATTCTTTTTGTTCATAATTTATTTTTACTTTTTTTGAGAATTATAGTTATCGCTACCAAATAGCTCGATGTTTTGGTGGTTATATAGCTCGCTACTTTTTTTGTATCAATTGTTGTAGTAGTATGTGTCTTTAGATAATGTAATATTTTTTTAAATTTTAATTTAATTTTTTGTTACGCCGTGCCTTCAGGCACGGGTTATAGCTAGTATATATATATATATAAGCAAGTAAATGCTTCAGACATAAGTCTAGGCCCAATCGAGGCATAACTCGATAATGTTAGTCCATATATAAAAATATATACATATATAAGTATATATACGTGATTGTAATGAAAACCACTTTTAATCAAGTCCCGCATACATATACAACATGACTTTCAACGTGAAGAATAGTTTGTGTAAAGATGAAGAGAAAGGCTTTATAGAGTGTGAGAAGGCTGACAATGGGCTGTCAAGGCAGGCTTCTATGACTCTAGATGGATAAACACTCAGCTCCCGCCGGTAAAATATAGCTATATATGAGCTAACAGGTGTT
This sequence comes from Panax ginseng, assembly GCA_020205605.1. Classification (NCBI taxonomy): domain Eukaryota; kingdom Viridiplantae; phylum Streptophyta; class Magnoliopsida; order Apiales; family Araliaceae; genus Panax; species Panax ginseng. The sequence continues at coordinate 112,250,636 of CM035128.1, read as the reverse complement.
TAAAATGAGAAAGCACTCAATATGGGGTGTGTACAGAGAAAATTAGACATGGCATCCTCGCCTCTTTTTCTCTTATAAATGGCCACCCCAAGTTCTATATTTATAGAGCTAGGAGCCGCAGGTGGACCTGCGGGAGCCGCAGATGCACCTGCAGCTGCTCGGGGTGCCCCGAGCTCTGCGGGTCCCTCTGTCTCGAAGTACATGCACTTGTGCACTATGATGTCCGCTCGAACTTGCAGAACTTCAATCCGAGCATCCGAACGAGGTGTACAAGACCTTCTTTGGACTGTTTTTTTTTAGAGTTATGCAATGACATGTGATTAGAGGTTGTACGAAGTCATGAAGAGGGGACCATGCTCATGGTCTTCAAGCTTCAAATTCTATCAGATGTGCTGCCACGCGTAATAGTCACTCGGGATTGGAACTCCTTGGCTCTTACAGTACATTATTGTGTAGAAATATATGTATAAAATGTTGAGACCGTGCACTGGGGTTGAGGTGGCAAGATGACAATTTTTCCTCTCACCGGGGTTATCTCCGTTTTGGCTGATAGCAGACGTTGCTCAAGGTTACATCTGAGATTGGACTGTTGTAAGTGTTTGAATTCTGCAGGGTCATCAATAAGTGTGCCTATCTTCCCAGTGTTAGCTCCAGGTCTTTGGATTGAGTGCCTCGCTAGGAGGTCTGAGATTGAAGCAGATTGCATGCATTTGAAACAATCATTTCCAGAGTTATCGCCAAAACTGCAACAATATTCCTTGGGGTTATCTCCAAGGATGAAACTCAGGGTTATCTCCGAGGTTGGAATTGATACTCCTGGTGTATGTTCTGAGGTGGAGACTGAACTTTCGGTAGTATCTAGAATGGATATGTGCTATCTTTCAGGGTTATCTCCGAAAGATGAATCTGCCCTCCTGCAATGTTAGTAACAGGTGTGTAGAAAATTTCGTGTGTCTACGCCACTGATGTACCTCATGATTGTTTAGGCACTAAACTTCTGAGGTGAGTCTGTAGAGCATCTTTCCAATCTTATCTCCACACAATTTGAGTAGTTGAGCATATGTCTTGTTCTTCTGAGCTCCCCATGAGCCAGTGTATCCTCTGGGAAGACTGTGATCATCAAGCCTACTCTACGATCATTGAGGTTGCACTACGATCATTGAGTTCACTTCAGAATCTATTCCACGATCATTGTTTGTCCTGGTCCTTGAGATGAACTAGACTAAACATTGCTTCTGGGTTAAGGTAGCTCAAGAAGGGCCAACCTCTTACAGTGAACTAAGGTTCAGGTTTGTCCCATAGCCGTTTTCCAGATGAAAGACTTTAGAAGTGATTAGCACTGATATCTCATTTGACCTTTTCTGCTGGGGAGTTCATCAAGCAACTCTAGACATTTGCATTGGCTGTAATCGTGGTGTCCTTCTACTCTCACACTGTGATCAGATGGTTGATCGTAGGCACTCCACGATTTAAAGTTGGGTGGTAGACAAGGTTATCAGTAGTACAATCTGAGACGTTCCTGCTGACTGTGGATATTTATTTGGTTCATCAGCCATAATGTTTTGGGACTCTATGACTGGTACATTACTTTATATTATATCTCTAATATCTTTAGCGTTGTTGTTCTTTACCATATCACTACTCCCCCATAGTTGATAATATCTTCTTAGTGAGGTGTGATTTCTTCTTCTTCATGTGCATTAGAGGGCAGCCTTGCATATCTCCTTTTAACTGGAATCATCACTATCTATTAACTCTCCTTATATCATAGACGTGGATATCTTCAGGACAGATCACTTTATGATCATTTAATAGCACTACAAACGTAGTCTTCCTTGTCAGTTTGTACTTGTGGAGTTCTACTTCCGTAATGAGTTCTTCATGATTAATGCTTGATGATCCTTTGATGTGAACCTACTTGAGGATTCTTCTCATATGATATGCTTCGCATGATTGAGCATATAAGGCCCTTTTAATCCTAGGTTGAATGGTCTGCTTCTATATAGAGATCAACAGCCATATGATCTTCATTCATGTTAGCTCAGCAAATCTTCAAGGACAGGCTTTGACAAATAGGAATTTTATCTGAATCATATATGAACTGTCTTAAGCCTTCTGTTGGTTGAATCTTCTTAACTGAAGTCTTTTGCTTCAACATTCCTTAGTGTGGTCAGATAGACCAAGTACCTGCAAGTTAGATAAATTTATATTTTTGGTACCCATGGTTAAATGGGTCTAACTAGGTCAGCTTTCAAAATCCCTATTCTCATATATTTGAAATTTCATCATACTGATCACCAACAATCATATTCATGCATGTATCCAATTTAGATATGACATTTTAGGATGCATGATGATGAGTGTGTGTAAGATTAACCAATTTAATAAAACATTCTTTCTCTTTGATGGTTTCATCATTTGCTTAGTTATGTTCATAGGGTTTAAATGTCCACAGTGTGAGAATTAACTCTATTACTTATTTGTATCTAGTTGATTCATGGAGGTGATCGGTTTCTACGAATCTTCAAGATATTCTTATAGATCTGATCATAATCTATATGTTATCAAAATATAGAACATAGGTTTGTACATACATACTAAGACCGAAATACCTTTTTTTCTTAAACTTCAAGTAAAAGATTTGTGAAATCATGTGAGTCATCACTCAAGTTTATCCCATGTGTGTAAAAATCCTACCAAATCTAATATCTTGGACACTTAGCAACATTTGTGGTCATGGATTCAAAAGTATAAAAGATTTAAGTTAAGTAAAAATCTTACTTTACTTAGCAAACTTGCCAAGCCTATTCTCTCTCTATATTTTTGAAACTTAGAGTGAGAGAGTGTGAGAAACATAGCCAAGATCAGCTCCTAGCCTTCCAAGAAGAGATCAACGATCAAAAGTTCAGGAATCAAAGCATAAAGGTATAAAACCCTAGCCTTATAAAAATCATGTGATTTCATGTTAAAAGTTGTTGTTTGTTCTTTAGAGTAGTGTATAAGGATGTTGTTTAGTGATCTATGATGTTACATCATAGATCCATAACATCTAGAAGCCAGAAAATGAGTTTTTAGCAACTGAACAAGAACCCTAAAATGTTGTCTGATAAGCCAATGTCGGGCTCTTAGATTCTTGTGTGTTAAAGATTTATGGTGTTTGGAGTTATAGATCTACAGTATGCCATGTTGTTTATGATCTGGAACTAGAAACAAGGCGGCATCATGTGTAGATCTAAAGATATAAGCGATCCAAACATGGTTGAATCGACCATGACTAATCTGAAATCAAGTGCCTGATTTTCCGTAAAAATCCGACAAGCAACTTTAGAGCCTTTAATCTTTCTTTTGTTTGTTAGTTTGGACAAGTTGTTTTCATGTTGTAGTCTGACATGAGTACTACAGAATCAAACCTTTAGATCACCCAGAAAGTACATAGAATCAAAGATAATTAAGGTCAAACAAGCGTTGACCGACTGCCTTATTAAGAAATCTGGGAAACCCAGATTTCTCAAGAACGACTTCTGACCACTAGTTTGACCAGACTAGATCTTACTGTTTTGATGTTTTTGTTATGATCTAATGATATAGAATTGTACTCTGACATCAAGACTACAAGTGTGAACCTTTATATCACACAAACAAGACCTATACTGCAAACTAAAAGGATCTAAAGTAGGCACCATTAACTGCCTGGGTTTCTAGGTTACCCAAAAAACCCAGAACAACCTCTGACAAGTAATTTGAGAGCTTAGATCTCTCAGTTGTGTTATTTTTTGGTCATGCAATCAAGTTGTAGTTGTAGTATTACACTTATACTACATGATTAATAACTTGAATACATGGGTTTGGTTCCTTCCTTTGATCAACGCCAGCCACCCAAGCGTTTGGCCTCTAGAGGTGATCCCCCAAGGAAGAAGAAAAATCAAGAAGAAGGGTGAATTGGCACAAACCCTAGTTTTCTATTTGTATAGAAAAAGACATACTCTCCCAACTATTGAAATCATGTATTTTCACACTTACCGATATCTAATATAAGACTCCTCTTATAAAGATATCAGTTAACCTATTTTCATATTAATTGAAATAGAGTATTATTTAATTAATTAAACTCTTTTAAATAATTTTCCTCCTAATCCTATTAGGAATAAATGAGAGTACTAATATTAAATTAATTCCCAATATCCTTTAGAAATTAAAATAATAATAATTGTAATAATATTAATAAGACTCCTCTTATTAATTTATATTTAATATTTCTAAAATATTAAAGAATAAATATTAAGCTATTTAATTTATTCTACCACCATAGATTAAATTAAATATACTTGACATATTATCACGATTATGCCATTAACTTCTTAAATAGTTATTCTTCCTTTTATGGTGTGACCCTTTAGGTTCTCCATATTAAACCAGTTGTGAATAAATCAATTAGAACAATTCTAATCTTATTTAAATAAATTAATTAAACTAAACTAAATAAATAATATTTATTCTACACTAGGGATAAGTCACCCTAGCGATCAACGACTTTCCAAATAATATAGATTTCAACATCAATCATAAAAGAACATTTGAGTAAATAGTTACCGTACAATTCAATCCTTCCACCATATAATGTCCCAATTAAATATAAGACATGGAATTATTATCAAGTCTTATTTTATTTAATTATATGTATTTCGATTCCTAAATGCATAACTCCTAAGGAATGCAAATTAGAAACTACTTTCTAATTTCATTCCACATTAGACAAGGATTCATGGCTTGTCATTTATCAAATCACATAGGACATTTCTCTTCTTTTACTAGAAGTGGTAGATTCTTTATTTATCATTCATTATCTCCATATATAACTTATTACACCCAAGCATACCCTTTGATATACCTTAAGGGTCTTAAGGAATAAGTCAAAGTGTAAATCATTATATTTAAGGATACCCAAGCATACCCTTTGATACTATGATGATCTCAAGTCTAAGGATTACTTGTACTGCTATCACTATATAAATTCCTATTGACAGACAAGTAAAACTCCATTAGGTATTCCTTAGCGAGTCACGTTCAGTGCACTTATTCTCCAATAAGCACATACATACTTGCTTTAGTGTCTCCACACAAATAATCATGAGATCAATCATCCTCATCCAATGAGAAAGCAACGTATGTACCAATCTATCAGGATTCACTAATCCCCTTTTTAGTAATCTATTGATTGGGAACATTTTAGTTTTAAGTTGTCTATGAATTTAGATCTCATTAGCATGATCTCATCATGATTCTAAAAGCATTGCTTAAAACTATGAGTTTATCATATATTATTAAAACAACACCATGTAGATAAATTGAATGCCTTTAGTAAATTAATATTTTTATTAACAAATAAATAAGATTGATTACAAAGTATATGCTTTATCATCATACATGATTGGCATGTATGCATACTACTTTCAATCTCCCACTTGCACTAAAGCCAATCACCACGGTATCTCATACCCATCTTCTCTAAGTGATGATCAAACTGTTATTGTGTTAACGCTTTAGTAAATTGATCTATAATATTGTTTTAAGAGTCCACTTGCTCTAGGGTGACATCTCCTCTTTCTATGATCTCTCTAATCAAATGAAAGCGCCACAACACGTGTTTCGATTTCTGATGAAACCTAGGTTCCTTAGCATGCGCAACAACTCCGGTGTTATCACAAAATAAAGGTACCGATCCTTTAATTCTAGGAACCACATCAATTTCGGTTATGAACTTCTTCATCCAAACAGCCTCCTTTGTAGCTTCACTTGGAACTATGTACTCTGCCTCCATCACTGAATCAACAATTGTTTGCTGTTTGGAACTTTTCCAACTAAATGTGCCACCAGTCAAGGTAAATACATACCCCAAAATGGATTTACTGTCATCTTGGTTTGTTTGTAAACTTGAGTATGTGAAGCCCTCTAGTTTCAATTCAGACTCACCGTAGACAAGAAACACATCCTTAGTTCTTCTTAAGTACTTTAGGATATTTTTCACTACCTTTCAGTGTTCTTCTCCTGGATTCGACTATTATCTTCTTGTTACACTAAGTGCATGAGCGACATTTGGTCTAGTACATACCATATCGTATATGATAGATCATATTACTGAAGTATAAGGAATCTTACTCATACGGTCTATCTCCCCAAGTGTCTTTGGGGCCTGTTTCTTGGAGAGATATATTCTATGGCTCATCGGCATGAGACCTCACTTGGAATTTTACATGTTAAACATCTTTGGAATCGAGTCAATGTACATTCCTTGGGATAAACCAAGCATCCTTTTTGATCTATCTCTGTAGATCTTTATCCCCAAAATATAGGATGCTTCTCCCAAGTCCTTCATAGAGAAGTGTTTAGATAACTAGATTTTAATTGATTGTAGCATAGGAATATCATTCCCTATCAGTAATATAACATTCATATATAATACAAGGAATGAAACAACGCTCCCATTAACCTTCTTGTACACACATGGTTCATCCTCATTTTTGATAAAATTAAACTCTTTGATTTTCTCAACAAAATGGATGTTCCGCATATGAGAAGCTTAATTCAATCCATAAATGGATCATTGTAGCTTACAGACTTGATTTGTTCCAAGCGTTTAAACAAATCCCTCTGGCTTTGTCATATACACATCCTCCTCAAGTTTCCCATTGAGGAAGGTCGTTTTCATGTCCATTTGCAAGATTTTATAGTCATGGTAAGTTACAATCGCAAGTAAAATCTGAATGTACTTAAGCATTGCTATTGGTGAGAAAGTTTCGTTATAGTCAACCCCTTATCTTTGTTTGAAACTTTTTGCGATCAGTCGGGCTTTACAGGTCTCTACCTTGCCGTCTGCTCTAGTCTTTCTTTTAAAAACCCATTTACACCCAATAGGCTTAATGACTTCAGGTGGTGAGACCAAAGTCTATACTTGGTTTTCATACATGGAGTCCATCTCAGATATCATAGCTTCTTGCCACTTCTTTGAGTCTTTACTACTCATAGACTTTTTGTAATTCAATGGATCATCATCATCTATGATGCGTACCTCATCGTCATCCTCTATGACGAATTAATACCTATCAGGTATCTTCGGTACTCTTCCAGATTTACAAATAGGGTGTGATACTGAAGGTATCTTTACTTGGACATGTTCATCCATTTCATATGTAGTGGTTTGTGGTTCTTAAATTTCTTCAAGATCTATTTTCGTCCCACTGGCCCATTCAAGGATAAACTCCTTTTCTAAAAAGGTAGCATGTTTGGAAACAAACACCTTTTTCAGTAGGATTGTAGAAATAATATCCTAAACTTTCTTTAGGATATCCCACAAACGTGCACTTATCAGATCTTGTCCCAAGCTTATCATTCTAAAACCTTTTCACATAAGCTGGACATCCCCAAATCTTAACATGCTTAAGACTAGGTATCCTCCCTGTCCACATCTCATATGGAGTCTTAGGGATGGATTTTGAGGGAACCTTATTTAGTAGATATGTAGCCGCATCTAGGGCATATCCCCAGAGTGACACCAAAAGATCAGTAAAACTCATCATGGAATGAACCATGTCCAACAGTGTTCGATTTCTTCTTTCGGATACACCAATCAGATCAAAGAATCTTAATACTCTTGCTAGTTTTCTTTTCTATTTCACTTCTGAACACTTTGAACTTATCAAATGATTCTAATTTATATTTCATTAAATACACATATCTAATTCTTGAGTGATCATCAGTGAATGTAATAAAATAAGAATACCCTCCTCGTGCATTCGTTGTCATAGGTCCACATACATCTGTGTGAACCAACGCTAACAACTCTGTAACTCTTTCTCCTTTTCCATTAAAAGGAGATTTAGTCATTTTGCCCATAAGACAAGATTCACAAGTTGGATATGATTCATTGTGACGCCCACAAATCTGGGTTACCTAACCCCCGAGTTTGGTGCTCAGGATCCATCATCTAACTACCCATTCATATATGAATATAAATATACATATCATTAATACAACATTCCAGGTCTTCAAACCTTAACATAACAAACATACCCTCAGATATACAAAAAGGGTTATACATAACAACACCATAAATAAAGTTCATATTAACTACTCTTGTAATTTGCCTTTGCCTTTGTCCTTCTCCGACCCTCCTGCTACTTCGTTCTTAGCTGAAATGTTATATTTAAGCAAGGGTGAACACAGAGTTTGCTTCGCATGTTAAAATATACAATAAAGAATATGAATAAAAAATAATAGACTATCGATTCGATAGAACTTTACTAAAGTTCCAAGGACTTTGAAATAGCTGAAAAAATCATTTATCAATAACAAGAATTTAACGAATTTCATGCTAAACAACAATTCAATGATGAAAAAGTAAAACGCTTTCGAAGTTTCAATAAGGTTCAATCGATTATTAAGAGATAATACTACACAATAACAAAGTGGATTATTTCCAGATTTTTTGCTGAGCGGTCATAATGGATCTTGAGCAAATAGAGTAATTAACAGTTATATAATGCTGAAATTATCCAGGTGTATCAGATAACCCTAAAGATTAAATCATACCTCTTCGCAAGTACATAAAATGATAAGCTTCAATGTACCCAATATTATGCATAATACTCAAGCTCGTGCAACAGTCGTATATCCGACCACAAAGTTCCCTTTTTATATAAAGGTTGTTCATCTTAGTCTTACATCAAGAATTCGTATCGCAACAATATAGTTTAGATTTAAAGAAATACTATGATTTCAACATCTAATATCTGTCTCGATCTAGCCGGAATAATTAGCATTGATCTTTCAATAATACTCAAGTTAGAACATATCAAATTTCAACAAATATTCGTCTAGCAGAAATAATTAACTGAGACATAACTCAAAAACTGTTCAATAATAAATAGAAATCAACTGCACTATTTGCAATCAACAATAATACTCATAGATGTGAATAACCAACAATATTTATTCATCAGTCATGCTTTTGAAATTTAAAACTCAATTTAAATTAATGAATTTGCACTAATTGCGAATAATCAATAATAAATCTCAGACGTGGAATAATCAGCAATAATTACCCACTACTATATTTGAAAAGTAATAACTCGAGATTGATTTAAGGAAACTTGCCTTGGTTGTTGACTACTATTACACAATATAACTTAGCTGCGTTTGAAAGACCTATAATCAATAATATTGGTCTCGCAATTAGCATATCACATCGCATGACATAATACTATCATTTAAAGTCACTATATCACGTCACATAATACTATTAATTTTAGGTCTTGATTACCTTATCAGATAATAAACGAGTATATTGTCAAACAAAATCTATTCCAAAGCTTCAATATTATTTTAGATAATTAAAATATCATTCATAATATTTTTGAGAAGCTTATAATAATTTTCAAATAATTATTATGTTTTATAATAATTTTTCAAACATTGATATCATTTTCAAATGATTTAAATATTGAATAATTTCATTATCATTAATATTTAAATAATATTAAAATATTAATTAAATACTTGTCAAAATATTAAAGTTATTTATAATAACTCAAAATATTTTTAAAACATTAATATTACCCTTAAATGATTTTTAAAACATTTACATTCATTTTTAACTAATTAGCATTAATATTTAAATATTAATGTATTTTCATCAAAATATTAAAAGTCATTTATTATAACTTAAAATATTTTAAAATCATTTATATCATTTTTAAATCAATAAAACCATTTTTAAACCATTTTTAAATATAATTATTAAATAAATCTAATATCATTAATATTAAATTATTAATGAAATTTAGCTCAAAATATTAAAAGTCATCTTTTATAACTTCAAATATTTTTAAATACTTTATTATCATTTAAAATGATTTTAAAATATTAAAATATTTTTTAACTAATTTATTATATAATTTTAATATCATTAATATTTAAATAAATTAAAATATTAATGAAAATTATGTCAAATTATCAAAAGTTAATTTTTATACCTTAAAATAATTTTTAAAACTAATTTTTGGAAATTATTTTCTATTTTTATCTAATTATTGAAAATTAAGTTAATTAATTTTAATAAAATTGTCTCTAAAGGCTTTATCGATAGTAACTGTCACTAATGGTGTTCTTAAGCCTCAAGAACATTCAGAGTTAGTCTTAAGGTGCCTACTTTGACCAATCCTAATTCACTACTCATGATGTTTCTGGGCTTGCAAATGTATAGATCATGTAGTATTGATGTAATACTACATGTACTAACAACAATCAAGGTCAAACTACAACACATCTGCAAGATCTAAGAGCTCAAAGTGGCTGTCACGCCTGTTTTGGGATTTCTGTGTTACCTAGAAACCCAGACAGTGCTTGATAGTTACTTTGTGCCTTGATTCATCAATTAGGTTCCGGTCATTATTTGGGTGTTTAAGTGATCCAATCTTGTAGTCCTCATGTTAAAGAATAACATTACTACACTTGGGTAGCTTAACTACATCACAAGCTCAAAATCTAAGCCGGTCAAACCTTGTCAGAAACCATGTTCTTCAGTTTTTTGGAATTTCCAGAAAACCCTAGTCATGATCGGTTAACCTAGTTTGACTGCCTACTACTTTGATCCTTTTTCTTGTTTATGTGATCTAAAGCCATAATTCTATAGTCCATATAGCAGAGTATAACATTGATAAATTAACACAAGTTAAACACATAACATCTGCAAGATCTAGGCTCATGAACATCTTGTCAGACTAATCTGAGGAATTTCTGGGTTACCCAGAAACTCAAACCCATGACTGGTCAACCCACTTTTACCATTGATATCTTGGAATCTGGACATGCTATGAACACGATTCCACTTCTAGATTACTCCCCTCATAGCATAATACAACTCTATTACATCAAACAAGTCTAATCATTAATAGATCTAGATCTATGGCCTCTAACATTCGGTTGTCAGGTCATAAATCTAGGGTTCTTTACAGTTTTAAAAACTTTATATTTAAGCACTTTGATGTTATGGATCTATGATATATCATCATATATCACTAAATAACATCTTATAACACTTAAATAAACACAAAAACAACATATATCTTAGCATACAAGATCAAACTAAGTTAGGGTTTAAATCTCTCTTTGAACAATCTTTGATCTTAGCTTCCTAATCTGTTCTTGGGGTGTTAAGGACTTAGTTAGGGACTATTTTACTTATGGATTTTGTGGTTTTAGTGTGAGCGAGGCTTGGATAGTGTGTGGACACAAATGGGCTTTTATTTTTGTTTTTCTCTCTCTTTAATCTCTCAAATTTGATTCATTGAATCTATAAGTTGCAAGGTGGCATAAAAGATCAAACTTAGCTTGATTTAGAGCACATGTTAATATCCCAAAAGATGACGAGTCACAAGATTTGTAAAATCTCTTAACTTAAAACTTAAGTAAAAGATATTTAGTCATTTCGCCTTCAAAAGGGTATTTTGATAATTTCCCACATGATTTTAAGGGTAGTATAGTCATTTGACATAATTCCCTTTAATATTAAACCTTAGGGTTTGATAATCACCCTTAGGGTTTGCTAACTAGGGTTTAGGGTTCTCAAATAAGAAATTAGGGTTTCCAAAAACATAATTAGGGTTCATAACTGATCGTTAAGGTTTTCTAACTGTAGATTAGGGTTTCTAATCCACCATTAGGGTTTACTAAGGTTATACCTTATCTAATCAACCTTTGATCATTAATATATATTGTACCAATACATACTCATAAACACAATTACAATTATTGTATTAACTATCAAATCTTTATCCGTAATTAGGGTTAAGGTTTTCATCAACTATTTAACATAACTTCAAACATGTTACTCAGTCAATACATAGTTTTGACCCTCTTGCTAAGCACATATCACTGATACTCAGCATAATATTGATAATCAATAGCAATATTAAATTAAAAAAATTTATTCGTAGAAATTAAATTGTTTAAAATTTTGGGTCCTCACATTCATAATTAGATAGCTCTAGGAGCCCATCTTTACGCAACTTGGATAATCTTGTTTCATTAATATGACTGAGTCTACAGTGCCACATGAAGGTATAATTTACATCATCTCCTTTCCTTTTCTTAGTTTGTTCAATTTGAAGTATATTTTCATGCAAGTCAAGAATATAAAGTCCATTTCAGAAATTACCAACACCATATAAAACATTATTATTATAAATAGAACAACTATTGTTTTTTTTATTCTAATGTCAAAACCATCCTGTTGAATTATGTCATACTCCACTCTAAATGTTTTGATGATGACCATATTATTCCTCTAATCATGTTCTATGAAATTTCAGGAAAAGAAATGGCATTACGGGAATATTGAGGAGGAAAACGTAAAGTCTCGAGATCTTTGAAAGATGAAGGACCTTTTTGAATCCTGGGAATATATGTAAGATCTGAGCATTAATTACTTTCCAATACAAGGCTTTAGGGCATATGCATTTCATATACACATAATTAAATATCCAGAAATTTTATGTTAGGCAGATTTGCTATAATTATGGGATAACAGTAATTGGTTTACTTTGTGTTTCATGGATCAAGGAAACTACTTCCGATCAAATAAAATAAGGTAACTTAATATAAATAACAGGTTAAATATATACTATGAATCATGCGTCATAAATGCTTAATTTAAGGGAAGGTATTAGACTCTTTAAATCACGTGGTTGACAAATTGATATGGTAATCTTTTTAGACGTGTTCTTTTTAAAGACTGCATAAGATAGAAATTGATTGCATGGTATTAATCCGGAATTTGACATATAGCAAATCTACATATGACAAGATGGGATAAAATCTAGGAGATATGTTATCACGTGGTGAGCACTCATTCAGGAAAAATCTTCTCTCTAATCATTATATTTTATACTGATCATGACAGTGTCCTACATAAGTATACAACTGGAAAAGAGTCTTGATCATTAGCACAATATCTGGGTGTTACTCTAAGATTGCGTGATTTGTGAAATTTGTCCCAAACGGTCATATTACGAATTGACAATTAACAACGGTAACTTATCATTGTTGGCTATAAAAGAGATGTTCCTAACGAGAAAAAAGCAGAATAAGAAATACATACTGAACTTGCATACATACAAAGTTACAAAAGTGTGTTTCTTTGGTTTTCTGCTGATTGCACTTGAAGGAGATATTGCTAAGGTGATATTGCAGAAAATACGCTCGTAATAACTTTTATTGCATACCATTACATATTAGAGCCTTGAATTGGTGAGTGATATATTGCTTGATCATTAGACCTCTATTGTGTATTTTACCTTCTCAAATATATCAATTTTTCTATAAATTGTTATCCGGACTGGATTATTATATTATTACAATCAAGTGTGAAAGCATAGGTGCTTGAGGGTGCATAGGTGCACAAGGAGCAAAGGTGCTCAAGTTGTTGGAACTTGCATTGTAATTGGAAAAGTTTAATAAAAGTGAGTCTACAATACTAGTTGGTATTGGACGTGGATTAGGCTACTATTATAGAGGGTAGTAGTTGAACCACGTAAAAATCTTGGTGTTTATGTGATTGCATTTTGTGCTTTATTATTCTGTTAACAATCCAGCAACCTGCATTCAATATCTATAAATACTACCAAACTAATATAGCACATTAATTTCTCGTAATCATATTCTGAAAAAGGTTAAGTATCGAATTTATACATTATGGGAAATATTACATAAATTCAATACATTGTCCTAAAAATTTTACTTATAAAGATATAGAATCCAGCTTGCTGCATTGAATATCCAAGGGAATTTTTAGTTAAATAAAAATTGGACATAGTTTGTTCCTACACTTATTCAACCCCCTTCTAAGTGTGTACCAAAAAGATAAATTGCATTTTTCGTAAACAAAAGTGTCTTCTCAAAAGTGGATCCTTGATAATGGATGCTCACGTCACATGACGGGTGACAAATCTAAGTTTGTGGAGCTAAATATCAAAAAGAAACTTGGAAATATCACGTTTGGAGATAATTGGTCATGTGAAATAGTCGGGAAAGGTAAAATAGGTATTGGTAATGTTAATATTAATAACGTTCACCTTGTTGAAGGCCTAGATTTCAACTTTATTAGTGTTAATCAATTAATGGATAATGGACATCAAGTACACTTTGAAAAATACAAATGCACAATTTCACATGGTACTAACAATGCTACTTTAGTTGCCCAAAGAGAAAGAAATATATATACTCTCGATTTTGAGCAACAAGAGGAAGAATTATGTCTTCCAACAATTTAAGATGAAATAAATCGATGGAATAGAAGAATGGGGCATGTTTATATGGGCCTAATCAAAAAACTATCATTCATATGGACCTAATCAAAAAACTATCATCAAAGAACCTAGTGAAAGGTTTACCTAAAATAAATTTTGAGAAGAAAGGAATATGTGAACCCTGTCAACTCGGAAAACAAGTAAGGACATCATTCACAGCCAAGAATATGGTATCAACCTCTTCTCCCTTACAATTACTCCATCTTGATTTATTTGGACCTGAAAGGCATGCTAGTCTAAATGGTAAGTTTTATGCATTTGTGATAGTTGATGATTTTTCTAGATACACATGGGTATTGTTTATTAGAACTAAAGATGAGGCATTTAAAGAATTTGAAAAGCTTATTAGAAACCTGGAGACAAAATATAATCTTAATCTTATAAAAATCATAAGTTATCATGGTACTGAATTTCAAAAAGATTTTATTACATTTTGTAATCAAAAAGGAATTACTCATGAATTCTCAGCACCTAAAACTCCTCAACAAAATGGGGTGGTAGAAAGAAAAAATTGAACATTACAAGAAACAGCTAGAACCCTCATACAAGAAAGTACACTTCTAAAGAAATTTTGGGCTGAAGCTATAAACGCATCATGCTATGTACTAAATAGAGTATTAATCCGTCCAATTATTTTGAAAACTCCATATGAATTATTAAATAATAGACTTCCTAATATAAGTTATTTCAAAGTATTTGGATCTAAATGTTTTATCCTTAATATTAGCAAAAATATGGGTAAGTTTGATGCTAGATCATATGAGGGAATATTCATTGGCTACTCTCAAAATAATAAAGCATGTCGCATTTATAATGTGCAAAAGATGTGTATCAAAGAATCTATACATATTAAATTTAATGAATCTAACCATAATATTCCAAAAGAAAGAGAAGATGATGCAGGAAATTTAGAGATAGTTGCTGATCCAGCCTATCACATAACACAAGACAACAAGACGAAGGAATCTATCCAGCAAGCTGGATTACAAGAGCAGCAGAATCAGCAAGCTGAAGACAAAGACCAGAAACCTATCCAACAAGCTGAATTAAACGAACAACAAGACCATGATCCAAAAATGACCGAAGATTAACTAGAAGAAGTGATTCATGACATTCAACTTCCAAAATCAGCAAGATACATCAAAAATCATCCTCCCGACAACATTATTGGCAACATAAGTGACGGAGTAACAACAACAAGAAGAGCACAAAATATGTGTGCTTTTTCAGCATTCTTATCCCAAATTGAACCAAAAAATGTCAAAGAAGCCATACTTGATGAAAATTGGCTTCTAGCAATGCAAAAAGAATTACAACAATTCAAAAGATGCCAAGTCTGGGAGTTGATGCCTCCTCCAAAAGATGTATTCGTTATTGGAACTAAATGGGTATTCAAAAACAAACTTGACGAGTATGGAACAATTACAAGAAACAAAGCAAGATTAGTAGCTTAAGGATACAATCAACAAGAAGGAATAGATTATGAAGAAATATTTGCTCATGTAGCCTCGATTGGAATCTATTAGAATATTGTTAGCATTTGCATGTTTCAGAAAATTCAAATTACACCAAATGGACGTCAAAAGTGCTTTCCTCAATGGATATATAAACGAAGAAGTATACGTAAAACAGCCATCTAGATTTTAGCATGACAAGTTCCCATATTACGTATACAAACTAAAGAAGGCACTCTATGGACTCAAACAAGCTCCAAGAGCTTGGAATAAGAGATTGAGTAAGTAACTACTATCAAATGGCTTCATACGAGGTAAAATTGACTCTACTTTGTTTATTAAACGTCAGAATAAAGAAATCATTATTGTACAAATATATGTAGACGATATAATATTTGGTGCTACTAATAACTTTCTGTGTGAGTGGTTTTCCAAATGCATACACAAGGAGTTTCATATGAGATTAATGGGATAACTCAATTACTTTCTGGGCCTTCAAATCAAACAACATTAGGATGGTATCTTCATTCATTAAACCAAGTATACAAAAGAATTACTCAAGAGATTCGGGTTTGATAACTCAAATTCAAAGACCACACCAATGTGTACATCAATAAAACTCACAACAGATGAAAAAGGTATGGATGTAGAAGTAACTAAATATAGAGGTATGATCGGATCCTTATTATATCTAATTGCTTCTGGACCTGATATAATGTACAATGTGTGTCTATGTGCTCCTTTTCAAGCAAGACCCAAAGAATCACATTTACAAGCTGTTAAACGAATATTTAAATATTTGAGTGGCACTACAAATCTAGGATTATTTTATCTAAAATGTAACAATTTTGATCTAATGGGTTACTCAGATACTGACTATGTAGGTTGTCAAATAGATAAAAAAAAAAAAAGCACAAACGGTGCGTGTACATTTTTGTGACAAAGTCTTGTTTCATGGCATAGTAAGAAGCAAACATCAGTTGCTTTATCCACCCCTGAGGGTGAATATTTAGCAGCTGGGAGTTGTTGCTCCAAAATTTTATGGACGTGTAAAACATTATGTAACTTTGATATCTTGTGTAACAATGTGCCTATATACTGTGATAATACAAGCACCATTGACATTTCAAAAAGTCCAGTTTTACACTCTCGCACAAAACACATAGAAGTTCGACACCACTTTCTTAGAGATAATGTATCCAAGGGACTAATCAAATTGATATTTATTCCCACTTAGCACCAATTGACAGATATATTTATAAAACCTCTAGGGGAAGAACGTTTTTGCACCTTACGAAGAGAACTCGGAATGTGTTTGATATAGATATGGTCTGCATGCTTTAAGGAAATTAAACAGAAAATCTAAATCTCACAGCATGTCTTACTACCATATTTACGCTAATTAAATCTACTCATATTTTCCTTTCCAAATATGGCACCACGCCTTCCCATATCTTGGTACCACGCACCCTTGAAAAGACAGAAGTTACTTTACTCTTCCAAGCTTCCTCTTTATCTCTTCAGCACACCAACCGTCTCTAAAACTCTCGATCTCTTTCAAACTCCTTCTGCAACAATGCGAACCAGGTGGGATAGACAGCACTATGATGAGTCAGTAGATGAAGTATCCCTTCCTTCTCCACCCTCTCAACCTCTGGCTACTCAAAAATAAAAAAAAAGCAACCGTCCATCACGACCATCTCTGGTGACTCATCCCATGCAGAATCTGAAGCGAGTTTACCATCCCCTCCACCGATTAGGACATCTACTGGCACCAAACACCAGAAAGTCAAAGAATCCTCACCAGGATCTCCTCCGATGACGGTAATCCCCTTGTCTATCTCTTTATATGATGTGCCCGAGAATTTCTTTAGAGACCAAACTTTCAAACTTCATTTTAAGTCCTCTATCTGTAAAAAATCCTTTATTTATGAAAAATCAATTGACATGTTTTACTACCAAAACTCGCCTCTTCAACATCTCCTCGAGTCATGTGGTTTATCTTCTTTTAAGTGTTCCTCCCTCTGTGTCTTACCAAAAATTAATCCAACAATTTTATACAAAACTTGAAAATAATGGAGACTGCTATACTTCATTTGTTAAAGATAAATCTTTGTTTTTTACTACTATGGATTTAAGGAGCATATTGTCCATTCCCTATACAGGAGACTGTCCCTTTACCCTTAAGGGACCAGTTTGTACTCCTATGTCCCCTCTTGACCCACTTTGTCGTTAATCACTCTTCCAAAGACCATTAAAGTATCCCATATTGCCATAGTCCTTCACAAATTATTGAGGTACAAACGTATCCCTCGTCTTGGTGGTGGGGCTGACTTCACCTACCAAGATTTGGTTTTAGTGGCTCTGATAATGAAAGGAAAACCATTCAATTTTTCTCTTATGATGCTTAAACACATGCTCAACTGCATCAAACATTCCAAAAAATGTCTGTCTTACAGCTGTTTTCTTACCAAGTTATTCACTCACTTTTAAATCCATCTAGATAATGAAGGCTCAATCACAATTACCGATTCTATCGATTATGTCTATATCAAAAGCACTCATCTCATACTGGTCGATGGAAAGTCATGAGAATTGCCCCAGAGAATCCACTTGTCCCTCCGGTAATAAATCCCACCCCACTAGCTACACAACCTCCTTCTCCTGAGATTCTTACTCTTCCCCATACTATTGCTAACAATCAAACAATACTCACTGCTGATGTCAAAGATATCCAACACAGCCTTTCTGTGTTAGAAAAAGGAAAACTAACCATCAGTCGCACTGAGCTAAACACTGTTTTTCTCACTGTGGAGGATGAGTTCATCGAACTTCAAACGGGGTTCGAATTGCATACCAGAGTTATTGTCGAAGCTTTGCAAAGGAAAATGAATCGTAATGCCTTCCAAGTAAGCTCTGAATTGAAGTTTATCTATAATCAGATTGGGACACTCGGATGATTCATCGAATGCCGCATGAATGATTTAAGTGAGGAGCTATAGGCTGACCAAGTGAATTCTCGCATACCTGAGTGACCACAGTGCAATCGGATAGCCGAATACTAAGGAGATTTCCTAGATCTTCCTCAACCTCCTCCTACCTTCATCCCTCGCCTTCCCCACTTTGTAGACTCCCTGTCCCAAGAAGAAAGAGAACATCGTCGATGTCATCGTCCCTACTTCATTATTCGCGAGGCCAATCATGTTCACATTGATGAAGACGATGTCTAAGCTCATGCCCCTTCCTTCTCTTTGTTTCTCTGTTGGTCCTCTTTTTGATGGATGCCAAAGGGGGAGATGAATTCTGCCTTTCACATACATTTCCTTTTTCACAGACATTTCCTTTAAAGACATTACTTTTAAATTTCATGCATGATGTCCTCTGTTTCAAACTATATTTTTAAACTATTGGTTTTGATGGATGATTTTAACTATTGATGGATGTCCTTATGATTGACTGGTTAAACGATAGCCCTTATGCTTAAGGTATATTGTGAATTAACAGGTTATTGCAGGGTCATTAAACAATTATCTCTAAATGTTGAGATATGCATGAATTTAGGGGGAGTTATAATTAATTTATTGTCATTATCAAAAAGGGGGAGAATGTTGACTTATGTCATACTACACTCTAAATGTTTTGATAATGACCATATTATTCCTCTAATCATGTTCTATGAAATTTAAGGAAAAGAAATGGCATTGTAGGAATATTGAGGAGGAAAATGTAAAGTCTCGATATCCTTAAAGGATGAAGGACCTTTTTGAGTCTTAGGAATATATGTAAGATCTGAGCATTAATTACTTTCCAATACAAGGCTTTAGGGCATATGTGATAAGTAGGTTTTATACCTACTTATCCGGTATCTGTTACTTGAATTAGTTGCTTACACCCGTGTTTCTTAGTTACTTTTTATGCATTTTGTGTTCATTTTGTAGATTATATGTTTGGGAGCGGTGTGAGAAACTATTGGTATAAAAATAAAAGGAAAAAGCAATCCGGACATCGTTTGTTCTTTCATGTTAATTTTATGTTCTTGGCTTGGAACTTGGACTATATTGTAGAGCTTCTTCTTAGCTTTCCGGAACATCTTGAATCATTCCAATCGGAGTTTGGATACAAGAGTTAAGACATTTGTACCAACGGACGTTGAACTTCACTATTTTGGGTGGCCATTTTGCATAGCAGTCACTTTCAGTCCAATTTCGACCTTCATACATTCGTTATTTCTCAATCCTAAAATAACGAAAGTTGTAGAGCTCGTTGATAGATTCGATTTGATAGGTGGAAGGCCCCGTAACTCCTCCCAGAACAAAAGTTATGGCCGTTTTACCAGAGGACATTGCAGTAGAAAAATAACTAACAGCTTGTACCCAAGCCGGGGCTTGCTATTTTATGCCTTATACCCAAACCGGGGCTTGGGGTCCTGAGTTCAAAATCAGTAGCATAGCAAGCCGGGGCTTGCTATTTGCAAGGTAACAAGCAAGCTGGGGCTTGGGTATGCGTAGAAAGAGTAGATTTTGTCAAAATTTGAGTTCGATAAGGATTGGTTCAAGCTAATTGACTCAAGGACTTCTAAGAGGACTTACAGACATATAAAGAGGCATATAAAAGGAGGAGAATTACAAGGATTAGAGGCAAGTTTTTGGAAGAATTCCATTAGATTAGATTAGAGTAGATTGGGAAAAACCCTAATTCTTATTAGATTTGGAGATTGAAGCAACTTGGAGAACATTGAAGATTCAAAGTAGGAGCAAGGAGAGAGCATCAAATCTATATACAATAGATTATATCTTCTTATCTTCTTCTATCTTTGTCTTTTAATGTGTATTCAACTGTGGATTCTTAGTTTTAATTCAATGAACTAATTCTTTGTTTGAGATTATAATTGATTTTATTGTGTAGTTTATTTTAATATGATTCGCTATCAATTATTATGTTCTATCGTGAGGATTGTCTATTGTGATTTGGACTTCATTATTTAATTGATTGGCCATCAATTACCGTGATAATCTATATGAACTCGAGAGATGAAGTATAGATTTAAATTTGATCATGATAGCATATGTTTGTGATTTCTACATAGATGGAATTCATGATTCGTGTTTAGGATAGAGATATGCCTTTACGCCATATGTAATCTTATAGAGAACTTGTGCTTTAAATCCTTTTTAATTGTAATTCATATAGAGATATAGTGGATTAGTTAATTAGAGTGTCTTGATTAATTCTATCAATTGTGGATTTAAGTGAGTATGGGTATTATGCATCGAGGGTGGTTTTATCTTCTTTAGTGTTCTTGATTAACAATTCAGGATAAAAAATAATTGATAAGAAGTGTATTAACTTAAATGAAGCAATAAGTGAAGTTGTGATCTTAAATCTCCATAATCTTATTTTTAATTAGTGGTAATTAGAATTAGTGTAATTAAATAATTTAATTCATAATCTTAAATTGGTTGTTTAAATAAAATTAGTTTGGTTAAGGGTTAATATTTGGTAATTTATGTTAATAATTCCTCGTGGGAACGATACTCTACTTACACTTTATTACTTGTTGACCACGTATACTTGCGTGTTGTGCGTAATTAAATTTTACCCAACAAGTTTTTGGCGCCGTTGCCGGGGAATTAGTTTAATATTTTTTACCAATATTAATTTCAATCAAATTAGTCTTACTTTAATAATTTTATTTTTATTTTTAATTCTCTTCCTATATTTCTCCCTTTTCAGGCACCATGGATGACTTTGTGTATCAATGGTCATACACGACCATGACTCAACCAAGGGAAACAGGGATTGATGGACTTAATGCATTTTCTATAGAGTCGGTACAAATTGAGGCAAATTTGAAGACGTTGGAGGTTATCGCAACCCAACGGAGTGGAAGGATGGCAAACATGACTCAACTAAGGGAAACATGGATTGATGGACTTAATGCATTTTCCGTAATATCAGCACAGATTGAAGAACTTTCGTGGATGTTAGACGTTATTGCAGCCCAAAGGAGTCGAAGGATGGCAGTTACGTGTGACTATTGTGCTGTCAACCATCAAAGTCATCAATGCACCGTTAGTTTTGAACCGGTACAATATAGTGGTGATTACCTAAACAACTATGTTGATCCTAGTTATCATCAAGTTTGGGGGTATCACCCGGATTCTTCATGGAGCTATAATTATCAAGATCAATACTCTACTCCAAATCCAACATACACACCAGAATTCTCATATCAACCTCTATTAAAAGAAGAAAAGTTAAAGTTAGAGGAATTACTGTCAAAGGTCATAGCAAACCGAGAGGAGAGGATGATGAGTCAAGAAATATCGAGCCACAATTTTCAGCACCAGATGGAACAACTCATCACCACTTCAACTCATAGTCCTCAATACATGGATTCCAAAACTGAGACAGATAATTCAAGATTGGAGGAATTGTTGTCCAAGTTCATAGCATCAAATAAGGAAAGAAGGATTAATCAAGAGAAGTCAATTCAGAATCTTTAGAATAAGATAGATCAAATGACCAAAGCCGTAAGCAACCTTCCTCCAAACACTTGGCTTTATGACATGGATGACGATATTTATGGAGAACCCAAACTGAATCAGCGACTGGATGAGCTATAGGATATCAAAAGTGTGGAGAAAATTGGGGATAATGAAATAGAGGTCGACAAAGATCTAACTTCCAAAGAAAATGAACCGATTTTTTTAGTTCCCCAAGTGCCTTCTCCACCAAAGATCAAGAATTCAGTCAGATTTGCAAAACCTTGCCTGCTAGGTAGTCATGTCGTCGACGAAGCCCTTTATGACATAAAAGTAAGTGCAACAATGAAGCCGGTGTGGGGCGAAAAAGAGAAGATAGACGAAGAGCCCATTGTGTTTGACACACATCCATGCCCAAATATGATCACAAACACAATAGTATTTAAAGTATATTTGATTTTTAAATAATCTTACCCTCCATGCTTAAATTTGCTCAATATATACTTATGAGTATGTTTTAATGTTGATCAGGTACTTAAGAAGCTAAGGGATGCACTAAGAATTCAAGGAAGAGGAAAAATATAGTGCACTTTCAGGACATTAGCAAGTTAGGGCTTGCCATTTTTAGCCTAGGACCCAGGTTGGGGCTTGAGGTCAAGAGGCACTAACAGGTTACTAGCAAGCCGGGGCTTTCCCTTCAAAGAACAATAAGAAAGCTGGGGCTTGGGGTCAAGAGGCACTAACAGGTTGCTAGTAAGCTGGGGCTTGGGGGTCTAGAATTTGAAAAGGAGTTACAGCAGTTACAATATGCAGACATGATATCCTAATCTCCTTGCACTTCAACTTCCTACAATCCCACCCCTTCAAAACATAAACCCACGACCTTGAACATTAATTCCCATCTCCTCACTACAATCAAACACTTACCCACACCTTCAACCTAGTCACCCACTATTCCCTACATAACCTCCTCTCTATAAAACCACCCCTTCACCATACAATCTAACAACCTCAATTCACACCAATTTGGAAGTTCAAGGTTAGGGTTCGTGCGAATCTCTACAACTAACCTAGAAATATACTGAAAGTATTAGAGGTTCAATGGATAGGAAAATGATCGTCGCCGCCATCGCCGCCATCACCTCACACATAGCTGATTACAGGGAAGTTCTCTTCTACTTACCGCTATATTCTTACAATGAGGACATTGTAATTGCTATGTTTGGGGGAGTTTAGTTTAGTTCTTTATTGTATGTTTAGTTTTATGTTTATGTTATGTTATTTTGCATATGTTGTTAATTTAGTTTAGGTTCATTATGTTTGCATTCATGTAGTACAACTGCATAAGTAGTTGCATAGTAGTATAGTTTGAATAGCATTATATTCAGTTTCTTGTTTAAAAAAAATTCAAAAATTCAAAAATAATAGTTAGTTACTATGTTCATCTTGCATGAGTCCAAATTGTTTGATAGTTCTGATCTATTTTGGCCAATGATGAGAATGGGATTGAGTAGACAAGTATAATCTTGATTATTAGAACTTTAATGTGATTTCTTGTTATGAATTGAATCTTTTCTGTTTGAATCCCAAATAATCAGTTTATTAGAATTTGTTGGTGATTAAGATTTAAATTTTTCATAATATTTTTTATTAGTTTGAATAAATGAAAGACATGAATGAATAGGTGGAGATGGCTAAATTTAGACAAAAAACTTAAGTTTGGGGAAAAATTTGGGATATATAAGCTTGAGAGAAAAAAAAAAAATGCTAAAAATTTATAAATTTTTTGGGGCCTTTGTATTGAGCAAGTATGCACGAGAGTATAAAATAAATTTTACGAATAAAGATTTAAATTTCTCGAAATATTTTTTTTATTATGGTGTGGATTTAATATAATGTTATAGTTGTGGTTAATATTTATAAATTTTACAAAATATGCAAGTTGTTATATAATATTCGATTGGTCGGGAAATATTCTTTTTGTCGTGGAATATCCATACGATGGTACAATCATTGTTGGACCCCACAATGGAATTATTATCGGATTGAGAAAACAAAAAAATATTTTATTGAAAATAATAATGGAAGTTTCTACCGTTATCTTGTTGAACTACTTTCGGTAGTAAAAAGTATAGTAATAGGCGTGGTTGCATAGTAGCACATGGTATTGATTATTGATGCTTACGTGAGAAGTCACTCGATTTTGTTCAATTATTGCTACAGTTATTGCTGCATAGTATCTCACGTTATTTGATTCAATTATTGTCAATATTTTATATATTATTAAATCAATAATTGAGACGACGAAGTTATTAACATTATTATTTGCAATA
Organism: Panax ginseng; assembly: GCA_020205605.1. Lineage (NCBI taxonomy): Eukaryota > Viridiplantae > Streptophyta > Magnoliopsida > Apiales > Araliaceae > Panax > Panax ginseng. The sequence continues at coordinate 112,226,004 of CM035128.1, read as the reverse complement.
TTAACAATGTCTAGAAGTTACGCCAGGAGAGGTTTGGTCACCTAATTGCGCCATGATAAGGGAGAAATCTTATTGAAAGCCCCTCTTTCTTGGGAACGACTGGATGATTAATAGTGTGAATTATAATAATGATGATGAAGTTTGTTTTATTAGTATTATTAATGTAATAAAATAGAAAAAACTTTTTATATAAAAATGTAATACTTTTATAAAGTTATTTATTTTATTAGACAATAATTAGAATATATTATATTTTATTATGCATAGTGTTTTCATAGTAAAAAATCATTTTATATAAAATAGAATACTTTTATAAAGTTATTTGTTTTATTAGATAATAATTAGAATATATTATATTTTATTATGCATAGTTTTATAGTATGCATAGTGTTTGTATAGTAAAATCTTTTTATATAAAACAGAATACTTTTATAAAGTTATTCGTTTTATTAGATTATAAATAGAATATATTAAATTTTATTTAAAAAAAATTTGTTTTATTAGAATATTTTATTAAATCAGTCTGTACCGTCCGTTTAAAAGTGAATCAATCTGGACCGTTCATGAATTAGTTACTATTCAATCCATTCTCCTATAAATAGAAACTCATTCCTTCATTATTTCTTACAAATTCACAGAAACTCTAGAGAGAGAAACTGTAGAGAAAATTCTTCTTCTATAATCTTGAGCGTATTTCTTTAGAGTTTAAGAACGCTTTGAGCGTAGTGCAAGTTTTCTTCAAGTATATCTCCGCCCTACCCATCAGAGTACTCTTCTTTATAAGGTAAGGGATATTATTTGTTGTACCGTAAGAGGTATTATTTCTTTCGTGTTCATGAAGAGAACTTTGTTATTCCATTCTTTATTATTTTGTTGGAATAACCTGTATACGAAGACTACCTTATACTTGGTGAAATTCTTCTGTTATTCCATTCCTTATTATTCTGTATAACCTGCATATGCGAAGTACCGCATACATGGTGAAATTCTTCTATTATTCCGTTCTTTATTATTCTGTCGGAATATTCTGTCGATGCATTTACGCATTACCTAGTTCCATTATTTATCATTCTGTTGGAATAACCTGTCTGTTCGGTCTATCGCATGCATGGTGAATTCTGTTGTTATTCCATTATTTTTTATTCTCGTGAATATCCATGCTCATGCGTTATTTCCATTATATTATTTATTATATTGTCGAAATATCCTATCTGCATGCGCTTTTTACGCATTTACCGGTTCAATTCTTTATTATTCTGTTGGGAATAACCTGTCTGTGCAGTCTATCGCACGCGTGGTGAATCCTTCTGTTATTCCATTTGTTATTATTATGTTGGAATAACCAGTATATGTGGATTACCACATGCATGGTGAATAATCCTTTATATTCATTTCTGATTAAATTGTGGAAATGACCTGTTTATGTGGATTATGATGAAAGTCATAATATAAGCATTGGACTGTTGATTATGATGAAAGTCATAATAAAAGCATTGGAATGATGAAAATCATGGGTATATGTAGTATTAGTAAGTGTTATGATAAGTTATGTTGGTTATTATGTGAAAACATGAAAGTTTCTTAGAAATCACAAAGGATTGAAAATCAGATTTTGGTGAAAATGGAATATAAAATTCAATTGACCATATCTCCTATTCTATTTCAAATTTTTGAGTGTGGTCAAGTCCTAAAGTTAGATCTATGAGTTTTCTAACTTATCCAAGTGGAATCACTGGAAAAGGTATTGTAGATTTTCGTGTGGACTGATTTTAGCAAAGGAGTCAAAAACTGAAAATTTCCAAAAAGGCTACTACCCATAAGTTTAAAAGGGCTATTTCGGCCACTTAATTTGTGAGAAAAATTCCGTCCTTTTGGGACATGAAAATATATGGTATAAAGTACCTCCTGTCCAAAAATGAGCTCATTCCGACTTAAAATGAGCAAGTTATGACCATTTCAATATTTAGGTTTTTCCGACAAAAAATGCTATAACCGGAGTTCTATAACTTCGATGACCATGAAATTTAAACTGGAAAATCACGTTAACATGTATAAGATCCTGCCAAGATTTGAGAATTTCTGGAGTTAAACTTGAGGTAGCTAATTTCTTAAGGATTTAATTAAAAATTGATTTTGGAAAAATAGTAAATGAATTTTAAAAATTTTGAGAAAAATATATGTTCAATATGGGACTATATTATGTTAAATTCCAGAAAAGAAATATTTTTGGGACTGATTTGGTATTTTTCATGAAAATGAACTAGTTATGAGTAAATGAATTAAATATGTTATGTGAAGTAACAAAATTGGTAAATAGGATTTTATGGCTTGGGAATCCTATACAGGGTATATGCAGATTTTTGATAAGAGATTTGATCATTGGTGATGAAATCTTATGAGTATGGCATTTTTGAATGATTAAATGCATTATTTGGTAAAGTGTAAACAATTGAAATAAATTGTTTATAAGTTTAAAAAGTGATTAAAATATTGTTATAATATTAATAATATTAGATTATGAGTTTATTAAATTATTGATAATATTTGGATAAATTTAAAGTCTTTAAATATTTATCCTTTTTTCGTTTGATTAATGCTTATATCATTGTCATCATTCTCATGTTTATATTGTGATAAAAGTCATCTTTGGCTTACGTGCATAGATGGACTTGGTGTGATTATGACCAAGGGTTATTCAGTATAGTCATGACCGTAATGTGACGAATGATGTGGTAAAAATCCTCAATGGCCTGTAGTGCGTTGATGGACATTTTTTGGTATGATTATGACCAGGGATTATTCTGTATAGTTATGACCATTGATGATTTAATGAATATCCTTGGCCCGTAGTGCAGGGATGATTCGATGATGTGGTTTATTTGTTAAGCTGAGTCTCAGCGATAAAGAAATTGATGAAAACATTTTAAATCATAGAAAATAATAGATTTTATTCTCTACTTGACTTTTCTAATGGATTGCTTGTTCCGCTGCAGTTAAACTTGATGTCTATTGTATTTTATCAGTTTAACATTGTTGAAGGCTAATGATAACTTATTCTGCATTATCTTAGTCATAATATTTCTTACTAGGCTAGTTGAGCTCACCCTTTTTGCTTTCATTGTTCTCTTCTTCGTGAAATGAGAATATAATGGACTAGCCTGGGAAGCAGATTGACAATCCAAGATGATAACATTAGTAGTCCTCACTATTCTATGAAATAGTGTGATAATAAATGTAATGAGGACTGAATTTGAGTTTGTATATTGTCTATGAGGACTCCATTGAGAGTGGATATTGTCTAGAAGGCAATATTCTTGTTTAAACTCTTAGTTTATGTTTTGTCATATTTTACACAACAGTTGTATAATTAAGTTGTATTTGATTTATGTACCATGTATTTGGCGACTCAAGATGGGTGATGTATACCTATTTTTGGGGGCGTCACAGTTGGTATCAAAGCTTAGGGATATGATCCTCAATGAGATGTGAGACAAGAACTAGAGGGGAGAGATGATGGAATTCCTTCGCTAGTATGACCTACCTAAGTTTATTTGGTATTTAATTGGTCACGTAGTATAGGGATAATATGTGATATGTTAATTAACTCTTATTTTGTGGCAGTATTTGAAAATGGCAACTGAAAATGTTAACAATGGAGTGAATGAGACCATTGAGACACCTTTAATCACTAACTAGGTTAATGTGATGTCAGACGAAGAAGAAATTAGAGATATCTACATGGTAAGTGAAGAACTAATAGTTGCACCCGAGCTAGTTCCAGAGGTAGCAGCTGAGAGTGATGAAGAAGAGGAAGAAGGGGAACCTGAGGAGAATTGGTTAGAAGAATTTTATGATCGAAATTTAGAATTAAAAAATCGTATTCATCAGTTGGAAGAGCAGGCTGAAGAACGGTAGGCGGTTGTGGAGCAAAGAGATACAACAATTCAAAATTGGGTTACCCAATGTGCGATGCTTGAATAAAAGCACTCTTTGGCAGAATATAAGATATTAGAGCTGGAATCTGAGAATGCTATGATCAAAGTTCTGAAGAAAGAAGAAGCAAATGAACGAATGAGAATAGATGATGCATGGGTAAAAGCTGCACGACGTATTGATATTGTAGAAAAAGACGTCTGATCTAATAAGGCCAAAATAGATGAAATGGATTCCGCTTTTTTGGACAAAGAATTGGGAGAATCCAACATCGAAGTTCGAAATTACCTCATGCAGATCGCGGCCAACCCCAATTCGACATGGATCGGAGAATAATGATTCGAATCATGGATCAGGAATGTGACGAAGCAATTAAGGGTGGAATGTACTCTACAGCAAAGTTAAGTCCAACTGGGATGTCCTAGACAAGTCAAAAGCCGATAGTTTAAGTGAGAGTGTTTGTTGAGGAACCCAAATGAAGCTATCACGGGTAAGCTAATCATAAACTATAGTGAAGTTTATACTTTATTTGATACTGGTTCTACCCACTCTTTCATTTCTTCTACTTTCGCTCAACGTTTAAATTTGACTGTGGAGAAATTAGACTTTGACTTATCTGTTGAAACTCCATTGGGAGAAACCTTCGTTACATCCACTGTTTATAAGTCTTGTTTGATTCAAATCGGTAACCGCACGTTACCTGTCGATCTTATTTCTTTGAAAATACTTGCATTTGATGTGATTTTAGGGATTGATTGGTTAACTACTCATCATTCTAAAATCGATTATTTTCGTAAGGTTGTTAGCTTTCATATTCCTAACCAACCTATTATGCGAATTCAAGCAACCAAACCACTAAAATCAATCATTGTCATCTCAAGCCATAAAGCTATTCATTTATTAAAAAACGGATGTCAAGCTTTCTTAGCTCATGTCACTGATTTAAATAAAAATACGTCAGATTTGAATGATATTTCTATTGTTAATAAATTTCTTGACGTATTCTTGAAGACTTCTTAGCCTACCCTAGAGCGTGAAATCAAATTTTGTATTGACCCCATTACAAAACCCATTTCTTATAACTTACAAATGATGAAGAAAGAGTTAAAGACTCTAGGGACCCACGTGAAGATAACGAATATACGAGTAGAATCGACTTTAATCGATAAAGTTAAAGCCGCTCAAACTACACACCTGGAGCTGATGAATGTGAAGAAGAAGGTTCAAGAAGGCGTTATCTCAACCCTCGATTTTATTGGCCCATTTGAAATCCTTGATCAAGTAGGAACTGTGGCCTATAGACTCGTTTTACCGCCAAATATGTTGCGTGTTCATAACGTTTATCACGTACCGATGTTACGTAAATATGTGGACAACCCGAACCACATTATTGATTTAGAACCGAACAAGATAGCGGAAGATTTAATATATGAGGAAATACTTGTTAAAAGCTTGGATAAGAAGGAACATATTATACGCTAAAAGGTTATATAGAAATCTGACGAGGTATCCTCATCTGTTAGGCATATCAGGTACGTACGTAAATTTTGAGGGCGAAATTTCATAAGGAGGGGAGATTGTAAAATCCCAAATTTTACAAATAAAGATTTAAAATTCTCGAAATATTTTTTTTATTATGGTGTGGATTTAATATAATGTTATAGTTGTGGTTAATATTTATAAATTTTGCAAAGTATGCAAGTTGTTATATAATATTCGATTGGTCGGGAAATATTCTTTTTATCAGGGAATATTCGTACGACGGTACAATCATTGGTGGACCCCACAACGGAATTATTGTCGGATTGAGAAAACGATAAAAATATTTTATTGAAAATAACGGCGGAAGTTTTACCGTTAATACTGTTGAACTACTCGGTAGTAAAAGTACAGTAATATGTGTGGTTGCATAGTAGCACACGGTATTGATTATTGATGCTTACGTTAGAAGTCACTCAGTTTTGTTCAATTATTGCTACAATAATTGTTGCATAGTATCTCACGTTATTGATTCAATTATTGTCAATATTTTATATATTATTAAATCAATAATTGAGACGACGAAGTTATTAACATTATTATTTGCAATATTAACGATGTCTAGAAGTTCTCGCAAGGAGAGGTTTGGTCACCTAATTGCTACCAATAAGGAGAAATCCTTATTGAAAGCCCCTCTTTCTTAGGAATGACACTCGTCGATTAAAAGTGTGAATTATAATAATGATGATGAAGTTTGTTTTATTAGTATTATTAATGTAATAAAAAGAAAAACTTTTTATATAAAATATAATACTTTTATAAAGTTATTTGTTTTATTAGACAATAATTAGAATATATTATATTTTATTATGCATTATGTTTAGTAAAATCTTTTTATATAAAAAATGTAATACTTTTATAAAGTTATTTGTTTTATTAGACAATAATTAAAATATATTATATTTTATTATGCATAGTGTTTGTATAGTTTTCGCATAGTGTTTGCATTGTAAAATTTTTTTATATAAAACAGAATACTTTTATAAAGTTATTCGTTTTATTAGATTATAAATAGAATATATTATATATATTTTTTAAAGATTTTATTTTATTAGAATATTTTATTAAATCAATCTAGAAGCCATTCTTATTAAAAGTGAATCAATCTGGACCATTCATGAATTAGTTACTATTCAATCCATTCTCCTATACTTGGTGAAATTCTTACATTATTCCATTCCTTATTATTATTTTGAATAACTTTTGTATATCTTTCTTAATTACCGCATACATGGTTAAATTCTTCTATTATTTCGTTCTTTATTATTATTCTCGGAATATCCTGATCGATGCATTTACGCACGACTGGTTCCATTATTTATCATTACATTTGGAATAACTTATCATGCGTGCGGTCTATCGCATTTATCTTTGAATTCTCGTTGTTATTCCATTATTTATTATTCGTCGAATATCGTATGCATGCGTGCGCGTTACGCACGACCGGTTCCATTATTTATTATTTTGTCAGAATATCCTGTCTATGCGTTTACGCATGACTTGGTTCAATTCTTTATTATTCTATTGGGAATAACCTGTCTGTGCAGTCTATCGCACGCACGGTGAATCCTTCTATTACTCCATTCGTTATTATTCTGTTGGAATAACCTGTATATGTGGATTACCACATGCATGGTGAATAATCCTTTATATTCATTTCTTATTAAATTGTGGAAATGGTCTGTTTACGTGGATTATGATGAAAGTCATAATATAAGCATTGGACTGTTATATTCATTTCTTATTAAATTGTGGAAATAATCTGTTTACGTGGATTATGATGAAAGTCATAATATAAGCATTGGACTATTGATTATGATGAAAGTCATAATAAAAGCATTGGATTGAAGGAAATCATGGGTATATGTAGTATTAGTAAGTGTTATGATAAGTTATGTTGGTTATTATGTGAAAACATGAAAGTTTCTTAGAAATCACAAAGGATTGAAAATTAGATTTTCGTGAAAATGGAATTTAAAATTCAATTGACCATATCTCCTATTCTGTTTCGAATTTTTGAGTGTGGTCAAGTCCTAGAGTTAGATCTATGAGTTTTCTAACTTATCCAAGTCGAATCACTGAAAAAGGTGTTGTAGATTTTCGTGTGGACTGATTTTAGCAAATGAGTCAAAAACTTAAAATTTCCAAAAAGGCTACGGCCTAGAAGTTCAAAAGGGCTGTTTGGACCACTTAATTTGTAAGAAAAATTCTAGCCTTTTGGGACATGAAAATATATGGTATAAAGTACCTCTTTTCCAAAAATGAGCTCATTCCGACTTAAAATGAGCAAGTTATGACCATTTCAATATTTAGGTTTTTCCGACGAAAAATGCTATAACCGGAGTTCTATAACTTCGATGACCATGAAATTTAAACTGGAAGATCATGTTAACATGTATAAGATTCTTCCAAGATTTGGGAATTTCTGGAGTTAAACTTGAGGTAGCTAATTTCTTAAGGAATTAATTAGAAATTGATTTTTGAAAATAGTAAATGAATTTTAAAAATTTTGAGAAAAATATATGTTCAATATGAGAATATATTCTGTTAAATTCCAGAAAAGAAATATTTTTGGGATTGATTTGGTAAATAGGATTTTATGGCTTAGGAATCCTATGTAGTTGCCGACGCCTTAAGTAGGAAGGGTTGGGAAAAGTCGTCTTTGTTGACGGCTCAAACTGAGTTGATAACAGAGATGGCTAGGATGGAGTTGGAAGTGAAGCTTCCAAGTGAAGGTGGACAAATGCTGTTTGTGAGGGAGATGCAATCGACCATTGTAGAAAGAGTTAAGGAGGTACAACTCAAAACTGATGAGTGTGACCGGATGAAGGAGCGGCTAGCCAATGAAAAAGATACTAGGTATAGTCTTGATAACGAGGAATTATTGAGATTTGAAGGAAGAATTTTGGTTCTGAATGAGGCAAAATTAAAGGAGCAGGTATTGCAAGAGGCTCATAGTTCGAGGTTTTCGATTCATCTTGGTAGCACTAAGATGTATCAAGATCTTCGATAGAGTTTCTGGTGGTCGAACATGAAGAGAGAAATAGTAGAGTACGTGAGTAGGTGCTTGACTTGTCAGAGAGTTAAGGTTGAACATCAATGACCAAGTGGCTTGCTACAGTCATTAGAAATCCCGGAGTGGAAGTGGGAGAATATCACGATGGATTTTGTGGTAGGACTTTCGACTACTCAAAAGGGGTATGATGCGATCTGGGTAATAGTAGACCGATTGATGAAGTCGGCTCACTTTTTACCAATTAGGGTTAACTATAACTTAGATCAGTTAGCTAGACTCTATATTAAGGAAATAATCTCTAGACATGGGGTGCCAATATCGATTGGGACCAGAATTGGTGCAACAGACAGCGGACATTGTCAAGAAGATACAAATGTGTCTTCTAGCAGCTCATGATAGACAGAAGAAGTTTACGGATCCGCATAGAGAGAATCGTGAGTTTAAAGTAGGTTCGTACGTATTCCTAAAAGTATCTCCCTTGAAAGGAAAGATACCTTTTGGGAAGAAGGAAAAGTTAAGTCCAAGGTTCATAGGACCTTCTGAGGTATTAAAACGGGTAGGTGAGGTAGCTTATATGATAACCTTACCTCCAGACCTAGAATGAATACATAATGTATTTCACGTATCCTTGTTACGTCCTTATAAGTCAGATTATAAGCACGTGATAGAATATGAGCCTATTCATATCGAAAAGGACTTAACCTATGAGGAAACACCGATTCAAATTGTTCATAGAAAAGAACAAGTTCTGCGAAATAAAGTCATACCTTCGGTAAAGGTGATATAGAAGAACCACGATGCAGAAGAAGCAATGTGGGAGTTAGAAGAAATGATGAAAAATAATTACCCTCATATATTTCTGTATTTTTTTAGCGAGATTCTGGGGATAGAATCCTTATAAGGGGGAGAGAGTGTAACGCCCCAGAAAATCGAACCTTTGTAAATAATTTTAATAATGAATAAAATAATATTATTTATTATTATTATGTGTGGATAAGATGAATGTCGTTCTATAACCTAGAAAAGTTGGAATGTCGTGGTATTTTAACTACATGGGAGAATTAAAGTGTTTGAATTTCTAAGACGAAAATAAAAGCTTTCCGAGAAATTTTCTGAAAAACACTATTCATAGATTTCTGCTCGGGAATTATTTTTGAAATTTCGAGACATACATAATGTTATAATATCAAGGTGATATGGATTATGTAATAATAACCTAAGTATGGACAACGTAATATTTCGCATGCGGACTTAATTTGGGAACGTTAGGTTTATTAAGCGTTAAAGGAAGAAAGTTGTGATCGTATAATGTGTATTCATTATATGAAGGTGATGAATGTAAGTATAATACGACGTATTGTACTATTATGTATGAAGAATGAGATAACGTATCTTACGAATTAATATACGAGCTAGCATATGAGGATTATACATGGGGTATAAATGTTAAGTTGTTAAATCTAAGGTAATGGACTTGTAGGATTATTAGCCTAATAAGAGAAGTCCAATAGAAGGTGACAATCAAACCCAAGTGTTTGATAGATCATGAGTCCAAACTATGGTAGCATAAGCCCAATAAGGAAGTAGTTAGATTTAATTAACAATCCCAATGAGAAGCCACGATCCATGGAGCAAACCAAGTGAGAAATGGGTAGACTTGATGGGCAAACAAATTATGTGATGAGCAAGTGTTGTGGCTAGCAAGTTTACTTGGTTGCTAGGTTATGAATAGTAAGGAGGTGGAGGATGAGGAGGTTAACTATGGAGGTGGGATGGCCTAAATGTCCATAGTGCCCTAACTTAGGATTGCCTATAAATAGAGATACCTCATTTCATTTGTTGATTGATAAAATTTCATCCAACTCCTCTCAAGATAAGCTACTTATTTTGTAGAGAGAATAAGTCAGTTAAGCACTTATAAGCCACTTCAACTTTTTCTAGATTTTCCAAAGAGAATTGAAGCCAAAGTCTTCAAAGGTAAGGCTCATATCTTTTATCTACATCTGTTCTATGATAGGATTGATAGAAGTGAGATCGTTTGTTAAGAACATGTAATAAGTTATTAAGGAATGAACTTAAGCCGAATATGTTGAATAAGCAACTTGAACTTTAATAAGTTGCTAGAATCATGAAGAACTTATCATATATTTGTCTTATGATGTTAGAATATTGAATATAGCATGAGAACATTGATTGATTGACTTAAGTTCATAGTAAGTCATAAGCATGAGGAATTGTAGTTCATAAGTTAAATAAGTCATTGACTTATGAGAATAAGTCATAACCTACTTTGATTATAAGTTGGTATAATAAGTAACTTGTAATGATCATATGTTGGTTAAAATCCATTTAGAATCATTAAGAATATAGTTTTGCCAGAATTCACACGATTGGACGATAATCGTCGAATTCGTGAAATTCTCGGAATGGAAGTCGTATTTTGTGTTTGAAGTCGGAAACATTGGTTTTCGATGGAGACAAGTCATATTTGGCATTATAGAGTTGCAGACTCGAAAATAACCGAATTCCAACTTAGAACAAAGAAACGAGCGTTGAACATTCACGGACGTTTATCGTTTTCGTTAAAAATGAACTCATAGATAAAATTTTAGCAAACAAAGTCAAATAGATAAAATTCTTGCATGAACGCATAGAGTATGTAAATTGTGAACTGTAGGATTTTGAACGAGCTAATTCGAACTTATAACGAAGAAGTTATGAGTCTGGGAGTTTCGTAAAATTTTCAAAAAAATTGCAAACTATCTGAGGCACAAAGTTGGCGTCGTGACGCCAACCCAAGGCCAAATGAGTGGCGCCACAACGCCGTAACAGTGTCTGAGCACACTGCTAACTCAAACTGTAACGCGAGATAAAGAACAAAATGTGGCGCCGCAGTGCCATGTCCAGATGCCAGTATCTAACTAACTACCATTGTCATGTGCAGATGAAGAGTAATGGGTGGCGCCGCAGCGCCAACCCTAGGCAATGGACAGTAAAGAATTATTACAAGTACATAATGAAAGGGAACTTTATAGTAATAAACTAAAGTATAAACATGACATTGTTAGGATATTGTTAGACACTTATGTATGATGATTAAGAGTTAATAATCAATCGAAGATGAACGAAATGTGAATGACGTAATGAAAGCCGGAAACCCATAATAGTAGATCTAAGTCAGGATTTACGTTGAGAAGAAGGGTAAGATATATTAAGGTCTATGTATGTTCATTCATGACCAAGTGTGTTATGTGATATTGTAATTACTATAGAGACTTAGAGACTTAAAGTGTACGTGTTATAATCAGTAAGCAGACGCTAAAGGCAAGTATTCTAACTCTTGTTCCAGTTCAGTCTGGATAAGCTTTGTAATTCATGTATTCTTTCGCATGAAGTTTTAACGATGAAGTCTAAAGCCAATTCTTTCGGCTAGACTTATATTATGATTTTGTCGAGCATGAGTAATGTTTACCGAGTTATATTGTTATGGTTTTCAATCGAAGACCAAGAATGCTAAAATGTTTTTGTCGTTTAACGACAGGCACGTGAGGTTGCCACAACTTAAACGTATACACGTTTAATGAATGTAGTGTTGATTAACATAGAGTACTATGGGTTGATCACCCAGAAGTTCTCGTAAGCCGTGCCAGACTTACGGACTTAGTGCTGGGTTGTCCTTTTCAAAAGAAATTATGAAATGCTCAACTTCTTGGTCCGGTATTGATGTTTTACTGAATATTGTTGTTGGAAAGTGTTTTGAATGAAAAGAAGTTCTATTTTGAATTATCGATAGTACTTCATAACTATTGTTCAGTTATTGAAGATATATGAGTTCTATGTTTCAAGCATGTTGTTCATTAGAATTGTAGTACTTGCTGAGCTAGTCGTGCTCACTCTTGCTTGAACCATATGAACATAGCCAAGATCGAGTGGACCTAAGGCTCAGGCAAGGACAAGGGCAAGGCGAAGACGAACCCTTAGATTACTTATGTAATAGAATAGTTGAGTGTCTGTAATATATTGAATATTATGACAAGAACAAATGAATGGGTTACAAAGAACCTGGGAAATGTAATATTATTTTGGATATATAGAAGTTATATTAGTCCTTTTAAGACTATTCAAATGAATGAATGTATGAATGGTAGTACCGTGTAGCACCATTTTTCGGGTTGGAAGACACCCAGATTTGGGGGCGTCACAGGTTGGTATCAGAGCATTAGGTTATAAAACTTAAGGGGGGATTAAAAACCTTAAGTCATAACCTTAAGAGAAGTCAAAGAAGTACAAAAAGAAAATAACCTTATAAAAATGCATTATGATTATGTTATATGTTTTTATTATTCTACTGACGTGTACTAATCAACTTAACTATTTTGTGTAGATGTCAGGAGTAAATGGAATGTTTGTAGATGGTCAAGCCATTAGTGAAGAATCGGTGAACCAAGTAGAGGTTATACCGAACCCCATAGCGACAAAGCCTGAAGTTGTGGTTATTGAGTCTAGAGACTCAGATGATGCTGACTACATGTTAGTATTCGATGGGATGATAGAGGAGGAAGTAGAGACAGTGTCCTTTAATCCAGTGGCTATAGCAGTGGAGAAAGCTCCTAGGGGGTCGATGATGTCTCTTTTCATGTCAGTGTTGGATAGAAATATCCATTACTATCAGGAAGTTAAGGAGCTGAAAGCAGAGCTCCAAACGGTTATAGAGGACAAGACTGATGTCGAGTCCATGTGGGAGCATGAGCATGATGAACGGATTTTGGCTAAGGACAAAGTCCATGATTTAAAGCACGAGGTCTTTTAGCTCAAGGAGGAGCTAAAGACCAAGGTGCAGAAAATAGGGAGGATGTCCTATATATATAGGAGTTCTCATACAGATTTCCAGTAGCAGATAGCTGGATATCCCGTGGAGGTGTGGCAAACACGACATACTATTAGCCGTGATATCATTGCCGGTCTTGCCAAAGCAAATTTTGAGAATGCCTTGAGGCAGATGTAGACTAGTAGTAGTTAGAGTAGTATGTAAATATTTTCTAAGTAGTAGTGATGTAAAGCCCTTTTTGTATAGTAAAGGGTAGTCTTTTGTAAATCTCAATTTTTGGAAAGCGATAGCGGGAAAATAATGTAATCAGCTTAGGCTGTGTATGTAACCGATGTAGTATTATATTATGAAGAATGAATATAAGTCCTTTTTATGGAAAGAAATGAGTTATGGATGTTAGAGTTATTGTTAATATTAATGATAACTAATAAAGAAAGGAATACTAATGAAATGTGTTTATTGTATCAGAAAAATGCCGCCAAGAAGAGTGCAATGTAATCAAGGTGCAAGCGTAAATCAATCGTAGGGAGGTTTGGTTAATTCGATGCAGGAGTTTGTTAACTTGATAACTGCTGCCTTTAATAGAACAGGGGCTAATATCCCCGTAAATCCAGGAGTAGCACGAGCTACTACCTTTAAGGATTTCAAGAGCGTGGGTCCGCTGGAGTTCAAAGGAACTACGAACCCTATTGAATCCCAAATGTGGGTTAAGGAGATAGAGAAGGCATTTGTTATAGAAAATGTCGACGAGGCCCAAAAGGTTGCCTTTGCGACCTATATGATGAAGGGAGAGGCCAACGTTTGGTGGGAAGCCAATCAGGCTAGGGTCGGGATAGCGAATCTGACATGGGAGAGGTTCAAGGAGATATTCTTCGAGAACTACTTTCCCACGAGCATGCAAGGGGGGATAGAGATGCGGTTTTTGGAGTTAAAACAAAGGGACATGACGGTTCCCCAATACACCGCCAAGTTTAATGAACTGGCAAGGTTTGCTCCACATCAAGTGAATACTGAGGTGAGGAAGGCGCGACGGTTTAAGAAGGTCTTGAAACCCTGGCTCTATAACCGCATATCGGTATTCCAAAGTACTTCTTTTGGGACCGTTTTAGAGAAGGCGATAATCTCTGAGGGTGGTAGTGAAGCTTTAAGTCAATACCACAAGGACAAGAAGGGCAAGGTTAAAGTAGACGGGAGAGTAAAGATCGAGGGAGCCAGTGGTAGTGGAGAGGGTCAGAAGAGGAAGGTATTTAACTCTGGAATACCGGAGTGACGCAAGGAGACCCAAAGAGAAGAATGGAGGCCTGCAAGACCTGTGGGAAGACTCACTTAGGAGTCTATCTCAAGGGGAAGGTTTTCTGTTACAATTGTGGACAGGAGGGGCACATTGCGCCTAATTGTCCGAGTTCGAAGAAAACCCACGAATGCTTTGTGTGTGGATCAACCGACCACATGGCAAAGAACTCCTCGAAGAAGGGGACGGATGGGAATCGGGGCGCTAATAGCGTTAAGTTAGCTATTAGTGGACCAGCACAGCCGGGTAGGCCGATGGGTCGTACCTTTAACATGACCGTCCAAGATGCAGTCGCATTAGGGGACGTCGTCGCAGGTATTATTCCGTTCAATGATATCAATGCGTATGTGCTGTTTGATTCGGGTGCTACTTGTTCGTTTATAGCATGCGATTTTGCTAGATGATTAGGATTTCTTCCCGAAAAGTTGCCTATACCTTTAAATATTAAGGTAGCAAACGAAGAAATAATTCCTATTGAAGATGTTCATAAGAGTTGTTGTGTAGATATACGGGGTTATAAATTATCGGTAGATTTGTTACCGATAAAATTAGGAGAATTTGATGTAATTCTCGGAACGGATTGGTTAGTGAACCATGGGGAAATAATAGATTGTCAAAACAAATATGTGAACATTAAGACGTTAGAACAACCTCAGGTAGTATTTTACGGTAATAGATCGCCGGGACATTTGTGTTGTCTAACCATGACACAAACTAGGAAATTACTGAGAAAGGGATGCGTAGGTTATCTATGTCATGTTATTGATACCCAGAGAGTGGTAGCAACCATGGAACAAATACCTGTAGTGAGAGAATTCGCCGATGTATTTCTGAGTGAATTGTCGGGTCTTCTGCCGGATAGGGAGACAGAGTTTGTGATAGACATTGTGCCAGGAGTGGCACCAGTTTCCAAGGCACTGTATCGTATAGCGCCAGTGGAGATGAAGGAGTTAATGGTGCAGTTGCAAGAACTGTTGGACCGGAAGTACATTCAACCGAGTGTTTCATCGTGGGGAGCACCGATACTATTTGTCAAGAAGAAGGACAGATCGTTAAGACTTTGTATCGACTACTGAGAGTTAAACAAGTTAACGATAAAGAATAAATACCCATTGCCCAAGATCGATGATCTCTTTGATCAGTTGAAAGGGGCTAAATATTTTTCAAAATAGATTTAAAAACGGGGTATCATCAGTTGAAGGTTAGGAAGGAGGATGTACCAAAGATAGCATTCAGGACTCGTTATGGTCATTACGAGTTTCTGGTGATGTCATTTGGGTTGACAAATGCACCAGCTTCATTCATGGATATGATGAACAGAGTGTTCAAATAATATTTGGACAAGTTCGTCGTGGTGTTTATAGATGATATTCTAGTCTATTCTAAGATGCCAGAAGATCATGTTGAACACCTTAGATTAGTGTTGGAGACACTAAGAAAGGAGAAGTTGTATGCAAAATTCACTAAGTGTGAATTTTGGTTGGAGAAGGTACAGTTTTTAGGTCATGTCATTGACCATGAGGGGATTTTAGTAGATCCAGCGAAGGTGGAAGCCGTGATGAATTGGGAACAACCAAAACTGCCAACTGAGGTGCAGAGTTTCCTAGGGTTAGCGGGTTACTATCGGAGATTCATCCAGGATTTTTCGAAGATAGCTACTCCGTTGACTAACTTAACAAGGAAGACGGTGACATACGCTTGGGTAAGACAAGTCACGAGGACGCTTTTCAAGAACTAAAGAAGAGATTGAGTGAAGCGCCTGTTTTGTCATTACCCGATGACACAGGAAGTTTTGTAGTTTATAGTGATGCTTCGCATAGAGGACATGGTTACGTGCTCATGCAGGATGGCAAGGTCATTGCGTATGCATCTAGGCAGTTGAAGGATTATGAGAAAGTTTACCCTACTCATGATCCGGAATCGCCAGCAGAGATGAATTTTTTGCTCTAAAGATATGGAGACATTATCTTTATGGAGAAAAATGTGAGATATACACGGACCATAAGAGTCTAAAATATATCTTCACACAGAGGGAGTTGAAAATGAGGCAGAGGAGATGGTTGGATTTGATAAAGGATTACGACTGTGAAATCATGTATCACCCGGGAAAAGCCAATGTATTTGCTGACGCCTTAAGTAGGAAGGGTCGGGAAAAGTTGTCTTTGTTGACGGCTCAAATTGAGTTGATAACAGAGATGGCTAGGATAGAGTTGGAAGTGAAGCTGCCATTTGAAGGTTGACAAATGTTTTTTGCGACGGAGATGCAATCTACCATTGTAGAAAGAGTTAAGGAGGTACAACTCAAAACTGATGAGTGTGACCGGATGAAGGAGCGGCTAGCCAATGAAAAAGATACTAGGTTTAGTCTTGATAATGAGGGATTATTGAGATTTGAAGGAAGAATTTGGGTTCTGAATGAGACGGAATTAAAGGAGCAGGTATTCCAAGAGGCTCATAGTTTGAGGTTTTCGATTCATCCTGGTAGCACTAAGATGTATCAAGATCTTCGACAGACTTTCTGGTGGCCGAACATGAAGACAGAAATAGTAGAGTACGTGAGTAGGTGCTTGACTTGTTAGAGAGTTGAGGCTGAACATCAACGACCTAGTGGCTTGCTACAGTCATTAGAAATCCTGGAGTGGAAGTGGGAGAATATCACGATGGATTTTGTGGTAGGACTTCCGACTACTCAGAAGGGGTATGATGCGATCTGGGTAATAGTAGACCGATTGACGAAATTGGCTCACTTTTTACCAATTAGGGTTTAAGTATAACTTAGATCAGTTAGCTAGACTCTATATTAAGGAAATAATCTCTAGACATGGGGTGCCAATATCGATTGTGTCAGATCGTGATCCACGATTCACGTCGAACTTTTGGAGAAGTCTACAAGAGAAGTTGGGAATGCAGTTGAAGCTGAGTACATCGTATCATCCACAAACAGATGGACAGAGCGAGAGGACAATTTAGATGTTAGAAGATATGTTGAGATCTTGTGTTATGGATTTCAAGGGTAGTTGGGATGATCATCTACCATTAGTGGAGTTTGCGTATAACAATAGTTATCATGCAAGCAAAGGTATGCCGCCTTACGAAGCTTTGTATGGGAGGAAATGCAGAACGCCACTGTATTGGGATGAGGTAGGAGAACGCCGAATGTTGGGATGAGAATTGGTGCAACAGACAGCGGACATTGTCAAAAAGATACAAATGCGTCTTCTAGCAACTCAAGATAGACAGAAGAAGTTTACGGATCCGCACAGAGAGAATCATGAGTTTGAAGTAGGTTCGTACGTATTCCTAAAAGTATCTCCCTGAAAAGGAAAGATACGTTTTGGGAAGAAGGGAAAGTTAAGTCCAAGGTTCATAGGACCTTTTGAGGTATTAAAACGGGTAGGTGAGGTAGCTTATATGATAGCCTTACCTGCAGACCTAGAACGAATACATAATGTATTTCACGTATCCGTGTTACGTCCTTATAAGCTAGATTATAAGCACGTGATAAAATATTAGCCAATTCATATCGAGAAGGACTTAACGTATGAGGAAATGCCGATTCAAATTGTTCATAGAAAAGAACAAGTTCTGCGAAATAAAGTCATACCTTCGGTAAAGGTGATATGGAAGAACCACGATGCAGAAGAAGCAATGTGGGAGTTAGAAGAAATGATGAAAAAGAATTACCCTCATATATTTGTGTATTTTTTTTAGCGAGATTCTGGGGATAGAATCCTTATAAGGGGGAGAGAGTGTAACGCCCCAGAAAATCGAATCTTTGTAAATACTTTTAATAATGAATAAAATAATATTATTTATTATTATTACGTGTGGATAAGATGAATGTCGTTCTATAACCTAGAAACGTTGGAATGTCGTAGTATTTTAACTACATGGGAGAATTAAAGTGTTTGAATTTCTAAGACGAAAATAAAAGCTTTCTGAGAAATTTTTCGAAAAACATTATTCATAGATTTCTGCTCGGGAATTATTTTTGAACCTCTGAGAAATTCGTAATGTTATAATATCAAGGTGATATGGATTATGTAATAATAACCTAAGTATGGAAAACGTAATATTTTGTATGCGGACTTAATTTGGGAACGTTAGGTTTATTAAGTGTTAAAGGAAGAAAGTTGTGATCGTATAATGTGTATTCATTATATGAAGGTAATGAATGTAAGTATAATACGACGTATTATACTATTATGTTTGAAGAATGAGATAACGTATCTTACGAATTAATATACGAGCTAGCATATGAGGATTATACATGGGGTATAAATGTTAAGTTGTGAAATCTAAGGCAATGGACTTGTAGGATTATTAGCCTAATAAGAGAAGTCCAATAGAAGGTGACAATCAAGCCCAAGTGTTTGATAGATCATGAGTCCAAACTATGGTAGCATAAGCCCAATAAGGAAGTAGTTAGATTTAATTAACAAGCCCAATGAGAAGCCATGATCCATGGAGCAAACCAAGTGAGAAATGGGTAGACTTGATGGGCAAACAAATTATGTGATGAGCAAGTGTTGTGGCTAGCAAGTTTACTTGGTTGCTAGGTTATGAATAGTAAGGAGGTGGAGGATGAGGAGGTTAACTAAGGAGGTGGCATGGCCTAAATGTCCATAGTGCCCTAACTTAGGATTGCCTATAAATAGAGATACCTCATTTCATTTGTTGATTGATAAAATTTCATCCAACTCCTCTCAAGATAAGCTACTTATTTTGTAGAGAAAATAAGTCAGTTAAGCACTTATAAGCCACTTCAACTTTTTCTAGATTTTCCAAAGAGAATTGAAGCCAAAGTCTTCAAAGGTAAGGCTCATATCTTTTATCTACATCTGTTCTATAATAGGATTGATAGAAGTGAGATCGTTTGTTAAGAACATGTAATAAGTTATTAAGGAATGAACTTAAGCCGAATATGTTGAATAAGCAACTTGAACTTTAATAAGTTGCTAGAATCATGAAGAACTTATCATATATTTGTCTTATGATGTTAGAATATTGAATATAGCATGAGAACATTGATTGATTGACTTAAGTTCATAGTAAGTCATAAGCATGAGGAATTGTAGTTCATAAGTTAAATAAGTCATTAACTTATGAGAATAAGTCAAAACCTACTTTGATTATAAGTTGGTATAATAAGTTACTTGTAATGATCATATGTTGGTTAAAATCCATTTAGAATCATTAAGAATATAGTTTTGCCAGAATTCACACGATTGGACGATAATCGTCGAATTCGTGAAATTCTCGGAATGGAAGTCGTATTTTGTGTTTGAAGTCAGAAACATTGGTTTTCGATGGAGACAAGTCATATTTGGCATTATAGAGTTGCAGACTCAAAAATGACCGAATTTCGACTTAGAACGAAGAAACGAGCATTAAACGTTCACAGACGTTTATCGTTTTCGTTAAAAATGAACTCATAGATGAAATTTTAGCAAACGAAGTCAAATAGAGAAAAAATTTCATGAAGGCATAGAGTATGTAAATTGTGAACCATAGGCTTTTGAACGAGCTAATTCGGACTTATAATGAAGAAGTTATGAGTCCGGGAGTTTCGTAAAATTTTTAAAAAAATTGCAAACTATCTGAGGCACAGAGTTGGCGACGCGGTGCCAACCCAAGGCCAAATGAGTGGCGCCATGTCACCGTAATAAAGGTCTGAGCACACATCGTTAACAGCCGCAAATGTCATGAGATAAAGAACAAAGTGTGGCGCCACAGCGATGCCGTCCGGATGCTAGGTCTTTAACTCATGGCCATGTTGTACGTGAGATGAAGAGTAATGGGTGGTATGCATGGCTCAACCCCTAGGCAATGGACAGTAAAGAATTATTACAAGTACAAAATGAAAGGGAACTTTATAGTAATAAACCAAAGTATAAACATGACATTGTTAGGATATTGTTAGACACTTACGTATGATGATTAAGAGTTAATAATCAATCGAAGATGAACGAAATGTGAATGACTTAATGAAAGCCGGAAACCCATAATAGTAGATCTAAGTCAGGATTTACGTTGAGAAGAAGGGTAAGATATATTAAGGTCTATGTATGTTCATTCATGACCTAATGTGTTATGTGATATTGTAATTACTGTAGAGACTTAGAGACTTAAAGTGTACGTGTTATAATTAGTAAGCAGACGCTGAAGGCAAGTATTCTAACCCTTGTTCCATTTCATTCTGGACAAGCTTTGTAATTCAAGTATTCTTTCGCATGAAGTTTTAACGATGAAGTCTAAAGCCAATTCTTTCGGCTAGACTTATATTATGATTTTGTCAAGTAAGATTAATGTTTACCGAGTTATATTGGTATGGTTTTCAATCGAAGACCAAGTATGCTAAAATGTTTTTGTCGTTTAACGACAGGCACGTGAGGTTGCCACAACTTAAACGTATACACATTTAATGAATGTAGTGTTGATCAACATAGAGTACTATGGGCTGATCACCTAGAAGTGCTCGTAAGCTATGCCAGACTTATGGACTTAGTGTCGGGTTGTCCTTTTCAAAAGAAATTATGAACTGCTTATAGTCTTGAGCCTTAGTTGATATTCTACTGAATATTGTTGTTGGAAAACATTTTGAATGAAAACAAGTGCTATTTTGAATTATCGATAGTACTTCGTAACTATTGTTCAGTTATTGAAGATATATGAGTTCTATGTTTCAAGCATGTTGTTTATTAGAATTGTAGTACTTGCTGACCTAGTCATGCTCACTGTTGCTTGAACCATATGAACACAGCCAAGATCGAGCTGGCCGAAGGCTCAGCCAAGGACAAGGGCAAGGCGAAGACGAACCCTTAGATTACTTATGTAATAGAATAGTTGAGTGTCTATAATATATTGAATATTATGACAAGAACAAACGAATGGGTTACAAAGAACCTGGGAAATGTAATATTATTTTGGATATATAGAAGTTATATTAGTCCTTTTGAGACTATTCAAATGAATGAATGTATGAATGGTAGTACCGTGTAGCACCATCTGTCGAGTTGGAAGACACCCGGATTTGGGGGCGTCACACTTTAAATATTTAACCCTTTTTTCGTTTGATTAATGCTTATATCATTGTCATCATTCTCATGTTTATATTGTGATAAAAGTCATCTTTGACTTACGTGCATAGATGGACTTGGTGTGAATATGACCAAGGATTATTCGGTATAGTCATGACCGTAATGTGACGAATGATGTGGTAAAAATCCTTAGTGGCCTGTAGTGCATTGATGGACAGTTTTTGGTATGATTATGACCAGGGATTATTTGGTATAGTTATGACCATTGATGATTTAATGAATATCCTTAGCCCGTAGTGCATAGATTATTCGATGATGTGGTTTATTTATTAAGCTGAGTCTCAGCGATAAAGAAATTGATGAAAACATTTTAAATCGTAGAAGATAGTAGATTTTATTCTCTACTTGACTTTTCTAATGGATTGCTTGTTCCGCTGCAGTTAAACTTGATGTCTATTGTATTTTATAAGTTTAACATTGTTGAAGACTAATGATAACTTATTATGTATTATCTTAGTCATAATATTTCTTACTGGGCTAGTTGAGCTCACCCTTTTTGCTTTCATTGTTCTCTTCAGGAAATGAGAATATAGCTGGGACGAGTCGGGGAACGGATTGACAGTCTAGATGATAGCATTAGTAGTCATCACTATTCTATGAAATTGTGTGATAATAAATGTAATGAGGACTGAATTTGAGTTTGTATACTGTCTATGAGGACTCCATTGAGAGTGGATATTGTCTAGAAGGCAATATTCTTGTTTAAACTCTCAGTTTATGTTTTGTCGTATTTTACATGACAGTTGTATAATTAAGTTGTATTTGATTTATGTACCATGTATTTGGCGACTCAAGATGGGTGATGTATACCTATTTTTGGGGGCGTCACAGTTGGTATCAAAGCTTAGGGATATGATCCTTAGCTGAGATGTGAGACAAGAACTAGGAGGGGAGAGACAGGGAATTCCTTCACTAGTATGACCTACCTAAGTTTATTTGGTATTTAATTGGTCGGTCAGAGTATAGGGATAATATGTGATATGTTAATTAACTATTGTTTTTGTGGCAGTGTTTGAAAATGGCAGCTGAAAATGTTAACAATGGAGTGAACGAGACCATTGAGACACCTTTAATCACTAACCAGGTTAATGTGATGTCAGACGAAGAAGAAATTAGAGATATCTACATGGTAAGTGAAGAACTAATAGTTGCACCCGAGCTAGTTCCAGAGGTAGCAGCTAAGAGTGAGGAAGAAGAGGAAGAAGAGGAACCTGAAGAAAATTGGTTAGAAGAATTTTACGATCGAAATTTAGAATTAGAAAATCGTATTCATGAGTTGGAAGATCAAGGTGAAGAACAGTAGGCGGTTGTGGAGCAAAGAGATACAGCAATTCAAAATTGTGTTACCCGATGTGCGATGCTTGAATAGAAGCACTCTTTAGCAGAATATAAGATATTAGAGCTGGAATCTGAGAAAGCTATGATCAAAGTTCTGATGAAAGAAGCAGCAAATGAACGAATGAGAATAGATGATGCATGGGTAAAAGCTGCATGATACGTTGATATTGTAGAAAAAGACGTCCGATCTAATAAGGCCAAAATAGATGAAATGGATTTCTCTTTTTGGACAGCAATTAGGAGAATCCAACATCGAGTTCGGAATTAACCTGTGCAGAGCGGTCAACCCCAATTAGTCATGGATCGGAGAATAATGATTCGAATCATGGATCAGGAATGTGATGAAGCAATTAAGGGTGGAATGTACTCCACAACAAAGTTAAGTCCAACTGGGATGTCCTATACAAGTTAAAAGCCGGTAGTTTAAGTGAGAGCGTTTGTCGAGGAACCCGAACGAAGTTATTACGGGTAAGCTAATCATAAACTATAGCGAAGTTTATACTTTATTTGATACTGGTTCTACCCACTCTTTCATTTCTTCTACTTGCGGTAAACGTTTAAATTTGACTGCGGAGAAATTAGACTTTGACTTATCTGTTGAAACTCCATTGGGAGAAACCTTCGTTACATCCACTGTTTATAAGTCTTGTTTGATTCAAATCGGTAACCGCACGTTACATGTCGATCTTATTTCTTTAAAAATACTTGCATTTGATGTGATTTTAGGGATTGATTGGTTAACTACTCATCATGCTAAAATCGATTATTTTCGTAAGGTTGTTAGCTTTCATATTCCTAACAAACCTATTATGCGAATTCAAGCAACAAAACCACTAAAATCAATCATTGTCATCTCAAGCCATAAAGCTATTCGTTTATTAAAAAATGGATGTCAAACTTTCTTAGCTCATGTCACTGATTTAAATAAAAATACGTCAGATTTGAATGATATTTCTATTGTTAATAAATTTCCTGACGTATTCTTGAAATCTTCTTAGCCTACCCTAGAGCGTGAAATCGAATTTTTTATTGACCTCAGTACAAAACCCATTTTTTATGAAGAAAGAGTTAAAGACTCTTGGGACCCACGTGAAGATAACGAATATATGAGTAGAATCGACTTTAATCGATAAAGTTAAAGCCTCAAACTACACACTTGGAGCTGATGAATGTGAAGAAGAAGGTTCAAGAAGGCGTTATCTCAACCCTCGATTTTATTGGCCCATTTGAAATCCTTGATCAAGTAGGAATTGTGGCCTATAGACTCATTTTACCGCCAAATATGTTGCGTGTTCATAACGTTTATCATGTACCGATGTTACATAAATATGTGGACGACCCGAACCACATTATTGATTTTGAACCGAACTAGATAGCGGAAGATTTAACGTATGAGGAAATACCTGTTAAAAGATTGGATAAGAAGGAACATATTATACGTTAAAAGGTTATTTAGAAATCTGACGAGGTATCCTCATATGTTAGGCATATCAGGTACGTACGTAAATCTCGAGGGCAAAATTTCATAAGGAGGGGAGATTGTAAAATCCCAAATTTTATGAATAAAGATTTAAAATTCTCAAAATATTTTTTTTATTATGGTGTGGATTTAATATAATGTTATAGTTGTGGTTAATATTTATAAATTTTGCAAAGTATGCAAGTTGTTATATAATATTCGATTGGTCGAGAAATATTCTTTTTGTCGGGGAATATCCGTACGACGATACAATCATTGGTGGACCCCACAACAAAATTATTGTCGGATTGAGAAAATGACAAAAATATTTTATTGAAAATAACGGCGGAAGTTTTACCGTTAATACTGTTGAACTACATGGTAGTAAAGTACATGCGATAATGGCGTGGTTGCATAAGAGCAATACTGCGGTATTGATTATTGATGCTTACGTTAGAAGTCACTCAATTTTGTTCAATTATTGCTACAATAATTGCTGCATAGTATCTCACGTTATTTGATTCAATTATTGTCAATATTTTATATATTATTAAATCAATAATTGAGACGACGAAGTTATTAACATTATTATTTGCAATATTAACGATGTCTAGAAGTTCTGTCAAGGAGAGGTTTGGTCACCTAATTGCACGCCAATAGAGAGAAATCCTTATTGGAAAGCCACCTCTTTCCTGAGAACGACCTGGTCGATTAATAATGTGAATTATAATAATGATGATGAAATTTGTTTTGTTAATATTATTAATGTAATAAAACAAAAAATCTTTTTATATAAAATGTAATACTTTTATAAAGTTATTTGTTTTATTAGACAATAATTGGAATATATTATATTTTATTATGCATAGTATTTTGCATAGTAAAATCTTTTTATATAAACAGAATACTTTTATAAAGTTATTTATTTTATTAGGCAATAATTAGAATATATTATATTTTATTATGCATAGTGTACTCTGCGACGGTATTTTGCATAGTAAAATCTTTTATATAAAACATAATACTTTTATAAAGTTATTCGTTTTATTAGATTATAAATAGAATATATTATATTTTATTTAAAAAGATTTTATTTTATTAGAATATTTTATTAAATCAATCTAGACCGTCCTTTTAAAAGTGAATCAATCTGGACCGTTCATGAATTAGTTACTATTCAATCCATTCTACTATAAATAGAAGCTCATTCCTTCATTATTTCTTACTTAATTCACTTTGAAACTCTGAGAGAAACTGTAGAGAGAATTCTTCTTCTATAATCTTGAGTGTATTTCTTTAGAGTTTAAGAAAGCTTTGAGCGTAGTGCAAGTTTTCTTCAAGTATATCCCCGCCCTATCCGTCGGAGTACTTTTCTTTATAAGGTAAGGTATATTATTTGTTGTACCATAAGAGGTATTATTTCTTTCGTATTCATGAAGAGAACTTCTGTTATTCCATTCTTTATTATTTTGTTGGAATAACCTGTATATGGGGACTACCCTATACTTGGTGAAATTCTTTTGTTATTCCATTCCTTATTATTCTATTGGAATAACTGGTATATGCGAAGTACCGCATACATGGTGAAATTCTTCTATTATTCCATTCTTTATTATTCTATCGGAATATCCTGGCACCTCCATCTCCCTATCCACATCGAGCAACATATCCCTATACATGAAGCTATCGATGGAAATCTACAATAACACATAATATGCTGATTAGTACATAATACACAATAGCATACGCACAAATCACATTTAATTTATTTAGGGTTAATTTCCATCTTTTAAATCTTTCGGTACTAAGTTTCCTCACTACTTAATTAACTCATTTAACTAGAGTTCATTTGCTCCTACTTCTCATCTACTAATGAGGTTATTAGCCTAAGGTTCTTCCCCCCATAAGTTTTATAACCTAATGCTTTGATACCAACCTATGACGCTCCAGAATCCGGGTATCTTCCAACCCGACAGATGGTGCTACACGGTACTCATAACTATACATTCATTCCATTGAAACAACATCAAAATGAGTGTATTAACTACATTCTTATTACAATAATAATATAAATCCATTCCTAGGTTTTGAAACTGTTACATTCTTTGTTCATCATGATATGATTCATACAACATATTAGTATATTACAGAATGGTAAAACTCCCCTGATCTTTCAACTTTGGTGGAAATTTTCGCTGTAAAACTGCACTACACTCTTTTATTAATACCACTATTTCAGAATCTTCCAACTTCTTTTTCTTAGACAGAATACCCTTTATAAATTTCGCATAACTTGGCATTTGCTCTAGGGCTTCTTTGAAAGGGATGTTAATTTGAAGTTTCATAAAATCCTCCAAAAATTGTGCGAACTGCTTATCTAATTTCTACTTTTGGACTCTCTGCTGAAAAGGAGGTGGAGGATAAACAACCGGTTTGTCATCTAACTTTATTTTCTCAACTTTCTTTTCCTTACCCTATTTTTCCTCAACCACTTTATCATCTAGTCGAACTGAATTTTTTGCACTTTTCCCATCTAGATATTTTCCACTTCTCAAAGTGATTGCCTGACACTGTTCGTGATTTCCCTTTGGATTTCTTTCGGTGTCACTTGGTAGAGTCATTTGTGGTATATTGTTCAATGCTAAGGCAATTTGTCCCATCTGATTTTCTAGATTTTTGATGGCTACTACTTGTGATTTCATGGCTGCCTCATTGTTCGTTATATACTTTGACAACAACTCCTCTAAATCTGATTTCCAATCTTGATGTTGGGTTGGTTATTGATGCTGATTCTGAAATCCATGGGGATAGGATGGTCGTGGAGCTTGTTGATGCTGATTATTGCTCCGTGAAAAATTAGGGTGATTCCTATTCCACGGATTATATGCATTCTGGTACATATTATGTGGAATCCTGTTGTAGATACCCATAAATTACACTGAAGCTGGGTTGATTGCACATTTTTCTGTAGGATGTTCACCCGTGCATAATTCACAAATAACTGCAACCTGCTAAGTCTGTACCCCTGACAAAGCATCCACCTTCTTAGAGAAGGCTTAAATCTGTGCTGGCAGTGTCGTCACTCCATCTAACTCTAACACTTCAGCTGCCTTCGCCTGTGTCATTCTTGTTGTGGGCCACTGGTAGTTGTTAGCTACCATTGTCTCTAACAACATATATGCCTCCTCATAACTTTTTTCTATAAATACTCCACCCGAAGCTGCATCAATACTAATCCTGAGATTTCCGTTCAACCCATTGTAGAATATATTCATGTGCAACCACTTAGGCAATCCATGATGCGGGCACTTTCTGAGCAATTCCTTGTATCTTTCCCATTCCTCATACAGTGATTCCCCATGTTACTGTTCAAACATAGTTATCTCATTCCTCATCTTTCCAGTTTTCGTTGGTGGGAAAAATTTTGTAAGATATTTTTGAGTGAGGTCTTTCAATTTAGTTATTGATCCCGACGGTAGAGAGTGTAACCAACTCTTCGCATTGTCCCGTAAGGTGAATGGGAATAAGCGATGCCTTACAGAATCATCTGAAACCCCATTATACCTGAAGGTGTCACAAATCTACAAGAAGATGACTAGGTGTTCATTCGGATCATCATTTGCCAAACCCCCAAACTAAACCAAATTTTGAATCATCTGAATAGTCCCATGCTTGATTTCAAATGTGTTCGTAGCTATAGCAGGCCTGATGATACTCGACTGCAGCTCAGTCACCTTGGGTGTAGAAAAGTCCCCCAAATTTTTCTGGTCTTCGGCAGCCATTACTTCTTCTTTTTTAGAATTTTTGAAGTCTTTCCTTGTTTACTTAATCCACTTACTCAGCCTTTGAAACCGTCTCTCAATGTCGTCCTCAAAAGGAAGCAAGTCGGGATTTTTGGATCGAGTTTGCATAAACTAACTTCAAAATCTTGAAATAAGAAAGAACAAAACAAAAAGAAAAAATGTTTAAGTAAAACTGGACTAATTAAACTGATATCGCAAAATATTAAAATTTATACTAATAAACCCAGCAACGGTGCCAAAAACTTGTTGGTTAATTTCTATGTACGCACAACACGCAAGTATACGTGGTCAACAAGTAATATAATAGTAAGTAGAGTATCATGCCCACAGAGAAATAAGTAAGCATTTCAAGCTCACAATTACCAGTTTCATATTAATCCCAATTTTATTAAACTATCCAAATTAATGATTAAAATTATAAAAACTAAATTATTAAAAATACTAAGATCACAAATCTCAAAAACAGAATTTCTAAACAAATATTGTAGAATTAGGCTTAGAACTTGACCTTAAGCTTCACTCTGGTTATTATCCTTTATTCCAGTTTAATTTACTATCGCAGTTTATTAATCAAGAACACGAAAGTAGAATTAGCCACCTCTCGATGCACTAACACCATATTAACTAAAATCCACAATTTAGATAGAATTAAGTTAAACACATCAATTAACTAACTCACTATATCTCTATGTGAAAGAAGGTTTAAGTTCAAGTTCTCTATTCAATTACAAGCAATGTTAAGCATATCTCTACCCTAACATTTATCAAGATTCTGCTCATTCACAAAATTCAAGAACACATGCTATATTAACTAAGTCTAGACTCGTACTTCCTCTCTCGAATTCATATAAGTCCACAAAGAATTGTTGATCAGGAAATTCATAAATTCAATCATAAATTAATATAGATAAACTGAAGAATAGCTTATTAAACTAGAAATCAAAGTTACATAACCATCGTTTCACTTAAATATCTGTCATAAGCCTAAAAAGTGAATTAGTTCATCATAAATGAAATAAACACTAAATAAATTAAAGATATCATCCTTTCAATTACAAATAAACTAAAAGAAAAGAATAAATTCAGAACCACCCTTTTCTTCAGCTCAATTCGCAATTGATACGAAAATCCTTCAATTATCTTCCTCCAATGCTTGCTCTGAAAAATCTGTATTTCTTGTTCTATTAATTGCCTTCTTGTTGCATGCTATTGTGTTTGTTGTAATATATCTAGCCACAACATGTAATCTGACTCTAATTAGCCTTGCAATTAGCCCACCACCGGCAGCGAGCATGCTTATCGCTTTTACGAGTTATGGAACCCATTTTGAAGGTGTAAGGTTAAAACGCCCATACACCGGCGGCATGTAATCTGTTAGATGGTCATGTATTGCTCCAAACTTGCACAATTTCTTGCCACATTGCACCGTAAGTCCTCCCTTTTTGATCAAATGTCACACCACCAAACCTACACACAAAATAACAATAAACAAGTTAAAACAAACATAAAAGCAAGGAATTAACACCGATTAAGCTTGAATTAGGAACCAATTCGTGGGTATAAAACTCACTTATCACCTCCATCTCCCCATCTACATCGACCAACATATCCCTATACATGAAGCTATCGTTGGAAATCTACAATAACACATAATATGCTGATTAGTACATAATACACAATAGCATACGCACAAATCACATTTAATTTATTTAGGGTTAATTTCCATCTTTTAAATCTTTCGGTACTAAGTTTCCTCACTACTTAATTAACTCATTTAACTAGAGTTCATTCGCTCCTACTTCTCATCTACTAATGAGGTTATTAGCCTAAGGTTCTTCCCCCCATAAGTTTTATAACCTAATGCTTTGATACCAACCTATGACGCTCCAGAATCCGGGTATCTTCCAACCCGACAGATGGTGCTACACGGTACTCATAACTATACATTCATTCCATTGAAACAACATCAAAATGAGTGTATTAACTACATTCTTATTACAATAATAATATAAATCCATTCCTAGGTTTTAAAACTGTTACATTCTTTGTTAGTCATGATATGATTCATACAACATACTTCCTATACAACACTTCAAGTCATGCAAGGTCTTTGGTTTCAAAGATGGGATGCCTCGCCTTGGCGTACTTGTGGCGCCACTCTTAGTACTAGAGGTCACGTTGAGGCGCCACTTCCCAGTACCCCATTTTCTGGCCTCGCGCTGCAGGCGCAGACCCTGAGCCTTAGAAAATTTTACAGACTTTTTGTTTGATGAACTTCCCAGGCTCATAAATTGTTCATTTTAAGTCCGAATTGGCTCGTTCAAAAGCCGTTAGCTAACAAATCACAGGAACTAAGTGTTCATGTAAAAATTTTACATTTTCGAATCCGCTAACACGGAATTCACCTTTTAAGTCCATTTTTATGAAAACGATAAATGTTCGTGAACGTTTATACTCATTTCTTCATTCTAGGTCAGATTTCGACGATTCTTAGGTCCACGACTCTCAAATAAGTTATGCTACGTTATGCCATCAAAAACTAAGGTTTCCGAGTTACACGGAAACTTTCGACTACTAATCCAAGATTTCTACGTTTTCAACGTTTAACGCCTAATCTCGTAAATTTTTCCATAACTTCATTACTCGTGTTCTATACGCCAAATAAAATGGAATAACTCCATTGATTAATCATCTACATCCTAACCAATCAAGATGGACATAACTTATGATGGTTTTCAATTTGTCCATCAACAACCAAATAAATGCTTATTAGTTTTCTTCGCTTAAACTTTCGTAAACGCTTATGATTCTTAATTGTTAATGGCTTATCAATGTTTTAATTCAATAATAGCCATCATTATTACTCTGGAAGAGACATGCTCCACCAATTCATACTTCTCTATAAAAAAGCTCGAAGACTTAGGTTTACGTAATATTACCTTAACGTTCATCGTGTTCTTGACTAAAGCTTGTTTGCTTTGCTTTGGATTTGTGACAACTCGAGAATTTAGAAAAACTTTAAAAATCTTAAATGATAGATTTAAGGTCAAATAATAGACCTAGACAGAAAATAAGTGTTTGTGTTTGACGTTTATGAGAAAGAATTTTGAGGATTTCAAAATTATGTGTAGGATTTTGATGAATTATTCAGGATTAAGTGTTTACATGAATATATCCTGTGGATATGGTTATGTATGTGTACAGTATGTGGTTAAGGGTCAAGGGTTGACCAAATAAATTTTATCTGTGTCAAACCCTAAGTATATATTAAGAATATCAACGTTCAGTTAGAAAATCCTAACGTCTGATAAGAAACCCTAGAAACTAGTTCTAAAACCCTAATTTCGGTTTCGAGAATTTGAAACCCTAATATGGAAATTGAAAACCCTAGTTTGGGAATTTAAATGCTATGTATAAGGTTTAAACGTTATTAATTATAACTTAATTAGGGAAAACCCTAATGATTCACTTGAAACCCTAATTGATTTTCTTAGAAAACCCTAATACCAGATCTGGAGCTCTAATTTCAGATTCCGGTAATTTGAAACCCTAATCTGGGAATTTAAAGGTTAATTATAATGCTTAAGTGTTATAAATTATAATATTAATTAGGGTAAAGCTTAATTAATTAGCAAACCCTAATTTCAAAATTTTAAACCTTAATTGTTCCGTCAGAAACCCTAGTGTACAATTGTGGATTTAATTTCTAAATTAGCAATATTAATTAGGAAATATTAATTCCTAATTAGCAAACTTGAATCTTAATATAATTAGAGAATCTTAATTATAATTTAGAAATGTTAATTTTCTATTTTGAAAACCGGAATTTTGAAATCCTAGAAAATGACTTTTGGAAACCTTAGGTTTTAACCCTAAGGGTCAAACCCTAAGGGTTTGCAACAATGACAATTCTAGAAATAAAATGCTATTGAAATGACTATAATGCCCTTTTTATATTTTTAAGGAGTTGGTAAGTAGATCTTGAACTATTAAGGGTTGTTCACCAACCCTAAACCCTAGCCATGTGACAAATACCAGCCATCTTGCCCCTTGGATCAGTCACATACATTGTATTATGTCAATTATATAGATTAAAGAGAGAGAAAGAGCCCAGTTTACTTCTCATTTTCTCCAAAGATTTTCTCTCTCTAAAATCCAAATTTTAGAGTGAGAAAGTGAGATAAGATAAGTTAGTATCAGTTCATAACTTCCCAAGATCAGATCACATGGATCAGATTCTAGATCAAGCATTGAAAGGTATAAAAAACCCTAAAATTTTTAGATCTTCAAGATTATGTTAAATGTTGTTGTTTGTTATGTAAATATGTGTTAGATGGTGTCACATAGTGATCTGGGTGGTTAGATCATATATCTACATCATCTAGATGCACGAATTTAAAGATTTTTCAAATCTGGAAAACTGAAAAATGATTGCCTGACAGCCTAATGTCAGAGCCTCTAGATCTTTATCTGTTAATTATTTAATGTGTTTTAAGTTATAGATATGTTCTACGTCATGTGGACAATGATCTGAAACTCGAATTAGGGCTAGATCATGAGTAGGTTAAGAGATATATGTAGTCAAATTGCGTTGACCGGCCACGGGAATGGGTTTCTGGGCAACCCAGAAACCCATATCTTGTTTGACAGTGATTTTCAAGGCCATTGATCTTGCTTCTGGTAAAGTATTGGGTCCGGTTGTTGTTTTATGGTTGAAGTATGACATGAATACTACATGATAAAGTCTTTATTTCACTCAGATCCGTAACTGAATCGTAGAAATGTGTGGTCAAACAACCTTTGACCAACTGGCCTTATGAAGATCTGGGTAACCCAGAATCTTCAAGAAATGTTTCCTGACAAGTAGTTTGACCAACCTTGATTTCTTAAATGTGTTGTTCTTAGATCGACCTGTTGATATATTATTGTAGCCAGACATCTCCTCTACAAGACTGAGCCATTAGATCACCCAAACAATACATAGAATACAAGTTACAAGGATTGAAAGATAGTCATTTGGACTGTTCTTCATTTCTAGAAATCCCAGAAATTAAGAACATCCTCTGATAAGTATTTTGGAGGCTTAGATCTGTCTGGTAGATTGTTGAATAGCCATGAAGTCGATTGATTATAATTATCAATACATTAGATTGCCTAAAAACATTAATATCGAGGATCATCACTGATCAAACCAAGCCTCTCGAACACTGACATTGAATTCTGGGTTTCCTCAAGAACAATTGGAGAACACTTTTAGCAATGGTTGTGTCACTAAAGCCACCTTTAGCGACACTTAAATTCGGAAATTTATTTATTTTAATTAATAAATAGATAAAAATAGTTTTTAATTATTAAAAATACATAATAAATTCTAAAAATTATTTTAAAGCCTGAAAAATAGTTTTTAATTATTTTGAGTATATTCAAAAATATTTAATATTTTTGGAATATAAAAGGTATTTATTTATTTAATTATAA
The DNA here is from genome assembly GCA_020205605.1 of Panax ginseng. NCBI lineage: Eukaryota > Viridiplantae > Streptophyta > Magnoliopsida > Apiales > Araliaceae > Panax > Panax ginseng. Next base: position 112,192,219 of record CM035128.1, on the reverse strand, counting down.
TATTAAATAAATTATTTTAAAATGATTTTAATTCATAAATTCATGAAAAATTATATTATGATATTAGAAAGTATTTTAAGTTATTTTTGATGACTTTTAATATTTTGTGATGAATTTCATTAATAATTTATTATTAATGGTAATTAGTTTATTTAATAAATATATTAAATAAATTATGGAAAAATAAAATTAATGATTTAAAAATCATATAAAAATGATTATGTGTTATAAAAATATTTTAAGTTATAAAATATAACTTTTGATATTTTGTCATGAAAATATTTATATTTTGATATTAATATCAATTATCTGATAAGGGATTTAAGTGTTTAAAATCATATAAATATGATTTTAAAGTATTAAAATACTTTTGATATATTATAAATATATTATAATATTATGTTATAATTTTTATTAATATTAAATATTAAATAAATATTAATGATTAAGGAATTAAGTGATATTTAATTCATTTAAATACGATACTAACGATCGGAAAATCATGATAAACAGTAATAATTATCTAAAAATTATTACAAGCCTATGAAAATTGTTTTGACTTATAAGAAAATTATCTAAGATATTGTTAAGCGTTTAGGCATAGTTTAATTGAACTTAAACTCGATATTTGTCCGACTAGACTGTCGGGATGATAAAATTTTGTCGAATTCAGCTCAGACTTAAATAGTCTAACTTGATGCTAAGTTTTATGTGTATTGTAGACTGATAGGGTCACGTGTTATATGTTTAGCTTATTCTATGTATATATATAATAGTATTGTATTATAATGATATTATTCTAATATTGGAGACCTATATTACTAATATTAGGTCTTCGGATAAAGTGATATAAATTGCGTAGCGGTAATCAACGGTACATGCAAGTTTTACTTAACTCTATTAAGAATTATTTCATTCAAATATGCTTATGGTTAATCATTGATGATTGCCATGAAAAATTATACTCTGTACATATTGCATGTATAAGTCAGGTATGAAAGGCTGATCACCTTCATTATCGTTGGTCCAGATATATTTGTTCCTGTTTAATACTTGTTCAGTCAAAAGTTTGTTCGTGCTAGTTCTCAATTATATTAATGAATTATAGCCAGCTTATTATTCAGACTCTTTCAATCATGATATATTCTTAAATAATATTTAAACTTGCTGGGCAACTTTCATGTTCACCCTTCACTACACCAAAAATGGCCTCTAGTGAAGGACAAATCCTTCACTAGAGGCCCAATATCACTCACAAGTGATTTATTGCGAAAAAATATTTCCTTCACACGAGTGTTCGCATTAGACCTCCTCGCAATTGGGCATCCTTCGCTAAGTAGTAACTAAATGGTTTTTGTTAAGGATATATTGTGAATAACTTTTTTATTCACAAATTGTATTTAGTAATGAAATATTGTTATTTAGTGAAAGATTGGTTTCCTTCACAAATAATATTTTAAGAAGGACTATTTGAAATTAGTGAATAACTTTATTCCCTCACAAATAATATATTGTGAAGAAAACATTTATTTAACGAGAAAAAAATTTTCCTTCACTAATTATAAATTGAGAATATATCTTCAAATTAGTGAGGGAAATAATCCTTCACATATATTAAATTTATAAATAAAAAATTAATTGCTAAATAATAAAAATTCATTTGAAATTATAATTGATTTTCAAATTAATTGCTAAATAATAAAAATTCATTTGAAATTATAATTAATTTTCACGTCTGTCTACACTTGAAACAACCCAATAAAAGCTGGGATTTACAAGCTAAACAACGGTTGCTAGATGCCAACGCTACAATACAAGAAGTACAAGAGAAAAGGCATATGAAAATCCATTTGTTTCGCTGCTGCTCAAGCTGTTTGTTTATTGATGTCTTCTCTTTTATTGCTGCTGCATTTTGGCTCTTTCTCGGCAGCTGTTGTAGCTTGTTGTGGGTTGGCTTGGCTATTTTGGTTGGTTGGTAGATGCTGAGTACTGAGTTACTAATTTGAGTTCGGTGCTGAGTGGTCGTGACTGTTCCAGGACTGCTGTTGTTGGTTCTGAGTAGCTGCAGTCAGTGCAGTTGGTTCTGGTGCAGTCAGTGCTTTGGCAGTCAGTGTAGTTATGCAGTCAGTGCAGTAGCTGCAGTCAGTTCTAAGTAGCCGTAGTCAGTACTGAGCTGCTAGATGTTGGGTTCTGCTTTGACATGTTGCAGCTTCAAACAGAATTCATGCCATTTATTGGCTGTTTATTGATTCATTTGCTGCTGCTGGTTCATTGATTTTCCTCTGCAGTCTGCTGGTTTAGTTCTGAGTCTTCTGATATGGTTGGGCATGTTTGCTGTCTAAGTTGCTGTGCTACAGCTACTGGGTTTGCCTGCTAAAGCTGAGTCCATTCTTTGAGTATGCCACTCTAAAAATTAATTAAATAGCTTACAAGTGAATGTTTCAATAGTAAAAGAGCTAATAAAAATAAACATTAATAAGAAAACAAAGTCTAGAAAATAAAAACTAGTAGAACTTAACCTTGAACACCCAAAGCTCTGATACCAGGGTTTGTTCCACCATCATTACTGTCAGCAATTCCATTACCTATAGACATTGCCAGACCATCAAATCCTTTCAATTTTTTCATTAAACCATGATCTGTAGTTCCTGGTGACTTGGGAGGTGCATCCATACTCAAGGGGCTAGCTACCTGAATCACGACTAAGAAGTTAGACTTAAAAATAATTTGTACATGGCTATGCAGCTGAAACAACAATCACCTGTCCTCAATCGAAGATGCAAATCATAGTACAACATAAATGATAACATTAGTAACAACATGTATGATAAGAAAGACAATATGTTGAATATAGAATTGCAGTATAAGACTTCATATAAACTAGAAGACGATGAAATGCCAAGACTGCGTAAATGTACCCGCTAAACAAATAACAACTAGTAGAACTTAACCTTTGAATGCATCCGGCAACAAATGGAACGAATCTCTTCCTCCCCTCATAATTATACTATAAATCATAAAAACATACGGCGTGTAAATGTTTCAGTACAATCCATCACTTATACCCTTATATTCATTAGAATTGCAACTCTTGTTGTTGATTCAGTTTAAGCTCTTATATAAGGGATGTTTTGTGAAACTATTTCTATAATGAATTGGAAATAGAAAACCTTACAAGTTATAACATCCACGAGGGCTTGGCTCTAGGAAATGAATTATAATTAAATAGTGTTAAAAATAATCCTAAAAGTAGGACTCTACCTGATGTCACACTCACACCCGAATAATACCAGCCAAATTCCTTGAAAGCAATTAATGGCCTAGATTAAATATAAATGCAGACCAAAAAAAGTTCCTGGTTGTATGTTAGTTATTTAAACTCATGTGAACAAGAAATAAAAAAAGTACTACTTAAAAATGACAACGAAAAAAAACATGGGTAGGCAAAAAAAAAAGCTGAATAGAAATACATGTGTGCTCCCTTAAGGACAGAGGCACAAGAATAGATACACAGACCAAATAATGGACAATATATGTTATGTTTTGAAGAAAAACTGGGATATAAAGTAGAATAATCTTAAGGTCTATGTTCATTTCCCCATATAAACTGCAACACTAAAGCATAATCCAAGTGTTCAGTAAAAAGATCATCTTAATACAAAAGATAACATTTTATAAATCTGAAGTTATTGATGTGAATGTTATAGCCTTATAGGTCTTCACGAAATTTTATGTCCCAGATCAGTGCAACTAGCAAGCCACAAAAAGAGAAACATGCATTAGGGGTAAAACCAACAACCTTAGTATCCGCTTCTGCTGCTGCTAATTCTCTGCCCAAGGACTCATGATCACCTATTACAGCCTCCAAGGCCTCGATCAGTGGATCTGGCTGCCATAGGAGAAGCCACGTATATTATTCCACATGTAGTGAATAGCTTCAGTAATTAATTACCGACATCCATATATCAAACAACCAAGAGCCATACCACTATTTCCTTTAATGAAAGAAAAATGCGTTCAAGTGAAAAGTCTAATAGGTGAACTTTTGCCTCCACAACCTGCATGTAAAAGATATTATCAAGAACTAGATTAAATTTATTTAAATAATAAAAGTAATTAGATTTGAAACAGTAGATACATGTTTAATACTTTACTTCCAGAACATGGACAACGAAGTTACACCAACTAATAAGTAATATATCAATGGATATATGGAAAATGTTATCGCTTTTAGTAGCTATATAATAATCATTCCGATCATTTGTTTATAGGACATATCTCTATTCTAGACTAAGAAAGAAAACACTATTACTTGTAAATTAGCAAGCAAGCTAAATGAATACCTGACCAATTTTGAAATATGATTATGGGTCCAAAGTGGCATCCCATGACACTTTTGTCTGATGAATCAATGCAGGGACTCTTTCAACCTACATTGAACTATTTAGTCCAGATATGCTTAGAAATAGGATACTAAATAAGTGAAGATCTCATAGTCTTGACTCCATTGCTGAAGATAGATAAAGTAATTATTAAAAGTGTGCGAGAGGGTGGGATAATACTTTGATTCATAATTGAAGCACAAATAACGATGAAAACAAAGGGCAAACCTTGAAAGGATGCCGAGAAGTAAGAATCTAGAAGTTCTAAGAGGAGCTCAAAAGCCAAAGGACACATCTTTCATTAATCATCAAAAAGTCCTTGCATAGCCATCATGAGTACTATTTATAAGAAAATAATATACTATATCCTTAATAAAACTAAATATGAATCACTGATCAACTCTAATAACAGCAAGCCCATAATTAATAAAAAAAAATACAGTATTTCCACAGTAACGTGAATAATGATGTGACCAGTACTTTTCTTATTTTTCAGAAATCTCCTGCATTAGAAAGTAGTTGAGTCCTAAAAGAAAGGAGATCCTATCCTAGACCAATGCCTAATTGGTTTGATTACTTTTTGCATTTTCAAAGTTTACTCACAAGGCTGACAATGAGATCAAAACACTACAGGATAACATGTATCTAATAATACAAGTAGCAGAGATTTAATACCTCAACAAATATACCAAAGTAAGTTATTTAATACAGAGGTATGGGTGTTAAATTAAGCACAACAAGAGTTTTCATGCTTAAAAGGAGGAATTGATTTATTAGGTAATGATTTAGTACCGTTAGATTTAACCTGGAAAAAAAACATTTTGAATTGATACTATATGTACTTTATGTTAAGCGAACGATGATAAAGTTAGATTCTAATTCATAACATGAGCAATCCATAAAAATACACCAAAGCTTTTAGGCTACTGCTTGGGGGGCCATGAACCTGACTACAAGTTCTACCCCAAAATCCAGTTCTCTAGGAGGAAGCTAAATGGACAATGATAAATCAAACAGAACATTCACTGTAATTCCCTCCACATCAAAGTACTTGTAGTTGATATAGCTACTCATGCAATAAAATTGGGAAATTTATCACAAAAAAAGGAATACTAGAATAATACCTCACACAGAATAGAAATCATATTGTGAGGGCTACAACTAACTACAAACCGATCAATAATACCCTCTGAAACACTGATACACCTCTTCGAGGCGGTTGAAAACCTAGCAACAGCCTTTGGCAACTCAAATGAAAGTGTGTCCATAACTTCCTACAGAGGAACAACAAACAACCCAAAAACCACAAGCTTAGCCACAAATTACAGAATTGGAATTATAGAAGTTCGAAAAATAGAATGATTCATACCTGGTCCAGTGAAGGAGAGGATAAATATGTATGAATTTCTGAAAGGATTTCAAATGCAGTGTTCTCAAATTCTTCATTTTTTGGATCCGTTACAACCGAATCGGAAATAGTATTGAGAAAATCAACCAACACGGATGTAGACTCTTCCGATTGGGACTGTGAAAAATATAGACTTGACTAACAGCGAGTGTTTAGGGTGTTCCAAGTAAGAAAATAGGTCAAAATTGGGGCTGGATTTGTTCAAATTTAGGGCCCAAATTAGGAGAGGGGAGAAGTTTGGTATGTTTTGTTTGTGTTAGGGCTTAGATTTTTAGAGAGAGGTGAACAAAATTGGAAAAAATATAAACCCTAGATTCATACCTAATTGTTCTTTGCTAACAGCGATGATGGTGCTGAGTTGGTTAAGGAGCAGAGCAGCGAGAGACAGAACCTAGGAAGCCACGACAGAGAGAGATTGACGAGGGGAGAGCTAGGAATCCACGAGAGAGAGATCGATGGTGGTGCTGAGATGGTTAGGGGTCCAGACCAGGCCAACACATGGTAGGAACTCAATGGAGGAAAATAGAGAAAGAATCACTGTTGTGTCCCTCCCAAATTGTTATTTAAGTGAATGTTAAATACAATACCAAAACATAAACCTACTTTAAATTAATCTCTAAAAGACTTTTTTGAATTAATATTATATACTTAAATTAAAATTAAAAGTCTTTTGGATTATTTAATTTAATTTTTATTTAATTTTATTTAATTATGATCATAAAAATAAATTTTTATGGAGAAATTTTAAAGTTTAACATAGTGTAAAGTTATTTACTTTATAGTTTATTAAAATAAATAGTTGATATTAAAAGTGTTATTAAAATTAACTTTAAAAAATGTTTTAAAATTAAATTTACTATTATAAAAAAATTAAGGTATTTATGTTCACCACAATTAATTCAAAAAAAAATATTTAGAACAAGATAGCGGCCAATTTTATCCCTCACAAAAATCTTCTGAATAATAATATATAGTGAGTAATAATTCCTTCACTAAATAGATTTTTTCCTCGCAATTTTTTATCATAAATTGGCTCCAAAAATCTTTCCATTGCCCCAATTTTGCGAGGAAAAATATATAAATTGTGAAGGATGTTTCTTTCGCTAATAACTATATTGTCACTAAACTTTTTTCCTTCACTGTTCCTTCGCTAAACAACTACTCATGTGAAGGAATAAATTTCTTCACAAAATTTCCTTCGCTATAGGCCATTTTTGGTGTAGTGCTTGCTATATCATGATAAACATTGTAGATAAGGCGAATGCGTTCGAATACAGGAAAAGGATAATGCCAAGTTCACCTTGGGATAAAATGTGCGGCTAGTTTGTAATAGTATAGTTGGATAATAATGATATGTGTTAGATAGTTTATGATTTGTGTATAAGTTAAGGTTACTCGATTATTGGGAAATATGTGTAAAGTGTATTGCATAAACAATTTATGTTTATATCTTCCGCAAATAGTTATAGTATGATTGTACTAGATCAGTGGTGATTTGGGACCCGGATTTGGGGCTATCACAGGATTGCTCTTGAGTATTTGTTAGAGCTCTTTTCTCTCTCTCTCAATATATTATCTAGAGTTGGTGAAATAATAAAATGACTAACCTAGCTTCTCTTATATAGGAAAACCTAATAGAGGGTAAAATGGTCATTAAGTACACCTCCTTACTATTAACCTCCTTACTATTCATTTACTTAGCCACCAAGTAAATACACATTACTTGGCCACCAAGTGGCTGGTCCACCTAGCTTCTTAGGTCACCCATGGGTTGCCCCATGGGTTTTAACCATCCTGTGACCCATCGGTTCAATCTGCGGTTTAGTTTCTTAATTTGGGCCTTAGCATAAATCACTTTGGGCCTATCTTGGGCTTGACATAATATCTTATTGGGGTTGACACAATCCAAGTCCAATTGGAAAATGACAAAGTCCACTTAGTAAAGTCCATTAAGACTAATTGTATTCTACGCGTTCACTTCTCGTATTCTCTTCATTCATAGTTCGTACGATATTTGTATTATACGTCGTAATAATCTTCGTACCATACTCGTATACTAATTTGTATCATACTCATATAACATACGTATAATAACCCTAATCATTATACGCATTTCATTTCCTACTCGGAATTCACTTTCCCTAACCCTTAGATTTTAAGTCTGCAAGCGAAAACTTCGTTTGCCATACGTGAATTATTATAACATACCATCTTCCCTTAATATTCTATCATTATGTATTTCTCGGAAGTTCAAAAATAATTCCCGAACAGAAATCGATGAATAGTGTTTTTAAGAAAATTTCTCAGAAAACTTTTATTTTTGTCTTGGTAATTCAAAACAATTAATCCTAGCACAAAGCTAGAATCCTAACCACATCCGCACATTTTAGGTCATAGAATGACCTTCAAATAGCTTACTCACATAAATAATCAATTAAATTCATTTTATCCACATAATCAAATAAAAATTTTATTCTCATAAAAATTCGATTTTCTCGGGTGTTACAGTTCGTCCCCCTTTAATTGGTCAAATAAATCATCAATTCTTGGTAAAGGATTCTTATTCTTTATGGTTAAATTATTTAATTCTTTATAGTCAATACATAACCTCATGGTTCCATCCGTTTTCTTTACAAATAATACTGGTGCTCCCCAAGGTGAAATATTAGGTTGTATGTACTTTATATCTAAGAGTTCTTATAGTTGTACTAGTAACTCTTTCAGTTCTACAGGAGAAATTCTATATGGTTTCTTAAAAACGGGTGTCGTACCTAGTGCAAGGTCAACAAAAAAACTCGATTTTCGTATCTGGAGGAAGACCTGGTAATTCATCTGCAAATACTTCGAGTAATTCTTTAACTATAGGTATTTGATCTAGTTTTACTTCTTCCTTTCGAGTATCAACTATATAGACCAAATAACATGAACAACCTTTTCCAAGTAATCTTTCTGCTTGAGTTATGGTTAGACATCGAGATTGCTTAGGCGAACAACCTCCGTTAAACACTACCTTTGACTTCGACACAGTCAATAGGTTTATAAATTTTTGATGACAATCAATCATCATGTTATGATTAATTAACCAATTCATTCCTAAAATTACATCGAATTCTCCTAACTATATTAGAATAAGGTTCACCAAAAATTTGTGCCCCTTTATTTTCACATTATAATTCCTATAGTTTTAACAGGAATCTTCTCGTTATTTGCAATTTCCACGTAGAATGGTATGTCTAAGTTTTCACATAGTATATTAAAATTTTTAGAAAAGCTATTATACACAAAAGAATAAATAACACCAGAGTCGAAAAACACATGTGCATTTAAAGTGTTGATAGGGATGATACATGTTACCACGTTGATGAGTAGGTTTTTAACCTATGATTTATATTCATTTAGCTTGTTATATTGTTAGTTTTGGTTACTTTCACGTAACTTTTGATAGGTTTTGTGTTTCTTGCAGGATAATCAATAAGCTTTATCAAGATGCTAGCATTGGAAGGATTTTCAAGAAAATATGGACATTTTGACTTCCTAGCGTGGGCGCCTTTGTGGTCTTTGAGTAAAGCCACATGGGCGCGCTTAGTGCATGGCTTCTTCTCGGTATGCGATGAGCACGAGCCGCTATGTTCGAGAGTAAAAAACATGGCGTGGGGCGCGCCATTATAGGACCTAATCTGGGTAAGATTAGTTATGTGGTGGAAGATGGGCCTTGTTGGGAGCTATAAATTCTTTATGTATTATGATTATAATATGATTGTGTTATGGATGCTATTTCATGCTTTTGGGAGTCTTTGACTAATGACTTGTTGGTTTTGAAAAGGATTTGGATTTCTATTAGAATTTCTTGGTGATGAGTTAGAGTTGGATTAGAATTGGTGGTGTGGATCTGAATTAAGGTAAATTGGTATGATGTGTTAAAAAAGAGGGAGATAATAATTCAGACACACTTTGAGAACAAGATTGAAGAACAGGTGCTTGGAGGAACGAAAAAGAGGAGGATTTTCACAAAGATTGCAGAATTGAAGGGCAAGGACGAGAAAATTTGGTGTATTACTATTCTCCTTTAATTTTAATTTGTGTGATTGGGATGATGTTTTCTTTTTTCTTTTATTCAGTATTTAATTCATTTATTATGAACTAATTTACTTTTTAGGTTTATGATGGCCATCTTTAAGTGAAATGATGGTTTTGTAACTTTGAATTCTAGTTAATAAGCTATTATTGAGTTTATCTATATTAATTTGAGCTTGAATTTATGAATTGTCTGATCAACAGTTCTGTGTGGACTTGTATGAATTCGAGAGAGGAAGTACGAGTCTAGACTTTGTTAATATAGCATGTGTTCTTGAATTTTGTGAATGAACAGAATCTTGATGAATGTTAAGGTAGAGATATGCTTGACATCGCATGTAATCAGATAGAGAATTTAATCTTAAACCTTCTTTAATTATAATTCACATAGAGATATAGTGAGTTAGTTGATTAAGGTGTTTAACTTGTTTCTATATAATTTGTGGATTTAAGTTAATACGGTATTAGTACATCGAGAGGTGGCTAGTGCTACATTCATGTTCTTGATTAATAATCTGGGATAGTAAATTGAACTGGAATAAAGGTGTAAAAATCAGAGTGAAACTTAGGGTGAAATGGTAAGCCTAATTCTCTAATAATTGTTTGAAATTTCAGTTTTTAATATTTATGATTGTTTTGTGATCGTATATTTATTAATAATTTATCTTTTATAATTTTAATCATTGTTTTGAATAGTTTAATAAAATTAGGATTAATAGGAAACTGATAATTGTGAGGTTAAATTCTTACTTAATTATATCTGCGGGAACGATACTTTACTTAGACTTTATTACTTATTGACCACGTATACTTGCGTCTTGTGCGTAATTAGATTTTACCCAACAAGTTTTTGGTGTCGTTGCCGGGGATAAATTTAGTATAAATTTTAATATTTTGCAATATCAGTTTAATTAGTCCAGTTTTACTTAAACATTTTTTTTTGTTCGTCTTATTTTAGGTTGTTGAAGTGGTTTATGCAAACTCGATCTAAAAATCCAGACTTGCTTCCTTTTGAGGAGGATATTGAGAAACGGTTTCAGAGGTTTAGTAAGTGGATCAAGGAAACAAGAGAAGAATTCAAAAACTCTAAAAAAGAAGAAGTAATGGCTGCCGAAGATCAAAAATCGTTGAGGAATTTTGCTACACCCAAGGTGACTGAGCTGCAGTCAAGTATCACCAGGCCTGCTATAGCTGCGAACACCTTTGAAATCAATCTTGGAATGATTCAAATGATTCAAAATTCAGTTCAGTTTGGGGGATTGGCAAATGATGATCCGAATGAACACTTAGTCAACTTTCTGGAAATTTGTGACACCTTCAAGTATAATGGGGTGTCAGATGATGCGGTGAGACTTCGCTTGTTCCCATTCACTCTACGAGACAAGGCGAAGAGTTGGTACATTCTCTACCGCCAGGATCAATAACTACTTGGGAAGACCTCGCTCAGAAATTTCTTGCAAAATTCTTCCCACCAGCAAAAACTGCAAAAATGAGAAATGAGATAACGATGTTTGAACAGCAACACGGGGAGTCACTATATGATGCATGGGAAAGATACAAGGAATTTCTCAGAAAGAGCCCGCATCATGGATTGCCTAAGTGGTTGCAGATGAACACATTTTACAACGGATTGAACGAAAATCTCAGAACCAGTATTGATGAAGCTTCGGGTGGATCATTTATGGCTAAAAGTTATGAGGAGGCTTACGAGTTGATAGAAACTATGGCAGCTAATACCAGTGGCCCACGACAAGAATGACACAGGTGAAGGCAGCCGGAGTGTTAGAAGTAGATGGAGTGACGGTAATACAAGTGCAGATTGCAGCACTCTCAAAGAAGTTGGAGGCTATGTTAGGGGCACAGACACAATAACTTGCGGTTATTTGTGAATTATGCACGGTTGAGCATCCTACAGATTAATGAACAATCAATCCAGCGTCAGTACAATTTGTGGGCAGGTATAACAAAATTCCACAGAATATATACCAGAATGCTTACAATCAAGGGAATAGGAATCATCTGAACTTTTCATGGAGTAATAATCAGCATCAACAAGCTCCAAGACCATCATATCCCCCAGGATTCCAGAATCATCAACAACCAGCGCAACACCAAGAAAGGAAATCAGATTTGGAGGAGTTGTTGACAAAGTGCATAACAAGCAATGAGGTGGTTATGAAAAATCAAGCAATGGCAATGAAATCGCAAGAGATGGCCATCAAGAATCTAGAGAATCAGATGGGACAAATTACATTAGCATTAAACAATAGACCACAAGGGACTTTACCAAGTGACACCGAAAGAAATTCGAAGGGTAACCACGAACAATGTCAAGCAATTATATTGAGAAGTGGAAAACAACTTGAGGGTCAAGAAACAGAAAATTCGGGTACAAAAGAGGTTGAGACAGATAGTGAAAATACAATGGTTGAGGTCAAGCAGGGGGAAAAAACAAGTGGAAAAGAGCAAACCAGTTAACAAACCAGTTGTCTATCCTCCCCCTCCATTTCAGCAAAGAGTTCAAAAACAGAAACTATATAAGCAGTTTGAAATTTTTTTGGAGGTTTTTAAGAAACTTCATATTAACATCCCGTTTGCAGAAGCCTTGGAGCAGATGCCTAGTTATGCGAATTCATAAAAGGGAATTTTTCTAGGAAAAAGAAGTTGGAAGATTTCGAGACAGTGGCATTAATAGAGGAGTGTAGAGCGGTGTTACAGCAAAAGTTGCCACCAAAGTTGAAAGACCCGGGGAGTTTCACCATTCCATGCACGATTAGGAATATGGCATTCAAAAAATGTTTGTGTGATTTGGGAGCGAGTGTGAACCTTATGCCATTATCAGTTTATACAGAATTGGGTTTTCCCGCGCTAAAGCCAACGAACATCTCATTCCAGTTGGCGGATAGGTCAGTCACATACCCGAGAGGCATTGTGGAGGACATATTGGTAAAGGTTGACAAGTTTATATTCCCAATAGATTTCATTATTCTGGATTTTGAGGAAGATAAGAACATCCCAATCATCCTAGGGAGACCTTTCTTGTCTACGGGTAGGACACTCATTGACATACAAAAAGGTAAACTTACTATGAGGGTCCAAGATCAAGAAATAAAATTTAACGTATTCAAGGCCCTGAAATTCCCTACGGATGAAGAAGAGTGTTTTAGAATGGGTATCATTGATCAGATAATCAGCAAATACATGGGTAAAAGTTTGGGTAATGATCCATTGTAAACAACACTATTGGGGGATGAAGAGTTAGATGATCCAGAATTTTTGGATTACTTGCAGATGCTAGACTCCCTGCCACGAGTTAGAAGATTTAAAACACCCTTTGAACCTTCCAGCGGTGTATGATGGCCATCTTCTAGTACATGGTGGAGAAAAATGAGGAAGTCTTCATGGACGACTTCTCTGTTTATGTGGATGATTTTGATGCGTGCTTGGAGAATTTGGTAATGGTCCTACACAGATGCATAGACACAAATTTGGTCCTTAACTGGGAAAAGTGCCACTTTATGGTTCAAGAAGGTATAATTTTGAGGCACAAAGTCTCGGCTCAAGGATTGGAGGTTGATAAAGCTAAGCTAGAAACAATTGAGAAAATGCCTCCACCGAGTTCAGTCAAGGGAATTAGAAGTTTTCTGGGACATGCTGGGTTCTACAGGAGATTCATAAAGGACTTTTCTAAAATTGAAAAACCTTTATGCAGTCTTTTAGAAAAGGATTCAGTTTTCAAGTTTGATGAGGAGTGTAAAGTGGCATTCAAGATATTGAAGAAGAAGTTGACTACGGCTCCCGTAATCTTCGCGCCAGATTGGAATATGCCCTTCGAGCTAATGTGTGATGCAAGTGACTATGCAGTTGGGGCAGTTTTGGGTTAACGCCGAGAGAAGGTATTTCATGCCATATATTATGCAAGTAAGACACTCACAGAGGCTCAATTGAACTACATAACTAAGGAAAAAGAATTACTTATAGTGGTGTATGCGTTCGATAAATTACGAGCATACTTGATCGGGACTAAGGTGGTAGTTTATACGTATCACTTGGCCATTCGGTACTTGATTTCGAAAAAAGATGCTAAGTCACGCCTTATCAGATGGATTCTCCTTTTACAAGAGTTTGATTTAGAAATAAAGGATAGACAGGGGACGGAGAACCAAGTCACCGATCATTTGTCTAGGCTGGAAATCAGAATAAAAAGGAAGAGGACAAGTGGGTAATCAATGAGTCATTCCCGGATGAACAACTGTTTGGGATAAATACATAATTTCCATGGTACGCAGACTTCACGAATTATCTAGTGAGCAACATTCTTCTCCCTGATCTTACAACAGAAAAAGAAATTTCTTCATGACGTCAAATGGTATATGTATGATGAGCCTTACTTATTCAAACAGTGCACCGACAAGATGATCAGATAATGTGTGCGCTACAGTGAAGTGAAGAACATACTGTATGAGTGTCACTCATCTGCATATGGGGGACATTACGGTAGTGAAAGAACAGCGGCAAAAGTGCTTCAAGCCAGATTTTATTGGCCTACACTATTTAAAGACGCCCACCAATTTGTTAAAACATGTGATAGATGTCAAAGGCTGGGCAACATATCGAAAAGGAACGAGATGCCACTACAAGCAATTCTAGAAGTTGAGATTTTCGATGTATGGGGCATAGATTTCATGGAGCCATTCCCTTCATCACTTAACAATCAATACATTTTGCTTGCAGTGGATTACGTTTCAAAGTGGGTTGAAGTCGCAGCACTCCCAGCTAATGATGCCAAAGTGGTTCTCAAATTCTTGCAGAAGAATATTTTTATGAGATTTGGCACGCCGGGAGATATTATAAGTGATGAAGGTAGTAACTTCTACAACAAATCGTTTACAACTCTATTGGCAAAGTATGGGGTCAACCATAAGGTAGCTACATCATATCATCCCAAACCAGTGGGCAAGCTGAGGTTTCGAACAGGGAAGTGAAGAGAATCTTGGAAAAGGTGGTGAACCCAAACAGAAATGATTAGTCTCTCAGATTGGACGATGCACTATGGGCCTACCGGACTGCGTATAAAACACCGATTGGCATGTCACAATATCAACTACTATACGAGAAATCTTGTCACTTACCGGTTGAGTTACAACACAAGGCCTACTGGGCTATTCAGAAACTGAACTTCGATCAAGCAGTGGTGGGTGAAAAGAGACTGCTTCAGCTACATGAGCTCGACGAATTCTGACTGCAAGCCTACGAGAACTCAAAGTTATAAAAGGAAAAGTTCAAGAGATGGCACGACAAGAAATTGATACAAAGAACGTTCGAGCCTGTGCAATCAGTCCTATTGTGCAATTCACGGTTGCAAGAAAACTAAAATCAAGGTGGTCGGGACCATTCACCATCAAAACAATTTTCTCACATGGCGCTGTTGAACTCTACAGTAGAAATCCATTGGAGACTTTTAAGGTCAATGGCCAACAGTTAAAGCATTATTGGGGTGGTGATTCAAATTGGGATATCGTCAACATTATCCTTGTCGATGCTGAGTGATACAAGAGGCACCGTCGGGCTTACGACGTTAAAACTAGTGCTACTTGGGAGGCAACCCAAACTCTAAACTCTTTATTTAGTTATTCTTTATATTTTAGTTTATAATCTAGTTTAAATATTCTTTTTTCTTAGAAGTTTGACTCCATTTTTGGAAGATTCACAGGTAACTCAAGAAAAATTGAGTTATCATGCTACTAACCCCCTAGCGCGGGCTGCGCCACCCAACGTACAGACACAACGCGTGGCGCGCCACTACCCCAAAAACTTACTGACATGCCAGTATGGCCGTGCGCTTAATTCGTCGATCCTGACAGTACGTGGCGCGCTTATATCCAAAGATACAAGGCGCGCGGACGCACTCATGCTCAATAATCTCTATCGACCCCTAGCGGGCGCTACCAAATACATAAACACAGCGCGGGGCACGCTACTATGCCAAAGAATCATCGACATCCTAAGCGAGGAGGAGCGCCATCTCACGCATATATGGCGGCGGCATGCCACCGCCGAACCCCAATGACCGAACGTGTTTTAATTGTCGTGTCCACGACAACAACTAACCAAACTCTCCACTTCTCCTACACCCTTAACACTTCAACTACTCTATAACTCCTATAACCCCCACTACACCATCTCTCCTTCTCCTTTTCAACTTCCCTTCACATTAAACACATACACTCTCCAACTCCAAACCCACGTTGGTGTTCCATCCCCTATGAACTCTAACAATATAAGTAGTAAAATTCATATCAGATATAAACACTACACTCCAATCCTAAATCTAATTCTTTCCTTGCACAAATTCATTCAAATTGGGACATCTTTACTAAGAGGGAAACACAAAATCATTGAAGGTAAGCATAACTTACTTCATCCTCAATATTCTTCTTATTTATTGATATGAATTGGGTGGAAAACCTTGGAAATTGGGTGCCCAAGGAGTGTGTTGTTTGATTTCACATATTGGCTAGCAAGATAATACCAAGAAACCAATTTTAGGGGAAGTACTCAGTTCGCTCAACAAACTATTTGATATAAGTCCTGAACCAAATTTTGAGCCTAAACATCACCAGAAACACCATGTCTTCCCACAAAAGACAACGCCCATCCACCTTCACTACTCGGCCTCAATATGATCATACGAAATTTGTTAGTGAGAGGGCTGTAGAAAGATTCAAGTCATCCATCGATAAGAAGAATTTGGTGCTAGAACATGGATTGAAGCCAGATGCTAATTTTGATGGTGATATAGCTTTGCAAATTGTAGAGCATAATTATTTTCAGTTAGTAGAACAACCACTTCTATCAATGCTCAATATAGTGAAAGTGTTTTATGTCAATGCAATGGAACATGTTAATCACGTAGTCATGTTTTGGGGTAAACCGGTGGCGTTTCATGCCAATGCTATCAACGCGTATTTTGGGTTTGAGGCACCACAGGCTGAATGATATAAAGATGGTTTGCCCGATCTGGATGAGTTAATTGGTAGATTATGCAAACCAAGAACTCAATGCGTAATTCAAGCCAGAACGGATGAAAAGAAAAGTTTTCCCTACTCAGCACTTAGTCAATATGGTAAAGGTTTGTATGCATTTATATGTGCCCATTTAATTCCCACACGCCACCACAACGATGTAACTAAGGCGCGGGGTCGATTATTATAAGGGATTGTTAACCACCATTACCGTGTGAATAACTCCATTGCATTCTACAATGTCGATGTGGGGGAGTGTATTCAAGAGTCCATTGACCGGTTGCTATGAGGGAGTACTACGGGAGGTCTGCTACATGGTTTCTTAATCACTGATTTATGTCGTAAAGCTGGGGTACAGTGGCAATGTTTTGAGCCTGTTCAACAACCGATGGCTATTATCAATCATGCAACAATTGAGAAGTACAAGGCATGGGAAGGGGCGCGATCACATCCATGTGGTGAAGGCTATATTATGATCCGCCAACCCTCACCCCCAGTTAGAACGGAACCAATGCAAGAGCAATCATCTCAGGGCTCAAGGAAGAAAATTTTTTGGTTGGCCCAACGTTAAGATTTAATGCATCAGTACAATGCCAATGCATTCAACACGCTTGTTGATGCGTTTTCCCACTGCAATCCTAATGCACACCCGGTGGTCATGCCTATTCCTCTAATCCTGCCAACATATCCTCCTTCGGACGACGACGAGCAGTAACTCATTTTCAGGGAAATCCTCATACTTTTATTTGAATTATTTTTCCGTAATGAAGACATTACTTGATTTAAGTTTGGGGGATTATGTTGCCTGGTTAATTAATGAAAATTTAAAATAATCATGTTAGTTATTATTAGTTAATTTGTTTAGTCATTATAATTGTTCGTATTCATGGCATTTATTTTAATATTTTTGTATATAAAAAAAATATATACATGTAGTTGCATGAATCCAGTTATTAGATTGTAAAATTTTGTTCTTAGCCAATGATGAGATTGGAATTCGGTAAACAAGTACAGTGCCAATTAAGAGAACTTTGATATAATTTCTGTTATGAATTGGATCTTTTTCTGTTTGGAACTAGTATAATAAGGATAGCATAATAAAAAGAACTTGTTGATTAATTGAGTTTAAATTGATACATAATGGGACTCTAAAGGATAATGCTAGTTTGAATGAAAGAATGACAAGAATAAGTAGTTATGGCTAAAGTTAGACAATAACCTAAGTTTGGGGGAATATTTGGGGTATATAAGCTATAAAATAAAAGAAAAAAAAGTATGAATAAACACAGTGGCGTGCTTGTCTAGTTTTGTGGCCTTTGTTACTTGAGTAATTAAGCCTGAGGGGATTGTCTTTACACCTAGCGCCCTAAGGTCTTAATGGTCTGGGAGTCATTGGTCAAAAACTCGTTAAGGTAGCATTGAAAAACCTAAGGGAATAAGATATTGCATAGCTATGTGTATATAAAAAAATGAATACAACAAGATATAAGAGCAAAAAGCCCCCGTAGATGAAAAATGAAGTATAAGTATCCCATGTTGACCATCGATATTGGTAATTGTCTGATTTTAGTTGGATCTAGCTTGTTTTTGGATTTCTTGAGTTTACACTGTTTGATGCCTTCGAAGAGATTTGTTATGTATTGAATTTGAATTTGTATCAGTTAGCATGGATGTGGATCACACACATACACACTATACTAGTGATAATAATTTAAGATGCAAGGATTGATAAGGAATTGTGGATTGGTTTTGTTATGAAGTGTTGACATGTTTCCTTAATTTTTCTGAGGCCGTATGAGTAAACTATCTATACTGTCTTAATACTGGATTCGTAGTTTTTAGTTATTAGTTGCATTGCATTGCATGTTGCTTGAGAACAAGCAATGTTCAAGTTTGGGGGAATTTCATGAGTAGGTTTTTAACCTATGATTTATATTCATTTAGCTTGTTATATTGTTAGTTTTGGTTACTTTCATGTTACTTTTGATAGGTTTTGTGTTTGTTGTAGGATAATCAATAAGCTTTATCAAGATGCTAGCATTGGAAGGATTTTCAAGCAAAATGGACATTCTGACTTCCTAAAGACGGGAGTGACTGCAGTCTTAACTAAAGCGGTGTGGGGAACACTAATGCGTGGCTTCTTCTTGATGATGCGATGGCAGAGCCTCGCTATCCGAGAATAAAACATGGCGCGGGCGTCTTGAATTCACAGGACTGATCTGGGCAAGATTAGTTATGTGCTGGAAGATGGGCATTGTTGGGAGCTATAAATTTTTTATGTATTATAATTATAATTGGATTGTGTTATGGATGTTATTTCATGCTTTTGGGAGTCTTTGACTAATGACTTGTTGGTTTTGAAAAGGATTTGGATTTCTATTAGAATTTCTTGGTGATGAGTTAGAGTTGGATTAGAATTGGTGGTGTGGATTTGAATTAAGGTAAATTGGTATGATGTGCTAAAAAAGAGGGAGAGAATAATTCAGACACACTTTGAGAACAAGATTGAAGAACAGGTGCTTGGAGGAACGAAAAAGAGGAGGATTTTCACAAAGATTGCAGAATTGAAGGACGAGAAGGGTGGTGTATTACTATTCTCCTTTAATTTTAATTTGTGTGATTGGGATGATGTTTTCTTTTTTTTTTATTCAGTATTTAATTCATTTATTATGAACTAATTTACTCTTTAGGTTTATGATGGATCTTTAAGTGAAACAATGGTTTTGTGACTTTGAATTCCAGTTAATAAGCTATTATTCAATTTATCTATATTAATTTGAGCTTGAATTTATGAATTGCCTGATCAACAGTTCTGTGTGGACTTGTATGAATTCGAGAGAGGAAGTACGAGTCTAGACTTAGTTAATATAGCATGTGTTCTTGAATTTTGTTAATGAACAAAATCTTGATGAATGTTAAGGTATTGATATGCTTGACATCACATGTAATCGGATAGAGAACTTAATCTTAAACCTTCTTTAATTATAATTCACATAGAGATATAGTGAGTTAATTTATTAAGGTGTTTAACTTGTTTCTATCTAATTTGTAGATTTAAGTTAATACAGTATTAGTACATCGAGAGGTGGCTAGTGCTACATTCGTGTTCCTGATTAATAAACTTGGATAGTAAATTGAACTGGAATAAAGGTGTAAAAATCATAGTGAAGCTTAGGGTGAAATCGTAAGCCTAATTCTCCAATAATTGTTTGAAATTGTAGTTTTTAATATTTGTGATTGTTTTGTGATCGTATATTTATTAATAATTTAGCTTTTATAATTTTAATCATTGTTTTGAAAAGTTTAATAAAATTAGGATTAATAGGAAACTGATAATTGTGAGGTTAAATTCTTACTTAATTATCTCTGTGGGATCGATACTTTACTTACACTTTATTACTTCTTGACCACGTATACTTGTGTGTTGTGCGTAATTAAATTTTACCCAACACACGTCCTGTGAAGCAACATCATCCCTTACCAACATATTAAACATTCTGGCTGTCGATCGACTCTAATCTCCAACTGTAAATACTGTTGACCTATTATTTTTATTCTTCGGTACTCTATTTCCTCCTCCTCATTAGTTCTTGGGTTTGGTACAGTTTTTTGCTAAATGATCGAACAAACCATAGTTGAAACATTTATTTTTATTAGGAATAATACATTGTGGAGAATAGTGTCCCTCCTGACCAAAATTGAAACATTTATTTTTAAGACATAAACCTCTATGTCTTCTACCACATGTAGGACAAGGTTCAATCTTGTTATTTTTGTTATTATTAAAATTGTTGTTATTATTAGTTACCTTTTTTCCAAAGTTGTTAGAAAAAGAAGTATCCCATTTCCTCTTATTATTAAACCCACCTGAACTGGGTTCTATCTTAGGTTTCCCTCCCTCATTTTGACTCTTTTTATCTTTGTGAAATTTAATAAAGTTTTCATTTTCACTCTCAGCTATGAAAGCTTTCTTGAGTATTTTAAGGAAGGTCTTGATTTGGAATATAGATAATTTACTACGTATCTGAGGTTTCAAACCTTCTTGATACATTCGAGTCTTTCTAAGTTCAGTATCAACCTGATGTGGAGAAACCTGAACATTTCGTTAAACTTGGTTGTATACTGGGATACAGTAAGTTCTCCTTATTTTAATTCTAAGAATCGCACTTCCATACGATCCTTCAGAGATTGGGAAAAATAATTCTCAAAGAAAAATTCCCTGATTCGGTCCCATGACACAACTTCTGTTTCTACACGACCCTTAGTAGATTCCCACCAGTAATTTGCCTCTCATTTTAGGAAAAAGGTTGCAAACACTGTCTTTTGATTGTCATTAACATTGGTTACTAAGAAAATAAATTATATCTCAGTAATCCTGATTTCTACATCAATAGGTTTAGATGTACCCTTAAACTCAGGTGCACCCACTAGTTTAGAGTCTTTAAATTGTGTGGTTTGAGTTGTGGGTCTGTTCATAGCACCTTACAAGAGTTCTACTAACTGTTGGGTAGGATTAACATCGTTATCTATCTCTCGTTGACGTCTTCTGGTTGATGGCATGATTCTATATAAAATAAATAAACATCCACAATAAGAATCTTTTTTTTTAGAAACAAACATACTTTTTATTCATATTTCACAATAGTAATAGTACTAGCTACAATACAAACAACAAATCCTCTTGTATTCATACTAGTATAGAGCACTAATATTTCTATACTATAATCTAGAAATCATTAACTTCATCAAACAAATCATGGATCATGTGGCATACCACAGATCGATCTATCAGATAAGCAGTCTTCTTCTCCTCCACTGGATATCGAACCACTCGACGCTGTAAATCGTTAAATACATCTTGAGTTCCTAAACTAGACTTGGTTAACCTCGACTGTATTTCCCTCCCGCCACTATGTGCATGGTGTAGTAGTACTTTTAGTCGATTTGGAGTTCCCCTTTCATGCTCCAGCATACCCTCGACCAAATGTGGCCTAAACTTCATTTTATTATTATCATGCTCAGATTTCTATACTAGTGATTCCATTGCCTGGTTATGGTCTTCAATCATCATTAATTATTATGCTTCTAGATCCTCCTCTTCCTCAACATCTAACAATTATTGATCTTGAAGGATTTCTTCCTCCTTTGCATCGCTATCTACAAATGACTCAATTCTTGGTGGATTATTTACTATCAACATTTCCTCAGCATCGGAGTTGGCCATCAAAAAGAATTTCTTTATTATTTATACTTACAAAATTTTACAAAGAACATATATTTTAAATGTTATTTTATGTGTAAGTTAATATTTTTACGGACTCGAATACTATATACTAAGATACCTTTTCCTTAGATCTATAGCCTTTATAGCTCTGATACCAAACTTATGACTTTCATGGTGTTTCAACCATAGAACCTCATAATGGTACCTATCAGTTTGCCACCGACTTTCTCGGCATCCTATACGGAGAGTCTGGCTTCGGTGCCTCCCTTTCTAGGGTAGTCACCAGCGAGAGGCTCGGGGCTCTTTATACGTTTCGTGCTTTTATAGCTCTGATACCAAACTAGTGACGCCCCTAAATTTATACTCCCACAGTATCCAATCTGGTGTTCACAAGTAATCAATTAATATAACGCAACCAAATATATACATCCACGGTATCCGATTTGATTCTTATATCTAATCGAACTACTTTATATATATAACAAGATACAATTATCATACATCCAAGGTTCATAGTATTCCATAACAGATAATAATTCACTGTAGAATTATTGATGTATTTGGATATCCTCAATTTGATGTATTGTGACACCCCCAAATCTAGGTACTTCATTCCCACAGGATTTGGTGTTCACTTAATCAAACATTGATATCTATCTACCCAATCATGGTAAAAATTGAATAATAAAACCTCTCCATTAAAGGGTTACATTAATAAAATCTCCCAGGTTTTCTAACCTTTAAATACAATCATTCAAATGTGAAAAATAAATAAACTTCATTACGATCATTAAAATAAAATCTGATAATAAAATATCAACATGTTACAAATCTTCAATACTTGTTCATCTTTCCTTTTCCCTTACTGGTGCAAGGTACATCAACCTTCTCATCTTTAACTGTAATAGTTATATAAGCAAGAGTGAGCAAACAAAGCTGACTTGAAACAACAATGAATGAAAATCTTACAACAACTGCCACATAAGAGGCTCAATAGAAATGAACAATATGGTCTATCAACATTCTAAAATATATAACTGAGGGTCCTAAGATCATGAACTATGTCCACAGTTGCGAGTAATCTTTCAACTCCAACTTTAACAGTCATAAGACTATAAGGACTCCTCGTACTTAGGGGGATTAGCCCTTCGTACAATGTATTGTGCATAAACATTTCAACGCTAAGCGTAAACCCCTAATAATAGGGTTGTTCTTCTCAGTATTTAGAGTACAAGTCCGCACCAAAGTAAGTTTGGGTTGGATAAGTTTCAAGGTAATTTAGAGTTTACGAACACCAACTAAGGACTAGTTGAATAAAACTGTAATAACATTATGTTATAGAATAATTCATAAGTGAATCAACATTGTGTACTAAGGTCATGCTTTAGGAATAGTCTAAGAGCATAAGTATTGAATAATGTAACATACCTTGCTTGAACAAATGTTAAGCTAAGGTTAAAACCTTATTTAGAGTTGAATCTTAAGCATGCATAACAAATAATAAGTTGAATGATAAAACTTGTTCAACATTAGTGTGTTAGAATGTAGAAATTTGCATGCTAATTAACAAGTTAAAGATTGGCTCAAAATCAAGAGATAAGGTTTAGGAACTTGCACGATATAATTAGGGTTAAGAAACTTTCACAAAGAAAGCTTAGAGTTAGGAAGACTTGCTCAAAGATAGTTTAGATACTTGCACAATTATAAAAGTAGAGTTAGAGAACTTGCCTCTTGCGTAGGTTAAACAATCACTACTCACGTTCACCACAAGTCCTACACATACCATATGTATTGACAATACACATTAGTTACACTAACATTACCTTCATGAGTTGCTTTCTTACTTTTAGTATATCTACTAACTAAGTTTAAGTTTAAACAACATCACATCTTTTCATGAACATTACTTTTTAGCTCTATTACAAGTACTTAAGTGATCATGTCATTGCACCACAGACACATTAAAAACTTGATACAACATCCTATTACATGTCCAACAAGTTATCATTAAGTTATACTAACACACAAAGGATTGCACTTGCATTCGCGCATCCCGACGCCCTCCAATTGGCTCCAAATACACAACAGGCCTAAAGATGGCCATTTTGACCCTTCATAATGATTTCAAATTGAAAACCTTAAAGCATAAAAGTTATAGGTCTATTCGTCCTCGTTCCAAATCATCTTGAATCACCTCAATCAGAGTTAGTATGAAAATGTTATGACTATTTTACAACAGGAGGTCAAAATTGTCCCACCAGAGCTACAATTCGGTAGCAGGTGCGAGGAGCGTATTAATATTGGGGCATGAAATTCAGCGTTAGGCGTGAATTTCAAATATTGAGGCACAAAGTTCTGGCTTATTTTTGGCACTGAGGCGCAAAATTCAGCTTTGGGGCGCGAAATTTGGCTCTAGGGCGCAGATTTTGGCGCTGTGGCGCCAAAACTTATAGAATCCAACCACGAAGAACAGAACACAACAATTCTAAAAAGTTTAATGGCTTCTAGCAGCTAATTTAACATAACTAATTTATGTAAATCATTAAGAAGCACACATATACTAATTTAGCACAACTTAACAACAATTTTAGAAAACTTAAATCCTTGAAAGCACTGATTTTAAAACCAAACTACATCACTGATAAATGATAAACACTGTGACGCCCCCAAAATAGGTATACATCACCTATTCTGAGTCGCCAAATATATGGTACAGAATACAAATACAATCTTTAATATACAACAAGAGAGCTGTGAGTTTTAAACAAATATTGTCTTCTAGACAATATCCACTCTCAGAATAAGTCCTCATTACATTTATTATCACACTATTTAATAGAATAGTGAGGACTACTAATACTATCATCTGGACCGTCACTCCTTTCCCCGACTAGTCCCGGCTACGTTCTCATTTCCTGAAGAGAACAATGAAAGAAAGGGTGAGCTCAACTAGCCTAGTAAGAAATATTATGACTAAGATAATGCAGAATAAATTATCATTAGTCTTCAACAATGTTAAACTGATAAAATACAATAGACATCAAGTTTAACTACAGCGGAACATACAATCCATTAAAAGAGTCAAGTAGAGAATAAAATCTACTATCTTTTATGATTTAAAAGGTTTTTCATCACTTTTATCGCTGACACTCAGCTTAATAAATAAACCACATCATCCCTGCACTACGGCCAAGGATATTCATTAGTATCACAACCACAAATTATCTATACACTACGGGCCAAGGATATTCGTGTATTCATCAATGGTCATGGTCATGCCAACAACTGTCCATCAATGCACTACGAGCCAATGAGGACTTTTACCACATCATTTGTAACATTACGATCATGATTACACTGAAAAATCCCTGGTCATAATCATACCAAGTCCATCTATGCACTACAGGCCACAGATGACTTTCAAAAAATATAAACATGAAGATGATGACAATTATATAAGAGTTCAATAAAACAAGTTCAAGAATTAATTTATTCAGGAACTAATAACATCCAAATTGTCAACATTATACTTCTTTATAGAGTAAAATTTAAGAATGCTCAGAAGAATATTTCCATGAAAAGATACTGGATGAAGCACAAATATCAAGGATATTCCACTAATTTCATGGAGTATAGAAGTCAAAACTTTAACCAACTGAGTATAATAAAGAATGGAATAACAAAAGAAATCACCATGCATGTGGTACTTCGCATAGACAGGTTATTCCCACAGAATAATAAATAACGGAACCAGGTCAGGCGTAATACGCACCGATAGGATATTCCAACAGAATAATAAAGAATGGAATAACAACAGAAATCACCATGCATGCGATTTCTTGCATGACAAAGTTATTTCAACAGAATAATAAATAATGGAACCAGTGTCCGGCGTAAAAGCATTGCATGTGATATTATTCAACAGAATAATAAAGATTTTAACTAGGTCTAGCGTAAAACGCACAGACATGACATTCCAACAAAATAATAAAGAATAGAATAAAAACAGAATTTCACCATGTATGCGGTACTTTGCATAGACAGGTTATTCCAGCAGATAATAAATAATGGAATAATAGAAGAATTTCACCAAGTATAGGGTAGACTGCGTATACAGGTTATTCCAACAAAATAAAAAAAATGTAATAACAGAAGTTCTCTTCATGAATACGAAAGAAATAATACCCCTTACCTTATAAAGAAGAGTACTCCGACGGTACGGCGGGGATATACTTGAAAAAACTTGCACTACGCTCAAAGCATTCTTAAACGCTAAAGAAATACGCTCAAGATTATAGAAGAAGAATTCTCTCTACAGTTTCTCTCTCTAGAGTTTTAGTGAATTCGTAAGAAATAATGAAGGAATGAGCTTCTATTTATAGAAGAATGGACTGAATAGTAACAAATCCATGAACGGTCTAGATTGATTTGCTTTTAAACGGATGGTCCAGATTGGCTTACAATAAAATATAATATATTCTATTTATAATCTAATAAAATGAATAACTTTATAAAAGTATTATGTTTTATATAAAAAGATTTTACTATGTAAACACTATGCAGGCATTATGCAAACACTATGCATAATAAAATATAATATATTCTAATTATTGTCTAATAAAATAGATCACTTTATAAGATTATTCTGTTTTATATAAAAAGATTTTACTATTAGCCTAATAAAATGAATAACTTTATAAAAGTATTCTATTTTATATAAAAACATTTTCTATTTTATTACATTAATAATACTAATACAACAAAACTTTATCATCATTATCATAACTCACACTATTAATCGACCAGGTCATTCCCAGAAAAGAGGGGCTTTCCAATAAGGATTTCTCCTTATTGGCGCGCAATTAGGTGACCAAACCTCTCATTGGCAGAACTTCTAGACATCGTTAATAATGCAAATAATAATATTAACAACTTTGTTATCTCAATTATTGATTTAATAATATATAAAATATTGACAATAATTGAATCATATAACGTGAGATACTATGCAGCAATTACTGAAGCAATAATTGAACAAAACTGAGTGATTTCTCACGTAAGCATTAATAATCAATACCGTGTGCTACTTTTCAACCACGCGTATTCCTGTACTTTTAACACTGGGTGTTTAACAGTTAATGGTAAAACTTCCGCCGTTATTTTCATAAAATATATTTTTTTTTGTCATTTTCTCAATCCGGCAATAATTCCGTTGTGGGGTCCACCAATGATTGTGTTGTCGTACGAATATTCCCTGCTAAAACGAATATTCCCCGACCAATCGAATATTATAAACAACTTGCGTACTTTACAAAATTTCTAAATATTACCCACAACTATAACATTATATCAAATTCATTCCATAATATTTAAAATTGATAATTATAGAAAATTCATCTTTATTCATAAAAGTTGGGGTCTTACAATCTCCCCTTATGAAATTTCGCCCTCGAAATTAGGGTACATACCTGGTATGTCGAAGAGGTAAGGATACCTTGATTTCATTTCAAATTCTAACTCCCAAGTCATTTCCTCAACATCGTGGTTCCTCCATAAAACTTTGACTTGAGGTATAACCTTGGAGCGTAGAATATGTTCCTTCTTATATAAGATTTGAACAGGAACCTCTTCATACGTTAAATCTTCCGCAATTTCGTCCGGTTCTAACTCAATAATGTGGTTCGGGTCTTTCACATATTTACGTAACATGGATATATGAAAAATGTTATGAACACGAGACATACTTGGCGTTAAAGCGAGTCTATAGGCTACAGTCCCTACTCGATCGAGGATTAAAAATGGGCCAATGAATCGAGGATTGAGTTTTCCTCTCTTTCCAAATCTCGTAACTTCTTTCCATGGAGCAACACGTAACAACACATGATCTCCAATATCGAATTCCACGTCCTTTCGATAAAGATCAACATAACTCTTTTGTCGGTCTTGTGAGGTTTTGATACGTTGTCGGATCGTTTGAATCTTTTTTGTAGTCATACGTACCAACCTCGGTCCCAATAATATTGTTTTACCCACCTCATCCTAGTATACTGGAGAACGACACTTTCTTCAATACAACGCCTCGAATGGAGCCATGCCAATACTTGCTTGATAACTGTTGTTGTAGGAAAACTCCACCAATGGTAAGAACTTGTCCCAACTTCCCTTGAAGTCAAGGACACAGAGTCTTAATAAATCTTTAAGAGTTTGAATAGTCCTCTCTGATTGTCCATCCGTCTGAGGATGATATGCCAAACTAAATTATAAATCCGTGCCCATAGCTTTTTGCAAACTAACCCAAAATCTTGAAGTGAATCTTGGGTCTCGATCAGAAACTATGGATATTGGCATACCATGCAATCTTACAACCTCGTTTATGTACATACGAGCAAGATGTTCAAGTGTATAAGTTTCTCGTATTGGTAAGAAATGAGCAGACTTGGTCAATCTATCAATAATGACCCAAATTGCATCTATGCCTTGAGAAACCTTGGGAATACCAGTAACGAAATCTATAGTAATGTGCTCCCACTTCCATTCTGGAATTTCAAGTGGTTGCAATGGACCTTTTTGTACTTGATGTTCCGCCTTGACTCGTTAACAAGTTATACACCTTGAGATAAACAGTGCTATCTCTCTCTTCATATTGCCCCACTAAAATGTATGTCGAAGATCATGATACATTTTGGTACTCCCATGATGGATTGCAAATGGTGTGTTGTGCGCCTCCATCATTATTTTATACTTTAAATCAGGGTCGTTAGGAGCACAAAGTCTGGAATTGACTTAAAGTATTCATTCTTCATCGATTCTTGCTTCCGGCATAGCACCTTCTTGTACTTTCTTCCTCATACGCATCAGCTCCAGGTCTGTAGCTTGAGCAGCTTTAACTTTATCGATTAAATTCGGTTCCACTCGTATATTTGCCATCATCACTTGGGTCCCTGGAGTCTTTATCTCTATCTCCATCCTTTGCAAGTCATACAAAATGGGCCTTTGCGTTGACAATATTGCATTCGTACCCGCATATGAACTTCTACTCAATGTGTCAGCTACCACGTTCGCTTTT
The DNA here is from genome assembly GCA_020205605.1 of Panax ginseng. NCBI lineage: Eukaryota > Viridiplantae > Streptophyta > Magnoliopsida > Apiales > Araliaceae > Panax > Panax ginseng. Next base: position 112,163,040 of record CM035128.1, on the reverse strand, counting down.
CCAAGATGGTATTGAATGGTATGATCATAATCTTTCAATAGTTCAAGCCAACGTCACTGTCGCATGTTGAGTTCCTTTTGAGTGAAGAAATATTTGAGGCTTTTATGATCCGTAAAGATCTCCACTTTTTCCCCATACAAGTAATGCCTCCAAATTTTAAGTGCGAAGACAACAGTTGCTAACTCTAGATCATGAGTAGGATAATTCATCTCATATTCTTTGAGTTGTCGAGAGGCATAGGCTATGAATTTCCCATGTTTCATGAGAACACATCCTAACCCTTTGCCTGAAGCATCACTGTAGATGACAAATCCCTTCGAGCCAGATGGTATTGTCAAAACAGGTGTTGAAATGAGTCTTCTCTTGAGTTCTTGAAAACTCTTCTCACATTCCTCGTTCCAACCGAATTTTGTATCTTTCCAAGTCAGCTGAGTTAAGGGAGTAGCGATTCGAGAAAACTCTTCTACGAATCTCCGATAATAACTAGCTAAACTGAGAAAGCTACATACTTCGGTCACTGATTTAGGTTGCTCCCAGCTTTGAATAGCTTAAATCTTTGCTGGGTCAACAAATATTCCATGACTTGATACTACGTGCCCAAGGAATGCTACTTCCTCAAGTCAAAACAAGCATTTCTTTAACTTGGCATAAAGCTTATATTCACGGAGCTATTGGAGTATCAGCCTCAAGTGTTGCTCATGATCCTCACGACTTTTGGAATAAATAAGGATGTCATCAATAAAGACGACCACAAAGTGATCCAAATATTCCTTGAATACTCGGTTCATCATATCCATGAAGGCAGCAGAAGCATTAGTTAATCCAAAAGACATAACTAGGAATTCATAACGCTTGTACCAAGTTTTGAAACCCGTCTTTGGAATGTCATCGGTTCTAATCTTCAATTGGTGATATCCGGAACGAAGATCAATTTTTAAAAAGAATTTGGCTCCTTGCAACTGGTTAAACAGGTCATCAATACGTGGGAATGGGTACCTATTTTTGATGGTGACATGATTCAACTCCCGATAATCAATACAAAGTCGCATACTCCCATCTTTCTTCTTCAAGAATAGAACAAGAGCACCCCAAGGAGAATTACTAGGACGAATGAAACTGATGTCTAATAATTCCTGCAGTTGGGTCTTTAACTCCTGAAGTTCAATAGGACCCATTTGATATAGGACTTTGGAAATAGGTTTTGTACCAGGTTCAAGGTCAATAAAAAATTCAATTTCACGCTCTGGGGGTAGGCCAGGAAGTTCTTCATGGAATACGTTAGGAAATTCATTAACAATAGAAATATCATTCAAAACTGACGTATTTTTGTTTAGATCCGTAACATGAGCTAAGAAAGTTTGACATCCATTTTTCAATAAACGAATAGCTTTATGGCTTGAGATGACAATGATTGATTTTAATGGTTTGGTTGCTTGAATTCGCATAATAGGTTGGTTAGGAATATGAAAGCTAACAACCTTACAAAAATAATCAATTTTTGCATGATGAGTGGTTAACCAATCAATCCTTAGAATTACGTCAAATGCAAGTATTTTCAATGAAATAAGATCAACAGGTAATGTGAGGGTACCGATTAGAACCAAACAAGACTTATAAACAGTGGATGTAATGAAGGTTTCTCCTAACGGAGTTTCAACAGATAAGTCAAAGTCTAATTTCTCCGGAGTTAAATTTAAACGTTGAGCGCAAGTAGGAGAAATAAAAGAATGGGTAGATCCAGTATCAAATCAGGTATATACTTCGTAAGAGTTTATGATAAGCTTACCCGTGATGACCTCGTTCAGGTTCCTTGCTTTCTGGGAGGTCACGACAAACGCTCTCCCTTGCACTACTGGCTTTGACTTTTCTGGGACGTCCTTTGGTGCCTCCATCCTAGTTGAACTTGTCTTCGGTGAATGGACGGCGTCGCGCAGTTTGGACAGATGTGTCCTTCCCCTCCGCATTTGAAGCATATGATAGGTGGTCGTTCTCCTTCCTTAACCATGGGTGCTGGTGCTGACGTCTTTCCATCATTGTTGAATCTCCTCTTATTGAAATGTCCATTCTTATTGTTTTGGCCATGATTACCACCGAAGTGGTTACCATTTCTGGCATGTTAATGCCTTCCACGCTTATTGTCACCGCTTCGATGACTGTTATCACTAGTATTATCATTTTGTCGGCTGCTCTCTTTTGGTTGGGTTAACTCATTATCGCGCTCCAATAACTGAGCCCTATTAACAACATCTGAATACAAACACAGTTTATGAGAGATAAGATATTGACGTATCTCGGGTTTCAAACCTCTTAGAAACATTCGCATCATTCTCTCCTCATTATCAACTAAATGAGACGCAAACCAGGACAACTCGGCAAACTTGGCTTCGTACTGCAACACGGTCATGTTGTTTTGCTCCAGCTTAATGAATTCTACCTCTTTCGTGTGACGAATACTTTTGGGAAAGTACTTGTCGTTGAACAATTCTTAGAACTACTCCCAAGTCATCTTTAGTGCGGCAGGTTGAGTACGTTTTATAGATTTCCACCAGTAATCTGCCTCTGCACGCAACATGAAGATGGAAAAGGGAACCTTTTGCTCCTCGGAGCATCCCAAGACATCAAATATCTTGCAGATCTTCTTTATCCACGTCTCCGCCTTAAGTGGTTTTGGCTCTCCAAAAAACTCTGGTGGTCCCAGTTCCTTGAACTGCTTAGCAGTGACCGTCCGAGAGTTGCCCGTGTTTCTACCTACATTTCGGACATGAGTCTCTCTTGCCTGATGATGCATGAATTGCAGAAAGCCTCTAAACATTCCATCGTTCATCATTTGGTCAGTGTTGTTGTTTGCATGAGGATTGTCGCCTTCTTGATGCACATTGTCCTGATTATTGATCTGTGGAGACTCAGTGGTCTCCTATGCTCCATTGATATTCACAACATTCTCGGATGCCATTTTCAAATACTGCCACAAAACAAGGGTTAATTAACATATCACATATTATCCCTATACTCTAACCAACCAATTAAATACCAAATAAACTTAGGTAGGTCATAGTAGCGAAGGAATTCCCCGTCTCTCCCCTCCTAGTTCTTGTCTCACATCTCAGCCAGGGATCATATCCCTAAGCTTTGATACCAACTGTGACGCCCCCAAAATAGGTTTACATCACCTATTCTGAGTCGCCAAATACATGGTACAGAATACAAAAAATAATCTTTAATATACAACAAGAGAGCTTTGAGTTTTAATACAAATATTGTCTTCTAGACAATATTCACTCTCAGAATAAGTCCTCATTACATCTATTATAACACTATTTAACAGAATAGTGAGGACTACTAATACTATCATCTGGACCGTCACTCCGTTCCCCGACTAGTCCCGTCTACGTTCTCATTTCCTGAAGAGAACAGTGAAAGAAAGGGTGAGCTCAACTAGCCCAGTAAGAAATATTATGACTAAGATAATGCAGAATAAATTATCATTAGTCTTCAACAATGTTAAACTGATAAAATACAATAGACATCAAGTTTAACTGCAACCGAACATATAATCCATTAAAAGAGTCAAGTAGAGAATAAAATCCACTATCTTTTATGATTTAAAAGGTTTTTCATCACTTTTATCGCTGACACTCAGCTTAATAAATAAACCACATCATCCCTGCACTACGACCAAGGATATTCATTATTATCACAACCACAAATTATCCATGCACTACGGGCCAAGGATATTCATGTATTCATCAATGGTCATGATCATGCCAACAACTGTCCATCAATGCACTACGGGCCAATGAGGACTTTTACCACATCATTTGTAACATTACGGTCATGATTACACCGAATAATTCGTGGTCATAATCATACCACGTCCATCTATGCACTACAGGCCATAGATGGCTTTCAAAAAAAATATAAACATGAGAATAATGACAATGATATAAGAGTTCAATAAAACAAGTTCAAGAATTAATTTATTCAGGAACTAATAACATTCAAATTGTCAACATGATACTTCTTTGTAGAGTAAAATTTAAGAATGCTCAGAAGAATATTTCCATGAAAAGATACTGGATGAAGCGCAAATATCAAGGATATTCCACTAATTTCATGGAGTATAGAAGTCAAAACTTTAACAAATTGAGTATAATAAATAATTGAATAATAAAAGAAATCACCATGCATGTGGTACTTCGAATAGACAGGTTATTCCAACAGAATAATAAATAACGGAACCAGGTCAGGCGTAATACGCACCGATAGGATATTCCAACTGAGTATAATAAAGAATGGAATAACAAAAGAAATCACCATGCATGCGGTACTTAGCATGAGCGAGTTATTCAAATGAATAATAAATAACGAAACCAGTTCGGACATAAAACACAATTCAATATGATATTCCAAATGAATAGTAAAGAATGGAATAACAACGAAATCACCATGCATGCGGTGCTTGCATAGACGAGTTATTAAATGAATAATAAATAATCGGAACCAAGTCCCACAGTAAAAGCATGCATAAGATATATTCCAATAGAATAATAAATAATGGAATAACAAAAGAATTTCACCAAGTATAGGGTAGACTACGTATACAGGTTATTCCAACAAAATAAAAAAAAATGGAATAATAGAAGTTCTCTTCATGAATACGAAAGAAATAATACCTCTTACCTTATAAAGAAGAGTACTCTGACGGTTGGGCGGGGATATACTTGAAGAAACTTGCACTACGCTCAAAGCTTTCTTAAACGCTAAAGAAATACGCTCAAGATTATAGAAGAAGAATTCTCTCTACAGTTTCTCTCTCTAGAGTTTCAGTGAATTCGTAAGAAATAATGAAGGAATGAGCTTCTATTTATAGAAGAATGGACTAAATAGTAACAAATCCATGAACGGTCCAGATTGATTTCCTTTTAAACGGACGGTCCAAATTGGTTAACAATAAAATATAATATATTCTATTTATAATCTAATAAAACGAATAACTTTATAAAAGTATTATGTTTTATATAAAAAGATTTTACTATGCAAACACTATACAGATACTATGCAAACACTATACATAATAAAATATAATATATTCTAATTATTGTCTAATAAAACAGATAACTTTATAAAAGTATTCTATTTTATATAAAAAGATTTTACTATTAGCCTAATAAAACGAATAACTTTATAAAAGTATTCTGTTTTATATAAAAAGTTTTTCTGTTTTATTACATTAATAATAATAATAAAAGAAAACTTCATCATCATTATCATAATTCACACTATTAATCGACCAGGTCATTCCCAGGAAAGAGGGGGCTTTCCATTAAGGATTTCTCTCTATTGGCGCGCAATTAGGTGACCAAACCTCTCTTTGGCAGAACTTCTAGACATCGTTAATAATGCAAATAATAATATTAACAACTTTGTTATCTCAATTATTGATTTAATAATATATAAAATATTGACAATGATTGAATCAAATAACATGAGATACTATGCAGCAATTACTGAAACAATAATTGAACAAAATTGAGTGACTTCTCATGTAAGCATCAATAATCAATATCGTGGTTGCACGTATTCCTGTACTTTTAACACTGGGTGTTTCAACAGTTAACGGTAAAACTTCCGCCGTTATTTTCATAAAATATTTTTTTTTGTCGTTTTCTCAATCCGACAATAATTCAATTATGGGGTCCACCAATGATTGTGCCGTCGTACGAATATTCCTTGTTAAAACGAATATTCCCCGACCAATCGAATATTATAAACAACTTGCGTATTTTACAAAATTTTTAAATATTACCCACAACTATAACATTATATCAAATTCATTCCATAATATTTAAAAATGATCATTATAGAAAATTCATCTTTATTCATAAAAGTTGGGGTCTTACAAACACAGTGAACACTATAAGTCCGTATAACAACCAATTTGATTATTTAAACTATGATTTTTCTTAAATTACTATCCAATTGACATACATGGCGTTAAATTTTACAATTAGCATACACTAATTTTGTTATCTTACAAACTTAACAATCACCGTCATGCATATATATATATATACATTATAAAATAATTTCCTTTCTAGTATACATAATTTAGCATACAACTCATATATACATATATATACATGCTAGTGATAATAATTATAACAACAAAAACACGTAATATCATAACCAATTCTAGAACATGGTTTACATATAATTTTGGTAAAAACTTATCCTACTGTGAACTTTAAGAACACAGAGACATACAATTCACAAAAACTATATAATGTAAAACATATATGATAAGGTTTATAAAACATACCTTTAATTTGTTCAGACGACACTTGTAAATCACTGAGAATAACTTGAAGAATTCAAAGACTTGTCACTCTCTTACTTCTCTCTTTCAGACTCTCTCTTTTCTTACTTAGGCTTAGGTGTAAACTAAAAATCCAACTCATAACTTATGTGTACTACAAAATAAGCCAACGTCAAAGAAACGTATATGGTCATTATAAACCTAATAATTACTATCATTTATCAAACATATAACGTATAACTTATAAATATATAAATTATTTATTTAGTTTATTTTATAAATAATTTAAATTTCAAAAATCCAAAAGCTATAGGGCTTTGTTTGGCAAAAACTAAATTAAACCATTTTTAATTTATTTTAATAAACACTTTAGTTTATAATTTATAATCACATATCATTTATTTGGATTTCCATATCCAACATTAACCCATTAATTTAATCACATACCATATTTTAATTAAATATACCATTTTAGCAATTAACACAAAATTATAATTTTCATTATAACTTTATTTAATAATTTAATATACCATCTAGATTATTAAATCACAACAACAATATAACATCTCATGTTATATTACACTCTCTAAATTACAAATTAATTTCATTTAAAATATTATCTAATAATTTTAAACTCATAAATATTTACTAACAACCATCACATCAATAAAATATTTATTTCATCAATTCAACCATAGACACATCAAATAAATATTTATATTATTCAATAAATATTTAATATTACAATTTGAAATTTTGGATCGTTACATCCTTCCCTCCTTACAAGAATTCTATCCCCAGAATCATAATTCAAACAATCAAATCGTCACATTCTCCCCTACTTACAAAGATTCTGTCCCCAGAATCGAAGACACAGATTAAACAAATAACTCAGGATAATTCTTCATCATATCAGCTTCGAGTTCTCACGTAGCCTCTTCGACATTGTGGTTCCTCCATATCACCTTCACGGAAGGTATTACTTTATTCTTGAGCATCTGTTCTTTCATGACGACTATCTGGATAGAAACCTCTTCATAGGAAAAATCTTTATCAAACTGCAATGGTTCGTACTCGATCACGTGCTTGTAAACAGATTTATAAGGTCGTAACACCGAGACGTGAAAAACATTATGAATGTTTTGAAATTCTGGAGGTAGAGCTATCTCGTAAGCCAACTCTTCGTAACACTTCGAAGGGTCCAATAAACCTCGGGCTTAGTTTTCCCTTCTTGCCGAAACTTATTTTCCCCTTCCAAGGAGAAACTTTCAGGAACACGAACTTTCCTACTTCAAATTCACGACTCTGCCTATGTTGATCAGCATACTTTTTCTATCGATCTTGAGCAGCTACCAATCTTGCTTTGATGAGTTTGACAATTTCAACTGTCTGTTGTACCAGTTCCGGTCCTAGTAGTTGACGTTCACCAACTTCATCCCAATATAGTGGAGTTCTGCATTTCATGCCGTATAATGTTTCGTATGACGGCATACCAATTCTTGCATGGTAACTGTTGTTGTATGAAAATTCCACCAACGGTAGATGATCATCCTAGTTTCCTTTGAAATCCATAATGCATGCTCTAAGCATATCTTCTAGTGTCTGAATTGTTCGTTCGCTTTGCCCATCAGTTTGTGGATGATATGTCATACTCATGTTCAATTGCGTTCCCATGCATTCTTGAAGTTTCCTCTAGAAATTTGATGTGAACCTCGGGTCTCAATTTGACACTATTGATATTGGAACTCCATGTCTTGAGACGATCTTTTAACGTATAGCTTCACCAGCTGATCAAGATTAAATCTAATCTTTATTGGCAAAAAGTGTGCAGATTTTTCAATCTATCCACTATCACCCATATCGCATCGTATTCTTTCTGAGTCTTTGGAAGACCTACCACAAAATCCATTGTGATATGCTCCCATTTCCATTCCGGTATCTCTAACGGTTGAAGTAATCCGCTTGGCCTTTAATGTTCTGCCTTTACTCTCTGACATGTCAAGCACTTTGCAATGCATTCTGCAACGTCTCTTTTCATATTTGGCCACCAAAAATGTCGCCGCAAATCTTGATACATCTTCTTACTTCCCTGATGAATCAAATATCTTGAGCTATGAGCTTCTATCAAGATGTCTTCTTTAATATCCTGTACTGCTGGAACCCAAATTCGTCCCTCGAATCTCAACATTCCCTTAGTATCAACCTTGTATTTCACTTGTTTTCCCTCGACCACACTTTCTCATATTTTTCTGCATTCCTCATCCTACAGTTGAGCGTTCTTCACTTTATCCACCAAAGTTGGACTGGCTTCCATCTGGTATGTGATGCCCCCAAAATAGGTATACATCACCCATTCTGAGTCACCAAAAACATGGTATAGAAACAACTACAACTTTATTAATACAATTGTCGTGCAAAATACGACAACACATAAACTGTGAGTTTAAATACAAATATTGTCTTCTAGACAATATCCACACTCAAATAAGTCCTCATTACAATTATTGATATACTATTTTACAAAAATTGTGAGGACTACTAAAACAACTTTCTAGAACCATCATTCCATACCCCGACTAGAACTCGCTACATTCTCGCATCCCGAGAATAAAAATGGAACAAAAAGGAAAAGGGTGAGCTCAACTAGCCCGGTAAAGAATATTATGACTAAGATAATATAGAACAAATTATCGTTAGTTTTCAACAGGGAAAAATCTGATAGAATATAATAGACAACAAGTTTCAGATCAATATTCGCAGCAAAAATAATAATTCATAGAAGAGTTATGTAGAGTATGAAATCTAATATTATCTGTGAATTTAAAAGTCCATCATCAATATTTTATCCCTGTAACATCAATCAATATTCATCTTTGCACTACAGGCCAAAGATATTCATCAGTTGGTCATGTTCATCTCAACACATGTTCATCTTTGCACTAAGGCCAAATATATTCATCAGAAAATCATTAATCTTTGCACTACAGGCCAATGATATTCAGTAATATCATCATTTAGGACTGAGGATGATGAATATATTTTTTAAAAAATGAATCTAGTGAAACAAAAGAACAAATTTTAAGGATTCGTACTTCAAGCAATCTAAGTTCAAAAATACTTCATAAATAATCATAGTGGAGTAAAATTCAAGAATGAAGAACAAAACATGGATACAATCAAAGCTAGTATCCATAATAGATATTTTGGACAAAAAACAAAAATTTAATTTTTTTTGTGAATAGTGTCGTATACATGAATAGTAACCCCGACACTAAAAGACAAGAATGTCACAAGAAAAATATTACCAATATTCTGACATAATGATATAGAAAGAAATAATATCATTTTTTTAAAAAAATAATATCCCTTACCTCAAAAAAGACAAAGATTTCCGATTTGGAATCTTTTGGATATAGTCTTTGAAGGAACTTGCACCGTATAACAACACTCAAAGTATCAAAATACTCACAAGAATACGCTCGATAATATAGAGAGAAAAGATTTCAGTTTCTGGTGTGATTTTTAATTCTAGCCTAAACACCCTATTTATAGGAAAATGCTTAGAACACCAAAGCAGAAAATTTAATAAAATAATAATATATTTATAAAATTTTCAGGCCCACCTCTTGAATCTGAATTCAGCTCATTTACCACACATGTGGTGCCCACCAATAATGAAAAAAAAATGTTTTTCTTAAAAAATAATAATTAAAACTTCAAAAATCAATTATTCTGGAACTTCAATACCTCATAAAAAATTAGCCCTTTTATTCGAAAAATTAGAATCTTATGTCCATTCCATAGGAAATTCAATTCTCTACAACTTTATAAGTTTAAGTTTTTCCAAATTCCAAGCCGGAGTTGACCGAAATCCACAAACGGACGATTTTACAGGCTGTAATCAAATTTAAGTCAAGAAATGGGGTCCACAAACATGAAAAACATGTTTTAAATATTTTTAATAACAAAAATACTCTTCCTCCTCATGTATTCATATATCCCACATTCATCGTAAAAATATCACCATTATTATATTATTAAAATATAATAATATATTTAAATGAATTATTTTATTAGAAAAGATAAAATATCAATTTTTAACAATTGTCACATTAAAAATTTTCTCCATTTATATCCAGATAAAATGAATATTTTACTTATCATATAAAATAATTAATTATTCACAAATAATATTACAGACTCACAATACTGACAACTAGGCCGTTCCCAGAAAAGATGGGGCTTTTCAATAAGGATTTCTCCTTACTGGCGTGCAATTAGGTGACCAAACCTCTCCTTAGACAGAACTTTTTAGACATTGCCAATAGTGCTATCTAATAATATTATTCAAATAATATGAATTATTGATTTGATAAAGGAAAATACTGTGCAGTGACAATTATTAAAACAACAATAATATAAAATATCAACGTAGCAATTATTGCATCAATAAAATATAATATTGAACAGTAATTACTGTAACAATTATTGAGTAGTGTCTTCTTACGTAAGAATCAATAATTGGTGCAATCTGGTGTCTTCTGTGTGTTTTAACCACCGGGTATTCCAACAGTATTAATGGTAACAACTACGCCGTTATTTATAAATAACTTATACTTGTCGTTTTATTCATCCAATTGCTTTCTATTATGGGGCCTACACAAGGCTGCGTCGTCGTACGAATATTCCCCGATAGTAAGAATATTCCACGACCAAACGAATATTCCCCGACAACAATGAATATTTTATAACCACTTGCTTATTTGAAATATTTACGCATTTTACCCATAACTAACCACTTTAATCAAATCAACCCTTACTATTTCAAAATAATAAATAGAGGAAATTCAATTTCATTTAATAATAAGTTGGGGTCTTACATGGTATAGTTTTTCATCGGATTCTTTTGGAAATTTGATTTCCAACTCTAACATTGCCATTGTTGAAATGAGCTCCTCCTTATCGGTTAACAACATCAACTTTTCTCTGCCTTTCCTACTCAAGGCATCTACAACCACATTAGCTTTACCCGGGTGATAAAAGATCTCCCAATCATAATCCTTTATCGATTCCATCCATCTCCTTTAACGCATGTTCAAGTCCTTTTGAGTGAAGATATACTTCAGACTCTTATCGTCTGTGTAGATCTCACATTTTTCTCTATAAAGATAGTGTCTCCATATCTTTAAAGCAAACACTACTGCTGCCAACTCTAAATCATGAGTCGGATACCCTTTCTTGTAGTCCTTTAACTGCCTTGATGCATACGCAATGACCTTGTCATTTTGCATAAGGACACAACCCAATCCCTTGTGTGACGCATCACTATACACCACAAAATTTCCTGTATTATCTGGTAATGATAACATAGGTGCCACACTGAACTTCTTCTTCAATTCTTGAAAACTCTCCTCACATTTCTCCGTCAAAGAAATTTTAAAGTTTTTCTCATCAAATTTGTCAACGGAGTGGCAATCTTGGAGAAATTTTGGATAAATCGTCTGTAATACCCTGCCAATCCCATGAAACTTCTCAGTTTTGATGGAGTTCTTGGTTGTTCCCAATTTATCACAGCTTCAACCTTTGATGGATCCATTGAAATTCCATCATTATCAATTACGTGCCCAAGAAATTGTACATGTTCTAACCAGAATTCACATTTACATAATTTCACGTGCAACTTTTCCTTTTTTAGCGTCTCCAGCGTTAGACGTAAGTGTTCCACATGTTCTTCTTGAGTTCTAGAGTACACCAGAATATCATCAATAAACACCACCACAAACTTGTCTAAAAATGGTTTAAACACCCTGCTCACCAAATCTATGAACGTTGCAGGGGCGTTTGTCAAACCCAAAGACATCACCAAAAATTCGTAATGTCCATACCAAGTTCGGAATGCCGTCTTCGGTACATCCTCCTTCCTTACTTTCAGTTGATGATACCCACTTCTCAAATCTATTTTTGAGAAATATCTAGCACCCTTTAACTGGTCAAACAAATCATCTATTCTCGACAATGAATATTTATTCTTAATAGTGACTTTGTTTAATTCCCTATAATCAATTCAAAGACGCATTAACCCATCCTTCTTCTTCACAAATAACACCGGTGCTCCCCACGGTGATACGCTCGGTTGAATATACTTCTTATTTAATAGTTCTTGTAGTTGTACCATTAGTTCTTTCATCTCTACCGGAGCCATTCTGTACGGGGCCTTCGATATTGGAGCTGTTCCTAGCCCTAAGTCGATCACGAACTCGATTTCTCTGTCCGGCGAAAGTCTTGGCAAATCCTCCGAAAACACGTCCACGAATTCCCTAACCACTGGTATTTCCTCCAGTTTCACACCTTTTTCCTTTTGAGTATCGACTATGTAAGCTAAATACCCTACACAGCCCTGACTCAACAACTTCTTGGCTTGCATCATCGTCAGACATCTCATCTATCTAGGCAATCTGCTACCATGAAAAACTACCTTTGATGGAGTCATAAGGTTTACACACTTCTTTTGGCAATCAATTATCGCTCCATAATTGAATAACCAATCCATTCCCAATATAACATCAAACTCTCCGAGTTTTATCGGGATTAAATCTACTTTTATAATATTCCCCTTAATGTTCACCCTACAGTTCTTGTATACGAACCTAACAGGAATCACTTCCCTATTCACAATTTCTATGTTTAAAGGGAAATTCAGCTCTTCACTAGGTATTTCTAACTTCTTATCAAATTCATTAGATATAAACGAGCAAGTAGCACACGAATCAAATAATGCATATGCATTTATATCATTGATTGGGATAATCCGCTTGGCCTTTGATGTTCTGCCTTTACTCTCTGACATGTCAAGCACTTTTCAATGCATTCTGCAACGTCTCTTTTCATATTTGGCCACCAAAAATGTCGCCGCAAATCTTGATACATCTTCGTACTTCCTTGATGAATCGAATATCTTGAGCTATGAGCTTCTGTCAAGATGTCTTCTTTAATATCCTGTACTGCTGGAACCCAAATTCGTCCCTCGAATCTCAACATCCCCTCAGTTTCAACCTTGTATTTCACTTCTTTTCCCTCGACCACACTTTCTCTTATTTTTCTGCATTCCTCATCCTGCAATTGAGCATTCTTCACTTTATCCACCAAAGTTGGACTAGCTTCCATCTGGTATACTTTTTCATCGGATTCTTTTGGAAATTTGATTTCCAACTCTAACATTGCCATTGCTGAAATGAGATCCTCCTTATCGGTTAACAACATCAACTTTTCTCTGCCTTTCCTACTCAAGGCATCTGCAACCACATTAGCTTTGCCCGGGTGCTAAATGATCTCGCAATCATAATCATTTATCAATTCCATCCATCTCCTTTGACGCATGTTCAAGTCCTTTTGAGTGAAGTCCTTTTACACAAATGATCATGAGATCAATCATCCTCATCCAATGAGCAAGCAACGTATGTACCAATCTATCCGGATTCAGTAATCCCCAATTTAGTAATCCAACGATTGGGAAATATTTTAGTTTTAAGCTTTCTAAGAAATTAGATCTCATTAGAATGATCATCATCATTATTCTAAAAGCATTACTTAAAACTATGGGTTTATCACATATTATAAAACAACATCATGTAGATAATTAAAAGCCTTTAATAAATTAATACTTTTTATTAATAAATGAATAAGATTGTTACAAAGTATATGCTTTATCATCAAACATGATTGGCTTGTGGGCATACTACTTTCAATCTCTCACTTGCACTAAAGTTAATCGCCATGGTATCTCATACCCTTCTTCTCTAAGTGATGATTATCTTGCTATTGGATAAGCTTTAGCTAATGGATATGTAATGTTGTTCTTGAGATTTCACTATCTCTATAGTGATTTCCCATCTTTCAATGATTCTTATAATCAAATGAAAGTGCTACAACACATGTTTAGATCCAATATGAGACTTATGAACTATTCCTAGTTCTGTAATGAACTTTTCATCCAAACAATCAACTTGTAGCTTCATTTATAGTTATATACTTTGTCTTTATCACTAAACCAGCAACTATTTGCTGTTTGGAACCTTTCAAATTCACTGCACCACTGTTCAAGGTAACACTTTACCTTAAAGTGGATTTTCTGTTGTCTTGGTTTATCTGAAAAACTTGAGTTTGTTAAGCCCTCTAGTTTTAATTTAAACTCACCATAAATTTTAATCACATCCTTAGTGTCGGTTAAGTACTTTAAGATGTTTTCACTGTCTTACATTGATCTTCTCCAGAATATGACCAATTAACATCAAGTCTCGTATATTTCATTGTATACATGATTGCCACTCATGCGATCTCTCTTTTCAGGAGTCTATGGGGACTATTAAGAGAGATACACTCCATGGCTCATCAACATGAGACATCTCTTGAAGTTTGACATGCTAAACGACTTTAGCATCATACGAATATACGTTCTTTGGGTTAAGTCGAGCATCCTTTTAAATCTTTCTATATAGATTTATATCCCCAATTAAGATACTCTTCCTAAATCATTCATAGACGAATGTTTAGACAACTTTATCTTTACTGATTGTAACATTAGTATGTCATTCGTTATGCGTAATATATCAACATGTAATACTAGAAATGTCACGACGCTCCCACTGACCCTTTTGTACACACTAGGTTCATTCTTGTTTTTGATAAAATCAAACTCTTTTGATTATTTCATCAAAACGAATGTTCTATATTTGATAAGCTTGCTTCAATCAATTTCTCTGAGTGTCTACAACTCTTACCTCATCGTATGTAACGGGATCATCATCTTCGATTATGTGTACCTCATCATCATCATCATCTATGATGAATCCATACCTCCTAGGTATCTTCGGTACTATTCCAGATTTACGATTCGGTTGTCGAACAATAGGTCTATCTACATGTTCCTCTTATTTGACTTATAGTATTTTGTGGTTCTTGAACTCTTCAAGATCTATTATCCTCCCACTAGCCCTTTAATGATAAACACCTTTATCTTAGAAGGCATCGTGTTTCGCAACAAACACCTTTTTTCTAAGTAGGATTATAGAACATATACCCTAAACTTACTTTAGGATGTCCCACAAATTTGTACTTGTCAAATCTTGTCCCAAGCTTATCATTTGAAACAATTTCACATAAGCTGGACAACCCCTTATCTTAACATACTTAAGATTAGGAATCCTCCCTGTCCATAACTCTTATAGAATCTTGGGGCCGAATTTTGAGGTTACCTTTTCATAGATATGCAGCCATTTCTAGGACATGATCCCAGAGGGATACTAGAATGTCGATAAAATCATTATGGATTGCACCATGTCCAACAAGGTATAATTTTTCCTTTCAGATACATCAATCAATTATTGTGTATCAGTATGCGTCCATTATGAGAAAACCATTTGAGATGATCTAGAAACTCATTGCACAAGTATTCCTTCCTTGATTCGATCAAAGAATCCTAATACTTAGCTAATTTGTTTCATTTCTGAATTCTTTGAACCTTTCACATAATTCATAATTTTATTTCAGCAAATACACACATTCAACTTTTTGAATAATCATCTCTTTTTTCTTATACTAATTTGTTCAATATGCAAAATTATTTTCACATAAGTCAAGTATACTAATTCCATTAAGTAATATTCCAGTTTTATACGAAACATTATTATCATAAATAGAACAACAATTGTTCTTAAATTTAATACTAAAGATTTCATTGTCCAACAACAAGATAGAAATAATGTTTCCAACGAGAACTTGATTAACTTATTAACTTAATAGATTTGTCCGTAAGCAGTGCTAAACTATAAGTTCCTATGGCTAATGCAGCAACCTTTGCTTCATTTACCAAACATAGGATTACTTATCCTTTGTTTAGCTTTCTACTTTTTCTTGGTCCCTTAATAAATCTATATTTATGATAACCAAAGCCAGTATCTAATACCCAAGTAGACCCTTGACTTAAATTTTTGTTTTATTTTAATCATGAACAAAAACTATATTTGTAACCAAAGCTTCACTAACCTTCTTCTGGTTAGCCTCCACAGGATGCTTCTTGTAGTTTTCTTTCCAGTGTATATGCTTATTGCAGTGGAAGCAAACTTCTTTGCTATCCGTATCAGTTTTGCTCTTATTATCATTTGTTTTTGCCTTTCTATATACCTTCTTAGAATTGTTCTTCCTTTTAGAAGATCCTTTGGCCCCTACCAGTAAGACTTGGTCTTTCTTGGTTGGAAAGTGACTCTTAACATTTTTCAACATGTTAAGCAAATTAGCGAGGTTGATCTTTTTCTTGTTCATATGAAAAATTCACAACAATTGTGAGAAGGAGTCTAGAGTGACTACACGATCAAATCCTGGCTCAACTCTCCATCCATGACAAAAACTATTATCCTAATTGTTCAATCAAATTGATCATGTTTAGGACATGTGTCTGTACTGTAGTGTCGTTGGTCATTCTAGATAGAAAGAGTTCCTTAGATATCCGATATCTATTAGTCCTACTTTCCCTCACCATCAACTACTTGATGTGTAGGAATATAGCAAGAGAATCAATATTTTCATTCTGACGCTGAAGCTCGTTACTCATGGATGCGAGCATGATGCATTGAGCCAACTGTGCATCATCTTGCCACTTTCTAAAAGTAGCAATCATTCCTTAGAGGCATTGTCTGCAACCATTGCAGGGATAGGCGTATTAAGGACATAAGATAGCTTTTCAGCCGTGAGAACTATTCTCAATTTCTTTAACCAATCCGTTTAATTTGATCCGGTTAAATAGCATCTAATATGCTTCGCAGTGATAGTAATTTAGACACTGTAAAATTTTATAAATGAATTTGTAATTAACAACATTTTAGCATACATTCTTTTATTGATCACCAAAATAAATTAAGTCTTGTTTTAAATTGGTGTCTCCCACTATTTTCTTCAAACTATATTACCCTCAATATATATAGTTCGGCAATATCTAATTGAAGATATGCTAGTGAGAATAAGGATCCCATTTCAAATGTATATAGCCTTGTGGTGACACAACAAACTATATATAAATAAATAGGTAGACAACTATTGTCAATTACATCAACTATGCAACTCCTTTGTTTTGCCTCTTAGATTATTTTGATCAAGTGGTGACACATCCGAATTAAAATTATCCAAGTTAAGTCCAACCTAACACTCCATATATTCAAAAAAGAAAAATATTGTCTTTGTGGTTACACAACAAAACAACATTCTTCAATTTCCTTTATAAGCATCAAATGTGATAAAATTAACATCTCAAAGAATTAAGATAAGCCTTATGGTGACACAACAAATTTATAATAATTAATTGATACTCTATTATTTTTATCATGCTAGAAGGCGACGTTCGATATTCTAAATATCTTTGAACGCTTAGGACTTAATATAAAAAATTTGAGGGGTTTGTTATTAATTTGTCTCATGTTGTTTAAGCCACATGCACACACACACACACACACACACACACACACACACATATATATATATATATATATATATATATATATATATATATATATATATATATAATGCATGTCATATTAATTAACATGCGAAGCATGTTTGCATAATATATAATATATATAGTATAAGCATGCACATATAGAATATTATATTCTACCCGGATTGATTATGGACTTTTATTCTAGTTTGGTTTACTAGAGCCACAAAGTGAGCCAAAAGGTCAAACCTTAGGGGTACAAGACTTAATATTTAAATATAACTATTACATTTAAACCCGGGCTCCATTACAAACGGGTCTTCGAGCACTCCTTGCTCCTTGATCTCTAATTCTTCAAAATTAATTCTAATTATTCCTATTACAAAACTATTTAAAATAAATAGAAACCTTGATCAGCAGTCAAGGGGAAGTACATAGGAGGGAGATATAATTTACATTAAGAAAAAATAGAGAAGATGAGGTACGCAGACCCCATTTAATAAAACTCATACATTCATGCATCCAGCTAAAATAAAATCCAATCACATTGGTCAATAATCAATAATCAATTTCATTTATTATCATACACATCACCATATGCATCAATAAATAACATTTATCTCATGAATAATAAACATTCAATATATATATTATTATCATTTAATGGGCAAATTTAGTTAGTATAAAATCTAATTTTGAATCAAAATAAACTCTTTAGGATATGTGAGAGTACTTTTATTAATTAGGATATGTGAAAGTACTTTTATTAATTAATTCCCAAACTCCTTTAGGAATTAAATAATAATAATAGTAATAATAATAATAAGACTCCTCTTATTAATTTATATTTAATATTTTCAAAATATTAATTAAGCTATTTAATTTATTCTATCATCATAGATTACTTAACTTATTATTACGATTATGCCATTTGCTTCTTAAATAATTATTCTTCCTTTTATGGTGTGACCCTTTAGGTTTTCCATATTAAACCGGTTGTGAATAAATCAATTGGACCAATTCTAATCTTATTTAAATAAATAAATTAAAATATTAATTTATTTAAATAAATAATATTTATTCTACAATAGAGATAAGCCTCCCTAGCGATTAACGACTTTTCAGATAATATAGATTTCAACATTAATCATAAAAGAACCTTTGAGTAAATAATTACCGTACAATTCAATCCTTCCACCATACAATGTCCCAATTAAATATAAGACATGGAATTACTGTCAAGTCTTATTTACTTAATTATATGTATTTCGATCCTTAAATGCATAACTCCAAATAATGCAAATTAGAAACTCCTTTCTAATTTCATTCTGCCTTGGTCAAGGACTACTGGGTTGTCATTTATCGAATCACATAGGACATTTCTTTTCTTTTACTAGAAGTGGTAGATTCTTTATTGATCATACATTATCTCCATGTACAACTTATTATACCCAAGCATACACTTTGATATACCTTAAGGGTCTTAAGGAGTAAGTCAAAGTATAACTCATCATACACAAGATACTATGATGATCTCAAGTGCAAGGATCACTTGTACTACTATCACTCTGAGAATTCCTATTGACAAAAGGTGTAAAACTCCATTAGGTATTCCTTAGCGAGCCACGTTCGATGAACTTATTCTCTAATAAGCACTACTACATACTTGCTTTAGTGTCTCCACACAAATGATCATGAGATCAATCATCCTCATCCAATGAGCAAGCAACGATATACCAATCTATCCGGATTCACTAATCCCCAATTTAGTAATCCAACGATTGGGAACTATTTTAGTTTTAAACTTTCTAAGAATTTAGATCTCATCAGAATGATCATCATCATTATTCTAAAAGCATAGCTGAAAACTATGGGTTTATCACATATTATAAAACAACATCATGTAGATAATTAAAATCCTTTAATACATTAATAATTTTTATTAATAAATGAATAAGATTGCTACAAACTATATGCTTTATCATCAAACATGATTGGCTTGTGTGCATATTACTTTCAACAGTTTTGAATGATATTTCTATTGTTAATAAATTTCCTGACGTATTTCCTGAAGACTTGTTGGCCTACCCTAGAGCGTGAAATCGAATTTTGTATTGACCCCAGTACAAAACCCATTTCGAAAACCCTCAAATATTTCTTCACCTAAAATGAACGTATTATGCGCCAAAGACGTTGGCTCGAGCTGTTGAAGATTACGACCATACCATTCAATATCATCATAGAAAAGAGAACGTGGTAGCTGACGCGTTGAATAGAAGATCATATGCGATCACAAGTGTGACGTTGTTAACACTAAAACCCATTTCATACGACTTACAAATGATGGAGATAGAGTTAAAGACTCCAAGAACCCACGTGAAGATAACAAATATACGAGTAAAATTAACTTTAATTGATAAAGTTAAAGCCGCTCAAGCTACAGACCCGGAGCTGATGAACACGAAAAATCAGGTTCAAGAGGGCGTTATTCTAGAAGAAAGAGTCGATGAAGAGAGTAAATATCAACCCTCGATTTAATTGGCCCATTTAAAATCCTTGATCGAGTAGGAACTGTGGCCTATAGACTCGCCTTACCGCCAAGAATGTCACGTGTTCATAACGTATCGATGTTACGTAAATATGTGGACGACCCGAACCACATTATTAATTTAGAACTGGACGAGATAGCGAAAAAATTATCATATGAGGAGATACAATCTTAGATAAGAAGAAGCATATTCTACACTCAAAAGTTATACCTCAAGAGTTAGAATCTGACGAGGTATCCTCATCTGTTCAGCATACCAGGTACGTACGTAAGACCCCAAAATTTATGAATAAAGATTTTTGAAAATATTTTTTTTAATATTATGGTGTGGATTTTAGATAATTTATAGTTGTGGGTAATATTTATAAATTTTACAAAGTAAGCAAGTTGTTATATAATATTCGATTGGTCGGGGAATGTTCGTTTTAATAGGGAATATTCGTACGAAGGCACAATCATTGGTGCACCCCATAATGGAATTATTGTCGAAATGAG
This sequence comes from Panax ginseng, assembly GCA_020205605.1. NCBI lineage: Eukaryota > Viridiplantae > Streptophyta > Magnoliopsida > Apiales > Araliaceae > Panax > Panax ginseng. Next base: position 112,142,199 of record CM035128.1, on the reverse strand, counting down.
AAAATGATAAAAATATATTTTTAGGAAAATAACGGCAAAAGTGTTACCGTTAAAAACTATTGAACTACCCGGTGGTAAAAGTACAGTAATACGCGTGGTTGCATAGTAGCACACGGTATTGATTATTGATGCTTACATGAGAAGTCACTCAATTTGTTTAATTATTGCTACATTAATTGTTGCATAGTATCTCATTATTTGATTCAATTATTGTCAATATTTTATATTATTAAATCAATAATTGAGACGATACAGTTATTCATATTATTATTGGGATAATTAACAATGTCTGAAAGTTCTGTCGAGGAGAAGTTTGGTCACCTAATTACGCGCCAATAAGGAGAAATCCTTATTGGAAAGCCCTCTCTTTCCTGGGAACGATCTGGTTGTTAATATTGCGAGTTATAATAATAATGAATAAATGTTCTTAAAAATATTAACGGGATTTTTATGAAGTATTTGTTGTAAATTTTGGCATATTTTTATGGACCCCCATTTACCCATTTTTCAAAATATTCGGCAGAAAAATATTTAATATAATAAAGGTGGGGCCACATGTGGGGCCCACTAGAAGAAAAATGAATATGGGGGAAGGAAAGTCTGAAGGTTGTCACGGGTGATTTTTTTAATATAACATGTGTTGTTATATATATATATATATGTATATATATATATATATTATGTTTTTTTTATTAGATTATAAATAGAATATATTATATTTTATTTAAGGTTTTTGTTTTATTAGAATATTTCATTGCACAATAATGAATAGTAAAAATCAAATTTCTGTCCGTGAATTCGTTTGATTACTGTGTGCAGTCTATGATTTCTAAATTCAAATAGTATCCTTTCCATTCTCCTATAAATAGGATGCTTAGTTAGAATTGAAAATCACACCAGAATCAGAGAATTCTTCTTCTATAATATTAAGCGTATTTCTTTAGAGTTTAAGAAAGCTTTGAGTGTAGAAAATAGTGAAAGTTTTCTTCAAGGATATATCCATTATACCAGTTGGAATACTCTTCTTTTTGAGGTAAGGGGTATTATTTATTTCATATTCGTAAGAGATATTATTTTTCATATTCGTATGAATATTATTTCGTTCAATATTCGCAAGAAATATTATTTTCATTTAATATTCGCAAGGAATATTATATTCGTTCAATATTCGAAATGAATATTATTTTCGTTTAATATTAAGTAAGGGATGTTATTTTTGTTCAATATTAAGCTTGAAATAATTTTTCTTCCATACTACGTAGTATGTAAGTAATATTATTTCTTTTCAGATTTCGAATTCTATACTCATTTGGTTAAAGTTTTGGCTTCTATACTCCATGAAATTAGTAGAATATCCTTGATATTTGTGCTTCATCCAGTATCTTTTCATGGAAATATTATTCTGAGCATTCTTGATAAGTTTTAACTTTTTCATGCCGGAGTACTTGTCACGGGGTTACTATTCCCGAAGTTACTATTCACGGGATACTATTTATGACAAAAATTAATTTCTTTTCGATCAAAATCATTTTTGATACAATATTATTCTTGAATTTTACTCCACAAAGCAGTATCATGTTGACAATTTGAACATTATTGAATTATGGATAAATTAAATTATAAATCTTTAAAAATTTATCCTTTGCTTTCTTTTAATTGAATTCTTATATCATTGTCATCATCCTCATGCTTATATTGTTATGATAGTCATCTTTGGCCCGTAGTGCATAGATGGACTTGGTATGATTATGACTAGGGATTATTCAGTATAATCATGACCATAATATTGCAAATGATGTGGTAAAAGTCCTCATTGACCCGTAGTGCATTGATGGAAAATTTTTGGTATGATCATGACCATGGGTTCTCTTCGGCCAAGAGTGCAAAGATGAATTATTTTATGGCATGATCATGACCGTTGATGAAAATACGATTATCCTTGGCCCGTAATTCATGGATAATTCATGGTCGTGATACTAAAGAATATCCTTGGCCCGTAGTGTAGGGATGATTCGATGATGTGGATTATTTATTATGATGAGTCTCAGCGATAAAATTGATGATAAACTTTTTAAATCATAGAAGATAATAAATATCATGCTCTATTATACTCTTCAAATGGATTGCTTATTCCGCTACAGTTGTTGATCTAAAAATTGTTGTCTATTATATTCTATCAGTTGTTATAATGTTGAAGGCTAAGGATAATTTATTATGAATTATCTTAGTCACAATATTTCTTACTAGGCTAGTTGAGCTCACCATTTCTTTCAATGTTCTCTTCAGGAAATGAGAATATAGCTGGGACTAATTGGGGAATGGATTGACGGTCCAGATGGTTGCATTAGTAGTTCTCACTATTCTGTGAAATAGTGTGATAATAATTGTAATAAGATTGAATTTAAGTGTGGACATTCTCTAGATGACAATATTCGTATTAAAACTCTCAGATTATGTTTTGTCGTATTTTACACGGCAGTCGTATAATTAAGTTGTATTTAAATTTTGTACCATATATTTGGCGACTCAAGATGGGTGATGTATACCTATTTTGGGGGCGTCACAGTTAACCTATTTTAATATAATTAAAATAGGGTATTATTTAATTAATTAAACTCCTTTAATTAATTAGGCTCCCTAATCTTATTAGGGATAATTAATTAAACTATTTTAATTAATTTGCCTCCTAATCATATTAGAAATAAATGAGAGTACTAAAATTAAATTAATTCCCAAACTCCTTTAGAAATTAAAATAATAATAATTGTAATAATATTAATAAGACTCCTCTTATTAATTTATATTTAACATTTTTAAAATATTAAATAATAAATATTAAGTTATTTAATTTATTTTATCACCATACATTTCTCCATATTAAACCGGTTGTGAATAAATCAATTAGAACATTTATAATCTTATTTAAATAAATAAATTAAACTATTAATTTATTTAAATAAATAATATTTATTCTACAGTACGGATAAGCCTCCCTAGCGATCAACGTCTTTCCAGATAATATAGATTTCAACATCAATCATAAAAGAACCTTTGAGTAAATAGTTATCGTACAATTCAATCCTTCCACCATACAATGTCCCAATTAAATATAAGACATGAAATTACTGTCAAGTGTTATTCTATTTAATTATATGTATTTCAATTCCTAAATGCATAACTCTTACTGAATGCAAATTAGAAACTACTTTCTAATTTCATTCGACCTTGGCCAAGGATTCTTGGGTTGTCATTTATCGAATCACATAGGACATATCTCTTCTTTTACTAGAAGTGATAGATTCTTTATTGATCATTCATTATCTCCATATATAACTTATTACACCCAAACATACCCTTTGATATACCCTAAAGGTCTTAAGGAATAAGTCAAAGTGTAAATCATTATATATAAGATACTATGATGATCTCAAGTCTAAGGATTACTTGTATTACTATCACTACAGGAATTCCTATTGAAAGACAAGTAAAACTCCATTAGGTATTCCTTAGCGAGTCATGTTCAGTGAACTTATTCTCCAACAAGCACCTACATACTTGATTTAGTGTCTCCACACAAATGATCATGAGATCAATCATCCTCATCCAATGAAAAAATAACGTATGTACCAATCTATCCAGATTCACTAATCCCCTTTTTAGTAATCCATTGATTGGGAACATTTTAGTTTTAAGTTGTCTAAGAATTTAGATCTCATTAGCATGATCTAATCATGATTCTAAAAGCATTGCTTAAAACTATATATAAGTTTATCAAATATTATTAAAACAGAACAATGTAGATAAATTAAATGCCTTTAGTAAATTAATCCTTTTATTAATAAATTAATAAGATTTATTGCAAAGTATTTGTTTTATCATCACACATGATTGGCTTGCATGCATACTACTTTCATAAAGTACTTAAGAAGAACTAAGGATGTATTTCTTGTCTACGGTGGGTCTGAATTGAAACTAGAGGGCTTCATATACTCAAGTTTTCAAACGGATCAAGATGACATTAAATCCATTTCGGGGTATGTGTTTACCTTAAACGGTGGAGCAGTGAGTTGAAAGAGTTCCAAACAGCAAACAATTATTGATTCAGTGACAGAGGTAGAGTACATAGTTGCAAGTAAAGCTGCAAAGGATGTTGTTTGGATGGAGAAGTTCATTATCGAACTTGGTGTGGTTCCTAGCATTAGAGGACTAGTACCTTTATTCTATGAGAACATCATATCTGTTGCGCAGGCGAAGGAACTTAGGTATCATATGTGACACCCCTAAATCTGGATTTCCTAACCTCAAATTTGGTGTTCATGATACTCAACAAAAAAACATACTTTCTAACTAATGCGGACGAGTAAACATATCTTCTTTATCATAATAGTAATAAAGTCTTACAATCATAGTTCCAAAGTTCTTTAACCTTAACTTAAAATGTACTCTTAATACTATAAAGAGTTTACATAACCAAATAACATTTAAAATAAACTAGTACATAAGCCTTCTCAAACATCTACTCTTGAACCTTCCCTTTTCCTTTGTCCCCTTTAGACTTTTCTGCCTTAGTTGAAATAAATGTCATGATATAGCAAGGGTAAGCAACTAATTTGCTTAGAAAGTTTATACACATGGGAGATATATCATAATTAGAAAGAAGTTTTTCTTTCAATGTTCAACAACAGTATAAAATTGTGAAGGAACATAAATTAATAGTCAACAGTTGAATATTCGAATAATTGAATAACAGGTACTGAATGGTTTGAAATAACCATAAACATTTGCCAAGGTTCTCAATATTTAAACTAGACCTTTTAATAAGTTTTGGTAATCAAGGGGATCAGCCTTTCATACCTCGTGATTTATGCATAAACACTTAATAATCCAGCATTGATATCATGTTTTAATCAAATTCGTCTTTTCTCAACCAAGAGTTCTTCCCATATCAATTTAATCGGAACAGCTTTTAAAACACATTTGATTTAACAAATTTAGATATGCTTGTTCTAGCTGATAAAATTAACATAGATTTATCTCATAAACAATTCATGAATGAAAGAACTTTAATTTAATTCACAGTACAGTAATAATAGAACATGAATTCAAATGCACAAGGTGAAAATCTTAATAATCAGTATAGATGTGAATAATCAACAATATTATTCACTAACATGCTTCGAAAAATAATAACTCGAATTTGAGTTAGGGAACTTGCCTCGTTTATAGGCTACTGCTACGCAATTAAATTATATCCGCTAGGCAGTTTAATTATCTTCCTTTTGAGAGACTTACGGTTAATCTTTTAATTAGCCATATCATAACATTACATTATGTAATCACATAGATATTACATATTACATTTAGTTCTTAGAAATATTATCAGGTCTCGATAATATTACTATTAAATAACAACTACCTTTAATTCACTTAATATTAAAATATTTCATTCACCTCTTAGTATTATTAGTCCGCTAATAACACTCTTTATCGCTTACTATTATTATTAACATCTTAATAATATTTTAATACTTTACTAATATTATTAATCCTCTTAATAATATTTTATTCATGCATTAATATTATTACTTTAATAATACCTTACTTATTCTTTAGTATTATTAATCAATTAATAATACTTTATTCATTTACTAATATTATTAACAATTTAATAATATTTTATTCATTTACTAATATTATTAATCATTTAATAATATTTTATTCCTTTACTAATGTTATTATATTTTTAATAATATTTTATTTAATTTTGAATATTATTATTTACTTAATAATATTTTAATAATCCAATAATACTTTAATCTAATATTATTAATCTTCTAATAATATTTTAATCGATAATATTAATAATATTTTAAAATAATATTATTAGTCATTTACTAATATTTTAATCATTTATTAATACTTAAATCATATTATTAACCATTCAATAATATTTCAATAAAGCTTTAACCTTAATATTTTTATTTACTTAAAAATATAAGATTCTTATATTAAAAATATCATAGTGACATTTTAAACAATTTATTTTAATATTTTACCCTTTATTAAACAACTTATTTAGTACCCATAAAAGGTCATAAATAATACTTCCTATTATAAATTACCAAAATACCCTCAAATAGTCAGAATATTGTATATTAGGAGTATTCAAGCATTAAAATCACATTTTCCTTATTTATGATATCATTTAACTATTTATTTCTTTTTATTTATAACTTCATCATTTTTAGGAAAACTACTAAAGTGATTCAAAAACTTCTTCTTTTCTGTATTTGGATAATGTATGACCCAATAATGATTCCCAAATTTTCTTGGAATTTTAGAACTTGTTTTACTATTTTTAAAGTGCCTAAAACACCCGTATCATGTTACATTTTTAATAAATTGAGTTTTACCTAGAAAATTCTGAAATTTTCAGGGGATGCTCACATAACATATATACGCATACTATATAAACTTCAGATTTTTTCAAGGTATACACAATGAGGAATCTGGGTAAGAATATTTAGGAGTCCTTCACGGTAAAAGTCATTACACACAAAAAACACATCGAAACGCGTCCGTTCTTTTTCCTACATGTAGATAACTTCGTATGGTACCTTTGTGTTTTTTCCCATATTTTTAAAAGATTTAGAACTAGCCAAAACAGCCTTAGGAAAAATATGGATAGTAGGACTTTTAGGGTTTTAAAGCTTTAAGTTCTAAACCTGGACTGTTTTGGAAAAATAGCCCCCAAGGCTTCAAAAGTTGTTGGTTTTGTGTTCTACCACTTGGGTTTACTATCTAACTCATGTATCTAACACCCCCCTTCGTTGAATCACAAATCCAAGTTGTAAAATTTGAGTTGCACAAGATTTAGTGGAAGGAAAACTAGGGTTTCACCCCTAAGAGAATATATGCTCATTTTCTTCCTCTAAAACTTTGATCTAACACTTAAGATACTTAGTTCCATACATGATGATATAGGGAACTAGGGTATCTTGGGTATTAGTTCATAACCCCATGAAAGCTTACTATAACACCAAATAGAAGAAGATGAAGATTTAGGCTATACCTTGTTTTAGTAGCAACCTCCCATGATCTACCAAAGTAAGATATGAACTTAGGGTGCATTAATCAAGCTAGAACACTACTCTCTTTCTCTTCCAAAAAACCAAACCCCTCTCTCTCTTTTTTCTCTTTGTATTTTTCTAGCTTGGGAGAAAAATAGAAGAAGAAGAATATAAGAAATGAAATGAAGAGAAAATGAAATATGGTGATTTAACTAATATCCTTCATATCTTTGTTGTCCCTTGGATAAAAGCCTTTGCCTTATCTCTTCCAATTAAGCCTAATCACTTCATTAAGGGTGCTAAGTAGATTTTCTACCAATGGGAGATGGACAAACTTGTACTTGATGTAAGAGTTACTAATTAAGGAACTTTATTAGCATAATTTGTTGCCTTAAAAGGCCTAAAAGGGGTGGTCACCTTGCCCCATTATTCCCTCCGTTTTCCTTTTATTTTAATGCAAAAATTTGATTAATCAAAGATCTTATAAAATACCCTTAATCAAGTGGGCTAAGTATTGATTTGCATTTTATTTCTTTTGGGCTTCTCATTTAATTGTTTTGGGCTATGTAATAAACACAGTTTAACAATTTTAATATATATTTCCCTAATTGTTTATTTAGGGTTTCTATTTCCAATTTTATAGAATTTAATTACTAACACATATCTCTTTAACTTGTAACCTAATTAGGTTTAAAATTATTAATCACTTACAATAATAAAATTATCCACTTAAGTTAGTATTAATATTAAATACTAACTATTCATTATTACCATAACTCTTAGGTTATTTAATTATCTCACCTAATGTATAACTAGGTTATGAAGCTTTCCTTTTTAATGAAATCTATAAATATATATATCCATAACTATAGTATATACATTTATTTATCCATACACCACTTCCAATATGTTATCACATATTAAATCATTATATAGCACAATCAATAATGTATATACATATAAAGTGACTTGAAATTCCTGGTTATTACATCTTCCCCCTCTTATAAGAATTCTTTCCCTGGAATTACACATAAAGTTAATCAAAAAGATGTGGATAATTTTCCCTTGTCTTTTTCTCGAGTTCCCACGTAGCTTCTTCAGCATTGTGGTTCCTCCAAAGAACTTTTACAAAATGTATAACCTTATTTCGTAACTTCGGCTCTTTTTTATCTAAACTTTCTACCGAAGTTTCCTCGTACGACAAATCTTTTTTGACCTAAATTGGTTCGTACGATATCACGTGCTTGTAGTCAGCCTTATATGGTCATAACACTGACACACAAAACACATTATGAATATGTTCCAATTCAGGAGGTAGAGCTACCTCGTACGCCACTTCACATATCTTCCTCAAGTTCTCAAATGGTCCAATAAATCTTGGACTCAACTTACCTTTCTTTCCAAATCTTATCTTTCCTTTCTAGGGAGATACATTCAAAAACGCATAGCTTCCCACTTCAAAATCTCTCTTCTTATGATGTAAGTCCGCATACTTCTTCTGGCGATCTTGAGCTTCTACCAGCCGGGCTCTTATCACCTATGTGATCTCTACTGTCTGCTGCACTAATTCTATTTCTAACAGCCTGCGTTCACTAACTTCATCCCAGCATAAGGGCGCTCATCATTTCCTCCCATAAAGTGCTTCGTACGGCGGCTTTCCAATGATGGCGTGATAACTATTGTTTTATGCTAACTCTACTAATGGAAGATGATCCTCCGAGCTACCCTTGAAGTTCATCACACAAGCTCTGAGCATGTTTTCATGTTTTTGAATCATTCTCTCACTTGGCGCATCGATCTACGGATGATACACGGTGCTCATCCGTAGTTGTGTCCCCATTCTTTCTTGAAGACTCTTCCAGAAGTTTGACGTGAATCATGAATCTCTATCCGATACAATAGATACCGATACTCCATGTCTCCAGATAATTTGTTTGATATATAATTTGGCTAGTTGGTCCAAACTATACCTGATCTTGATCGACAAAAAGTGAGCTGACTTCGTAAGACGATCTACAATCACCCATATAGCTTTGTGCCCTTTTTACATTGCTGGAAGTCCCACCACAAAATTTATCATGATGTGCTCCCATTTCCATTCTAGAATTTCTAACGGCTGTAGTAATCCACTCAGTCATTGATTCTCTACCTTGACTCTCTGACAAGTTAGACATCTGCTGACGCATTTCGCAACCACTTTCTTCATGTTTGGCCACTAAAAGTGTTGCCACAAATCTTGATACATCTTTTTGCTTCCAGGGTGTATCGAGTACCTTGTATTGTGCGCTTCTTGAAAAATCTTCTCTCTTAGTTCTGGTACTGATGGTACCCAAATTCGTCCTTCAAATCGCAGTAGTCCGGTGCCATCAATCTTGTATTTCAATTCTTCGCCTTCAATTAACCGCTTCTTGATGTTTTCGCAATCTTCGCTTGTAATACCTGCAAATTTTAATAAATTATTAGATTGAGAATAAAGAATGTTTGCATATTTATTTGAATATAAATATATAGTAATGGCATGAGTTGTGGTAATTAATTTAATTGACTAAGCATGTGATAATTATGAAATGTAGCAGAAATGATGAGAAGCTTAGTTTAAGCTTGTGGAATTATGCCTAGTGTGGCAAAGTGGTGAGATGAGAAAGTACTAATTTATTAATTATAAAATGGATTAAATTAATTAGTATTATTAATAAATAAATAATGTCATTGACTAATTGTTATTCATTAATTATCATGAATAATAGCATGTAAGTAAAAATCATATATAATAAGGTTTTTCATTCAATATAAGATGAGGTGTGACATTGGAAATATTATATAAAACTATATGATAAAAGTAAGCTTAACTTATGTAGTTTATTAAGTTGGGTGAAAAAGAGTCTTATGTGACCCCATGATGTGTGTGGGAATATTTAAATGTGTATTCTAGACCTATGGGAGAAAATAACTTTGATTACATAAATAATTAATATTAAGTGAACATTTTAATATCTATGAAGAATTGGAATAATAAGTAATATTGGTACCCAACTAGATTATATCCTAGTTTAGGGTAAATATTATTTGAATTAATCCAATGTAAATGGACTATATAATTCTATGTGTATTATATGAGGGGGTGTATATGTATGTACATTTTTGGACAATTGGCAAATAATGCTAAGTAATGGCTTGCAAATGCTGAGTATAGATAGTGTCCCAAATTGAGTGTCACTCTATTTCTTCTTCACGTAATAGGCCATTGGCCTAGTCCCTCATTACCAACCACATAGCTAGCAAATAATGAGGAGGGGAGTGGTATACATAGTACTCTTCCACCAAATCCTTCATAACCATCAGCTTCTTCTCCATTCCAATGGTTTAATTCATTGAGTAAAGCTTAAATTGGTCACAAGCTTTCCTATAAATGGAGCCCTTCTCATTCACAACCATTTTTCTAATTCTCTATTAAAACTTCAAGTGTGTGTGAGTGTGGTTGGGTGGAGCTTATACAATCTGCAAAGTGAAGCTAGAGTAGCAATTCAACTCCACAAAAGGTAATATTCCTCTATATGTTCCTAAACTCAAGTTTCTGCAAAGTTCTTAGAAAAGTACAACAATACTTGTTTTGAGTTGAAACGTTTATGGTCGAAGCATGCTAGAATGTGTAAATTGATGCTACAAATTATTGATATGGTTGAATACGAAATCAACGAAAGTTAAACGAAGTAAATTGGTCAAGTAACGAATCCGTAGTGAAGAGAATCGCTAAATGTGTTAAACTTTGGAAAAAATGCCAAAAATCTTGAATTGATCCTTGAATTTAATTGTTTGTATGTTTGGGATTGTTAGAAGCATGCTAGGGATGTTTTGTAGCAAGTTTATATCAATTATACATCATTACATTCCTGTTTGCATGGTTGTTGGGTTGAAAATTTCATAATAGCTCGAAGCAAGGGAAGCCTGTGTTCTTAAGGCGATAGTCATGTTACATACGTGAAGTCATGTGTTATATATAAGGCCATACTCGTGGGGGAGATGTTTAGCGATGGGCCAGGCCCATCCCTGAGGTCCTGAAGCATAAATGCCCGCCCCGGTGGGGTGGGGGGGGGGTGTTGTGGTAACTTAAAATTTTATTTTTGATTGTTGCTAAAAGAAGACTTAAACTAACTTAACTAAACTTAAAGAGCATACATAATCCTTAAACACGTGTCAATGCATGTTGAAAGATGCTTTAGTAGGTTTGGAATTTGAATTATAACTTTTTTAAAAGAGAAGATTAATAGACGAAAATAATATTTATAAAACCTTACGCCTTTTTGAATCTAACCTTTTGAGCATATGTTTATATCTTAGTTAGTCTCATAAATACATATGAAATATGGACTCAACTTACTTTACATGTATAGACTGTTAGTCATGACATCTTAAATTGAAAGCCAATTGAATTGAAAACTCTTTGACTTGTATTGTGAACTTTTGAACAAATATGATAGGATGCTTTATGCCTCTATAGATAATCGACATGTTCACATATCTAGTTAGACATTTTATAAACTATGTAAATATGTGTAGAAAGAAGTTGTTTGGCAATATTATATGGTTTAATGAATACTATAGTTAGTAGTTGATATAATGAGCTCTTTTAACTTGTAAAATGGAAATGTATGAGTAACTTTAACAAGGGGCCAAACCTAGCCTAAAGTTTCTTTAAAATGTGAAGCAACTTAAGCTAGAATACGTGAAGTAAGTAATATTTTACAAATACAAATAAAAGATGAGCATATAGTACTAAAGATTTTCAAAAGTAAGAACAAATGTGAAATGTACATCTATGAGTTTGAATGTTTATAGACTACATGTGTTTAAATATGTATGATAAGTGTATATGTATGTCAAGGTGTATGACTAATGAATACCTATACATACATAAATAGGATAAAATAGTTCATTGAGGTGATTTTACCCAATAAGTGGTAATCAACGCTAAAGGCAAGTCTCCTAACTCACACAACTTTGGATTTTGTGCGAAGTCTCTAACTTCATTTGATTCTTATATTGAATGAAAGTTTCTAAATTCTTTACATTGTATATTGTATAACCCAAATTGTTGCCATAATTATATCGAGAAAATATCTATTAATATTCAAAAATTATTTGTATGCCTTAACATTGTTACAAGCATTGGACTTATCGTTCATAAATGCATTATAAAAGTGATCTAAGCCTTTGATTCAGCTAGACTATAATCATGTGTTAAGAAAGCTATCCAAACCAACTGACTTGATGCGGACTCTTGTAAATCTACTGAGATGAACAACCCTCTTAAAAAGGGGAAATTTTATATTGTCGGCGAACCGACGTGCGCACATGAGTATGATTAAATGTTATGTATAACGTAGGGTACTTTAGGCTGATCACCTATTGTACTCGTTTATCTTGGATTGTAGTATAATACTGTTAATTATAGTAAGAGTTCTTAGTCCTTAGTGACTGCTCAGTATTCATTCTTATTGAACCTTGAAATGAATACATCTTGAAATTTTGTTGATATCCTTCAGTTTATAGTGACACCTATTGAATACTCATGACATTTCTTTGTATCCTTGAACTATCAATTATTGTTATACTTTTGAAGATTCAAGTGCTATAACTGCTTATTCTTCTTGCTATATTACTTGTTGGTTAAACTTGTTGCTCATTCTTCCTTCCCTAAAAACATTACAGTTAAGGCTGAGCAAGGCGGTACCTCAGGGAAGGACAAAGGAAAGGCCAAGGCTACATAATATCTTTGTCCTTTAAGTGTAGAAGTATTATTATTATTATTATTATTATTATTATTATTATTATTATTATTATTATTATATATGATGTATTAAGGATGATTAAAATATGTTTAAATGTAATCACGGATTGTTGTAGTAATGGTTATGGTACCTTGGGACGCGAATATTTATATTATATCAATATAAATTATTCTATTATCTTCGTTGTTGATGATTTTAGTATGATATTAGAAGTAGCACGTGACGAACAAAATTTGAGATATGAGTGTCTGAATTTGGGGGCGTCACAGGTTTGTATCAAAGCTATAGTTATAAACCTTAGGAGTGAGAGTCCTTAGATTATAACTTAGGAGAACTTAGAAGATAGAGAGGGATGAAACTCATATAGAGTTTTCATAGAGAGTGACTTAGTGTGTTATAGAATATAACTTCATTCTATTCAATGAACTTATGTTATTTATCATTCTAATGGAGTTGTTGTTTGTTTTGTCTTATGTTGGTGATTGTAGGATAACTGACGTGGGAGGACTTAGCCGAGTAGTAGAAGAGGAGCCGCGTGACATATATGTGGTATTTGAGGCACCATCGATAGCAGAGCCCATATCAGCAGTGGCCCCTATTGATGATGATCACGAGGAGAAGGAGATGGAGCCCCTACCCGAGGAGTCTGATTCGGAGGAAGAGTCTCTGGAGGAGGAACCTATGGGGGATGAGTCTATGGAGGAATCCGACGAGACTACTTTCGAGGATCTGATGTTGGGAGAGTGTGAGGAACGGATCCTATAGTTCGGATGTAGAGTGAAGGAGTTAGAGGCTAAAGCTAGAGAAAGGGAGTCCGAGTTCGAGAAACTGAGGGATGAGGACCACCAAAGAAAGTTAGTGATGCAATAGTTGGAGGTATAGATTGCTCACCGCAAGGAGGCAAGAATCCAAATGGGAACCTTGTTTCACAGGGCGGTGGCTAGGAATGTAGAGCTGACAGGGAAGTTGGAAGAAATAGAGCAGAGAGTGATGAGCAAGAGGACGGAGAAGGAAGCTCTCCGAACTCAGTTAGAGATGGAGGTGATGGATAGGATCCATTTTGAGGAAAAATGGGAAAAAAGCCAATGTTAGGGCTAGTGATTTAGAGGACAAGGTGAGATGTAAGAAGAGGAAAATGAACTAGATGGACTATGCTGTGCACACGGCCATGGAAAGATTGATTGATGGGGTAAATCAATACCCGGCAGAGCAGGGACAGACTCGACACACCATAAATGTAATAACCCGATATTTTCTATATAAATAAATTAAAATTTTTGCGTATAATTATTTATTTATTTATTAAAATAAATATGGGGAATATGTGCCAAGATAATGTGGATATATATGTATGTGATAAATAAAATATATTTATTATATGAATAATTACAAATAATTTTATTTTAGAATTATTGATTATTATAAATTACATTTTATAATAATTAATTTTATAATAGAAATGTTTTTATTAATTATTTTCCATGAAAATAAAATTATATATTATTTAACTAATATATGAAATGATTATTAGAATTACTATAATAAATATTTTATAATATGAATTTGTTCATATTATTTAAGTTAATTATTTTTAACTTAATTAATAATGCTATTTATGCAAGGTAAATCAGATATGGAATCCAAACCCTAATTTTGGATTTTGATCAATGAATGAGAATAATAATATAATATTATTTATTTTTCAGTGCTATAAATATGTACTGTATGTACGTATTGATAATGGTGGGTTAATTATAATGTGACAGTAGAAAACTTCGTATTACTGTGCTAAACCCTAATTTGAGATCCAAATTAGAGTACAAGATTGTGTTGTAATTGTGATATGTGATTATTGTTAATTATTATAGATTTGATTAGGTAAACCCTAATTAAAATTTAGAAACCCTAATTTCTAAAAGTTAGAAACCCTAATTAGCTAATTAAGAAACCCTAATTTGCTAAATAGGAACTCTAATCACTAAATGATAAAGCTTAAAGCTAATTAATGAACTTTAAACCTTACTGTTTCGGTATAATGTAATTAGATAACCTAATGTAATTAGGAAACCTAAATCAATTTAGAAACCCTAATTTATAATTTAGAAACTAAAATGTTTATTTTTAACCCTAAATGGAAATCCTAGAAACTAAAATTCTAAAGCCTTAGGGTTAAACCTTATGGGTTGGATTAGTTTGTCAAGAATGCCATTAAATTTTCAATGAAATTGACCAAAATACCCTTATGCGCATTCTTTATAAGCTTGCTTGTGTATATTACCAAAATATAAAGTTGGTCACCAACTCTAACCAACCCATGTGATTAAATCTCCAGCAAATCAAGCAACATCAACCAATTCATGCATCTAAGACTTATATATATAGAATTTGAGAGAGAAAAAAAATCATGTGTTAGCTTATTTTTTCATAACTCTCATCCTTGACCCTCTCTCTCTAAAACCTCCGAAATTTTCTTGCAAAATAGTCACAAAACAAGCCCCACTAATACATATAACAAAATCAGAAGCTAGAATCAGAAATTGATCATCAAGGTATAAAAACCCTAATTTAGAATCTGACCTTTGATGATGTGTTAAATGTTAGTTTTTTTGTGTTAAACATGTTGAATATAGTGTACATAGATGATCTGGGTTGCTAGATGTTAGATCCATAACATCTACAGGCTCGGATTTGATATTTTACAACAACTAGAAATTTTTGTTTTTGATATCTGACAATGAATGTCAGACCCTGTAGATCTTTCTTTGTTTATGTTTTTGGTTGTTTTAAGCTTTGATCTTGTAGTATGCTATGAGCTCTTTAAACTGGAACTTGAATCAAGGTCATAGAATTAACAGATGGCAAGATATTGTTGGTCAAAAGGCGTTAATTTACGTGGCCGAAACGCTTTCTAGGTAACCCATAAATCCGGTACGGCAACCGTCGATGACTTCTTTATGCCTCCAGATCTCTCTTGTGTTTACTGATTTATGTTTGTTGTTGTATTCAAGTTATAGTATGGTACTTAGACTACAGATTAAGGGCTATAGATCACCTAAATAACGTACAGATTTAATGAAATTGATGGTCAAACTAGCTCGGATGATCACGATTTCGGTTTTCTGGAATTCCCAGAAAATCAAGAACGTGATTTCTGACAATGGTTGACCGGCACAGATCTTGTTACTGTAATGTTGTTAGATGGGTTTTATGTAATGGATCTCTTCCTTGTCATGTTTGCTACATACTGAAACTTTTAGATCACAGAAACATCATATAGATTGCAAGTTGTGGAAGCCCAAATGTGGTCACTCGAACTGTTAACTGGGCAAACCCAGAAATGAAGAACATCTCTGACAGCCACTTTGGACGATCAGATCTTCTTGGTTATGTGTTGTATGATCATGTTTGTTGTCGGATCATGTACTCTTACACTAGCACTATAAGATTTAACTAACAACATGCCCAGAAACTTTAAAATTTAAGATATATGCTTGGTCAAACTTGATACCTTGCTAACTGACGATGAAGATCTGGGTAGCCTTAAGAACACCTATAGCGACGGTTCTGTTGCTATGGGGCCAATTAGCGACACTTAATTTATGAAATTATTATTTTTATTAAATAATTAGAGAAAAATAGTTTTAAATTATTAAAAATACATAATAAATTACTAAAAAATTATTTTAAAGTCTGAAAATTAGTTTTTAATCATTTTAATTTATTTCATAAATATTTAATTATTTTGGAATATTAAAGGTTTTAATTTATTTAATTTTTATATTAACGAAATTATTTAAAAATGATTTTAATACTTGAAAAATCATTTAAAATTATATTATGGTATAAGAAAATATTTTAAGTTATTTTTAATTACTTTTAATATTTTGTGATGAATTTAATTAATAAATTAATATTAATGGTAAGTAAGTTATTTAATAAATATATTAAATAAATTATAAAAATAGGATTAATGATTTAAAAATCATATAAAAATGATTTAAAGGTTATAAAAATATTTTAAGTTATAAAATATAATTTTGATATTTTGTCATAAAAAATATTAATATTTTAATATTAATGATATTAGATTTATTTAATAATTATATTAAATAAATTAGTTTTAAAATGATTTTAATATTATAAAATCATTTTAAATAAAATTAAGGTGTTTAAAAATATTTTAAGTTATAAAGTATAACTTTTAATATTTAAAGGATAATTTCATTAATAATTTAATATTAATGATATTAAGTTAATATTAATGATATTAAACTTATTTAATAATTATATTAAATAAATAGTTTAAAAATGGTTTTATTAATTTAAAAATCATTTAAAAGGATACAAATTAATTAAAAATATTTTAAGTTATAATTAATGAATTTTAATATTTTGATAAATAATGCATTAATATTTAAATATTAATGGTAATTATTTAAAAATAATTTTAATTCTTTTAAAAATCATTTAAGGATAATATTAGTACTTTAAAAATATTTTGAGTTATTATAAATAACTTTAATATTTTGGCAATGGTTTCATTAATAGTTTAATATTAATTAAATATTAATGATATTTGAATTATTTAATATTTGAATCATTTAATAATGATTCCGGTGTTTGAAAAATCATGATAAATTATAATAATTATTTTTTAAAAAATTATTATAAATCAATTAAAAATAATATGACTGATATTTATAATTCTTGAACTTCGGTATAGAGTCTTAGACTCGTTAATTATCGATAAAGATGTCGGTACGCCGACATGTTTCAAAAATTGATCTGGACTTAGATAATTGGCTGGATAAGTGTTTATTTGTGATCCAATGACAACTAAACATGTGTGACAATGTGATTAGGTTATGTGTTGACTGCAATAAGCAGTATTATGTGATATGATATGTTATTTTAATCGAACGACTGATCTTATTAATGATAGGTTTCTATATAAAAGATAAAACTAAGTTGCGTATTATAAGCAGCAGACCAGGCAAGTATCCTACCTTTGCATTTACTTTATGCAATGGACATAAGTAAGAAAGTTTCAGAATTATACTATCATTGAGTCAGAATATTAACTTTATTGTTATCGATTATGTATCAGATCATTAATTATCAATACAGTATTATTGTATAATTCAAATATTTATTCTGTTCATTAATTTCTAAATAAGGTTATACAATTGTCCTCACTTGGATAATCATTGTATTTAATCACATGTCGATACATACTTATTAATTTCCATTATGTATACGTTGACTTCAAAGCCGTCTAAGCTATTTGCTTTGGCTAGACACGAACCTAGAAATATTGTTGAATATGATAAAATCTTATTATTATCCGACCAAATCGTTTTAGTTCGGATTTCCGACTAAGTATGAACATCCCGTACATGGGAAAACTTTTGTGCGCCAAAGGCGGATCATATGAACGATAATATCGTTATTGTATGTAGTATTGATCAATACAGGGCATAACGGGCTGATCACCCCCAGTGCTCGTAAGTTATGACGGTTTGTAGATGAAGTTTTGTTTAACCTTTTCGAAAATATAAAATAATGTTCATAGTCTGTCAACTAATCCCCAGTTATAGTTAGTATGTAGTTTCAAAATTTTGATATAGAATTAATATATTGTTATTATTGGTTCAACTTACTTCACAACTATTGATTTTTTGTAGAAGTGTCGTACAAAGAAAACATTTACTTCTTTAAGCTAATATTTATAATTGCTATTACTTGTTGGGCACTCAAATGGTCATCGTTGCTTAATTTAAATGTTTTTGGCTAAGTGTGAACAACCTGAAGGCTCTGCTAAGAACAAGGGAAAAGGGAAAGTTGTTGAATGAGTGTTATGCTATATATATATTATGTAATAGTTTGGTTTATTTAAGATAAGGATGATACTTATTATTATCATGTGTTGTAATGAATGTTTAAAGGTTACGTACTTGGGTTTAGACTCTGATATTTATGCAAATTAAGTTTGGTATCTATATTATTGTTATTATTATTAGTATTATTCCGCTCATATAAATAGTATCGTGAAACACCGAGTTCGGGTTTTAAGTAATTGAATTTGGGAGAGTCACAATAAGTAGAGATATGGTGGTGCACATTACTCAGAGGGAGTACCAGAGCGATGTGGAGTGTGGAATGATAGATTAATTTTAGGTGTTAGAAGTTAATAGTTGTAGTATGTTATTGTGTAATGTATAATTTGTTGTTATAATCTCAGTCTTTTGTGTAAAATGTGAAGTAGTTGTAAACCCCAAACTTTTGAATTATATTAGAGGGGTAGTATGATGATGGATGTCCCCATCTTTTGTGATATTAGGGGATATATTGTGTCATTTATAAAAGTATGCTAGATATAATCATGTAATGTAACAATTTGGCATATGAATATAAATGATCTTATGTGTTATGAAATCTTATTTCTTCTTATGGAGAATTATTTAAGTAATATAATTAGATAATAAAAATGTAAGTTTTGTGATGCAGAAAATGCCGCCCAGACGTAGAATAACTGCACCGGAAGAGTCGGTTAATGATGAGAGAGGACAAGTAGATCCCATTCAGAGGCTTGTAGATTTTTTAGGGGAAGCTCTTAGGGGAAGAAACGAACCAGTACCACCCATTCCCCAAGTAGTTTTGGTCACAAACTTTAAGGACTTTAAGAGTGTAGGACCTCCGGAATTCGTGGGTACTACTGATACTATAGTAACACAAACGTGGATCAAGGAAATAGAGAAATCCTTCGCCATTGCTCGTGTGGGTGAAGACCAGAAAACTGTGTTCGCTACATATATGATGAGGGGTGAAGCAAACTTTGTTCTTCGAGAATTACTTCCCGAAGAGCATGAAGAATAAGATGGATGTAAAGTTTCTAGAACTGAAACAAGGGGAAATGACGGTGGCATAGTACGTGGCCAAGTTCAATGAACTTGCACGATTCGTAACACATCAAGTAGACAATGAAGAAAAGAAAGCTCGACGCTTCAAACTTGGACTAAAACCTTGGTTGTTCAACAAGGTGTCGGTCCTTCAAATTTACTTATTCGCCATATTGTTAGAGAAGGCGATAATTGTTGAAGGAGGTAGCGAGGCATTGAGCCAATACAATAAGGAGTAGAAGAACAAGAATGTTGGGGGAGAAACTCGTGGCGGGAGTAGCAGTGGTGGAAGTCATCTGGGAAAGAGGAAATGGGACAACCACAACAACAACAATAATACTGACAACCGAAGCATCAGGCAGTCAAAAATTTATCAGGGAGGGTTTAAGAAAAGAAGTGACGCTTGCTCAAAATGTGGGAAGAACCATCAAGGGGAGTGCTGGAAGGAGCGCAACGTTTGCTACAATTGTGGCCAGGAAGGGCACATTTCACCCAACTGCCCAAAGCCGAAAAAGATCAAGGGATGTTTTGTATGTGGCTCAACTAAGCATCAAATCAAGGATTGCCTAAAGAAGGGGAGCAGCGGAATAAGCGGCCAACAGGGAGGGGGCAGCAAGCTGATGATCGGCGGACCAACACAATCCAACCGACCAACTGCCCGAACCTTTAACATGATTGTCCAAGACGTAGTGACTGCAAAGGACGTGGTGTCAGGTATTCTCCCAATCAATAATATAAATGCATATATAGTATTTGATTCGGGTGCTACCTATTCCTTTGTGTATAAAGAATTTGCTAGTTGATTAAACCTACCCCTTGAACGCTTAGAAATCGTGTTGCCTTACGATGATGCAGGCCAAGAAATTGTTAAAGAAAGGATGTGTAGGTTATTTAGCCTATGTAATAACCCAATATTTTCAATAAGAAATTTTGCGATATAATATATATATATATATATATATATATATATATATATATATATATATATATATATATATATATAAAGGTGGGAATATGTGCAAAGTAAATTATATGTATATATAAAATTATTTATTACATGAATATTTGTAATTAATTTCTTTTTAAGAATTATTGATCATTATAGATTATATTCTTATAATAAATTAATTTTGTAATAAAAATATTTATTATTTATTTTCCATGAAAATATGTTGGAAGAATGCATATTGTGATTTGATGTTTTATGAAAATACTCATGATTATGTAAAGTCCTTCAAAGAATATATGTACAAGGACTTAGTGATAGATCAAAATTGTTAGGTTGATCTTAGCCTTTAATGTTCACTTGTATAGATAAAGAGATCAAATCTGTTAGGTTGACCTATGGCTAGAAAGAAATAGATAGGCTCGTAGTCTATTCGACTGATCAATAAAATGCAGAAGCTAAGGCAGGATCGTAGTGCTGAGATGATCGTAGTGTAACTGCCTTGAAGGGCTTCTCCAGGAATCGTAGAGTGGTCCAGAAGTTTGTCGAAGCTAACTCAGAGATCGTAGTGTACTCTCAGAAACGCAAAGTCTGCAAGACGAGCAAGTGAAGATTGTAGTGTTAAAAGATCGTAGTGTGCAAATCTTTGTGAGAAATCGAAGTGATCTCTTAAGAACAAGCACCGATATGACAAGACACTACGATATAGATAGTAGAGTGTCATCTACCTTATGTCAGAAACATCAAGCCCTATCGTTCATTTGAAGATAGACTCCAACAAATATGGAATGGATTTTGAACGTTGAAGCTCTCACTAGTCCCAACGGTACAAAAGATATCCTTAGTATTGATCAAAAGAAACGTATTCAAGAAGCTAAGAAAAGGACCATTGGGCAGAGGAAAACACCTTTTGAGGTGTTAGGTGAGAAAGCAGTCTGTTGTGTCAGTGGGCCAGAGTGCAATTCAGAAGATGTGCAGAAAAGTCTCCATCAAAGCTCAGAAATGTCAAACGCATTTAATGGCTCATCAGATGACTTCAACGGATAGATTTCAAGATCATATATATACAGATCAAAGACAGATGAGAAAAAAAAATGCAAGCATTGAACAAAAATGCAAAAGAACACTCAACGCTCAACTCTACGATCTGAGAAAAAGAGGAAGCTTGCTCAGCTACTCAGTTCTTTCGAACAAGTGCTTAATAGCAACCGAGTAGCATCAATCACGATCTAAACAACATTTCAATCAACTGAAGTAAGAGAACCAAGTCAAATAGGACTTGAAGAGTTCTAAGTGAATCATGAGAAACCAAGTCTGCTGGACTTGAAGAGTTCAAGAGTGAACAAAGAAGTACCTAGACTGCTGGTTTAGAAGGAATCTGTGAGATTCAAGAAGTGTAACAGACATCCTTAGTGGATTTCCTACTCAAGGAGTAGAAGAATGGATTAAGAGCTTTAAGTGCTCTGAACCACTTAAAATTGTTGTGTTCATTATAACTGCTATAACTGTTATACCTGCTATAACTGTCATAACTGCCTCACTCTCATTAACTCAAGATATCTTACAGAAGGTTTATTAAATACTCTTTCCATCGTGCATTGATTATCATCAACCTAAATTAGTTAAAAGAAAAAGTTTTAAATATCTATTCAACCCCACCCCTTCTAGATATCTATCGTGCCTCCGGGAACTAACAATTGGTATCAGAGCAGGTTCATACAGCCTACAAAGCTTGAGTAGATCCAATGACACACTTACCAAATGAATCAAAGATTGGAGGAGGCAGCAAGCCACCTATGTGCAACAAAGATAAATTTGCTAACTGGAAGGTTAGGATGCAAGCCTACATGGATTCAATAGATGAAGATCTATTTGAAACTGTTAAGAATGGGCCCTATGTTCCTACAAAGCTTGCACCAACTACAGATGACCCAGACAAAGTACAAATTAAGGTCAAAGGAGAATGGACAGAGAACGAGAAGAGAGCTGTCCAACTTGACAAAAAGGCCAAAAACATCTTATTTCAATCATTAGAAGATGATTTATTTGAAAATGTGGTCAACTGCAAAATAGCAAAGGAGGTTTGGGAAGCACTACTCATTATGCATGAAGGAACAGAAGAAGTCAGAGAAAACAAATAATCTCTCTTGACTCAATAATATGAGATGTTTGCCCATGTTCAAGGAGAGAACGTCACTGATACATATGGGAGATTCAATATTCTGCTCAATTCTCTACGAGCCTATAGAAAGATTTATCCAAATAAAGATCTGATCATGAAGTTCATGAGAGCTTTACCAAGCAAGTGGGATACCAAAACCACTGCCATTAGAGAATCAAAGAATCTACATGAAATGACTATTCAACAGTTATATGGCAACCTCCTCACGTACGAACTGGAGCTGACACAATGAGCTGAAACGTTATCTGAAGGAAGAAAGAAGGACAAAGGTGTTGCTCTCAAAGTAACTGAAAACACCTCTAAAATCAACACTGAAGCTGATTCTGACTACGATGAAGATGATGATGAGGACTTTGCAATGCTGGTTAAAAGACTAAGAAGATTCACGAGACAAGGCAGAACCAGCAAACCAAAGAAAGTTGGCAACTACAATAGCCAGGAGCAAATGAATGACCTATGTTATAACTGCAAGAAACCTGGTCACTTCATTGCCAACTGCAACAAACCTCTAAGAGAAGAACTCAAAAAGAAGACACATGTAAAGAAGGAATACAAAGGCAACAAAAGACCAGTAAAGAAAGACAAAGGTCTTGTAGCTAGAGGATCGTGGAGTGACTCAGACAATGACTCGAATCCTGAATCTGGAGATAATGAAGATCCTCAAACAACAAATCTCTGCTTAATGGCCAAAAATGCAAGGGACAAACAGAACTCCAACATACATGAAGTAAGTATTGATGAGGTATTTGACTTTAACTCTCCTGATGTAGATATTGATGATCTTAGAACTGCATTACATGGCATAACATCTGATCTACACCAATACATGAAGTGGTTTAGAGTTCTAT
The DNA here is from genome assembly GCA_020205605.1 of Panax ginseng. Lineage (NCBI taxonomy): Eukaryota > Viridiplantae > Streptophyta > Magnoliopsida > Apiales > Araliaceae > Panax > Panax ginseng. The sequence continues at coordinate 112,118,465 of CM035128.1, read as the reverse complement.
CTAAGGATTATTCACTTCTTCAAAAGGAGAAAGAAAAGGTTTAAGAAGAACTGGAAACAGCCCTTCTCAGTACTATTTCTTTCTCTGACCTTGAAGCTGAGAATAAGCTCTTGAGACAAACAAATGAGCTCAGTGCAAAAAGAGAGTCTAGTCTAACCTCAAAAATTGAGGATCTAGAAAAGACTATCTCTACATAGAATAAATCTTCTTCATCCATGGACTCGTTAATCTCTATTCAGAGAAGCGTCTTTGATAGAATAGGGCTATGCTTTGGGGGATCTACCTCAGAGTCATGTGTGGAAAAAGCAAAGGATGTTAACACTAGTAATGCCTCAGGTTTTATTAGAGGCATTATATTTGTGAAATCCTCACAGAGGGGTGAGCCTGTCAAACCCTGCTCTGCTGATTCAATCCATATTCCTAGGAGCAAGGGATCTCATGCTGGTCTAGGTTTCAGAAAAGAGAAGAGTAACCTAGCTCCTACTCAGCAACCTCGAAGGACCGTAGAGTTCAATGAGATTAACTCGACGAACCAACCTGGAAGGTACAGTAGAAGTAGGACATACTCTTCACAAACCATAAAACATGAGAACACATGGAAGAAGGAATATCAGCCCAACACGAGGATGACTAATATCCCACATAAGTCCAAATGGAGGAAGATCTTTCACAGACACACAAATATGCATCATATCAAATGTTTTGTGTGCTACACTACTGGTGACAAGGCTGCAAAATGTTACTACAATATGAGACCCAAAATCAAACAGATTTGGGTCCCCAAGGGCACTACCAATGTAGGACTATGCAAGTATGGGTACCAAAATGAAGGCTTAATATTTTTTCAAGAAAAGAACTCCACGATCACAACCTGGTACTTGGACAGTGGATGCTCAAGGCACATGACAGGGAACAAAGTCCTTCTGTCTAACTACATAGAGAAGGAGGGACCCTCGGTCATCTTTGGAGATAATGGCTATGGCAAGACAAGAGGGTATGGCTCAGTAGGAAATGGTGCAGTATCCTTTAACAAAGTGGCCTATGTGGAAGGACTACAACATAACCTTCTAAGTATTAGCCAACTCTGCAACAAGGGTCATCAAGTAACTTTCCTCAACAACCAATGTCAAGTCCGAGACCTGAAGACATCTGCAGTAAAGCTAACCGGGACAAGAGAAGGAAATGTCTACATAGTAAATCTTGGACAACTAAGCTTAGACGAGACAATATGCTTTCTGGCTAAAGCCTCTGAAGAAATGAGTTGGCTATGGCATCGAAGATTATCTCATCTCAACTTCAAAAATATGTCCAAATTAGCTTCAAAAGATCTAGTTGCAGTCCTACCTAAGCTCAACTTCGTTAAAGAAAGGCCTTGCAATGCCTATAAACTTGGGAAGCAGACCAGAAGCACATTCAAGAGCAAAACTATCAACAATTGACAAGCCTCTGCAGCTTCTACACATGGATCTGTTTGGACCAATTCCAACAACAAACCTTGGAGGAAAGAGATACTCTCTGGTCATAGTCGATGACTTCACCAGATTTAAATGGGTGTTCTTTCTAACTTCAAAAGATGAGACAAGCTCCCAGCTGATCAAAATGTTCAAGCTTGTGATGAACGAGAAGGGAGAGAAGATCAAAATGGCATCAGTCACAACTTCTCAGCTCCACGAACTCCTCAACAAAATGGAGTTGCTGAAAGAAAGAACAAAACATTAATAGAGGCTGGAAGGACTCTACTAGTAGTAGCTCATCTGCCGGAGTACTTCTGGGCAGAAGCAGTCAACACTACATGTTATACTTAGAACAAATCACTCATACACTCTACGATTAAGAAGACTCCCTATGAACTGTGGAAAGGAAGAAAACCTAATGTCAGCTATTTTCATATCTTCGGGTGTGCATGCTACATTCTCAACAATGGAAAGCAATACTTGACAAAGTTTCAACCAAAATTAGACGAAGGAATCTTTCTTGGATATGCCATAGACAGTAAGGCATACAGAGTATTCAACAAAAGACACTAAGTGTTGAAGTCTCGATTCACATCATCTTTGATGAAACAGACTTAGACAAAACAATGCCTCAAGACACTGCGACTAACAGTTCAGAAACTATGAACGAGGTCGTCGAGTCCAATACTGCAATCGTAGTGCCTGATAATGAAATCATTGAACAAGAGAATGAGATTGTCGAGAGGCCTATGCCAGACAATGAACCTCCACATCAAGAAGAAGAAATAGATCTTGAAGATCTGAGATAAGAAGGCATAAGAACTGATGTTCCAACAGGAAGCAGATGGGCAAGAGATCACACTCAAGATCTAATCATTGGAGATCCAAATGCAAGAGTCAAAACCAGAGCTGCTACTCAAAATGAATGCTTTTATCTAAGCTTCCTATCTCAAATAAAACCAAAGAAGATATAGGATGCTATGGAAGACTCCGGCTAGATAGAGGCCATACAAGAAGAACTTAATCAGTTCGAAAGAAGTAAAGTATGTAGATTGGTTCCAAGACCGAAGAATCATCCTATAATTGGAACCAAGTGGGTTTGCAGAAATAAGATGGATGAAGATGAAGTCATCACAAGAAATAAGGCAAGACTAGTGGCCAAGGGATACTCTCAGGAAGAAGGCATTGATTATGATGAGACATTTGCACCTGTTGCCAGACTAGAAGCCATCAGAATATTCCTTGCCTTTGCTACTCACATGAAGTTTAAAGTCTTCCAGATGGATGTCAAAAGTGCATTCTTAAATGGTAAACTTCAAGAAGAAGTCTATGTAGAGCAGCCTCCAGGTTTCATCAATCCATCTCTTTCTAATTATGTCTTTAAATTAGACAAAGCCTTATATGGTCTTAAACAAGCACCTTGAGCATAGTATGAGACACTTACTAATTTTCTTATTGAAAATGGGTTCACTGGAGGTAGAGTAGATATCACACTATTCCTTAGTAAACATAAAGATAAAGTCCTATTAGTTCAAATCTATGTTGATGATATCATATTTGGTTCTACTGATGAAAAGTTATGCAAGAGATTCTCCAAGCTTATGTAGAGCAAATTCGAAATGAGCATGATGGGTGAGCTGAACTTCTTTCTTGGACTGCAAGTAAAGCAGACTGATGAAGGAATTTTCATAAACCAAGCCAAGTACATTAAAGACTTACTCAAGAAGTATGGCATGGAATCAGCTTCTCCCATGAAAACCCCAATTGCTCCTACAACCAAGCTTGACAAAGATGAAAAAGGTAAAAGTATTGATATAACTCAATACAGAGGTATGATAGGCTCTCTTTTATATCTTACTGCCAGTAGACCAGATATAATGTTTGCAACATGCATTTGTGCTAGATTTCAGGCTTGTCCTAAAGAATCTCATTTATCTGCTGTAAAGAGGATTTTCAGGTACCTCAAAGGTACACCCCACTTGGGGCTTTGGTATCCCAAGGAATCCTCATTTGAGCTAACAGGATACACATATGCTGATTTGGCAGGCTGTAAAATAGATAGAAAAAGTACCAGTGGCACTTGTCAACTACTAGGTAATAGACTTGTGTCCTGGTTTAGCAAGAAACAAAACTCAGTATCTACCTCAACTGCAGGTTTGAGTACATTACTCTTGCGATTCTTCGTACTTGCGATCCTATGGATGAAAAATCAACTAGTAGATTATGGGTTTGAATTCAAATCCATACCTATTCATTGTGATAACACAAGTACAATTGCTATAACTCATAATCCTGTCATGCATTCTAGGACTAAGCATATAGAAATAAGATATCACTTCATTAGGGATCATGTACAAAATGGAAATATATCTTTACAATATATCCCTACTAAAAATCAACTTGCTGATGTTTTTACAAAACCTCTAGATGAATCCAGATTCAACAAATTGATAAGTTAGCTAGGCATGCTTAACTTATAAATCTGAAATATTATGCTCTAGTTTGAGCTAACCATACAGATTTAAGGGCTATGTCCGAAATCAAAGACATGATCAAAGGAAGTCCACGATCGTAGAGCCAAAGTGTCATAAAACTCAACGAACGCTGAACAGAATCAACAATCGCAGTACAGACTCAACGATAGCAGAGCTACATCAACAAAACCAAAGGAGCACCCTATGATGATCAAGCATAAATCAAAGCATTCTCTCAGATAAGTGCCTCAAGGACAAACCTAACCCTTGTTTCATTCAAGAGGTTGGCCCTTCCTGAGAAACCTTAAACCAATAAGAATGTTAAACCAAAGGTTCATAATGAGAACTTGATCAGACTCTACGATTGCTAGTCAGACTCAATGATCGCAGTTCAGACTCTACGTTTACAGCTCAGACACGACGGCTGCTACATAGACTCAACGATGGTAGAACAGACTAGACGATTCCAAGGACCATCTCAATGATCGTAGTCCCACTAAAGAGTACATTAGCCAAGAAGGAGTTAAGGGCAATTCAGTACAATCCCTCTGTGTCAAAGTTCGTAGAGCCAAGCAAAATTCGACACCTGTCCCACTAAGCAAAATAGAGAGAAGGAAGTTTCAAGTACAAATTAAAATCGTCTTTTTGAAATCTGAAGTTCAAAAGACCATCTCTCTCTTCCTCTCTCAAGCAGAAACCCTAAATTAGTAGAAAGCTCAGTCGGTCTCACTTCCTACAAAGAAATCAATGGCAGCTTCTAGTGTTGTCTCCGGCTACAGACTCTATTTTAACGAGTTTAAAACAGCTGAACCCCAATTTCACAAGACATTGTCACTACTGAAGAAAGAATGTCTTGAAGAAGCCTTGGGTATGGACACATTAATCTACCCAAAGCTGGTAAAAGAGTTCTACAATAACGGGGTATTTGAAAGCAATACTATCACAGCGAAAGTGAGGAACGTTCAAATCAGGCTAAAGGCTGAAGATATCAGTCTAGCCCTATGCCTCAAATATGAAGGGTATCCTTCCTTATATGGCATATACTTCCATAAAGGTCTCAAGAAGATGCATCACAAGAAATCACCCTCTGTCAAATGATACAAAAAGAAGGAGTTTCCACAGAGGTATGAGTTTCTAGATGATATTATTGGAAAATGCATATGCTGTAAGAGCTCAGGTCATGACTCTGTGAATGAGGTCCAACTCAAACTCATGACTGCCATATGTTACAAAATGCAGCTTAACTATGGGGCTCTATTACTTGAATGGATTGGAAAATGGTTAATCAGCTCAAAGAAAACAAATAGCTCACAGAAGATGCTCTACGGATGATTTATCAGCATTATCCTATAGGCTGCTCTTGGTGACCTAATTGAGGATGATAAAGGAGAAGCCATAAATCCAAATTTCCGAATGACCCTGCAGCTATTTGAAAACTGAAAAAGAAATCCAGCTGAAAATGTGAAGATGATGTACGAATCCGATGGTAATTGAACCGGTGAGATAAAGGAAACAGAGTGGCGGGAAATATATGCATTGTCAGAGAAACTCAGGAAGAAAAAGGAGAAGCTAGCAAGGAAGAACCCATTGCTTTGGTCAGAAAAAGCAAGGGTAAAAGAAAACTGAAAGCCAGAAGTACAGAAGAACCTCATGGATCCACTACCAACATGCATGTAGAGTCCTCAGATATTGAGACTCTAAGGATCCTAAGAAGAAAGGAACAGCAGACTGAGGCAGAAGAAGATAGAGCAACTATATCTCAACTGCGGAAGATGAGTAAGATCAGCCACAAGAACAAAAAGCCATCAGTCTCTTCGATCGTAGACTCTCTTCCGATTGTAGAGCCCAGACCAAACAAGGAAGCAAATGCATCAAATATTTTGGCTGATTTGAAGGACAAAACTGAAGAAAGTCATGAGGATGTGGCACAGCCTAAAAAGCCAAGAAGGAAACTGGTTAAGAAGTATATTCTTGTCAATGAACTATCTGCTGAAAAGGAACCAGTTGAGGGGTAGACACCAAAAGATCTGATGATAGAAGATACTCCTGCTGAGGGGGAGATGCCTGAAGATCTCCTACCAGAAGATGCTCCAGTTAAGGGGGAGCTATTGACTTTTCAAAAGGATGATCAAGCTGAGGGGGAGGATCATGACACCTCCATAGTAGAAAAAGAGACTTCTGGAGGAGATAATGAAGAATCAGTGCAAGAATGTAATGAAGCCATTGAAATAATGGAATACTCCAGTGACAATAGAGAAGAAGATGATGAGATTGAGATCATAGCTGTAGGCATTGATGGGCACAGAAGAGCCAACTATGAGCAACTGTTTGCATATCTTCCTATGATGCCCTTCCACCGAGCTCAAATTCTGAACTCTTGGGATCACATGTTCTGGAGTTTCAAAGAATATCCTACTATCTCAGTACTAGCCAATGGATTCCAAGGGAAATTCAATTTTGCCAAGAAGCTTCTCACCAACAGTTCTTCCTCAAAGAACAAACTTGAGGTACTATCTATCCTAACTCTTTTTAGAGTTAATCACTTGCCATCATCCTCATTTAATCAATTCTATGACTTCCCACGATGGTTGGAAGTGATTCTTCATCCACTAAATAAATTTCCAGTTACATGATCCCAAAATTCTCTAACTGAGGAACCAAATGTGACCAACCTCTTAATGCTCCCAAATGGTAGAGTGTCCACCTCAAATCGTAGAGTCACCAAGCTTCACCATCCAAACCCAGGCCCCTCCATCAGATATTACCTCCTCATCTAAAAATGAATGCTTCAATCTTGAACTTGCCCTCTACTCACTGCAAGATAAATTCAAGAGCACATCACCTCCCTCACAAATTCCAAATCTAAATGAATTCATGTCAGAACTATCCACAAAGGCTGATTTGTCAGTAATGTCTGAGAAAGTAATCAAGGAACTCGACGAGAGTCTTGAAGATCATACTGCACTTATACAGCTGAGATTGACATCAATGATCAATGCTGCAAACAATCTCCCAAGCTCTCTAAAATCTGAGCTTTCTAAAACACTCAAAGAGATCATCAAAGAAATGCTTCAAAGCATAAAAGACAGGGATGATATTCACTTTCTTGCAGCTAAAAGGCATCAGGATGCTGTCTTGATATTACAGAAAACATGAGAATCTCAGAACAATCTGATGATACAGAGCATCAAAAGTCTTGAAACTACAGTCAAAGAGTTTTAAGACTTCTCCATGGGTCAAATGAAGCAGACTGAGACTGTCCTTGACATTCTTCAAAGATGAGAAACTCGTTCTGATGCTTCGATCCAAGAGAATCGCGAGGACATTACTCAAACTCAGAGTCAACTCAACGAGCTTGTCCAAGGAGTCACTCGCCTCTCAGAAGACATTCGAACCCTTGATGTTGACATAAAGGGGGAGAATAAAGGGCAAGGAGATCAGGGAGGCAAGGGCAGAGGCAGAGGACAATTTCAATCAAGGGCAAGGCAAATCACTCAGCAGACTCCACGATTCAGCCATCAGACTCAACGATCTAATCAGCAGGAAATTTTAATGGCTTAACCATTAAGGAGTCAAGGGCCAACTACCAGCTCTCATGTGGTGACAACAACAGGCCTAAGAATGCCAATTAGAGATCCTGCATTCATGAATAGGCATGATCACAATCCTAGACTAAGCCCAAGTGAGCTAGAAGATTTGGCCAGAGGAGATGAAGCAAGTAGAAAGAGGAGAGCTGAGGAATATGCAAATCCTCCAAGAAGCAAAAGGCCAAAGAAATAGAGATAAGTTGAATTTCAAGTTGTATTGATGTAGTCAATCTTAAATGTAATATCTGTCTCCATACATCAATAAATTCATGCTTATTCTCTAGAAATTTCAACTACTCACTGAAATACTAAGTCATGTTTACTTTGCTGCAACTGCATATAAAATTTAATAATCATGACAACAAATCTCCTTGGTTATGTCAACATTATTAGTTCCCAGAGGCACGATAGATATCTAGAAGGGGGGGGGGGGTTGAATAGATATTTAAAACTTTTTCTTTTAACTAATTTAGGTTGATGATAATAAATGCACAGTGAAATGAGTATTTAATAAACCTTTTGTTAGATATCTTGAGTTAATGAGAGTGAGGCAGTTATGACAGTTATAGTAGGTATAACATTTATAGCAGTTATAATGAACACATCAATTTTAAGTGGTTCAGAGCACTTAAAGCTCCTAATCCACTATTCTACTTCTTGAGTAGGAAATCCACTAAGGATGTCTGTTACACTTCTTGAATCTCATAGATTCCTTCTAGACCAGTAGTCTAGGTACTTCTTAGTTCACTCTTGAATTCTTCAAGTCCAGCAGACTTAGTTTCTCATAGTTCACTTAGAACTCTTCAAGTCCTGTAGAATTGGTTCTCTTACTTCGGTTGATTGAAATGTTGTTTAGATCATGATTGATGCAACTCAGTTGTTGTTAAGCACTTGTTCGAAAGAACTGAGTTGCTGAGCAAGCTTTCCTTTTTCTCAGATCGTAGAGTTGAGCGTTGAGTGTTTTTGTACAATTTTGGTCAATGCTTGTCTGCTCTTCTCTTTTCTCTTTGATCTGTATATATGTGATCTTGAAATCTATCAGTTGAAGTCATCTGATGAGCCATTAAATGCATTTGACATTTCTGAGCTTTGATGGAGACTTTTCTGCACATCTTCTGAATTGTGCTTTTGCCCACTGACACAGCAGACTGCTTTCTCACCTAACACCTCAAAAGGTGTTTTCCTCTACCCAATGGTCCTTTTCTTAGCTTCTTGAATACATTTCTTTTGATCAATACTAAGGATATTTTTTGTACCATTGAGACTAGTGAGAGCTTCAACGTTCAAAACCCATTCCATATTTGTTGGAGTCTATCTTCAAATGAACGATAGGGCTTGATGTTTCTGACACAAGTTAGATGACACTCTACTATTCATATCGTAGTGTCTTGTCATATTGGTGCTTGTTCTTAAGAGATCACTACGATTTCTCACATAGATTTGCACACTACGATCTTTTAACACTACGATCTTCACTTGCTCGTCTTGCAGACTCTGCATTTCCGAGAGCACACTACGATCTCTGAGTTAGCTTCGACAAACGTCTGAACCACTCTACGATTCCTGGAGAGGCCCTTCAAGGCAGATACACTACGATCTCTGAGTTAGATTTGGCAAACGTCTGGACCACTCTACGATTCCTGGAGAGTCCCTTCAAGGCAGATACACTACGATCAACTCAGCACTACGATCCTGCCTTAGCTTCTGTATTCTGTTGATCAGCCGAATAGACTACGAGCCTATCTATTTCTTTCTAGCCATAGATCAACCTAACAGATTTGATCTCTTTATCTATACAAGTGAACATTAAAGGCTATGATCAACCTAACATTTTGATCTATCACTAAGTCCTTGTATATATATTCTTGGAAGGACTTTATATAATCATGAGTATTTTCATAAAACATCAAATCATAATATGAATTCTTCCAACAATCTCCCCCTATTTGATGTTGACATAACCAAGGAGATTTGTTGTCATGATTATTAACTTTTATATGCAGTTGCAATAAAGTAAACATGACTTAGTATTTTAGTGAGCAGCTAAAATTTTGAGAGAATAAGAATGAATTTATTGATGTATGGAGACAGATATTACATTTAAGATTGATTATATCAATACAACTTGAAATTCAACTTATCTCTATTTATTTGGCCTTTTGCTTCTTGGAGGATTTGCATATTCCTTAGCTCTCCTCTTTCTACTTGCTTCATCTCTTCTGGCCAAATCTTCCAGCTCACTTGGGCTTAGTCTAGGATTGTGATCATGCCTATTCATGAATGCAGGATCTCCAATTGGCATTCTTAGGCCTGTTGTTGTCACCGCCTGGTAGTTGGCCCTTAACTCCTTAATGGTTTAGCCATTAAAATTTCCTGCTGAGCAGATCGTTGAGTCTGATGGCTGGATCGTAGAGTTTGCTGAATGATTTGCCTTACCCTTGATTGGAATTGTCCTCTTCCTCTGCCCATGCCTCCCTGATCTCCTTGCCCTTTATTCTCTCCTTTATATCAGCATCAAGGGTTCGAATGTCTTCTAAGAGGCGAGTGACTCCTTGGACAAGCTCGTTGAGTTAACTCTGAGTTTGAGCAATGTCCTCACGATTCTCTTGGATCAAAGCATCAGAACGAGTTTCTCATCGTTGAAGAATGTCGAGGACAGTCTCAGTCTGCTGCATTTGACCCATGGAGAAGTCTTGAAACTCTTTAACTGCAGTTTGAAGACTTTTGATGCTCTGTATTATTAGATTGTTCTGAGATTCTCGTGTTTTTTGTAATATCAAGATAACATCTTGATGCCTTTTAGCCGCAAGAAAGTGAATATCGTCCCTGTCTTTTATGCTTTGAAGCATTTCTTTGATGATCTCTTTGAGTGTTTTGGAAAGCTCAGAGCTTAGGGAGCTTGGGAGATTGTTTGTAGTATTGATCATTGATGTCAATCTCAGCTATATAAGTGCAGTATGATCTTCAAGACTCTCGTCGAGGTCCTTGATTACTTTCTCAGACATTGATGACAAATCAGCCTTTGTGGATAGTTCTGACAAGATTTCATTTAGATTTGGAATTTGTGAGGGAGGTGATGTGCTCTTGAATTGATCTTGCAGTGAGTAGAGGGCAATTTCAAGGTTGAAGCATTCATTTCTAGATGAGGAGGGAATATCTGATGGATGGGCCTGGGTTTGGATGGTGAAGCTTGGTGACTCTACGATTTGAGGTGAACACTCTACCATGGGGCTAGAGTTAGTGATCGTAGAGATGATGGCAAGTGATTAACTCTGAAAAGAGTTGGGATAGATAGTACCTCAAGTTTGTTCTTTGAGGAAGAACTGTTGGTGAGAAGCTTCTTGGCAAAATTGAATTTCCCTGGGAATCCATTGGCTAGTACTAAGATACCAAGATATTCTTTGAAACTCCAGAACATGTGATCCCAAGAGTTCAGAATTTGAGCTGGGTGGAAGGGCATCATAAGAAGATATGCAAACAGTTGCTCATAGTTGGCTCTTCTGTGCCCATCAATGCCTACATCTATGATCTCAATCTCATCATCTTCTTCTCTATTGTCACTGGAGTATTCCATTATTTCAATGGCTTCATGACGTTCTTGCACTGATTCTTCATTATCTCCTCCAGAAGTCTCTTTTTCTGCTATGGAGGTGTCATGATCCTCCCCCTCAGCTTGATCATCCTTTTGAAAAGTCAGTAGCTCCCCCTCAACTGGAGCATCCTTTGGCAGGAGATCTTCAGGCATCTCCCCCTCAGCAGGAGTATCTTCTATCATCAGATCTTTTGGTGTCTCCCCCTCAGTTGGTTCCTTTTCAGCACACAGTTCTTTGTCTTCCCTCTTTAGAGCTTTCTCATTGACAAGAATATACCTCTTGACCAGTTTCCTTCTTGGCTTTTTAGGCTGTGCCACAGCCTTAGGACTTTCTTCAATTTTGTCCTTCAGATCAGCCAAAATATTTGATGCAGCTGCTTCCTTGTTTGGTCTGGGCTCTACGATCAGAAGAGAATCTACGATCGAAGAGACTTATGGCTTTTTTTTCTTGTGTCTGATCTTACTCATCTTCAGTAGCTGAGATATAGTTGCTCTTTCTTCTTCTGACTCAGCCTACTCTTCCTTTCTTCTCAGGATCCTTAGAGTCTCAATATCTGAGGATTCTACAGGCTTGTTGGTAGTGGATCCCTGAGGTTCTTTTATACTTCTGGCTTTCAGTTTTCTTTTACCCTTGCTTTTTCTGACCTAAGCAATGGGTTCTTCCTTGCTAGCTTCTTCTTCTTCTTCTTCCTCAGTTTCTCTGACAACAGAAATATTTCCTAGCACTCCTGTTCCCTTTATCTCACCAGTTCGACCACTGGATTCAGACATCATCTTCACATTTTCAGCTGGATTTCTTTTCCAGTTTTCAAACAACTGTTGGGTCATTCAGCGATTTGGATTTATGCTTCTCCTTCATCATCCTCAATTAGGTCACCAAGAGCAGCCTGTAGGATAATGTTGATAAATCATCCGTAGAGCATCTTCTGTGAGCTCTTTGTTTTCTTTGAGCTAATTAACCACTTTCCAATCCACTCAAGTAATAGAGCCCCATAGTTGAGTTGCATTTTGTAATATATGGCAGTCATGAGTTTGAGTTGGACCTCATTCACAGAGTCATGACATGAACACTTACAACATATGCATTTTTCAACAATATCAGCTAGAAACCCATACCTCTGTGGAAACTTCTTCTTTTTGTATCCTTTGACAGAGGGTGATTTCTTGTGATGCATCTTCTTGAGACCTTTATGGAAGTCTATGCCATCTAAGGAAGGATACCCTTCAGATTTGAGGCCTAGGGCCAGATTGATATTTTCAGCCTTTAGCCTAATTTGAACGTTCCTCACTTTTGCCATGATAGCGTTGCTTTCAAATACCCCGTTATTGTAGAACTCTTTTACCAGCTTTGGGTAGATCAATGTATCCGTACCCAAGGATTCTTCGAGATCTGCCTTCTTCAGTAGTGACAATGTCTTGTGAAATTGGGGTTCAACTAGTTTAAACTCGTCAAAACAGAGTCTGTAGCCGGAGACAACACTGGAAGTTGCCATTAATTTCTTTGTAGGAAGTGAGATTTACTGAGCTTGCTACTGATTTAGGGTTTCTGCTTGAGAGAGGAAGAGAGTGATGGTCTTTTGAACTTTGGATTTCAAAAAGATGATTTTAATTTGTACTTGAAACTTCCCTCTCTCTATTTTGCTTAGTGGGACAGTTGTCGAATTTTGTTTGGCTCAACGAAATTTGACAGAGAGGGATTGTACTGAATTGCCCTTAACTCCTTCTTGGCTAATGTACTCTTCAGTGGGACTATTATCATTGAGATGGTCCTTGGAATCGTCGAGTCTGTTCTACCATCATTGAGTCTGCGTAGCAGTCGTCGTGTCTGAGCTGTAAACGTAGAAGCTGAACTGCGATCACTGAGTTTGACTAGCAATCGTAGAGTCTGATCAAGTTCTCGTTATGAACCTTTGGTTTAGCATTCTTCTTGGTTTAAGGTAGCTTAGGAAGGGCCAACCTCTTGAATGAAACAAGGGTTAGGTTTGTCCTTGAGGCACTTATCAGAGAGAATGCTTTGATTTATGCTTGATCATCATAGGGTGCTCCTTTGGTTTTGTTGATGTAGCTCTGCTATCGTTGAGTCTGTACTATGATCGTTGATTCTGTCAGCGTTCGTTGAGTTTTGTAACACTTTGGCTCTACGATAGTGGACTTCCTTTGATCATGTCTTTGATTTCGGACATAGCCCTTAAATCTGTATGGTTAGCACAAACTAGAGCATAATATTTCAGGTTTGTAAGTTAAGCATGCCTAGCTCACTTATAAATTTTTTGAATCTGGATTCTTCTAGTGGTTTTGTAAAACCATCAACAAGTTGATTTTTAGTAGGGATATATTGTAAAGATATATTTCCATTTTGTACATGATCCCTAATGAAGTGATATCTTATTTCTATATGCTTAGTCCTCAAATGCATGACAGGATTATGAGTTATAGCAATTGCACTTGTGTTATCACAATGAATGGGTATGGATTTGAATTCAAACCCATAATCTGCTAGTTGATTTTTCATCCATAGGATCTCGAGCACAAAGAATCGCGGTGAGCAATGTACTTTCGACTTCCGTAGTTGAGGTAGATACTGAGTTTTGTTTCTTGCTAAACCAGGACACAAGTCTGTTACCTAGTAGTTGACAAGTTCCACTTGTACTTTTCCTATCTATTTTGCAGCCTGCAAAATCAGCATCTTTTTTCATCTTTGTCAAGCTTGGTTGCCGGAGCAATTAGGGTTTTCATGGGAGAAGTTGATTCCATGCCATACTTCTTGAGTAAGTCTTTAATGTACTTGGCTTGGTTTATGAAAATTACTTCATTAGTCTGCTTTACTTGCAGTCCAAGAAAGAAGTTCAGCTCACCCATCATGCTCATTTCGAATTTGCTCTGCATAAGCTTGGAGAATCTCTTGCATAACTTTTCATCAGTAGAACCAAATATGATATCATCAACATAGATTTGAACTAATAGGACTTTATCTTTATGCTTTCTAAGGAATAGTGTGGTGTCTACTCTACCTCGAGTGAACCCATTTTCAATAAGAAATTTAGTCAGTGTCTCATATCATGTTCTAGGTGCTTGTTTAAGACCATATAAGGCTTTGTCTAATCTAAAGACATAATTAGAAAGAGATGGATTGATGAAACCTGGAGGCTGCTCTACATAGACTTCTTCTTGAAGTTCACCATTCAAGAAAGCACTTTTGACATCCATCTGGAAGACCTTGAACTTCATATGAGTAGCAATGGCAAGGAATATTCTGATGGCTTCTAGTCTGGCAATAGGTGCAAATGTCTCATCATAGTCAATGCCTTCTTCCTGAGAGTAGCCGTTGGCTACTAGTCTAGCCTTATTCCTAGTTATCACCCCATCTTCATCCATCTTATTTCTGAAGACCCACTTGGTTCTAATTATAAGATGGTTCTTTGGTCTTGGAACCAATCTCCAAACTTTGCTTCTCTCGAACTGATTAAGTTCTTCCTGCATGGCCTCTATCCAGCTGGAATCTTCCATAGCATCCTCTATCTTCTTCGGTTCTATTTGAGATAGGAAGCTTAGATAGAAGTATTTATTTTGAGTAGCAGCTCTTGTTTTGACTCTTGCATTCGGATCTCCAATGATTAGATCTTGAGTGTGATCTCTTGCCCATCTGCTTCCTATTGGAATATCCGTTCTTATGCCTTCTTGTCTTAGATCCTCAAGATCTATTTCTTCTTCCTGATGTGGAGGCTCATTGTCTGGCACAGGCCTCTCTACGATCTCATTCCCTTGCTCAACGATTTCGCTGTCTAGTACTACGATCGTAGTATTGAGCTCGACGACTTCGTTCATAGTGTCTTCACTATTGGTCGTAGTGTCTTGGAGCACTGTTTTGTCTGAGTCTATTTCATCAAAGATGATGTGAATCGAGACTTCTACACTCAGTGTCTTCTTGTTGAACACTCTATAAGCCTTACTGTCTGTGGCATATCCAAGAAAGATTCCTTCGTCTGATTTTGGTTGAAACTTTGTCAAGTACTACTTTCCATTGTTGAGTATGTAGCATGCACAGCCGAACACATGAAAGTGGCTGACATTTGGCTTTCTTCCTTTCCAAAGTTCATAAGGAGTCTTCTTAATCGTAGATTGTATGAGTGATTTGTTCTGAGTATAACATGCAAGGTCGTTCGCTTCTCTACCTAAGTACTCGGTTGATGAGCTACAGACTAGTAGAGTCTTTCCAAATTCTATTAATGTCCTGTTCTTTCTCTCAGCAACTCCATTTTGTTGGGGAGTTCGTGGAGCTGAGAAGTTGTGACTAATCCCATTGTTTGTGCAGAATTGATCCATTTCTAAGAAATTGAATTCTCTGTCATGATCACTTCTTATGGCCTTAATTTTCTCTACTTTCTCATTCATCACCAACTTGAACATCTTGATCAGTTGGGAGCTTGTTTCATCTTTTGAGGTTAGAAAGAATACCCATGTAAATCTGGTGTAGTAAATGCTACTACGACGGAGTATCTCTTTCCCCCAAGGCTCATCGTTGGAATTGGTCCAAAAAGATCCATATATAGTAATTATAGAGGCTTGTCAATTGAGTTGATAGTTTTGCTCTTAAATGAGCTTCCGTTGCTTCCCCAAGTTGATGAGGGCATTGTATGGCCTTTCTTTAACGAAGTTGAATTTGGGTAGGCCTGCAACTAGATCTTTTGAAGCTAATTTGGACATGCTTTTGAAGTTGAGATGAGATAATCTTCGATGCCATAGCCAGCTCATTTCTTCAGATGCTTTAGCCAGAAGGCACATTGTCTCGTCTGAGCTTAGTTGTCCAAGATTTACTGTGTAGACATTTCCTTTTATTGTTTTGGTTAGCTTTACTGCAGATATCTTCAGGTCTCGGACTTGACATTGATTGTTGATGAATGTTACTTGATGACCCTTGTCACAGAGTTGGCTAATGCTTAGAAGGTTATGTTGTAGTCCTTCCACATAGGCCACTCTACTGAATGATACTGCACCATTTCTGGCTGAGCTATAGCCTCTTATCTTGCCAATGCCATTATCTCCAAAGATGACCAAGGGACCCTCCTTCTCTATGTAGTTAGACAGAAGGGCTTTGTTCCCAGTCATGTGTCTTGAACATCCACTATCCAGATACCAGGTTGTGTTCGTGGAGCTCCTTTCTTGAGGTAACATTAAGCCTTCATTTTTGTACCCATATTTGCATGGGTCCTACTATGTTAGTACCCTTGGGGACCCAAATCTGTTTGATTTTGGGTCTCACATGCATGGAATTATAATGACAATTCGCAACCTTGTGACTAACTCTGTGGCATTCAAAGCATTTGATATGATGCATGTTAGTGTGTGTGTGTGAAAGTTCTTCCTCCATTTGGACTTTTGTGGGTTATTGGTCATCCTCCTGCTAGGCTGATATTCCCTTTTCCATGTATTCTCTTGTTTCATTAATTTAGAAGAGTATATTTTACTTTTACTGTATCTTCCTGGTTGGTTCATAGAGTTGATTTTATTGGTCTCTACGATCCTTCGAGGTTGATGAGTAGTAGCTAGATTATTTTTCTCTTTTCTAAAACCTAGACCAGCATGAGATCCCTTACTCCTGGGAATATGAATTGAATCAGCTGGGCAGGGTTTGACAGGCTCATCACTCTGTGAGGATTTCATAAATATAATGCCCCTACTTAACCTTGAGGCATCACTCATGCTATTTTCCTTTACTTTTTCCACATGGCTGGCTCAAGTAGATTCCCAAAGCCTAGCTCCTCTGTTCTATCGTAGACGCTTCTCTCGATTAGAGATTAAAGAGTCCATGGATAAAGAAGATTTATTCCATGTAGAGATAATCTTTTCTAGATCCTCAATTTTTAAGGTTAGACTATACTCTCTTTTTGTACTGAGCTCATTTGTTTGTCTCAAGAGCTTATTCTCAGCTTCAAGCTCAGAGAAAGAATTAGTACTGAGAAGGGCTGTTTCTAGTTCTTCTTGAACCTTTTCTTTCTCCTTTTGAAGAAGTGAATAATCCTTAGACAAAACTCTAAACCACTTCATGTATTGGTGTAGATCAGATGTTATGCCATGTAATGCAGTTCTAAGATCATAAATATCTACATCAGGAGAGTTAAAGTCAAATACATCATCGATACTTATTTCATGTATATTGGAGTTCTGTTTGTCCCTTTCATTTTTGGCCATTAAGCAGAGATTTGTTGTTTGAGGATCTTCATTATCTCCAGATTCAGGAGTTGAGTCATTGTCTGAGTCACTCCACGATCCTCCAGCTACAAGACCTTTGTCTTTCTTTACTGTCCTTTTGTTGCCTTTATATTCCTTCTTTGCATGTGTCTTCTTTTTGAGTTCTTCTCTGAGAGGTTTGTTGCAGTTGGCAATGAAGTGACCAGGTTTCTTGCAGTTATAACATAGGTCATTCATTTGCTCCTGGTTGCTATAGTTGCCATCTTTCTTTGGTTTGCTGGTTCTACTTTGTCTCATGAATGTTCTTAGTCTTTTAACCAGCATTGCAAAGTCCTCATCGTCATCTTTATCGTAGTCAGAATCAGCTTCAGTGTTGATTTTGGAGGTGTTTTCAATTACTTTGAGAGAAACACCTTTGTCCTCTTTCTTCCTTCAGATAACCTTTCAGCTCATTGTGTCAGCTCCAGTTCGTACGTGAGGAGGTTTCCATATAACTGTTGAACAGTCATTTCATGTAGATTCTTTGATTCTCTAATGGCAGTTGTTTTGGCATCCCACTTGCTTGGTAAAGCTCTCATGAATTTTATGTTCAGATCTATATTTGGATAGATCTTTCCATAGGCTCGTAGAGAATTGAGCAGAATATTGAATCTCTCGTATGTAGTAGTGACGTTTTCTCCTTGAACATGGGCAAACATCTCATATTGTTGAGTCAAGAGAGATTGTTTGTTTTCTCTGACTTCTTCTGTTCCTTCATGCATAATGAGTAGTGCTTCCCAAACCTCCATTGTTGTTTTGAAGTTGACCACGTTTTCAAATAGATCATCTTTTAATGATTGAAATAAGATGTTCTTGGCCTTTTTGTCAAGTTGGACAGCTCTCTTCTCGTTCTCTGTCCATTCTCCTTTGACCTTAATCTGTACTCTGTCTGGGTCATCTGTAGTTGGTGCAAGCTTTGTAGGAACATAGGGCCCATTCTGAACAGTTTCAAATAGATCTTCATCTATTGAATCCATGTAAGCTTGCATCCTAACCTTTCAGTTAGCAAATTTATCTTTGTTGCACATAGGTGGCTTGCTGCCTCCTCCAGTGTTTGATTCGCTTGGTAAACGTGCCATTGGATCTACTCAAGCTTTGTAGGCTGTATTATAGAACCTGCTCTGATACCAATTGTTAGTTCCCGGAGGAACGATAGATATCTAGAAGGGGGGTTGAATAGATATTTAAAACTTTTTCTTTTAACTAATTTAGGTTGATGATAATCAATACACAACGGAATGAGTATTTAATAAACCTTTTATTAGATATCTTGAGTTAATGAGAGTGAGGCAGTTATGACAGTTATATCAAGTATAGTAGTTATAGCAGTTATAATGAACACAACAATTTTAAGTGATTCAAAGCACTTACAGCTCTTAATCCACTCTTCTACTCCTTGAGTAGGAAATCCACTAAGGATGTCTGTTACACTTCTTGAATCTCACAGATTCCTTCTAGACCAGCAGTCTAGGTTCTTCTTAGTTCACTCTTGAACTCTTCAAGTCCAACAGACTTGGTTTCTCACAGTTCACTTAGAACTCTTCAAGTCCTGCTGACTTGGTTCTCTTACTTCAGTTGATTGAAATGTTGTTTAGATCGTGATTGATGCTACTCAGTTGCTATTAAGCATTTGTTCGAAAGAACTGAGTAGCTGAGCAAGCTTCCTCTTTTTCTCAGATCGTAGAGTTGAGCGTTGAGTGTTCTTTTGCTTTTTTGTTCTCCTCTGTGTTTGATATGTATATATGTGATCTTGAAATCTATCCGTTGAAGTCATCTGATGATCCATTAAATGCATTTGACATTTTTGATCTTTGATGGAGACTTTTCTGCACATCTTCTGAATTGCACTCGCCCATCGACAACAGATCGCTTTTCACCTAACACCTCAAAAGGTGTTTTCCTGCCTTAATGGTCCTTTTCTTAGCTTCTTGAATCGTTTCTTTTGATTAATACTAAGGATATCTTTTGTACCGTTGGGACTAGTGAGAGCTTCAACGTTCAAAACCCATTCCATATTTGTTGGAGTCTATCTTCAAATGAACGATAGGGCTTGATGTTTCTGACACAAGACAGATGACACTCTACTATCCATATCGTAGTGTCTTGTCATATTAGGGCTTGTTCTTAAGAGATCACTACGATTTCTCACAAAGATTTGCACACTACGATCTTTTAACACTACGATCTTCACTTGCTCGTCTTGCAGACTCTGCGTTTCCAAGAGTACACTACGATCTCTGAGTTAGCTTAGGTAAATGTCTGGACCACTCTACGATTCCTGGAGAGGCCCTTCAAGGCAGATACACTACGATCTCTGAGTTAGCTTCGGCAAATGTCTGGACCATTCTACGATTCTTGGAGAGTTCCTTCAAGGCAGATACACTACGATCATCTCAACACTACGATCCTGCCTTAGCTTCTGTATTCTGTTGATCAGCCGGATAGACTAACACATAATAGGGGGAGATTGTTGGAAGAATGCATATTGTGATTTGATGTTTTATAAAAATACTCATGATTATGTAAAGTCCTTCAAAGAATATATGTACAAGGACTTAGTGATAGATCATAATTGTTAGGTTGATCTTAGCCTTTAATGTTCACTTGTATAGATAAAGAGATCAAATTTGTTAGGTTGATCTATGGCTAGAAAGAAATAGAGAGGCTCGTAGTCTATCCGACTGATCAACAGAATGCAGAAGCTAAGGCAGGATTGTAGTGCTGAGATGATCGTAGTGTATTTGCCATGAAGGGCCTCTCCAGGGATCGTAGAGTGGTCCAGACGTTTCTCGAAGCTAACTCAGAGATCGTAGTGTGCTCTCGGAAACGCAGAGTCTGTAAGACGAGCAAGTAAAGATCGTAGTGTGCAAATCTTTGTGAGAAATCATAGTGATCTCTTAAGAACAAGCACCAATATGACAAGACACTACGATATAGATAGTAGAGTGTTATCTGCCTTGTGTCAGAAACATCAAGCCCTATCGTTCATTTGAAGATAGACTCCAACAAATATGGAATGGGTTTTGAACGTTGAAGCTCTCACCAGTCCCAACGATACAAAAGATATCCTTAGTATTGATCAAAAGAAACATATTCAAGAAGCTAAGAAAAGGACCATTGGGCAGAGGAAAATACCTTTTGAGGTGTTAGGTGAGAAAGCAGTCTGCTGTGTCAGTGAGCCAGAGTGCAATTCAAAAGATGTACAGAAAAGTCTCCATCAAAGCTCAGAAATGTTAAACGCATTTAATGGCTCATCAGATGACTTCAATGGATAGATTTCAAGATCACATATATACTTATCAAAAACAGATGAGAAAAAAAATGCAAGCATTGAACAAAAACGCACAAGAACACTTAACGCTCAACTCTACAATCTGAGAAAAAGAGGAAGCTTGCTCAGCTACTCAGTTCTTTCGAACAAGTGCTTAATAGCAACTGAGTAGCATCAATCACGATCTAAAAAACATTTCAATCAACTGAAGTAAGAGAACAAAGTCAGCAGGACTTGAAGAGTTCTAAGTGAATTGTGAGAAACCAAGTCTACTGGACTTGAAGAGTTCAAGAGTGAACTAAGAAGTACCTAGACTGTTGGTCTAGAAGGAATCTGTGAGATTCAAGAAGTGTAACAGACATCCTTAGTGGATTTCCTACTCAAGGAGTAGAAGAGTAGATTTGGAGCTTTAAGTGCTCTGAACCACTTAAAATTGATGTGTTCATTATAACTGCCTCACTCTCATTAACTCAAGATATCTAATAGAAGGTTTATTAAATACTCATTCCGCTATGCATTGATTATCATCAACCTAAATTAGTTAAAAGAAAAAGTTTTAAATATCTATTCAACCCCCCTTTCTAGATATCTATCGTGCCTCCGGGAACTAACAAAATATTATTATGACATATATATGATATGATTATTAGGATTATTATGATATGTATTTTACTATATTAGTTAAGTTAATTATTTTAACTTAATTAATAATGGTATGTATGAAGGTTATGTCAGATATGAATTCAAAACCCTAAGTCTGGATTTTGAATAAGGAATGAGAATAATAATATAATATTATTTATATTTCAATGCCATAAACAAGCATGATATGTGTGTAATGTAATTTATGGAACAGTTATGGTGAAACAGTACAAAACCCTAGCATTATTGATAAGTTATAATACAGAAGTCAATTATGACTGTAACATTTGTTAAGTTGTGTGTAATGTAATTAATGACCATTATTATATTTACTGTTAATTAGGTAAACCCTAATTAATATTTAGAAACCCCAATTATTAATTTAGCAAGCTTAATGGTAATTAGTATTTTATAAAGCCTTTTTTACAAGTCTAAAGTGATTAGGAAACCTAATTCAATTAGGGAACCCTAATTCATATTTTTAGAAACTAAAATTTCCATTTTGCCCTTATTACACAATCCTACATAATGAGCTTAGGAAACCTTAGATTTAAACCCTAAGGGTTAAAGTGAATTGCTAACTTTGCCACTAAAAGTAAAAGACAAATGACCAAACTACCCTTTTGATTATTTTAATAAGGTGGAGTGTAGATCTAGCTCTAGTAAGTGGTTGGTGACCAACTCTAGCTAGCCATGTGGTCTAGTAATAGCCTTTAATAAATAAAAATCTGATAGACATGATCAACCATAAGCATTACACCATATTATATATAGATTATGAGAGAGAATGTCATATTCAAGCCTCATTTGATCACAACACTCAACCAAAACTCTCTCAACTCCAAACCTTCGAATTCTAGTGTTGGACCAGTTCCTAATCAAGCCTCACTATCACTTCTAGCATATCAAAAGTCGGATTCAAGATCTTGTTCATAGAAAGGTAGAACCCTAAATAAAAAATTTAATCTTGTATGTTATGTTGGATTTGATGTTTGAATGTTTAAATATATTATATAAGGTGTATATAAGTGATCTAGGTTGGTATCTTGTAGATCCATAACATCTAAGTATTCAAAATTTGAAGTTTTTGAAAATCTGGAAAAGGTTAAAAAAAAGTGGTCTGACAATGAATGTCAGACCTCCTAGATCTTTGTATGTTATGTGTGTTTGTTGTTTAAATGTGTGATCTTGTAGTATGCTGTGAGATCTGTGTTCTGGAACTTGTAACAGGACCAGATCATGCATAAATTACAAGCTATTAGTGGTCAAAGGTCGTTGACCGACCATGACTTTACAAATCTGGGTAACCAAAAATTTTTCCAGAGGTCTGACAAGGTTTTTGCAGGGCATAATCTTGCTTGTGTTTATGTTTTAGACCATGTTACTGTTTTAATGTTGTTATCTGACATTTATGATACATGACCATGCCTCTAGAATCTTTAGAACCTTCTCAGAATCATAGAAATCAGTGGTTAAAGTGGTGTGGATGAAACTGTCGGATGAAGTTTCTGGGTAACCCATAAATCTTCATAAGCAGTTTCTGGCCATTACTTTGACCGGCCTTGATCTCTCAGCTGTGATGTTGTTAGACTAATTTAGTGTGTTAGATATGTTCCTTAACATCTCGAGTACAAGTATAAACCATTATATTACACAAAGTACACCTGTAGTGGAAGTTACAAGGATCGAAAGTGGGAACCTAAGATTATTCTTCAATTCTGGAAAACTCAGAAATTGAAGAACATGTCTGACAACGTTTTTGAGAGCTTAGATCTCTCGGATGCGATATGTGTTGACTATGAACTTGATTGATAATAGTAGTATTACATTTATACTACAATCTAAACACTTTAGGCTGACCAGAATACCTTAGGATCACGGAGAAAATTATGGTCAAACCAGACACCCTATACATTGACATGCGTTTTTGGGCAGGCTCAAGAACACCTATAGCGACAGTTTCGTCGTTATAGGGCCTTTTAGAGACATTTAATTTCTGAAAATTATTATTTTATTAAATAATTAGAGAAAATTAGTTTTAAATTATTAAAAATACATAATAAATTACTAAAAAATTATTTTAAAGCCTAAAAATGGGTTTTTAATTATTTTAAATGTATTTCATTAATATTTATTATTTTTGGAATATTAATGGTATTTAATTTATTTAATTATAATATTAAATAAATTACTTAACAATGATTTTAATACTTGAAAAATCATTTTAAATTATATTATGGAATAAGGAATTATTTTAAGTTATTTTTAATGACTTTTAATATTTTGTGATGAATGTCATTAATAAATTAATATTAATGATAATTAAGTTATTTAATAAATGTTTTAAATAAATTATGAAAAATAGAATTAATGATTTAAAAATTATATAAAAATGATTTAAAGGTAATAAAAATATTTGAAGTTATAAAATATAACTTTTGATATTTTGTCATGAAAAATATTAATATTTTAATATTAATGATATTAGATTTATTTAATAATTATATTAAATAAATTAGTTTAAAAATGATGTTAATATTATAAAAATCATTTTAAATGAAACTAAGTTATTTAAAAATATTTTAAATTATAAAATATAACTTTCAATATTTACGTAAAGTTCATTAATTATTTAATATTAAATGATATTTGATTTATTTAATAATTATATTAAATAAATAGTTTTAAAATAGTTTATTAATTTAAAATTATTTAAAAAGGATATAATTGAATTAAAAATATTTTAAGTTATAATTAATGACTTTTAATATTTCTAGGTAATAAGTGCATTAATATTTAAGTATTAATGATAATTATTTAAAATGATTTTAATTATTTTAAAAATCCTTTAAGGGTATTATTAGTATTTTAAAAATATTTTGAGTTATTAAAATAACTTTGATATTTAGGCAATGGTTGCATTAAATTTTAATATTATTTAAATATTAGTGATGATAGAATTATTTAATATTTAAATCACTTAATAATGATTCCAGTGTTTGAAAATTAATGATAAATTATAATAATTATTTGAAAATTATTATAAGTCATTTAAAAATTAATATGATGGGTATTTGCATCTATTGAATTATAGAATAGAGTTTTAGACTCTATAATTACCCGATAAAGTCGTCGGTACACTGAAATGTTTCAGAAACTGATCTCGACCTCAATAGTTTAACTTGATAAGTGTTTGTTTATGATTCAATGACTGTTAAATCTATGTGACGATGTGCTTAGCTTATGTGCTGACTGCAAATAGCAGTACTGTGTGTTATGATATGTTATTCTAATCGATAGAATGATCTTATTAATGATACGTTTCAGTATAAAAGATAAAACTAAGTTGCATAATAGTAAGCAGCAGACCAGACAAGTTTCCTAAACTTACTCCAATTATTATTGAGCAAGTATCTGAACTATCCTTTACGTTGTGCAAGTATCCTAACCTTTGCATGTACTTTATGCAATGGACATGAGTAAGAAAGTTTCAGAATTATATTATCATTGTACCAGATTATTCACTCTATTGTTATCGATTATGTATCTAATCATTTGTATTCATACAAGTTCTTAAATTATCCGATCATTGTTTAACAACATAGTATTATTGTATAATCCAGATATTTATTCTGTTCGTTAATCTCTAAATATGGTTATACAAGTGTCCCCACTTGGATAATCATTGTATTTAATCACATGTTAATATATGCCTATTGATTTCTGGTATGTATATATGAATTAAAAGTCGTCTAAGCTATTTGACTCGATTAGACACAGATTTAGAAATATCGTCGAACATGATAGAACTTTATTATATCCAACCGAATTGTTTTCGTTTGGATTCCCGACTAAGTATGGACATCCCGAATCTGGGAAACTTTTATGCGCCTAAGGCGGATGTGTTGAACGAAAATATCATTCTTGTATGTAGTATTGATCAATACAGGGTACATTGGGCAGATCACCCTCGTGCCCGTAAGTTATGACAGTTTGCAGATGAAGTTCTGCTAAACCTTAGCGAAAATGAAAAACAATGTTCATAGTCTGTCATCTGATCTTCATTTGTAGTCAGTACGTAGTTTAAAAAATTTGAAATCAGATTGTTATGTTGTTTAGTGTTGTTTCAGTTGTAACGCCCCAGAAAATTTGGATTTTTGATAATTAAATTTTTATTTGATTATGTGGATTAAATTAATTATTTATGGGAGTAAGCTAATTGAAGGTCGTTCTATGACCTAGACATATCGGAACGTCATAGTATTTTGACTACGTGATATAATTAAAGTGTTTGAATATCGAAGACAAAAATAAAAACTTTTTGAGAAATTTTTTGAAAAACACTATTCACACATTTCTGCTCGGAAATTATTTTTGAACTTCCGAGAAATACCTAATAGTAGAATATCGAAGCGAGATGGAATATCTAATAATATTTCAGTTATGACAAACACAGTTTTTCGCCTGCGGACTTAAAACCTAACGATTAGGGAAAGTGATTTCCGAGAAGGAAAATGGAATGCGTATAATGAATTAAAGCGATGTTCATATAATACGTAGGTATTATACAAGGTAATGAATACGAGTATAATGCGAGGTATTATATGAGTATGTATGAATGAAGATATGTTGTATATAAATAAGTATACAAGTTAGAATACGGGAATTATATGTAAATATACGTTATAAGGCTTTAAGCCATATGCAATGGATTTGTTGAATTGTGTAGGAAATTGTAATGATCAATTGGGATAATAATAAAGCCTAATACGAATTAATGTTAAAGCCCAAATATAGGAATGGGTAAGTCCAATGTAATTTAATGAACAAGCCTAAGTGTTTGTTTAATTGCAAGCCCAATGTATAAGTTAGGTTAATTAAACCTTAAGCCCAAAATAAGATCCAATGGGTAAAGCTTGATCTATGGGGAAACCGATGGGTGAATTGGTGATCAAGAATTAAGTGTGTTGAGCAAGTAGACTTAAGGGGTAAGCAAAGAATAAGTTAAGTAACTTAAAGGCTAAGTAAAGTGTTTATGTGTGATGAGCAAGCAAAGTGCTTTTATGTGATGAACAAGCAAAGGATAAGCTATGTGATTAACAAGTTAACTTAGTAGCTAAGTAAGGGTGGTGGCCAAGTTTACTTAATAGCTAGGAAATGAATAGTATGGAGGTATATTAAGGAGGTAGAATGGCTTATTTACCATTAAGCCCTCAATTAGGATTTCCTATAAATAGGAAGCTTGCTAGTTCATTTGTCAGTTGTTAGATTTTCATCCAATAACTTATAGCTTATTGGTTCGAGAGAATAAGTGAAAATAAGCTACAAAAGCTAGAACAAGTTAGCCTTTGAGGATTCAAGAAGCAAGAAGGAGAGTAAAGATTAACCAAGTGATTATCAAGGGTAAGAACTTAAACCATGAATCTCTTTCTCTTCCATTGTTAGAGAAGTGGGTAGAGGTAGAACATGTATGTTAAGGAATGATAAGATTGGTTAATCAATGGACTTAAGCCGTATAAGTCATGAATAAGTAATTCAAACTTTATTAAGCAATAAATTTATGAAGAGCTTATATTAAATACTCATATGTGTACTTTGATAAGATTGTTTGATAATAAGAAGCAAGAATGGTGGTTAAAAGACTTAATCTATAATAAGTCATGAGAAAGGAAGTTATAAGTAGTTTATACTTTTATAAGTTATAAACTCACAAAGAACAAGTAACAACTTATCATGTTTATAAGTTAATGAATTATGTATGTCAAGATGTTAATATGATGGATTGAATCCATTTAAAGCGAACAACAAATCTTAAGAAATGAAGTTAAGACGGATTTCACAAGTTTGGACGATAATCGTCAAATTCATGAAAATCTCAGAATGGAAGTCGAATTTTGATATTGAGTTTGGAAACATTAGTTTTCAATGGAGACAAGTCTTATTTGGCATTATAGAGTTGCGGACTCGAAAATGACCGGATTTTGACTGAGAACGAAGAAACGAGCATTGAACGTTCATGAACGTTTACCATTTTCGTTAAAAATGGACTAATAGGTGAATTTCTAGCAAACAAAGTCAAATAGATAAAATTCTTGCATGAATGCGTATAATATATAATTTGTGAATCGTAGGTTTTTGAACGAGCCAATTCAAACTTATAACGAAGAAGTTATGCATCCAGGAATTTAGCAAAGTTGGAAAAACTGTCAAAATTTCTGAGGCACAGAGTCCGCACTGAAGCGACTCAGCATATGAGCCCATGCAAAGCGGGCGAGGCCGAGACAAGGTACACTGCTAATCGGAGTCAGTAATGCGATCAGTAATGAAGGGTACTTCGCGACGCAAATACCGAAGTCCCGTATTTAGTTTCAGTAGTGTTGCACGCAAAGACGGGTGAAGTAAAGGGAGTTATTTGCAAATTCAAATTTTAAAGTTTTGACATTGAAGAATGTTTGTAAGGAGAGCATGTTGGGTAAAATTTAATTATGCACAACACGCAAGTATACGTGGTCAACAAGTAATAGAGTGATGAATAGAGTATCGTTCCCACATGGATTAATTAACAATAACCTTAACTTACAATTACCAATCTTCTATTAACCCTAATTTTATTAAACAAATCAAACTCAATAATTTAACTTAACGAAACTAAAATTTAAAAATAATTTAATTAACACAAAATAACCACGAATATCAAAATCTGAATTTTCAAACAATTAATGGAGAATTAGACTTATGATTTCACTCTACGCTTCACTTTGATTTTAACACCTTTATCCCAATTTAATGCACTATCCCAGTTTATTAATCAAGAACACGAACGTAGTATTAACCACCTCTCGATGCACTAATACCCTATTAACTTCAATCCACAATTAAGATAGAAATCCGTTAAACACTTTAGTCAACTAACCCACTATATCTCTATGTGAATTACAATTGAAGAAGGTTGAAGAATAAGTTCTCTATCCGATTACATGCGATTGTCAAGCTATATCTACCTTTAACACTCATCAAGTTTAAGCTATTAACAAAAACCCGAACACATGTTATATCAACTAGGTCTAGATTTGAATATCCTCTCTCGATTCCATCCAACTCCACAAAGAATTGTTGATCAGGCAATTCATAGATTCAAGCACAAATTAATATAGATAAACTGGAGATAACTTATTAAATTGGAAATCAAAGTTTACAAAAACATCGATTCACTAAAGGATCCATCACAAGTCTAAAAAGTGAATTAGTTCATAATAAACAAAATAAACACTGAATAAATCATAGAAATCATTCTTCCAATTACAATAAATAATTTAACACGAAGAATATTTGAAAACACCCTTCATGAAGAATAAAATTAAAACCGTCTTGAAAAACTCCTCGAAATACTCCTCCACACTTGTTATCCAAAACTTAGCTTAGATCTTCGTGATTCTCCTCTCTCCTCTCTTCTTGTTGTTTTTGATAGAGTAATAGATGTCTAGCATAAAACTCTAGCCGAATTCTCTATCAACTAGAGTTATAATGCCATGTAACTAGCCAAAATTTGTGCCCAATAAGAATTATAACCAAAATAGAACACTCAGAAAATTCCACCCCACGCCCGTGGTTTTAGTATCTTATGTACGTCCATTTTGCCAGTTTGCCTTCTTGCTCTTGCTCGAATAAAGACCTCACCTTACGGGGTGTATAGCCTAATAATGCCTGCCTTTACGACTATGTTCTCGCTAACTTGATTAGAAGACCCCACCCCGGGATGGGGTTATAAGTTAGTATGTGCATTTCCGTGGGTGTGTTCTGTTAACCACTATGTCATTATAATTGAATTGCTTCCAAATATGTTCCATTTGATTCCAATCGTACCGAATATCACCAATTACATGTTGAATGCCACAACCATCAATCTACACATGAAATGACATAAAACAAGTGAAATTGAACATGATCACAAGAAATTAGCAACAAATAAGCATGAATTGGATATTAAATCGCGTATATAAAATACACTTATCAAAATCCCCCAAACTTAAATCGGGCTAGTCCTCGAGCACAAGTCAACTACATGCAATGCAAAGATATGAAAACGAATTCACTTATATGCTATCAAATCCAACAATATCGCAGAATCAAAATTATCTTAACGGCCTCAACGAAAAATAAGCAACTATACAATATCAACCATCAAAAACCAATCTACAAATACGCTGTAATCCTCAAATCTCAAGTCATCATCACTGGTATAGTGTGTGTGTAACATCCATGATAATCAATACTAACTCAAATTCAATACATAACCATTCTCTTAGAAGGAATCATGCTTCCAACTAAAATCAAGCAATCACAAATCTCAAGGGTTCACGCGGGGTACTTATGCTTTATTCATAATTATTTTTTTAGATACGGGGGCTTTTTGCTCTTATTTCCCGTTTTATTTTTATACACATAGCTATGTAGTGTCTTATTCCCTTAGGCTTTTCAATGCTACCTTAACGAGCTTTCGACCAACGACTCCCAGACCATTAAGACCTTAGGGCTTTATGCGTAAAGACAATCCCTCGGGCTTACTTGCTCAAGTAACAAAGGCCACAAAACTAGACAAGCACGCTACGGTGTTTATTCAATATTTTTTTTAAGCTTATATACCCAACATAACATCCCCCAAACTTAGGTTCTTGCCTAACTTTAGCCTTTACCGTCCATCCTTGTCATTTTATCATTCACTCTAGCATTATCCTTTAGAGACTATTTAGGTACCAGTTTGAACGTAACCAATTAACACAGATGTGTGTTACTCGTGCTATCCTTTTATACCAGTTTCAAACAACTCAAGATTCGATTCATAAATGATCATTGTGTCATAGTTCTAATACTGAATCCTATATTTACTACTTATTTGACAATCACATCTTAGGCCCACAACAACATGAAACACAACATTGATGGACGAGTTGCCTTGCTGTGTGCATTCAGTTGATTTTGGAAATCAAGGAATTGAGATCTAGATGTAGCCTCGGCCCGCGGTACCTGCTCATCCCCTTGATCGCCCAGTTCTTCATCATCGTCCCCCGATGTCTCTGTACCATCCACGTTGTCTTCTGATGATGATGGGAAAATGAAGCCCACACCACGCGGGTGTCTCTCGCCTCCTACCCGTACAGAGTACGGCGCTATCATTCTTGAATCAAGCAGCGTGAGCGGCATTTGAGTGGGCTCGTCATCAGACCATCTAACTCCTTCTTGAAGACACAACCCGCATATGAGTGATGGGTGTGGCAAGCCTCCAGAAAAATTCCCACGTAGGCACCGGCGGATGGAGAAGCAAATGATAGCTCCGACATCAATTATAAAATCTTTCACAATGGCGTACAACAACAACGCCTTCTCTTTGGTGACGTCCGAGGTATGTTGGGATGGAAGTAATTTTGCGCAGAGGAAGGCATACCAAATTTTGCCACACCGGCTAAGGTCCTTGCTATGGAACACGGTGCCTCCCTTTCGACCTTTCATCCATGACGTTCCCGGCTTTTTCATCTCCATGATAATACCATCAAAATCTGGGTCAGAATTATGAAGATGCTCATACTGGCAGTGGCAAGGCACTCGCAGTTGGTAGTATGTGTTGATGGCGTCGGTACTAAATGGAACCAGACGTCCGCGCACAAATGCTTGGAATGGTTCTTTGTCTACAGCATTTGCGTAAAACTCCTTGACAATGTTTACAACGGCTGGTTCTGGCTCCTCGGTAAATTTTGTCCATCCCTTTTGGTAAATTTGTGGCATCAACTCCCCATCATTAGGATCCAGTGCCAATCCCCTCTCTGGTGTAAGGGCTTTGGTAAGCATGTAGTCATACCGGTCGGCGGCGGTGACACTTGTAAATTTCCGGTGATCGAAGGTGCGGGTTGGTTGGGATGGACGTGAACTCTCCCCCCTTTGGCATTTCGCAGATGATTGTGAAGCCATAGCTCTCTCAATTGCTAGTTTGCTCTACTATCCCCCAAACTTTGCATTATTATCTCATTAGCTTACAACTTTACTCTCTTTTTCTTTATAGGAAGTGTGGTGGGAGAGTTGGTATTATATGTGGTGGTATTTATAGATGGAGAGGGTAGTCTAGCATTGGTGGAGTGAGGAGGTGGAGAGGTGGAGAAGAGTAATGAAGTCTTTGGAATATGGGGAAAGTGGGTGGTGGTTATGGAGTAATGAGGTAGTGGAGCAGTGTGAAAGTGGGGTATTATTGGGAAGGAGGGAAGACCAACCAATTTCCACGTCTGTCTAAATTCCAGGACCCCCGCCCCGGCGGGGGGTATTGAACTAGAAAGGCCCGCCCCGGCGGGCTTGGCCATTGATTTCTGAAGTCGAGGACCCCTGCCCCGGCGGGGGTTGTAGTGTTTTTAGGGCCCTCCCCGGCGGGCGTGCTTACTGTCAAAATTTTTTGAAGATCCTCATTTCCTGACGGGGTTAGAATAGTAAAAGGGCCACGCCCGTGGCCAGCTTAGTTATCAAGCTAGGCTTTCTTGTTTTGCTTCAATTTAGCTTACTTTTTGTCATATTATACTCGCTTTATGATCCTTTTCTCAAATTTCGCATGACACATGAACATATAAAATTAGTGAGTCTTGGATGTCATGTTATGTTGTGGAGAGATTAACAAGAATTTTATTTTATTCTTCTACCTAGTAATTTACTAAAACTATGATTAAGCAAATATAAATGAAAAATACGATAGAGAACTAAAAATTTGGTTGCCTCCCAATGAGCGCTTGATTTTAAGTCTTTCAGCCTGACAACTTCCTGCTAAAGTTGTATCGGCCAATGTAATGGCTATCACGTCAGTGTTAGCTTCGCCACCCCAGTAATGCTTTAGATGGTGTCCGTTGACTTTGAATGTTTCGAGTGGATTGCGACTGTAAATTTCAACCGCACCGTGAGGGAATACCTGCTTGACCGTAAATGGTCCCGACCATCTTGATTTAAGCTTTTCGAGGAACAAACGCAGCCTTGAGTTGAATAATAATACAGATTGGTCTGGCTCGAATGTTCGACGTAAAATTTTCTGGTCGTGCCATCTTTTGACATTTTTTTTTGTATAGTTTGGCATTCTCATAGGCATGAAGGCAGAACTCATCGAGTTCATTCAACTGAAGTAATCTCTTCTCTCCTACAGCTTTTTGATAAAAATTGAGTTTTTGCACTGCCCAATATACCTTATGCTGTAGTTCGACCGGTAAATGACATGCCTTCCCGTACAACAGTTGATATGGTGACATCCCGATTGGCATTTTGTATGCAGTCCGGTAGGCCCATAAAGCATCGTCCAATCTAAGTGACCAATCTTTTCGACTCGAATTCACCACTTTCTCCAATATCGTTTTGACTTCTCTGTTCGATACCTCAGCTTGTCCACTGGTTTGAGGGTGATATGTTGTAGCTATCTTGTGGTTTACCCCATACTTGGCCAAAAGAGAAGTAAACGGTTTATTGCAAAAGTGACTACCTTCGTCACTTATAATTGCTCTTGGTGTGCCAAACCTCGTGAAGATGTTCTTTTGAAGGAATTTGAGGACCACCTTGGCATCATTTGTTGGTAGAGCTGCAGCTTCAACCCACTTTGACACGTAGTCCACTGCGAGTAGAATGTATTGATTGTTCATGGACGAGGGAAATGGTCCCATGAAATAGATACCTCAGACGTCAAAAATTTCCATTTCCAGAATCATTTGTAAGGGTATCTCATTACGTTTCAAAATGTTGCCCACCCTTTGACATCTATCACATTGTTTGACAAACTGGTGGGCATCTTTGAATAATGTGGGCCAATATAAACCACATTGCAGCACCTTCGCTGGTATTCTCTCGCTCCCATAATGCCCACCACAAGCCGATGAGTGACACTCATACAGAATATTCTTCACTTCGCTATATGGGACGCACCATCGAATCACCTTGTCGGCGCACTGCTTGAACAAATATGGATCATCCCACATGTACCATTTCACATCGTGAAGAAATTTCTGTTTATGTTGCCTTGTGACGTCAGGTGGTAGAATGTTGCTCACAACGAAATTTGCATAGTCGCCATACCACAGAATCTCCGCTGACATCCCAAATAGTTGCTCATCTGGGAATGATTCATTGATTTCACATTTGTCGTCTTTTTATTTCCCGTGGTTTTCCATCCTAGACAAGTGGTCGGCTACTTGATTCTCTGTCCCCTTCCTATCCTTTATTTCCAAATCAAATTCTTGTAGTAAGAGAATCCACCGAATAAGGCGTGGTTTAGCATCTTTTTTCACTATCAAGTACCGAATCGCTGCATGGTTTGTATAGACTATCACCTTAGTCCCGATCAAGTAAGCCCGAAATTTGTCGAACGTATATACAACTGCAAGAAATTCCTTTTCTATGGTTGTGTAGTTCATTTGAGTTTCTGTAAGTGTTTTGCTTGCGTAGTATATAGCGTGAAACACCTTGTCTCTCCGCTGACCTAAAACAACCCCAACCGTGAAGTCGCTTGCATCACACATAAGCTCGAATGGCATGCTCCAATCCGGTGCAACTATAACGGTGGCTGTAGTCAATTTCCTCTTTAGTAAATCAAAAGTCATCTTGCATTCTTTATCAAAGCTGAATGTCGCATCCTTCTCTAAAAGACTGCAAAGGGGTTTCGCAATTTTAGAGAAGTCTTTTATAAACCTCCTGTAGAACCCAGCGTGTCCCAAAAAACTACTAATACCCTTCACTGAGGTTGGTGGAGGCAATTTTTCAATTGTTTCCAGCTTCGCTTTATCAACTTCCAGCCCTTGAGCCGATACCTTATGGCCCAAAATTATACCCTCTTCAACCATGAAGTGGCATTTCTCCGAATTTAGTACAAGATTCGTGTCCTTACATCTTTGCAAAACCATGACCAGATTCTTCAAGCAATTATCAAAGCTTTCCCCATAAACTGAAAAGTCATCCATGAAGACCTCAACGTTTTTCTCCACCATATCTGAAAAAATTGCCAAAATACACCGTTGGAAAGTTGCCGGTGCGTTGTATAGCCCGAATGACATCCTCCTGAATGCAAATGTGCCGTCAGGGCAGGTGAATGTGGTCTTCTCTTGATCCTCCGGAGCGATGACTATTTGGTTGTAGCCCGAATACCCATCCAACAAACAGTAAAATTGGTGTCCCGCCAATCTATCTAACATTTGGTCAATAAAGGGCAGCAGGAAATGATCTTTTGGGTTGCCCTGTTCAATTTTCTGTAATCCATGCAAACCCAGCAACCTGTAACTGTTTTAGTTGGGATTAACTCGTTGTCGTCATTTTACACCACCGTCATTCCTCCTTTTTTCAGTATGCACTGGACTGGACTAACCCATTTGCTATCGGAAATCGGGTAGATGATGCCGGCGTCTAACCATTTCAAAATTTCCTTCTTTACCACTTCCTTCATAATTGGATTGAGTCGCCGCTGTTGTTCCACCTTTGGTTTTGCTTCATCTTCCATTAGGATCTTGTGCATTCAAAATGAAGGGCTAATTCCCTTTATGTCAGCAATTGTCCATCCAATAGCTATTTTGTGTTCCCGAAGCACCCTCAGCAACTTTTCTTCCTGTAATTCATTAAGTGCAGCTGAAATAATAACAGGTAAAGAATTTAAATTACCTAAATATGCATACC
Organism: Panax ginseng; assembly: GCA_020205605.1. Taxonomy (NCBI): domain Eukaryota; kingdom Viridiplantae; phylum Streptophyta; class Magnoliopsida; order Apiales; family Araliaceae; genus Panax; species Panax ginseng. The sequence continues at coordinate 112,083,546 of CM035128.1, read as the reverse complement.
TGAGGTGCTTAGGAAGTGACTTAAGTTCCAGCTTTGGTGGCTCTTCCAATGAAGGTTTCAATTTTTCTGTGGTTACCTCCTCTGTGTGCAGTGGTTTAAACGATGTTCTAAATCTTGGTACTCGTGGCAATGAGTCTAGCAGTTGAAGATAATCCACCAATTCTTAATCATCGATCTCCTCATCTCCCAATAATATTATTTCTAACGGATCGTTCACCAAACTTTTGCTCATGTAATCACTAATGATTTGCTCAATTAGATCCATTCGAAAACATTCTTCCTCATCCGTAGGAAATTTCATGGCCTTAAACACATTGAATTTCTCTTCTTGATCTTGGACCCTCATAGTGAGTTCTCCCTTTTGTACATCTATGAGTGTTCTCCCTGTAGCCAAAAATGGACTCCCTAGGATAATTGGGATGTTCTTGTCCTCCTCAAAATCCAAATTGATAAAGTCCGCGGGGAATATAAACTTATCCACTTTTACTAAAATGTCCTCTACTATGCCTCTCGGATACGTGACTGACCTATTCGCCAACTGTAAGGAGATGTTCATAGGCCTTGGCTCGGGAAAACCCAATTCTAAATATACTGACAATGGCATAAGGTTTACACTCGCCCCCAAATCACATAAACACTTGCTGAAATGCATCTCCCCGATCGTGCATGGAATAGTAAAGCTCCCCGGGTCCTTGAGTTTTGGTGGTAATTTCTGCTGTAATACCGCACTACACTCCTCTGTTAATGCCACAGTCTCAAAATCTTCCCATTTCTTTTTCCTTGATAAAATCCCTTTCATAAATTTTGCGTAACTCAACATTTGTTCTAGGGCCTCTAAAAATGGTATGTTAATTTGAAGTTTCTTGAAAACTTCCAAAAATTTTGAAAATTATTTGTCTAATTTTTGTTTTTAAACTCTTTGCTTGAATGGTGGGGGAGGATAAATGGCTGGTTCGTTGACTGGTTTGTTCTTTTCCATTTGTTTTTCGTTCCCTTGCTTTACCTCACCCACTGTATTTTCTGTCTCTGGATTAATCTCCTTTGTAACCGAAATTTCTGGCTCTTGACTAACAAGCTGTTTTCCACTTCTCAACATAATGGCTTGACACTGCTCGTGATTACCCTTAGGATTTTTCTCTGTGTCACTTGGTAATGTCCCTTGTGGTCTATTATTCAATGCCAACGTAATCTGACCCATCTGATTCTCTAGATTATTTATCGCCCTATCTTGTGCTTTCATACCCATGGCATGCTCTTTTATAGCAAACTCGGTGGTAGTCATGAATTTTGCCAACACTTCCTCCAGATCGGGCTTTCTTTCTTGATATTGAACTGGTTGTTGAAAACCTGGAGGATATGATTGACGCGAAGCTTGATTTTTCTAGTTGTTGCTCAATGAGAAATTCTGATGATTCCTATTTCCTTGATTGTATGTGTTTGGATATGTGTTTTGAGGAATTCTATTGTAATTACCGATAAATTGCACAGCTGCTGGATTAATTGTACATTGCTCCGTTGGGTGCTCTCCTGCGCATAACTCGCATACTATTGCCACTTGTCAGATTTCTTTTCTTTGTTTGTTTAACTTGTCTTGTCTTTGCTTGTCTTCTTGACATCGACTCAACCTCTTTGAAAGTGCGAGATATATGTGCTCATGTCATTTGTCATACTATCTACTTCTAATAGCCCAACTACCTTCGCTTGTGTCATTCTTGCTGTGGGCCACTGGTAGTTATTAGCTAACATGGTTTCAATCAACTTGTAGGCTTCCTCGTAACTCTTAGCCATGAACGCTCCGCCCAATGCTGCATCGATGCTTGTCCTGAGATTCTCATGTAGTCCGTTGTAAAAGGTGTTCATTTGTAGCCACTGGGGCAATCCATGATGTGGGCATTTTCTGAGAAGTTCTTTGTATCTTTCCCAAGCCTCATATAACGACTCCCCATGTTGTTGTTCAAACATTGTAATCTCATTCCTCATCTTCGCAGTTTTAGCCGGTGGGAAGAATTTTGTGAGAAATTTCTGAGCTAAATCCACCCATGTAGTTATCGAACCGGGTGGTAGAGAATGCAACCAACTCTTCGCCTTGTCCCGTAAAGAGAATGGGAACAATCGAAGTCTCACCGCCTCATCCGAAACCCCATTAAACCTAAATGTATCGCACATTTCCAGAAAGCTGACTAGATGCTCGTTCGGATCGTCATTTGCAAATCCCCCAAACTGAACTGAATTCTGAATCATTTGTATCATCCCAGGCTGAATTTCGAACGTATTTGTCTTTATTCTGTCTTTGGCCCGTGATGCTTGACTACGCTTCACCACCTTGGGTATTGCAAAGTCCGTCAACGCTTTCCGATCATCGGCTGCCATTACTATTCCCTCTTCCTTTTCAGGTATTTCAAATTCTTGTCTCGTTTCCTTGATCCACTTACTCAACCTCTGAAACCTTTTCTCAATATTGTCCTCAAAAGGCAGCAAGTCTGGATTTTGGGACTAAGTTCGCATAAACTACGTCCAACACCTGAAATAAGAAGCACAATACAAAAAAAAATGTCTAAGTAAAACTGGATTAATTAAACTGATATTGTAAAACACTTAAGATTTATGCTAAAAATATCCCCGGCAACGGCACCAAAAACTTGTTGGGTAAAATTTAATTACGCACAACACGCAAGTATACGTGGTCAACAAGTAATAGAGTGATGAATAGAGTATCGTTCCCACAGAGATTAATTAACAATAACCATAACTTACAATTACCAATCTTCTATTAACCCTAATTTTATTAAACAAATCAAACTCAATAATTTAACTTAACGAAACTAAAATTTAAAAATAATTTAATTAACACAAAATAACCACGAATAACAAAATCTAAATTTTCAAACAATTAATGGAGAATTAGACTTATGATTTCACCCTAAGCTTCACTTTGATTTTAACACCTTTATCCCAATTTAATGCACTATCCCAGTTTATTAATCAAGAACACGAACGTAGTATTAACCACCTCTCGATGCACTAATACCCTATTAACTTCAATCCACAATTAAGATAGAAATCCATTAAACACCTTAGTCAACTAACCCACAATATCTCTATGTGAATTACACTTGAAGAAGGTTGAAGAATAAGTTCTCTATCCGATTACATGCGGTGTCAAACATATCTCAACCTTAACACTCATCAAGTTTAAGCTACTAACAAAAACCTGAACACATGTTATATCAACTAGGTCTAGATTTTAATATCCTCTCTCGATTCCATCCTAATCCACAATGAATTGTTGATCAGGCAATTCATAGATTCAAGCACAAATTAATATAGATAAACTGGAGATAGCTTATTAAATTGGAAATCAAAGTTTACAAAACCATCGATTCACTAAAGGATCCATCACAAGCCTAAAAAGTGAATTAGTTCATAATAAACAAAATAAACACTGAATAAATCATAGAAATCATTCTTCCAATTACAATAAATAATCTAACACGAATAATATTGGAAAACACCCTTCATGAAGACTAAAATTGCAACCGTCTTGAAAAACTCCTCGAAATACTCATCCACACTTGTTATCCAAAACTCAGCTTAGATCTTCGTGATTCTCCTCTCTCCTCTCTCCTCTCTTCTTGTTGTTTTTGATAGAGTAATAGATATCTAGCATAAAACTCTAGCCGAATTCTCTATCAATTAGAGTTATAATGCCATGTAACTAGCCAAAATTCGTTCCCAATAAGAATTATAACCAAAATAGGACACTCAAAAATTCACCTCATTTTACCTTGGGGTTTAGTATCTTATGTACGCCCACCACAAGGGCTTGCCTTCTGTCTTGCTCAAATAAGGACCCCCGCCCCGGTGGGGGTGTATAGCCTAATAATGCCCACCCCGGCGGGCTATGTTCCTGCTAACTTAATTGTAAGACCCCCCGCCTTTGGGGGTTTATAAGTCATGCATGCTACGCCCGTAGGTGTGTGTTCGATAATCGACTATCTTTGCTATCTTTGAATTGCTTCCAAATATGTTGCATTTGATTCCAATCGAACCAAATATCACCAATTGCATGTTGAATGCCACAACCACCAATCTACACATGAAATGACATAAAACAAGTGAAATTGATCATGATCACAAGAAATTAGCAACAAATAAGCATGGATTGGATATTAAATTGCGTATATAAAATACACTTATCAGAGCATGAATGATAACATATTAGTAATGAGCTAAAATTTAATTATAACAATGTTAAGGCATGTTTAAACTTTAATTATGATCATTTGGGGTAGTGGTAAGTGAATGGAATTTGAACGTGAATGGTATGCAATAAGTGTACTTAACAATCGAGTTTCGATTAATAACGTAAGGAAGTTAGTAAACCGTGAGGAAGGATGATTACTTCAAAACGAGTTGGATTAATGAAGTAAATCCACGTAAGACATAAAAGAGAAAGAAGTTGGTAAGAATGAAGTAAAAGATAATGGCAAGCCGGAACCAATAATAACAAATCTAATACATGATTAGATTGGGAAGAAGGGTAAGATTCATTAGGAACCATGTATGTTCATTCATGACCTAATGTGGTATGTTATGTGGTTATGTGTTGTAGAGACTGTAAAGACTCAAAGGAAAAGTTATAATACTGTAGCAGACGCTGAAGGCAAGTTTTTCTTATTGCTTGTCTAAACCTTCGTGTTAGCCAGGTTTTCTGTGATTCATGTTATGAGATACATGAATGATTTTAAAGAAAAGGTTGATGCCATTTTTAACTCGGCTAGACTAATTTTGAAGATTGATTGATTTATTCACAAGTATTTCAATATAGAATTGTTAACGTTATCTTACGCCAAGTATTTGGTATGGATTCAAGTAGGTCTGAATATGAATAAACAAATGTATTTTCATCGATTATTCGATGGGCACGTGAGGTTGCCAAAACTTAAACGTAAACACGTTTAATGAATGTAGTGTTGATCAACATAGAGTACTATGGGCTGATCACCCAGAAGTGCTTGTAAGATATGCCGGACTTACGGACTTAGTGTCGGGTTGTTCTTTTCAAAGAAATTATGAACTGCTCATGGTCTTGAGCCAGAATTGATGTTTTACTGAATATTGTCATTATAAAATGTTTTGAAGGAAAAGAAGTGCTATTTTGAATTATTGATAGTACTTCATAACTATTGCTCAGCTATTGAAGATATATGATTCCTATGTTTCAAGCATGTCATTTAAAAGAAATTGTTGTACTTGTTGAGCTTGTTATGCTCACTCTTGCTTGAACCATATGAATGCAGCTAGGACCGAACGAACCGAGGGCTCTGATAAGGATAAATGCAAGATGAAGATGAATGACTAGTTTACCTTGTAATAATCTAGTAAGTTATATATATTATAGTATGATGAACAAAGAACGTAATGGTTTCAGAACCTGGGAACGAGATGTAATATTATTAATGTAATAAGAATGTCGTTGATACACACATTTTGATGTCGTTTCAATAGAATGAATGTACAGTTATAAGTATCGTGTAGCACCATCTGCCAGGTTGGAATATACCCGGATTTGGGGGAGTCACCGGTTGGTATCAAAGCATTAGGTTATAAAACTTAAGGGGGGAAGAACCTTAGGCTAATAACCTCGTTAAGGAAGGAAAAGTCCGAAGGAAGTAAATGCGAGTCGAATGAGTTAATAAGGTATTGAGAAAGCTCAGTATCGAAAAATTTAAAAGATGGAAAGTAACCCTAAATAAATTAAATGTGATTGGTGCTTATTCTATTGTGTGTTATGTATTAATCAACATGTTATGTGTTATTGTAGGATGTCGATTGATAGCATGATGTGTAGAGATATACACACGGTGAGCGAAGAAATTGTGAACAGAGTAAAGTCTGTACCCATGCCAGTGGCAAAGGTACCATTAGTGATTCTAGAGGAGATGTAGACAGTGGAGTACTTTTCTGAGGAGGACTACTCCGAGGGAGATATGGATATAATGTCATATCTTAATATAATGGTCTATGAGGAGGAAGTAATGGAGATAACGTCGGTTGGTACGGTGGTACCTACCTTAGAGTCATCGCCCCTAGATGCATTGAGAGCATTGTATCTGGCAGTGCTTGACAGGAATGTACAACTGAATACAGTTGTGCAGAATCAGAATGAAGAGATTAGTGCTCTTTATGAAGCAAAGGAGTCTGCAAAAGTAGATTTTGAGTCAGAGCATGATGAGAAGGTTCTTATGATAAATAAGGCTAGGGATCATATGAATGAGGTAGTAGAGCTTCATAATAAACTGGAGGAGAAGGACCGGAAGATAGCACGAATGTCTTACATCCATAAGAGTGCTCATAAATATTTCAAGCTAAAAGTTGCTTGTTATTCCATAGAGTCGGGGCATACTCGACATACTATTAGTCGGGATAGTGTAGCGAAGATTGCGAATGAGAAACACGAGGACGCTGTTATGCATTATTAGAAAGCTAGAGTTATAAATATGTGTGTAGTAATGTAAAACCATCTTTTGAATAATAGGGTAGTCTTTTTGTAAATCCCAACTTTTGAGAAGTTCAATTGCGGGATAGAAATGGAATAGCCTTTAGCTATGGGAGCAAATTGTAAATAGTTTTGACTATGAAGAAGCATATGAATATAATGAAGTTTTCATTTAATATGCTTTGTGATGATATGAGTTGTTATGTGATGAATAATAAAGAAATAAGTAATAGATAATAATGAAATTCTATTGATTTAATTAGAAAAGGTCGTCAAGGAGAAGACAATGTCATCAAGAAGCGGAAACATGTAATGAAAATCAGGGGGGGGGTCGAAACAACCCTATGCAAGAGTTCGCTAATTTATTAACGGCTGCATTTAACTAAACTGGGGGTAGAGTACCTCCAAACCTATATTAGACAGAATGACTACCTTTAAAGAATTTAAAAGCGTAGGTCCGCCGGAGTTCAAAGGAATTACGGACCCAATAGAAGCCCAAACATCGGTAAAGGAAATAGAGAAGGCGTTTGTTATTACAAACATAGGTGAGGTGCAAAAGACTTCTTTTACGACTTACATGATGAAAGGGGAAGCCAACTTTTGGTGGGAGGCTCACCAGGGTGGGGCTAGAATAGATGCGGTAATGTAGGAACAATTCAAGAAGGTTTTCTTCGAGAATTATTTCCCTACAAGTATGTAGGGTAGGAGGGAGATCAAGTTCTTAGAACTTAAGCAAAGGGACATAATGGTTCCCCAGTACGCGGCCAAATTTAATGAATTGGCAAGGTTTGCTCACACCCAGTGGACATTAAAGAGAGGAAGGCTCGTAGGTTTGAGCAGGGCCTGAAACCCTGGCTCTATAGTGGAATTTATGTGTTCTAGAGTGTATCCTATGGGACCATTTTGGAGAAAGCCATTATAGTGGAGGGTGGTAGTAAGGCATTAACCCAATACCACAAAGAGAGAAAAGATAAGAGCAAGGAGAGGGAGGAACCAAGGCAGAGAGTGGTAGTTGCAGTATGCCAAAAAGAAAGAATTTTAGCTCTATGAATACTGGAGTAGGACAAAGGGATCCTAAGTGTAGGATTGAAGCATGTACGATATGTGGAAAGACTCATTTAGGAGTCTGTCTGAAGGAGAAGTCGGTTGTTATAACTATGGACATGAGGGTCATATATTACCCAATTGTCCTAATCCTAAGAAAAATTATGGTTGTTTTGTATGTGGGTCGTTGGACCACATGGTAAGAAATTGCCCAAAGAAGGGGTCAGAGGAAAGTAAAGGTGTTAGTAGTGGTAAGTTAGCCATGATGCGGTTACCTTAGCGGATTTAGTAGCAGGTATCAGTCCAGTCAATACAATGAATGTTTATGTGCTGTTTGATTAGAGTGCTACTTTTTTTTTATAGCATGAGAATGTGCTAAATGATAAAGTTCATTCTTGAAAGGGATTATAAATACCTTTATACGCTAAGGTAGAGAATGAGGGAAATAACTTTCATTGATTTTATTCGTGGAAATGGTTCATGAAAAAGAAATATAAGCAAGTATCGGTAGTTAAGTACCGATAAAGTTGAGAGAATTTGAAGTAATTCTCGGTATGAATTAGTTGATTAACCATAGAACTTTAATAAAATGTTAGAATAAAAGTATGAATCTTCAGTTTTCTAAAGAAACCTAAGGTAGTAATTTACAGTGATGAATCACCAAAATTTTCTTGTTGTCTAATCATGACGCAATCTAGAAGGATGTTAAGATTAGTTTAGGTTGTGGTACAATCATAACCTTTGATGGTTGACATATGGGAGCTGGGCTAAACAATTCCTTTAGAGAGCGAAGGTATATACGAAACTGGTAACCGATCTAACTCACTGTGATGACAGTGTAGATGAGACGAGAACTTGTTTGTTGGTTGTTTGTGGGAAACCACTCAGAGTACCATATGGACTACTAGCAGAGAAGCGATGTGTGCTGAATCCTAGAGAACTAATAAGAAGAAGATAAGAATGTAAATCATCGAAGATGATAAGAATATTAAGTATGACATCTCCGTATGTCATGAAGCTGTAAGCTGGTAATGAAAATAGGTCGCATAAACTTAGGTCGAAAGAACGTGAACCCTAAGAAGTAAAGTTAAGTAAACCAATACGTAAGTCAAGAATATGACTATTTGATTAGTAGTTAAGAATAAATACCCATTGCCCATGATCTATGATCTATTTTGATCAGTTAAAAAGGGCCAAAGTATTTTCCTAAAATATAATTGTGTACGGGGTATTATCAATAAAACGTAAGAAAAAATGATGTACCTAAGCCGATGTTCAAAAATCATTATGGTTATTACGAGTTATGGTTTTGTCACATCGGTTGACTGATGTACTGAAGTTAGACTTTCCGTAAGGGGCACCGAGCAAGTCGGTGGTAAATTGATAGGTACCCTTGTGAGGTGCTGTGGTTGAAAGTACCATTAGTGTCACAGGTTGGTATTGTCGGAATGGGAAGGGGGAAAAATAGTTTTCAGGAACTAAAAAGGGAAGCTAAGTGAGGTATATGTATTGTCTCTATCAGATGATACGAGGAATTTTGTAGTGTATCTCAATGCTTCGCATAAATGACGAGGTTGCGTGCTCTTGTAGCATGGCAATGTAACTGTGTATGCATCACGCCAGTTAACGGATTATGAGAAGGTCTATCCTACTTATGATTTATAATTGGAAGATGTAGTTTTCGAATTAAAAATCTGAAGATATTATTGATACGGGGAGAAAGGTGAGATATACACGGACTCTAAGAGTCTGAAATGTATCTTCACACAGAAGGAGTAAATATGCGGTAGAGAAGGACTCAAAATGAGTTAATAACGGAGATGGTGAGAACGGAGTTAGAAGTTAAATTATGGAAGGAAGTAGTAATGTTATTCATAACGTAGACTCAATCCATAATAATGGAACGAGTTAATTAAGTACAATTAGGTAACGAGGAGTGCAAGCAAATGAAGAAGAGGATGCAGGATAAAGAGAAGATCATATATCATCTCGTTTTGAAGTAGGAATTTGAATTTTCATATAATTTGGAATTAAAAGAAGGACTAATAAGAGGGAGATAGATTAATGTGTGAGTAAATGTTTAGCTTCCAACTCAGAGTAATGATAGGAAGTGACAAGTCATGTGAATTAAGATAATACCTTCGGAGAAGGTGAATTGGGGAAACCACAACGCCGAAGAAGCATTGTGGGAATTTGAAATTAAAATGATGGAAATTTTTTCCTCAACAGTGGATGTAGTGTTAGCGAGATTCTGGGGACATAATCCTTATAAGGGGGGAAGAGTGTAACGCCCCAGAAAATTTGGATTTTTGAGAATTAAAATTTTATTTGATTATGTGGATTAAATGAATTTAATTAATTATTTATGGGAGTAAGCTAATTGAAGGTCGTTCTATGACCTAGACATATCGGAACGTCGTAGTATTTTGGCTACGTGATAGAATTAAAGTGTTTGAATTTCCAAGACGAAAATAAAAACTTTCTGAGAAATTTTTTGAAAAATACTATTCACGCATTTTTGCTTGGGAATTATTTTTCAACTTCTGAGAAATACGTAATGATAGAATATCGAAGCGGGATGGAATATCTAATAATATTTCAGTTATGGCAAACGCAGTTTTTCACCTGCGGACTTAAAACCTAACAATTAGGGAAAGTGATTTCCAAGAAGGAAAAGGGAATGTGTATAATGAATTAAAGCGATGTTCGTATAATACGTAGGTATTATACGAGGTAATGAATACGAGTATAATATGAGGTATTATACGAGTATGTATGAATGAGGATATGTCGTATATAAATAAGAATACGAGTTAGAATACAGGAATTATACGTAAATTATACGTTATAAGGCTTTAAGCCATATATATTGGATTTGTTGAATTGTGTAGGAAATTATAATGAACAATTGGGATAATAATAAAGCCCAATATGAATTAATGTTAAAGCCCAAATATAGGAATGGGTAAGTCCTATGTAATTTAATGAACGGGACCAAGTGTTTGTTTAATTGCAAGCCCAATGTATAAGTTAGGTTAATTAAACCTTAAGCCTAAAATAAGATCCAATGGGTAAAGCTTGATCCATGGGGCAACCCATGGGTGAATTGGTGACCAAGAATTAAGTGTGTTGAGCAAGTAGACTTAAGTGTTAAGTAAATAATAAGTTAAGTAACTTAAAGGCTAAGTAAAGTGCTTATGTGTGATGAGCAAGCAAAGTGCTTTTATATGATGAACAAGCAAAGGATAAGCTATGTGATTAACAAGTTAACTTAGTAGCTAAGTAAGTGTGGTGGCCAAGTTTACTTAATAGCTAGGTAATGAATAGTATGGAGGTTTATTAAGGAGGTGGAATGGCTTATTGACCATTAAGCCCTCAATTAGGATTTCCTATAAATAGGAAGCTTGCTAGTTCATTTGTTAGTTGTTAGATTTTCATCCAATAACTTAAAGCTTATTGGTTAGAGAGAATAAGTGAAAATAAGCTACAAAAGCTAGAACAAGTTAGCCTTTGAGGATTCAAGAAGCAAGAAGGAGAGTAAAGATTAACCAAGTGATTATCAAGAGTAAGAACTTAAACCATGAATCTCTTTCTCTTCCATTGTTAGAGAAGTGGGTAGAGGTAGAACATGTATGTTAAGGAATGATAAGAATGGTTAATCAAATGGACTTAAATCGTATAAGTCATGAATAAGTAATTCAAACTTAATTAAGCAATGAATTTATGAAGAGCTTATATGAAATACTCATATGCGTACTTTGATAAGATTGTTTGATAATAAGAAGCAAGAATGGTGGTTAAAAGAGTTAATCTATAACAAGTCATGAGAAAGGAAGTCATAAGTAGTTTATACTTTTATAAGTTATAAACTCACAAAGAAAAAGTAATAACTTATCATGTTTATAAGTTAATGAATTATTTATGTCAAGATGTTAATATGATGGATTGAATCCATTTAAAGCGAAGAACAAATCTTAAGAAATGAAGTTAAGGCGGAATTCAAAAGTTTGGACGATAATCGTCGAATTCGTGAAAATCTTAAAATGGAAGTCGAATTTTGAAATTGAGTTTGGAAACATTAGTTTTCAATGGAGACAAGTCTTATTTGGCATTATAGAGTTGCGGATTTGAAAATAACCGGATTCTGACTTAGAACAAAGAAACGAGCGTTGAACGTTCACAAACGTTTACCATTTTCGTTAAAAATGGACTAAAAGGTGAATTTCTAGCAAACGAAGTCAAATAGATAAAATTCTTGCATTAACGCATATAATATGTAATTTGTGAACCGTAGGCTTTTGAGCGAGCCAATTCGGACTTATAACGAAGAAGTTATGCGTCCGGGAATGTCGTAAAGTTGGAAAAACTGTCAAAATTTCTGAGGCATAGAGTCCGTCATGACTTGACTCGACTCAGCACAAAGGCCCAGCGCCGCATGCAAGAAGGTCGAGACAAGGTACATCGCTAATCGCACCATGCAGCATCCCAGTAATGAAGGGACTCAGCCATTGCACCAGTCCGTCCGCATTATTTTCTATAGTGTTGCGCTACGGGTCAAGTAAAGGGAGCTGAAAGTCGCAGCCACCTTTTTAAGGTTTTGACGTTGAAGAATGTTTGTAAGGAGAGCATGAACGGTAACTCATTAGTAATGAACTAAAGTTTAAATATAACATTGTTAAGACATGTTTAAACCTTAATTATGATCATTTAGGGTTGAGGTAAGTCAATGGAATGTGAACATGAACGGTATGCAATAAGTGTACTTAACAATCGAGTTTGTATGCTATGTACGCCCGCCCCGGCGGGTTTGCCTTCTGTCTTGCTTGAATAAGGACCCCCGCCCTGGCGGGGGTGTATAGCCTAATAATGCCCGCCTCGGTGGGTTATGTTCCTGCTAACTTGATTGTAAGACCACCCGCCCCGGCAGGGGTGTGTTCTGTTAACTGACTATGCTACTATGCTGAATTGCTTCCAAATATGTTCCATTTGATTCAAATCGCACCGAATATCACCAATTGCACGTTGAATGCCACAACCACCAATCTACACATGAAATGACATAAAACAAGTGAAATTGAACATGATCACAAAAATTAGCAACAAATAAGCATGGATTGGATATTAAATTGCGTATATAAAATACACTTATCAGAGCATGAACGATAACTTATTAGTAATGAGCTAAAATTTAATTATAACATTGTTAAGACATGTTTAAACCTTAATTATGATCATTTGGGGTAGAGGTAAGTGAATGTAATTTGAACGTGAATGGTATGCAATAAGTGTACTTAACAATCGAGTTTCGATTAATAACGTAAGGAAGTTAGTAAACTGTGAGGAAGGATGATTACTTCAAAATGAGTTGGATTAATGAAGTAAATCCACGTAAGACATAAAAGAGAAAGAAGTTGGTAAGAATGAAGTAAAAGATAATGGCAAGCCGGAACCAATAATAACAAATCTAATACATGATTAGATTGGGAAAAAGGGTAAGATTCATTAGGAACCATGTATGTTCATTCATGACCTAATGTGGTATGTTATGTGGTTATGTGTTGTAGAGACTGTAAAGACTCAAAGGAAAAGTTATAATCTCATGAGAATTTATCAAGGCAAGTTTTTCTTATTGCTTGTCTAAACCTTCGTGTTAGCTGTTTTTTCGTGATTCATGTTATGAGATACATGAATGATTTTAAAGAAAAGGTTGATGCCATTTTTAACTCGGCTAGACTAATTTTGAAGATTGATTGATTTATTCACAAGTATTTCAATATAGAATTGTTAACGTTATCCTACGCCAAGTATTTGGTATGGATTCAAGGTAAGTCTGAATATGAATAAACAAATGTATTTTCATCGATTATTCGATGGGCACGTGAGGTTGCCAAAACTTAAACGTAAACACGTTTAATGAATGTAGTGTTGATCAACATAGAGTACTATGGGTTGATCACCCAGAAGTGCTCGTAAGATATGCCGGACATACGGACTTAGTGTCGGGTTGTCCTTTTCAAAGAAATTATGAACTGCTCATGGTCTTGAGCCAGAATTGATGTTTTACTGAATATTGTCATTGTCAAATATTTTGAAGGAAAAGAAGTGTTATTTTGAATTATCGATAGTACTTCATAACTATTGTTTAGTTATTTAAGATATATGATTCCTATGTTTCAAGCATGTCATTTAAAAGAAATTGTTGTACTTGCTGAGCTTGTTATGCTCACTCTTGCTTGAACTATATGAATGGAGCTAGGACCGAATGAACTGAGGGCTCCGACAAGGATAAATGCAAGACAAAGATGAATGATTAGTTACCTTGTAATAAACTAGTAAGTTGTATATATTATAGTATGATGAACAAAGAACGTAATAGTTTCAGAACCTGGGAACGGGATGTAATGTTATTAATGTAATAAGAATGTCGTTGATACACACATTTTGATGTCGTTTCAATAGAATAAATGTACAGTTATAAGTATCATGTAGCACTATCTGTCGGGTTGGAAGATACCTAGATTTGGGGAAGTCACATCAGTTTACTTCACAACTATTGTTTCGTTATAGAAGTGTCATTCAAACAAAACATTTAATCCTTTCAACTAATGTTTATTGTTGTTATTACTTGCTGGGCACTCAAATGCTCATTCTTGCTTAATTTAAATGTTTTCAGTTAAGTATGATCAGCCAGAGGGCTCTTCCAAGAACAAAGGGAAAGGAAAGCTGACAATATAAGTTTTTGTTATCTTATGTAATAGCTAGACTTAAATAAGATAATTATATTTATTATCTATCATGTAATGAAATGTTTTGAAGGTCGCGTACCTGGGATTTAGACAACTCTGATATGTAAATTAAGTTTGATATTTATGACAATATTATTATTATTTCCGCTAATAGAAATGGTATCATAAAGCACTGAGTTCGGGTTTCAAGCACCTGAATTTGGTAGTGGATACCCAGAAAAGGGAGTAGAAATGGAAAATATATCAGTTGTGAGAGATTTCCAAGACGTGTTTCTAGACGACCTGCCTGGTCTTCCGCCAGACAGAGAAATCAAATTCATAATAGACTTAGCACCGGGAACTGCACCGATTTCGAAAGCACCATATTGTATGTCGCCAGTAGAAATGAAGGAATTGATGATACAATTGCAAGAGTTGCTAGATAAGGGTTACATTCGGCTAAGTGTGTCTCCTTGGGGAGCACCAGTGTTGTTTGTAAAGAAAAATGATGGATCGATGAGGCTCTATATCGACTATCGGGAATTGAACCGAGTGACGACTAAGAATAGATATCTATTGCCAAGGATAGACGACCTTTTCAACCAACTGAAGGGAACGAAGTGTTTTTCCAAGATAGACTTATGAACGGGTTATCATCAGTTAAAAGTGCGAGAGGAGGAAATACCAAAGACGGCGTTCCGAACTCATTACATACATTACGAATTTCTAGTGATGTCATTTGGGTTAACTAATGCTCTAACAGCATTCAAGGACTTAATGAACCGAGTTTTCAAGCCATACTTAGATAAGTTCGTAGTAGTATTTATCGACGATATTTTGATTTATTCAAAGACTAAGGAAGAGCACGTCGAACACCTAAAGATGGTATTGGAAGCATTGAGAAGGGAAAATATGTATGCTAAATTTTCAAAATGTGAATTTTGGATGGAGAAGGTTCAATTTTTAGGACATGTGATAGTTCAAAATGGAATTTCCGTGGATCCCACAAAAGTGGAGGCGATAAGTAACTGGGAACAACCGAAGATGCCAACAGAAGTAAAGAGTTTCTTAGGGTTAGCCAGGTACTATCGAAGATTTATCCAAGATTATTCTAAGATAGCAACTCCGCTGACCAATATAACGAGGAAGACAGTGAAGTTCGTGTGGACGGACAAATGCGAGGAGAGTTTCCAAGAATTGAAGAAAAGGCTGAGCGAGGTGCATGTATTATCATTACCAGATGATACGGGATGATTTGTGGTGTATAGTGATGCATCACATAAAGGACTTGGTTGTGTGCTAATGCAGCATGGTAAGGTCATTGCATTTGCATCCTGACAGTTGAAAAATTTTGAAAAATGATACCCTACCCATGACTTAGAGTTAGCAGCGGTAGTTTTTGCCTTGAAGATTTGGAGGCATTATTTTTATAGGGAAAAATGTGAGATATACACGGACCACAAGAGTCTGAAATATATCTTCACATAGAAGGAGTTGAGCATGCGACATAGGAGGTGGTTGGAATTAATCAAGGATTACAACTGTGAAATTCTTTATCACCCGGGAAAAGCAAACGTAGTTGCCGACGCTTTGAGTAGAAAAGAAAGGAGAAATTATTCAAATTGACAACTTAAGAGGAATTAATAATAGAAATGGAAAAGTTGGAAATAGAGGTGGAAGAACCGAAAGGAAAATTATTCGTGATGGAAGCTCACCCGACGTTATTGGATAAAATAAAGGAAGCACAAGAGAAAGATGAAGAATATGAGAAGATAAGAAAGAGAATAGAAGAAAATGAGGAAGAAAAGTTCAAAGTAGATAAGGATGGTATATTAAGATTTGAGGGTCGAGTAAGGGTGTCAGCTGTAACCGAACTGAGAGAGGAAATCTAGCACGAAGCACACAATACAACATATTTTGTTCATGTAGGAAGCACAAAGATGTATCAGGATCTTCGATACCACTTTTGGTGGCCTAATTTGAAAAGAGAAGTTGCAGAGTGCATTAGTAGATGTCCTACTTGTTAAAGAGTCAAAGCAGAACACCAGAGGCCAAGTAGACTACTTCAACCGCTGGAAATACCAGAATGGAAATGAGAGCACATTACGATGGACTTCGTGGTTAGACTTCCGGTTACACAGAAGGGTTATGATGTCATTTGGGTTATTGTGGACCGACTGACAAATATAACTCATTTTCTACCTATCAAGATCCGATTCAATTTAAACCAGTTAGCAAATTTATATATAAAGGAAATCGTATCGCGACATGGAGTGCCAGTGTCGATTGTCTCAGATTGAGATCCGTATTTCATGTCAAAATTCTAGAAAAGTTTGCAAGAACGACGGGCAGAGTGAATGAACCATACAAACGTTGGAGGACTTTCTTAGAACTTGCGTGATGGACTTCAAGGGGAATTGGGACGACCATTTACCATTGGTAGAATTCTCTTAAAATAATAGATATCATGCGAGTATTGGGATGCCGCCATATGAAGCTCTTTACAGGAGAAAGTGTAGAACACCATTGTGTAGGGACAAAGTCGGAGAACGACGACTTTTGGGACCGAAATTAGTTTAACAAACTGTCGACGTGGTAACAACAATAAGGGCTAGATTGGTAGCAGCTCAAGATCGTTAAAAGAAGTACGCCGATTTGCATTGTCAGAACCGAGACTTTGAAGTCGGTAGTTTTGTGTTTTTAAAGGTGTCTCTCTAGAAGGGAAAGATCAGATTCGGAAAGAAAGGGAAATTGAGTCTGAGGTTCATAGGACCATTCGAAATATTGAAACGAGTGGGCGAAGTGGCATATAAAGTTGCATTTCCACCTGAATTAGAACACATTCACAACTTGTTTCAGATTTTAGTGTTACGTCCATACAAGCTCGACTATAGACATGTGATCTCCTACGAGCCTTTTCAAGTTGAGAAAAACTTAACGTTTGAGGAAATTCCTATTCAAATACTAGATAGAAAAGAACAAACATTGAGGAATAAATTATATCTTCTGTAAAGGTGGTTTGGCGAAACCATGATACCGAAGAGGCCACGTGGGAATTAGAAGATAAGATGCAAAAGGATTATCCCCATTTATTTGTGTAACCTTATACAATTTCGAGGACGTAATTCTTATAAGGGGGAGAGGATGTAATACATGCGAATTTTAATAAATTATAATATTGAGAATAAAGATTATTTGCATATTTATTTGAATATAAATATATAGTAATGGCATGAGTTGTGGTAATTAATTTAATTGACTAAGCATGTGATAATTAAGCAATGTAGCAGAAATGATGAGAAGCTTAGTTTAAGCTTGTGGAATTATGCCTAGTGTGGAAAAGTGGTGAGATGAGAAAGTACTAATTTATTAATGATAAAATGGATTAAATTAATTAGTACTATTAATAAATAAATAATGTCATTGACTAATTGTTATTCATTAATGATCATGAATAATAGCATGTAAGTAGAAATCATATATAATAAGGTTTTTCATTCAATATAAGATGAGGTGTGACATTGGAATTATTATATAAAACTATATGATAAAAGTAAGCTTAACTTATGTAATTTATTAAGTTGGGTGAAAAAGAGTCTTATGTGACCCCATGATGTGTGTGGGGGTATTTAAATGTGTATTTTAGACCTATGGGAGAAAATAACTTTGATTACGTAAATAATTAATATTAAGTGATCATTTTAATATCTATGAAGAATTGGAATAATAAGTAATATTGGTACCGAACTAAATTATATCCTAGTTTAGGGTAAATATTATTTGAATTAATCCAATGTCCATGGATTATATAATTCTATGTGTATTATATGAGGGGGTGTATATGTATGTACATTTTTGGACAATTGGAAAATAAACCTAAGTATGCTAAGTAATGACTTGCAAATGCTGAGTATTGATAGTGTCCCAAATTGAGTGTCACTCTATTTCTTCTTCACGTAATACACCATTAGCCTAGTCCCTCATTACCAACCACATAGCTAGCAAATCATGAGGAGGGGAGTGGTATACATAGTACTCTTCCACCAAGTCCTTCATAACCATCAGCTTCTTCTCCATTCCAATGGTTTAATTCATTGAGCAAATCTTAAATTGGTCACAAGCTTTCTTATAAATGGAGCCCTTCTCATTCACAACCATTTTCCTAATTCTTTGTTAAAACTTCAAGTGTGTGTGAGTGTGGTTGGGTGGAGCTTATATAATCTGCAAAGTGAAGCTAGAGTAGCAATTCAACTCCACAAAAGGTAATATTCCTCTATATGTTCCTAAACTCAGGTTATACCTCAAGTCAAAGTTTTATGGAGGAACCACGATGTTGAGGAAATGGCCTGGGAGTTAGAATCTGAAATAAAATCAAGGTATCCTTACCTCTTCGACATACCAGGTACATACCCTAATTTTGAGGGCAAAATTTCATAAGAAGGGGAGATTATAAGACCCCAACTTTTATGAATAAAGATGAATTTTCTATAATTATCATTTTTGAATATTATAGAATGAATTTGATATAATGTTATAGTTGTGGGTAATAGTTATAAATTTTGCAAAAGTACATGCAAGTTGTTATATAATATTCGATTTGTTCAGAATATTCGTTTTAGCGAGGAATATTCGCATTTGCACAAGACAATCATTAGTGGACCCTGGCAACGAATTATTATTTGATTGAGAAAACGACAAAAATATTTTATGAAAATAACGACGAAAGTTTTATCGTTAACTGTTGAAACACCCGATGTTAAAAGTACAAGAATATGCGTGGTTACATAGTAGCACACGGTATTGATTATTGATGTGTACGTAAGAAGTCACTCAGTTTTATTCAATTATTGTCGATATTTTATATATTATTAAATCAATAATTGAGACGACGAAGTTATTAATATTATTATTTGCAATATTAATGATGTCTAGAAGTTCTGCCAAGGAGAGGTTTGGTCACCTAATTGCGCGCCAATAGGGAGAAATCCTTATTGGAAAGCCCCCTCTTTCCTGGGAACGACCTGGTCGATTAATATTGTGAATTATAATAATGATGATAAATGTTGTTAAATATATTGAGGTATCTTTTTATGAAGTCACGGAAGTTTATATATATATATATAAATTTTGTTTTATTAGTATTATTAATGTAATAAAACAGAAAAGCTTTTTATATAAAACAGAATACTTTTATAAAGTTTTTTTTTTATTAGATTATAAATAGAATATATTATATTTTATTTAAAAGATTTTGTTTTATTAGAATATTTTATTTATACTGCATAGTAAATCAATATGGACCGTCCGTTCAAAAGTAAATCAATCTGGACCGTTCAGGAATTAGTTACTATTCAGTCCATTCTCCTATAAATAGAAGCTCATTCCTTCATTATTTCTTACGAATTCACTGAAACTCTAGAGAGAGAAACTATAGAGAGAAAGAAGAAAAGTATTATGCTACTTCACTACTCCTATATCCAGTTTGTTCTAAGATAAGGGGTATTATTTCTTTCGTATTCATGAAGAGAACTTCTGTTATTCTATTTTTTTATTCTATTTGAATAACCTGTATACGCGGGCTACCCTATACTTGGTGAAATTCTTCTATTATTCCATTCTTTATTATTCTGTTGCAACATCTTGTCTGTGCGTTTAAGCATGACCTGGTTCCGTTATTTATTATTTTGTTGGAATATCCTGTCTGTGCTTTTACACATGACCTGGTTCCGTTATTTATTATTCTGTGGGAATATCCTATCTGTGTGGTCTATCGTATGCCTGGTGATTTCTTTTGTTATTCCATTCTTTATTATACTTAGTTGGTTAAAGTTTTGGCTTTTATACTCCATGAAATTAGTGGAATGTCCTTGATATTTGCGCTTCATCCAGTATCTTTTCATGGAAATATTCTTCTGAGCATTCTTGAGTTTTACTCCCACAAAGCAATATCATGTTGACAATTTGGACGTTATTGGTTCATGGTTAATTTAATTCTTGAACTTGTTTTATTGAATTCATATATCATTGTCATCATCCTCATGTTAATATATATTGAAAGTCATCTGTGGCCTGTAGTGCATAGATGAACTTGGTATGATTATGACTTGGGATTATTCGGTATAGTCATGACCGTAATGTTACAAATGATGTGGTAAAAGTCCTCATTGGCCCGTAGTGCATTGATGGACAGTTGTTAGCATGATCATGACCATTAATGAATACACGAATATCCTTGGCCCGTAGTGTATGGATAATTTGTGGTCATGATACTAATGAATATCCTTGGACGTAGTGCAGGGATGATGTGGATTATTTATTAAGCTGAGTCTCAGCATTAAAAGTGATGAAAAACCTTTTAAATCATAAAAGATAGTAGATTTTATTCTCTACTTGACTCTTTTAATGGATTTCTTGTTTAAACATGATGTTTGTTATATTGTATCAGTTTAACACTATTGAAGGCTAACGATAATTTATTTTGCATTATCTTAGTCATAATATTTCTTACTGGGCTAGTTGAGCTCACCCTTTTTGCTTTCATTGTTCTCTTCAGGAAATGAGAATATAGCTGGGACGGGTCGGGGAACGGATTGACAGTCCAGATGATAGCATTAGTAGTCCTCACTATTCTATGAAATAGTGTGATAATAAATGTAATGAGGACTGAATTTGAGTTTGTCTACTGTCTATGAGGACTCCATTGAGAGTGGATATTGTCTAGAAGGAAATATTCTTGTTTAAACTCTCAGTTTATGTTTTGTCATATTTTACAGGACAGTTGTATAATTAAGTTGTATTTGATTTATGTACCATGTATTTAGCGACTCAAGATGAGTGATGTATACCTATATTTTCGGGGCATCACAGTTGGTATCAAAGCTTAGGGATATGATCCCTGGCTGAGATGTGGGATAAGAACTAGGAGGGGAGAGACGGGAAATTCCTTCGTTAGTATGACCTACCTAAATTTATTTGGTATTTAATTGGTCGGTCAAAGTATAGGGATAATATGTGATATGTTAATTAACCCATGTTTTGTGGCAGTATTTGAAAATGACATCCGAGAATGTTGAGAATATCAATGGAGCACAGGAGACCGTTGTGTCTCCCCAGATCAATAATCAGGATAATGTGCATCAGGAAGACGACAATCCTCATGCAAACAACAACACTAACCAAATGATGAATGATGGGATGTTCAGAGGCTTTATGCAATTCATGCAATAACAGGCAAGAGCGGCTCCTGTCCAAAATGCAGGTGGAAACACTGGCAACTCTCGGACGGTCACCGCTAAGCAGTTCAAGGAACTGGGACCACCGGAGACGTGGATAAAGAAGATCAACAAGATATTTGATGTCTTGGGATGCTCCGAGGAGCAAAAGGTTCCCTTTGCCACCTTAATGTTGCGCGTTGGTAGATTCTTGGTGGGAATCAGAAAAGGTACTCAACTGCCGCTCAAGATGTCTTGGGAGAAGTTCCAAGAACTGTTCAATGATAAGTACTTTCCCGAAAGTATTCGTCACTTGAAAGAGGTAGAGTTCATTAAACTGGAACAAAACAACATGACCGTGTCACAGTACGAAGCAAAGTTTGCCGAGTTGTCCCGATTTGCGTCCCATTTGGTTGATAATGAGGAGAGAATGACGTGAATGTTTCTAAGAGGTTTGAAACCCAATATACGTCAATACCTCATTTCTCACAAACTTTGTTTATATTTAGATGTTGTGAATAGGGCTCAGTTATTAGAACGCGATAATGAGTCAGCACAACCAAAAGGCAACGATCAACAACACGATAATAATCATACCGGTGGCAACGACCATTGAAACAATGATAACCATCATGGGGGAAATTATAATGCCAAGAATGGTAACCACTTCGGTGGTAATCATGACAAAGATAATAGGAGTGAAAATTTCAAGAAGAGAAGGTTCAACAGCAATAGAAAGACAGCAGCATCAGCAACTGTTTCAAAGGAAGAAGAATGACCACCGATTGTATGTTTCAAATGCGGACAGGAGGGACACGTCCGTCCAAACTGTACGCAGCAATCCAAAGCATGTTTCAATTGCGGAAGAGAAGGTCACCTAGCTCGATTTTATCGTGTAGTGAAGTCAAGTCTAGCTGGGATAGTGATGCCAAAGGATGTCTCAGACAAGTTAAAGTTGGTAGTTTAAGTGAGAGCATTTGTCAAGGAACCCGAACGAAGTTATCACGAGTAAGTTAATCATAAATGCTTACGAAGTCTATACCTTATTAGATACCGCTTCTACCTATTCTTTTGTCTCTCTTGCTTGCGCTCAACATTTAAATTTAACTCAGGAGAGATTAGACTTTAACTTATCAGTTGAAACTCGATTAGGAGAAACCTTCGTTACCTCCATTGTTTATAAGTTTTGTTTGATTTAAATTGACACTTTCACGTTACCTGTCGATCTTATCTCTTTGAAAATACTTGCATTTGATGTGATCTTAGGAATCAACTGGTTAACTATTCTTCATGCTTTTCGTAAGGTTGTTAGCCTTCATATTCCAAACCAACCTGTTATGCGAATTCAAGCAACCAAACCACTAAAGTTAATCACTGTTATATCAAGCCATAAGTAAAGAGCCCCGAGCCTTTCGCTGGTAACTTCCTTTGTATGGAATGTACCGAAGCTAAACTTTTCATAGGGGACACTGTGAATGATGGTGGTAAGTTGATAGATATCAATGTGACGTGATATCCATGTCTTAGATGAGAGTCGTAGTTTTGAATGACATTTCTATCGTTAATAAATTTCTTGACGTATTTCTGAAGACTTTTTGGCCTACCCCTAGAGCGTGAAATCAAATTTTGTACTAACCCTAATACAAAACCCATTTCTAAAACCCTTAAATATTTCTTCAACTAAAATGAACGTATTATGCGCCAAAGATGTTGGCTCGAGTAGTTGAAGATTACGATCGTACCATTCAATATCATCGTGAAAGACCGAACGTGGTAGCTGATGCGTTGAGTATAAGATCTTATGCGTTTACGAGTGCGATGTTGTTAACAAAAAGACCCATTTCGTATAACTTACAAATGATGAAGATAGAGTTAAAGACTCAAGGGACCCATATGAAGATAACGAATATACGATTAGAATCGACTTTAATTGATAAAGTTAAAGCCGCTCAAACTACACATTCGGAGCTGATGAATGCGAAGAAGAAGGTTTAAGAAGGCATTATTCTAGAAGTAAGACTTGATGAAGAGAGGAAATCTCAACCCTCGATTTTATTGGCCCATTTGAAATCCTTGATCGAGTAGAAATTGTGGCCTATAGACTCGCTTTACCGCCAAGTATGTCTCGTGTTCAAATCTTGGATAAGAAGGGACATATTCTACGCTCCAAGGTTATACCTCAAGTCAAAGTTTTATGGAGGAACCATGATGTTGGGGAAATGACCTGGGAGTTAGAATCTAAAATGAAATCAAGGTATCCTTACCTCTTCGACATACCAGGTACGTACCCTAATTTCGAGGGCGAAATTTCATAAGAATGGGAGATTGTAAGACCCCAACTTTTATGAATAAAGATGAATTTTCAATAATTATCATTTTTGAATATTATGGAATGAATTTGATATAATGTTATAGTTGTGGGTAATAGTTATAAATTTTTCAAAGTACGCAAGTTGTTATATAATATTCGATTGGTCGGGGAATATTCGTTTTAGCAGGGAATATTCGTACGATGGCACAATCATTGGTGGACCCCACAACTGAATTATTGTCGGATTGAGAAAATGATAAAAATATTTTATGAAAATAACGGCGAAAGTTTTTTCGTTAACTGTTGAAACACCCGGTGTTAAAAGTACAAGAATACGCGTGGTTGCATAGTAGCACACGGTATTGATTATTGATGCGTATGTAAGAAGTCACTCAGTTTTATTCAATTATTGTCGATATTTTATATATTAATAAATCAATAATTGAGACGACGAAGTTATTAATATTATTATTTGCAATATTAATGATGTCTAGAAGTTCTGCCAAGGAGAGGTTTGGTCACCTAATTGCGCGCCAATAGAGAGAAATCCTTATTGAAAACCCCTCTTTCACGGAACGACACTGTCGTTAATAATATTGTGAATTATAATAATGATGATAAATATTGTTAAATATATTGAGGTGTCTTTTTATGAAGTCACGGAAGTTTATATATATATATATATATATATATATATATATATATATATAAAATTTTGTTTTATTAGTATTATTAATGTAATAAAATGAAAAGCTTTTTATATAAAATGTAATACTTTTATAAAGTTATTCGTTTTATTAGATTATAAATAGAATATATTATATTTTATTTAAAAGATTTTGTTTTATTAGAATATTTTATTTATAATTGCATAGTAAATCAATATGGACCGTCCCATTCAAAAGTAAATCAATCTGGACCGCTTAGAATTAGTTACTATTCGGTCTATTCTTCTATAAATAAAGCTCATTCCTTCATTATTTCTTACGAATTCACTAAAACTCTAGAGAGAGAAACTATAGAGAGAAAGAAGAAAAGTATTCGCTACTTCACTACTCCTATATCCAGGTTTGTTCTAAGGTAAGGGTATTATTTCTTTCAGTATTCATGAAGAGAACTTTTGTTATTCCATTTTTTTAAAATAACTCATATATGCTGTGATCTACCCTATACTTGGTGAAATTCTTCCGTTATTCCATTCTTTATTATTCAGAGGAAAATCATGTCTCGTATGCGTTACGCGCATGACCGATTCCGTTATTTATTATTCTGTTGGAATATCCTGTATGTGCGTTTACACATGACCTGGTTCTGTTATTTATTATTCTGTTGGAATATACTGTCTGTGCGGTCTATCGCATGCTTGGTGATTTCTTTTGTTATTCCATTCTTTATTATACTCAGTTGGTTAAAGTAATGGCTTTTATACTCCATGAAATTAGTGGAATATTCTTGATATTTGCGCTTCATCCAGTACCTTTTCATGAAAATATTCTTCTAACCATTCTTGAGTTTTACCCCATAAAACAATATCATGCTGATAATTTGGACGTTATTGGTTCCTGGTTAATTTAGTTCTTGAACTTGTTT
Source organism: Panax ginseng (assembly GCA_020205605.1). NCBI lineage: Eukaryota > Viridiplantae > Streptophyta > Magnoliopsida > Apiales > Araliaceae > Panax > Panax ginseng. The sequence continues at coordinate 112,058,166 of CM035128.1, read as the reverse complement.
TATTGAATTCTTATATCATTGTCATCATCCTCATGTTTATATTATGTTGAAAGTCATTTGTGGCATGTAGTGCATAGATGGCTTGGTATAATTATGACCAGGGATTATTCGGTATAATCATGACCGTAATGTTACAAATGATGTGGTAAAAGTCATCATTGGCCCGTAGTGCATTGATGGACAGTTGTTGGCATGATCATGACCATTAATGAATACACGAATATCCTTGGCCCGTAGTGCATGGAAAATTGGGGTCGTGATACTAATGAATATCCTTGGCCGTAGTGCAGGGATGATGTGGATTATTTATTAAGCTGAGTCCCAGCGATAAAAGTGATGAAAAATCTTTTAAATCAAAAAAGATAGTAGATTTTATTCTCTTCTTAACTCTTTTAATGGATTGCTTGTTCCGCTGTAGTTAAACTTGATGTTTGTTATATTGTATCAGTTTAACACTATTGAAGGCTAATGATAATTTATTCTGCATTATCTTAGTCATAATATTTCTTACTGGGCTAGTTGAGCTCACCCTTTTTTCTTTCATTGTTCTCTTCAGAAAATGAGAATATAGCTGGGACGAGTTGGGGAACGGATTGATAGTCCAGATGATAGCATTAGTAGTCCTCACTATTCTATGAAATAGTGTGATAATAAATGTAATGAGGACTGAATTTGAGTTTGTATACTGTCTATGAGGACTCCATTGAGAGTGGATATTGTCTAGAAAGCAATATTCTTGTTTAAACTCCTAGTTTATGTTTTGTCGTATTTTATACGATAGTTGTATAATTAATTTGTATTTGATTTATGTACCATAGATTTGGCGACTCAGGATGGGTGATGTATACCTATATTTTGGGGGCGTGACATTAAACATGTGTCAATGCATGTTGCAAGATGCTTTAGTATGTTTGGAATATGATTAATAACTTTTTTAACTTTTTGGAATATGCCTTTTTGAATCTAACCTTTTGAGCATATGTTTATAGCTTAGTTAGTCTCATAAATACATATAAAATGTGGACTCAACGTACTTTGCATGTATAGATTATTAGCACGTGACGAACCAAATTTGAGATATGAGTGTCTGAATTTGGGGGCATCACATCGTCCTTCTCTTGTGCCTCTTTAAACTTATCTAATAAGGTTGGGCTTGCTGCTACTATAAATATTTTTTTGTCAGTCTCAATCGGATACTTGATTTCACATTCCAGTCATTCAAAATCTTTCACTAACTACTCTTGAATGGTCAATTTTAGTAACTTCTCCCTGCCTTTTCTGCTCAGGGCATCTGCCACTAAATTTGCTTTGCCTAGATGGTACAGAATCTCACAATCATAATCTTTGATCAATTCTAGCCATCGGCACTGCCTCATGTTTAGCTCCTTCTATGTGAAGATATACTTCAGACTTTTTTGATCCATATATATCTCACACTTCTCGCCATACAATGAGTCAGAGAACCCTTCTCATAGTCTTTCAGCTGATGTGAAGCGTACGCAATGACCTTGTCGTGTTGCATCAGTACACAACCAAGACCCTTATGGGACGCATCACTATAAACTACAAATCCTCTCGTGTCATCTGGTAAGGCCAACACAGGTGCTTGACAGAGCCTCTTCTTCAACTCCATGAAACTCTCCTCACATTTCTTCGTCCAAACGAACTTAACCGTCTTTCTAGTAAGGTTAGTCAATGGCGATGCTATCTTTGAAAATCCCTGAATGAATCTCCGATAGTATCTTGCTAATCCCAAGAAACTCCTGATCTTTGTCAGTGTCTTTGGCTGCTCCTAGTTGATAACCGCTTCTACTTTTATCGGATCCACCGAAACTCCATCCTTGTCGATAACGTGACCCAAAAATTGTACTCTTTGGAACCAAAATTCACACTCGGAGAATTTTGCATAAAACTTCTCCTTCCTCAACATCTTTAACATTATTCTTAGATTTTCAGCATGCTCTTCCTCCGTCTCTGAATACACCAGGATGTCATCAATGAGTACGATAACAACCCTATCAAAATACTGCTTGAACACTATGTTCATCAAATCGATGAATGTTATTGGCCCATTAGTCAATCCAAATGACATTACCAGTAACTCAAAGTTTCCATACCGAGTTCTGAATGCCGTCTTCGGAATGTCCTCCTGTATCACCTTTAATTGGAGATAACTGGTCCTCAAATCGATCTTCGAAAAGTACTTCACCCTTTTTAACTGATCAAATAAATCGTCGATTCTGGGAAACGGGTACTTGTTCTTAATTGTGACTTTGTTCAACTCTCGATAGTCAATACAAAGCCTTAATGACCCATCTATCTTTTTTATGAATAAATTTGGCGCTCCCCAAAGTGATATGCTCAGTCAAATTTATCCCTTATCTAATAACTCTTGTAGTTGAACTGTCAGTTCTTTTATTTCTACTACAGCCATACGATATGGTGCTTTGGATACCGGTGATGTCCTAGGTTCCAAATCAAAAACAAACTCTACATCTCTATCCGGTGGCAATCCCAAAATCTCATATGGGAAGACATCAACGAATTCCCTTACAATAGGTATCTGACCCAGTTCACCCTCGACTCTACGAGTATCCACAACATGAGACAAATAACCTATGCAACCCTTCCTAAGAAACCTCTTTGCTTGCATCTTCGTCAGACAACAAGATTTCCTCGGCAATTTACTACCATGAAATACCACATTTGACTTATTCGAAGTATTCAGGTGTAGACATTTTTTCTTACAAACAATGACCGCTCCGTGACTTAATAACCAATCCATCTCGAGGATTACATCAAACTCTCCAAGATGAATCGGTATCAAATCCACGTTAAGTTTAAACCCTCTCAAATCAGCACAATAATTCCTATGAATGTGGTCTACAGGGATAATTTCTTTGTTCGCTACTTCTACGTTCATTGGGTTTTCTAATTGTTCACGAGGTAAATTTAATCTTTGAGCAATTTCATCAGATACAAAAGAACATGAAGCCCCCGAATCGAATAACATAGAGGCATTATACCATTGATCGGAATAATACCTGACACCACCTCCTTGGATGCCACAACATCTAACACTGTCATGTTGTAGGTCCTCGATGTTGGCTTGTTTGGCTGGCCTGGTCCTCCACTGGTTTCCCTAGTGTTAATGCCACTATTATCGCTTTTGTCATCTGTGCTTTTCTTACTTGGACAGTCCTTGATCCGATGTCCCGCTTCTCCACAATTAAAACAACCTTCATTCTTCGCCTTAGGACAATTGGGTGCAATATGACTTTCTTATCCACATGTATAACAGACCATTTTTCATTTCATGCGCTTTCCTAAGTGACCCTTTCCACAATTCCCACATACCTACTTTTTCAGTTGCACGCTCCCTTGCTAAATTTTGAAATTGCTACCCCCACTGCTCCATTTATGCTTCTTGTTGTTTCTACCACTGCTAACATTCAAAATTCCTCCTTCTACCTTCTTCTTGTTCTTTTCCCGATTATATTTTGAAACCACTTCACTCCCACCTTCATCAATGAGAGCTTTCTCCAAAAAAGTTAAAAACAACGCAATTTGTAAAATCGCTACCTTGCTATAGATCCACAGCTTTAACCCATTTTTGAATCTTCTTGCCTTCCTCACCTCAATGTCCATTTGATGTGGAGCGAATCTGGCTATTTCCTTGAATTTTACAGCGTGCTCCAACACTGACATATTTTCCCATTTCAGCTCCAAAAACTTGATCTCCATTCTCTCCTGCGTACTCTTAGGGAAGTAGTTCTCGAAAAATAACATCTTGAATTCTTCCCACGTCACGATTCCAGTTCCGGCTATGCTGTGGTTGGCTTCCCACCAAAAGTTAGCCTCACCTTTCATTACGTAGGTAGCAAAAATTGTCTTCTGCTCCTCAGTGACTCTATCAATAACAAAGGCCTTTTCAATATCCTTTATCCACACATCTGGGCCTCTATTGGGTCTGCTGTTCGCTTAAACTCTGACGGTCCTACTGCCTTGAAGTCTTTAAAATTGGCTAATTGGCTTCCCGTCTAGTTTCTTATGGTTAGAGTTTGATTCTGCATAGCTTCTGCCATCATGTAAATAAAGTCTTGCATTGGGTTTGGTTGAGCTCCTTCTACATTATTAACTGACTCCTCGATCCCTTGGTTTCATAGTACTCGTCTGGGCGGTATTATCTAGTTAAACGAAGTTCTAACACGTTACTCGGGTTTTATTACGTGTCTGACGTCTAGGCGACATGATTTTCTAAAAAATAAATCTGAGACTTTCACTTATTATACTATGCTTTACTCACCATACCAGTTAAATGAACATTTTAAGTTAAAGCTATCTATCAAAACATCTGCATTTATATTAATATAACAATATTTTAATACAGACTGACTCAACATTTAGCATACTTCCATAAATGCTCATGGCATAAATTGACCACCACCAACTATCCTCTAATGGAACCAAATGAGGATTCACTACCATCTACCTCTCTATTAAGACAATAGTTGGGGTCTAACTGCCATCCTATACATACAGAAAAGCATAAGGATTTACAATAACTAAATTGTCCCTATTAAAAACAAAAAAGTGGGACTATATCGAACATGAATACAAATCAACGCCTGTTCTCGCTGCTGGAGGGCAGCTCCATCCACATGGCCTTGAACTGCATAAAGGTGATGTCTAAAGCTCGCTCCAAAGTATATATCCCCACATCTTTAGCTTCCACCTCATCTCTCAACTTTCCTAGCTGTTGCTTTCTCTGCTCTAGCCTCCCTCTCATCTCGGCTAACTCATCCTGTGCCTGGTAAGCAACTTCCTTATACTGCAGCTCAGAAATATGTAGAGTGTGGTTCTCTGCCTCTAGCTGGACTACTCTGTCCTCAAGCTCGCGAATTATGTCGAGAAATCCTCCCATCGGATTAAGTGAAGTATTCATATCTTCTATAGGCTCTGACTGATCAACAGAGTGACTATCCTGTCTCTCGTCCGACATCCTACAAACAACAAAAATAAAACCAACATCAATACCATAATAAAATATATTCATTGATAAAATGAAATGATATTTTATTCAGTACAACTAAAACTCGATGGATCTCCTCAACCCATCACCTACATACTCTATATAAGTTTTCTACTAAGGTTATAACCTAGGTTTCCTAACCTCGAATTCAGTGTTGACAATACTCAACAACAAACATACTTTATAACTAATGCGGAAGAATAAATAAACCTTGTTTATCATAATATTAGTAAAGTCTTACAATCATAGTCTCAAGGTTCTTTAACCTTAACTTCAAACGTAATCTTAATACTATAAATAGTTTATATAACCAAATAGCATTTAAAATAAACTATTACATAAGCCTTTTCAAACATCTACTCTTGAACCTTTCCTTTTCCATTGTCCCCTTTAGACATTTCTGCCTTAGCTGAAATAAATGTCATGATATAGCAAGGGTAAGAAACTAATTTTTGCTTAGCAAGTTTATACACAAGGGAGATATATTATGATTAGAAAGAAGTTTCGCTTTCAATGTTCAACAACATTAAAAAATTGTGAAGGAACATGAATTAATAGTCAACAGTTGAGTATTCGAATAATTGAATAACATGTACTGAGTGGTTTGAAATAACCATGAACATTTGCCAAGGTTCTCGGCATTTAAACTGGACCTTTTAATAAGTTTTGGTAATCAAGGGGATCAACCTTTCATACCCCGTGATTTATGCGTAAACACTTAATAATCCAGCATTGATATCATGCTTTAATCAAATTCGTCCTTTTCTCAGCCAAGAGTTCTTACCATATCAATTTAATAAGAACAACTTTTAAAACACATTTGATTTAACAAATTTAGACATGCTTGAACTAGCTGATACGATTACCATAGATCTATCTCATAAACAGTTCATAAATGAAAGAACTTTAATTTAATTCACAGATCAATAATAATAGAACATGAATTCAATTGCACAAGGTGCGAATCTCAATAATCAGTATAGATGTGAATAATCAATAATAATTATTCACTAGCATGCTTCGAAAATAATAACTTGAGTTTGAGTTAGGGAACTTGCCTCATTTTTAGGCTACTGCTACACAATTAAATTTTATCCGCTAGGCAGTTTAATTATCTTCCTTTAAGAGACCTATAGTTAATCTATGAATTAGTCATATCATAACATTACATCATGTAATCGTATAGATATTACATATTACATTTAGTTCATAGCAATATTATCATGCCTCGATAATATTACTATTAAATAACAACTACCTTTAATTCACTTAATATTACTAATCTTTATAATATTTAATTCACCTCTTAGTATTATTAGTCCACTAATAACACTCTTATTCGCTTTCTAATATTATTAACATCTTAATAATATTTTAAGACTTTCCTAATGTGACGCCCCCAAATTCAAGTACTTGAAACCCGAACTCGGTGCTTCACGATACCATTTCTATGAGCGGAATAATACTAATAATAATAACAATAATATAAATACCAAACTTAATTTACATTTATATCGGAGTTTAATCCCAAGTACGCAACCTTTAAACATTCATTACATGATAATTAATAGATAATATATATCATCCTTATCTTAATAAAGTCTAGCTATTACATAAGATACCATTAAACGTATTTTGTTTGCTTTTCTTTTCCTTTTTTTCTGCATGAACCTTCAGGTTGATCACGATTAGCTGAAAACATTTAAATTTAAAGCAAGAATGAGCATTTGATTGCCCAACAAGTAATAGCAACAATGAATATTAGCTGAAATGATTAAATGTTTTCTTTGAACGATACTTCTACTACGAATCAACAGTTGTGAAGTAAGTTGAACCAATAATAACAACATATCAATTCTATATCAAATTTTTGAAACTATGCACTGACTATAACTGGAGATCAGACGACAGACTATGATCATTGTTTTCTATTTTTGAAATGGTTAAACAGAACTTCATTTGTAAAACGTCATAACTTACAGTACGGGGGTGATCAACTGTTATGCCTGCCTCATTGATCAATACTACTACATACAAGAATGATATTTTGTCCAGCATATCCGCCTTAGGCGCATAAAAGTTTCCCAGATTCGGGATGATACTAGTCTAGAATTCGGACCAAAAAAATTCAGTTGGATACAATAAAGTTTTATCTTGTTCAACAATATTTTTAAATCTGTGTCTAGCTGAATCAAATAGCTTAGTCGGCTTTCAAGTCAATGTATACATACTGGAAACCAATAAGTATGTATCAACATGTGATAAAATATAATGATTATTCAAGTGAGGACAGTTGTATAACCATGCTTAGAAATTAACGAACAGAATATATATCTTCATCTATAATAACAGAATTAATGAACTTGTACAACATATTATAATTTAATAACTTACTTATACAGAGTCATTGTATAAGTATATACAAAGGTTAAGATATTTGAACAATGAAAAAGAATAGTTTAGATATTCTCTTACGCATGTCTATTGCATAAAGTAAATGCAAAGATAAGATACTTGTCTGGTCTGCTGCTTACACAACTTAGTTTTATCTTTTATATCAAGACCTATCATTAATAAGATCATTTGTTTGATTAGAATAATATATCATATCACATAATACTGCTATTTGCAGTCAGCACATAATCTAATCACATTGTCACGTATGTTTAGTAGTCATTGGATAACAAACAAACACGTATCTAGTCAAAATGTCTAAGTCCAAATCAATTTCTGAAACATGTCGGTGTATCGACGGCTTTATCGGGTAATTATCAAGTCTAAAACTTTATACTGAAGTTTAATATAACTTAAACATCGGTCAAATTATTTTTAAATGACATATAATAATTTTTAATTAATTATTATAAGTTATCATGATTTTTCAAACACCAGAATCATTATTAAATGATTTAAATATTACATAATTCTATTATCATTAATATTTAATTAATATTAAAATATTACTAAAAACATTGCCAAAGTATTAAAGTTATTTATATTAACTTCAAATATTTTTAAAGTATTAATATTACCCTTAAATGATTTTTAAAATAATTAAAATTATTTTTAAATAATTACCATGAATATTTAAATTTTAATGCATTAGTTATCAAAATATTAAAAGTCATTTATTATAAGTTAAAATATTTTTAATTCATTTATATCCTTTTTAAATGATTTTTAAATTAATAAAATCATTTTTAAACTATTTATTTAATATAATTAATAAATAAATCTAATATCATTAATTTTAATTTATTAATGAAATCTACCTTTAAATATTAAAAGTTATATTTTATAACTTCAAATATTTTAAACACTTTATTTTCATTTAAAATAATTTTTATAATATTAAAATCATTTTTAATTAATTAATTTAATATAATTATTAATTAAATCTAAATATCATTAATATTAAATAATTAATGAAATTTACATTAAAATATTAAAAGTTATATTTTATAACTTAAAATATTTTTAAATACCTTATTATCATTTAAAATGATTTTTGATATAATAAAATCATTTTTAATTTATTTATTTAATGCATTTATTAAATAAATTAAATATCAATAATATTTAAATAAATACTAATATTTATGAAAAATATGCCAAATTATCATAAGTTAATTTTTATAAGTTAAAATAATTTTTAAAACTATTTTTGGAATTTTTATAAATTAATTTCTATTTTTAATGAATGTTTCAAAAATTTATATAATTAATAATAATAAAACTGTCGCAAAAGTTTTTAGCGACAAAATCTGTCGCCTTAGGTGTTCTTGAAGCTCAAGAACACATAATGTCAGTTACCAAGTGACCTTGTTTGAACATCTATAGCTGTCAGATCTTGATGTTTTTGGGCATGTTTCTGGTCAAATCTTGTAGTACTAATGTAACACTACAAGACCCAACAACAAACATGTGACGCCCCCAAAATAGGTATACATCACCCATCTTGAGTCGCCAAATACATGGTACAGAATACAAATAAAAACTTAATTATACAAATGTCGTGTAAAATACGACAAAACATAAGCTGAGAGTTTTAACACGAATATTGTCTTCTAGACAATATCCACACTCAATGGAGTCCTCATTATAATTATTATCACACTATTTCATAGAATATTGAGGACTACTAAAGCCACTTATCATGGACCATCACTCCATTCCCCGACTCGTCCTAGCTATATTCTCATTTCCTGAAGAGAACAATGAAAGAAAAGGGTGAGCTCAACTAGCCTAGTAAGAAATATTATGACTAAGATAATGCAGAATAAGTTATCCTTAGCCTTCAACAGTATAACAACTGATAGAATATAATAGACAACAAGTTTTAGATCAACAGCTGCAGTGGAATAAGCAAACCATTAGAAGAGTCAAGTAGAGCATGATATCTACTATCTTCAATGATTTAAAAAGTTTTTCATCAACTTTATCGCTGAGACTCAGCTTAATAAATAAAGCACATCATCGAATCATCCCTGCACTATGGTCTAAGGATATTCATGTAATCATCAATGGTTATGATTATACCGAATAATCCCTGGTCATAATCATACCAACAACTGTCCATCAATGCACTACGGGCCAATGAGGACTTTTACCATATCATTTGTAACATTACGGGTCATGATTATACCGAATGATCCCTGGTCATAATCATAACAATCAACAGTCCATCTATGCACGTAAGCCAAAGATGACTTTCATCACAATATAAGCATGAGGATGATGAAAATGATATAAGCATTAATCAAACGAAATCAAGGATAAATATTAAAGACTTTAAATTTATCCAGAGTTTAAAAATATCCAAATTGTCAACATGATACTGTTTTGTGGAGTAAAATTCAAGAACGATATTGTATCAAAAATGATTTGGACCAAAAAGAAATTAATTTTTGTTATGAATAGTACTTTAGGTGAATAGTACCCGGGTGAATAGTATCCCGTGAATAGTACTTCGAGAATAGTACCTCGTGAATAGTACTCATGTATAGTACTTCGTGAATAGTACTTTATGAATAGTACCCATATTATTAAATAGTTTCGTATACGTGAATAGTGATGTATACGTGAATAGTACCTATAAAATGAAAATACAAAAGAAATCGATATTCCATGACGAGTACAAAAGAAAGAATATCTCATACGAGTATAATAGAATATACGAAACTGCAAATGGATTTTCATCCGGAATGCGGTAATCCACATAGACATATCATTTCTACAATTTAATAAAGAATGAATACGTAGGGTCATTCACCATGCATGCGAGTCCGTGAGATGTTTATTCCAATGTAATAATAAAGAATGGAATAATGTAAGAATTTCACCATGCATGCGGTAGTCCGTAGTGTAAAAGTTATTCCAATGTAATAATAAAGAATGGAATAATAGAAGAATTTCACCATGCATGTGGTAGTCTACGTAGACAGGTTATTCTAACAGAATAATAAAGAATAGAGTAACAACCCTTACGAGTATTGAAAGAAAATAACTCTCTTCAGAATACGAAAGAAATAAAACCCCTTACGATTGTTGAACGAAAATAATATTCCTAAGAATATTGAACGAAGATGATATTCCTTATGAATATTGAACAAAAATAATATTCATACGAATATGAAAAATAATATCTCTTCAGAATATGAAATAAATAATACCCATTACCTCAGAAGAAGACTGAATACTGGAATAGTGAAGTAGCAGACTTCTCTTCTTCTTTCTCTCTATAGCTTCTCTCTCTATAGCTTCTCTCTTTATAATTGCTTTTGTGAGTCTTAGTGAATTGGTGAGAATGAAGGAAGAATGAACTTCTATTTATAGGAAAATATAGTATCGATAATTGCACGTTTTGGGGCTCAAAATATTACAGTATAATACCTTCATCTTTTCTTTCATTTTTTATTTAGTCCTGCAAGTATTATCAAACTTGCATCACTTCCCCTAATAGTATATCATGTTAATCAATAGTACAATCGTATGACTCAATAGTTCTATACATGTGAAAAAAATAATTACAGTATAGTACCTTCATCTATACCTTCATTTTTAATTTAGTCATGCAAGTATTATCAATCTTGCACCACCTCCCCTAATAATATATACATGTGAATCAATAGTACACACATGTAAACACATAGTTATAAGCATGTGAATTCATAGCAATTAATTGCTCATTTATTCGATTAATTACCTGATTGTTCAATATAACTTCCAAACATCAATTATTATCAAAATAAATGTCGATTTCCACTAACACTAATAATCCCAACACAATGGAACTATCAACACGAACTTATTCATTATTAATATTATAACTCACAATATTTAACAACTAGGTCGTTCCAAGGAAAGAAGGGGCTTTTCGATAAGGATTTCTCCTTATTGGCGCGCAATTAGGTGACCAAACCTCTCCTTGACAGAACTTCTAGACATTGTCAATATTGCAAATATTAATATGAATAACTTTGTCGTCTCAATTATTGATTTAATAATATATAATATTATGCAGATGATCTTTGTGACAATAATTGAATCAATAATATGAGAGATATGATGCAACAATTATCGTAGTAATAATTGAGTATAACCGAAAGACTTCTTACGTAAGCATCAATAATCAATATCGTGTGCTACTATGCAACCACGCGTATTACTGTACTTTTACTACCGGGTAGTTCAACAGTTTAACGGTAAAACTTTCGCCGTTATTTTTATAAAAAGATAATTCTATCATTTTCTAAATATGACAATACTTCCGTTGTGGGGTCCACCAATGATTGTGACATTGTATGAATATTCTCTATTAAAACGAATATTCCCCGACACAACGAATATTTTATAACAACTTACTTTCTTTGCAAAATTTTCAAATATCACCCTTAACATTAACCTTTTATCAATTTAACCAATTACTAAATAGAATAATAATTATAGGAGAATTGAATATTTTCATTTCATAAAATTCGGGGTCTTACAATCTCCCCTCCTTATGAAATTTTGCCCTCAAAATTTACGTACGTACCTGGTATACTGAAGAGGTGAGGATACCTTGTTTAGATTCTAACTCTTGAGGTATAACCTTTGAGTGTTGAATATAATCCTTCTTATCCAAAATTTTAACACGTATCTCCTCATACATTAAATCTTCTCCTATCTCGTCTAGTTCTAATTCAATAATGTGGTTTGGGTCATTCACATATTTACGTAACATCAATACGTGAAAAACGTTATGAACACGCGACATACTTGGCGGTAAAGCGAGTCAATAGGCCATAGTTCCTGCTCGATCGAGGATTTCAAATGAGCCAATTAAATCGAGGGATGAGATTTCCTCTCTTCATCGACTCTTTCTTTTAGAATAACGCCCTCTTGAACCTTCTTCTTCACATTTATCAGCTCTGAGTCTGTAGCTTGAGCGGCTTTTAACTTTATCGATTAAAGTCGATTCAACTTGTATATTCGTTATCTTCACGTGGGTCCCTAGTGTCTTTAACTGTATCTTCATCATTTGTAAGTTATACAAAATGGGTTTTTATGTTAACAACATCGCACTCGTAAACGCATATGATCTTCTACTCAATGCGTTAGCTACCACATTCGTCTTTTTTTTCAAGATGTTATTTAATGGTATTATCTTAATCTTCAACAGCTCAAGCCAACGTCTTTGGCGCATGATACGTTCATTTTGGGTGAAGAAAATAGTTGAGGGTTTTAGAGATGGGTTTTTTACTGGGGTCAATACAAAGTTCGATTTCACGCTCTGGGGTAGGCCAAGAAGTCTTCAGGAATACGTCAAGAAATTTATTAACAATAGAAATATCATTCAAAACTGTGACTCTCATCCCAAGACTTGGATAACACGTCACATTGATACCTATCAACTTGCCACCGTTATTCACGGCTTCCCCTACAGAAAGTCTGGCGTCGGTGCATTCCACACAAGGAAGTCAACAACAAAAGTATCGGGGCTCTTTACTTATGGCTTGATATGACAATGATTAACTTTAGTGGTTTGGTTGCTTGAATTCGCATAACAGGTTGGTTAGGAATATGAAAGCTAATAACCTTACGAAAAGCATGATGAGTAGTTAACCAATCGATTACTAAAATCACATCAAATGCAATTATTTTCAAAGAGATAAGATCGACATGTAACTTAAAAGTTTTGATTTGAATCAAATAAGATTTATAAATAGTGGAGGTAACGAAGGTTTCTTATAACGGAGTTTCAATAGATAAGTCAAAGTCTAATTTCTTAGGGGTCAAGTTCAAACGTTGAGCGCAAGCAAGAAAGATAAAAGAATGGGTAAAACCGGTATCGAATAAGGACTTCACAAGAATTTATAATTAACTAACCCGTGCTAACTTCGTTCGGGTTACTCATTTTTTGAGAAGTCACGAAAAACGCTCTTCTTGAAATCACTGACTTTGTTTTGTCTGTATCCGCCTTTGGTGCCACCGTCCTAGCTGGACTTGATTTCGCTATAGGACAAAATTGAGCTATATGATCGTCTTTTCCACAACTAAAACATACCTTGGAAGGCTGTGGACAGTTTGAACTTATGTGTCCCTCCTCTCCGCATCTGTATCATCTAACTGGCGGTCGTTCTCCTCCCCTAGAATTTTTTGCTGGTGTTGGTGTTGTTGCCAACGTTTTCCCATCATCGTTAAATCTACTCTTCTTGAATTTTCCACTTGAATCATTTCTTCTATTATCTTGGCCATGATTACCACCGAAGTGGTTACCATTTCTGGCATGATAATTTCCTCCACGATGGTTATCATTGTTCCGATGACCGTTGCCACCGATAAGATTATTATCGTGTAGTTGCTCGTTATCCTTTGGTTGGGTTGACTCATTATCGCGCTCCAATAACTAAGCCATATTCACTACATCTGAATACATACACAAGTTGTGAGAAATGAAGTATTGACGTATTTCAGGTCTCAAACCTCGCAGAAACATTCACGTCATTCTCTCCTCATTATCAACCAAATGGGATGCGAACCGGGACAACTCGGCAAACTTAGCCTCGTACTGTGACACGGTCATATTGTTTTGCTCCAACTTGATAAACTCCACCTCCTTCATGTGACGAATACTTTCGGGAAAGTACTTGTCATTGAACAGCTCTTGGAACTTCTCCCAAGACATTTTGAGTGCGGCAGGCTAAGTACGTTTTACAGATTCCCACCAGTAATCTACCTCTTCACGCAACATAAAGGTGGCCAAGGGAACCTTTTTCTGCTCTGAGCATTCCAAGACATCAAATATCTTGGTGATCTTCTTTATCCACATCTCTGTCTTAAGTGGTTCTAGTTTTCCCAAAAACTCTGGTGGTCCCAGCTCCTTGAACTGCTTAGTGGTGACCAACCGTGGGTTGCCATTGTTTCCACCTGCATTATAAATAGGAGTCTCTCTCGTTTGGTTTTGCATAAATTCTATAAAACTCCTAAACGTACCATCGTTCATCATTTGATCAGTGTTGTTGTTTACACGAGGATTATTGCCTTCTTGATGCACATTATCCTGGTTATTGATCGTCGGTGACTCAACGGTCTCATGTGCTTCATTGCTTATCTCAACATTTTTAGATGCCATTCTCAAACACTGTCACAAAATAAGGGTTAATTGATATTCCACATATTATCCCATTACTCTGACCGACCAATAAAATAACAAATAAACTTAGGTAGGTCATACTAGCGAAGGAATTACCCGTCTCTCCCTTCCTAGTTCTAGTCTCACATCTTAGCCAGGGATCATATCCCTAAGCTTTGATACCAACTGTGATGCCCCCAGAATAGGTATACATCACCCATCTTGAGTTGCCAAATACATGGTACAGAATACAAATAAAAACTTAATTATACTACTGTCGTGTAAAATACGACAAAACATAAGCTGATAGTTTTAACACGAATATTGTCTTCTAGACAATATTTACACTCAATGGAGTTGTCATTATAATTATTATCACACTATTTCATAGAATAGTGAGGACTACTAAAGCCACTTATTATGGACCATCACTCCATTCCCCGACTAGTCCGAACTATATTCTCATTTCCTGAAGAGAACAATGAAAGAAAAGGGTGAGCTCAACTAGCCCAGTAAGAAATATTATGACTAAGATAATGCAGAATAAATTATCCTTAGCCTTCAACAGTATAACAACTGATAGAATATAATAGACAACAAGTTTTAGATCAACAACTACAGCGGAATAAGCAAACCATTAGAAGAGTCAAGTAGAGCATGATATCTACTATCTTTTATGATTTAAAAATTTTTCATCAACTTTATCGCGAGACTCAGCTTAATAAATAAAGCACATCATCGAATCATCCCAGCACTATGGTCTAAGGATATTCATGTAATCATCAATGGTCATGATTATACCGAATAATCCCTGGTCATAATCATACCAACAACTGTCCATCAATGCTTTACGGGCCAATGAGGACTTTTACCACATCATTTGTAACATTACGGGTCAAGATTATACCGAATGATCCCTGGTCATAATCGTACCAATCAACAGTCCATCTATGCACGTAAGCCAAAGATGACTTTCATCACAATATAAGCATAAGGATGATGACAATGATATAAGAATTAATAAAACAAAATCAAGGATAAATATTAAAGACTTTAAATTTATCCAGAGTTTAAAAATATCCAAATTGTCAACATGATACTGCTTTATGGAGTAAAATTCAAGAATGATATTGTATCAAAAATGATTTGAACCGAAAAGAAATCAATTTTTGTTATGAATAGTACCGGGGCAATTTTTGTTATCAACTGTTATGACTTGCTGGGCAATTGAATTGTCACACTTGCTTTAAATGAAAAACATTTTCAGCGAATGATGTTAAACGAACTTAAGGATCCCGTAAAGATCAAGCTGACGGTATCCAGATGGAATGTCATTCAGAATGGGAATGAGCGAGAAGATGAAGTGAAGACTTGTAATATAAAATAAGTTAAATGAACTTTAGATTAGTTTAATGAACTGTTATGTATCCTTAGTGGCGGATGAAAGTCACTCGTGTAAGATGTAAAGGATAATGTAATTATCGTTATTTGTAATAAAAGGAGTTATAAGGTTTTAGAATCTGGGAATTTAGAATGTATATTGTTATATTTCAATATATAATGATGTATGTTTGAAAGAAGATGGGATCGTGACGTACAGAATCAGGGTGTGAAGATAGACCGGATTTTGGGGCATTATAATTAGGGTTTCGAGTCAATAATTAGGATTTCCTAATTTAGATTATAATTCTAATACTTGTTTTTAACCACATTAACACAATGGATTAACAGATTTTAAAGTCTTAATTTACTTTCGAACTAAGGTTTATCAAAATATTGTTAGAGTTTTCTAAATATTAATTTGAGTTTCTCTAATTAACCTTAAATTCTATAATACGCAACATAAATCATATAACACAATCACTACTCAGTCTTGAATCTCCCATTTGAGTTTCAAAATAGGGTTTGGTCATGATACAACATAATTGACCAACCATTATCAGTCCACACATACGGTACATATTTATAGCATTGAAATATAATTAATATAATATTATTATTCTCATTCCTTGATCAAAATCTAAAATTAGGGTTTGGATTCCATATCTGATTTATCTTGCATATATAACATTATTAATTAAGTTAAAACAATTAACTTAATAATCTATACTAAAATTCATATAATAAAATAATTATTATAATAATTCTAATAATCATTCCATATATTATTAAATAATATAATAATCATATTTTTATAGAAAATAAATAAAAATATTTTATAACCAAATTAATTATTATAAGAACATAATTTATAATGGTCAATAATTCTAAAAAAATTAATTGTTTGAAATTATTCATGTAATAAATAAATTTTATTTATCACATAAATACATAAGCTTTACCTTATACATATTCCCACCTTTAAAAAAACTAAATAAAATTTATACGCAAAATTTCTGATTTATTTATATAGAAAATATCGAATTGTTATATTCACCATCCCTTATAAAGATTTCCTCCCCAGAATCACCGTTTCAAAATTTATACATATAAGGGTAGATCTCGATCAAATTCGATCGAACTGAACTTTAACTATTCAATGTAAAGCTTGTCTATCTGATTAAACGGTAAATTTGATTTCTAAAAGAACTCAAATTCCTCCTTCAAAATTTCTTTATTAAATAATTTACAATATATAGGAAAATCATGTATAAAAAATAAAAGTTATACGAATAATACCTGAAGTTCCATCACCAGCTGCCACAGTATCCTGGACCGTCATATTGAAGACCCTTGCGGTTGATTTTGTTAGCTTTCTTGATGACGTTGGTCTCGTAATTGTCAGAGTTCCGCTGCCTTTTCCCGTATTCATGCTTCCTGCCTCTATTTTCCTTTTTGGACTATCTTTCACCTTAAGTTTCGTAGACCCACACAGAAAACACCCACTATTCATTCTAGGATTGGGGCTGTTGGGAGAGATATTTCCCTCCTGCTCGGACTTGTAACACACAAATTTTCCTTTCAGACATCCCCTAGAGTGATTCTTTCCACAGTTCACACACTGTACTACATGTTTCTTCTTCACACCTTCTTGCTTCACCTGAAGATTTCCAAAATTGCTCCCTTTTCTCTTTTCACCCCTATTTCCACTATTAGTTTCCACCTTAATAGCTCCTACGACCTTGCCTTTGTTCTTCTTCTCTTTGTTATAGAGGCTCATAGCCTCACTCCATGAGTGCTACAAAAGTATTTATTTGTAACACTGCCACCTTATTGTAGAGCCAGGGTTTTAATCCCAACTCAAACCTTCTCGCCTTCCTAGCCTCCGTATCAACTTGATGCGAAGCGAACCTAGCCAACTCATTAAACTTTGCGGCATACTCCCCAACAGTTATGTTCTCCTGCTTTAATTCTAAAAATTTCACCTTCATCCTAGCGTGCATACTAGACGAAAAATAGTTTTTGAAAAATAGAGTTTTGAACCTAGCCCAAGTAACTACACCTTCTCCTGCCCTAGCTTGATTTTCTTCCCACCAAAAAATTGCCTCCCCCTTCATCATGTAGGTGGCAAAAGCTGTCTTTTGCCCCTCAGCTACCCTAGTTATCACAAACACTTTTTCAATTTCCTTAACCCAAGTTTGGGCTTCTACATGGTCAGTTGTACCTATAAATTTAGGTGGTCCTACAACCTTAAAATCCTTGAAGTTTGCCAAGCGATTGTCTGGCTGATTTCATACGACTAGTATTCCATGTTGCATAGCTTGAGCTACCATGTTTGCAAAGTGCTGCATCGGGTCTGGTTGTTGCCCCCCAGCATTGTTGACAGATTCTTCTGCCCTTTGATTTCGACTTTATCGTCTTGGTGGCATTATCTGGTTAAATAAGACCATAAATTATTCTTTACATTCTAAACCTTATTATATAAGTTTCACATATCAAACTTATTTCATTAATCAACATAGATGCATATTCATTCAACTATTTCATATTACTTTACATAAATAGCACATACTGTTATCCCTTTGTGACCACAAAAGTCGGGATTTACGGCTTTAACTTATACAAAAGTTGAGAATATTACATTATACACGCACATTATCAGACATACATAATCAACTTCTAATCCTAATTATTTCCTACACCTTTTCCTGATTTTGGACAAACCTTAGCCCGATGACCTTCCAACCCACAAATAAAACATGCACCAAGCTTAAAGTCGGGACAATGATGAGAGATATGTCCCTCATGTCCGCAAATGTAACATATCATTTTCCCTTTCCTGCATACGCCTTCATGTTTCTTGTCATAGTTTGTACATTTCTCTATTCGGTTAAGGTTCCCTTGGATGTTATCGAAATTTCCTATATCGCGGTCTTTCATCTTTCTTTTCCCCTTCTTGCTCGGAGCTGCACACGACTTGTTGCTTTTGGCTCCCATTTGATCAATTTGCATTTAAGCTTATCTTGTTCTTCCGTTGTTTCTATTAATGCTTTCCGCTATTTAACAACTTTTCTATTTCCCACAGCTTTTCTAGAGAAGAAACCTTGTTCCTCAGATTTTGTACCTCCATTAATGCTTGATCAGCTCCAACTTCAGTGTCCGAATCACTATCTATCAGTTCCACCATTTCTAGATCTGGTACTGCATTTTCTATAATAACCACCTCATCGAGGTTGCTTTTAACTTGAGCCTCTATTTCAGCTATTGGCTTTGACATTGGCTCCTTCTTTACGATCTGAGGGTATCCTAATTCTTTTCCACCTGACATCTACACACCTAAATTATCATGATTAGCATATAATATATACACATAACAAACAATAGTTTTATGTAGGTTATCTTTTATTTTGTTTGACGATGACTTTAGTCAATTCATCTCTTTTTTAAACTCTATATGACTTATTTTTATTTTCAACGTTTCCCTCTGTCCTAAGGTTATAGCCTAAGGTCTATCCCACCTAAGGTTTTTAACCCCAAAGCTCTAATACCAACCAGTGACGCCCCCAAATTCCGGTACTTGAAACCCGAACTCGGTGCTTCACGATACCATTTCTATGAGCGGAATAATACTAATAATAATAACAATAATATAAATACCAAACTTAATTTACATTTATATTAGAGTCTAATCCCAAGTACACAACCTTTAAACATTCATTACATGATAATTAATAGATAATATATATCATCCTTATCTTAATAAAGTCTAGCTATTACATAAGATACCATTAAACGTATTTTGTTTGCTTTTCTTTTCCTTTTTTTCTGCATGAACCTTCAGGTTGATCACGATTGGCTGTAAACATTTAAATTTAAAGTAAGAATGAGCATTTGATTGCCCAGTAAGTAATAGCAACAATAAATATTAGCTGAAAGGATTAAATGTTTTCTTTGAACGACACTTCTACAACGAATCAACAGTTGTGAAGTAAGTTGAACCAATAATAACAACATATCAATTCTATAACAAATTTTTGAAACTACGCACTGACTATAATGGAGATCAGTCGACAGACTATGAACATCGTTTTCTATTTTTGAAAAGGTTAAACAGAACTTCATCTATAAATCGTCATAACTTATAGGCACAGGGGGTGATCAGCCCGTTATGCCCTATATTGATCAATACTAGATTCAAGAACGATATTTTTGTCTAGCATATCCGCCTTAGGCGCATAAAAGTTTCCCATATTCGGGATTTTCATACTAGTCTAGAATCTGGACCAAAATAATTCGGTTGGATACAATAAAGTTCTATCTTGTTCAATAATATTTTTAAATCTGTGTCTAGCTGAATCAAATAGTTTAGACGGCTTTCAAGTCAATGTATACATACTGGAAACCAATAAGTATGTATCAACATGTGATAAAATGAAATGAATACCCAAGTGAGGACACTTGTATAACCATGCTTAGAAATTAACGAACATAATATATATCTTGATCTATAATAACAGAATTAATGAACTTGTATAACATATTATAATTTAATAACTTACTTATACAGAATCATTACATAAGTATATACAAAGGTTAAGATATTTGAACAATGAAAAAGAATAGTTCAGGTATTCGCTTACGCATGTCCATTGCATAAAGTAAATGCAAAGATAGGATAGTTGCCTGGTCTGCTGCTTACACAACTTAGTTTTATCTTTTATATCAAGACCTATCATTAATACACTACAAGAAAAAGGGTTATCTCCGACGGAATTAATTCTGACCGAATACATTTCGTCGAAGTTAATATAAGTTCGACGGAATATTACATCGACATTAATTGCATCGAGGTTAGACTAAAATCGACAGATATCCTTCGGAATTAAGCTCCTTTTCTTGGCGCATAGATTTCGCGCTAGCGCGAGTTTAATGTCGACGGAATATTATTAAAGTCGACCGAATGGTCATTTGATAATAGCAAAAGGGAGACTGAAATAAACTCGACCGAAGTCCGTCTAACTTATTCTTTTTTTAAAATAAGCGTACCAGCAGCCCTAATCTCTTTTCATTCTTTTCCTTTCTTCCTAATTAGTAGCAGTTGTAGTGACCGTGGTCCATAGATCCTCCACCCAATCTCTCCTCCATATTTCTTCTCCTTCTTATCTCCTCCATATTAATTTCATCCTCCAAGCTCCCACATTTGGTCCATAGCACATTTAAGGAGGTGAATTCGACTGGGACTGTTACTGTATGGGGGTACCACCAGCAGCGGTGACTTGGGTTCAGAGTGGTGGTGTCGGCTGGGGTCTTCTTCTTCCTCCATAGTTAAGTTCATTCAATTTACAGGGTAGGGCTTAATTTTTTTGTTATCAGGTTTAAGAATTCCAAAATTATTTTTAGCCCTAAATAACGGAAATTAAATTATTGATTGATATGTTCCCTAAAATTATCTATATTGGTTCAGCATATCTATGTTGGTTTGAATTAAGAAATTAAATTGTTGATTCATATGTTCCTAAATTTGTTTGAATATTCAATGAAATGCATATGATTTACCTTATATTTAATGAAATGAATTATCTATATTGGTTGAGCATATCCATTTTGGTTTGAATTAAGGATTCATGTTGGTTTGAATAATTTGATTTGCCTTGGTTCAATATATCCATTTTCTGCCTTTTTCTGTTATATGGATTTGGTTCAATTTGGTTCATATATATGAAATGGTTAAGCATATCCATTTTTTACCTTAGAATCATGGATTCTAGCATTGTGAATTGAAGACTTTGGGTGTTGAATTATTTTCGACGGAATTTCCATGGAAGTTATAGATGGTATTAAATAAATCAATACTTAACTATAAATGACAATTAGAACTTAGTTTGACACTAAAATAAAATAAAAAAAACACAATAAAGATATACAAAATAAATAATATAATACAAAATAAATTAATTAACTAAAATAAATTAATTAATTAAGGTAAATTAAATTAATAATATAATACAAAACAAATAAATAAATAAAATAAAGTAAAATAAAATAAAATAAAATAATTAATTAAGGTAAATTAAAATAAATAATATTATTCAAAATAAATAAAATTAAAATAAATTAAAATAAATAAAAGTAATTAATTAATTTAAATTAAATTAAATAATATAATACCAAATAAATAAATAATAAAATAAAATAAAATAATTAATTAAGTTATATTAAATTAAATAATATTATACAAAATAAATAAAATTAAATAAATTAAAATAACTAAAATTAATAAATTAATTAATTTAAATTATATTAATTAATATAATACAAAATAAATAAAATTAAATAATATAAAATAACTAAAATCAATAAATAAATTAATTTAAATTAAATGAAATAATATAATACTTAATAAATAAATTAACGAAAATAAATTAATTAATTAAGGTAAATTAAATTAAATAATATTATACAAAATAATTAATTAAGGACTTCCTTTTATGCAGAGTTCGACATAGCAGTTGCAGTTAATAGTACTCCAACCGGTTTCTCGACATCAATTAAACAAAAGGGTCGTAGTTTCTGTTTGTGTCTTATACTCGAATAATAAAGTTAATTGAATTATTGAAGACATTTCTCACTGTTCCATCATAACAGATGCCAACATACGGAAGGAGTGCCATTAAGTTGTTGAACAAAGTTATAGGTTAAGCAACCCTCTAGATGAGCGAACGATCACTTCTCTACTAGGAATGAATCATTGCCTGATATGGGTCCAATCCATGGCATAGACAGCTTCTCACCATTCCAAATTTCTTAGATGGGTAGTGCTCACAGAATGTCTCACCTCTTTTTCTATGAGAACTACCCATCTGAGGAATTTGAAGTGGTGAGAAGTTGTCTATGGCATGGATTGAACCCATATTAAGCAATGATTCATTCCAAGTAAAGAAGTGATCGTTCATTCATCTAGAGGGTTGCTTAACTTGGAACTTTGTTCAATAGCTTAATGGAACTCCTTTGGGATGTTGCCATCTATTATGGTGGAACAGTGAGGAATGTCCGCAATAATTCAATTAACTTTATTAATAGAGTATATGACACAAACAGGAACTACGACCCTTTTTTTGTCCGATTACTGCCGAGGAACCGGTTGGAGTACTATTATCTGCAACTGCAACTAATATGAAACTTAGATTGACTCTTCTCTTAGTAGTCATTATAGCTGCAACTGCTATGAAACTTAGAAATTCGTTTAACATTCACTCAGTAGGAGTGAATGTCGAATAGTCCCCAGTTTGGGACTGTTACTGAATGTTATGTCTCTCACTTAGGTCGGTGCTAATTCACAAGGTGCGTGTTTATAATATTTTGAGGATTTTTCAGTTGGTGTCTCTACATATGTTCTTCGAGTGCATACTTAGACTAAGTTATCTTGGTCTATTTCGTGTACTTGGAGACCATGGGGAGGTGATGCTAAAATTTTCTTAAAATATTATAAACACGCATCTTGTGAATGGCACTAGTGAGGAGACACATCCAGGAACGGGATAGAAGCCTAACCCCTATAGAGTGGAGATATATACTAGGTAAACTAAATACATGCATGTATATTCTAATTAGGTATTTTCTTCAATTAAAGATGTCAGGCGATCGGAGTTAGATGTACCGTAGGATACCAATTGATTGGGGGGGGGGGATTAATTGATGCGTACCGTGAAGGGGTGTCCAATTTTATGAACAAAGCAATAAAACATGTTGATGATCCAAACGGAAAGATGAGAGGCTCGTGTTTCAAGTATAAGAACATGATATGGAAGACTACCGATGAAGTTAAATTTGACTTATATTCACGTGGGTTTGTGGATGGGAAATCGGTATGGATTCATCACGGGGAATCAGCTGAGTTTAGAGAACGGAGAGATAGTACTATAGACTAATCGGATCATGGGGATTCACAAGCAGATAACTATGACGTCTTGCAAATGTTGGTTGATGTGTATGGCCCTACCAATATTGACCAGGCTAAAAACGAGCATACGTCAAGCAATGCTCAGCAAAAGCCAAATGATTCAGCAGCTGCTTTCTACAAGTTGCTATCTGAATCGGGTGTTCCATTGTATCATGGAAATGACAAGCACACCAGGCTTTCTGCAGTTACGAAGCTTTTACATTTCAAGAACGAGCATGACTGCAGTGAGAGAGGATTCAATGATTTGCTTGATATTCTCAGTGAGTTCTTACCTAGGGATAATACGTTGCCCGCGAATTACTATGAGGTGAAGAAGATGGTTAAGGGGTTGAATATCGGGTATGAGAAGATTGATGCTTGTAAGCAGGATTGGTTGTTATATTATTGGGAAGACAAAGATAAGGTGCAATGTGATATCTGCAACTCGCCAAGGTACAAGATCACAAAACTTGGGGGGAAGGAGAAACATGTTCCAAAGAAGATTTTACGGTATTTTCCTCTTGCGCCAATGTTGCAGCGGCTATTCATGTCTACGCACATTGCTCCGCATATGAGTTGGCATAGAACAAGGGATGTCGTGCCTGGTCAGCTGACTCACCCAGCAGATGGAGATGAATGGAAGAATTTTGATGCCAATTTTCCATAATTTGCCAAAGAAGTTAGGAATGTCAGGCTTGGCATGGCTACAGATGGATTCTGTCATTGTATAGATGTTATGCATACAGAAAAGAATGTATTTGAGAACTTGTTTTACACCGTACTAGATACAAGTGGTAAAAAAAAGACAATGATAAAGCACGTAAAGACTTGGAGGAAATGAATATCAGGCGGGAATTGTGGCTCCGACCTAATAACACAAAACCAAAAGCTCCATTTTGTCTTACCAAGCAATAGGTTAAAAACATTTGCAAGTGGCTTAGCGCATTGAAGCTCCCAGATGGATATGCTTCTAACATATCTCGTTATACTAAGGTTGAGCAGTTAAAAATTACTGGGTTCAAAAGTCACGACTATTATGTATTCATGCAGAAGTTGATGCCAATTGCATTTCGTGAGGTGATACCCAGGAATATTAATGATACTTTTGCCACAATTTCAAATTTCTTTCGGGATATTTGCTCAACTGTTATAAGGTATAGTGACGTAGAGCAGATGGAGAAAAACATAGTGTTGACAATGTGCAAGCTCGAAATGATTTTACCATTGGCGTTCTTTGACAGCATGGAGCATTTGCCTATTCATCTGCCATATGAACTTAAGCTTGGAGGACCGATGCAATATCGATGGATGTATCCATTTGAGAGGTAATATCATATACATTGTGAAATATTTGTCATCTTTATATTTAACTTATCAGGTAATATTACATACTTTCATATTTTAGGTATATGCGTCGATTAAAGCAGAAATTTAAAAACAAAGTTCGCGTAGAGGGTTCTATTGTTGAACGCTATACGGAGGAAGAGCTTGTCAACTTCTGCTCGTTGTACTTTGATGATGTAGTCGCATCGAAGCATAACCGTCTAAATCGGAATGAGGTCGGGGATTCTTCTGGTCGTGCTGATGATGAGTTGGTTGTATTCACTTATCCAGCTAAACCATTTGGACATGAGAGAAAGACTTACGTAACCGATAAAGATTTAAAGATTGTCTCTACATACGTGCTTCTAAATATGCCTAAAGTATCGTCGTACATCAAGTATGTATTATTACAAGTTGAAAATGATTTATCTATCCTTAATCAAAAATTAATTAATTGCCATATTATTGTACGCAGTTCATTCGAATTGGAAGTGCATGCTTCTAACCCCGGGTTGACAGAATCACAGATGGAAGCATTCACTAATGCAAATTTTCACCAATGGCTAAGAGAAGGATCGAAGAAGAGAACACGTATGAGCATTTTAGAGATGTCATTTTAGGCCCATACAAACCTATTAGTTAATTTCAAGGTTGTATCGTGAATGGGTATAGATTCAAGGTTGATAACTTGAATGAATTGACATCAGTCAAGTCCGGCGTTGTCGTGTTGGGAAGTTGTTATTGAGATTATGAGTCCAATTACTATGGAAGATTAAAGGAAGTGGTTGTGCTCAATTATCCAGGGGCTAAAAAGGTCATTACATTTAAGTGTCACTGGTTTGATATTGCAAAGGGTGTTAAAGTTGATCGTAATAGAATCGTCACAGTACATATTAAATCAAATTTACAGTCTGACGATGTATTTGTGTTAGCCAGTCAAGCAACTCAAGTGTACTACGCCCCTAATGTCGTTCACACTAGAACCCCCTGGTATACAGTTGTGACAACGAATACTCGGCCATTTGATGGTACTAATTTGTCTAGAATGGATGACCTGTTGCAAGAACAAGTCAGCAATCCTAGCCACGTTGTGCTATATGATGATGATATGTTGCGTGATGATGTCGTTGACGTACTCGATGTTGATGAAGTTGAGGAAGATGTGGTTGTTAGTCCGTATGTGATGGTAGAAGATGATATTGAGGAAGAAATTGATACAGAAGAGGAAGTGACAGAATCAGTGGATGAAAATGATTTTGATTCTGACGGGTTTAACAATGTACTACTTCTTCACTTCTTCATTATATATAATAAAAGACTTAAAATTTAATTAATGTTATCGTATCTATGTATATTATTTCATGAAATGAAATATATATGCCTCGACATAGCAAAGGAGGTAGCCAGTAGTGGCTACCGCTCCCGGATCGTGTGACTCTTCTTGGGAGGGTCGTCTTGATGCTAGTGAGTTGATTTCTTTTTGGCTCAAGAACATTTTTTCATAACTATATTATACATTCATTTAATATTTTTTGACAATGTCATAACTATATTAAACATACAGATGATAGACGTCGACATTCGTAAAAGCCTAACCTCGGTCGATTAGGTCATCCACCGGCAGTGCCTAACACAGTTCCAGTTGATGTTGGCTCGTCTATGTAGGTTTCAACTATAATATATCACTTATGTTCAATTAAAATGATATTATCATGTGATTAATAAATTAAAATGTTTTTAATAATTTTTGTATTCTAGTATTATGGATCCTGTCGTTAAGGCGACCGTACACGCCATCTTTTTTTCTGGCGCATCTCCCTACTTGCTGCATGCAATTTGGCTAGTACGCGCGCTATAATACTGACTTCATGGCGACAGTGTTGTGGGAGTTTCACGTAAGTCGAATTACATATATTAAATCAAGTTCATGTTATTTATACATTGTTCAAATAATAAATTATACGCATGTTATGTTTGTTTGATAGAGATACTATCGATACGAGGTCAGCATCACTTAGGCGGATGGTGACGCCGTTATCATTGCCCACATCTCGAAGAATTATGCCAGTTGGTTGTACGAGATGTGATAGAGGGCAGTCCGGGCGATAGAAGAATCGCCCGGGACTACTTTGCGAGTCCATCAGCCACCGATAGTATCAGATGCAACATGGGCTGTGATGTGTGCGTACTAGGATAATGCTGCGTTCAAGACCAAATCGGAGCAGATGAAGAAGAATCGTGGCAAGCTGCGAGTTGTACATACTTCTGGCTCGCAGTCGTTTCAAGAGGTTAAGATGGTATGTATTTCCCTTTATTTTAGTTTAATATTAAACTATGACTATAGTAAATTAAGGTGATATTATTTAATGTATATGATTTAGGCCATGCGAGTAGCTTGGGCCAACCTCCTACTATGATCATCAAGTTCTCGCATAGAGTCCATACGCAAGGGCTCTACTTGAAATTCGATTTATATCTCCAAAGAACACTAGCTATACTGGGTAATACATTTACTATAATAAATATTATTTAGGATAATATTACGTAATTTATATGATAATACCAAAAATAACTCACTTGTATATCAAATTACAAGATCGGTTTGAGAAGCTTCGCAGCCAGCGTATAGCAGTGTTACAGGCTGCTAGGGGCGATGCTAAGACGTTAGATTCCACCATCCCTCTGCCCGAGATTAGTTTATCTCAGGACGAGGAGACGCTTTCTCTTTGGTGGCGTCTCGGGATACTCCTACTAGTATACTACTACTTTAGGATCGAGTGTTGGGGTTACCGAGGATACCAGCCTATACACTGCAGGAGGTATAATATTTTAGTTTATTTCTTGTTTATGAATAAATTAAACTTATAATATTATTCATGTTATATTTATTTTTGTAGCCTCTAGCCAGTGTCTACGTCTGAGAGCCCCCGTGGGACCATCATATACGGGCGTTGGCTTAGACGATGATTTGTTCAAGCGTGTTATGGTTGCGGTGTCAGAGAGGTTTGAGACCAATCCGTTGTTCCATCGTTAGGACCCGCCCAGCCATTCTCGCCTCCATCAGCTTGCGCAGGACGTTGCAGTTGTTGCCACCGCCGAGAGTATGGGTATCCCTCCAGAGCAGTGGGCCGTGATACGCAACGAGATTGTTCGGATGGTGGTTACCTTAGTCGAGGACGTGTTTGGGCTGATGTTGAGTCAGCGCTCGACTGCTTAGGTATACTTCATTTTAAATACAAATATATATTTTGCATGTTATTTAATTTTCATTTAGTTATCTTTAACTGAATTATATATATGGACTAATGAGTAACATTATATTGTATCAATAGGGTGACGAGCGGACTGATGAGTGGGATGACGATGATGGCGATTTTCATACTCCAGAGCAGCGTCAACGCCCGTCCGATGATCCTCCTCACACCGGGGGCTCTACTAGCTTGACTTAGTTTACATTCTTTTAATTTTGTAGCTTACATTCTTTTGTAGTTACATAATTTTTGACGTATTGTAGTTTAAACCTTGTCATTACTTTGGTTTTGTATTTGGTTTGACATTTAGTTTAACCGCACCTTAATGGGATGTTTGATATAGTTTAGTTTAGATTAATAGATGTTTTTGACCTTTTTACTTCTCATTTAGTTGGTTTTTGACATATTGTTGGCCTTGGTATTATAATTCACGTTATTGGCCATATTGGTAGCTTGTGTATGTGTTATTGGGAAAACAGGTACAGGTACAAGATGTGGGTTAAATCCCTGGATATTGCAAAAACAAATAAAATAATTAAAAAACCCACTATTCTCGACGGAATAGTAGTACCCTTGATGGAATTCCGTCAGTTTTAATCTATTTTTCATTTTTCTGGCATTGCCACATGGCATAATTATGATCGACAGAATTTCCTCGACATACTATTTTCAGTCAGAATTATAGTAAGATCGACTGAATATTCAGTCGAGGATACATCCGTCGACAGTAAGTATCCCCGACCGAAAGATCGACGAACTTAATTTCGACCTGCTTATATACGCATCGATTTTTGATCAATAATATTCCGCTTGAGATTAGGTTAACCTCGATTTTAATATCCTTATTACCAAATTTAAATATTCTGCATTTAAATAAGCCCTGTTGTTGTAGTGATAAGATCATTTGTTTGATTAGAATAATATATCATATCACATAGTACTGCTATTTGCAGTCAGCACATAACCTAATCACATTGTCACATATGTTTAGTAGTCATTGGATCACAAACAAACACGTATCTAGTCAAAATATCTAAGTCCAAATCAATTTCTGAAACATGTCGGTTTACCAACGGCTTTATCGGGTAATTATCGAGTCTAAAACTTTATACTGAAGTTCAATATAACTTAAACATCGGTCAAATTATTTTTAAATGACTTATAATAATTTTTAAACAATTATTATAATTTATCATGATTTTTCAAACACCAGAATCATTATTAAATGATTTAAATATTAAATAATTCTATTATCATTAATATTTAATTAATATTAAAATATTAATGAAACCATTGCCAAAGTATTAAAATTATTTTTATTAGCATAAAATATTTTTAAAGTATTAATATTACCCTTAAATGATTTTTAAAATAATTAAAATTATTTTTAAATAATTACCATTAATATTTAAATATTAATGCATTATTTATCAAAATATAAAGAGTCATTTATTATAACTTCAAATATTTTTAATTCATTTATATCCTTTTTAAATTAATAAAATCATTTTTAAACTATTTATTTAATATAATTAATAAATAAATCTAATATCATTAATATTAATATATTAATAAAATTTACCTTTAAATATTAAAAGTTATATTTTATAACTTCAAATATTTTTAAACACTTTATTTTTATTTAAAATGATTTTTCTAATATTAAAATCATTTTTAATTTATTTATTTAATATAATTATTAAATAAATCTAAATATAATTAATATTAAATAATTAATGAAATTTACATTAAAATATTAAAAGTTATATTTTATAACTTAAAATATTTTTAAATACCTTATTATCATTTCAAATGATTTTTAATATAATAAAATCATTTTTAATTAATTAATTTAATGTATTTATTAAATGAATTAAATATCAATAATATTTAAATAAATACAAGTATTTATGAAAAAAATATGCCAAATTATCGGTTAATTTTTATAACTTAAAATAATTTTTAAAATTATTTTTGGAATTTTTATAAATTAATTTCTATTTTTAATGAATTTTTCAAATATTTATATAATTAATAATAATAAAAGTCGTTAGAAAGCTTTTAGCGACAAAATCATCATTTTAGGTGTTCTTGAAGCTCAAGAACACACAATTTCGGTTACCAAATGACCTTATTTGACCATCTATAGCTGTTAGATCTTGATGTTTCTAGGCATGTTTCTGGTCAGATCTTGTAGTACTAATGTAACACTACCAGACCCAACAACAAACATGTTCAAACAGCATCACACTAAGGAGATCTAAGCATGAAAAGTGGCTTTCAGAGCTGTTCTTCATTTTCTAGGTTACCCGGAAATGAAGAACAGTTCGACTGCCCTACTTTGGGCTTCCACAACTTGTGATCCTTGTGTTCTTTTTGTGATTTAAAGGTTTCGGTGTGTAGCCAGCATGCACATGTATATATCTAACACATAAAACACATATAACAACAACACATCAAGCAGATATGGTCAGGTCAATGTCAGTCAGAAGGATTGTTCTTCCGATTTCTGGAAATTCCAGAAACTTAAAATCAGGGTCGAGTAAGCTACTTTGACGATTGATTACTTTCATTCTGTTGTTTATTTAAGTGATATAAGAGCATGAATATGTAGTAAACATACAAGAGTATAGCCTTAAAACACTAACACAAGTAAATAAGCAAACACTTGCAAGATCTGGGCCCATAAACTTGTTCTCAGTCACTAATGAACAAGTTCTGGGTTACCCAGGAAATGCAAAGTCATGGTCGGTCAACCGACTTTGACCACCCATAACTTGCAATATGTACACGATATGACCCTGAATCAAGTTCCAGAATAGAGACCTCATAACATACTACAATTCAAACATTTAAAATGCCAAAAACATAAACATGGTGAGATCTAGGAGGTCTGACATTAGGTTGTCAGACAACTTAAAAAAAATTTCAACATTTTGAAAAACTTCAAATTTGAGCCAATAGATTGTATGGATCTAACATCTATCAACCCAGATCATCAATATACACTACATACAATATATTTTAACACTCAAACATAGCTTTTAACACAGCTAGCAAGATCAAATTATAAATTAGGTTTTATACCTCTTTTTAAGCAAAACTTGAATCTAAGGCTTCTGATTTGTTAGAGGATATAGTGGGGCTTGTTTTTGGGACTGATTTACTAAAGGTTTTCGTAGGTTTAGAGAGAGAGAACTTTGGTTGTGGATATGAGCACAAATGATCTTGAAAATGATTTTTCTCTCTCCAATTCTATATATATGAAGTGAAGGAATTGAATTGGCTGATATATGTGGCTTGTTTGATGATTATTTAGAGCACATGGCAAATCAAGAGTTGTTCAACAACTCCAATTTGACTAGATTTGCAAGTTACCTCAAATAATACAAGAGGAGCAATTTGTTCATTTGCCTTATGATTTTAATGGCAACAATGTAACTTGGCAAACCTTTAGGGTTTCACCCTTAGCGTTTAATCCTATGGTTTTCAAAATTTTGATTTTTCTAGGATTTTTATTTAGGGTTTAAAAATAAAAAAATTAGTTTCTAAAAATGAAAATTAGTGTTTGCTAATTAGTTAAGTTTTCTAATTACATTAAACTTGAAAATTTAAGTTTAAGAATTTACTAATTACAATTAGCTTTCCAATTTCGCAATTAGGGTTGCCAATTTAGAAGTTAGGGTTCCTAATTTAGTAATTAGGGTTTTCAATTAGCAAATTAGGGTTTCTAATTTCACGATTAGGGTTTCGAGTCAATAATTAGGATTTCCTAATTTAGATTATAATTCTAATGCTTGTTATTAACCACATTAACACAATGACTTAACAGATTTTAAAGTCTTAATTGACTTTCGAACTAAGGTTTATTAAAATATTGTTAGGGTTACCTAAATATTAATTAGGGCTTCTATAATTAACCTTAAATTCTATAATACACAACATAAATCATAAAACACAATCACTACACAGTCTTGAATCTCCCATTTGAGTTATAAAATAGGGTTTGGTCATGATACAAGACCAACCATTATCAGTCCACACATACAATACATATTTATAGCACTAAAATATAATTAATATAATATTATTATTCTCATTCCTTGATCAAAATCCAAAATTAGGGTTTCGATTCCATATTTGATTTATCTTGCGTATATAGCATTATTAATTAAGTTAAAATAATCAACTTAATAATCTGTACTAAAATTCATATAATAAAATAATTATTATAATAGTTCTAATAATCATTCCATATATTATTAAATAATATAATAATCATATTTTCATAGAAAATAAATAAAAATATTTTTATGACCAAATTAATTATTATAAGAACATAATTTATAATGATCAATTCTTCTAAAAAAATTAATTGTTTGAAATTATCCATGTAATAAATAAATTTTATTTATCACATAAATACATAAGCTTTACCTTATACATATTCCCACCTTTAAAATAAAAAAAAAATTATACGCAAAATTTCTGATTTATTTATATAGAAAATATCGGGTTGTTACATTCACCCTCCCTTATAAAGATTCTGTCCCCGGAATGACCGTTTTAGAAATTATACATATAAGGGTAAATAGCATACACAGCCATTGCAAGTAGATCTCAATCAAATTCGATCGAAATGATCTTTAACTATTCAACGTAAAGCTTATCTATCTAATTAAACGGTAAATTTGATTTCTAAAAGAACTCAAATTCCTCCTTCAAAATTTCTTTATAAAATAATTTATTAGATATAGGAAAATCATGTATAAGAAAATAAAAGTTATACGAATAATACCTGGAGTTCCATCACCAGCTGCCACAGTATCCTGGATCGTCATGTTGAAGACCCTTGCGGTTGATTTTGTTGGCTTGCTTGATGACTTTGGTCCTGTAATTGTCAGAGTTCCGCTGCCTTTTCTCGTATTCACGCTTCCTACCTCCATTCTCCTTTTTGGACAATTTTTCACCTTATGTTCCGTCGACCCACATAGAAAATACCCACTATTCATTCTAGGATTGGGGCAGTTGGGAGAGATATGGCCCTCCTGCCCGTACTTGTAAAACACAAATTTTCTTTTCAGACACTCCCCAGAGTGATTCACTACAAGAAAAAGCTTTATTTTCTACGAAATTAATATCAACTGAACACATTTAGTCGACAGTAATATATGATCGACTGAATTTTTTGTCGATATTAAGTCAGTCGACTATAATGTATCCTCGACAGATATCTGTCGCCATTAAGCCATCCTCCTTGGCCCCAAGCTTTCCCGCCAGAGCTAGTATAAACTCGACGAAATATGTATTATCCTCGATGGCATAGTTCATCGAAAGTATAGTAAAGTCGACGAAACTAACCTCGACGAAGTTTCGTCGAGAATAGTAATTTAAAAAACTAAACAGACAGTTTTCTCTAGCGCCTCCTCTTATCACTCACTCTCTCCTTTCTCTTTCTATCAGTCTCTCTCTCAATATTCCCCCTCTCTCACTAAAAGTACTCCCTCATCTCATTCGCCAGAATTCCCACACCACCGCCGGAATTCCAACCACCGCCCACGTGCTATGCCAACCTTCGCCCACCTGCTACGCGCGGAAACTAGTCAACCACTGTGGTCGATTTCTTCTCAAATTGGTGGTATAAAGCTTCTATTTTTTGTTAAAAATTAAAGCTAATCATGTATGTTTGATGAATCTGTCATTTGATTTTGAGAGAGCGTCTTTTAAATCCATGCCCTATTTTTGCAAAATGGGTTCTATTACAGTATATATTGCTATGTATTTTGTATATATGCATGTTTGGGTCTAAAAATTAGTGGGTATTTTGTATATATGTTAATTTGGGTTTGAAAATTAGTGGGTCTGAAGATTGTACAAAAATTGGTTTTTATTAGATTTGAAATTAGATATATTGGTACCGAAGCTATGACATAGGACTGAAATTGATATAAGGTTGTACTTATATGTTGGAATTATATAACTGAATATTAGTATTATATGCATGC
The DNA here is from genome assembly GCA_020205605.1 of Panax ginseng. Taxonomy (NCBI): domain Eukaryota; kingdom Viridiplantae; phylum Streptophyta; class Magnoliopsida; order Apiales; family Araliaceae; genus Panax; species Panax ginseng. Next base: position 112,023,620 of record CM035128.1, on the reverse strand, counting down.
CATGAATGGTTGATATATGTTATATTTGTTATTCCCGAACGGAATTCCCGACGGAATTCTGTTAGAATAATTCAAATACAAAATATGTGGGCCCTAAAACAAATAAAAATTAATAATAAATCAGAATAATATATATAAATTGAATATGGAATAAATCTATATAAAATAACCTAAAACTTATCTACTAAATAAATATAATAAAATAAAATAATTATATTTAATTAATTAATTAATATAATATCATTTAAATAATTAAAAGATAATGAATTATTATTAAAAATGAATAATAAATCGTAATAAAATAAATAATATAATATAATAAATTTAAGTTAATTTAATTTAACTAAATCAAATTAAATTAATATAATACAAAATAAAATAAATTAAAATACATAAATAAATCAAAATAAATTAATTAATTAAATTTAAAATAAATAAAATAAAATTAATAATAAACTAGAATAAAATAAAATTTTAAAATTTAATTTAATATAATTAAATATAAATTAATTAATTTAAATAATATAATATAAAATTAAAATAAAATAAAATAATTATCTTAAACTAAGTAGCATTTGCTTAGTTTTCCATTACATAAAAAATATCCCAAATTAAATAAAATCATAGCTAATAAATTAAATAAACATAAATTAAAATAACATAATATATATGAAATAAATTAACATAAAATAAAATAATAAACTAAGTCAATTTCCTTAGTTTTCTACAATTAAAAGTAATTGAATAATAAGTTGTCTACATATTCAATAAATAAAATAAAATACATGTTGACTGGGTAGCATTTACCTAGTTTTTCATTGGTAAAATAAACTAAGTATCATTTGCTTAGTTTGCCACAATTTTCAAATATAATAACATATAAATTAAATTAACTATAATATAATAACATATATATTAACTCTAATATACAAACATATAAGGACTTCCTTGTATGCAGGGTTCGACATAGCAGTTGTAGCTAATAGTACTCAATAGGTTCTCGACAATTAATTAAAAAAAGGGTCGTAGTTTACATTTTTGTGTCTTATACTCGAATAATAAAGTTAATTGAATTATTGTAGACATTCCTCACTGTTTCATCATAACAGATGCCAACATATGGAAGGAGTGCCATTAAATTGTTGAACAACGTTATAGGTTAAGCACCCCTCTAGATGAGCGAACGATCACTTCTCTACTAGGAATGAATCATTTCCTGATATGGGTCCAATCCATGACATAGATAGCTTCTCACCACTCCAAATTCCTCAAATGAGTAGTGCTCACAGAATGTCTCACCTCTTTTTTCTATGAGAACTACCCATCTGAGGAATTTAGAGTGGTGAGAAGCTGTCTATGTCAAGGATTGGACCCATATTAGGAAATGATTCATTCCTAGTAGAGAAGTGATCGTTCGTTCATCTAGAGGGTTGCTTAACTTGAAACTTTGTTCAATAGCTTAATGGAACTCCTTTGGGATGTTGTCATCTGATATGGTGGAATAGTGAGGAATGTCTGCAGTAATTTAATTAACTTTATTAATAGAGTATAAGACACAAACAGGAACTACAACCCTTTTTTTTCCGATTACTGTCGAGGAACCGGTTGCAGTACTATTACCTGCAACTGTAACTAATATGAAACTTAGATTGACTCTTCTCCTAGTAGTCATTACAGCTGCAACTGCTATAAAACTTAGAAACCCGTTTGACATTGACTCAGTAGCAGTGAATGCCGAATAGTCCCCAGTTTGGGACTGTTACTGGATGTTATGTCTCTCACTTAGGTCGGTGCTAACTCACTAGTTGCGTACGTGTTTATAATATTTTGAGGATTTTTCAGCTAGTGTCTCTACATATGTTCTTTGAGTGCATACTTAGACTAAGTTATCTTGGTCTATTTCGTGTACTTGGAGACTATGGGGAGGTGATGCTGAAATTTTCTTAAAATATTATAAACACGCACCTTGTGAATGACACTAGTGAGGAGACGCATCTAGGAACGGGATAGAAGCCTAACCCCTGTAGAGTGGAGATATATACTAGGTAAACTAAATACATGCATATATATATATATATATATATATATATATATATATATATATATTCTAACTGGGTATTTTCTTTAATTAAAGTCAAATTAGGCCGAGTTGGATGTCTTGTAGGATACTAATTGATGGGAGGGGATTAGTTGATGCGTCTGATGTGAAGGGGTGTCAAATTTTATGAACAAAGCAATAAAACTTGTTGATGATCCGAACGGAAAGATGAGATGCCCGTGTTTCAAGTGTAAGAACATGATATGGAAGACTGCCGATGAAGTTAAATTTGACTTATATTCACGTGGGTTTGTGGATGGGTATTCAGTATGGATTCATCATGGGGAATCAGCAAAGTTTAGAGAACGGACAGATAGTATTGTAGACCAATCGGATCATGAGGATTCGCAAGCAGATAACTATAATGGCCATTTGATCGTTCATTGTATATATATCTGTTATTTCAGTAGTATAACTATATATGCCTTGACATAGTGGTGGAGGTGGCCGTGGTGGCGGTTACTCTGCATCGTGATACTGCTCCCGGGAGGGTCGTCTTGAGATCTTTGGTCGATTGATTTCTTTTTTGGCTCAGTAACATTATTTTCATAACTATATTATACATTTATTCACTATTTTTGGACAAAGTCATAACTATATATATTAACATACAGATATTAGACGTCGGCATTCGCGAGGGCCTTACCTCGGTCGATTAGGTCGTCCATCGGCCGTGCCTGACACAGTTCCAGTTGATGTTGGCTCGTCTGTGTAGGTTTCAACGATAATATATCACTTATGTTCAATTAGAATGATATTATCATGTGATTAATAAATTAAAATGTTCTTAATAAATTTTGTATTCTAGTATTATGGATCCTGTCGCTAAGGCGACCGTATACGACATCTGCCTGTCGCATGTCCCTACTGGATACATGCGATTTAGTCAGTACGCGCGCTATGATGCCGGTTTCATGGTGACAGTGTTGCGGGAGTTTCATGTAAGTCGACTTACATATATTAAATCAAAGTCCATACATGTTATTTATATATTGTTCAAATAATAAATTATATGTATGTTATTACCGACGAAATATTCCGTCGGAAATAATCCTTTTTGTTTTAGTTATTCTTTCCACAGTTCACACATTGTACTACCTGTTTTTTCTTCACACCATCTTGCTTCACCTGAACATTTCCAAAATTGCTCCCTTTTCTCTTTTCACCCCTATTCCCACTATTAGTTTCCACCTTTACAGCTCATACGACCTTGCCTTTGTTCTTCTTCTCTTTGTTATAGAGGTTTATAGCCTCACTCCCCTCCTCAACTATAGTAGCTTTTTCCATGAGTGCTGCAAAAGTGTCTATTTGCAACACTGCCACCTTGTTGTAGAGCCAAGGTTTTAATCCCAGCTCAAACCTTCTCGCCTTCCTAGCCTCCGTATCAACTTGATGCGGAGCGAACCTAGCCAACTCATTAAACTTTATGATACTCATAATGAGTTATGTTCTCCTGCTTTAATTCCAGAAATTTCACCTCCATCCTAGCCTGCATACTAGACGAAAAATAGTTTTTGAAAAATAGAGTTTTGGACCTAGCCCAAGTAACTACACCTTCTCCTGCTCTAGCTTAATTTGTTTTCCACCAAAAATTCGCCTCCCCCTTCATCATGTAGGTGGTAAAAGCTGTCTTTTGCCCCTCAGCTACCCCAGCTATCACAAACGCTTTTTCAATTTCCTTAACCTAAGTTTGGGCTTCTAAAGGGTAGTTGTACCTATAAATTTAGGCGGTCCTACAACCTTAAAATCCTTTAAGTTTGCCAAGCGATTGTCTGGTTGATTTCCCACGGCTGGCATTCCCTGTTACATAGCTTGAGCTACCATGTTTACAAAGTGTTGCATCGGGTCTGGTTGTTGTCCCCCAGCGTTGTTGACAGATTCTTCTGCCCTTTGATTTCAAGTTTGTCGTCTTGGGGTCATTATTTGGTTAAATAAGACCATAAATTATTCTTTACATAGATTCATATTCATTCAACTATTTCATAGTATTTTACAGAACATAGCACATACTGTTATCCATTTGTGACCAAAAAAGTCAGGATTTACGATTTTGACTTATACAAAAGTTGAGAATATTACATTACACACGTATATTATCAAACATACATAATCAATTACTAATCCTAATTATTTCTTACACATTTTCCTGATTTTGGACAACCTTTAGCCCGATGACCTTCCAACCCACAAATAAAATATGCACCTAGCTTAAAGTCGGGACAATGATGAGAGATATGTTCCTCATGTCCGCAAATGTAACATATCTTTTTCCCTTTCTTGCATACGCCTTCATGTTTCTTGTCACAGTTTGTACACTTCTCTATTCGGTTAAGGTTCCCTTGGATGTTATCGAAATTTCCTATATCACGGTCTTTCATCTTTCTTTTCCCCTTCTTGCTCGGAGCTGCACACGACTTGTTGCTTTTGGCTCCCATTTGATCAATTTGGATTTTAAGCTTATCCTGTTCTTCCATTGTTTCTATTAATGCTTTCTGCAAATGACTATTTAACAACTTTTCAATTTCCCACAATTTTTCTAGCGAAGAAACTTTGTTCCACAGATTCTGTACCTTCGTTGATGCTTGATCAACTCCAACTTCAGTGACCGAATCACTATCTATCAGTTCCACTATTTCTGGATCTGGTACTATATTTTCTACAATAACAACATCATCGAGGTTGCTTTCAACTTAAGCCTCTATTTCAAGTATTGGCTTTGACATTTGCTCATTCTTTACGATCTGAGGGTATCCTAATTCTTTTCCACCTGACATCTACACACATAAATTATCCTGATTAGCATATAATATATACACATAACAAACAATAGTTTTATATAGGTTATCTTTTATTTTGTTTTACAATGAATTTAGTCAACTCATCTCTTTTTTAAACTCTATATGAGTTATTTGTATTTTCAACATTTCCCTCTGTCCTAAGGTTATAGCCTAAGGTCTATCCCACCTTTTTAACCCTAAAGCTCTAATACCAATCTGTGACGCCACCAAATTCAGGTACTTGAAACTCGAACTCAGTGCTTCACGATCCCATTTCTATGAGCGGAATAATACTAATAATAATTAAAATAATATAAATACCAAACTTAATTTATATTTATACTAATAATAATAACAATAATATATCATCCTTATCTTAATAAAGTCTAGTTATTACATAAGATACCATTAAATGTATTTTGTTTGCTTTCATTTTCCTTTTGTTTCTACAAGAACCTTCAGGTTGATCACGATTGGTTGAAAACATTTAAATTTAAAGTAAGAATGAGCATTTGATTGCCTAGCAAGTAATTGCAACAATAAATATTAGCTAAAAGGATTAAATGTTTTCTTTGAACGACACTTCTACAACGAATCAACAGTTGTGAAGTAAGTTGAACCAATAATAACAACATATCAATTCTATATCAAATTTTTAAAACTATGCACTGAATATAACTGGAGATCAGTTGACAGACTATGAACATTATTTTCTATTTTCAAAAAGGTTAAACAAAACTTCATCTGTAAACCGTCATAACTTACAGGCACGAGGGGGTGATCAGCCTGTTATGCCCTATATTGATCAATACTACATACAAGAACGATATTTTCGTCCAGTATATCTTTCTTAGGTGCATAAAAGTTTCCCATATTCGGGATGTTCGTACTAGTCTAGAATCTAGACCAAAATAATTCGGTTGGATACAATAAAGTTCTATCTTGTTCAACAATATTTTTAAATCTGTGTCTAGCTGAATCAAATAGCTTAGACGGCTTTCAAGTCAATGTATACATACTAGAAACCAAGAAGTATGTATCAACATGTGATAAAATATAATGATTATCCAAGTGAGGACACTTGTATAACCATGCTTAGAAATTAACGAACAGAATATATATCTTGATCAATAATAGCAGAATTAATGAACTTGTACAACAGATTACAATTTAATAAATTACTTATATAGAATCATTGCATAAGTATATACAAAGGTTGAGATATTTGAACAATGAAAAAGAATAGTTCAGATATTCGTTTACGTATGTCCATTGCATAAAGTAAATGCAAAGATATGATACTTGCTTGGTCTGCTGCTTACACAACTTAGTTTGATCTTTTATATCAAGACCTATCATTAATAAAATCATTTGTTTAATTAGAATAATATATCATATCACATAGTACTGCTATTTGCAGTCAGCACATAACCTAATCACATTGTCACATATGTTTAGTAGTCATTATATCACAAACAAACACGTATATAGTCAAAATATCTAAGTCCAGATCAATTTCTGAAACATATCGGTGTACCGACGGCTTTATCGGGTAATTATCGAGTCTCAAAATTTATACTGAAGTACAATATAACTTAAACATCGGTCAAATTATTTTTAAATGACTTATAATAATTTTTAAACAATTATTATAATTTCTCATGATTTTTCAAACACAAGAATCATTATTAAATGATTTAAATATTAAATAGTTCTATTATCATTAATATTTAATTAATATTAAAATATTAATGAAACCATTACCAAAGTATTAAACCTATTTATATTAACTTAAAATATTTTTAAAGTATTAATATTACCCTTAAATGATTTTTAAAATTATTAAAATCATTTTAAATAATTACCATTAATATTTAAATATTAATGCATTATTTATCAAAATATTAAAAGTTATTTATTATAACTTAAAATATTTATTCAATATAATTAATAAATAAATCTAAAATCATTAATATTAATTTATTAATGAAATTTACTTTTAAATATTAAAAGTTATATTTTATAACTTTAAATATTTTTAAACACTTTATTTTCATTTAAAATAATTTTTATAATATTAAATTCATTTTTAATTAATTTATTTAATATAATTATTAAATAAATCTAAATATCATTAATATTAAATAATTAATGAAATTTACATTAGAATATTAAAAGTTATATTTTATAACTTCAAATATTTTTAAATACCTTATTATCATTTAAAATGATTTTTAATATAATAAAATCATTTTTAATTAATTTATTTAATGTATTTATTAAATGAATTAAATATCAATAATATTTAAATAAATACTAATATTTATGAAAAATATGCCAAATTATCAGAAGTTAATTTTTATAACTTAAAAATAATTTTTAAAACTATTTTTGGAATTTTTATAAATTTATTTCTATTTTTAATGAATTTTTCAAATATTTATATAATTAATAATAATAAAACTGTCGCTAAAGCTTTTAGCGACAAAATCTGTCGCCTTAGGTGTTCTTGAAGCTCAAGAACACACAATATCAGTTACCAAGTGACCTTGTTTAACCATCTGTAGCTGTCAGATCTTGTTGTTTCTGGGCATGTTTCTGGTCAGATGTTGTAGTACTAAGTAACACTACAAGACCCAACAACAAACATGCTCAAACAACATCACACTAAGGAGATCTAAGCATGCAAAGTGGTACATCGTTTGAGTCGTTTTTCATTTTTCTAAGTTACCCGTAAATGAAGAACAGTTTTGATCGCCTCTACTTTAAATTGCCACAACTTGTGATCTTTGTGTTCTTTTTATGATTTAAAGGTTTCAGTGTGTAGCCAGCATGCACATGTATAGATCTAACACATAAAACACATATAACAACAACACATCAAGCAGGTATGGTCCGGTCAAAGTCTGTCAGAAGGATTGTTCTTTCGGTTTCTGGAAATTCCAGAAACTTAAAATCAAGGCCGAGTAAGCTACTTTTACCATTGATTACTTTCATTCTATTGTTTATCTAAGTGATATAAGAGCACTAATATGTAGTAAACATACAAGAGTATAGCCTTAAAACACTAACACAAGCAAATAAGTAAACACTTGCAAGATCTGGGCCCATTTACTTGTTGTTAGACACTGATGAACAAGTTCTAGGTTACCCACAAAATGCAAAGTCATGGTCGGACAACTGACTTTGACCACCCATAACTTGCAATCTGTACACGATATGACCCTGAATCAAGTTCTAGAACAAAGATCTCATAACATACTATAACTTCAAACATTTAAAACACCAAAAACATAAACATGATGAGATCTAGGAGGTCTGACATTAGGTTGTCAGACAAGATAATGCAGAATAAATTGTCATTAGTCTTCAACAATGTTAAACTGATAAAATACAATAAACATCAAGTTTAACTGCAGTGGAATAAGCAAGCCATTAGAAGAGTCAAGTAAAGAATAAAATCTACTATCTTCTATGATTTAAAATGTTTTCACCAATTCTTATCGCTGAGACTCACCTTAATAAATAAACCACATCATCAAATCATCCCTGTACTACGGGCCAAGGATATTCATTAAATCATCAATGGTCATGACTATACCGAATAATCCCTGGTCATAATTATACCAAGTCCATCTCTGTACATAAACCAAAGATATACAACAAAAAAACCAATAATCAACAATCCATCTTTGCACGTAAGCCAAAGATATACAATTCAATAATCAACAGTCCATCTTCGTACGTAAGCCAAAAATAACTTTCATCACCATATAAGCATGAGGATGATGACAATGATATAAGCATTAATCAAACTATAACAAGGATAAATATTAAAGACTTTAACTTTATCCAAATATTATCAATCACATAATAAATTCATAATCCAATATTGTTAATATCATAACAATATATTAATCACTTCTTAAACTTATAAACTATTTATTTCAATTGTTTACACTTTATCCAATAATGCATTTAATCATTCAAAAATGCCATAATCATAAGATTTCATCACCAATGGTCAAATCCCTCATCAAAAATCTACATATACCTTATATAGGATTTCTCAAGCCATAAAATCCTATTTTCCAACTTTGTTACTTCACATAACATATTTAACTCATATGTTCGTAACTAAACTATTTTCATGAAAAATACAAAATCAGTCCCAAAAATATTTCTTTTCTTGGATTTAGCATAATATAGTCCCATAATGAACATATATTTTTCTCAGAATTTTTAAAATTCATTTACAATTTTTCAAAAATCAATTTCCAATTAATTCCTTAAGAAATTAGCTACCTCCAGTTTAACTCCAAAAATCCCGAAATCTTGGCAGGATCTTACATATGTTAACGTGAGCCTCCAGTCTAAATTTCATGGTCATCGGAGTTATAGAACTCCGGTTATAGTGTTTTTCATCGAAAAACCTAAATATTGAAATGGTCATAACTTGCTCATTTTAAGTCGGAATGAGCTCATTTTTGGACAGGAGGTTCTTTATACCATATACTTTCATGTCTCAAAAGGCCAAAATTTTTCTCACAAATTAAGTGGCCAAAAATGCCCTTTTAAAATTTTGGATAGTAGCATTTTCCTCTTTTGTAGCTTTTGACTCCTTTGCTAAAATCAGTCCACACGAAAATCTACAACACCTTTTTTAGTGATTCCACTTAGATAAGTTCTAAGACTCATAGATCTAACTCTAGGACTTGACCACACTCAAAAATTCAAAATATAATAAGAAATATGGTCAATTAAATTTCATGTTACGTTTTTACCAAAATCTAATTTTTCAACCTTTTGTGATTTCTAAGAAACTTTCATGTTTTCACATAATAACTAACATAAATCATCATAACACTTACTAATACCACATATACCCATGATTTTCATCAGTCCAATGCTTTTATTATGACTCTCATCATAATCAACGTAAACAAATCTTTTCCACAAGTTAATAAGGAATGAATACAAAGGATCATTCACCATGCATGTGGTAATTCACATAGACAGGTTATTCCAACAGAATAATAAAGAATGGAATAACAGAAGGATTCACCATGCATTCGATAGAGACCGTACAGACAGGTTATTCCCAATGTATAATAAATAATGGAACCAGTCCGACGTAAAAGCGCGTAGATGCGAGGATATTACGGCGTAATATTAAATGCGAATAATAAATAATGGAACCAGTCGGGCATAAAAACGCAAAGACGTGGATATTCAATGTAATATTAAATGCGAATAATAAATAATGGAACCAGTCCGGCAGAAAACGCATGCAGAAGATATTCCGATGTAATAATAAATAATAAAATAATAGAAGAATTTCACCATGTATGCGGTACTTCGCATAGACAGGTTATTCCAACATAATAATAAGCAATGGAATAATAGAAGAAGATCACCATGTATAGGGTAGTCCGCGTATACAGGTTATTCCAATAGAATAATAAAGAATGGAATAATAGAAGAATTTCACCAAGTATAGGGTAGTCCCCGTATACAGGTTATTCCAACAGAATAATAAAGAATGGAATAACAGAAGTTCTCTTCATGAATACAAAAGGAATAATACCCCTTACAGGTACAATAAATAATATCCCTTACCTTTGAAAGAAGAGTATTCCGACTGGTAGGGCGAGGATATACTCGAAGAAAATTTGTACTATGCTCAAAGCTTTCTTAAACTCTAAAGAAATACGCTCAAGATTATAGAAGAAGAATTCTCTCTATAGTTTCTCTCTCTAGAGTTTTAGTGAATTCGTAAGAAATAATGAAGGAATGAGCTTCTATTTTTAGAAGAATGGACTGCATAGTAACTAATTCATGAACGGTCCAGATTGATTTACTTTTAATCGAACGGTCCATATTTAAAGTAAAATCTTTTAAATAAAATATAATATATTCTATTTATAATCTAATAAAACGAATAACTTTATAAAAGTATTCTGTTTTATATAAAAAGATTTTACTATGCAAAACACTGTGCATGCACTATGCAATACTACGCATAATAAAATATAATATATTCTATTTATAGAATAACTTTATAAAAGTATTCTGCTTTTTATATAAAAAGATTTTACTATGCAAAACACTATGCATAATAGAATATAATATATTTTATTTATAGATTAACTTTATAAAAGTATTATATTTTATATAAAAAGATTTTACTATGTAAAACACTATGCATAATAGAATATAATATATTCTATTTATAGAATAGCTTTTTAAAAGTATTATGCTTTATATAAAAAGCTTTTCTATTTTATTACATTAATAATACTAATAAAACAAAACTTCATCATCACTTACTTTGAAAAATTTTCAAATGTCACCCTTAACTTTAAACTTTTATCAATTTAACTATTCACCAAAATAGAAAAATTGAATACTTTTATTTCATAAAATTCGGGATCTCACAATCTCCCCTCCTTATGAAATTTTTCCCTCAAAATTTATGTACGTACCCGGTATTTCGAAGAGATGAGAATACCTTGAATACGTTTATCGTTGAAAACATTAAATTCATCTTTGCAATACGGCCAAAGATATTCATTAACAATTCATCTTTGCACTACGCTGGCCCAATCAGATAACCAATAATCAACAGTTCATCTTTCCACTACAGGCCAAAGATATACAACTGTAAAACCAATAATGTTGAGACTCAGCTTAATAGTATCACGACCACAAATTATCCATGCACTACGGGCCAAGGATATTCGTGTTTTCAATTACGGTCATGATTATACCGAATAATCCCTGGTCATAATCATACCAAGTCCATCTATGCACTACGGGCCAAAGATGACTTTTACCACATCATTTGTAACATTACGGTCATGATTATACCGAATAATCCCTGGTCATAATCATACCAAGTCTATCTATGCACTACAGGTCACAGATGACGTTCAACAAAATATAATTATGATGAGTAGTTAATCAATCGATTCCTAAAATCACATCAAAGGCAAGTATTTTCAAAGAGATAAGATCGACAGGTAACGTGAAAGTGTCAATTTGAAACAAGATTTATAAACAGTGGAGGTAACGAAAGTTTCTCCTAACGAAGTTTCAACCAATAAGTCAAAGTCTAACTTCTCATGAGTCAAATTTAAACGTTGAACACAACTAGGTGAAATACAAGAGTGGGTAGAACTAGTATCGAATAAGATATAGACTTCGCAAGAGTTTATAATTAACTTACCCGTAATAAATTCGTTCGGGTTTCTTGACAAACGCTCTCATTTAAACTACTGGATTTGACTTTACTATACGACAAAATCGAGCTAAATGACCTTCTCTTCTTGGAATTTCCACTTCAATTATCTTGGCCATGATTACCACCGAAGTGGTTACTATTCTTGGCATGATAATTTCCCCCACGATGGTCATCATTGTTCCGATGGCCATTGCCACCTGTACGATTATTATCGTGTTGTTGGTCATTACCTTTTGGTTGTGCCAACTCATTATCCCGCTCCAATAACTGAGCCTTATTCACAACATCTGAATATAAACAAAGTTTATGAGAACTGAATTATTGACGTATATCGGGTTTCAAACCTCTTAGAAACATTCGCTCCTCATTATCGACCAAATGGGATGCAAACCGAGATAACTCCGCAAACTTAGCCTCGTACTGTGATACGGTCATATTATTTTGCTCCATTGCTTATATCAACATTTTCAGATGTCATTTTCAAACACTGTCACAAAACAAGGGTTAATTGACATATCACATATTATCTCTATACTCTGACCAACCAATTAAATACCAAATAAACTTAGGTAGGTCATAATAGCGAAGGAATTCCCCGTCTCTCCCCTCCTAGTTCTTGTCTCACGTCTCAGCCAGGAATCATATCCCTAAGCTTTGATACCAACTGTGACACCCCAAAAATTAGGTATTCATCACCCATCTTGAGTCGCCAAATACATGGTACAAAATTCAAATACAACTGTCGTGTAAAATATGACAAAACATAATCTAATAGTTTTAATACGTATATTGTCATCTAGACAGTATAAAAACTCAAAGGAGTCCTCATTACATTTATTGTCACACTATTTAATCAGAATAGTGAGGACTACTAATGCTATCATCCGGACCGTCACCCTTTCCCAGACTCGCCCCAATACTATATTCTCATTTCACGAGAATAAACGGTGAAAGATAGGGTGAGCTCAACTAGCCCAAGAAGAAATATTATGACTAAGATAATGCAGAATAAATTATCATTAGTCTTCAACAATGTTAAACTCATAAAAAACAATAAACATCAAGTTTAACTGCAGTGGAATAAGCAATCCATTAGAAGAGTCAAGTAAAGAATAAAATCTACTATCTTCTATGATTTAAAATGTTTTCACCAATTCTTATCGCTGAGACTCAGCTTAATAAATTTACCACATCATCGAATCATCCCTGTACTACGGGCCAAGGATATTCATTAAATCATCAATGGTCATGACTATACCGAATAATCCCTGGTCATAATCATACCAAGTCCATCTCTGCACGTAAGCCAAAGATATACAACAAGAAAACCAATAATCAACAATCCATCTTTGCACGTAAGCCAAAGATATACAATTAAATCATTAACAGTCTATCTTCGTACGTAAGTCAAAGATAACTTTCATCACCATATAAGCATGAGGATGATGATAATGATATAAGCATTAATCAAACTATAACAAGGATAAATATTAAAGACTTTAACTTTATCCAAATATTATCAATCACATAATAAATTCATAATCTAATATTGTTAATATCATAACAATATTTTAATCACTTCTTAAACTTATAAACAATTTATTTCAATTGTTTACACTTTACCAAATAATGCATTTAATCATTCAAAAATGCCATACTCATAAGATTTCATCACCAATGGTCAAATCCCTCATCAAAAATCTACATATACCTTATATAGGTTCTCAAGCCATAAAATCCTATTTTTCAACTTTGTTACTTCACATAACATATTTAACTCATATGTTCGTAACTAAACTATTTTCATGAAAAATATCAAATCAGTCCCAAAAATATTATTTTTCTGGGATTTAGCATAATATAGTCCCATAATGAACATATATTTTTCTCAGAATTTTTAAAATTCATTTACTATTTTTCAAAAATTAATTTCCAATTAATTCCTTAAGAAATTAGCTACCTCAAGTTTAACTCCAAAAATTCTCAAATCTTGGCAGGATCTTACACATGTTAACGTGAGCCTCAAGTCTAAATTTCATGGTCATCGGAGTTATAGAACTCCGGTTATAGCGTTTTTCGTCGGAAAAACCTAAATATTGAAATGGTCATAACTTGCTCATTTTAAGTCGGAATGAGCTCAGTTTTGGACAGGAGGTTCTTTATACCATATACTTTCATGTCCCAAAAGGCCAAAATTTTTCTCACAAATTAAGTGGCCGAAAATGCCCTTTTAAAATTTTGGATAGTAGCATTTTCTTCTTTTGTAGCTTTTGACTCCTTTGCTAAAATCAGTCCAGACGAAAATCTACAACACCTTTTCCAGTGATTCCACCTTGATAGGTTATAAGACTCATAGATCTAATTCTAGGACTTGACTACATTTAAAAATTTGAAATATAATATGAAATATGGTCAATTGAATTTCATGTTACGTTTTTACCAAAATCTAATTTTTCAACCCTTTGTGATTTCTAAGAAACTTTCATGTTTTCACATAATAACTAACATAACTCATCATAACACTTACTAATACTACATATACCCATGATTTTCATCAGTCCAATGCTTTTGTTATGACTCTCATCATAATCAACGTAAATAAATCTTTTCCACAATTTAATAAGGAATGAATACAAAGGATCATTCACCATGCATATGGTAATTCACATAGACAGGTTATTCCAACAAAATAATAAAGAATTGAATAATAGAAGGATTCACCATGCATGCGATAGAGACCGCACATGAAAGTTATTCCCAATGTAATAATAAATAATGGAACCCGGGTTAAGGCGTAAAAGCGATTGACAGACGGATATTCCAGCGGAGAATATTAAATGCGGAATAATAAATAATGGAACCAGTCCCATGTAAAACGCATGCAGACGAGTGATATTCTTCACGAGAATATTAAATGCAGAATAATAAATAATGGAACCAGGTCTGGCGTAAAATGCATAGATAGGATACTCGGACAAAATAATAAAGAATGAAATAATAGAAGAATTTTACCATGTATGCGGTACTTCGCATAGACAGGTTATTCCAACATAATAATAAGGAATGGAATAACAGAAGAAGATCACCATGTATAGGGTAGTCCATGTATCAAAGTTATTCCAACGAGAATAATAAAAATAGAATAACGAAAGAATTTCACTAAGTATAGGGTAGTCCTCAGACATCAAAGTTATTCCAACGAATAATAAAGAATGGAATAACAGAAGTTCTCTTCATGAATAAAAAAGAAATAATACCCCTTACAGGTACAACAAATAATATCCCTTACCTTTGAAAGAAGAGTATTCCGACTGGTAGGGCGATGATATACTCGAAGAAAACTTGTACTACGCTCAAAGCTTTCTTAAACTCTAAAGAAATACGCCAAGATTATAGAAGAGAATTCTCTCTATAGTTTCTCTCTCTGGAGTTTCAGTGAATTCGTAAGAAATAATGAAGGAATGAGCTTCTATTTATAGAAGAATGGACTGCATAGTAACGAATTCATAAACGGTCCATAATGATTTACTTTTAATCGGACGGTCCATATTTAAAGAAAAATCTTTTAAATATAATATAATATATTCTATTTATAATCTAATAAAACGAATAACTTTATAAAAGTATTTTATTTTATATAAAAAGATTTTACTATGCAAAACACTATGCAACACTATACATAATAAAATATAATATATTCTATTTATAGAATAACTTTATAAAAGTATTACATTTTATATAAAAAGATTTTACTATGCATAATAGAATATAATATATTTTATTTATAGAATAACTTTATAAAAGTATTCTGCTTTTATATAAAAAGATTTTACTATGCAAAATACTATGCATAATAGAATATAATATATTCTATTTATAGAATACTTTATAAAAGTACTATGTTTTTTATAAAAAAGCTTTTTTGTTTAATTACTTTAATAATACTAATAAAACAAAACTTCATCATCACTTACTTTCAAAAATTTTCAAATGTCACCCTTAACTTTAAACTTTTATCAATTTAACTATTCACCAAAATAGAAAAATTGAATACTTTTATTTCATAAAATTCGGGGTCTCATAGTGGAGATATATTCAGACCATAAAAGCCTCAAATATTTCTTCACCCAAAAGGAACTCAACATGTGGCAACGACGTTGGCTCGAGCTGTTGAAAGACTACGACCATACCATTCAATACCATCCCGGAAAAGCGAACGTGGTAGCTGACGCATTAAGTAGAAGATCTTATGCAGGAACAAGTGGGATGTTGTCAACACAAAGGCCCATTTTGTGTGATTTACAAAGGATGAAGATAGAATTCAAGACTCCAGCGACCCATGCGATGATGTTAAGTATACGCATAGAACCAACTTTAATCAAAAAAGTTAAAGTTGCTCAAGCCACAGACCCGGAGCTGAAGCGTATGAAGAAGAAAGTACAAGAAGGTGCTATTCCAGAAGCAAGAATCGATGAAGAAGGAATACTTCGAGTCCACTCCAGACTTTGTGTTCCTAATGACTCTGATTTGAAATACAAGATCATGATGGAGGCACACAATACACCATTTGTAATCCATTCTGGAAGTACCAAAATGTATCGTGATCCGACATACATTTTGGTAGAACAATATGAAGAGAGAGATTACAAAGTTTATCTTGAGGTGTTTAACTTGTCAATGTGTAAAGGCGGAGTATCAAGTGCCTAAGGGTCCATTGCAACCACTTGAGATTCCGAAATGGAAGTGGGAACACATTACCATGTATTTCATTACGGGTCTTCCCACAGTTTTTCAAGGCATAGATGTTATTTGGGTTATTGTTGATAGATTAACTAAGTCTGCTCATTTCTTGCCGATACAGGAGACTTATTCCCTTGAACGTCTTGCTCGTATGTACATGAATGAAATTGTGAGATTGCATGGCATGCCAGTATCCATAGTTTCGGATCGTGACCCAAGATTCACATCACGATTTTGGGTTAGCTTGCAAAAAGCTATGGGCACGGATTTATGATTCAGTTCGGCATACCATCCTCAAACGGACGGACAATCAGAGAGGACTATTCAAACTCTTGAAGATCTATTAAGACCCTGTGTCCTAGACTTCAAAGGGAGTTGGGATAAGTATTTACCATTGGTGGAATTCTCCTGCAATAATAATTATCAGGCAAGTATAGGTGTGGCCCCATTTAAAGCATTGTATGGACGAAGGTGTCGCTCTCCAGTATGTTGGGACGAGGTGGGTGTACCAGAGTTGGTACGTATGACTACAGAAAAGATCCAAATGATTCGACAACGTATACAAATGGCAGAAGATCGACAAAAGAGTTATGCAGATCTTCATCGAAAAGGTGTGGAATTTAGTATTGGGGATCATGTATTGTTGTGTGTAGCTCCATGGAAGGGAGTAACAAGATTTGGGAAGAGAAGAAAGCTCAATCCACGATTTATTGGTCCATTTCAGATTCTTGACCGAGTAGGAAATGTAGCCTATAGACTCGCTTTACCTCCAAGTATGTCTCGTGTTCATAATGTTTTTCACATATCTGTGCTTCGTAAATATGTGAAAGACCCGAACCACGTTATTGAGTTAGAACTGGACGAGATAGCCGAAGACTTAACGTACGAGGAGGTACTTATTAAGATCTTGGATAGGAAGGAGCATGTCTTACGTACAAAGGTCATACCATAAGTTAAAGTTTTGTGGAGAAACCATGCTATTGAGGAAATGACTTGGGAGTTGGAAACAGAAATGAAAGCGAGGTATCCTCACATTTTCAAAACACCAGGTACATTCGTCAATTTCGAGGACAAAATTTCAGAAGGAGGGGAGGTTGTAAGACCCCAACTTATTATTAAATGAAATTTAATTTCCTCTATTTATTGTTTTGAAATAGTAAGGGTTGATTTGAGTAATGTGGTTAGTTATGGGTAAAATGCGCAAATATTTCAAATAAGCAAGTGGTTATAAAATATTCATTGTTATCGGGGAATATTCGTTTGGTCGTGGAATATTCTTCTTTGTTGGGGAATATTCGCAATGCGACAAATAGCGACCTTATGTGGGCCCCCATAACTTGAAAGCGATTGGATGAAAAAAATGACAAGTATAAGTTGTTTATAAATAACGGCATAGTTGTTATTGGTTAAAACACAGTAGCACACGATATTACACCAATTACTGATTCTTACATAAGAAGGAAGTACTCAATAATTGTTACAGTAATTACTGTTCAATATTATATTTTATTGATTCAATAATTGCTACGTTGATATTTTATATTATTGTTGTTTCAATAATTGTCACTGCACAGTATTTTCTTTTATCAAATCAATAATTCATATTATTTGAATAATATTATAGATAGCACTATTTGGTCACCTAATTGCGCGCCAGTAAGGAGAAATCGTTATTGGAAAGCCCCTCTTTCCTGGGAACGACCTGGTTGTCAGTATTGTGATTCTGTAATATTATTTGTGAATAATTAATTATTAATTTATATGATAAGGAAAATATTCATTTTATGCGGATATAGATCGATAAAATTTTTAATGTGTCAATTGTTGAAAATTGATATTTTATCTTTTCCGATAAAATAATTCATTTAAATATATTATTATATTTTAATAATATAATAATGGTGATATTTTTACAATGAATGTGGTATATATGAATATATGAGGAGGAAGAGTATTTTTGTTACAATAAATATTAAAAACATGTTAAACAGGTTTGTGGACCCCATTTCTTGACTGGAATTTGATTTTAGCTTTGTAAAAATCGTTCAGTATGGATTTTCTTGGTCAATTTACATTTGGAATTTGGAAAAACTTAAACTTTCAAAGTTGTAGAGAATTGAATTTCCTATGGAATGGACATAAGATTCAAATTATTCTGATAAAAGAGCTATTTATTATGAATTATTGAAGCTCCGAAGTTTCGGAATAATTGATTTTTGGAAGTTTTAATTGTTTTATTTAAGAAAAATATTTTTGTTATGATTAGTGGGTTGTTAAACATGTTGAAATCTGAATTCAAAGGTTGGCATAGAAAAATTATAATAAATATTATTATTTTATTAAATTTTTTACTTTGGTGTTCTAAGCATTTTCCTATAAATAGGGTGCTTAGGCTAGAATTGAAAATCACACCAGAAACTGAAATCTTTTCTCTCTATATTATCGAGCGTATTCTTGGGAGTATTTTTATACTTTGAGTATTGCTATACGGTGCATGTTTCCTTCAGCACTATATCCAGTATTCCAGTCAGAACTACTATCTTTTCGAGGTAAGGGATATTTTTTTTTAAAAAAAATGATATTATTTCTTTCAATATTATTATGCCGGAATATTGGTAATTTTTTTCTTGTGAAATTCTTGTTTTTTAGTGTCGGGATTACTATTCACGTATACAGCACTATTCACGTATATGGTACTATTCATGAATACTGCACTATTCATAAAAAAATTAAATTTTTATTTTTTTGTCGAAAATATTTATTATGAATACTAGCTTTGATTGTATCCATGTTTTGGTCTTCATTCTTGAATTTTACTCCACTATGATTATTTATGAAGTATTTTTGAACTTGGATTGCTTGAAGTATGAATCCTTAAAATTTATTATTTTGTTTCACTGGATTCATTTCTTTAAAAATATTTTCATCATCCTCAGTCCTAAATGATGATATTACTGAATATCTTTGGCCTGTAGTGCAAAGATTAATGATTTTCTGATGAATATATTTGGCCTGTAGTGCAAAGATGAACAGGTGTTGAGATGAACATGACCAACTGATAAATATCTTTGGCCTGTAGTGCAAAGATGAATATTTGATTCAAGATGAATATTGATTGTTGTTACAGGGATAAAATATTGATGATGGACTTTTAAATTCATAGATAATATTAGATTTCATTCTCTACGTAACTCTTCTATGAATTATTATTTTCGCTGCGAATATTGATCTGAAACTTGTTGTCTATTATATTCTATCAGATATTTCCCTGTTGAAGACTAACGATAATTTGTTCTATATTATCTTAGTCAAAATATTCTTTACTGGGCTAGTTGAGCTCACCCTTTTCCTTTTTGTTCCATTTTTCTTCTCAGGAGGCGAGAATGTAGCGAGTTCTAGTCGGGGTATGGAATGATGGTTCTAGAAAGTTATTTTAGTAGTCCTCACCATTTTTGTAAAATAGTATATCAATACTTGTAATGAGGACTTATTTGAGTGTTGATATTGTCTAGAAGATAATATTTGTATTTAAACTCATAGTTTATGTGTTGTCGTATTTTGCACGAAAATTGTATTAATAAAGTTGTAGTTGTTTCTGTACCATATTTTTGGCGACTCAGAATGGGTGATGTATACCTATTTTGGGGCGTCACAATAATGTGACAGAGTGTTTCAAATGTTCACGTAGTTTATTTACAACTTTGCAACAGAAATTGCTGTGCAAAGGCTAGAAAACAAAGCATATCTTGTGACGATTACATCCTCAAACTATAAGCGAATCACTGCCATACCCGCATCGAAGTAGTAATGCCTGCTAGTTATGCGGACCTTAAAAACCCATCAGAACATAGTATAATGAAATATTAATGCGATGAACATGTAATTAAGAGACTAAAACATATTTGTATAATGTAGTTGGTAATTCCAAAGTTGTAAAATTTAGTAAGTTGTGAAAACGATATGTTGTGATTTATTGAACACGGGAATTAGTAAATAAATGTTTTAAATCTAATACTTGTGTTTTCTGAAGTGTATATGGTGTGAATTGAAACTTGTACTAAAGTAATAGTTTAACTAAAAGTGAGTTCTATTTTAGAAAGTGGATGTTAATATGTCTATTAGATATTGTGATTCTAATAATATGTGTAGGTGAACGTGAGTTGTAAATTATAGCTTATGCACGAGGCAAGTTCCTTACCCTAAGCTTTAATTGAGCAAGTTCTTTATCTCTAAACTTTATTTGAGCAAGCTGTAACCCTAATTTTATTCTAGCAAGTTTTGAACTATAATCGTTGTTTGATTTATCCTAACTTGTTTTATAGTTAAGCAAGTTTCCCTAGTTTCATTCTTTTTATAATAAATGCAAGTTCTTGAACTCTAATCTCTAACTAAGTTGTTCTATTTTATTTACTTTACGTAAATTGAAATCTTATTGTCATTTTAAGTAAGTTTCGTTCTCAGCTTGTTATTCATTAATGCATGTTGAATAACTTAATTCTCTTATTTGATAAGATCATAACATTAGTTTAATATTGTTCAAGCAAGGTTTATTGTTTTATTCAATGCTTATTAGTTTATTTCTAAGCATGAGTTTGATATATAGTTGGTTCATCTATGATTCTTAATTGTTCCACATTATGTTTTTATTGATCACTCGTAGTGTTATTAAACTTTGTTGATTGAACTAATCCTTTAGTTGATGATTGTTAAACTCTAAATTACCCTTGAAGCTTATCCAAACCAATCATTCTTTGGTGCGGACTTGTACTCTAAAACTGAGAAGAACAACCCTATTATAGGGGTGTTATTTTACGCGATGCGTTTAGATGTTTGTGCACAATACATGGTACGAAGGACTGATCACCCTAACTACGGGGAGTCCCTACAGTATGATTGTTTAGGTTAAAGTTAAAAGATTACTTGTAACTTTGGACAAAGTTCATGATCTTGTGACCCTCAAATATATTTCATATTTTGAACTTTGTTCTTGTTATCATTGATAGAGTATTATTCAATTATGTTGAGCCTAGTCATTGGCGGTTATTATGCTGTTGTTATTTTTTTCTATTCTAACTGGGAATTTTTTTTGCTCACTCTTGCATAAATATAATTATTGCAGCTAAGGTTGAGAAGTTCGATGAACCTACCACTAGCAAAGGAAAAGGAAAAATGAGTAAGTGATGAAGACATGTAATTTATTTACTTTCATAATGATAGACTTTATATTAAATGATGTGACATAATTAATCTAATTTTTTCGCACTTGATGTATGTTAAAGGTTAGATAACCTGGGAGACGTATTGGTTTAATGATGTAACCCTTTTAATGGGAGGATTTATTGTTTAAACTTTATTATATTTGGGTAGATAGATATGCTTGAATGGAAAGTGAACACCAAGTCTTGTGGGAATGCAGTACCTAGATTTGGGGGTGTCACAAGTTGGTATCAAAGCGTTATGTTATGAACCTTAGGTGGGAAAAAAGCCTTAGAAAGTAACCTTATAAAAGATTGAAAAGATAGTGATGAAACTCTTATCAAGTTTTAAGAAAGAAATAATAGAACACTTTATGTGCTTATGTGGTTGCAACCTATGTGCTCGTGAGTGTCGAGTAGTAATGATTAGTATTTAAAACATAAAATTTTGTTGTCAGGATGGCTAATGTAGGAGAATCCAGTCAGGATTGGGAGGAAGGACCCCAGATGCCTAGAGAGGATGAGCCTTAAGATATTCAGGTGGTTTGGGAAAAACTACTACCACGGGAGTCATCTCCATTGGTCACAGTAGTTCAGCAGGAGGGTTTACCTGATGAGGACGATGAGGTAGAATGGATGAGGAAGACCCCGTGGAGTTACCATAGTCGGATAAGGATGAGGAGAAGGAAGAGTTTCCACCAAAATCTATCGCTTCCCGTATGTACGACGAAGTATACGATCGCAATGTGGAACTTCAAGATAGAGTTGAGGAGTTGGAAGAGATCGTAGATGAACGTCAGACTTCAATGGCACAAAAGAACGACGAGATCCAGGATCTAGACGAGTGTCTGGGCAATGTAGAATTGAAGCTATTTCATATTGAAGGAGAGAACGAGCAGCTAACGGAGGAGATCGCAGAGCTAAAGAACAAATTGAAAGAAGAATCCACCAAGAGAGCAGGAGCCGAAGACGCGTACATGAAAGCTTCTCAGAGTGCAGAAGTAGCAGAAGGGGAAGTGCAGGTAAATAAGATCAAGATGGAGGAGTTGAATAATATTTTCAACACCTTGATCAACCGAGCTCAAGACCGAGTCATGTATTACCCAATTCAGTTCGAGACGCTGCCATGGTACATGTTAGATCATCGAACAATATTCTGTATTATGGAAGAGGAGCGGCGTAAGGCTATGCAGCATTTTAGTAGGTCGTCATAAGAAATGTAATTGTTATATGAGTAATTAATAAAAAGATGTAAATTCTAGGTATTATATAACCAATGGGATATGATGATGATGTTATCCTAAAACTTTTTTAGTTTAGGAAAGTGATGTAGATAGCGGGGAGGCTATCATTGTTATGTTTTGGAAGATGATGAATAAATAAAAGTTAGTATTTTTTCAAAATATTATGTGTTATGTGATGATTTTGTGATGTAAAAATTAAGTACATAATACCTAGAAGATTGAATAATAATCTAATGAGCGTATTTTATGAGAAAATGCCTCCAAGACGTCAACCATGACAAAGGACCCCTGAGGGATCTACCAATAACAACAATGTTGAGGCTAACCCAGTTCAGCAATTAGTGACGCTACTGACAGGAACACTACAGAATCCACCGCAGAATCAAGCTGCGACCTTTAAGGACTTCAAGGCGGTTGGGCCACCAGAATTCCATGGGTCCATGAATCCAATTGAGGCACAGACTTGGGTCATGGAGATAGAGAAAGTTTTTGACGTTACTAGAGTAGGTGAGAATCAGAAGACTACTTTTGAAACATTTATGTTGAAAGTAGAGGCTAGTAATTGTGGCAAGCCAATAAAACTCGAGAAGGTCAATGAGTGATGACTTGGGATAGGTTCAAACAAATATTTTTCAAAACTTATTTCCCAGAGAGTTCAAAGAATCAGATGGAAATGCAATTTCTAGAATTGAAGCAAGGCTCAATGACGGTATTGGAGTATACAAAAAAAATTAATGAGTTGGCGAGGTTTGTGCCGCATCAAGTCAACACAGATGAGCGCAAGGCTAAGAGGTTTGAACAGGGACTGAAGCCATGGTTGTACATCAGAGTTTCCATGTTTCAGCTGAAGACATTTATAGCGGTACTGAAAAAGGCAATTCTCGCTGAGGGTGGAGACGAGGAGGCTGTAACAAAGTATAATCAAGAACAAAGAAAGAAGAAGAGTGAGGGTGAAACTAAGAATGGTGGTGGTAGTGGTGGAAATGGTAGTAATAACCTAAAAAGAAAAATGAATGGAAATGTGGGTGCTGGAAACCAACAGGGAAACGAGCAGAAAAAGAAGTTTGAAACATGTGCTACATGCGGGAGGTTTCACACTGGCATGTGCTTAAGGGGTAAACGAGTATGCTTTAACTGTGGCCAAGAGGGTCACATTGCCCCAAATTGCCATCAACCCATGAAGAATGCTTGCTACACCTGCGGGTCAAAAGATCATTTTGCTCGCGAGTGTCCTAAGAAGAAATCTGGTGAGACAACAGAAAACAAGGGAGGTAGTCGTGGAGGTACATTGACTATTGCTGGACCAACGTCATCGAACAGACCCACAACAAAAACCTTCAACATGACGGTGCAAGATGTGGTGCAATCAAAAGATGTCGTGTCAGGTATTATCCCAATCAATAATATAAATGCTTATGTATTATTTGATTCGGGTGCTAATCGTTCATATCTGATAAATTTGCTAAAAGGTTAAAATTGCCTAGTGAAGAGTTGAATTTCCCTTTACACATAGAAATTGCGAATAGGGAGGTAATTCTTGTTAAATTCATATACAAGAATTATAGGGTGAATATTAAAGGGAATATTATGACAGTAGATTTAATCTCGATAAAACTTGGAGAGTTTGATGTTATATTGGGAATGTATTGGCTATTCAATTATGGAGCGATAATTGATTTCCAAAAGAATTGTGTAAACCTTATGACTCCGTCAAAGGTAGTTTTATATGGTAGAAAATCACCTAGACAAGCGAGATGTCTAACAATTATGCAAGCGAAGAAGTTATTGAGTCAAGGCTGTGTAGGATACTTAGCTTATATAGTCGATACTTAGAAGAAGAAGGGCATAAAACTGGAAGAGATACTAGTGGTTAGGGATTTTGTGGACGTATTTCTGGAAGATTTGCCTGGACTTTCGCCTGACAGAGAGATCGAGTTCGTGATCGACTTGGCGCCATGAACTTCTCCAATATCGAAGGCCCCATACAGAATGGCTACGGTAGAGATGAAGGAACTGATAGTGCAATTGTAAGAACTACTAGACAAGAAATATATTCAGCCAAGTGTATCACCGTGGGGAGCACATGTGTTATTCATGAAGAAAAAGGATGGGTCAATGCATCTTTGTATTGGTTATAGGGAATTAAACAAAGTCACTATTAAGAATAAATATTTATTGCCAAGAATAGATTACTTGTTTAATCAATTGAAGGGTGCTAGATACTTCTCTAAAATAGATTTGAGAAGTAGGTATCACCAATTGAATGTAAGGAAGGAGGATGTACCGAATACAACATTCAGAGCTCGGTATGGACATTATGAGTTTCTGATAATGTCTTTTGGTTTGACCAACGCCCCTACTACATTTATGGATTTGATGAACAAGGTGTTTAAACCATTTTTAGATAAGTTTGTGGTGGTATTCATTGATGATATTCTGGTATACTCTAAGTCTCAAGAGGAACATGTGGAACATTTGTGTTTGACGTTGGAGACGTTAAGGAAGGAAAAGTTTTATGCGAAATTCTCTAAGTGTGAATTTTGGCTAGAATGTGTGCAATTTCTTGGACATGTAATTGATAAAGATGGGATTTCATTGGATCCATCAAAACTTGAAGCTGTGATAAATTGGGAGCAACCCAGGACTCCATCAGAAGTAAGAAGTTTCTTAAGACTGACATGCTATTATAGACGGTTCATACATGACTTTTCTAATATTGCAACTCCGTTGACAAATTTGACAAGGAAAGCTATAAAATTTGTCTGGACGGAGAAGTGCGAATAGAGTTTTAAGGAATTGAAGAAGAGGCTCAATGTGGCACCTGTGTTGTCATTACCAGATAATATAGGAAACTTTGTGGTTTATAGTGATGCCTCACATAAAGGATTAGGTTGTGTCCTTATGCAGAATGGAAAAGTCATTGCATATGCATTAAGGCAATTGAAAGACTAAGAGAAAGGGTATCCGACTCATGATTTAGAGTTGGTTGCGGTGGTATTTGCTCTGAAGATCTGGAGACACTATCTCTATGGAGAGAAATTTGAGATATATACAGACCATAAGAGTCTGAAGTATATTTTCACATAGAAAGACCTGAACATGCGTAAAAGGAGATGGTTGGAATTAATAAAAGATTATGACTGTGAGATCTTTTATCATCCGGGAAAGAAAATGTGGTTGTTGATGCTTTGAGTAGGAAGGGTCGTGATAAGTTGACATTGTTAACGGTTCAGGAGGAACTTATTTCAGCAATGGCAAGATTAGAGCTGGAAATAAAATTTCCAAAAGAATCTGATGAAAGATTGTTCCAGATGGAAGCTAGTCCAAATTTGGTGGAAAAGGTAAAGAAAGCTCAACTACAAGATGATGAATGCAGAAAAATAACGGAAAGTATGGTTGAGGGTAGTGAGGTGAAGTACAAGGTTGATACCGAAGGAGTGCTATGATTTGAGGGACGAATTTGGGTTCCAAAAGTACCAGATATTAAAGAAGAAATCTTGACAGAAGCTCATAACTCAATATATTCGATTCATCTAGGAAGTACGAAAATGTATCAAGATTTGCAGCGACGTTTTTTGTGGCCAAATATGAAAAGAGATGTGCAGAATGTGTCACGAAATGGTTAACATGTTAGAAAGTAAAGGTCGAGCATCAGAGACCAAGCGGATTACTTCAACTGTTAGAAATACCAGAATGGAAATGGGATCATATCATAATGGATTTTATGGTAGGACTTCCAATGACTTAGAAATGATATGATGTGATATGGGTAATAGTGGATAGATTAACGAAATCAGCACACTTTTTGCCAATAAAGATTAGATTTAATCTTGATCAACTGGCAAAATTGTACGTTAAGGAGATCATTGTCAGACATGGAGTTCCAGTGTCAATTGTGTCAGACAGAGATCCGAGATTCACATCAAACTTCTGAAGAGACTACAAGAATGAATGGGAACACAATTGAAAATGAGTACGACATATCATTAGTAAACTGATGGCCAAAGTGAACGAACAATCCATACGTTAGAAGATATGCTTAGAGCATACATCATGGATTTAAAAGGGAACTGGGATGATCATCTACCATTGGCAGAATTCTCCTACTACAATAGTTACCACACAAGCATTGGCATGCCGCCATACGAGGCATTATACGACAGGAAATGCAGAACTCCACTATGATGGGACAAAGTTAGTGAATGTCAATTGTTAGGACCAAATGGTAAAACAGACCGCTGAAGTTATCAAACTCATCAGAACAAGACTGGTAACTGGTCAAGATAGACAGAAGAAGTATGATGATCAACACAGACAAGATCGCGAATTTGACGTTGGAAATTTTGTTTTCCTGAAAGTTTCTCCTTGGAAGGGAAAGATTCATTTTTGCAAGAAAGAAAAGTTAAGCCCAAGGTTTATTGAACCCTTCGAGGTACTGCGAAGAGTGGGAGAAGTAGCTTACGAGGTAGCCTTACCTCCAGAATTAGAACACATGCACAATGTTTTTCATGTGTCGCTGTTGCAACCGTATAAACCCGATTACAAACATATGATTGAGTATGAACCGTTATAGTTCAATAAGGATTTATCTTATGAGGAGGTTCCTATCCAGATAGTTGACAAGAAAGAACAAGTGCTCAGGAATAAGGTGATAACTTCAGTGATGGTGATATGGAGGAACCACAATGTCGAAGAGGTTACATGGAAACTCGAAGATGAAATGACGAAGAACTACCCTGAGTTATTTGTTTAATCCGTGTTTTCGATTCTGGGGAAAAAATCCTTGTAAGGAGGGAAGAATGTGACAAATGAATTATTTGAGTTGTGATTCTAGGGACAAAATCCTTATAAGGAGGGAAGGATGTAACAATCCAGAATTTTATTTATAATTTCAAATATTTATTAAATTAAATAAATATTTTATTGATGTGGTTGTTGTTGGTAGTTATTTGTGAATTAAATTTATGAGATAATACTCTAATTTAATTTAATTTAATAATTAGAGAGTTGATAAGGATACACGAATTGCGATAATGTTGCGTTAATTTAATGAAATAATTAAAATGATATGTTAATTTATTAAATAAATTATAATGAGATTATAATTTTTTGGTAATTGGTTAAGTGGAGAAGTTATTTAATTAAATTTTATTTAATTAAGGTTGGATATGAAAATTCAAATAAATAATATGGGACTATAACCTATAGTATAAATGATTTATTAAAATAAATTAAAGTAGTTTTAAATAAGTTTACCAAAAAAGGTTTAAAAATATTAAGTCTTTATTTTAATAGTGTTTTTCCAAACAAAGCCTCGTGGCTTTTGAATTTAAAAAACTAATAATAAATAAATAAAATATTAAATTTTATATAACTGATACATAATTATTATATTTAATAAAACGTTGGTTTTATACATTTGGGCTTTTAGAGCGTTGGTTTGATGTTACGTAAAAGGTTTGGCCAAAGAGAGAATGGAGAGTTTATAGAGAAAGTTTGAGAAAGGGAGAGAGCTTGAGAAAGGAGAAAAAGAGTTTGGTGATTTACAAAAAATCTTTATCTTCTATCAAGGATTATCTCCAAGCAATTGAAGGTATAACCTCTAAACCTTGAGTTTTACGTTTATATATATAAAAAAAGAGTTTATGTTCTTGAGTTTTAAATTTTCTGTCAATACAATTTTTATGAATTGTTGTTATACGAACTGAATTATGTTGTTTGTGTGTAATTGTGATGTTATAACTAGCATTTAGACAAGGATTATTTGTACTAATTACGTTCAAAAAGAGAGAAATCATTTATAATGAATATGGTTATCTATATGGCTTATGAAAGTACAACAATTGGTAATTAGTTTGTGAACTAAACTATAAATTGAGTCTAAAATATGTTAATTTAGTAAGAAACGAAGAGAATGAAATTTGAATGAGTTAATTTGGTGTAGAATTGTGACCTTAGTGTTAAATTTTTTTAAGGATTTCAAAAATGGATTTTTTTTTGTAAAAAACATGGAATTCAAGGATTTAAATTGGTTGTGGTTGTTGTTTAATTGTTCTAAGTTGGTATATATGTGAGGAACAATGTTTATATGGGTTCTATATCAGTTGGGTATGTTTAATTTACTATTTTGTGGATGGAATTGGTGATAGTTAATTTGAGCAGTGTTACGAACAGATCACGTAGTTTCTGCATGCACAAGACCAACAGAGTCAGCTACCGGTGTCAAGGTTTAAATTTGCAGAGATCTGTACCGGTCACAGTATAAATATGGTACAGCTGCACCATACTCAGATCAGAGGCAGTAATACATGCTGGTTATGCAGACCTTAGAATCCCATCGGAATCTAGTATAATGAAATATTAATGTGATGAACATGTAATTAAGACTATAAAAGATTTGTATCATGTAGTTGGTAATTCCAAAGTTGTAAAAATTAGTAAGTTGTGAAAACGATATGCTGTGATTTATTGAACATGTGAATTAGTAAATAAGTGTTTTAAATTTAATACTTGTGATTTCTGAAGTGTATATGGTGTGAATTGAAACTTGTACTAAAGTAACAAGTTTAACTAAAACTGAGTTCTATTTTGGAAAGTGGATGTTAGTATGTCTAATAGATATTGTGATTCTAATAATATGTGTAGGTGAATGTGAGTTGTAAATTATAGCTTACGTACGAGGCAAGTTCATTACCCTAAACTTTAATTGAGCAAGTTATTTATCTTTAAACTTTATTTGAGCAAGCTCTAACCCTAATTTTATTCGAGTAAGTTTTGAACTCTAATCATTGTTTGATTTATCCTAACTTGTTTATAGTTAAGCAAGATTCCCTGGTTTCATTCTTTTTATAATAAATGTAAGTTCTTGAACTCTAATCTCTAACTTAGTTGTTCTATTTCATTTACTTTACGCAAATTGAAATCTTATTGTCATTTTGAGCAAGTTTCATTCTCAGCTTGTTATTCATTAATGCATGTTCAGCAACTTAATTCTCTTATTTGACAAGATCACAGCCTTAGCTTAATATTGTTCAAGCAAGATTTATTTTTTTATTCAATTCTTATGCTTTTAGTTTATTTCTAAGCATGAGTTTGATATATAGTTGGTTCACCTATGATTCTTAATTGTTCCACATTATGTTGTTATTGATCACTCGTAGTGTTATTAAACATTGTTGATTCAACTAATCCTTTTGTTGATTCAACTAATCCTTTATTTGATGATTGTTAAACTCTAAATTACCCTTGAAGCTTATCAAAACCAATCTTTCTTTGGTACGGACTTATACTCTAAAACTAAGAAGAACAACTTATTTTACGCGATGCATTTAGATGTTTGTGCACAATACATGGTACGAAGGGCTGATCACCCTAAGTACGGGGAGTCCCTACAGTATGATAATTTAGTTTAAAGTTGAAAGATTACTTCTAACCTTGGACATAGTTCGTGGTCTTGTGACCCTCAGATATATTTCATATTTTGAACTCTGCTCTTGTTATCATTGATACTGTATTATTCAATTATGTTAAGCCTAGTCATTGGCGGTTATTATGCTTTTGTTATTCTTTGCTACTCCAAGTGGGCATTTGTTTTGCTCACTCTTGCATAAATATAATTATTGCATCTAAGGTTGAGAAGGTCGATGAACCTCACTAGTGATGGAAAAGGAAAAATGAGCAAGTGATGAAGACTTGTAATTTATTTACTTTCATAATGATAGACTTTATATTAAATGATGTGATGTAATTAATCTAATTTTTCCACACTTGATGTATGTTAAAGGTTAGATAACCTGGGAGACGTATTGGTTTAATGATGTAACCCTTTTAATGGGTTGATTTATTGTTTAAACTTTATTTTATTTGGGTAGATAGATATGCTTGAATGGAAAGTGAACACCAAGTCTTGTGGGAATGAAGTACCTAGATTTGGGGGTGTCACATATATACATTCTGAAATTTTTAGGGGATGCTCTCATAACATATATACACATATTGTATAAATTTCAGATTTTTCCAAGGTATACACAATGGGGAATCTGGGTAAGAATATTTAGGAGTCCTTCACGGTAAAAGCCATTACACAAAAACCACACATCAAAATGCATCCGTTCTTTTTCCTACATGTAGATAACTTCTTAAGGTACCTCTATGATTTTCCCAGATTTTTAAAAGATTTAGTACTGGTCAAAACATCCTTAGGAAAAAACAGGGACAGTAGGACTTTTAGGGTTTTAAAGTTTTAAGTTCTAAACCTGGACTGTTTTGGGAAAATAGCCCCCAAGGTTTCAAAAAATGTTAGATTTGTGTTCTACCACTAGGGTTTACTATCTAACTCATGTATCTAGCACCACCCTTTGACGGATCACAAATATAAGTTATAAAACTTGAGAACATATGCTCATTTTCTTCCTCTAAACCTTTGATCTAACACTCAAGATAATTAGTTCCATACATGATTATATGGAGAAATATGTTTTCTTGGGTATTAGTGAATAACCCCATCAAAGCTTGCTATAACACCAAATAGAAGAAGAAGATAAAGATTTAGGTTATACCTTGTTCTAGTAGCAACCTTCCTTGATCTACCAAAGTAAGATATGAACTTAGGGTGCATTAATCAAGCTAGCACACTCCTCTCTTTCTCCTCCAAAAAAATTGAACCCCTCTCTCTCCTTTCTCTCGTTGTATTTTGCTAGCTTGGGAGAAAAAATAGAAGAAGAAGAATATGAGAAATGAAATGAAAAGAAAATGAAATGTGGTGATTTAACTAATATCCCCCATATCTTTGTTGTCCCTTGGATAAAAGGCTTTGCCTTATCTCTTCCAATTAAGCCTAGTCATGTCATTAAGGGTGCTAAGTAGATTTTTTACCAATGGGAGATGGACACACTTGTACTTGATGTAAGAGTTACTAATTAAAGAAATTGATTAACATTATTTTGTTTCCTTAAAAGGCCTAAAAGGGCCGGTCACCTTGCCCCATTATCCCCTCTATTATATTTTTATTTTAATGCACAAATTTGATTAATTAAATGACTAAAATACCCTTAATCAAGTGGGCTAAGTATTGGTTTGCATTTTATTTCTTTTGGGCTTCTCATTTACTTATTTTGGGCTATCTAATAAACATAGTTTAACAATTTTAATATATATTACCCTAATTATTTATTTAGGGTTTCTATTTCCAATCTTATGGAATTTAATTACTTACACATATCTCTTTAACTTGTAAACTAATTAGGTTTACTAGAATTAGGTTTAAAATTATTAATCACTTGCAATAATAAAATTATTCACTTAAGTTAGTATTAATATGAAATACTTACTATTTATTATTACCATAACCCTTAAATTATTTAATTATCTCACATAATGTATAATTAGGTTATGAAGCTTTCCTTTTTAATGAAATCTATAAATATATATCCATAATTATAGCATATACATTTATTTAGTCATACACAACTTCACATATGTTAACACATATTAAATCACTATATAGGACATGAAATTCCTGATTATTACATCATCAGAAATCCAAACACTTGTTGCGGCGCTTTCATTTGATTAGAGAAATAATTGAAAGAGGAGATGTCACCCTGGAGCGTGTGGACTCCCAAGATAACATTGAAGATCCATTTGCTAAAATATTAACACAATAGAAGTTCGATCGTCACTTAGAGAAGATGGGTATAAGATACCATGGCGATTGGCTTTAGTGTAAGTGGGAAATTGAAAGTAGTATGCATACAAGTCAATCATGTATGATGATAAAGCATATACTTTGTAAACAATCTTATTTATTTACTAAAGGCATTTGATTATCAACATGGTGTTGTTTTAACAATATGTGATAAACTCATAGTTTTAAGCAATGCTTTTAGAATCATGAAGAGATTATGCTAATGAGATCTAAATTCTTAGATAGCTTTAAAACTAAAATGTTCTTAATCAATGGATTACATACGTTGCTTGCTCATTGGATGAGGATGGTTGATCTCATGATCATTTGTGTGGAGACATTGAAGCAAGTATGTAGATGCTTATTGGAGAATAAGTTCACTAAACGTGACTCACTAAGGAATACCTAATGGAGTTTTACTTGTCTATCAATATGAATTCCTGAAGTGATAGTACTACAAGTAATCCTTAGACTTGAGATCATCATAGTATCTTGTATATAATGATATATACTTTGACTTATTCCTTAAGACCCCTAGGGTATATCAAAGGGTATGCTTGGGTATAATGAGTTATATATGGAGATAATGAATGAACAATAAAGAATCTACCGCTTCTCATAAAAGAAGAGATATGTCCTATGTGATTCGATAAATGACAACCTAGGAATCCTTGACCAATGTGGAATGAAATTAGAAAGGTGTTTCTAATTTGTGTTCATTCGGAGTTGTGCATTTGGGAATCGAAATACATATAATTGTAGACACTTGAAATTTCTGCATTCTTGTTACTAACATTGCAAGAGGGCAGAATCGTCTTTCCGAGATAACCTTGGAGGACAAAGCAACACCAATTCTGGAGACAACCCCAGAATTATTTGTCTTACCATCTCGGAGACAACCCCAAGATAACCGCCCATCCCAAGACAACCCCAGATTTCCGGGCCAACCCTCGAGACAACCCTGAGGAGTGCATTCCAGTTCTGGAGATAACCCCGGACTCATCAGTTTTCCATCTTAGAGACAACCCCAAGATACGTAGTCCCGGAGACAACCTCGGGATTTTCAGTTCTAACCTCAGAGACAACCCCGAGGAGTGCAGTTGCAGTTCCAGAGATAACCCTAAAAATGCTCATTCCAACCTTTTTCAGTCAGCTTCAACCTCGGAGATAACCCCGAGGCACTCAGTTCCAACCCTAGAGACAACCCCGGAAGTTTAGGCACACCTTAGAGATAACCCTGAGGACATTTTGCACTTACAGCAGCCCAATCTCAGAGATAACCCTGAGCAACGACTGCTACATCAGCCCAAATCGGAGATAACCCTTGTGAGGGGCAAAATCATGCTTTTGCCACCTCAATCTCACATTGTGTCATCTCAAAAACATTTCGACATACATTCTACACAACAATGTTCTATAAGAACTAGAGCTCCAATCCCGAGTGATTATTACACAGGACACCACACTGGATAAAATTTGAAGCCTGAAGACCTGGGCATAGTCCCATCTTCTTAACTTCGTACATCCTCTAATCCCATGTCATTTGTGTAACTCTCGACAACAACATTCCAAAACATTCCAAAAAAAGGTCTTATACACCTCAATCGGATGCTCAGATTGAAGTTCTAAAAGTTCGACCGAACATCGCGTTGCATGCGTGCACGTACTTCGAGACAACAGGACCCGTGGAGTCTGGGGCACCACATGCAGCCGTAGGTGCATCTACGGGTTCCGCAGGTACACCTGCGGCTCCCCCCTCTATAAATAGATGGCTTGGGCTGGCCATTTTGAAAAAGGAGAAAAGGCGAGGAAGCCCTGTCAATTTGCTTTGTACACACTATAAACTGAGTGTTTTCTCATTTTAAACACTTGTGAGCTTATATTTTGCTATATTTTACCAGTGGGAACCAAGTGTTCATCCATTTAAAGCTATTGAAGTCTTTTTTGGCAGTCCACTATAAGCCTTCTTATATTTTTTAAAGCCTTTCTCCACTTTTTGCACACATAGTTATTCACGTTGAGAGTTATTTTGTGTGCGTATGCCCGGACTTCGGTCCGTGGCTTTTTATTTCTTTTGTATATATATATATATATATATACACACACTAACATTAGCGAGCTATGCCTCGATTGAGCCTGAACTCACGTCCGGAGCATTTATTGCTTATATATATATATATATATACTTATATATAAATTGCTGTCGAACTCTATTCGATGAGCCTAGATTTATATCCAAAGAATTTACTGCTTATATATATATAAGTATATATATATATATATATATATATATATATATATATATAAACTATTGTCGATCTCTATTCGATGAGCCTAGATTTACATCTGGTGTGTTTACTGCTTTTATATATACTTATATATATATATATATATATATATTTATATTTATATTTCTGTCAAGCCTGAAGTTTACTTTGTGGCCATTTATAGCCTTACTTACATTTTATCCTCGCCTCGAGTTTACCTCGTATGCGGTTGATCATTCCTATATATATATTTACAAACTTATATATTTACATTTTCAATCCCCATGGATTTTCTTCGTGGTATATATATATATATATATATATATATATATATATATATATATATATATATATATATATATATATATACCTTTCATACAAACTGCTACATCATGTGAGCCTAGGAATCATGTGATCACATATTTAGTCTCCTGAATCTAGATTCGGTTCTCGTGATGGACATTTTCGACTGTAATCATCTTGTACATTATTCACGGTGTTTGAATTTCCTTAGATGGCTCTCATGCCCACAAGGAGTTCGGCACTGCTATGTATATTATTTTCTCGAAGATGCTTCGCATGTCGAAAATAAAAGCAATCAAGCAGAACATTATAATAAAATGAAAGTATCAAAGGCCTCAATGGAATTACTATTGAGCATAAGGGTTTGAAAGACCTCTTTTACAAAACATCACTGTTATATCTTGTTAAAACTGAACTTTTATACAAAATTCAAACCCTTTGTATATAGGTACAAACGAGGCATAACACTACTTCCAAATAACTACACATTAACCCACACACACACACACACACATATATTCATATAATAGTTTAATTGAAAAGTGGTGGTCACCGTGGTAACATGGATGTCGGGGGGTGCTTAATACCTTCCCTCTGCATAATCAAGGCCTCGAACCCTAATGAATCTCATTTTCACAAACTTGTTAAATAGTGTCACATCACTGGGTCAATGTGCAAACCTTTTCTCGGTTGAGTCGGTGCAACCATTTAAAAATACCAACTGACGACTTTTATAGTCCAATCGTCGACATATACATGTCAGACCTTTTTATAACTTGTTTTTTCAAACAAATCTCACCTAACATGAGAACACCAAAAGAAAAGAACAGAAGAGGGATAGAAAAATCCCGACGTCGACAGGTGGCGACTCTGCTGGCAACATCCAGAGGGCTTAAGATGCTACTACAAACTTTTCAAACTGTTATATGCTTATGTGTGGATGTTGAATTTACATTTGAATGAATGTGTACGAATGCATTTACTTACTGCACTTAGTGCTTCATACTATATCTACTTCTGATATTAAAAGTGCTTTACACATGTCATCATTTCCATAAACGGTGAGACACGTTGTATGTGAAAGTATGTTGTGTGGTCCCTCCACCAGGAGGCTATCATGTCGGTGTTTGATTACTGGACTCGTAGGGAGACTAATTCCAACGAGTCTCAGGAAAGGCACCACCCAGATTCGCTCCAATTAAAAGATCGAATTAACTTCCCGTCGAGTAAATTGTGATGATCTGGGAACCTTCATGCCAAAAAACCGCGAGAGTAACCTAGGATAGGTCAGCTTCTGACAAACCAAATGCGGAGGAAAGTTTCTTTATACTTTCCCATTTTAATTACTAGTAAATTCAATTATTTGTAATTTCATTCCATGTCAATCTCTATGTAATGGAAAGTATAAAGGAAAATGTGTACATGCATTCCCTTTTTGCCATACTATCTTACAAATAACTAACAACAATTTTTCAGGATAATACTCCTAAAACGGACACATCATATAGCATGTAACATTTATACATTCCCTATAACTAAACTACATAAGTTTTCTATAGGGAAACAATTGGGCCTGTTACCCGTTCAAAGTCCAAAAAGGCAACAAGCCTACAACCAATTATGTCTTCATCTGACCAATCTAATCCTACTCCTGTCTCTCGTGAGGAGTTTGAAGGATTAAGTAAACAAATTACATATTTAGCTATTCTGCTTAAAGAACTACATCAGTCTACTCAGAGTCCACGAATACCCATAGATACAAAATCCTCTGCACAGGTAAGAACCCAAGGTACGGACAAAGAACCTCCAGTACCTGAGTATTAGTTGGACAAAACCAACAGGAATCTTCATAAGCATAAACAGATTCCTTCAACTTCAGCCACACAGCGATTATTTTAACCTACAAATCCTAAGCCTGTACGATCTCCGGTAAAGGTGCCTGCCTATGTAATGGCTATGTTATTTCCCAAACCGATACCGGTCAAAGAAAATGAGGTTTTGATTCCCGATCCCGAAGTGGAAGAGAGGGAACAGAGACGTAAACAAGACATTGCCAGGAGGTTATCAAATATACGCATCATTGTCCATACTGAGGGCATGAATGGAGACATCCCAGACGATGATTATCCAGATACCATGGTCATCATTTGGGAGAAGGAGGACAATGACAGCCTCTTCATCACTGTCGTCCAACAGGACTTCACCCTTGACAATTGGAGCAGCATTCCATGCATTTGCCGACAAGGGTAAAAAGGGCAGAAAATCCCTCTACCCTATAGATAGCAATAACTGCTTACTTTTCTGTACAGTATTAGCAGTTGTTTTGATTATATGCTAACACTCTATATGATTGAAAAGTTTCATATATTAAGTGAAAGGATTTTTGTTTCAGGACTCTAAATTTAGATGTGCCTAAACTTGCTGATGAGTTACCTATTCTCCATAAGGACTGTAACTTTGATGTAAAGTTGGACTCAGACTTGATGAAACTACAATAGGACTATGAGATATCACAAGAGATCAAAGAATGGGTCACAAAAAAACCCAAACCAAATCTTGATCAAAACTCCTCTTTCAACCTCAGAACCTTAGAAAATCCTGAGCTAATCCAGATTGGTACGGACCTCAGTAAAAACCAAAGGAATGACATGGTTACTCTATTAACCCAATTCCAGGATGTGTTTGCATGGTCTCATGAAGACATGGTGGGTTTTTCCATTGACATTTCCATTCATCACCTCCCCATCAAAGAGGGATTCAAGCCGGTCAGGCAAAAGCTCAGGTGATTAAAACCTGAGTGGAGTTTAAAAGTCAAAGAAGAAATTGTGAAACAATTTCAAGCTGGCATCATCAGTGTGTCAACATCACCTGAATGGCTATCCAACATAGTCCTCGTGCCTAAACTAGGAGGAAAGATACGAGTTTGTATGGATTACATGGATTTGAATAAAGCTTGCCTTAAGGATAGCATTCCCGTGCCATTTATCCACATTCTCATTGACAATACTGCTCAATACGACATGTACTCTTTTGCTGATTGTTTTGCGGGGTACCATCAAATCATGGTTGCTGAAGAGGATCGTGAGAAAACTACATTCATCACGTCTTGGGGAACCTTTTGATATAGACGATTATCATTCGGCTTCATCAACACCGGAGCTACCTATCAACGGGCTATGATGGCTCTTTTTCACGATTTAATGCGTAAAGAGATAGAGATCTATGTGGATGACATCATTGTCAAATCTCGAAGGGAACAAGACCACATAGGCCATCTCAGAAAGCTCTTCAACAGGTTACGCAAGTATAACATGAAATTGAATCTAGCCAAGTGCGCCTTTGGCTTTAAATTAGGCAAGTTGCTAGGTTTCCTAGTCAGCCACAAAGGGATTGAGCTGGATCACACCAAAATCTAGGCCATCACAGAAATGCCCATTCCTCAGACAGAGAATGAAATACGGGGATTTTTGGGAAGGATCAACTTCATTAGCCGATTCATCTCCCAAGCTGTTAAGGAAGAACTCCAGCTCAAGCTGTTAAGGAAGAACTCCTCCATGAAATGGAATGATGAGTGTCAGAAAGCCTTCCTTATAATCAAAGAACATCCAGTCAAAGCTCATGTTATGGTACCTCCTAGTGATGGTGTTGAAGGGTTTCGACACAAAAAAATGCAGCGGAAATAAACTAATTTAAAGTAATTTTGAAACCCAAAACAGTATCCATGCAAAACAGATATTAATTCAATGTAAAGATATTATACCGAATATGAAAAAGCTTCTGAAACGCTTCAAATCTCCAATACAATTCCTCATGAAACTACGTCTCTATGGTATCCACACGAACGTCGCACGAA
This sequence comes from Panax ginseng, assembly GCA_020205605.1. Taxonomy (NCBI): domain Eukaryota; kingdom Viridiplantae; phylum Streptophyta; class Magnoliopsida; order Apiales; family Araliaceae; genus Panax; species Panax ginseng. The sequence continues at coordinate 111,984,215 of CM035128.1, read as the reverse complement.
CCGTCGCACGATTCTGCAATAAAGGGACTTGTGGTACTAGCCACCAAAGGAACAAGATTTTTCAAAAGTTTTTCTCTCTAGTCTCTCTCTAAGAGCGGCTAGGGTTTTGAAGTTATGATCTTGCCCTAAGAGGCTTCTATATATCATATATATAGTAGTTAAAAGGAATTAATCAAAACCTAATTTCATAAAATCCAAATTTATATATATATCTTAATTAAGTCTTACTTAATTAATATACATATATACAAATTATCCTTTTAATTTAAATTCGTGATTTAAATACTATTAATCATATTAATATATTTAAATCCTTAAAATTTAAATTAATTCCCTTTTAAATTACGTTCTATGTGTATGACCCTATAGGTTATTATTACATTGGCAATAATTTTAAAATCGTATTATAAAATTATAAATAGTGAGCGACATCTAGTAATGCATCACTGTTACCCAAGTAATAATAAGATCGATGATTCGATGCAACCTTTTCGTGACCAATGTTTCAATGTAATTTAATCCTTTTAACCTTAATATCCTAGATTAAACTCGAGTCATAGAATGTGTCATGCTCTTCATAATTTAACCTGAGTTTTTCTTAATCAATGAGTAGACTATATGAAACAAATTACTATTTGAGCATGGCCATGCATTTCATAGTCATACTCAATCAAGAGGCCAATGGATATCACCCCTAATATATAGGAGGGTTAAATTCCATCTAGATCACTCATATTCCTCATACGATTCATGATATACCCAATAATCATCTTTATAGTCCACCCTATTGAAGGTGACATTTAATGATATCAAAGTACATAAATTCTCGTGTAGTAATATAGTGATTTCAGGTTGGAGGACCATTACATCATTGTCACTATGAGAATCGCTAATGACACTTTGTATACTGTTCCACGTAGAATACTCATGGTGGGTCTGTCAAGTACATCGTTCTCTAACATGTACCTATGCATTGACTTAATATCTCATATATTTATGACCAATGAGATTTGGTCATCAGTTAATCCACATACTAGTCTTAATGCATCATTGTTGTCCCATCAACAATGATACTCGACTAGGGACATTTAAGAATAATGATACTAATTATAATTATATAATCTCATGTTCAAGTCACATACTTGAAACTATATAATTTGTATCACTATTCTAAGGATTTTTTATTATGTTAACATTTATATAATGCAGTAAATAAAACCATAATAAAATCAATCATTTATTCAATCAAATATAATATCAAAACGTTAAGCAATTATATCAAATAATTAGCCTCTAGGGCATAAACTTTAACAGGTGTTCCCCTGTTCAGGTACCTGCCAATTAATGACAATGCCATTAGCTACATGCTAGGACAGAAAGACGATAGAGGCCAAGAGCGAGCTTTCTACTACCTCAACAAAAGATTCAGCAGCAGTGAACACAAGTACACTCTGATTGAGAAGACTTGTTGTGCTTTAGCATGGGCTTCCATGAGGTTACAATATTACCTCCATGGTCAAACAACCCATCTCATATCCCGCGTGGATCCTCTCAAATACGTGTTCAACAAACCTATGTTAAATTTTTGGCTGTCCAGATGGTAGTTGATCCTACAGCAATTTGACATCATCTACGTGACGCAAAAATCTATTAAAGGTCAAGGAATTACGGATCAACTGGCGGCTGCACCTTCAGGGGATTTCAAACCCTTGGAAACATACTTCCCTGATGAAGGATAATGATAAATTCAAAGAACACCATCAAGACGATACACACCAATCATGGAAGATGTATTTTGATGGAGCCGTAAATATGGAAGGTTCTTTGGGCGAGTAGCCTCCGTGGCGAATGGGGAGTAATATCCCATCGCCATCAAATTATAGTTTTTCAGTATATGAAGTCTGTATCATGGGGCTAAAAGTTTCCCAATCAATGGGCATCAGACGGTTAACTTTCTTTGGAGATTCTAAATTGGTAATCAGACAAACCACTAGGATCTATCACGCCAAAGAGCTACATTTGCTGCCTTACCATTGGCAGGTTATCCAGATGGCTTTAGATTTTGAAGAAATAACTTTCCTCCACATTCCTTGGAATAGAAATGACTTTGCGGATGTGCTAGCAACTTTGGCCTCCTTGATCAACATTCATGACAAGGAAAACATGCCAAGCATCATATTTTCCCTGTAAAAGGCTCTAGTATATGGGAATTATACTGGAGAAGTATCGGATGAGCTACCTCCCATCCAGCACCCTTCGTATCAGCACATCAAGGAGTATTTATGAGATGGATCTACACCCGCTGAGGTGAGTTCTACTGAGAAAAAGCGGATCCATCGAATGGCTATAAAATACTACTTGAGTAGAGATGCACTCTACAAATGAGATGCAGGATTAGGTCTCCTCAGATGTCAGGATAAGGACAAAGCTCAGAGGCTCATGGATGAAATCTATAGTGGAGTATGTGGCCCACACATGAGCGGCCCTCTACTTGTCAAAAATATCCTCAAAATAGGGCATTACTGGCTCTCTCTTAAAGCTGACTGTGATGATCACACCAAGAGATGTTATCAATGCCAGATTCATGGGAATGTTATCCACGCCCCTCTAAGGGAGCTCCACAATATGAGTTCACCCTGGCCCTTCTCAATGTGGGGAATGGACGTGATTGGGCCCATCGAGCCCAAAGCCAGTAATGGGCATCTGTTCATCTTCACCATGATTGACTACTTCACCAAGTGGGTAGAAGGAGCCTCCTTCCCTAGGGTTACCAAAGAAGTCATCATTTGTTTCATCAAAAACAATGTCATTTGTCGATATGGACAACTAGAGGTAATTGTTTCAGACAATGCTAAGAACCTCAACAACAAAATGATGGAGGAGTTATGCAGTTAATTCCACATCAAACATCTCAACTCTGTCATCTATCGTCCAAAGATTAATGGTGTTTTTGAAGCGGCTAATAAGACCATCAAGAAGATCAAGCAAAAGATTTCCGCTAACCACAAAGGATGGCCTGACCTATTGCCTCTGACTCTATTACCTACAGAACTTTAATGAGTACTTCCACTGGGGCAACCCTCTACTCATTAACCTATGGGATGGAAGCAATGCTCCCCATAGAGGTAGAAATGGAATCCCTCAGAGTGTTGATAGACGCTTAGCTGGATGAAGACTAATGGTTACAAGATAGGTATCACCAACTGTCTCTAATAGACAAAAGGCGAACCAATGCTATCTTCCATGGTCAATTATACCAACAAAGGATCGCCAGATCCTACAACAGGAAAGTCTGGTTACAGCAGTTTAAACAATATGACTTGGTTTTGAAGAAGATCATTGACAACCAAGATCAATCCAAGGGAAAAATTCTCCACAAACTGGGAAGGCCCATTTGTTGTTAAGGAGGTATTGCCAGGAAGTGCCCTCAGATAACAGTAAATGGACGACGATGAATTTCCATAACTCATCAACTTGGACACCGTGAAAACGGTACTATGTCTGAGGTTACCATCAAGCAAACATCCTGGTTTTGGATCACCAGATCACAAGTCACTTTAGGTTTTCTAACCCTTCACTACATACAACTCCTGTTCATACCCATCTGACCCATCAGGGACAAACACAGTTTTCAAACCAGCAGCCTGGTTTTTGGATCATTAGATCTTTCACTCCACTTCGTTTCAAACCTTTCAGGTTATCCAACCAGGGATTGAACCTTTCACACCTGCAGTTTTGTCCCACTAGGGATAAAACTTTTCACACCTGGAGTTTGTCCTGTACATGGGATCAAACTTTTTGGCTGCAATTCGTCCTACACATGGGGCGAACTACATCGACCTGATCTCCCCAATACACGAGAGTACGTAGGCAACCATTTTTAAAGGCCCGGTCGCACCATAAAAAAACAAAAAACACACTTCTACACCTTTCTACACCCTTTCACATATAGCGTTGAACCTCTTACACCAGGTTCGAACTACGCAGACCTGATCTCCTCTTCAATAGGAGTACGTAGGAAGCCTGTTATGGTTTGGTCTTACCCCCTACCAAAGCACAAACAGTTGTCAAATGGTACTAGGATCAACCTTCAATCCACCACATTTCACCGGCTTCAGACCAAAGGGATGGAACTAACTGATCTCCCCACACAAATAGGAGAATTTGCGACCATCTAAGCCGCGGTTGAGTCCTCAAAGAGAAACACCAATCCATAAGAGATTGAACTACCTAGGCTCCCCCATACAAAGGAGTACCGATGACCATCTGTGGTGCGGTCAACCTCAAAGAAGAAAGGCACAATCCTCTCCATTACTACATACAGAAACCAGTCTCAAGACACCAAAGAGTAGGGATACACATAGATTAATGATCCATTCTGAAAGAACCTGAGACATCTCAATGTCCACCCATCAAAGATGAGTTCAAAATACATCAAGATTACAAGCCCTGAAGAAGCAGACAAATATCAAGCAAGTAACAAGGCACAACTAAAAGGGAAGTGAATCAAAATATATTTCCCTGCCATATATAATGTTGTTTAATATATATAATATGTACTATACATGACAAAATGGCTAAGCTAGTCTGTGCAGGAGAATAAAAGCTCATCTACAAATCAGTGTATATGCGCGCTCTTAAGTCCAACATGGCATCTCTCTCCGAAGAAGGAGGTAATGATGTGAGCTCCTGCCCAAGGGTATCTACACGAGCCAACAAATCCATAACCAACTGCATGGTGACATGGTGCTCATTAATATATGTGCTCATCTTAGCAATAATACCAGTGGTAAAGGATCTCACTGTAGTACTATCTGTAACGGTTATGTCCCGGGCAGATATAGCACCATCCCGCTCAACAATCAATGCATCTCTGGATGATCTAGCCTCGTCTCGCTCAGCAATAATAGTGTCCCTATGAGCTAAGGCATCATCTCTCTCTAATAAAGCGATGTCTCTCCCAGCAAGAGCTGTCAACATCAAGGACCGAGCCTGATCTCTCTCAAATGTCATCAAATGCAGGCTCTTCTCTAAATACTCTGTTGAATGTTGGGTCACAGTAGTAGTCATACGGGGAGAATCAGCTGTTGGTAACCCAGCAAAAAGCTCCTCCCCAGCAGGAAAATCAATGTCCTCTATGGGCTCTCCACCATCAGAATCAATCCCTGACATTGTGGATACAACAGCAGTCGATGTGGTCTTTGTCTCCATCCATGTAGAATACTCTACCGAACATCCCAGATGGCTAACAGAAAACTCAGCTCGCTCACGCTGATCCCAACAGGCATACACCCTAGATCTGTCCTCTGCTAACAAGTGGAGAGAAGCCAATCGCTAACCCAATGCCCCCTCAAAAGGATGGAGGTCCAGAAACTGGTCGAACTGTGACATCACAGCCAGTGGGTGGTAAGTAGTCATACCCCTCAAACCAGCTAGAGGGAGATAATCCATGCCAGTGCATGAGTAATGAAGTCAGTAGGGTGAATCGAGCCTCAGACACTAAAAATGTCAAACGGATCTCCGATCCCTGCCAAAAACACCGACCAAGATGCAGCGTCTATACACTCTGCTAGCTAAAAGGAGTAAGACATGGCTATCTCATGGGAAAAATAGTACCCATGTCGTCAAAAGGTGCCAATCGGTCTCAAGTGTGACATTAACCACACGTACAACATGATCGAGCTGCCTATGAATACCCCTGCAAGATAGGTGTGGCAGTATGTGGCCGATCTCAACGTCTCTGTCATAATCATCAGCACAATGGTATGACCCTCCCTGAGAGCTTTCATTGCCATGAAAACAACAATGACTAACTCATCCATATATAGTGGCATGTACACATAAGCCACTACGCACATCATGAGTACGTCTACCCTAGCCGTACTCCACTGATCCTCCGATGTGGTGAAATCCCTGGAGTGCCTTACATAACTGTCCTCTGAGCCAAATCTGTCTATTAGAAAACGCTGGGACACCACATGGCCGGATGTAATCTCATCATATACTACTCTACTCCTCAGTCCGGTGAGGGTCATGAACAGTTGGCTCATGTCGCCGATAGCCATCCACGCGCAAGGTTTTTCCAGTGGCAGCACTGTAAACCGTGCATACTCCTCTAAGAATGGAGTCAACTCCTGGGTCCCGAACTGGAAAATCTACCTCTCCGGTACCCAATGCTCCAGTATACCATCTACAAAGCCCATAAGAACCTAGAACATCAGGAGGGTCATGGAATGCTGTAACAACTGATCTACGGTCACCTGGTCTGGAGGTGACAAATTATCATACCATGACCTTAGACGGGAGGCTACCAATACTGGTGAGGTATGATCAATGCGGCTAACTATCGAAGAAGACATCTGTGTGGGTCGTATTATAAGACCATCTAGGGGTCAATGTTGAATATCTCTAGACATAAATATACATAACATAATACATGCATGATAAATAATAAATGGCAATATGATGTAGGGAATGGAAAATATACATACATTCCTAAGTACATCATCATCTAATACATCATCTTTGTACAACTAAAAATATAGGGAAATGGGGCATAAACGCCCAACAACTAACAGAGGCCTATCAAAAGATATAACGAGAATGGGGCATAACCACCCAGTATCTAACAGAGGCCTATCAAATGATATAGCAAGAATACACATCATAAGAAGACAATGGTGTCAGTGTCTACATCATCAATCCTATCCACCTGATGTAACTCCTATTGGGTCACTGGATCTCCCCCACGAGGGATGTCAGGCCTATACAATGGACGATCTGTGCCGGCAAACCCATATTGGTCACCTGAAGGGCTAGCCCCAGAGCTGGAAGGATTAAAGTATCTGCCTCTAAAGGATCTCTGCCCAAGTACTGGATAAAGAAATGTGTACGATCCAACTGCCGAGTTAAATTGTCAATCTGTGTTAAATGAGTCGGATCTCGGACACAGGCCATCCAATCCACCATCATCATGGATCCTGGAACCATATCCCCCATAAACTGAGTGGCGTGGGTCTGAGCTCCGATGGTACGAGGGGACCACCAGCGATGGAACATATCCTGAGTATACGGACCCTCTGACAGTGTAAAGCCGTCAACGCCCATCAATGGGACATTAATGATGGGTGACTGTGATACATGCCAATAACTCCTGGTAGGAAGAAAGATCGTTACATGAATCTCCTATATGGTGCTCCAAATAGCACGCTCTCCGAAATAGTGCTCCCATCCTCCATCTGTGAAGATAGGAATCCTACGGGTGGTAGTCGACACCAGTCGGGTACCCATCCTCAAACCTAATGGTCAAGTGCCCCCTAGAATAGGGAATCCAAGTGATAGCATCAGCTGTCAACAACTCCAACTGTAGACGACAATGGGTGAAACCCTCAGCTACAGGAACCTCTACCAGTATGGAGTGATGCCATCGTCGTCCTCGTGGATAGGTATCTAAACCTAACACACTCATAGGATGCAAACATGCGAGCCTCTCATAGGCCCAAAACTGCCAACACAAAGGCAAACATCTGTTGTCAGTCAACACTCTTAACTTATACATGGGAAATCACAAGAGAAATACTTACCAGCAGAAATGGGTAAAATCCTATCCAAGCCTCCGTCAAGCCCTGCGAATGCATGCGCATGCCCCTGAGGAAATAGGCGAAGGTATAGGAGCCCCAATCATACACTCCAATACGGTCCACATCCAGTGTGACGCTCACTAAAACAAATGATACCGTGGAAGATTTATCCAGTATAAAGTAGCCCTTAATGATTATCAGGATCAATCGCCGAAGAATGCGATCCCTGACTCTCACATCTTCGGGTATGGGCTCACTCAATAGCCCGCTCATAGCATCTATGCTGAAAGGACCTGTACGAATTGTCCTACCTTTGAGCGCCTCAACCGGGACTCCTAGCAAGGATCTAATGGCAGTCGGGGTAATATTCATCGTACAAGGCACTGACGCCCCTCTAAACTCCATACCGGCAATAAATCGCTAATCCATCGGCATCATCATCACCTCACAGTCTAACAAATGGAGAGACTGAGTATGGTGAAACCTGCGCTCTGAAAAAGCCCTGAGACAACCCCAGGGACAACGACGAGGGAGGATGGAAAAGAACACCTTGAATCCCCAATCATGCATAATCGCTCGATACTCGGGATGCAGAACCTGATATGTAGAGTGAATGCTGAACCAATTCCCTTGAGGCTGCGTAAAGCTGGGAACCTAAATCACAAAGCCAATAAAAATCAGAATCCTTGCTCCTCATCAATATGAAAAAGGAAGATCAAATCCAGCTTGTACCTCGTTTGCATGTAAGTAAACCGAGGGGTATCAACTGAAATCACCTAGAACCTCTAGGATCGTCACCTGAATGTCTGGAAGATCCCTACGGGGAACAGGAGCAGCAGGAGCGAGGTCCGTAACTGGTACATCCTCCTCCTCGTCCTCAACATCCGGTACCTAAACCCGGATAGGATGTATCACCGCCTCTGCTAGAAGACGAGGCTGTCTAACTAAACGGGGTCGAGGCACATTAGAAGCCCTCCTCCATACACCTGAAGTGGTTCTACAGGAACTACTCGGCTGATCCGGATCCATATATCTGGACACAAGTCTCCAAATCACCTCAGAAAGGGTGTGGTAAACTCTAACCTAGAGCTTTTTCAAAAGGCATTTTATGACTATATGCATGCATTACTTTAATATACACCTATAGTAGAGTTAAAAATGCATGACTATCCAATAACTATATTTTGGAAAAATTTTGCCATAGTCTCCTTTGTAAATAGGACTATCCATATGCACATAGGCATGACTAGGTGGGCATTCAGTAGCACACCTACCCACAGTCATAAACATCTTATATGCATAATACTATCAAAGTCATAATCTGTAAGGGTAGCCTAATTACCAGGATTACTTTGCTTTACCACCTTTAATCATTTGTCCTCAAATAGGATAACAAATAGCAGAAAAAAGGTGCCAATTTGTCTATTTCAAAAGTCAAATTTTTTCATATCAATATGTTCAGCATGGTTAAATACTAACATTTACTATGTTGAATAGTTTTTATCAAGTCATATTAGCATGCATAGTCATTACAATGTGTTTAGAAGAATTTCATGTGATAACTCATTTTCCAACGGATAAAAACTGGAAAAGAAGACATGCATACGTTACCAGGATAGTGTAGAACAATTGTACGATCACAGAATTTGCAGAAAGACGCCCGACCTCAGCAGATCTGAAGAAGATCTCTGATATTCTATGTGTGGCGCAACTTGTAAATGAATTATGAAAGCAACAGGTGCCATAAATCCACCCACGGCTGGCCACAAGTGTACTTGTGCCTCCCCTGGGTGGGGCCTACCCCTCTGGCTTCATTTAATATGAGTTACAAAGAAGGTCTCACAAGTTGAAAAAGTTAAATCAGGAAAAAAGTTTCTACGCAATTGAGCGGAAAAGCCTGAAATCCGGGTTTTCAGAGACCAAATTGCGGGTCTACATATCATTCATTGGTATTCGCCCAAACACATGGTTTACTATATCGATGATCACAACAGTTGCAAATTACACTCGATAATACCTAACGAAGGTCTGATGCCATCAGTTTGGGGTCGTAACTCCACAACATTTCCCCAGCGGGGATTTTGTACAAGTTCATCCGTTGATATACACGTCAACGAAGGTTAAGAAACCTTAACGACATTCAGCCATTGGCAAGTAAATCCAGTGAAGCATCCAAAACCATCTGATGATCTCATCCGTTAATGCACACGTCAACTAAGGTCAAGCAGCCTTGACATCATCCATAATAAGGATCTCATCCGTTAATGTACATGTCAGCAAAGGTCAGGCATCCCTGACAACACAGACTGTTGACAGTAACTCCGACAAAGAATTAGAAGGACCTGGCGACACAAACCAGGAAGAGACATCCTCATCGGGGAGGACCAATGATGGAATCTGTTATACATAGCTTCATCAGACAAAACACATCGCCACAGAGTCTCTTTTACATGAGAGATACATCCTCAATAGAAAGTTTTTACCAAGGATTAAGGACTTTGGTGATAACCCCAATGTCAACATCCTGGAAGTTTCTGAGAGATTTAGAGTACACAACCAAGCAGTTCATTAGAGTCCAATCCCCATCAGAAACTGTGGGAACAGTCATCACATCCCGTTGGAAAACAATCCAACAAACCATATACATCATGCATATACATCATGTTGTAGTACATTGCATCATAATTATCTTGCCACATTTCAAGTGTATAGTATTCTTTATCCTATCCATGCCATTATATTGCATGAATATGATAAACAGTGGCATCTGTAGACACTCGAAATTTCTGCATTCATGTTACTAACATTGCAAGAGGGCAGAATCATCTTTCAAAGATAACCCTGGAGGACAAAGAAGCTCCACTTCCGAAGACAACCCCGAGATAACCAGTTCCAATCCCGAAGACAACCCCGTGATTTTCAGTTTCAACCTCAAAGACAACCTTGAGGAGTACATTCCAATTCTGGAGATAACCCCGGAATCATTAGTTTTCCATCTCAGAGACAATCCTGAGATACGCAGTCCCAGAGACAACCCCGAGGAATGCAGTTGCAGTTCCGGAGATAACCCCGAAAATGCTTATTTCAACCCCTTTCAGTTAGCTTCAACCTTGGAGATAACCCCGAGGCACATAGTTCCAACCCTGGAGACAACCCCGGGAGGTCAGGCACACCTCAGAGATAACCCTGAGGACATTCTGCACTTACAATAGCCTAATCTCATAGATAACCCTGAGCAAAGACTGCTACATCAGCACAAATCGGAGATAACCCAGTGAGGGGCAAAATCATCATTTTGCCACCTCGATCCCACATTGCGTCATCTCAAAATCATTTCAACATACATTCTACACAACAATATTCTACACGATTCAGAGCTCCAATCCCGAGTGACTATTACACAAGACAACACACCAGATAGAATTTGAAAGCTGAAGACCTAGGCATGGTCCTATCTTCCTAACTTCGTACAACCTCTAATCTCATGTCATTTGTGTAACTCTCAACAATAACATTCCAAAAAAGGTCTTATACACCTCAATTGGATGCCCGGATTGAAGTTCTAAAAGTTTGAGTGGACATCACGTTGCATGGGTGCACGTACTTTGAGACAACGGGATCCACGAAGCTCAGGGGAGCCCAAGGCACCCCGGGCAGCTACAGGTGCATCTGCGGCTATCGCAGGTACACCTACGGTACCCCCCTCTATAAATAGAGGTCTTGGGGTGGCCATTTTGAAAAAGGAGAAAAGGCAAGGAAGCCCTGTCCAATTTGCTCTGTACAGACTATAAACTGAGTGCTTTCTCATTTTAAACACATGTGAGCTTATATTTTGCTATATTTTATCGGTGAGAACCGAGTGTTCATCCATTTAAAGCTATTGAAGTCTTCTTTGGAAATCCGCGGTAAGCCTTCATACATTTCTTAAAGCCTTTCTCCACTTTTTCCACACACAGTTTTTCACGTTGAGAGTCGTGTTGTGTGCGTATGCCCAAACTTTGGTCTCATGGCTTTTTATTTCTTTTATATATATATATATATATATATATATATATATATATATATATATATATAAACTGTTGTCGAACTACTTAGAGCCCGGATTTATATCCGTATGCTTTCTTACTTTTATATATATATATATATATATATATATATATATATATATATATATATATATATATATATATATATATATATATATATATATATAATTTGTCGTCGAACTCTTTTCGATGAGCCCGGATTTAAATCAAGTGCGCTATCGCATATATATATATATATATATATATATATATATATATATTATCTGTGCAATCTTGATATAATATTCTATATGCGTTTATAAACGCTATATATATATATATATATATATATATATATATATATATATATATATATATATATATCCTCGAGTTGAACAAACCGAGCCTAGATCGATATATATCCCAAAGTATATTTAACTTATATATATATATATATATATATATACATTTCTGTCAGGCCTGGAGTTTACTTCGTGGCCATTTACAGCTTTACTTACATTTTGTCCCGCTTAGAGTTTACTTCGTGGCAGTTGATCGTTCCTATACATATATTTACAGCTTATATATATTTACATTTCCAATCCCCCATGGAGTTGGTTCGTGGTGGTTGATCGTTCATATATATATTTACAGCTTTTATATATATAACTTGTTAGGAATAAATATGTGAATGATATTCCTATTTATATATGATTTGATTATTATATAAATGAATGAATATGCAAGTATGATTGCATCAAGAAAAGCTATAAAGTCCTTTGATAGATAACAGGAACATATATACAAGGACTTAGAATGAATTGATCAAATGTGTTAGGTTGATCCTACATAAGCAAAATAGATTTGTAAAGTCCTTAAAAAGAAATGATGTACAAGGATTAAATATAGAAAGATCAAGCTTGTTAGGTTGATCTCATAATGTAATAGATAGGCATGTCTGATCGTCGAAATCTTGAGAACTAACTGCACCAGAATCGTAGTCTACCAAGAGAGTCAAGGAAAGCTCGAGAACTATCAAGGCAGAATTGTAGTCTACAAGATAGTAGATCTCAGAGTTCGTAGACTACAAGGATAGATGAGGAAGGATCATAGAGTGTCTAGAAGAACTTCCTCAAAGTCGTAGTCTGTTGAGGAAGTCATTTTCAAAATCGTAGAGACACCCTGTCTAAGAGACGACCGAGCATCTGCCAAAGCCAAGTTAAGAATTGTACTCCACAATCGAATTCGTAGAGTTTACTGATCAAATGAGAGACAGAGATCGTAGTCTAGCCAGATCAGATGAAGACAACAAGCTTAAATGAAGAAATCGTAGAGTGTCAAGATCTGATCTTGGAGTCATAGTGTCTGCAGAATCCAGGCAGAATCGTAGAATACGTAACTAAGACTTCAACAGAAGTGCTCACTATGCCAAGGCAGAATCGTAGAGTAAACACGATTCTCAACAAATGAACACTCCCAGAATATCCATAGGATGAAGCCTTTAGTCAGAGCTGCAAAGTTACACTCCACCTAAAGGAAACCAAAGAGCACTCAACGAATGGTCGGCAAGCTAACAGAAGATCTAAGCACCAACCCAATCAACATCCAGATTGAGTTGTAAAGCCATTCAAGATGAAGTCTTCTACAAGGAGATCAAAAGAAGACTTTAGTAAAAGTGACTGACTAATGAAAAGTCAACAAGTGCAGTAGTTCTCAAATGAACAAAAGACAACGATTTTGGGGTCAACCAGGATCGTAGTGTTTGCCATGCAAAGAAGGAACTGATATTGTTTACACAGAGATACTGACCAACTTCTGAAGAACAAGGATTAAAGTGATTAAGCATGGGTCAATGGGAGAACACAAGGAGAAAGAGAGCTAGGCATGCCACAAATCTGAGGTTTCTTACTATTCAAAAGAGACCAGAACAAGGAGTCAAGCAATCAGTTCCCGAGATCAGTCAAGGCAAACAGAAGTATTGAAGCACTGCACAAATGAAGAAAGAAATGTTCTACATTGAAGATCCAATGAACACTCTTCAGGATCGTAGTGTTATCTCAACTAATCAATGAGCAACATTTAACAAGACACTATGACTAGGTCCAAGAACATATGCATTAGAATCGTAGAGTTTGGTCATCTAAAGATTGAAGCATTGGCAACGGTTCAATTTGAAGAGTGATATTCGAATATAGCTTATTGAGAGCATCGATGCAAAAGGACAATCTCTGATGTTATAATCGAGAAGTCAGAAAGAAGAAATAAAGAAGACTACCTCCCCAAGACATCAAAGTGACATCTCTGACGGGGTAGGTGAAACAGTAGACTACAGTGTCAAAAAGATGAAAAAGGGAATATCATGTCACATCTACAATCTACATCAAATAACTCGAGATCTGCGCGGCAATTCAAACTACTCTCAACGGCTATATTCTAGCGAAAAGATTGGGAAGGAATATATATCAGCCAGAGCTTCAAGGATCAAGAGTTGTTGAGTTGTAGAATTGTTGAGTTATTGGAATGCTATAGTGTTGACTCTACGAGTTCCACCAGAGCTAAACAAAACAAGTCTCAGTGATAGTGAGACTATAAAGGTGGAAATGAAACAACTTTGAAGAAGGAATCAAATAGACTAAAAGCTTCACTCAACAAAGATGAGAATGCCACTGAAGATGGAAGCCAAGCTGAGATCCGAGAAGGCCAAGAAGATAGCATTCAGAAAAGTGGTAGAGCACAAAGAAAATATAAAGAGCCATTCTACAAATCACCATGAACCAAAAGCTGAAACAGAACAGATGCAGAACCATGTTTGCAAACCATTCAAGAAGGGTTCAGGGAATGCTAAGTGCCAGACGAAGTCTACCAAAAGCTCAAACACTTACCAAACCAAAATGGTGATGGTTCATAGCTGGCATTAGATAAAGATGAGCAGAAAAGAGTGAAGATCAGCTACACCGAAAAAGATGTGGTCCATACTCGAAGCAGAATGCATAAAGGACCACGCCAAACTACTAAGTAAAAAAGATGTTCAAGCTTAAAGACAACTTAGCAGCAAAGCACAAACAACAACAACAACAACAACAACGAGCCAGGGCCTGAGGGGTCCTTGTCCGGAGGAACTAAATGAAGTTTTAAGCCTGCTGGGTTTGAAGAGTTCCTAGGAAACTAGAGGAGTTCCAAGCCTACTAGGTTGGAAGAGTTCTTAGTGAACTGAAGTTCCAAGGATGCTGGCCTTGAAGGAATTTTAGTGATTCAGGTTGCTGCCCTTCCTTAGTGGAAATCCTGCGAGTTAAAGCAGAAGAATGGATTAGGAGCTTGAGTCTCTGAACCACTTAAAATCCCTTGTGTCATTTACTTACTGTCATTTACATTATGTACTTAACTGCAATAACTGCTATGTATGTATTAACTGCTTACCACTTAACTAATTCTAAGAACAATGTATGTATGATTGAATATATCAATGAAAGGGATCTTTTACTTATTCTGTTATGCGTGAAAAGATTTGTATGTTTATCATATGCTAATTCATTAGCAATACAAAATAAATGAGAAAAGTATTTGAAATTAAAAATGATCTATTCAACCCCCCTCCTTTTAGATCTATTGTGTGCCTACTGGGAACTAACATTTGGTATCAAAGAAGATTCTCATGCTATATTCAAAAGCTAATTGATTTGAGTCTGATCCTAGGCACAAACATTATTCTAAACTTAGTTTAGTAGTAAGTCACTTGTAAATGCAGATGAGCTCACACGTTGGAAATATTGTGTACATGTAAATGTGTGTATACACCAGAAGCTGCTCAGATTGGTCCATGTTCTTAAATGTCATAACAACAAGACCAATCCTTGCCTATAGTTAATCTTGTAGTCTGAAGAGCAGATATGGGAGCTTAAGAGGCATCAACAGCTAAGAGTCAAGCATCCACTAGACTGAAAGATGAAAATTCCATATGTGCTAAGAAGAACTCATTCAGAGAAGAAAGAAGAATCTCTCAAATCTATATTTGGCCAACCAACAGCTGGATGTGAACCTTGAGGACTCAAGGTTGTCAAAGAACTACAGATGTTAAGGTTCTCTTAGCCTACATCTTCAAGACTATGACTGATTGATCAAAGGACAACTGGAGCAACAAGTTATCAGAAGTGAAGGAAAAAGTATGCACATCAATGCCTAACCTCGGTATATCAAGATAAATGATTGTCAATAAACTGACAATGTAAAGGTACAGTTCCTTATCAGTATAAATGTGTACATCATGTTGCACCACCTTATGCACTATAACAGTATTCTATCAAGAGACCATACTCTACCTAAAAAGGAGAAGAGAGAAAGCACACTGAAGTTGGAAACTCAAATGCTAACAAACTTTCTCTCCATCCACGTTTTAGGTTGAAGATAACATCTTAAAAGAAGTCTGAATTAGGTTATAAGCATACCAAGGTTTAATTATTCTTTAGTGGAGTAATCTTTGCTGATGGGTTAGTATGTATGTACAAACCTATGTTCTGAGTTTTTGTTAACATATAGAGTATGATCAGTTCCACAAGAGTGTCTTTAAGATTTGTAGAAACTAATCACCTCCATGAATCAACCAGATACAAATAAGTAATAGAGTTGATTCTCACTCTGTGAACATTTAAACCTTGTGAACATAACTAAGCAAATGATGAAACCATCAAAGAGAAAGAGTGTTTTATTAAATTGATTAATCTTACACACTCATCATCATGCATTTTAAAATGTCATATCTAAATTAGATACATGCATGAATATGATTGTTGGTGATCAATATGATAAAAATTAAAATATATGAGGAACGAGGATTTTGAAAGCTAACCTGGCAGGACCCATTTACCCATTGGTACCAAAAATAGAAATTTATCTAACCTACAGGTGCTTAGTCTATCTGACCACACTAAAGAATGCTGAAGCAGAAGATTTGAATAAAAAAAGATTCAACCAGCAGAAGGCTTAAGACATTTCAGAAGAATTTATGACTAAATCTTTATTTGTCAAAGCTTGTCCTTGAAGACTTCATGAGCTAACATGAATGAAGCTCACATGGTTGTTGATCATCATATGGAAGCAGACAATTCATGCTATGGTGAAAAGGGTCTTACATGCTCAAGCATAAAAAGCATATCATAGGAGAAGAATCCTTAAGGAAGTTCACATCAGAGGATCATCTAGCATTAATCATGAGGAACTCAATACAGAAGAAGAACTCCACAAGTACAAACCGGCAAAGAAGACTACGTCCATAGTTCTATCAAATTATCGAAGAATGATCAGTCCTGAAGATATCTATTTCTATGATCCAATGAGGCTTAAATGATTATGATGACTTCAGTCAAAAGGAGATATGCAAGGCTGCATGTTGATGCACATGAAGAAGAAAATCTCACTCTCTTCTGAGAAGATAGTGTAATATATCAGGGAGCAGTGATCTGTTAAGAAAAAGTTGCACGGATAGTATCATAAATACAATATGTAGCAATGTACCAATTATGAAGTCCAAATCTTTGTGGCTGATGAACCAAATGAAGATCCATAGTCAGTAGGAATGTCTCAAAATGTACTACTGATAACCTTGTCAACCACCCAACTCAAATCGTGGAACGCCTACGATTAAACATCTGATCGTAGTGTAAGAGCAGGAGGACACCACGATTATAGCCAATGGAAATGTCTAAAGTTGTAGATGAACTCCTCAGCAGAAAAGGTCAAATGAGATATCAATGATAATCACTTGTAATGATGTTCATCTGGAAAGTGCCTTAAGGACAAACCTGATCCTTAGTTCACCTAAGAGGTTGGCCCTTCCTGAGCTACCTTAACCCAGAAGGAATGTTGAGTCAAGTTCATCTCAAGGACTAGAACAGACGATGTTCATAAAGTAGATTATGAAGTGAACTCGACAATTGTAGTGCAACCTCAACGATCGTAGAATAAGCTCGACGATCGTAGTCTTCCCAGAGGATACACTAGCTTATGGAGAGCTCGGAAGAACTAGACATATGCTCAATTATTCAGATTGTGTGGAGATAAGTTTGGAAAGATGCCCTGCGGACTCACCTCAGAAGTTCAGTGAATAAACTATCATGAAGTATATCAGTGGTTAAGCTATGCAACTTCAAGATAAGGATTAATGTCCAATCATCCACTGAAGAATTTCTCAGAAAACAATCGTTAAGTCAACAAAGAAAATTGTAGAGTCCATAGCTACCTCAACAAGCTACTCTACGTACTAAAATATTCAACAGAAGAGAAGTTAAATCTGAAGAACGGACACGATGGAGGATTTATAGATGATGACTTATCAGCGACTTACAACTGTCCCACTATGAAACGTGGAAGGAACAGTTAGAAGAGGGAAATTCAAATAATTGGCAGTTTCATCTTAGCGAGCTCTTCGAAATCTGCAAACCTGTCAAATCTTTACCTATAAAAAAACCTAACTACCTCTAAACAGCCAAAATCTTTGAACAAGTTATCAAAAGCTATCAAAACTCTCTCTCCCTACCTTTTTCAAACCCTAAAGCTCTCTTCAAAGCCTAAATCTATCAAAACTCAAGTTTCTCCCTAATTATATTCAACTACCTCTCATTAGACCCTTGAACTTAAATACCCATACTAGGACCTCTTCAATTGGCAGATTGGCGAGTAATCACTGGCATTCAACTAGGAACAAATATGTTTGAGACATCCGAGAAGAAGTTTAGAAATATTCTTGATCTTGTAAATAAGGATGGGTTCTCAGAATGCCTGGAAGTAACACTCGGATATATGCTGACCTGATTAAAGAGTTTCACTCAAACGCAACCATAAGTTCTGGAATCCTCTCCACCAAGGTTAAGGGTTAGATTCTGAAGCTAAATTCTTCTGAAATCAATCAATGCTTAGGCCTCCCTGACCGAGACCTGAAAAGCCTGGATGAGATCGACACTGAAAAAACTAAGAAGATTATGCAATACAAAAGAAACCCTAGTCTGAATGACATGAAGAAAAAGGAGTTTCCTGAAGAATTTGAGTTCCTTGCTGAAATAGTGGGTAAATGTATCCTATACAAAGACACTGCACATGATACTGTGATTGACAAGTAGCTAAAGATCATGTCCGCTATAGTCCTGAAGGAACACATCATATTTGGAGCTATCCTACTTGATCAAATGTCCAATTAGCTGGATAAGGAAGAAAAGAAAAGATTAACCGAAAACCCCCTCACGAAGGTTTTCCATGGAAGGTTTTTAAGTATCATCTTGAAGAAAAAGTTGAAGAAGAAAAAGTTGAAGGATAAAATTAAGGATGATGATGGTGAAATTCTAAATGTTCATAAAGTAATGTCTCCACAGATGTTTGTAAACTGGAAGAAAAATCCAAAGGAAAACAAAAGGCTAATATCAACTGGAAGCAGCAACAAGGCCTTTATCAAGAAGAGGAAGGCACAAGAGGTGGAAAGCTCTCAATTTGATGACTCTGTAACTATAGCAGCAACACAAGCAAAGAAGAAGTTTAAGAGTGTGAAGAAAATAGAGACTCCACTAAGCAGTCTCTCCGTTGATAACAAGAGACAAGGAGAAAAACAAGCATCAACTGCAGAAACCCCAAAGAGAAAAAGGGGCAACAGATTACTCAAAGGGCCATCCAAAAAGAAAGCAAAGGTGATGAAGAAGTTAGTTCCAGTTCCTCAAGGAAGCTTATCTACTCAAGAAGAAAGAGAAAAAGTAGAGTCAAAAAATGAGAAGGGATTTGAAAGTTTCAAGGATAAATCATCAAAGAGCAATTCTAGCAATGAAGAAGAAGTTGAGTCTATGAAAGAGATATCCAAATCTGGTAATGAAGAAGAATGCACAAGTCCTATGGATAACCCTCAGAGTAGCCACTTTGCCGCTGAAGAAAGGGTAAAAGATAAAACAATTGGATCTCCCACTGCAAATGCTCCAACAAGCTCATATGATGGCTCAAAAGACATTGAGTCTGAGGAAGAAGGACATGTTCCTCCTATTGCTGACCATCAAGGATGCTTATATGGGGATACAGAGGCTTCAGATTCTGAAGAAGAAGAAAAGTCTGAAACCCTTATAGATGATCCTCCAAAAAGAAGAAAAAACAACAGACTGCTTGCTAAATCTATCTCAAAAAGGATAGGAGAACACTTTATTGATGCCATTGAATTGAGTGATGATGAATTTGAATCTACAGAAGAAAATACTGAAGAAGAAGATGAAGAGATGGAAAAAGATTCTAACCAAGAATCGGAGGAACACACTGATGAGTCTGATGAAGGAAGTTTACAGAGGTCTAACTCCAACCCCAGACAAAATGAAGATGGCAAAGACTCTAGTTCTGAAATAGAAGAGCCAGAAAATTTTCACATTCCTAATCTCCTATAAATCGTAAAAGAAAGATTGTAGTAGAAATTGACGAATCACTTGATGTGCTCCCCAGCAAATGGATCAATTATGGAAATGAAAGGCTAAATGTGGTAATGATGACTGCAAAAAATGCCCTCAACAATCGTAAGGCTATGAAGCTAGACACCTCAACTATAATATATGAGCATGAAGTTAAGAACCATGCAATAAGATGGTTTCACCCCCATATGCCATGGGTAAAGGCATCTCTCATTGGAGATAACAACTATCTCGAATGGGTCTTCTCTCATCTTCCCAACCTAGAGCTGGTGTCACAGAACTTTCCAAGAGTACAGAAGTTTGCAACCAAGATGATAAAAGGACCAGTCTCACTTCAAAATCTATAGGCATACTGGTAACCACTACATTCCCTATGATTATAGAGTGGGTTCTGATGGCAAAAGGATTATGCCCAAGCTGATGATCGTAGAGTCCTCTCACTCTACCACTAAAGATGGTCAAGATCTAAATGAGAAGCTTCCCTCTACCCAAACACAGTTGTCTGATATTCCTTCATCCTCTAACAATAAGCACTCAACGATTTATCATATTCTCACTGCTTTCAAAAAACTGTCTGAGAATGAAAATCGTAGAGTCGACTCTAATGCTCAACAAGAGCCTACCCAACCACATGACCAAACTCATATGGAGCAGGTTTTAGTGAAGAATTCTGATCAATTAGCTGAGAACATATCAATCATCACTAAAGAGGCCAAGATGTTGACCAAAGCAGGAGGCAATGCAATTCATGACATATTTCAAGACAGTGTGTTTGATATATTTCTCAAAATTAAAGAGAGAGATCAAATCTATCTAAAGGCTATAAATGATCAGAAGGCAGAAGCTCTACGAGCACAAAAGGCTAATGAAGAGCAAATCCAATCCCTCTCCGACAAGATTGGTTATTTGAATCAGTCTCTTTCTCTACAACTTGAGCTAAGCCAAGAAGAACTTATTATGGAGGTTGGTAACTAATCTTACTTGATGGGACAACTTATGTCCAACATGGAGCAACTCTCACAAGTGATTAATGACAAAAAGGGGGAGAAAAGAGGCATATAAAAAGGAACTCAAGGAAGGGCAAGGAGATCAGAAGAAAAGAAGATAAGAATGCCAAGAAGAAGTCAAAGAAGAAGATAGCAACAGCAGTAGTAGAATCATCATTTGAGGGGGAGTCAAAGGATGATGATCCCATGAATGCAAAGTTTAAGGGGGAGCCAGAAAAAGAAGAAGAACATGAATCTGAGAAGGAGCAGAGAAAAGAAATGAAGTCACCATCTCAGGGGGAGCAAGAGAAAAAAGATCAAACAGATAAATAGTTGATCAACAGACATCCTGAAAGACACACATGGAACGAAAAAGGTACGTCTCTATCTAATTAGATATGTTCTGGATCCAGAATGTAAAGGGTCATAGTTTATGCAGTTCCATATTATTATCAATGACATTAATGATTATCTATTTTTAGAAATACAGCTTCTCACTGTATATAAGATTCATTCATATCATGCATATGCACTTATTGTTTTTGTCATAATTAAATAGGGGGAGATTGTTAGGAATAAGTATGTGAATGATATTCCTACTTATATATGATTTGATTATGATATAAATGAATGAATATGCAAGTATGCTTGCATCGAGAAAAGCTGTAAAGTCCTTTGATAGATAATAGGAACATATGTACAAGGACTTAGAATAAATTGATCAAATGTGTTAGGTTTATCCTACATAAGCAAAATAGCTTTGTTGAGTCCTTAAAAAGAAATGATGTACAAGGACTAAATATAGAAAGATCAAGCTTGTTAGGTTGATCTCATAATGTAATAGATAGGTATGTCCGATCGTTGAGCATTGTACCAAAAATCACAGTTTGCCAGGAGAGTCAACGAAAGCTCGAGAACTATCAAGGCGGAATCATAGTCTGTAAGATAGTAGATCTCGAAGTTCATAAACTGCCAGGAGAGACGAGGAAGGATCGTAGAGTGTTGAGAAGAACTTCCTTAAAGTCATAGTTTGTTGAGGAAGTCATGTTCAGAA
Source organism: Panax ginseng (assembly GCA_020205605.1). Classification (NCBI taxonomy): domain Eukaryota; kingdom Viridiplantae; phylum Streptophyta; class Magnoliopsida; order Apiales; family Araliaceae; genus Panax; species Panax ginseng. The sequence goes on along the minus strand of CM035128.1, from coordinate 111,962,150 downwards.
TCATAGAGATAGCCTGTCTAAGAGCCGGCCGAGCATTTGCTAAAGCCAAGTCAAGAATTGTAGACCACACTCGGAGTCGTAGAGTCTACTGATCAAATGAGAGGCAGAGATCATAGTCTAGCCATATCAGATGAAGACAACAAGCTTAAAGTTAGAAATCGTAGAGTGTCAAGATCTGATCTCGGAGTCGTAGTGTCTGCAGAATCCAATCAGAATCATAGAGTGTAGAACTAAGACTTGAACAGAAGTGCTCACAATGCCAAGGAAGAATTGTAGAGTAAACACGATTCTCAACAAATGAGCACTCCCAGAATATCCAAAGGATGAAGCCTCTGGTCAGAGCTACAAAGTTACACTCCACCTAAAGGAAACCAGAGAGCACTCAACGAATGGCAGGCAAGCTAATAGAAGATCTAAGCACCAACCCAATCAACATCCAGATTGAGATGTAAAGCCATTCAAGATGAATTCTTCTACATGGAGATCAAAAGATGACTTCAGTAAAAGTTACTGACTAAGGAAAAGTCAGCAAGTGTAGTAGCTGTCAAATGAACAGAAGACAACAATTTTGGGGTCAACCAGTATCGTAGTGTTTTCCAAGCAAAGAAGAAACTGATATAGTTTACACAGAGATATTGGCCAGCTTCTGAAGAACAAGGCTAAAGTGATTAAGCATGGGTCAGTTTATTGATGATAAGTGAATCGGAGATCACAAGGAAAAAGCGAGCTGGACATGCCACAAATCTGAGGTGCCTTGCTATTCAGAAGAGACCAGAATAAGGAGTCAAGCTATCAGTTCCTGAGATTAGTCAAGGCAAACCGAAGTATTGAAGCACTGCACAAATGAAGAAAGCAGAGTTCTACATTGAAGATCCAATGAACACTCTTTAGGATTATAGTGTTGTCTCAACTAATCAATGAGCAACATTCAACAAGATACTACGATCAGGTCCAAGAACATATGCATCAGAATCGTAGAGTTCGATCATCTGAAGATTGAAGCATTGTTAACGGTTCAATCTGAAGAGTGATATTCGAATATAGCTTATTGAGAGCATCAATGCAAAAGGACAATCACGGATGTTCTAATCGAGAAGTCAGAAAGAAGAAATAAAGAAGACTACCTCCCTAAGACATCAAAGTGACATCTCTGATGGGGTAGGTGAAACAATAGACTACAATGTTAAAAAGATGAAAAAGGGAATGTCATGTCACATCTACAGTCTACATCAAATAACTCGAGATCTACGAGGCAATTCAAACTACTCTCAACGACTATATTCCAATAAAAAGATTGGGAAGGAGTATATATCAGCCAGAGCTTTAAGGATCGAGAGTTGTTGAGTGGTAGTATCATTGAGTTGTTGGAATACTATAGTGTTGACTCTACGAGTTCCACTAGAGCTAAACAGAAAAAGTCTTAGTGACAGTGAAACTACAAAGGTGGAAGTGAAGCATCTTTGAAGAAGGAATCAAATAGACTAAAAGCTTCACTCAACAAAGATGAGAATGCCACTGAAGATGGCAGCCAAGCTGAGAGCCGAGAAGGCCAAGAAGATAGCATTCAGAAAAGTGGCAGAGCACAAAGAAAATCCAGAGAGCCACTCTACAAATCACCATGAACCAAAAGCTGAAACAGAACAGATGTAGAACCATGTCTGTAAACCATTCAAGAAGGGTTTAGGGAATGCTAAGTGCCAGACGAAGTCTACCAAAAGCTCAAACACTTAGCAAACCCAAATGGTGATGGTGCACAGCTGACATCAGATGAAGATGAGCAAAAAAGAGTGAAGATCAGTTGCACTAGAGAAGATGTGGTCCAAACTAGAAGTAGAATGCATAGAGGACCACACCAAGATGCTAAGTACAAAATATGTTCAAGCTTAAATACATCTTAGCAACAAAGAAGAACAACAACAACACCAACAAGAAGTCAGGGCTTGAGGGGTCCTTGTCTGGAGGGACTAAATAAAGTTCCAAACCTGCTGGGTTTGAAGAGTTTTTAGGGAACTAGAGGAGTTCCAAGCCTGCTGGGCTTGAAGAGTTCTTAGTGAACTAAAGTTCCAATGTTGCTAGCCTTGAAGGAATCTTAGTGATTTAGGGTGCTCCCCTTTCTTAGTGGAAATCCTGCGAGTTAAAGTAGAAGAATGGATTAGGAGCTTGAGTCTCTAAACCACTTAAAATCCCTTGTGTCATTTACTTACTGTCATTTACATTATGTATTTAACTGCTATAACTACTATGTATGTATTAACTGCTTACCACTTAACTAATTCTAAGAACAATGTATGTATGATTGAATATTTCAATGAAGGGGATCTTTTACTTATTTTGTTGTGCTTGAAAAGATTTGTATGTTTATCATATGCTAATTCATTAACAATACAAAATAAATGAGAAAAGTATTTAAAATTAAAAAGGATCTATTCAACCCCCCCTTCTAGATCTATTGTGTGCCTACTGGGAACTAACATAACTACTTACAGCTTTCATACAAACTACTACATCATGTGAGCCTAGGAATCATGTGATCACAGATTCAGTCTCCTGAATCTATATTAGGTTCCCATGATGGATATTTTCGGCTATAATCAGCTTGTACATTATTCATGGTGTTTGAATTTCCTTAGATGGCTCGCATGCCCACAAGGAGTTCGGCACTGCTATGATATTATTTTCTCATAGATCACTACAAAAAAACAGTCATTGCCAATGGGCTATGTCAATGCATGATGCCCTCTTCTGAGTATTAATGAGCTCATTAGCAACGGCACCAACCGTCGCCCCTACCGTCTCCCCTCAGGTCATTGCCCCTGGCTCCCTTCGCTCGCCATCAAGAATAATGTCATTACCGATGGGGGCATTTCCAACGGCGTGCCGTCGGTACTAAGTCATTAGTGATGGAAATAGCGATAGATAGACCATCTGTAATGACAATACTTTAATTTTAATAATTCAGTCATTCCCGATGGCATTGCCATCGCCAATGTGTGCACACCATCGCCAATGACCCCTATTTAATATAATTTTGGAACCGTCGCTATAGGTCATTGGCGACAGCACCTCGTCGCCAATAACCCACATTAAAAAAATTATTAGAATCGCAAATTTCCCCTATTCATTTACATATACATTGTACCTATTATAAACTAAAGAAAAAAAAATAATGACAATCATATCTTTTACTATCAACAATCAATATAGTCAGATACCAAACTCTAGTTTGTACAACTCAAAAGCTAAATACATACATAAAAGTCAAAATATAAATATAAACTAACTACTGCCCAAGATCAGGAATGTCTATGTCATCGCCTCTGGTCCCATCGTTGATCCCACATTCGGTCCCATCATCGATCCCACCTCCGGTCCCATCGACGGTCCCACCCTCCATAGTCTCATCAGCATCAGCCCGGCGGTCATCACCATGTTCTCCACGGGCATCGCCTGTGCTGTAACCTCCACCCCCACGAGTCTCACCAACAAGACCCTAAAAAATTAAAATATTAATAACGAAGTCATAAATAGAGCATATTTAAATTATTTTAGTTTATGTTTTACAAGTGTTTGTGAGTTTTACAAACTAGGCGATAACTCGATCTCCGTATATCGGAATCAAGTCCCATAAGTTGTAACATATGCCAAATACCTACGCGGTGCTATGTGTGTGTTTATGTGGCGTTTGGACGACCGAGGCGGGTTTTGACCTCTTTTTTGACTTTTTACCTAAGTGTTGGTGAGTTTTACAAACTGGGCGATAACTCAATCTCCGTATATCAGAATCGAGTCCCATAACTTGTAACACGTTCCAAATACCTACACGGTGCTATGTATGTGTTTGCGTGGCGTTTGGACAACCGAGACGGGTTTTGACCTCATTTTTGAATTTTTGCCTAAGTATTGACGAGTTTTGTAAACTGGGCGATAACTCGGTCTCTGTATATCAGAATCGAGTCCCATAAGTTGTAACACATGCCAAATACCTACGCAATGCTATGTTTGTGTTTGCATGGTGCTTGGACTACCGAGGTGGGTTTTGACTTCTTTTTTGACTTTTTGCCGAAATGTTGGCGAGTTTTACAAACTGGGCGATAACTCGGTCTCCATATATTGAAATTGAGTCTCATAAGTTGTAACGTGTGTCTAATACCTATGTCGTGCTATATGTGTGTTTTCATGGCGTTAGGACAATCGAGGCGGGTTTTGACCTCTTTTTCAACTTTTTACCTAAATGTTGGCGAGTTTTGCAAATTGGGCGATAACTCGGTCTCCGTATATCGAAATTGAGTCCCATAAGTTGTAACACGTGCCAAATACCTATGTGGTGCTATATGTGTGTTTGCATGGTGTTTGGACGACCGAGGCGGGTTTTGACCTCTTTTTCAACTATTTACCTAAGTGTTGGCTAGTTTTGCAAACTAGGCGATAACTCAGTCTCCGTATATCGAAATTGAGTCCCGTAAGTTGTAACGTATGACAAATACCTACACGGTGCTATGTGTGTGTTTGCGTGGGGTTTGGACGACCGAGACAGGTTCTGACCTTTTTTTTGCATTTTTGCCTAAGTGTTGGTGAGTTTTGCAAACTGGACGATAACTCGGTCTCCGTATATCAGAATCAAGTCTCATAAGTTATAACGTGTGTCTAATACCTACGCGGTGCTATGTGTGTGTTTGCATGGCATTTGGACAACCGAGGCGGGTTTTGACCTCTTTTCGACTTTTTGCCTAAGTGTTGGCGAGTTTTGCAAACTAGACGATAACTCGGTCTCCGTATATCAGAATCGAGTCTCGTAAGTTGTAACATGTGTCTCATACCTACGCGGTGCTATGTGTGTGTTTGCGTGGTGTTTGGACGATCGAGGCGGGTTTTGACCTCTTTTTTGACTTTTTACCTAAGTGTTGGCAAGTTTTGCAAACTGGGTGATAACCCGGTCTCCGTATATCAGAATCGAGTCTCAAGTACACGAAATAGATGTAGACACTCAAAATTATATGCACACCTGTTACTAACATTTTAGGAGGGCAAATTCATCTTTCGGAGATAACCCTGAAAGACAACTCATATTCTTTCCGGATACCATCGGAAGTTCAGTCTCAACCCCGGAACACACACCGGTAGTATCAATTCAAACCTCAGAGATAACCCCGAGTTTCGTCCTTAGAGATAACCCCAAGGAATGCCATTGCAGTTCTGGCGATAACTCCAGAAATGCTTATTTCAAATGCATGCAGTCAACTTCAACCTCGGAACTCCCACTGAGGCACTCATTTTAAAGACCCAGAGCTAACACCGCGAAGATAGACACACTTAATGATGACCCTACAGAATTCAAACAATTGAAGCAATCAAATCTCAGAGATAACCCTGAGCAACGTCTGCTTTATCAACCCAAACCGGAGATAACCCCGACGAGGGGCAAAATCATCATCTTACCACCTTAACCTCCAATGCGCCATCTCAACATCTCATACATACATTTCTATACAGCAATATCCCACAAGAGCCGAGGAATTCCAATCTCGAGTGACTATTACGCAAGGTAGTAAACCGGATAGAATTTGAAGCTTGAAGACCATGGGCATGGTCCCCTCTTCCTAACTTCGTACAACCTCTAATCCAATGTTATTGTGTAACTCTCGACAAAAACGGTCCGGAGAAGGTCTTGTACACCTCGTTTGGATGCTCGGATTGAAATCCTACAAATTCGAGTGGACATCATAGTGCACAAGTGCATGTACTTTGAGACGGCAGGACCCGCGGAGCCTGGGGCACCCCGGGCAGCCGTAGATGCATCTCTGGAAGTACACCTGCGACCACCAGCTCTATAAATATAGAGCTTGGGGTGGCCATTTGAAAAAAGGAAAAAGGCGAGGAAGCCCTGTTAAATTTGCTTTGTACACACCCCATATTGAGTACTTTCTCATTTTAAACACATGTTATCTCGCATATAGCTATATTTTTACTGGAGGGAGTTGAGTGTTCATCCATTTATAGTCATAGAACTCTTCTTTGGCAGCCCATTATAAGCCTTCTTACACATTATAAAGCCTTTCTCTTCATCTTTGCACACACTATTCTTCATATTGAGAGTCGTGTTTTGTGTGTGTATGCCCAGACTTTGGTTTGTGGTTTTCATTTATGTCTGTATATATATTCTTATATATGTATATATTTATATATATGGACTAACATTATCGAGTTATGCCTCGATTGAGCCTAGACTTATGTCTGCAGCGTTTACTTGCTTATATATATATATATATATATATATATATATATATATATTAACTGTTGTTGGATTATATCCTATGAGCCTGGATTTTATATCCGGAGCGTTTACTGCTTTTATATATATATATATATATGAACTGTTGTCGAACTTTGTTCGATGAGCCTAGATTTTATATCTCGTGCGTTCTTCGCTTTTATATATATATATATATATATATATATATATATATATATATATATATATATATAGAGAGAGAGAGAGAGAGAGAGCGAGGATCAAGTGCATACAGTTATCTTTACTCACCGTGCTCACCTCCCTTTAGCGACGGACCCAACGACGGTTTGGTTATACAATCGTGTAAATACATACTTTTAGCGACGAATAACATATAAGCGTCACTAAAAGTATAGACGACGATTATATAACTAATCAACCGTCACGAAAGGAGCACGCGGGTGAGTAAGATAAGGGTATGCACTTAATCCCACTGTATATATATATATATATATATATATATATATATATATATATATATATATATATATACATTTCATCGGGCCTAGAGTTTACTTAAGTGGCGGTTTATCATTTTACCGCTTTCTTTACATTTAGTCCCGCCTAGAGTTTGCTTCCGTGGTGGTTGATCGCATTTATTGCTTTATTTACATTTCTGATCCCCCATGGAGGTGCTTCGTGGTGGTTGATCATGTCTATATATATATATATATTTACCGCTTTTATATATTTACATTTCGATCCCCATGGAGGTGCTTACGTGGTGGTTGATCATGTCTATATATATATATATATATATATATATATATATATATATATATATATATATATATATATATATATATATATATATATATATATATATATAACTCGCTTATTGCTTTTTATATAAACTGTGGCATCATGTGAGCCTAAGAATCATGTGATCATAGATTTAATCCACTAAATCTAGATTCTTCCTTCCGTGATGGACATTTTAGTCATGGCGATTTATAAATTATTCACAGTGTTTGAATTTCCTTAGATGGCTATCATGCCCATGAGGAGTTCTACATCATTATATATTATTTTTTCAAGATGCTTCAGATCTCGAAAATAAAAGCAAACAATAGAACATTTAATAATAAAATGGAAGTATAAAAAGGTCTCAATTACTATTGAGCACAGGGTTTGAAAAACTTCTTTTACAAAACTTCACTATTATATCATGTTTAAAACTGAATTTTTCATACAAATTCAAACCCTTTGTATATAGCTGCGAATGAGGCCTCGCACTACTTCCAAATAAATTGCACATTGATCCACACACACACACACATTTATATAACAGTTTCTTGAAAAGTGGAGGTCACCGTGGCAACACGGATGTCGGGGGGTGCCTAACACCTTCCCTCCGCATAATCAAGCCCCCGAACCTAAATGAATCTCAGTTTCACGAGACTGGTTTAGCGAAAGGTCACATCAATTTGGTCAATGTGCAAACCTTTACTCGGTTGCGTTGGTGCAACCAGTTAAAAACACCAACTGGCGACTCTTACAATCAAATCATCGACATTATACATGTTGGACCTTTTTCACTTGTTTTTCAAACAAATCTCACATAACATGAGAACACCAAAGAACAAGAACATAAAAGGGACAAATAAAAATCCCGACGTCGACAGGTGGCGACTCTGCTGGAGATCAAACCAGTAAGAGGGCTTAAGCCGCTACTACAAGCTTTTCAAAACTGTTATATGCTTGTGTGTGAATTTGCATTTACATTCATGATTTTTAAAGTATTAAAATCATTTACTAAGTAATTTATTTAATAATATAATTAAATAAATTAAATACCATTTATATTCCAAAAATATTAAATATTTATGAAATATACTCAAAATAATTAAAAACTAATTTTCAGGCTATAAAATAATTTTTAGGAATTTATTATGTATTTTTAATAATTAAAAACCATTTTTATCTATTTAATAAATAAAATACTTAATTTCCATAAATAAATTGTCACTAAAGGTCCCTATAGCGACAGAACCATCACTATAGGTGTTCTTGAGCATGTTCTTGAGCTTCATGTCAGTGGACAAGGTGATAGGTTTAACCAACTGTAATTCATAGATCCGGAGGTATCTGGGTTTGATTAAGTGTTCAGATTATAGTTTTGATGCAATACTACAACCTTAAACAAACAACATGGCCATATTATATCTAATCAGAGAGATCTGGGCTCTCAAAGATCTTGTCAGGCCTTATCTGGGTTTTTTGGGTAACCTAGAAACCCAGACGTTTGCGAGGTACCACTTTGTGGTTCAATTTTCGTAGTGTTCTGGTCAACAAATCAGTGTTATTAAGGTTCACATGTATAGTACACGTGACAAGGAAAATTTACATGTCATGATCTCAATTTAACAACAACACGTTTTAAGAAATCAAGGCTGGTCAAAGTCTGACAAAAACACGGATTATGAACAATCTAGGTTTTCCATATTGTCTTTTCGGCTGATGGTCAACGGTTGTTTGACTTGCCACAACTTCAAGTCTGTTATGGATCTAGGTAATTTAAAAGCATGAATCGATAGCCAATATGTCAGTCTACAGGTCTATTACAATAGCATGGCCTAAACATCAACGATAAGTACAATCGAAGCCTCAAATAAATTGTCGGACCATTCCTGGAAAATCTGGGTTTTCCAGATTCTAAGTTTTGTGCTTGGTCAACGGTCTTTGACCGATCATATCTTGTAATCTAAACATGTTATGGGGTTGATTCAAGTCTCATATTAAATTCCTAACATCAAAGAACAGATCTATAACATAACATATACCAAACATCAAACACACACAGATCTAAGGCCTCTAACATATGACTGTCAGGCCATTTTTTTACAGATTTCTAGATTTCTAAAAACTCAAATTTCGAGCACTTTGATGTTATGGATCTGGGATTTAACAACCCAGATCACTAATTAACACCTTATAACACACTTCTAAACAACAAATCATAACATCTAACATCAAATCTAAGGATTTCAATATTTAGGGTTTATACCTCATTCATGCGTTAATCTTGAATCTGATCTTTGTTATTTGTTTTTGGCTTGCTAATGCTCTTACTAGTGACTGATTTACTAAATATTTTCGTGGCTAAGGAGAGAGAAAGATTTGGTTGAGTGTAAGGATGCAAATGAGCTTAGTTTGATGACTTTCCCTCTCTTTGATCTATATATAAAATGATAATATGCAATGGCTGATCATGTGATCAGTTGTTGGCTGATTAAAGTAGCTTTCTAGACCTCATGGCTAGCCTAGGGTTGGCCACCAACCACAAATAGGGTTAGATCTACACTCCACCTCATTAAAATATAAAGAAGGGTAGTTTGGTCTTTTGACTCATAAAGTGCATGGAAACTTGGTAACTTCTCACAATTATTAGGTTTTGACCCTTAGGGTTTAACCCTAAGATTACACAAATTTATATTCTAGACTTTTCTAATTAGGTTCCAAAAATAGAAAATTATAATTAGGGTTCCCTAATTATAATAAAGTTTACTAATCACATTCAAGCTTGCTAATTAGGGTTAAGGCTTCCTAATTAATATTAAACTCCATAAATTAATAATTAGATTTTCTCTAATTGTACATTAGGATTTCCAACATTAGAAATTAGGGCTTTCTAATTAATCAATTAAGGTCATCCCTAATTATACTTACAATTAATAACATAGAAACTCTATACTTATCTTCAAGCTTCCCAATTAGGGTTTTTTTAATCCAAATTAGGTTTACGGATTTTGGGAACTGTAATTAGGGTTTCCATAGTCGGTAATAGGGTTTCTTATCAGTTGTTAGGGTTTTCTAACTGAACGTCGAGGTTCTTATCATATTATAGGGTTTGTGACTGATATAATTTATCCGAACAACCCTTGACCCTTAACCACATACTGTGCACACATATGACTATATACACAAATACTCATAACACTGTAAACCTTTACCAAGAGTTTGTAAATTCACAAAATTCATTCCTAAAAATGTTAAATACATACACTATGTATTCCTGTATTTATAACTCTATCACCTTTTTATCATCTCTGCACCAGGTTACATGGTACATAGTGATAAATAAAATATATTTTGATATTTCAAATCATTTGCATCTAGCCGAAATACGTAGCATAGACTATACTTTAAACCGTTTCAAAAATGATTATGAGTCTACAATTTTTTTAAAAGCACATAGTGCGTATTTTGCTTGATGTCAAAATTTCAAAGTCTAGTATACCTATAAATTTTGGAAAACTTATATCTCCACTAATAATCATTTTCTTAAACAGTCTATTTATTCCGATTATCCTCAATACTCCATTCACACTTAATTCTACCCAGTTCGTCAAACTTACCACACTTATGAGTTCAGGAACTTTCCACAATTATATGAGTTTAAGAACTTGTCCTAGTCAGACTTTTGGCGTCCATTCGCTGAGGGCTTCATAAACATTCCATATAACCATGAGTCACGAACGTAACATAAGTATGAGCTTTAAGAACTCGTACTTAACCTTATATCCTCTACCTATAACCTATCCATTTGTTATATACACGAGAAAGGAATCACCCTCTCAACACGCATATAGCAAACAACGCGACACAAACATTTCATAATCCCCACTTAATCCTAACTTCATTCTCAATACGAATTTCATTTAATCTGTATTCATAATCCTTTCTTGAATCTGTAACAATTCGTAGTACAATTCACACACAGCAATCTTGCTGTAAACTTTCCAATCATTTGTTTGATCCTTCTCTATACTATGACCTTATCAGATCACGGGGTGATCTCATCGTATATATTACAATTCATTTATATGCTATGATCGTTTTGTTTTACGATCTCCTATCACTGTACTTTTAGTCTTTTAGACTCTATCTATTCATCACTATTGTTCACCTTTATTATCAGAGTTAGGGAACTCCGTATCTTTATAACTCGCCGAGATTCATCTTTGAATCTTAATGACACACTAACTCTATGTAAGTTAGATCTTATCCTAATCACTGTGGTTATTAGTCTAAGGTAACTCTACCCTAGGTTTATAACCAACAGCTTTGATACCAAATGTAGCGCCCCTAAATCCGGGTCCTAAATCACCACGGATCCGGTGCACTATTTCTATAACTATTGCGAAAGATATAAACATAAATTGTTTATATATTAAACATTATACACTATCCCTAAGGTCGAGTAACCATAACTTATACACAATTCATATCCTACCTGACATACAAAGATTTTATAATAAATTACTTTTACAAATCTAGCTGCACACATAGTCCCAAGCTGAGCTTGGCTTTATCTTTTCCTTGTATCGACGCGTTCGTCTTAATCTGCAATGTTTTATCATGATATATAGCAAGGGTGAGCATGAAGTTGCCCAGCAAGTTTAAATTATATTTAAGGATATATCATGATTGAAAGAGTCTGAATAATAAGCTGGCTATAATTCATCAATATAATTGAGAACTAACACGAACAAACTTTTGACTGAATAAGTATTAAACATGAACAAATATATCTAAACCGAAGGGTAATGAAGGTGATCAGCCTTTCATACCTGACTTATACATACAATATGTACAGAGTACAATTCTACATGGCAATCAGTAATGATTAACCATAAGCATATCTGAATGAAACAACTCTTAGTAGAGTTAAGAAAATACTTACTGTCTGTCACCGATTACTGAATTCTAAATATAACTTAGCTTTATCTGAAGACCTAATATAGATAATACCGATCTCCAAATATTAGAATAATATCATCACACTATAATACTGTTATATATATATATATATATACATAGAATAACTTAAACACATAACACATAACCTTATCACTCTATACAACACATAAAACTTAGCATCAAGTCGGATTTATTTCAAATCAATTAAAATCGACACAATTATATCATCCCGAGCTGATCTAGTCGGACAAATATCGAGTTTAAGTTCAATTAAACTCTGTCTAAACACTTAACAATTATCCTTTATAATCATATTATCAGTCAAAATAATTTTCACAGACTTGTAAAAATTTTGGATAATTATTACTATTTATCATGATTTTTCAATCATTAATAACGTATTTATATAATTTAAATACCAAATAATTCCTTAAACATTAATATTAATTTAATATTAAATATCAATGAAAATCATAATATTATAATATATTTATAATATCACAAAGTATTTTAATACCTTAAAATAATATTTATATTATTTTTAAACACTTAAATCTATTATCGATAATTGATATTAATATTAAAATATTAATATTTTCATGACAAAATATCAAAAGTTATATTTTATAACTTAAAATATTTTTATAACACTTCAATTATTTTCATATAATTTTTAATGCATTAATTCTATTTTTCCATAATTTATCAAATATATTCATTAAATAAATTAATTACCATTAATAATAATTTATTATTCAAATTCATCACAAAATATCAAAAGTCATTTAAAATAACTTAAAATATTTTCTTATACCATAATATGATTTTTCATGATTTTTAAAGTATTAAAATCATTTCTAAGTAATTTATTTAAGAATATAATTAAATAAATTAAATACATATTTCAAAAATATTAAATATTTATGAAATATACTCAAAATAATTAAAAACTAATTTTCAGGCTTTAAAATAATTTTTAGGAATTTATTATGTATTTTTAATAATAAAAAACTATTTTTATCTATTTAATAAATAAAATACTTAATTTCCATAAATAAACTGTCACTAAAGGTCCCTATAGCGACAGAACCGTCGCTATAGGTGTTCTTGAGCCTGTTCTTGAGCTTCATGTCAGTGGACAAGGTGATAGGTTTGACCAACTGTAATTCATAGATCCAGAGGTATCTGGGTTTGATTAAGTGTTTAGATTATAGTATTGATGCAATACTACAACTAAGGGTGTAAACGAGTCGAACCGGAGCGAACAGAGAGCTACTCGAATTCGACTCGAAATGATAAATTCGTACTCGAATTCGGCTCGAATTCGAATTATATTTGAAAATTCCTACTAAGATTCGACTCAACTCGAATATTTATTACTTGAATTCGATCCGACTCGACTCGAATATTTATTCAAACTACTCGCGAGTTTCAAATTCAAGCTCGAATTAGAATCTCCACATAATAACTAGTTTTATAATAAATATAATTATAAATTGAATTTGTTATTTTATTTAAAAATGAGAAAATATATTTATTATTACACTTTAAAATTATAAAAACACAATTAAAATTAAAAACAAAACAAAATAATAACTAATTATCCTAATTTGATTTAAATTTGTATGTATTATAAGAGAATGTATCGAACATATAATCGAATATGTATTATGTATCAAATCACAATCAAAAATTCGAGTAGTTTGAATCTTAAACGAGTCGAGTATAACCTTGCTCAGATTCTACTCATATTTTTATTCGAACTATTTTTAATGCTCAGATTTTGATCATATTATTAACGAATCTGAGTCTCGCTCGTATTTTTTCGAGTCGAGCCCGAATCGAGCCCGAACTGTGTTGGCTCATTTACAGATTTAACTGCAACCTTAAACAAACAACATGGCCATATTATATCTAATCAGAGAGATCTGGGCTCTCAAAGATCTTGTCAGGCCTTATCTGGGTTTTTTGGGTAACCTAGAAACCCAGACGTTTGCGAGGTACCACTTTGTGGTTCAATTTTCGTAGTGTTCTGGTCAACAAATCAGTGTTATTAAGGTTCACATGTATAGTACACGTGACAAGGAAAATTTACATGTCATGATCTCAATTTAACAACAACACGTTTTAAGAAATCAAGGATGGTCAAAGTCTGACAAAAACACGGATTATGAACAATCTAGGTTTTCCATATTGTCTTTTCGGCTGATGGTCAACGGTTGTTTGACTTGCCACAGCTTCAAGTCTGTTATGGATCTAGGTAATTTAAAAGCATGAATCGATAGCCAATATGTCAGTCTACAGGTCTATTACAATAGCATGGCCTAAACATCAACGATAAGTACAATCAGAAGCCTCAAATAGCTTGTCAGACCATTCCTGGAAAATCTGGGTTTTCCAGATTCTAAGTTTTGTGCTTGGTCAACGGTCTTTGACCGATCATATCTTGTAATCTAAACATGTTATGGGGTTGATTCAAGTCTCATATTAAATTCCTAACATCAAAGAACAGATCTATAACATAACATATACCAAACATCAAACACACACAGATCTAAGGCCTCTGACATATGACTGTCAGGCCATTTTTTTACAGATTTCTAGATTTCTAAAAACTCAAATTTCGAGCACTTTGATGTTATGGATCTGGGATTTAACAACCCAGATCACTAATTAACACCTTATAACACACTTCTAAACAACAAATCATAACATCTAACATCAAATCTAAGGATTTCAATATTTAGGGTTTATACCTCATTCATGCGTTAATCTTGAATCTGATCTTTGTTATTTGTTTTTGGCTTGCTAATGCTCTTACTAGTGACTGATTTACTAAATATTTTCGTGGCTAAAGAGAGAGAAAGGTTTGGTTGAGTGTAAGGATGCAAATGAGCTTAGTTTGATGACTTTCCCTCTCTTTGATCTATATATAAAATGATAATATGCAATGGCTGATCATGTGATCAGTTGTTGGCTGATTAAAGTAGCTTTCTAGACCTCATGGCTAGCCTAGGGTTGGCCACCAACCACAAATAGGGTTAGATCTACACTCCACCTCATTAAAATATAAAGAAGGGTAGTTTGGTCTTTTAACTCATAAAGTGCATGGAAACTTGGTAACTTCTCACAATTATTAGGTTTTGACCCTTAGGGTTTAACCCTAAGATTACACAAATTTATATTCTAGACTTTTTTAATTAGGTTCCAAAAATAGAAAATTATAATTAGGGTTCCCTAATTATAATAAAGTTTACTAATCACATTCAAGCTTGCTAATTAAGGTTAAGGCTTCCTAATTAACATTAAACTCCATAAATTAATAATTAGGTTTTCTCTAATTGTACATTAGGGTTTCCAACATTAGAAATTAGGACTTTCTAATTAATCAATTAGGGTCATCCCTAATTATACTTACAATTAATAACATAGAAACTCTATACTTATCTTCAAGCTTCCCAATTAGGGTTTTTTATTCCGAATTAGGGATACGGATTCCCGAAACTGTAATTAGGGTTTCCATAGCCAGTTAATAGGGTTTCTTATCAGTCGTTAGGGTTTTCTAATTGAACGTCGAGGCCCTTAGTATATTATTAGGGTTTGTGACTGATATAATTTATCCGTCAACCCTTGACCCTTAACCACATACTGTACACACATATGACCATATACACAAATACTCTTAACACTGTAAACATTTACCAAGAGTTTATAAATTCACAAAATTCATTCCTAAAAATGTTAAATTCATACACTTATTTTCTGTCTAGGTTTATTATTTAACCTTTATTCAATCTTTTAAGATTTTATAAAATTGTCTAAATTCTCGGGTTGTCACAACATGTCCTACCAAATGGAAGGGATTAGTAACAGTTATATTCACTGAGGCTGATGAGACTGTCAAACCATTTCCCATACAAACAATTCAACTCAAAGGAGCTGACAATCCTTTGAAAGTGTCTTCACCAGAGCCAATTTCTTTACCGTTCATACCACAGTATCTTGTTGTCAGCCTACACAAAGTCCCATGGAATTCTGGGGAAGCTGAAGGATCCACGTCTCATACTAGTGCTATAGTGTCGAAGGAAAATCCACTGTATCTTACTCAGAGTGTGATGAAGCCCACCATAAAAGCAAAGGGGAAGATTCCCATAGAGAAGATTGAGAAATTCCTCTTCACTATGGGTCATAATGAAGCCAAGGTTCTAAGCTTAATAGAAGTTCCACATCAAATCTCAATACTGGACTTGGTTTTCTCTTCCGAGGATCACAGGAAGATCTTATTGAAGGTTTTGGAAGAAGCCTACTTACCAAAGTCAGTGGATGTGGAAAATTTTCAACATTTGTTTGATCACATTTTTAACAACAATGTGATATCCTTCACTGATAACGACATAACGCCCGAAGGGACCGGTCATTGCAAGTCATTGCACATCGCAGGTTTATCCTTCGAGTATATGTTAACTGGAGTTTTGATAGGCAGAGGTTCGTCTCTAAATATCTGTCCTTATTCCACTTTGGTGAAGATGAATGTCAATCTCAAACGGATCCGAAGTAGCCATACGGTTATCAAAGCTTTTGATGGATCCCGACGAAATTCTGTCAGAGAGATTGAGCTCCCAATTGAGATTGGTCCAAATACATTCAATGTATCCTTTCACGTACTCAAGATAGATTCAGGATACATCCTGCTATTGGGGAGACCATGGATCCACATGGCTGGAGTCGTCCCTTCTACACTTCATCAACAACTTAAATACATTGTCAACAATAGCCTAGTCAATATCAATGCTAAGCCGGAATGTCCTAAACAAGGAAACCTACCACTCATCAACTTCAATTCAGAAGTTGAGCGGGCCAGTTTTCATACTTTAGAAGTGAGCAACACACAATACCATCCTATTGGAGCGACACTTCTCGTACCCAAGATTTCTGCCGAAGTGATGGCAGCTACCCAAGAAATGATGTCATTGGGTCATCAGCCTGGACAAGGGCTGCGTAAAAATCAACAGTGTATTAAGCACCCAATTCAAATGTCCAGTCAAACCGGGACAGCCGGATTAGGCTATTCTTCCAGTTCCAGTCATAGGAATCCTCATAAGCACAAGCAGATTCCTCAAACTTCCGCCACACGGCGATTTTCTCCACCTGCACCTCATGAGCTGATATAGTCTCCGGTAAAGGTGCCAGCCCATGTTATGGCTATGTTGTTTCCCAAACCAGTACCATTTAAAGCAAAAGAGGTCTTAATCCCTAATCCCGAAGTGGAAGAAAGGGAACAGAAACGTAAACATGACATCGCCTTGATGATGTCAGGTATACGCATCATTGTCCATGATGAACATATAAACAGATACACCCCAGACGAATATTATGGTCATCATTCGGGAAAAATAGGACAAAGATATACCCTCCATCACTGCAGTCCATTAGGACTTTACCCTCGACAATTGGAGCAACACTTCATGTATTGGTCGACGAGGGTAAAACGGGCAGAAATTCCCTATACCCTATAGATAACTTTAATTTCTTACTTTTTTGTACGGTATTAGCAGTTATTTTATCAGTAAATGCTAACACTTTTGTATATTAAACAGTTTCATATATTAAGTGAAAGCATATTTTGTTTCAGGACTCTGAATTTAGATGTGCTTGTACTTGCTGATGAGGTGCCTTTTCTCCACAAGGACTGTAACTTTGATGAAAAGTTGGACTCAGACTTAATGGAAATTTAAGAGGACATTGAGATACCTCAAGAGATTAAAGAATTGGTCAAAGACAAACCTAAGCCTAATATTGATCAAACCATTTCTTTCAATCTCGGAACCTTAAAAAGCCCTAAGCTAATCCAGATTGGTTCAGACCTAACTCCAAACCAACGAAATGATATGGTTGTGCTACTAACTCAATTCCAGGATGTGTTTGCATGATCTCATGAAGACATGGTGGGTTTGTCCACTGACATTATCCTTCATCGTCTTCCCATTAAAGAGGGATTCAAGCCAGTCAGGCAAAAGCTTAGGCGATTGAAACCTTAGTGGAGTTTAAAAGTGAAAGAAGAAATTGTGAAACAATTTCAAGTTTGTATTATTATGGTGTCTACATATCCGGAATGGATATCCAACATAGTTCACGAGCCTAAACTAGGAGGAAAGGTGCGATTTTTCGTGGATTACTAGGATCTGAACAGAGCTTGCCTTAAAGATAGCTTTCCTGTGCCCTTTATCCACATTCTCATTGACAGTACTGCTCAATACAACATGTACTCATTTGCAGATTGCTTCACGGGGTATCAACAGATTATGGTCGCTGAGGAGGATCGTGAGGGAACTGCTTTTATCAAGCCTTGGGGAACTTTCTGCTAGAGACGGTTGTCATTCGGCCTCATCAATGTTGGGGAAACCTATCAGCGAGCTATGATGGCTCTTTTCCATGACTTAATGCACAAGGAGATAGAGATCTACGTGGATGACATCATTGTCAAATCCCAAAGGGAGGAAGACCACTTAGACAATCTCAAAAAAGCTTTTCAACAGGTTGCATAGGTACAACTTGAAGTTGAATCCAGTAAAGTGCTCCTTTGGCGTTAAGTCAGGCAAGTTGCTAGGTTTCCTAGTCAGCCACAAAGGGATTGAGCTGGATCCCACCAAAATCTAGGCCATCAAAGAAATGCCCAATCCTCAAACAGGGAAGGAAATACAGGGATTGTGATGCCCCCAAAATAGGTATACATCACCCATTTTGAGTCGTCAAAAACATAGTACAGAAACAACTACAACTTTATTAATATAACATATAAACTGTGAGTTTAAATACAAATATTGCCATCTAGACAATATTCACACCCAAATAAGTCCTCATTACAATTATTGGTACATTATTTTACAAAAATGGTGAGGACTACTAAGACAACTTTCTAGATCCATCATTCCACAACCCGACTAGAACTCGCTACATTCTCGCCTCTTGAGAAGAAAAATGGAACAAAAAGGAAAAGGGTGAGCTCAACTAGCCCCGTAAAGAATATTATGACTAAGATAATATAGAACATATTATCGTTAGTCTTCAACAGGGAAAATCTGATAAAATACAATACAGAACAGGTTTCAGATCAATATTCGCAGCGAAAATAATAATTCATAGAAGAGTTACGTAGAGAATGAAATCTACTATTATCTATGAATTTAAAGTCCATCATCAATATTTTATCCTGTAACATCAATCAATATACATCTTGAATCAAATATTCATCTTTACACTACAGCCAAAGATATTCATCACTTGGTCATGTTCATCTCAACACTGCTCATCTTTGCACTACTAGCCAAAGATATTCATAAGAAAATCAACCATCTCATGCACTATAGGCCAAAGATATTCAAATATATCATCATTTAGGACCGAGGATGATGAAAATATTTTAAAGAAAACAAATCCATTGAAACAAAAGAACAAATACTAAGGATTCGTACTTTAAACAATCCAAGTTCAAAAATACTTCATAAATACTCATAGTGAAGTAAAATTCAAGAATGATCAAAACATGGATACAATCAAAGCTAGTATCCATAATAGATATTTTGGACAAAAAATAAAATTTTAATTTTTCTGTGAATAGTTCCGTATTCGTGAATAGTGCCAGATATCGTGAATAGTCTTGATACGTGAATAGTAACCCCGACACTAAAAGACAAGAATTTCACAAGAAAAATCTTACCAATATTCCGGCATAATGATAATAGAAGAAATAATATCATTTTTTAAAAAAATAATATCTCTTACCTCGAAAAGACGGTACTTCTGACTGGAATACTAGATATAGTGTTGAAGGGAACTTGCACAGTATAACAACACTCAAAGTATCAAAATACTCACAAGAATACTCTCGATAATATAGAGAGAGAAAGAGAGAGAAAACTTTAGTTTCTAGTGTGATTTTCAATTCTAACTTAAGCACCCTATTTATAGGAAAATGGTTAGAACACCAAAGCAGAAAATTTAATAAAATAATAATATAATTATAAATTTTCATGCCCACCTCTTGAATCTGAATTCAGCTCATTAACATGTGCAAGTGGGGCCCGCCAAAGTGTAAAAAACTTTAAATAGGGTGCAACAAAAATATGTTTTATTTAAAACTTTAGTTACCTAATATGTTTTAAATATTTATTGCAACAAAAATACTCTTCCTCCTCATTTATTCATATATCTCAGATTCATTGTAAAAATATCACCATTATTATATTATTAAAATACAATAATATATTTAAATGAATTATTTTATCGAAAAAGATAAAATATCAATTTTTTACAATAGTCACATTAAAAATTTTCTTCATCTATATCCACATAAAATGAATATTTTCCTTATCATATAAATCAATAATTAATTATTCACAAATAATATTACAGAATCACAATCTTCGCAACCGTGTTTGTTCCCCGAAGAGAGGGGCTTCAATAAGGATTTCTCCTTACTGGAGCGCAATTAGGTGACCAAACATTTTCTTAGAAAGAACTTTCTAGACATTGCCAATAATGTTATCTAATAATATTATTCAAATAATATGAATTATTGATCTGATAATGAAAATATTGTGTAGTGACAATTATTGAAACAAAAATAATATAAAATATCAAGTAGCAATTATTGAATCAATAAAAAAAATATTGAACAGTAACTACTGTAACAATTATTAAGTAGTGCCTTTTTACGTAAGAATCAATAATTGGTTAACCACCGGGTATTATAACAGTATTAACGGTAACAACTTATATTTGTTGTTTTCTTCATCCAATCGCTTTCCGTTATGGGGCCCACACAAGGTCAAGCGTCGTCGTTTAATATTCCCTCGACGGTAGAGAATATTCCACGACCAAAACGAATATTCCCAAACAACAATGAATATTTTATAACCACTTGCTTATTTAAAATATTTACGTATTTTACCCATAACTAACCACATTAATCAAATCAACCCTTAATATTTCAAAATAATAAATAGAGGAAGTTTAATTTCATTTATAATAAGTTAGGGTCTTACAGGGATTTTTGGGAAAAATCAACTTCATTAGCAGGTTTATCTCTCAACTCACAGCAACCTGTGAGCCCATTTTCAAATTGTTAAGGAAGAACTCCTCCATGAAATGGAACGATGAGTGTCAGAAAGCCTTCCTTACAATCAAAGAGCAGCTAGTTAAAGCTCCCATTTTGGTACCTCCTATGGATGGTGTTCCCATGTTCATGTACCTATCCATTAATGACAATGCTATGGGCTGCATGCTGGGACAAAAAGACGATAGAGGCCAATAACGAGCTATCTATTACCTCAGAAAAAGATTCAGCAGCAGTGAACACAAGTACACTCTGATTGAGAAGACTTGTTGTGCTTTAGCATGGGATTCCATGAGGTTACAGCATTACCTCCATGGTCACACAACCCATCTCATATCCCGCGTGGATCCTCTCAAATACGTGTTTAGTAAGACCATACTAAATTGTTGGATGTCCGATGGCGATTGATCCTACAAAGAATTTGACATCGCTACATGTACGTGAAGTATATCAAAGGTCAAGGAATGCGGATCAACTGTCACACCACGCAGGGATTTCAAACCCTTGAAACCTTCCCGAAACATACTTCTCGATGAAGGGTAATAGCATTTTGATGGAAGCTATACCATCGATGATGATGCATACATATGTGGATATCAAAGCAAAGGCTGGTCGATGAAGGTGAGTATATCAAAGGTCAAGGAATTGTGGATCAACTGTCTGCCGCACCTGCAGGGGATTTCAAACCCTTGGAAACATACTTCCCCGATGAAGGGGTAATAGCATTTCAGCAACACCATCAGTACGATGCATGCCATATGTGGAAAATATATTTTGATGGAGCTATTAACATGGAAGGCTCTGGAGCAGTATCCCGTCGCCGTCAAATTGCAGTTTGTCAGCACCAACAACAAAGCTGAGTATGAAGGCTGTATCATGGGGCTAAAACTTGCCCATTCAATGGGTATCAGGAGGTTAACTGCCTTTGGGGATTCCGAATTGGTAATCAAATAATCCACTGGAATTTATAAAACTAAAGAACTACATTTGTCGCCTTAACATCGCCAATTTTTACAGATTGCTTTGGAGTTTGAATAAATCTCCTTTCTACACATTCCTCATAATAGGAATGATTCTGCGGATAAGCTAGCAACATTGGCCTCCTTGATTCACATACCCGACAAGGAAAACATGCCAAGCATCACATTTGCCCTGTAAAAGGACCCAGCCTACAGGAACTATGTTGGAGAAGTATTAGATGAGCTACCTCCCATCCATAACCCTTGGTATCAACATATCAAGGAGTATCTGCGAGATGGATCTACACCCGCTGAGGCAAGCCTGACTGAAAAGAGGCAGATCGATCGAATGGCTATGAAATTTTACCTAAGCGGAGATGCACTCTACAAAAGAGATGCAGGATTAGGTCTCCTCAGATGTCTAGACAAGGACCAAGCTCAGAGGCTCATGGATGAGATCCATGGTGGAGTATGTGGCCCACACATGAGCGGCCCCTTATTTGTTAAGAAAGTCCTCAGAACAGGACATTATTGGCTTACGCTCGAAGCTGATTATCATGATCACATCAAGAGGTTCTATCAATGCTAAATTCATGGGAATTCTATCTACGCCCCTCCAAAGGAACTCCACAATATGAGTTCGCCATGGCCCTTCTCAATATAGGGAATGGACATGATCGGGCCCATCGAGCCCAAAGCCAATAATGGACATCGATTTATCTTCACCATAATCGATTACTTCACCAAGTGGGTAGAAGCAGCCTCCTTCCCCAGGGTTACCAAAGAAGTCATCATTGCTTTCATCAGAAACAATGGCATTTGTCGATATGGACAACCAGAGGTAATTGTGTCAGACAATCCTAAGAACCTCAACAACAAAATGATGGAGGAGTTATGCAGTAAATTCCACGTCAAACACCTTAACTCTGTCATCTACCGTCCAAAGATGAATGGTGCTATTGAAGCAGCTAATAAAAATATCAAGAAGATCATGCAAAAAATGTCCGCCAATCACAAAGGATGGCCTGACCTCTTCCCTCTGACTTTATTAGCCTACAGAACTTCAATGCGTACTTCCACCAGGGCAACCCCCTACTCATTAACTTATGGGATGGAAGCAGTGCTCCCCATAGAGGTGAAAATGGAATCCCTTAAAGTGTTAATAGACGCTCAGCTGGATGAAGAGCAATGGTTACAAGACATGTATCACCAATTGTCTCTAATAGACGAAAGGTGAACCACAACTATCTTCCATGGTCAGCTATATCAGCAAAGGATCGCAAGATCCTACAACAGGAAAGTTCAGCTACGGCAGTTTAAACAACATGACTTGGTTTTGAAGAAGATTATTGACAACCAAGATCAATCTAAGGGAAAATTCTCTCCTGACTGAGAAGGCCCATTTGTTGTCAAGGAGGTATTGACAGGAGGCGCTCTCAGACTACAGGAAATGGACGACGATGAATTTCCACAGCTTATCAACTCGGACACCGTGAAATGGTACTATGTCTGAGGTTACCATCAAGCAAATATTTTGGCTTTGGATCATCAGATCACCAATCATTCCGGCTTTCTAACCCTTTTTACATACTCTTTCGTCCCTCAGGGAAACATACACTTCAAACCAGTAGCCTGGTCTTACCTCATTTCAAACCTTTCATACAATTTTGGTTATCCCCCCAGGGATTGAACCTTTCATACCTGCACTTTATCCTGAAGACGGGATTAAACTTTTCTACGCTTGCAGTTTGTCCTGAAGACGGGATCAAACTTTTTTCATACCTACAGTTTATCCCAATCATGGGATCAAACTTTCTTTTCCCCGCAGTATAGTCTGCACATAGGATTAAGACTTCTCTTCGGCTGCGAATCATCTTAAGGGGCGAACTACGTCGACCTGATCTCCCTGATACTCGGGAGTATGTAGGCAACCATATTCTATATGGCCCGATCATAATAAAAAAAACAAAAACACTTCTACCCTTCTCTACATAAACAAAAACCAGAAAAATAGTTCTACATCCTTCTTCATCAGTAAAGCTTCTACACCCATTTACACCTTTCAGATTCAACGTTGAACCTCTTACACCAGGTTCGAACTACACAGACCTGATTTACTCTTCAATAGGAGTACATAGGAAGCCATTTATGGTTTGGTCTAACCCCCTCCCAGAACACAAATACTTGTCACACGGTACTGGGATTAAACTTCAATCCACCACATTTCATCGGCTTCAGACCAAAGGGATGGAACTACCTAACCTCTCCTCATAAATAGGAAATTCGGAGACCATCTAATCTGCGGTTGTGCCTCAAAGAGTAACACCAATCCATAAGAGATGGAACTAACTGGGCTCCTCCTAAAAAGGAGCATTGGCAACCATCTGTGGTGCGGTCAATCTCAGAGAGGAAAAGCCACACTCCTCTCCACATTTCCATACAGAAACCAGTCCCAAGACACCAAAGATGGTAGGGATACACACAGATCAATGATCCATTCTAAAAGATCCTATGACGTCTCAATGTCTACAGATCAAGGATGAGTTCAGAATGCATCAAGATCACAAGCCCTGAAGAAACAGGCAAATATTAAACAAGTATCAAGGCACAACTGAAAGGGAAGTGAATCAAAATATATTTACATGCCATATATAATATATTTTGATATATACAATATGTGTTGTACATGACAAAATGGCTAAGCTAGTTTGTGCAGGAAAATACAAGTCTATCTACAGATCTGTGTGTATGCGGACTATCAGATCTAACATAGCTTCCCTCTCTAAAGAAGGAGGTAACACTGCAAGCTCCTGCCCAGTGGTATCTATACGAGCTAAGAAATCTGAGGCTATCTGCATAGTGGCATGATGCTCATCAATGTATGCACTTATATCGGCAAGGATGCCAGTCGTAAGGGATCTCACTGAAATACTGTTTGTGACGGCTACATCCAGGGCAGATAGGGCAGTATCCCGCTCTACAATCAATACATCTCTGGCTGATCTGGCCTCATCTCTCTCTAATAGAGCTGTGTTTCTCCCATCAAGAGTTGTCAACATCAATGCACTAGCCTGATATCTCTCAAAGGTCATCAAATGTAGACTCTACTCCAGATACTGTGATGAATGTTGAATAACAGTAGCACTCGTAGTGGGAGAATCCATCACAAATGCTGGCAACCCAGTAGTTAAATCCTTATCGATGGGAATATCAGCCTCCTCCATTGTCTACTCATCCTCGGAATCAGTCCCCTGTACTATGGATACTACCACAGCCGATGCAGTCTCTGTCTCCATCCATGCGGAATACTCTGCAGAAAAACCCGGATGACTGATAGAAAACTCAGCTAGCTCACGCTGATCCCAATAGGCATACAACCTGGATCTATCCTCTGCTGATAAGTGGTGAGAAGTGAAGCACTGACTCGATGCCCCCTCAAAAGGATGGAAGTCCTAGAACTGGTCAAACTGACACATCACGGCCAGTGGGTGGTAAGTGATCATGCCTCTCAAACCAGCCAGAGGAAGATAATCCATGCTCAGAGCATGAGTGATGAAGCTTTAGGGTTAGCTAAGCCCTGAACACGACAATATATCAAATGGATCTCCGATCCCTGTCAGGAAAGCTGACCAAGATGCAGCATCTATACACTCCGCAGGCTGAAAGGAGTATGACATTGCTATATCATGGGTGAAATAATATCGATGTCGTCTGAAAGTGCCAATCGGTCTCAAGTATGATATAAACCACACGTACAGCATAACCGAACTTCCTATAAACACTCCCGTCGGATAAGTGAAGTAGTGTGTGGCCGACCTCAGAGTCTTTTCTATAATCATCGGTATGATGGTGTGACCCTCCCTGAGAGCTCTCACTGCCATGATGACTCCTATGTCTAACTCATCCATGTACCGTGGCATGTAGACATACGACAGTATGCATAATAGCAGTACATTCACTTTGGCCAAACGCCAATGATACTCCAGTGTGGTGAAGTCCCCAGAATGCCATGTATAACTATCCTCAGAGCCAAATCTGTCAAATAAAAAATACTGGGATATAACGTGGCTGGATGTGAGGGCAAAGGAGACTTATTTGGGTTATTATTGATAGATTAACCAAGTCTGCTCATTTCTTGTCGATACGGGAGAATGCACCACCCCTCCAGCTCAGTCCAGTTCAAGTTGCAAAGGAGGTCTCATAAGCTGAAAAGGCCAAATCAGGAATAAAGACGCTACGCAATTGAATGGAATAGCTTGGAATCCTGGTTGTCACAAGTCAAAATATGGCTTCACATGTCACTCATTGATGTTTGCCTAAATACAAGGTACACTATATCGATGAGCTCAATTTTGCAAATCATACTCGGCAATGCCTTAAACAGGTCCAATGCCACCAAATAAATGGTTGTAACCCTAATCAATTTCCAGGCGGGGGTCACAACGCTGATTTCATTAATAAAGTACCCTAGTGGGGGTCACAATACAAATTTCATCCATCCATGTTCCCCGGCGGGGGTCATAACGCAATGCAACTATTGATATACGCGTCAATTAAGGTCAAACAGCCTTGACATGTTCCCCGGTGGGGGTCACAACGTAATGCAACCATTGATACACACATTAATGAACGTCAAGCAGCCTTGACAGTTTTCCTAACAGGGATCTATCCAGTGATACACACATCAAAGGTCGGTGATACTAACAATACATACATTGTTGGCGAGAATCCAACAGACCGTGGTATATCTTTGGTGACACAAACCAGAGAAGACCATCCTCATCGGAGAAGACCGATGATGGAATATGTTATACATATCCTCAAACAGACAAAGCTTTATCCCCATAGATCTCTTGCACACGAGAGGCACATCTTCAAAGTAAAGTCAGTATCAAGGATTTTGGACTTTGGTGATAACCCAAACGTCAACATCCTGGAAGACTTGGATCGCATGTCTAAGACATCACTGATTGTCATCCCCGGTAGGATTAACAGGGAACCGACAATCATTCCATCATGTTGGAAAACAATCCAACAAAATACATGCATCATGTTGCTGTACATGGCATCATATTTATCTCGTTTCATTTTAAGTGTCTAGGATTCTTTATCATATCCATGCCTTGCATTGCATGAATATGATAAAGAGGGGCATCTGTAGACACTCAAAATTTTCTGCACACCTGTTACTAACATTGTAGGAGGGCAGATTCATCTTTCGGATATAACCATGGAAGACAACTCACATCCATTCAGGATACCACCGGAAGTATAGTCTCAACCCCAGAACACGCACCGGGAGTATCAATTCTAACCTCGGAGATAACCCCGAGTTTCATCCTTGGAGATAACCCCAAGGAATGTTGTTGCAGTTCCGACGATAACTCCAGAAATGCTTGTTTTAAATGCATGCAGTCAGCTTCAACCTCGAAACTCTCACCGAGCCACTCATTCCAAAGACCCGGAGCTAACATTGGGAAGACAGGCACACTTAAAGATGACCCTGCAGAATTCAAACAATTGCAGCAGTCCAATCTCAAAGATAACCCTGAGCAACGTCTACTTTATCATCCCAAATAAGAGATAACCCCGGTGAGGGGAAAAATCATCATCTTTCCACCTCAACCCCCAGCGCTCCATCTCAACATCTCATACATATATTTCTACACAGCAATGTCCCACAAGAGCCAAGGAATTCTAATCCCGAGTGACTATTACGTAGGGCAGCACACCGGATAGAATTTGCAGTTTGAAGACAATGGGCATGGTCCCCTCTTCCTGACTTCGTACAACCTCTAATCCCATGTCATTGCGTAACTCTCGGCAAAAGCGGTCCGTAGAAGGTCTTGTACACCTCGTTCGGATGCTCGGATTGAAGTTCTGCAAGTTCGAGTAGACATTACAGTGCACGAGTGCACAAACTTCGAGACGATGGGACCCGCAGAGCCCGGGGCACCTCAAGCGACCACAGTGCATCTGCGGCTATAGCGGTACACTTTGACCCACCAAATTTCTATAGATATAGAGCTTGGGGTGGCCATTTAAAAAGAGGAAAAGGCGAGGAAGCCCTGTCAAATTTTCTCTATACACACCCCATATTGAGTGCTTTCTCATTTTAGATCACATATAGCTATATTTTTACCGGCAGGGGTTGAGTGTTCATCTATGTATAAGTCTTCTTTAACAGCCCACTATAAGCATTATTACACATTATAAAGCCTTTCTCTTCATCATTGCACACATTATTCTTCACATTGAGAGTCGTGTTGTGTGTGTATACCTGGACTTCGATCTGTGGTTTTCATTTCTGTTTATATATATATATATACTTATATATGTATACATTTATATATATGGACTAACATTATCGAGTTAAGCCTCAATTGAGCCTAGACTTATGTCTGGAGCGTTTATTTGCTTTTATATATATATATATATGAACTGTTGTCGGATTATATCCGATGAGCCTGGATTTTATATCTGGAGCATATCGAAATTGAGTTTCATAAGTTGTAACGTATGTTTAATACCTACGCAGTGCTATGTGTGTGTTTGCATGGCGTTTGGACAATCGAGGCGGGTTTTGACCTCTTTTTTGACTTTTTGCCTAAATGTTGGCGAGTTTTGTAAATTGGGCGATAACTCGGTCTCCGTATATCAGAATTGAGTCTCGTAAGTTGTAACGCGTGCCAAATACCTATGTGGTGCTATATGTGTGTTTGCATGGTGTTTGGACGATCGAGGCAAGTTTTGACCTCTTTTTTAACTATTTGCCTAAGTGTTGGCTAGTTTTGCAAACTAGACGATAACTCAATCTCCATATATCGAAATTGAGTCTCGTAAGTTGTAACACATGCCAAATATCTACGCGGTGCTATGTGTGTGTTTGCGTGGGGTTTGGACGACCGAGGCAGGTTTTGACCTCTTTTTTGCATTTTTGCCTAAGTGTTGGCGAGTTTTGCAAACTGGACGATAACTCGGTCTCCGTATATCAGAATAAAGTCTCATAAGTTGTAACGTGTGTCTAATACCTACGCGGTGCTATGTGTGTGTTTGCATGGCATTTGGACGACCGAGGCTGGTTTTGACCTCTTTTTCGACTTTTTGCCTAAGTGTTGGTGAGTTTTGCAAACTGGACGATAACTCAGTCTCCGTATATCAGAATCGAGTCTCGTAAGTTGTAACATATGTCTCATACCTACGCGATACTATGTGTGTGTTTTCGTGATGTTTGGACGATCGAGGCGGGTTTTGACCTCTTTTTTGACTTTTTACCTAAGTGTTGGCGTGTTTTGCAAACTGGGCGATAACTCGGTCTTCGTATATCATAATCAAGTCTCAAGTACACGAAATAGATGTAGACACTCAAAATTATCTGCACACCTATTACTAACATTGTAGGAGGGCAAATTAATCTTTCGGAGATAACCATAAAAGACAACTCACATTCATTCCGGATACCACCGGAAGTTCAGTCTCAACCCCGGAACACACACTGGGAGTATCAATTCAACCTCAGAGATAACCCCGAGTTTCATCCTTGGAGATAACCCCAAGGAATGCCATTGCAGTTCTGGCGATAACTCCAGAAAAGCTTATTTCAAATGCATGCAGTCAGCTTCAACCTCGAAACTCCTACTGAGGCACTCATTTTAAAGACCCAGAGCTAACACCGCGAAGATAGACACACTTAAAGATGACCCTACAGAATTCAAACAATTGAAGCAATCAAATCTCAGAGATAACCCTGAGCAACGTCTACTTTATCAACCCAAACCGGAGATAACCCCGGTGAGTGGCAAAATCATCATATTACCACCTCAACCCCCAGTGCGTCGTCTCAACATCCCATACATACATTTCTACACAGCAATGTCCCACAAGAGCCGAGGAATTCCAATCTCGAGTGACTATTACGCAAGGTAGTACAACGGATAGAATTTGAAGCTTGAAGACCATGGGCATGGTCCCCTCTTCCTAACTACGTACAACCTCTAATCCAATGTTATTGTGTAACTCTCGACAAAAACAATCCGGAGAAGGTCTTGTACACCTCGTTTGGATGCTTGAATTGAAATCCTACAAGTTTGAGTGGACATCATAGTGCACAAGTGCACGTACTTCGAGACGGTAGGACCCGTAGAGCCTAGGGCACCCCGGGCAGCCGCAGATGCATCTGTGGAGGTACACCTGCGACCACCAGCTCTATAAGTATAGATCTTGGGGTGGCCATTTGAAAAAAGGAAAAGGCGAGGAAGCCCTGTCAAATTTGCTTTGTACACACCCCATATTGAGTACTTTCTCATTTTAAACACATGTTATCTCACATATAGCTATATTTTTACTGGCAGGAGCTGAGTGTTCATCCATTTATAGTCATAGAACTCTTCTTTGGCAACCCACTATAAGCCTTCTTACACATTATAAAGCCTTTCTCTTCATCTTTGCACACACTATTCTTCACATTGAGAGTCGTGTTGTGTGTGTGTATGCCCAGACTTTGGTCTGTGATTTTCATTTCTGTCTGTATATATATTCTTATATATGTATATATTTATATATATGGACTAACATTATCGAGTTATGCCTCGATTGATCCTAGACTTATGTCTGCAACGTTTACTTGCTTATATATATATATATATATATATATATATATATATATATAAATAAACTGTTGTCGAACTTTGTTCGATGAGCACAGATTTTATATCCTGTGCGTTATCTTGCTTTTATATATATATATATATATATATATATATATATAGAGAGAGAGAGAGAGCGAGGATCAAGTGCATACCTCTTATCTTACTCACCCGTGCTCACCTCCCTTTAGCGACGGACCTAACGATTTGTTTGGTCATATACGACCGTCGTTTATACTTTTAGCGACGGACAACATATAGCGTCACTAAATGTATAGACGGCGGTTTGTATGTACCGAACGTCATCGGTCCGTCTACTAAAGGGGTGAGCAACTGTGAGTAAGATAAGGGTATGCACTGATCCGAATCCATATATATATATATATATATTTCTGCCAGGCCTGGAGTTTACTTTGTGGCCTTTTACTGCTTTGTTTACATTTTGTCCCACCAGGAGTTTACTTCGTGGCGGTTTATCATTTTTACTGCTTTCTTTACATTTAGTCCCGCCTGGAGTTTGCTTCGTGGTGGTTGATCGCATTTATTGCTTTATTTACATTTCTGATCCCCCATGGAGGTGCTTCGTGGTGGTTGATCATGTCTCTATATATATATATATATTTACCGCTTTTATATATTTACATTTCCAATCCCCCATGGAGGTGCTTCGTGGTGGTTGATCATGTTTGTGTGTGTGTGTGTGTGTGTGTGTATATATATATATATATATAACTGCTTATTACTTTTTATATAAACTGCGGCATCATGTGATCATAGATTTAATCCACTAAATCTAGATTCGGTTCCCGTGATGGACATTTTCAGTTGTAAGCATCTTGTAAATTATTCACGGTGTTTGAATTTCCTTAGATGGCTATCATGCCCATGAGGAGTTCGGCACCGCTATATATTATTTTCTCGAAGATGTTTCGCATCTCGAAAATAAAAGCAAACAACCCGAACATTTAATAATAAAATGGAAGTATAAAAAGGTCTCAATTACTGTTGAGCACAGGGTTTGAAAAACCACTTTTACAAAACTTCACTGTTATATCATGTTTAAAACTGAATTTTTCATACAAATTCAAACCCTTTGTATATAGGTGCGAACGAGGCCTCGCACTACTTCCAAATAAATTGCACATTGATCCACACACGCATACACATTTATATAACAGTTTCTTGAAAAGTGGCGGTCATCGTGGCAACATGGATGTCGGGGGGTGCCTAACACCTTCCCTCCGCATAATCAAGCCCCCGAACCTAAATGAATCTCAGTTTCACAGACCCGTTTAGCAGTGTCACATCACTGGGTCAATGTACAAACCTTTTCTCGGTTGCGTTGGTGCAACCAGTTAAAAACACCAACTGGCGACTCTTACAATCAATTCGTCGACATTATACATGTTGGACCTTTTTCACTTGTTTTTCAAATAAATCTCACATAACATGAGAACACCAAAGAACCAGAACATAAAAGGGACAAATAAAAATCCCGACGTCGACAGGTGGCGACTCTGCTGGGGATCAAACCAGTAAGAGGGCTTAAGCCGCTACTACAAGCTTTTCAAAACTGTTATATGCTTGTGTGTGAATTTACATTTACATTCATGATTTTTAAAGTATTAAAATCATTTCTAAGTAATTTATTTAATAATATAATTAAATAAATTAAATACCATTTATATTCCAAAATATTAAATATTTATGAAATATACTCAAAATAATTAAAAACTAATTTTCCAGCTTTTAAAATAATTTTTAGGAATTTATTATGTATTTTTAATAATTAAAAACCATTTTTATCTATTCAATAAATAAAATACTTAATTTCCATAAATAAAATGTCACTAAAGGTCCCTATAGCGACATAACCGTCGCTATAGGTGCTCTTGAGCATGTTCTTGAGCTTCATGTCAGTGGACAAGGTGATAGGTTTGACCAACTGTAATTCATAGATCCGGAGGTATCTGGGTTTGATTAAGTGTTCAGATTATAGTTTTGATGCAATACTACAACCTTAAACAAAAAACAATGGCCATATTATATCTAATCAGAGAGATCTGGGCTCTCAAAGATCTTGTCAGACCTCATCTGGGTTTTCTGGTTAACCTAGAAACCCAGACGTTTGCGAGGTATAACTTTGTGGTTCAATTTTCTTGGTGTTCTGGTCAACAAATCAATGTTATTAAGGTTCACATGTATAGTACACGTGACAAGTAACATTTACATGTCATGATCTCAGTTTAACAACAACACGTTTTAAGAAATCAAGGCTGGTCAAAGTCTGACAAAAATACGGATTATGAACAATCTGGGTTTTCTAGATTGTCTTTCCGGCTGATGGTCAACGGTTGATTGACCAGCCATAGTTTCAAGTCTGTTATAGATCTAGGTATTTTAAAAGTATGAATCAATAGCCAATATGTCAGTCTACAGGTCTATTACAACATGGCCTAAACATCAACTATAAGTAAAATCAGAAGCCTCAAATAGCTTGTCAGACCATTCCTGGAAAATCTGGGTTTTCCAGATTCTAAGTTTTGTGCTTGGTCAACGGTCTTTGACCGATCATATCTTGTAATATAAACATGTTATGGGGTTGATTCAAGTCTCATATTAAATTCCTAACATCAAAGAACAGATCTATAATATAACATATACCAAACATCAAACACACACAGATCTAAGGCCTTTGACATATGACTGTCAGGCCATTTTTTTACAGATTTCCAGATTTCTAAAAACTCAAATTTCGAGCACTTTGATGTTATGGATCTGGGATTTAGCCCATATCACTAATTAACACCTTATAACACACTTCTAAACAACAAATCATAACATCTAACATCAAATCTAAGGATTTCAATATTTAGGGTTTATACCTCATTCATGCTTTGATCTTGAATCTGATCTTTGTTATTTGTTTCTGGCTTGCTAATGCTCTTACTAGTGACTGATTTACTCAATATTTTCGTGGCTAGGGAGAGAGAAAGGTTTGGTTGAGTGTAAGGATGCAAATGAGCTTAGTTTGGTGACTTTCCCTCTCTTTGATCTATATATAAAATGATAATATGCAATGGCTGATCATGTGATCAGTTGTTGGCTGATTAAAGTAGCTTTCTAGACCTCATGGTTAGCCTAGGGTTGGCCACAAACCACAAATAGGGTTAGATCTACACTCCACCTCATTAAAATATAAAGAAGGGTAGTTTGGTCTTTTGACTCATAAAGTGCATGGCAACTTGGTAACTTCTCACAATTATTAGGTTTTAACCCTTAGGGTTTAACCCTAAGATTACACAAATTTATATTCTAGACTTTTCTAATTAGGTTCCAAAAATAGAAAATTATAATTAGGGTTCCCTAATTATAATAAAGTTTACTAATCACATTCAAGTTGCCAATTAGGGTTAAGGCTTCCTAATTAACATTAAACTCCATAAATTAATAATTAGGTTTTCTCTAATTGTACATTAGGATTTCCAACATTAGAAATTAGGGCTTTCTAATTAATCAATTAGGGTCATCCCTAATTATACTTACAATTAATAATATATAAACTCTATACTTATCTTCAAGCTTCCCAATTAGGGTTTTATTATTCCAAATTAGGTTTACGGATTCCGGGAACTGTAATTAGGGTTTCCATAGCCGGTAATAGGGTTTCTTATCAGTTGTTAGGGTTTTCTAACTGAACGCCGAGGCTCTTATCATATTATTAGGGTTTGTGACTGATATAATTTATCTGGTCAACCCTTGACCCTTAACCACATACTGTGCACACATATGACTATATACACAAATACTCATAACACTGTAAACCTTTACCAAGAGTTTGTAAATTCACAAAATTCATTCCTAAAAATGTTAAATACATACACTTATTTTCTGTCTAGGTTTATTATTTAACCTTTATTCAATCTTTTAAGATTTTATAAAATTGTCTAAATTCTCCGGTTGTCACATTCACCCCTTCTTCTAAGAATTTCGTCCCCGAAATTCAACTTACACCTCATACCTTGCATACAAAACATCACATTCTACCCAATACATCACTCGCAAGAGTAAAAATTTCAAATTGTGCTGAGGAGTCATATAGACTATCTGTCTGTCATTTTCACAAAGGTTTTATGGAAATTCATCTGCAAATCGTCATAACTTACAGACACGAAGGGTGATTAGCCCGATATGCCCTGTACTGGCCAAGTACTGCTGGTTGGAATAATTTGTCGCTCTTATCCGCCTTAGGCGCGCAAACTTTCTTACCTCAATCTTATTGGATTCTGCACCAAAACAATTTGGTTCGGGAAATTTCTTTGAATGAACAGTTAGAGTTTTCATAAACATTAGTCTAGCTGAATCTAATAGCATAGACTCATATCAATAATTAAATTCAATCGAATTATTTACGTATAGCCAATCCCCGTTGGCAAATTAAATTCTTGAAAATATTTTTGGAGAATGACGTCATGATGTCGTACTATATTAACAGTCGGTTTGAGGATGCCATCATTGTATGACTTTGTCATAACACATCATACAATAGTGGAACAATAATTTTTAGATCGAATTCACACTATGTATTCCCGTATTTATAACTCTATCACCTTTTTATCATCTCTGCACCAGGTTACATGGTACATAGTGATAAATAAAATATATTTTGATATTTCAAATTATTTGCGTCTAGCCGAAATAAGTAGCATAGACTATACTTTAAACTGTTTCAAAAATGATTATGAGTCTACATTTTTTTTAAAGCACATAGTGCGTATTTAGCTTGATGTCAAAATTTTGAAGTCTAGCATAGCTATGAATTTTGAAAAACTTATATCTCCACTAATAATCATTTTCTTAAACAGTCTATTTATTCCTATTATCCTCAATACTTCATTCACACTTAATTCTACCAAGTTCGTCAAACTTACCACACTTATGAGTTCAGGAACTTTCCACAATTATATGAGTTTAAGAACTTGTCCTAGTCAGACTTTTGGTGTCCATTCGTTGAGGGGTTCATAAACATTCCATATAACCATGAGTCACGAACGTAACATAAGTATGAGTTTTAAGAACTCGTACTTAACCTTATATCCTCTACCTATAACCTATACATTTGTTATACACACGAGAAAGGAATCACCCTCTCAACACGCATATAGCAAACAGCGCGACACAAACATTTCATAATCCCCACTTAATCCTAACTTCATTCTCAATACGAATTTTATTTAATCCGTATTCATAATCCTTTCTTGAATCTGTACCAATTCGTAGTACAATTCACACACAGCAATCTTGCTGTAAACTTTCCAATCATTTGCTTGATCCTTCTCTATACTATAACCTTATCAGATCACGGGGTGATCTCATCGTATATATTACGATTCATTTATATGCTATGATCGTTTTGTTATACGATATCCTATCACTGTACTTTTAATCTTTTAGACTCTATCTATTCATCACTACTGTTCACCTTTATTATCAGAGTTAGGGAACTCTGTATCTTTATAACTCGCTGAGATTCATCTTTGAATCATACTGACACACTAACTCTATGTAAGTTAGATCTTATCCTAATCACTGTGGTTATTAGTCTAAGGTAACTCTACCCTAGGTTTATAACCAACAGCTTTGATACCAAATGTAGCGCCCCCAAATCCGGGTCCTAAATCACCACGGATCCGGTGCACTATTTCTATAACTATTGCGGAAGATATAATCATAAATTGTTTATACATTAAACATTATACACTATCCCCAAGGTCGAGTAACCATAACTTATACACAATTCATATCCTACCTGACATACAAAGATTTTATAATAAATTACTTTTACAAATCTAGCTGCACACATAGTCCCAAGCTGAGCTTGGCTTTATCTTTTCCTTGTATCGACGCTGTCTTTTAATCTGCAATGTTTTATCATGATATATAAAGCAGGTGAGCATGAAGTTGCCCAAAGAAGTTTAAATTATATTTAAGGATATATCATGATTGAAAGAGTCTGAATAATAAGCTGGCTATAATTCATCAATATAATTAAGAACTAGCACGAACAAACTTTTGGCTGAACAAGTATTAAACATGAACAAATATATCTCGAACCAAGGGTAATGAAGGTGATCGACCTTTCATACCTGACTTATACATACAATATGTACAGAGTACAATTCTACATGGCAATCAGTAATGATTAACCATAAGCATATCTGAATGAAACAACTCTTACTAGAGTTAAGAAAATACTTACTGTCTGCAGATTGATTCTTGAATTCTGAAATATAACTTAGCTTTATCCGAAGACCTAATATAGATAATACCGATCTCCAAATATTAGAATAATATCATCACACTATAATACTGTATATATATATATATATATATATATATATATATATATATATATACATAGAATAACTTAAACACATAACACATAACCTTATCAGTCTATACAACTCATAAAACTTAGCATCAAGTCAGACTATTTCAGTCCGAATTGAAACTAACACAATTATATCATCCCGACGGTCTAGTCGGACAAATATCGAGTTTAAGTTCAATTAAACTCTGTCTAAACACTTAACAATTATCCTTTATAATCATATTATCAGTCAAAATAATTTTCATAGACTTGTAAAAATTTTAAGATAATTATTACTATTTATCATAATTTTTCAATCATTAATAACGTATTTATATAATTTGAATACCAAATAATTCCTTAATCATTAATATTAATTTAATATTAAATATCAACGAAAATAATAACATAATATTATAATATATTTATAATATCTCAAAGTATTTTTAATACCTTAAAATAATATTTATATGATTTTTAAACACTTAAATCTATTATCGATAATTGATATTAATATTAAAATATTAATATTTACATGACAAAATATCAAAAGGTTATATTTTATAACTTAAAATATTTTTATAACACTTAAATTATTTTCATATAATTTTTTAATGCATTAATTCTATTTTTCCATAATTTATCTAATATATTCATTAAATAAATTAATTACCCTTAATAATAATTTATTATTAAAATTCATCACAAAATATCAAAAGTCATTTAAAATAACTTCAAATATTTTCTTATACCATAATATAATTTTTCATGATTTTTAAAGTATTAAAATCATTTCTAAGTAATTTATTTAATAATATAATTAAATAAATTAAATACCATTATATTTCAAAAATATTAAATATTTATGAAATATACTCAAAATAATTAAAAACTAATTTTCGAGCTTTAAAATAATTTTTAGGAATTTATTATGTATTTTTAATAATAAAAACCATTTTATCTATTTAATAAATAAAATACTTAATTTCCATAAATAAAGCTCATTTAAAGGTCCCTATAGCGGCAGAATAAATCATTATATAGGTGTTCTTGAGCATGAATCGATAGCCAATATGTCAGTCTACAGGTCTATTACAATAGCATGGCCTAAACATCAACGATAAGTAAAATCAGAAGCCTCAAATAGCTTGTAAGACCATTCCTGGAAAATTTAGGTTTTCCAGATTCTAAGTTTTGTGCTTGGTCAACGGTCTTTGACCGATCATATCTTGTAATCTAAACATGTTATGGGCTTGATTCAAGTCTCATATTAAAGTCCTAACATCAAAGAACAGATCTATAACATAACATATACCAAACATCAAACACACATAGATCTAAGGCCTCTGACATATGACTGTCAGGCCATTTTTTTTCCAGAGTTCCAGATTTTTAAAAACTCAAATTTGGAGCACTTTGATGTTAGGGATCTGGGATTTAACAACCCAGATCACTAATTAACACCTTATAACACACTTCTAAACAACAAATCATAACATCTAACATCAAATCTAAGGATTTCAAGATTTAGGGTTTATACCTCATTCATGCTTTGATCTTGAATCTGATCTTTGTGATTTGTTCCTGGCATGCTAATGTTCTTACTAGTGACTGATTTACTCAATATTTTCGTGGCTACGGAGAGAGAAAGGTTTGGTTGAGTGTAAGGATGCAAATGAGCTTAGTTTGGCGACTTTCCCTCTCTTTGATCTATATATAAAATGATAATATGCAATGGCTGATCATGTGATCAGTTGTTGGATGACTAAAGTAGCTTTCTAGACCTCACGGCTAGCCTAGGGTTGGACACCAACCACAAATAGGGTTAGATCTACACTCCACCTCATTAAAATATAAAGAAGGGTACCTTGGTCTTTTGACTCATAAAGTGCATGGCAACTTGGTAACTTCTCACAATTATTAGGTTTTAGCCATTAGGGTTTGACCCTTAGGGTTTAACCCTAAGATTACACAAATTTATATTCTAGACTTTTCTAATTAGGTTCTAAAAATTGAAAATTATAATTCGGTTTTCCTAATTATAATAAAGTTTACTAATTACATTCAAGCTTGCTAATTAGAGTTAAGGCTTCCTAATTTACATTAAACTCCATAAATTAATAATTAGGTTTTCTCTAATTGTACATTAGGGTTTCCAACATTAGAAATTAGGACTTTCTAATTAATCAATTAGGGTCATCCCTAATTATACTTACAATTAATAACATAGAAACTCTATACTTATCTTCAAGCTTCCCAATTAGGAATATGGATTCCCGGAACTGTAATTAGGGTTTCCATAGCCGGGTAATAGGGTTTCTTATCAGTCGTTAGGGTTTTCTAACTGAACGTCGAGGCTCTTAGTATATTATTAGGGTTTGTGACTGATATAATTTATCCGGTCAACCCTTGACCCTTAACCACATACTATACACACATATGACCATATACACAAATACACTTAACACTGTAAACCTTTACCAAGAGTTTGTAAATTCACAAAATTCATTCCTAAAAATGTTAAATACATACACTTATTTTCTGTCTAGGTTTATTATTTAACCTTTATTCAATCTTTTAAGATTTTATAAAATTTTCTAAATTCTCGGGTTGTCACAACATGTCCTACCAAATGGAAGGGATTAGTAACAGTTATATTCGCTGAGGCTGATGAGACTGTCAAACCATTTCCCATACAAACAATTCAACTCAAAGGAGCTGACAATCCTTTGAAAGTGTCTGCACCAGAGCCAATTTCTTTACCGTTCATACCACAAGATATCGTTGTTTAGCCATTTCTACAAAGTCCCATGGAATTATGGGGAAGCTGAAGGATCCACGTCTCATACTAGTGCTACAGTGTCGAAGGAAAATCCATTGTATCTTCCTCAGAGTGTGATGAAGCCCACCATAAAAGCAAAGGGGAAGATTCCCATAGAGAAGATTGAGAAATTCCTCTGCACTATGGGTCATAATGAAGCCAAGGTTCTAACCTTAATAGAAGCTCGACATCAAATCTCAATACTGGACTTGGTTTTCTCTTCCGAGGATCACAGGAAGATCTTATTGAAGGTTTTGGAAGAAGCCTACTTACCAAAGTCAGTGGATGTGGAAAATTTTCAACATCTGGTTGATCACATTTTTAACAACAATGTGATATCCTTCACTGATAACGACATAACGCCCGAAGGGACCGGTCATTGCAAGTCATTGCACATCGCAGTTTTATCCTTCGGGTATATGTTAACTGGAGTTTTGATAGACAGAGGTTCGTCTCTAAATATCTGTCCTTATGCCACTTTGGTGAAGATGAACGTGAATCTCAAACGGATCCGAAGTAGCCATACGGTTATCAAAGCTTTTGATGGATCCCGACGAAATTTTGTCAGAGAGATTGAGCTCCCAATTGAGATTGGTCCAAATACATTCAATGTATCCTTTCACGTCCTCAAGATAGATTCAGGATACATCCTGCTATTGGGGAGACCATGGATCCACATGGCTGGAGTCGTCCCTTCTACACTTCATCAACAACTTAAATACATTGTCAACAATAGCCTAGTCACCGCGGCGCTAGTTTAATGTCCTAAACAAGGAAACCTACCACTCATCAACTTCAATTCAGAAGTTGAGCCAACCAGTTTTCATACTTTAGAAGTGAGCAACACACAATACCATCCTATTGAATCGACACTTCCCGTACCCAAGATTTCTGTCGAAGTGATGGCAGCCACCCAAGAAATGATGTCATTGGGTCATCAGCCTGGACAAGGGCTGCGTAAAAATCAGCAGGGTATTAAGCACCCAATTCAAATGTCCAGTCAAACCGGGATAGCCGGATTAGGCTATTCTTCTAGTTCCAGTCATAGGAATCCTCATAAGCACAAGCAGATTCCTCAAGATTCCGCCACACAGCGATTTTCTCCACCTGCACCTCATGAGCTGATATAGTCTCTGGTAAAGGTGCCAACCCATGTTATGGCTATGTTGTTTCCCAAACCAGTACCATTTAAAGCAAAAGAGGTCTTGATCCCTGATTCCGAAGTGGAAGAAAGGGAACGGAAATGTAAACATGACATCGCCTTGATGATGTCAGGTATACGCATCATTGTCCATGATGAACATATAAACAGATACACCCCAGATGATGATTGCCCAAATGTTATGGTCATCATTCGGGAAAAATAGGACAATGATAGACCCTCCATCACTGCAGTCCATCAGGACTTTACCCTTGACAATTGGAACAGCACTTCATGCATTGGTCGACGAGGGTAAAACGGGCAAAAATTCCCTATACCCTATAGATAACTTTAATTTCTTACTTTTTTGTACAGTATTAGCAGTTATTTTATCAGTACATGCTAACACTTTTGTATATTAAACAGTTTCATATATTAAGTGAAAGCATATTTTGTTTCAGGACTCTGAATTTAGATGTGCTTGTACTTGTTGATGAGGTGCCTTTTCTCCACAAGGACTGTAACTTTGATGAAAAGTTGGACTCAGACTTGATGGAAATTTAAGAGGACATTGAGATACCTCAGGAGATTAAGGAATTGGTCAAAGACAAACCAAAGCCTAATCTTGATCAAACCATTTCTTTCAATCTCGAAACCTTAGAAAGCCCTAAGCTAATCCAGATTGGTTCAGACCTAACCCCAAACCAACGAAATGACATGGTTGCGCTACTAACTCAATTCCAGGATGTGTTTGCATGATCTCATGAAGACATGGTGGGTTTGTCCACTGACATTATCCTTCATTGTCTTCCCATTAAAGAGGGATTCAAGCCAGTTAGGCAGAAGCTCAGGCGATTGAAACCTGAGTAGAGTTTAAAAGTGAAAGAAGAAATTATGAAACAATTTCAAGTTTGTATTATCATGGTGTCTACATATTCGGAATGGATATCCAACATAGTTCACGTTCCAAAACTAGGAGGAAAGGTGCGATTTTGCGTGGATTACTGGGATCTAAACAGAGCTTGCCTTAAAGATAGCTTTCTTGTGCCCTTTATCCACATTCTCATTGACAATACTGCTCAATATGGCATGTACTCATTTGCGGATTGCTTCGCGGGGTATCATCAGATTATGGTCGCTGAGGAGGATCGTGAGGTAACTGCTTTTATCACGCCTTCGGGAACTTTCTGCTACAGACGGTTGTCATTCGGCCTCATCAATGTCGGGGAAACGTATCAGCGAGCTATGATGGCTCTTTTCCACGACTTAATGCATAAGGAGATAGAGATCTACGTGGATGACATCATTGTCAAATCCGAAAGGGAGGAAGACCACTTAGACAATCTCAAAAAGCTTTTCAACAGTTTGCGTAGGTACAACTTGAAGTTAAATCCAGCAAAGTGCTCCTTTGGCGTTAAGTCAGGAAAGTTGCTAGGTTTCCTAGTCAGCCACAAAGGGATTGAGCTGGATCCCACCAAAATCTAGGCCATCAAGGAAATGCCCATTCCTCAAACAGGGAAGGAAATACAGGGATTGTGACGCCCCCAAAATAGGTATACATCACCCATTTTGAGTCGTCAAGAACATGGTACAGAAACAACTACAACTTAATTAATACAACATATAAACTGTGAGTTTAAATACAAATATTGCCATCTAGACAATATTCACACCCAAATAAGTCCTCATTACAATTATTGGTACATTATTTTACAAAAATGGTGAGGACTACTAAGATAACTTTCTAGATCCATCATTCCACACCCAGACTAGAACTCGCTACATTCTCGCCTCCCGAGAAGAAAAATGGAACAAAAAGGAAAAGGGTGAGCTCAACTAGCCCAGTAAAGAATATTATGACTAAAATAATATAGAACAAATTATCGTTAGTCTTCAACGGGGAAAAATTTGATAAAATACAATAGACAACAAGTTTCAGATCAATATTCGCAGCGGAAATAATAATCATAGAAGAGTTACGTAGAGAATGAAATCTACTATTATCTATGAATTTAAAAGTCCATCATCAATAATTTATCCCTGTAACATCAATCAATATACATCTTGAATCAAATATTCATCTTTTCACTACAGGCCAAAGATATTCATCAGTTGGTCATGTTCATCTCAACACCTGTTCATCTTTGCACTACGGGCCAAAGATATTCATAAGAAAATCAACCATCTTTTGCACTACAGGGCCAAAGATATTCGATAATATAATCATTTAGGACCGAGGATGATGAAAAATATTTTAAAGAAAAGCGAATCCAAAGGAAACAAAAAGAACAAATACTAAGAATTCGTACTTTAAACAATCTGAGTTCAAAAATACTTCATAAATACTCATAGTGAAGTAAAATTTAAGAATGATCAAAACATTGATACAATCAAAGCTAGTATCCATAATAGATATTTTGGACAAAAAATAAAAATTTAATTTTTCTGTGAATAGTGTCGTATTCGTGAATAGTGTCGTATACGTGAATAGTGTCGTATACGTGAATAGTAACCCCGACACTAAAAGACAAGAAATTCACAAGAAAAATCTTACCAATAATCCGGCATAATGATATTAGAAAAAATAATATCATTTTTTAAAAAAATAATATCCCTTACCTCAAAAAGACGGTACTTCTGACTAGAATACTGAATATAGTGCTGAAGGGAACTTGCACCGTATAGCAACACTCAAAGTATCAAAATACTCACAAGAATATGCTCGATAATAAAGAGAGAAAACTTTAGTTTCTGGTGTGATTACCAATTCTAACCTAAGCACCCTATTTATAGGAAAATACTTAGAACACCAAAGCAAAAAATTTAATAAAATAATAATATATTTATAAAATTTTCACGCCCACCTCTTGAATCTGAATTCAGCTCATTAACATGTGCAAGTGGGGCCCACAAAAGTGTAAAAAACGTTTTTATTAAAAAAAAATTTAAAACTTCAAAAATCAA
Source organism: Panax ginseng (assembly GCA_020205605.1). Taxonomy (NCBI): domain Eukaryota; kingdom Viridiplantae; phylum Streptophyta; class Magnoliopsida; order Apiales; family Araliaceae; genus Panax; species Panax ginseng. Next base: position 111,918,143 of record CM035128.1, on the reverse strand, counting down.
ATATTTTAGAACTCTGGAACTTCAATAATTCATAATAAATAGCACTTTTATCAGAAAAATTTGAACCTTATGTCTTTTCCATAGGAAATTCCATTCTCTACAACTTTGTAAGTTTAAGTTTTTCCAAATTCCAAATGTAATTGGCCAAAAATCCACAAACCAGACGATTTTACAGGCTATAATCAAATTTCAGTCAAGAAATGGGGTCCACAAACATGAAAAATATGTTTTAAATATTTATTGCAACAAAAATACTCTTCATCCTCATTTATTCATATATCCCAGATTCATTGTAAAAATATCACCATTATTATATTATTAAAATATAATAATATATTTAAATGAATTATTTTATCGAAAAAGATAAAATATCAATTTTCAACAATTGTCACATTAAAAATTTTCTCCATCTATATCCACATAAAATGAATATTTTCCTTATCATATAAATTAATAATTAATTATTCATAAATAATATTACAGAATCACAATACTAGCAACCAGACTGTTCCCAGGAAACAGGGGGCTTTCCAATAAGGATTTCTCCTTATTGGCGCGCAATTAGGTGACCAAACCTCTCCTTAGACAGAACTTTCTAGACATTACCAATAATGTAATCTAATAATATTATTCAAATAATATGAATTATTGATCTGATAATGAAAAAACTGTGTAGTGACAAATATTGAAACAACAATAATATAAAATATCAACGTAGCAATTATTGAATCAATAAAATAAAATATTGAACAGTAACTACTGTAACAATTATTAAATAGTGCCTTCTTATGTAAGAATCAATAATTGGTGTAATACCGTGTGCTATCTTCGTGTGTTTTAACCACTCGGGTATTTTAACAAAAGATATTAATTGTAATAACTTATATTTGTCGTTTTCTTCATCCAATCGCTTTACATTATGGGGGCCCAAACAAGGTCAAGCGTCATCGCATTTAATATTCCCAATTGGGAAGAATATTCCACGACCAAATGAATATTCCCCGACAACAATGAATATTTTATAACCACTTGCTTATTTGAAATATTTGCGCATTTTACCCATAACTAACCACATTAATCAAATCAACCCTTACTATTTCAAAATAATAAATAGAGGAAGTTTAATTTCATTTATAATAAGTTGAGGTCTTACAACCTCCCCTCCTTATGAAATTTCATCCTTGAAATTGACGTATGTACCTGGTGTTTCAAAAAGGTGAGGATACCTCGCTTTCATTTCCGTTTCCAACTCCCAGGTCATTTCCTCAATAGCATGGTTCCTCCACAAAACTGAATTGTGGTATGACCTATATAAGTAAGACATGCTCCTTCCTATCCAAGATCTTGACAGGTACCTCCTCGTACGTTAAGTCTTCGGCTATCTCATCTGATTCTAACTCAATAATATGGTTCGGGTCTTTAACATATTTACGAAGCACAGATATATGAAGAACATTATGAACACGAGACATACTTGGAGGTAACGCGAGTCTATAGGCTACATTTCTTACTCGGTCAAAAATCTGAAATGGACCAATAAATTGTGGATTGAGCTTTCCTCTCTTCACGGATCTTGTAACTCCCTTCCATGGGTCAACACGCAATAATACATGATCCCCGATACTAAATTCCACATCCTTTCGATGAAGATCCGCATAACTCTTTTGTCGATCTTGTGCCATTTGTATACGTTGTCGAATCATTTGGATCTTTTCTCGTAATGTCGTACCAACTCTGGTCCCAACAATGTTGCTTCACCCACTTCATCCCAACATACTGGAGAGCGACACTTTCTTCCATACAATGCTTCGAATGGAGCTACCCCTATACTTGCCTGATAACTATTGTTGTAGGAGAATTCCACCAATGGTAAATACTTCTCCCAACTCCCTTTCAAGTCTAGGACACAGAGTCTTAATAGATCTTCAAGAGTTTGAATAGTCCTCTCTGATTGTTCGTCCGTTTGAGAATGGTATGCTGAACTAAATCGTAAATCCGTGCCCATAGCTTTTTGGAAGCTAACCCAAAATCGTGAAGTGAATCTTGGGTCACGATCCAAAACAATGGATACTAGCATGCCATGCAATCTCACAATCTCATTTACATACATACGAGCAAGACGTTCAAGGGAATAAGTCTCCCGTATCGGCAATAAATGAGCAAACTTGGTTAATCTATCAATAATAACCCAAATAGCATTTACACCTTGAGAAACGTGGGAGGAAGACCCGTGAAAAATCCATGGTAATGTGTTCCACTTCCATTTCGAATCTCAAGTGGTTGCAATCGGACCCTTAGGTACTTGATGCTCGCCCTTTACACGTTGACAAGTTAAATACCTCGAGATAAACTTTGCAATCTCTCTCTTCATATTGTTCCACCAAAATGTATGTCGAAGATCACGATACATTTTGGTACTTTCAGGATGGATTGCAAACGGTGTATTGTGTGCCTCCATCATGATCTTGTTCTTCAAATCAGAGTCGTTAGGAACACAAAGTCTGGAGTGGACTTGAAGTATTCCTTCTTCATTGATTCTTGCTTCTGGAATAGCACCTTCTTGTACTTTCTTCTTCATACGCATCAGCTCTGGGTCTGTGGCTTGAGCAACTTTAACTTTATCGATTAAAGTTGGTTCTATGCGTATACTTGATATCATCGCACTCATTCCTACATATGATCTTCTACTCAACGCGTCAGCTACCACGTTTGCTTTTCCAGGATGGTATTGAATGGTGTGGTCATAATCTTTTAATAGCTCGAGCCAACATCGTTGCCGCATATTGAGTTCCTTTTGGTTGAAGAAATATTTGAGGCTTTTATGGTCTGAATATATCTCCACTTTCTCTCCATATAGATAGTGCCTCCAAATCTTTAGCGCGAAAACGACTGCTGCCAACTCTAGATCATAAGTAGGATAATTCCTCTCATATTCTTTAAGTTGTCACGAGGCATAGGCTATGACTTTCCCATTTTGCATGAGAACACATCCTAACCTTTTGCCTGAATCATCGCTGTAGATAACAAATCCATCTAAACTAGATGGTATTATCAAAACAGGTGCCGAAATGAGTCTCCTCTTAAGCTCTTGGAAACTCTTTTCGCATTCCTCGCTCCATACGAATTTGTATCTTTTCGAGTCAATTGAGTTAACGGGGTAGCAATTCGAGAAAATCCTTCCACGAATCTCCGATAATAACCAGCTAGGCCCAGAAAGCTACGTACTTCGGTCACGGACTTTGGTTGCTCCCAACTTTGTATTGCTTCAATCTTCGCTGGGTCAATAGATACTCCATGTTTTGACACTACGTGCCCAAGGAATGTTACTTCCTCAAGCCAGAACTCACATTTCTTCAACTTGGCATATAGCTTGTTTTCACGAAGCCTTTGAAGTACCAGCTTCAAATGGTGCTCATGATCTTCACGACTTTTGGAATATATGAGGATGTCATCAATAAAGACAATAATGAACTGATCCAAATAATCCTTGAATACTCGGTTCATCATATCCATGAAAGCCGCAGGAGCATTAGTCAATCCAAAAGACATGACTAAGAATTCATAATGCCCGTACCGAGTTCTGAAGGAAGTCTTTGGAATATCCTCAATTATAATCTTCAACTGATGATATCCAGAACGAAGATACCTATTCTTGATGGTGACATGGTACAATTCCTAGTAGTCAATACAAAGTCGCATACTCCCGTCTTTCTTCTTTACAAATAAAATAGGAGCACCCCAAGGAGTTGTACTAGGACGAATGAAACTGATGTCCAACAACTCTTGTAGTTGGACCTTTTAACTCCTGAAGTTTAACAGGAGCCATTCGATATGGGGTTTTAGAAATGGGCTTTGTACCAGGTTCAAGATCAATAAAGAATTCAACTTCACGTTTTTGGGGTAGACTGGGAAGTTATTCAGGAAATACGTCAGGAAATTTACTAACAACAGGAATATTATTCAAATCTGACGTGTCTTTATTCAAATTCATAACATGGGCTAAGAAAGCTTGACATCCATTTTTCAATAAACGAATAGCTTTATGACTTGATATGACAGTGATTGATTTTAATGGTTTAGTTGCTTGAATTCGTACAACAGGTTGGTTAGGAATATGAAAACTAACAATGTTACGAAAACAATCAATTTTGGCATGATGAGTAGTTAACCAATCAATCCCTAAAATCACATCAAAAGCAAGTATCTTTAAAGAGATAAGGTCAACAGGTAATGTGATGGTGCCAACTTGGATCAAACAAGATTTATAAACAGTGGATGTGATGAAAGTTTCTCCTAACGGAGTCTCCACAGATAAATCAAAGTCTAATTTCTCCGGAGTCAAGTTTAAACGTTGAGCACAAGTAGGAGATATAAATGAATGGGTAGCACCGGTATCTAGTAAGGTATAAACTTCGCAGGAATTTATGATTAGCTTACCCGTGATCACCTCGTTTGGGTTCCTCGCATTTTGACCAGTCACGACAAACGCTCTTCCAGGGACCATTGACTTTGACTTTTTTGGGATAGCCTTTTGAGTCACCATCCCTGCTGGACTTGGTTTCGCCATCTGCATCTGATCTCAAGCGATATTTCCTTCTTTTCCACAATTATAGCATACCTTGAATGCTGTTGTGGGGCGATTTGGGTGATATGTCCCTCTTTTCCACATTTATAGCATACGACCGGTGGTCGCTTCTCCTCCCTTAGAACCGATTCTTTCTTTGTTGGCCGACGCGTCTTCACATGGTCGTTGTTGAATCTCCTCTTTTAAAATCTCCTCCCGACTCCTTCTTTTTATTCTCATGGCCATGATTACCACCAGAGTGGTTCTTTGCTTTTGTCCGTATTTTTCTTTCTCCGTTTGGTTATCGTTGTTGGGATGATCGCTATCAAGTATGATCCTGGTTGTGGTCCCTCGGTTGAACGTACTTTCGTTATCTCGCTCTAATAATTGAGCCCTGTTGACAACATCTGAATAGAGAGAAAATTTATGAGAAATGAGATATTTACGTATGTCGGGTTTCAAACATCTCAGAAACATCCGCGTCGTACGTTCCTCATTCTCCACCAAATGAGGTGCAAACCTGGATAACTCTGCAAACTTCGCCTCGTACTGGGACACCGTCATGTTATTTTGTTCCAATCTAATAAACTCTACTTCCTTCATATGATGATTACTTTTAGGAAAGTACTTGTCAATGAACAATTTCTGAAATGTCTCCCAAGACATGCTGAGTATGGCTGGATGGGTACGCTTCACAGATTCCCACCAATAATCTGCCTCATTGCGGAACATAAAGGTGGCGAATGGAACCTTCTGTTCCTCCGTGCATCCCAAAACATCGAATATCTTGGTGATTTTTTTGACCCACATTTCTTCCTTAATTGGATATGGCTTTCCCCAGAATTCTGGTGGTCCTAACTCTTTGAATCTTGCTTGCGTTGTGACAAATCGTAAGCGTTGTTATCATTTCCACCGTATTTTGTGCACGAGTCTCCTCTTATGCGATTTTTGCATGAACTGCAAAAAGCTTCTAAACATTCCGTCGTTCATCATCTGCTCAGTGGTGTTGTTCACAGGAGGAACATTGCCAGCCTGTTGCACGTTCTCCTTGTTGATGAGTAAAGGTGTCTCCACGGTCACATTTACTTCACTGTTAACATTCTCAGTCGACATTCTCAAATACTGCCATAAGACAAGGGTTAATTAAAGAAATCAACATATCATATAATATCCCTATATACTAACCAACCAACAAATAAGCTTAGGTAAGACACACTAGCGAAGGTTTTACTCGTCTCTCCCCTCCTAGTTCTATTCCCCGATATCCGCCAGAGATCATATCCCTAAGCTCGATATTAATCATGACGCCCCAAAATAGGTATACATCACCCATTTTGAGCGTCGATAACATAATCTGAAAACAACTACAACTTTATTAATACAACATATAAACTGTGAGTTTAAATACAAATATTGCCATCTAGACAATATTCACACCCAAATAAGTCCTCATTACAATTATTGGTAAATTATTTAACAAAAATGGTGAGGACTACTAAGACAACTTTCTAGATCCATCATTCCACAACCTGACTAGAACTCGCTACATTCTCGCCTCCTGAGAAGAAAAATAGAACAAAAAGGAAAAGGGTGAGCTCAACTAGCCCAGTAAAGAATATTATGACTAAGATAATATAGAACAAATTATCGTTAGTCTTCAACAGGAAAAATCTGATAAAATACAATAGACAACAAGTTTCAGATCAATATTCGCAGCGAAAATAATAATTCATAGAAGAGTTACGTAGAGAATGAAATCTACTATTATCTATGAATTTAAAAGTCCATCATCAATATTTTATCCCTGTAACATCAATCAATATACATCTTGAATCAAATATTCATCTTTACACTACAGGCCAAAGATATTCATCAGTTGGTCATGTTCATCTCAACACTTGTTCATCTTTGCACTACGGGCCAAAGATATTCATAAGAAAATCAACCATCTTTGCACTATAGGCCAAAGATATTCAGTAATATCATCATTTAGGACTGAGGATGATGAAAAATATTTTAAAGAAAATCCCAAAGAAACAAAAGAACAAATACTAAGGATTCGTACTTTAAACAATCTGAGTTCAAAAATACTTCATAAATACTCATAGTAAAGTAAAATTCAAGAATGATCAAAACATGGATACAATCAAAGCTAGTATCCATAATAGATATTTTGGACAAAAAATAAAATTTTAATTTTTCTGTGAATAGTTCCGTATTCGTGAATAGTGTTGTATACGTGAATAGTAACTCCGACACTAAAAGACAAGAATTTCACAAGAAAAATCTTACCAATATTCCGGCATAATGATATTAGAAGAAATAATATCATTTTTAAAAAAAAATAATATCCCTTACCTCGAAAAGATGGTACTTCTGATTGGAATCTGGATATAGTGCTGAAGGGAACTTGCACCGTATAGTAACACTCAAAGTATCAAAATACTCACAAGAATACACTCGATAATATAGAGAGAGAAAGAGAGAGAAAACTTTAGTTTCTAGTGTGATTTTCAATTCTAACCTAAGGACCCTTTTTATAGGAAAATGCTTAGAACACCAAAACAGAAAATTTAATAAAATAATAATATAATTATAAATTTTCATGCCCACCTCTTGAATCTGAATTCAGCTCATTAACATGTGCAAGTGGGGCCCACCAAAGTGTAAAAAATGTTTTTATTAAAAAAAATATTTAAAACTTCAAAAATAAATTATGAATTATTATATTATTAAAATATAATAATAGATTTAAATGAATTATTTTATCAAAAAGATAAAATATCAATTTTAACAATTATCACATTAAAAATTTTTCCATCTATATCCATTATAAAATGAATATTTTCCTTATCATATAAATCAATAATTAATTATTCACAAATAATATTACGAGAATCACAATCATTGTGACGAGTGCATTTCTCTCGGAAAGAGGGGCTTTCAATAAGGATTTCTCCTTCTTGGCGCCAAGCAATTAGGTGACCAAACATTTCCTTAGATGTAACTTTCTAGACATTACCCGATAATGTTATCTAATAATATTATTCAAATAATATGAATTATTGATCGATAATTAAAATATTGTGTAGTGACAATTATTGAAACAACAATAATATAAAATATCAACGTAGCAATTATTGAATCAATAAAATAAAATATTGAACAGTAACTACTGTAACAATTATTGAGTAGTGCCTTCTTACGTAAGAATCAATAATTGGTATAATACCATGTACTACTGTGATTTAACCACCGGGTATTTTAACAGTATTAACGGTAACAACTTATATTTGTTGTTTTCTTCATCCAATCGCTTTTCGTTATGGGGCCCACACAAGGCTACGTCATCGTACGAATATTCCCTGACAGTAAGAATATTCCACGACCAAACGAATATTCCCCGACAACAATGAATATTTTATAACCACTTGTTTATTTGAAATATCTGTGCATTTTACCCATAACTAACCACATTAATCAAATCAACCCTTACTATTTCAAAATAATAAATAGAGGAAGTTGAATTTCATTTATAATAAGTTGGGGTCTTACAGGGATTTTTGGGAAGAATCAACTTCATTAGCAGGTTTATCTCTCAACTCACAGTAACCTGTGAGCCCATTTTCAAATTGTTAAGGAAGAAATCCTCCATGAAATGGAACGATGAGTGTCAGAAAGCCTTCCTTACAATCAAAGAGCAGCTAGTTAAAGCTCCCATTTTGGTACCTCCTATGGATGGTGTTCCCATGTTCATGTACTGGCCCATTAATGACAATGCTATGGCCTTGCATCTTTGGGACAAAAAAGACGATAGAGGCCAATAACGAGCTATCTATTACCTCAGAAAAAGATTCAGCAGCAGTGAACACAAGTACACTCTGATTGAGAAGACTTGTTGTGCTTTAGCATGGGATTCCATGAGGTTACAGCATTACCTCCATGGTCACACAACCCATCTCATATCCCGCGTGGATCCTCTCAAATACGTGTTTAGTAAGACCATACTAAATTGTTGGATGTCCAGATGGCAGTTGATCCTACAGCAATTTGACATCGTCTATGTGACGCAAAAGTATATCAAAGGTCAAGGAATTGCGGATCAACTGTCTGCCGCACCTGCAGGGGATTTCAAACCCTTGGAAACATACTTCCCCGATGAAGGGGTAATAGCATTTCAGCAACACCATCAGTACGATGCATGCCATATGTGGAAAATATATTTTGATGGAGCTATTAACATGGAAGGCTCTGGAGCTAAAGCAGTTCTAGTATCCGGTGCGGGGGAGCAGTATCCCGTCGCCGTCAAATTGCAGTTTGTCAGCACCAACAACAAAGCTGAGTATGAAGGCTGTATCATGGGGCTAAAACTTGCCCATTCAATGGGTATCAAGAGGTTAACTGCCTTTGGGGATTCCGAATTAGTAATCAAATAATCCACTGGAATTTATAAAACTAAAGAACTACATTTGTCGCCTTAACATCGCCAATTTTTACAGATGGCTTTGGAGTTTGAATAAATCTCCTTTCTACACATTCCTCATAATAGGAATGATTTTACGGATAAGCTAGCAACATTGGCCTCCTTGATTCACATACCCGACAAGGAAAACATGCCAAGCATCACATTTTCCCTGCAAAAGGACCCAGCCTATGGGAACTATGTTGGAGAAGTACTGGATGAGCTACCTCCCATCCACAACCCTTGGTATCAACATATCAAGGAGTATCTGCAAGATGGATCTACACCCACTGAGGCAAGCCTGACTGAAAAGAGGCGGATCCATCGAATGGCTATGAAATTTTACCTAAGCGAAGATGCACTCTACAAAAGAGATGCAGGATTAGGTCTCCTCAGATGTCTAAACAAAGACCAAGCTCAGAGGCTCATGGATGAGATCTATGGTGGAGTATGTGGCCCACACATGAGCGGCCCCTTACTTGTTAAGAAAGTACTCAAAATAGGACATTATTGGCTTACGCTCAAAGTTGATTGTGATGATCACATCAAGAGGTTCTATCAATGCCAAATTCACGCCCCTCCAAAGGAACTCCACAATATGAGTTCGACATGGCCCTTCTCAATGTGGGGAATGGACGGCAATGAATTTCCATAGCTTATCAACTTGGACACCCTGAAATGGTACTATGTCTGAGGTTACCATCAAGCAAAAATTTTGGCTTTGGATCATCAGATCACCAGTCATTCCGGCTTTTTAACCCTTTTTACATACTCTTCTGCCCCTCAAGGAAACATACACTTCAAACCAGTAGCCTGGTCTTACCTCATTTCAAACCTTTCATACAATATTGGTTGTCCCCCCAGGGATTGAACCTTTCACACCTGCACTTTATCTTGAAGATGGGATTAAACTTTTCTACGCTTGCAGTTTGTCTTGAAGACGGGATCAAACTTTTTCATACCTACAGTTTATCCCAATCATGGGATCAAACTTTCTTTTCCACGCAGTATAGTCTGCACATTGGATTCAGACTTCTCTTCGGCTGCGAATCATCTTAAGGGGTGAACTACGTCGACCTAATCTCCCTAATACTCGGGAGTACGTAGGCAACCATATTCTATATGGCCCGATCACAATAAAAAAAACAAAAACACTTCTACCCTTCTCTACATAAACAAAAACCACAAAAATAGTTCTACATCCTTCTTTATCAGTAAAGCTTCTACACCCATTTACACCTTTCAGATTCATCGTTGAACCTCTTACACCAGATTCGAACTACACAGATCTGATTAACTCTTCAATAGGAGTACATAGGAAGCCATTTATGGTTCGGTCTAACCCCCTACCAGAACACAAATACTTGTCACACGGTACTGGGATTAAACATCAATCCACCATATTTCATTGGCTTCAGACCAAAGGGATGGAACTACCTAACCTCTCCTCATTAATAGGAAATTCGGCAACCATCTAATCTGCGGTTGTGCCTCAAAGAGTAACACCAATCCATAAGAGATGGAATTAACTGGGCTCCTCCTAAAAAGGAGTATTGGCGACCATCTATGGTGCGGTCAACCTCAGAGAGGAAAAGCCACACTCCTCTCCACATTTCCATACAGAAACCAGTCCCAAGACACCAAAGATGGTAGGGATACACACAGATCAATGATCCATTTTGAAAGATCCTATGACGTCTCAATGTCTACAGATCAAGGATGAGTTCAGAATGCATCAAGATCACAAGCCCTGAAGAAACAAGCAAATATTAAGCAAGTATCAAGGCACAACTGAAAGGGAAGTGAATCAAAATATATTTACATGCCATATATAATATATTTTGATATATACAATATGTGTTGTACATGACAAAATGGCTAAGCTAGTCTGTGCAGGAAAATACAAGTCTATCTACAGATCTGTGTGTATGCGGACTATCAGATCTAACATAGCTTCCCTCTCTAAAGAATGAGGTAATGCTGCAAGCTCCCCGCTTGATGGTATCTATACGAGCTAAGAAATGAGGGCTATCTCGCATAGTGGCATGATGCTCATCAATGTATGCACTTATATCGGCAAGGATGCGGTCGTAAGGGGATCTCAACGAAATCTGCTTTTGTGGCGGCTACATCCGAGGCGGATAGGGGCGAGATCCCGCTCTACAATCAATACATCTCTGGCTGATCTGGCCTCATCTTTCTGTAATAGAGCTGTGTTTCTCCCATCAAGAGTTGTCAACATCAATGCACTAGCCTGATCTCTCTCAAAGGTCATCAAATGTAGACTCTACTCCAGATACTGTGATGAATGTTGAATAACAGTAGCACTCGTAGTGGGAGAATCCATCACAAATGCTGGCAACCCAGTAGTTAAATCATTATCGATGGGAATATCAGACTCCTCCATAGTCTACTCATCCTCGGAATCAATCCCCTGCACTATGGATACTACCACAGCCGATGCAGTCTCTGTCTCCATCCATGCGGAATACTCTGCAGAAAAACCCGGATGACTGATAGAAAACTCAGCTAGCTCACGCTGATCCCAATAGCCATACAACCTAGATCTATCCTCTGCTGATAAGTGGTGAGAAGTGAAGCGATGACTCGATGCCCCCTCAAAAGGATGGAAGTCCTGGAACTGGTCAAACTAACACATCACGGCCAGTGGGTGGTAAGTGATCATGCCACTCAAACCAGCCAGAGGAAGATAATCCATGCTCGGAGCATGAGTGATGAAGCTTTAGGGTTAGCTAAGCCCTGAACACGACAATATATCAAATGGATCTCCGATCCCTGTCAGGAAAGCTGACCAAGATGCAGCATCTATACACTCCGCAGGCTGAAAGGAGTATGACATTGCTATATCATGGGTGAAACAATATCCATGCCATCTGAAAGTGCCAATCGGTCTCAAGTATGATATAAACCACACGTACAGCATGACCGAACTTCCTGTAAACACTCCCGTCGGATAAGTGCAGTAGTGTGTGGCCTACCTCAGAGTCTTTTCTATAATCATCGGTATGATGGTGTGACCCTCCCTGAGAGCTCTCACCGCCATGATGACTCCTATGTCTAACTCATCCATGTCCCATGGCATGTAGACATACGACAGTATGCATAATAGCAGTACATTCACTCTGGCCTAATGCCAATGATACTTCGGTGTGGTGAAGTCCCCAAAATGTCGTGTATAACTATCCTCAGAGCCAAATCTGTCAAATAAAAAATGCTGGGATATAACGTGGCCGGATGTGAGCTCATCCTGCACCACCCCTCCAGCTCGGTCCAGTTCAAGTTGCAAAGGAGGTCTCACAAGCTGAAATGGCCAAATCAGGAATAAAGACGCTACGCGATTAAGCGGAATAGCTTGGAATCCTGGTTGTCACAAGTCAAAATATGGTTTCACATGCCACTCATTGATGTTTGCCTAAATACAAGGTACACTATACCGATGAGCTCAATTTTTGCAAATCATACTCGGCAATGCCTTAAACAGGTCCAATGCCACCAAATAAATGGTTGTACCCCTAAGCAGTTTCCTGGCGAGGGTCACAATGCTGATTTCATTAATAAAGTACCCCAGCGGGGGTCACAACGCAAATTTCATCCATCCATGTTCCCCGGCGGGGGTCATAACGCAATGCAACTATTGATATACGCATCAATGAAGGTCAAATAGCCGTGACATGTTCCCCGATGGGGGTCACAACGCAATGCAACCATTGATTCACACATTAATGAACGTCAAGCAACCTTGACAGTTTTCCTAACAGGGATCTATCCGGTGATACACACATCGGTCGAAGGTCGCAAATACGACAATACATACCGCTAGCGATAACTCCAATGAACCGTGGTATATCTTTGGTGACACAAACCAGAGAAGACCGATGAGTATCAATTCTAACCTTGGAGATAACCCCGAGTTTCGTCCTTGGAGATAACCCCAAGGAAGGTCGTTGCAGTTCCGGCGATAACTCCAGAAATGCTTGTTTCAAATGCATGCAGTCAGCTTCAACCTCAAAACTCTCACCGAGCCACTCATTCCAAAGACCCGGAGCTAACATCGGGAAGACAGGCACACTTAAAGATGACCCTACGGAATTTAAAATATTGCAGCAGTCCAATCTCAAAGATAACCCTGAGCAACGTCTGCTTTATCAGCCCAAACAGGAAATAACCCCGGTAAGGGGAAAAATCATCATTTTTCCACCTCAACCCCCAGCGCTCCATCTCAACATCTCATACATATATTTCTACACAGCAATGTCCCACAAGAGCCAAGGAATTCTAATCCCAAGTAACTATTACGTAGGGTAGCACACCGGATAGAATTTGAAGCTTGAAGACCATGGGCATGGTCCCCTCTTCCTGACTTCGTACAACCTCTAATCCCATGTTATTGCGTAACTCTCGGCAAAAGCGGTCCGGAGAAGGTCTTGTACACCTCGTTTGGATGCTCGGATTGAAGTTCTGCAAGTTTGAGTGGACATCACAGTGCACGAATGCACAAACTTTGAGACGATGGGACCCGCAGAGCCCGGGGCACCTTGGGCAGCCACAGGTGCATCTGCGGCTACAACAGGTACACCTGCGGCCACCAGCTCTATAGATATAGAGCTTGGGGTGGCCATTTAAAAAGAGGAAAAGGCGAGGAAGCCCTATCAAATTTGCTCTATACACACCCCATATTGAGTGCTTTCTCATTTTAGCTCACATATAGCTATATTTTTACCGGCAGGGGCTGAGTGTTCATCTATTTATAGTCATAGAAGTCTTCTTTAACAGCCCACTGTAAGCATTATTACACATTATAAAGCCTTTCTCTTCATCATTGCACACACTATTCTTCACATTGAGAGTCGTGTTGTGTGTGTATGCCTTGACTTCGATCTATGGTTTTCATTTACATACATATATATATATATATATATATATATATATATATATATGGACTAACATTATCGAGTTAAGCCTCAATTGAGCCTAGACTTATGTGCTGAGCGCGTTTATATATATATATATATATATATATATATATATATATATATATATATATATATATATATATATATATATATATATATATATGTATATATTTATATATATGGACTAACATTATCGAGTTAAGCCTCAATTGAGCCTAGACTTATGTCTGGAGCGTTTACTTACATATATATATATATATATATATATATATATATATACTGTCACGATCTGGAGTTTACTTTGTGGCGGTTGATCGTTTTTACTGTTTTCTTTAAATTTAGTCCCGCCTGGAGTTTACTTCGTGACGGTTGATCGCATTTATTATTTTATTTAAATTTCTGATCCCCCGTGGAGGTGCTTCGTGGTGGTTGATCATGTATATATATAACTACTTATTGTTTTTCATATAAACTGCAGCATCATGTGAGCTTAGGAATCATGTGATCACAGATTCAGTCCACTGAATCTAGATTCGGTTCCCGTGATGGACATTTTTAGCTGTAAGCAGCTTGTAAATTATTCACGGTGTTTGAATTTCCTTAGATGGATATCATCCCCATGAGGAGTTCGACACCTCTATATATTATTTTCTTGAAGATGCTTCGTATCTCAAAAATAAAAGCAAACAAGTCGAACATTTAATAATAAAATGGAAGCATGAAAAGGTCTCAATTACTATTGAGCACAGGGTTTGAAAAATCTCTTTTACAAAACTTCACTGCTATATCATGTTTAAAACTGAATTTTTCATACAAATTCAAACCCTTTGTATATAGGTGCGAACGAGGCCTCGCACTACTTTCAAATAAATTGCACATTGATCCACACACACACACATTCATATAAAAGTGGCGGTCACCGTGGCAACACGGATGTTAGGGGGTGCCTAACATCTTCCATCCGCATAATCAAGCCCCTGAACCCAAATGAATCTCGGTTTCACAGACCCGTTTAGCAGTGTCACATCACTGGGTCAATGTGCAAACCTTTTCTCGATTGCGTTGGTGCAACCAGTTAAAAACACCAACTGGCGACTATTACAGTTAAATCGTAGACATGATATATGTCAGACCTTTTTCACTTGTTTTTTCAAACAAATCTCACATAACATGAACACCAAAGAACAAGAACAGAAAAGGGACAAATAAAAATCCTAACGTCGATAATAGACTAACACATCGTAGTCTAAATATGCACTTGAAGAACATCAAGAGATATATACTGACCGAAAATTCAAAAAATATATATACAGACATGCTCAAGTCGTTAACACCGACCTAAGTGAGATTGAAAACATACAAGAATAGTCCAAAAACGGGGACTATTTGAGATTCACTCCTACTAAGTGAATCTCAAACGGGTTTCTAAGCTACCTTAACTAAATGAAAATATATGTGCATGTGAACGTATAAGGATTATTCTATATAACTACACATTCACCTTTCAAACCATTAATGCCAACAATGTGAAGCAAAATAAATTTGACAAACAAGAAACTTCGTCTTTCTTTCTATTTTTTAAAAAACTTTTCAAGATATTGCAGAGTTGAAATGTCAATTCTAATCACCAATGTATTCAAACTGTGTCACAATATATATGATTCAAACAATATTGTCCCCCTTCTTAGAATTTGCTATGAACCTTCTTAAGGGAAACACCGGCATAAAGGTCACACATCTTCCATAAACACCTAGATTAGTGGATTCACATTACTAACACCAATATAACAGATAAAGAATTCATATTATCTGGGAATTTTGTTTTGAAGTCCATTGAATAAGCAAAAAAAAAGGAATTTCCTATCACTTCATAAATAATATATATATATATATATATATATATAATACATGGAATTATTTAATTACCCATTGACCATGGACCATGGTCACTTTATTTAATTTCCTTTTCTGGTGTGGAACTCTAGTTCCCAACTTCCCACGCTTCGGAAACCTTCCTGTTCTTTGTCTTGTATGACTACGAAAGACCCATAAAACAAAACTTCTGACTAATATTTTCTTTTATTTTGATAAATAATATTTAAAAATTCTTGTCAACAGCTTTTGTGTTTGAGGTTCTAAAAGGTGGGAAAATTGAATTGTAATCATCTTATATATATGTTTGAGATTCTTATGTTATAAGGCAGGGACTTTTTCTCAAAATTGAGAAAATAAAAATGAATAGCTTCGATTACCTATGTTTCCAGGCTTTCTTAGCAACCGACATAGTATTAACCTAACTCCAACCCAAGTTTCTTAAAAACTCCCAATTTACAATACAAATTCCCAATTTGTAACACAAGGAAAGTGGAATAAATTTAAACACAAGGAATTTTAACAAAAGATATATACTAAGTACTCACTCTATCCCAATTAATAAAGCAAGCAAGCAAGGTAAGGAAAATAATTAATAAAGCAAGCAAGCAAGCAAATGAGCAGAATTATATATACTAAGTACTCACTCTGTCCCAATCTAACTGTCAAATGGCCACTGCCTGCATGCTTTGGTGTTTTAATCGACAAAAACAATTTCAACCAATTTGTCCTTGTGTTTGAATTAAATGAAATACACAGTTGAATAAACACATGAAGGAAAGCGAAATAACCAAAAAAAGGAAGTGCCAATATATATATATATATATATATATATATATATATATATATATATATATATATATATATTCAAGTGTTGAATAGAATTTAAAATTTTACCAAAATGAAGTGTAGAACAACTGTAGAATCAACTAACGACGAAATGGGGGCGAAATGATGAACTAGACGGTGCAATGGGTGGTGAATCGGTGGCGTACCGTGATCGGTGGCGGCAAAATAATGGCTTGGAACTAGTGATTAATTTGGGCGAAAATGATGAACGAGATTCAATTGGATAAATCAATTGAGCTAGCTGAGAATCAATTAAGATATGCTAGCTTATAATCAATTGGGGGAAATGGCCAAAATGCGAGGGAAGGAGAAAATTAAGAGGGCATGAAAAAATATGCTCGTTACCATCGAACCAGGGTTTAAAATATAAGATTCATTCTCGACGGCGTTCCCGTCGTTAATGCCCCCATCGATATTAAGTCATTCCCGACGGCGGTCCCGTCGCTTATACCATTAGTGCCGTCGTCAATGAGTTTTCCCTCCACTGGGAAAGTCTAGCGCCAAATAATAGGGTCATTACCGACGGTATACATTTGCAATGGCTAGCCCATCACTAATGACCTTATACTCGACGTGGAGTTTGCTGTCGACAATGGGCCCGTGGCCAATGCCCCAGTTTGTTGTAGTGTATGCTTCGAATCTTGAAAATAAAAGCAATCAAGCCAAACATTATAATAAAATAGAAGTATCAAAGGCCTCAATTACTATTGAGCATAAGGGTTTGAAAAAATTCTTTTACAAAACATCACTATTATATCTTGTTAAAATGAACTTTTATACAAAATTCAAACCATTTGTATATAGGTGCAAACAAGGCTAACATTACTTCCAAATAACTACACATTGACCCACACACATACACACACACAAACACACACACATATATTCATATAATAGTTTAATTGAAAAGTTGCAGTCACCATGGTAACACGGATGTCGGGGGGTGCCTAACATCTTCCATCGCATAATCAAGCCCCCAGACCCTAACGAATCTCAGTTTCACAAACTTGTTAAATAGTGTCACATCACTGGGTCAATGTACAAACCTAACGATTAGGAGTTGAACTAGTGTCTGAGGAAGCTCATATCTTCAAGGGTATGATTCTGATTCTCTTACTCTTTTTAGATTAATAATCAAGCACAAGAATTATCTTGGTTTATGGTTTGTAAGAAATTTTTAAAATTCATTTTTATTACGCTTCCGCTTCGTTTATGTGATTTGATTACATATTCTTGTTTCTAGCAAACCAAACACCTCCCATCGAGTGCTTGGTTTATAGTCGTCTAGCCCAACTACTCTGTGAGGGTACACTATTTTCACCAAGAATGGACCTGACCATCTAGATTTGAGCTTTCTCGGGAAAAGTATTAGCCTTGAATTTAATAATAGCACTGATTGCCTTGGCTCAAACTTTCTATCCAAGATTTTCTGATCATGCCATCTTTTCACCTTTTCCTTATAAAGTTTTGCATTCTCATATTCCTGGAGTCTAAATTCATCAAGTTTGTTCAATTGGAGAAATCTCTTCTCCCTTGCAGCTTTGAGATCAAAATTCAATTTTTGGATGCCAAAATGCTTTATGCTCTAATTCCATGGGAAGATGGCAAGCTTTTCCATTGATTAACGGATATGGAGACATTTCGATAGGAGTCTTATAAGTTGTCCTATAAGCCCAAACTGAATCATCAAGATTTAAAGACTAATCCTTTCGAGTGGGGTTGACAATCTTCTCTAAAATTCACTTGACCTCTTTGTTAGATACTTCATCTTGGCCAATTGTTTGGGGATCATATGTTGTGGCAATTCTTTGATTAACCCCATATTTTTTCAAGGGAGCCCTGAAATGCATGTTACAGAAATGACTTCCCTCATCATTGATAATCGCACGGGTGTGTCAAACATCATGAATATATGTTTCTTCAAGAATTTCAAAAGCACCTTAGCATCATTCATCAATAATGCCACCACCTCAACCCACTTGGAGAGATAATCTATTGCCAACAAGATGTATAAGTTGTTGTTTGATGAAGAAAATGGTGCAATGAAATCGATTCCCCAAACATTAAAATTTCTACCTCCAATGTCTTGTTTAATGGCATTTCATTCCCCTTAGAGATGTTTCCCACCCTTTGGCATCTATCACATTTTTGCACGAATTGTTGGGCATCTTTGAATATGGTAAGCCAGTAGAATCCAGCTTGTAGTACCTTAGTAGCTATCCTCTCACCTCCATAGTGTCCCCCATACACAGAGGCGTGACACTTATGTAAGATATTCTCTGTTTCACTATGAGCGATACATCGTCTAAACATCCTATCCACGCATTGCTTGAATAGATATGGTTCATCCACATATACTATTTGAAATCATGAAGGAATTTCTTCTTTTGCTGTCATGTTAAGTTTGGATGGAAAATGTTGCTAACCAAGTAGTTAGCAAAATCAGCATACCATGGACACTCTCTTTTGACTATAAAAAGTTGTTCTTCCGGGAAAGACTCGTTGATTAACACTTTCTCTTTCTTATCTTGACCCGAATTTTCCACTCATGAGAGGTGGTCAACTACCTGATTCTCAGTCCCCTTCCTATCTCTGATTTCTAATTTAAATTCCTGCAGCAGTAAAATCCATCTAATTAGTCAGGGTTTTGCATCCTTTTTGGCAATCAAATACCGTATATCAGAATTGTCTATGTACACCACCACTTTGGTCTCGATCAAGTATGAATAGAATTTATCAAATGCATAGTCTACTGTAAGTAACTCTTTCTCAGTAGTGGTGTAGTTGAGTTGTGCATCGGTTAGGGTCTTGCTAGTATAGTAGATAACATAAAATATATTCTCCTTACACTGCCCCAAAATAGGCCCTACTGTGTAGTCATTCGCATCACACATCAATTCAAATAGTAAGGACCAATCTGGTGCCACTATGATAGGTGTTGTTGTCAACTTCTTCTTTAGATGCTCAAATGATGCCAGACACTCCTCGTCTAATTTAAATGGAACATCTTTCTCCAAAAAACTACATAAGGCCTTTATAATCTTGGAGAAGTCCTTTATAAACTGGAGGTAAAATCCAGCATGTCCAAGGAAACTACGTACAACCTTTACTAAATTTGGTGGTGGCAAACTCTCTAATGTTTATAATTTCTCTTTGTCAACCTCCAACCCCTTGCCTGAAACTTTGTGTCCTAAAATGATCCCTTATTATACCATGAAATGGCATTTTTCTCAGTTAAGCACTAAGTTTGTCTCCATACAACGTTTTAACACCATGATCAAGTTTTCCAAGCATCTGTCAAAAGAATCCCCAAAAACTGAAAAATCATCCATGAAGACCTCTACATTCTATTCCACTGAGAAGATGACTATCATGCACCTTTGGAAAGTTGTTGGTGCATTGTATAGAACAAATGACATCCTTTTGAAAGCAAATGTATCGTAGGGGAAAGTGAATGTTATCTTTTATTGATCTTCTGGGGGAATGACTATCTGAATACCCATCTAGAAGACAATAATATTCATGATCTGCCAATCTATCTAACAAATGATCAATAAATGAGAGAGAGAAGTGATCTTTTCTTGTTGCTTTGATGAGCCTTCGATAATCCACACACTCTCCATCCAGTGATAGTTCTAGTAGGTATCAGTTCATTATTTTCATTTGCTACCATAGCCATTTCTCCTTTCTTCGGTACGTATTGAACTGAACTAACCCAAGAGCTGTCTAAGATGGGGTATATAATTCATGCATCTAACTATTTCAAAATCTCCTTCTTAACAACCTCTTTCATGATTGGGTTGAGCCTCCTCTGCTGTTCCACTGTAGGTTTGATATCATCCTCCATCATGAATTTTATGTATGCAGAAAGAAGGGCTTATTCCCTTGATATCAGCAATAGTCCATCCAATTGCTATTTTGTATTCCTGAAGAACTCTAATCAACTTAATTTCCTAAAATGTGGTTAGTGCAGATGCAATAATAACAGGTAAAGTATCTGATTCAACTAAATATGTATACTTGAGATGAAAGGGTAATGGTTTGAGTTCTAGTGTAGGAGGTACCTCAAGGGATGACCTCAAACGTTCTAAAGATTTATCAGCATACTCTAAAGGTTCAAAAGGGATTTTAAACTTGCTCACCCGTGGTACTGCATCCAATAACTATAAATACTCAATCAACTCTGGATCGTCCATATTAATATCCCCCATCAGTGTAGTTTCCAATGGATCTTTGTTCATAGTCTTTAAAAATTCATCATTCACTACCTATACAACCACATCTACTCGGAATCATTCTTCTTCGTCTGAAAGGAATTTTATTGCCTTAAATATGTTGAATGTGACCTCCTGATCCTGTACTCGTATAGTCAGCTCTCCCTTCTGAACATCTATAAGAGTCCTCCTAGTAGCTAGAAATAGCCTTCCAAGAATAATGGGTATGTTTTTGTCCTCCTCATAGTCTAGAATTATAAAATCAACTGGGAAGATGAATTTATCCACCTTTATAAGGATGTCCTCCATAATTCCTCTTCGATAAGTAACTGACCTATCTGCAAGCTGAAGAGATATGTTTGTAGGCTTTGGTGTCGGCAGACCCAATTGTGTATAAACTGATAATGGCATAAGATTTATTCTAGCACCCAAGTCGTACAAACACTTACTGAATGACATGCTACCAATCGAGCAAGGTATGGTGAAACTGGCAGGATCCTTCAACTTGGGAGGTAGATTTCTTTGCAATAATGCACTATACTCTTTAGTTAAGGCTATAGTCTTAAAATCTTCTAACTTCTTCTTTCTGGACAGAATACCTTTCATGAATTTGGCATAGCTCGACATCTGCTCTAAAGCCTCTACAATTGGTATGTTAATTTGTAGCTTCTTGAACACTTTGAGGAATTTAGAAAATTGTTTGTCTATTTTCTGTTTTTGAAGCCTTTGTAGGTACGAAACTGGTGGGATCGCCCTTGGTGTAGGAGCAACATGTGTTTTCTCATTGGTTTCTATCTGTTCTAACTCAGGTCCTGCATTTCCTTCATTTTCCTTAGGAGTTTCTGCATTTTCTAGAACTAGGGCGTATGTAACTACCTAACTTCCCTTTTTTTTTTTAGCCTTGATTTGCTTCTTTGGCGATGTTTGTTTTTCTGAGTGTTATTTCTTGACATTTCTCTTTCCATTCTCTCCTTGGATTAGCCTTTATGTTACTAAGAAGAGATCATTGGGGTCTATTTGATAACATGTTAGCCATTTGCCCCACTTGATTCTCCAAATTCTTGATAGTTGCATCTTATCTTTTTAGCATCACATCATTGTTGGCCATGAATTTCGCTAAAATATCTTCCAAGTCTGGCTTTCTTTTAGGTTGTGCTACATGTTGTTGTTGGTCGTGGTGGTTATGGAACCCTGGGGGATAGTTTGGTCTTGGAGCTTGTTGATGGTTTTGGTTGTTGCTCTATGAAAAGTTGGGATGGTTTCTAGATCCAACATTATAAGTGTTTTGGTATGGATTAGGTAGTCTTTGGTAGCTACCCACAAATTGGATTGCCTCAGGGTTGATGGCACATTTATCAGTGGCATGTGCTCTCGCATATAACTTACATACAAAGGCTACTTGTTGTACTTTTGCTTCAGCAAGGGAGTCAATATTCTTTAATATAGCTGACAACTGAGATGCTGGAGTCGTTATAACATCTACTTCTAATACTCCGACTACTTTTTGCTTATGTAATCTAGAAGTTGACCAATTGGTACTCATTTTTTGTCATGGTCTCTATCAACTCATATGCATCTTCATAATTCTTGGCCATGAATGCCCCTCCAGAAGCTGCATCAATGCTAGTCCGAATGTGACTACCTAACCCATTGTAAAATGTATTCAACTCCATCCATTGAGGTAATCCATGGTGAGGACATCTCCTGAGCAAATCTTTGTATCTTTCCCACGCTTCATACAGTGACTCACCATGTTGTTGCTCAAAAGTGGAGATGGCATTTCTCATTTTGGCAGTCTTTGCAGGCAAATAGAATTTTGCCAAAAAAAATTATTCCAGATGGTAAAGAGTGGAGCCAACTCCTTTCTTTGTCTCTCAACGTGAATGGAAAGAGTCTGAGTCTCACTGCATCATCCGTTACACCATTAAATTTGAAAGTATCACAAATCTCTAAGAAGCTCAATAGATGCTCATTTGGGTCATCATTAGCCAAACCCCCAAACTGAACTGAGTTTTGTACCATTTGGATTATGTCCGGTTTGATTTAAAAGGAATTTGAAGCTATTGTTGGCCTTGTGATACTAGACTGCAACTCATTTATCCGTGGCATTGCATAGTCTCTCAATATCTTTTGCTCTTCTACCGCCATGACTACTGGTGTTTCAGTTTCTTCTTAAAAATTTGTAGTGGCCTTACTCAATCTCTGATCCCTTCTATTGATGTTGTCCTTGGCAGGCACCAAATTACGCTTCTTGGATCGAGTTTGCATACACTATTCGAGAATACCTGAAACAAAAGAAAATATAAAAAGAAATATGTTAAGAAAGTTTTGATTAACTAAGACCAATCTAATTTAAACTGATGACGAAAGTTATAAAAATAATCAATAATCCCCAACAACGGCGCCAAACACTTGTTGGCTTGTTTGGGTATTAATCAAAACAACGCACACACGCAAGTGCACGCAGTCAATAAGTAATATACAGTGAGTAGATTATTATTCCCACGGAGAATAATGATTATATTTTATTCTATAATGCAATAGTTTTATAACTATCTCTGTGACGCCCCCAAAATAGGTCCAATCCATCCAACCCATTTTGAGTCGCCAAATACATGGTACAGAAAATAACTACAACTTTATTATTACAATTGTCATGCAAAATATGATAACACATATACTGTGAGATTAAATGCCAACTGTGACTCTAGACACCAACTTGTGTCAGCGCCTCACATTGATACATTACATAAAGGTACAATCAATAACTGTTTTAGAAATTAAAATCTTTGGGAAGTACTCAACGAAACCTTCATACATGGGAGGCTATGCGTCTAGGTTATGATAGATATCATATGCCAACAGAATTATCCTTGGTAGACCCAATAGACCCCAAAGAAAAACGAGAAGATTACTATCATGTTCTTTCCAATGGTGAGTCTTCTCTTGACATATAACTATCTCCACTGTCTGCAATTGAAAATTATATTTCAACTAAACTCCAAGATCATATAGGTAGTGCTCGTAGATATACTTAGCAAGTGGATGTGTACAACCATGTCTTATGATAACACGAGGTTGTATGTTATTAGACATCTTGTATGATGGTGGCAAAACACCCTTCCAAAGTTGGGTTCACCTCACCCTGTTGTTGTTCACCAAAATTAATTATTAAGTGACGTATAATATACGACACACACATCTTAGGTCCTCAATACAATTATATATTGTATGTCATGCTGTTTTATAATGTCTTAGCCCAGTAAAGAATATCATAACTAAAGATAATTAAATTATCAATAGCTTTAAATCGATAATAAATCGAGATTTAGAACATATGGTAGATGATAAAACTTTTCAATCATAGTTAGTTGCGGAACGAAGCAATCTATTAGAAGAGTCAAATAGACCATAAGGTTTATTATCTTCTCCATGTTAAAAGTCCACCAACAATGTTTTATCCCTGTAACATCAATCAACAGTTTCTGTCCATAATCATGTGAATAACTCATAATCATAATTATGGTTCTAAATTCCTCTTCTCATCCCTTGATCGAAGATAATTTTCATCACTGTCTTTACTTGAAACATCAAAGATCATGATTATACCAAATCACCGCTCATGTTCATAATCATACTAATAAATTCATCCTTTTCTACGGGCCAAAGATATTCATCAACAGTTCATCTATACACCTACTGTGCCAAAGATATTCAAAAGCAGGACATCTTTGCACTCACGGGCAAAGATATTCATCAACAGATTCATTTTTGCACTACAGCCAAAGATATTCAATAATAGGTCATCTTTGCACTTTCGGCCAAAGATATTCAACAATGGTCATCTTTGCACTACTGTGCCAAAGATATTCATCAATAATTCATCTTTGCACTACAGGTCAAAGATATTAATATCTCAAAGAAATACATAATCATTTTAGAATTTATATAAACCATAATTATAACCATGTTGATCAATTCACCTTTGCACTTAAGCTAAAGATAATCGTTTAAAAATTCAATAGTCGTGATCATATCAGTCAACAATTCATCTTTTCACTACTGGCCAAAGAGAACCCATAGTCACGATCATACTAATAATCTACTCATCTTTACACTTAAGTGAAAGAGAAATTCCATCACCAGGATTATAAAAATGTTATATATGATAAAAAAACAATATGATCAAAACATGGATTTAATTTCAAGAGCAATATTCAAAAATCAACGATAATTTGGTCAGAAAAAGAAACCAATTTTATCGTGAATAGTACCCCGTGAATAGTAACTCGTAAATAGTAACTCATGAATAGTAACATGTATTCGTACATAGTACCGTATACGTAAATAATGCCGTATACGTAAATAATGACATATACATGAATAGTGTCGTATACGTGAATAGTGCCATATACGTGAATAGTAACCCCGACACAAAAAGGTAGAAATTCCACAATAAAATTCATACCAATATTTCGGCATAATGATATTGAAAGAAAAAATATCATTTACGAAGAAAATAACATCTCTTACCATCCATTACTATCCCTTACGATCCCGTACCTCAAAAGAGTAGTACTTCTGACTGGAATATTGGATATGACTCTGAAGGAAACTTGCACTGATTAGCAACTCTCAAAGTATCAAAATACTCACAAAATACGCTCGATAATATAGGAAGAGAAACACTACTACAAAATACTAAATAGACAATACTTAAACCACAATGTTTTTTATAAAAATGTTGTGATAATTTTTTTCACAACTTTTTAAAAAAAAAACGTTGTAGATATATATGAAACGTTATCTATTTAAGGTTATAAATTTTTTTTTAAAGAAAATGTTATGTATGTAAAAAAACACGGAGGTAGAGTCGGGTAATAAAAAAAAACATGGAGGTCTTCATTCGTCCCTTCTCCTTTTCGAACTCCTCACACCCTAACTCCATTATCTGATTACAAAGAAAAATGGCGAAGAATCTAAAGTCTTTTTCGTCGGTTGACATAGCAATGTCAAGAAACCCTCTTTCTCTCTCACACTCAAAACACACACACAAATAGTTTTTGTTGATGGAATGCTGCCTTTCATACAACAATCCCTCCGTTTTGAAATCGTTACCTTCCTCGGTGAAGATTCGATTCTCTTCTTCTGTCTCCACGACCACCATCGCCTATAATCGCCGTCCGACACAATATTACCTCAAAATCCCTAAAACCCCAATTTCTTCCTATAGAATTTCGTCACAGGAAAGACAGAAAAATCGTTGAGGGAAAGAGATGGATCGCATGGCAGCTGCAGAAGAACGAATCGTAACAGAGAGATTGAGGTAGAAACTCAACGAAGTGAACTCTGCTGCTCAAACCCAACTCTCGCCCATCCAAGACCATGTCAAAGTCACCCTCCAGGTCCTTCTCTCTCTCTTCCCTATTTTTTCTCTCTGTCTCTCTCTCTCTCTCTCTATATATATATATATATGTTTCTTTTTTCTCTATGTAAATAATGGGTTGTGAATTGAGAATTGAAAAAGACCCATTAATTGAGAATTGGAATATCATGAATTTGCTGGGTTTTGTGTTTCTTAGCTTGATTCATCTTTTTATTGGTGTTTCTCGAATGTTTGGTTATGCACAGATGAATACAGGGCTAGTTTTTAATTATATACAGTTTTGCAGTTATTATATTATAAGGCTACTTTATTTATTTGTTGGTTTATTTCTTCGATTGGATTGTAATTCTATTAAATTGGTCTGGACGTTGTGTTGTATGGCTCTTTGGTTTCTTGATTGTTGCAACTGCAACAGTCTTATTTAGGAGACGGAAGAGGTAAGACAAGTCCCTTTGTGCCCATTGTGAAATAGCTGTGAGGATTTAAGCCATAGGGTTAATTCACCTGATAACCACTAAACAAATGTTAGAAGATAGATCACAACCAGTTATAGACATGGAACCAGCATATGTTAGCTCCAATGGAAGCAGCAGTCAGCCTTACTTGTTTTTAGATTTAATTGAATCTTTATGTTACTTGTGTGGCATGGGTGGGTGTTTATATAGTGTGAGTTACAATTAAAACTGTTTCTGAGAAGTATTTATGTCACTTTTGCTGGACAGGAAGTTACTCTTTAGCTTGATCAATGAACTGCCTACTGTCTTTGAAGTTATAACAGAAAGGAAGATGGTGTGCTATTTTATCAACACTATTGAAGTAATGCAAGGTTAAAGAAGTTATTGATGGCTTTCAGATCTTCATCTCATATGCTTGACTGGCTTGGTTTTAGTTGTGGTCTCCTTATGTTTAGAGATTTAAGTTGATCCTTGAAGTTGGATTGTAGCTTGGGTTCAAGACTTGTTCATTTGACTGGCCTATCTTGTAGTGTTCATTTGTTATTGGATGGAAAAAAAATTTAAGTTTTGTGAATAACATGTAACAGTACACATTCATCCTTGACTGCAGTTAGTAAGGACATTGACGCCGAAGGAGATTCAGTCCTCACTCGCATGCTTCAAGCTGTCGCAGTTCTTGTTATTGGAAATGTTTGTCATGTTTTTATGCATGGCCTTAACCACGTTCAGGTAGTTTGAATTTTCTGAAAATCTCATCAATAATTTTGGTTTAACATCATCTTATTTATCAAAAACTAAAATAAAATTGAATTACAGGTCTATGGTGCAGAGAAACTACACAAAGCATTGCATCATAGACCAAAGAACAAGTCTCTTATTACGGTACTGTCGCCCTGTTCTGTTGAGGGTGTGTGAATGCATTTTCTTTGCTTATTGTTAAAGCTTGGTTGTTCTTTTGAACTTGACCTTTAAGTAACCCCCAACTTCCTATCCCACATTTTGGATAATACTCGTACAAATTGCATCCAGTTATATAATATGAGTGATAATTCATAAAAATTTAGGTTGTTTATTCCTTTTGGAGGTGTATATGGTCCTCTAATTTCAGCTATTTCTGTGGATCCTGGTTACTAATGAATATTCTATTAGCTTGTTGTTTCTAGCAAAGTTCATGGTTGGTAGTTATTAATTTTATACATGATTCGTGGCTTTATCTGTCCATTATGTAATTCAGCTTCTACATATACAGTGGTAATCATGAGCGTGACTGGCCTGGGACAGGATCCTTCTATGATACTGTAGATTCGGGTGGGGAATGTGGCGTGTTAGCTGAAACCATGTTCTATGTTCCTGCAGAAAACAGAGCAAAATGGCATATATGCGAGTAGTAACATTCTACTTTTCTTCGATGGCATTGGTTGATGCCCTGTGGTTTAAAGACTCTAAACTAACAAATATAATTTAATGATTTATAGACAAAGGACTGCGAAATAAGTTTACTGGCAATAGATCAGAAAAGATTCTGCAGCTACTGACCTTTCTTTCTACTTGTCATCTACGTAATATAATTTTTATTTTCCAGAAAATTGGAGTTCCAAACTGGAAATTTCTGTAGCGTACTCCATCAATTAAGGTCTCTGTATTTCCTTTAGTTGACAACATGCATTTGTATCTATTTCAATAATTTGTAAATTACATACAATGTACTATTTTCTGACTATTATATTTCGTCTCCTCTGCAGATCTGTCAGGAAGATTATAAATTTGGACAGATCTGCAGATCATTTATGCTTGTATTGTACAACCTGCACATCATTTATGCTAGGATTAATTTCTTCTCCTGAACTTTTTTTGGGTTGTTTTTTTTAAACAATTTCGCAGTTGTTGCTCTTTTGTTTAGCTTCTCTCTTGCAGAAATTTTGTCCCTAATGATAGATTTTACAACACATACTGTGGCTTAAAGAAAAAGCTTTTAGTCGTTTTTCTTTTTGCATGATAGTAATTTTGTTTTTTCTTACAGGTTATTGCTGGTAGTTTGTGGGACTGTCACTGCAACATTTGTCTATTTAATAGCAGGCTTGTAGTCAAGCTTGATATTCAGGTAGGCATCATCTGTTGGCATCTGTGATAACAAAATGTTTTTAAATGTTATAACAGTTTATAAATGTTTGGCAGCAGCACTTCGCTGCAAACAGCAGCAAGAAGTGTGTCGCAGCAACAGAAGCAGTGTAGTAGAAGCAATAGAAGCAGTGTAGCAGAAGCACAGAGGCTTCTCTCAAGAATTTATTAGTGCTAGAGCAAAAGTTATTGCCATCCATGGCTAGTGCTAGAGCAAAAGTTACTAACGTATTTTTGGAGAATACACTGTAAAAAAAGTGAATAGTTTGGGAGAATACGCCAGTAGTTTTTTGGTTTTGGATTTTAAAAAAAGTTACTGGTTTGTCTTTTAGTTGATATATGCAAAAATTAGTTGCACATGCTTAGGTAGTAGCTTAATTTTCTGGATAGTTTGATTTATTTTGTGGATTGAAAAGTGAATTTGAGATGTTTGTATATATGGATAGTTTGGTATATATTTTGTGGATATAGTAATTTGAAATTGTAAACGAATGATATTATTGGGATGTATTTTGAATGGTTGATACATTTTGGCTTGAAATATAAATGAGAATTTAGACCTTTTAGCTATATATCATGGCATTAGCATATTGCAGGTGCATTGGTAATATAGGTGAACCATAACATTTTTTTTTCTTTATCTACAACATTTTAAAAATGTTGTATAAATTGGTTAGAAACGTTGTCTTATATACTAAACAATAACATTTTTAACCAAAAAACGTTGTGGAATCATACCTTCTACAACATTTTTAAGCATCTGCTAATTTTTTGAAAACAAATCTACAACGTTTTTTTCTAAAAAATTTGTGTATTGTGCTTAACCACAACGTTTTAAAAACGTTGTGTATTGTGCTTAACCATAACGTTTTAAAAACATTATGTAAGGGTGTCAAATAGATAACACCCGTAATCATGACGTTTTTCTGACTGATACACAACGTTTTTTTCGCGTTGTCTATTTACTGTTTTGTAGTAGTGAAAACTTATGTTTTGGTATGATTTTCAATTCTAACTCAGCACCCTATTTATAGGAAAATACTAGCATGTCGAAGCAGACTTGACCTGCTACCTGATGGCTTTACCTACTACTATTGCCACCCACCACATTTGAAATAAAATTTGAGCACATTTCTCACCAACCAAAAGTGGACTCCACTCATTCTAGAATTTTTCACCAAAAATTATTTATAAACATAATTTTCGAATCAGTCACCTCTTAAAATTCATAACAAATCATATGTTAATTTTTAACGGTTCAAAATTTGTGGACATATACTCAACTTATATATGTATATCATATCCAAAAATCACAATGATCCAACGGTCGGATTAAAAATTATAACTCTTGCAATATATCTCAAGAACACTGATTTTTTGGATTATGAGTCCTTCGAACCAGTTTCATTCAAACAGTCACCACGAAAAATTCACAATGAATTTTTGGGTGATTCCAATTTTTATTGTTAGCTTACTTCCAGGGCGTTGTTTTGATATATGGCTCATCTCCTAACTCATTATACACAAAGAGTTATAGATTTTACAAAATCAAGTAATAAACTAATTTTTCTGAAAATCCCATATTTTGTTCTTCTTTTCGACAAAATACTAATAAAACACCTCAGCATTAATTTCTTCATTTATATCCATATAAAAATATATATATCCTTATCATATAAATTAATAATTAATTATTCACAAATAATAATACAGAATCACAATTATGACAACCAGACCGTTCCCAGGAAAGAGGGGGCTTTCCGATAAGGATTTCTCGTTAGTGGCGCGCAATTAGGTGACTAAACCTTTACTTGACAGAACTTTTTAGACATTTCCAATAATGCTATCTAATAATATTATTCAAATAATATGAATTATTGATCTGATAATGAGAAATACTGTGCAGTGATAATTATTGAAACAACAATAATATAAAATATCAACGCAGCAATTATTGAACCAATAAAATAAAATATCGAACAATAATTACTATAAAAATTATTGAGTAGTGTCTTCATACGTAAGAATCAATAATTCAAAAATACTTTGTGCAATCACAGCAATGTATCTTATGCAACCACGCCAGACATCGTATTTTAACCACACCGTAATCCAACAAAGTGTTAGCGAATAACAATTACTGCTATTATTTATAAAAACTCAAACTTGTCGCTTTTCTTCATCGACGCTTATTCTCATTAAGGGCCCGTCATCGTAATATTCCCAACAACAAGACTATTCAATGACCTATTCCCCGACAACAATGAGTATTTTATAACCACTTGCGTATTTTATAAACTTTACATATATCACCCTTAACTTTAACTTTTTATCAATTTAACCATTTACTGAATAATAATTATAAAAAATTAAATACTTTTATTTCATAAAATTCGGGGTCTTACAATCTCCCCTCCTTATGAAATTTCGTCCCTGAAATTTACGTACCTGGTAATTCGAAGAGATGAGAATACCTTGCTTTCATTTCAGATTCCATCTTCACTGTCCTCATGATTTCTCCATTGCTCATCTCCTGTATTTCAGATATCATTCTAGAATATAGCTTCAAAATAAAGGTTAACTGACATATCATAATTTGTCAACTAATTAAGTAAGAAATTTCAGCTTAGATAAGTCACACTAGCGAATGATTTACTCATGTTTCTCCTCCTAGTTCTATTCCCGGATCTCCGCCAGAGATCAAATTCCTAAGCTCTGATACCAAATGTGACGCTCCCAAATTAGGTCCAATCCATCCAACCCATTTTGAGTCGCCAAATACATGGTACAGAAAACAACTACAACTTTATTATTACAATTGTCGTACAAAATATGACAACATATATATTGTGAGTTTAAATGCCAACTGTGACTCTAGACACTAACTTGTGTCAGCACCTCACATTGATACATTACATAAAGGTACAGTCAATAACTGTTTTAGAAATTAAAATATTTGGGAAGTGCTCAAGGAAACCTTCGTACATGGGAGGCCATGCGTCTAAGTTATGATAGATATCATATGCCCACAGAATTATCCTTGGTTAACCCAATAGACCCCAAAGAAAAACGAGAAGATTACTATCATGTTCTTTCTAATGGTGAGTTTTCTCTTGACATATAACTATCTCCACTGTCTGCAATAGAAAATTATATTTCAACCAAACTCCAAGATCATATAGGTAGTGCTCGTAGATATACTCAGCAAGTGGATGTGCACAACCCTGTCTTATGATAACACGAGGTTGTATGTTATTAGACATCTTGTATGATAGTGGCAAAACACCCTTCTAAAGTTGGGTTCACCTCACCCTATTATCCTTCACCAAAATCAATTATTAAGTGACGTGTAATATACGACACACACATCTTAGGTCCTCAATACAATTATATATTGTATGTCATGCTGTTTTATAGTGTGTTGAGAAGCTTTGACAGTCTCGGACAATCACCCTATTCCCCTGTTATCCCCGCTCGACCCAGCTACACTCTTATTACCTGAAAGGAATTGTGAAGCAAAAGGGTGAGCACAAATAGCCCAGTAAAGAATATCATAACTAAAGATAATTAAATTATCAATAGCTTTCGTCAGTAATAAATTAGAGATTTAGAACATATGGTAGATGATAAAACTTTTCAACCATAGTTGCAACGGAACGAGCAATCCATTAGAAGAGTCAAATAGACCATAAGGTTTATTATCTTCTCCATGTTAAAAGTCCACCAACAATGTTTTATCCCTGTAACATCAATCAACAGTTTCTGTCCATAATCATGTGAATAACTCATAATCATAATTATGGTTCTAAATTCCTCTTCTCATCCCGGACGAAGATAATTTTCATCACCTGTCTTTACTTGAAACATCAAAGATCATGATTATACCAAATCACCGTTCATGTTCATAATCATACTAATAAATTCATCCTTGCACTACGGGCCAAAGATATTCATCAACAGTTCATCTATACACTACAGGCCAAAGATATTAAAAAACAGGACATCTTTGCACTACGGGCCAAAGATATTCATCAACAGTTCATCTTTACACTACAGGCCAAAGATATTCAATAATAGGTCATCTTTGCACTACTGGCCAAAGATATTCAACAACAGGTCATCTTTGCACTACAGGCTAAAGATATTCATCAATAATTCATCTTTGCACTACAGGCCAAAGATATTAATATCTCAAAGAAATACATTATCATTTCAGAATTTATATAAACCATAATTATAACCATGTTGATCAATTCACCTTTGCACTTAAGCTAAAGATAATCGTTTAAAAATTCAATAGTCGTGATCATATCAGTCAACAATTCATCTTTGCACTACTGGCCAAAGAGAACCCATAGTCACAATCATACCAATAATCTACCCATCTTTACACTTAAGTGAAAGAGAAATTCCATCACCAGGGTTATAAAAATATTATATATGATAAAAAAATAATATGATCAAAACATGGATTTAATTTCAAGAGCAATATTCATAAATCAACGATAATTTGGTCAGAAAAAGAAACTAATTTTGTCGTGAATAGTACCCCGTGAATAGTAACTCATGAATAGTAATTCGTGAATAGTAACTCATGAATAGTAACTTGTATTCGTACATAGTACCGTATACGTAAATAGTTCCATATACATGAATAGTGCCGTATACGTGAATAGTGCCATATACATGAATAGTAACCCCGACATAAAAAGATAGAAATTCCACAATAAAATTCATAACAATATTTTGGCATAATGATATTGAAAGAAATAATATCATTTACGAAGAAAATAACATCCCTTACCATCCCTTACAATCCCTAACCTTAAAAGAGCAGTACTTCTGACTGGAATATTGGATATGACGCTGAAGGAAACTTGCACTGATTAGCAACTCTCAAGGTATCAAAATACTCACAAAATACGCTCAATTATATAGGGAGAGAAAACTTATGTTCTGGTGTGATTTTCAATTCTAAATCAGTACCCAATTTGTAGAAAAATGCTAGCACGCCGAAACAGACTTGACCTGCTACCTGATGGCTTTACCTGCTACTATTGCGACCCACCACATTTGAAATAAAATTTGAGCACATTTCTCACCAACCAAAAGTGGAGCCCACTCATTCTAGAATTTTCCACCAAAAATCATTTATAAACATAATTTCCGAATCAGTCACCTCTTAAAATTCATAACAAATCATACGTTAATTTTTAACGGTTCAAAATTTGTGGATATATACTCAACTTATATATGTATAACATATCCAAAATCCCAACGATCCAACGAGCGGATTAAAAATTATAACTCACGCAATATATCTCAAGAACACTGATTTTTTGGATTATGAGTCCTTCGTACCAGTTTCATTCAAACAGTCACCAAGAAAAGTCCACAATGAATTTTTTGGGTGATTCCAATTTTTACTGTTAGCTTACTTTCAGGGCGTTCTTTTGATATATGGCTCATCTCCTAACTCATTATACACAAAGAGTTATAGATTTTATAAAATCAAGTAATGAACTAATTTTTCTGAAAATCCCATATTTTGTTCTTCTTTTCGACAAAATACTAATAAAATACCTCAGCATTAATTTCTTCATTTATATCCATATAAATATATATATATATATATATATAGACTTATCATATAAATTAATAATTAATTATTCATAAATAATAATACAGAATCACAATTATGACAAGCAGACCGTTCCCAGGAAAGATGGGACTTTCCGATAAGGATTTTTCGTTACCGGCGCCCAATTAGGTGACCAAACCTCTCCTTGACAGAACTTTCTAGACATTGCCAATAATGCTATCTAATAATATTATTCAAATAATATGAATTATTGATCTGATAATGGGAAATACTGTGCAGTAAAAATTATTGAAACAACAATAATATAAAATATAAACGCAGCAATTATTGAACCAATAAAATAAAATATCAAACAATAATTACTATAACAATTATTGAGTAGTGCATTCATACGTAAGAATCAATAATTCAAAAATACTACGCAATACCGTGTGCTACTGTGCAACCATGCGTATTACTGTATTTTAACCACCAGGTAATCCAACAGTGTTAACGGTAATAATTACGCCGTTATTTATAAAAACTCAAACTTGTCATTTTCTTTATCCGACAGTTATTCTGTTATGGGGCCCACAAAAGGTTGCGCCGTCGTACAAATATTCCCCGACAACAAGAATATTCCACGACCAAACAAATATTCCATGACAACAATGAGTATTTTATAACCACTTGCGTATTTTATAAACTTTACATATCTCACCCTTAACTTTAACTTTTTATCAATTTAACCATTTACTGAATAATAATTATAAAAAATTGAATACTTTTATTTCATAAAATTCGGGGTCTTACAATCTCCCCTCCTTATGAAATTTCGTCCCCGAAATTTACGTACTTGGTAATTCGAAGAGATGAGAATACCTTGCTTTCATTTCAGATTCCATTTTCCCTATCCTCATGATTTCTCCATTGCTCATCTCCCTATTTCAGATATCATTCTAGAATACAGCTTCAAAATAAAGGTTAACTGATATATCATAATTTGTTAACTAATTAAGTAAGAAATTTCAGCTTAGATAAGTCACACTAGCGAACGATTTACTCATCTTTCCCCTCTTAGTTCTATTCCCGGATCTCCGCCAGAGATCATATCCCTAAGCTCTGATACCAAATGTGACGCCCCCGAAATAGGTCCAATCCATCCAACCCATTTTGAGTCGCCAAATACATGGTACAGAAAATAACTCAACTTTATTATTACAATTGTCGTGCAAAATATGACAACACATATACTGTGAGTTTAAATGCCAACTGTGACTCTAGACACCAACTTGTGTCAGCACCTCACATTGATACATTACATAAAGGTACAATCAATAACTGTTTTAGAAATTAAAATCTTTGGGAAGTGCTCAAGGAAACCTTCGTACATGGGAGGCCATGCGTCTAAGTTATGATAGATATCATATGTCTACAGAATTATCCTTGGTTGACCCAATAGACCCCAAAGAAAAACGAGAAGATTACTATCATGTTCTTTCTAATGGTGAGTCTTCTCTACAGTTCATCTTTACACTACAGGCCAGAGATATTCAACAACAGGACATCTTTGCACTACAGGCCAAAGATATTCATCAACAGTTCGTCTTTGCACTATAGGCCAAAGATATTCAATAATAGGTCATCTTTGCAATACGTGCCTAAGATATTCAACAACAGGTCATCCTTGCACTACAGGCCAAAGATATTCATCAATAATTCATCTTTACACTACAGGCCAAAGATATTAATATCTCAAAGAAATACATAATCATTTCAGAATTTATATAAACCATAATTATAACCATGTTGATCAATTCACCTTTGCACTTAAGCTAAAGATAATCGTTTATAAATTCAATGGTCGTGATCATATCAGTCAACAATTCATCTTTGCACTACTGGCCAAAGAGAACCCATAGTCACGATCATACCAATAATCTACCCATCTTTACACTTAAGTGAAAGAGAAATTCCATCACCAGGGTTATAAAAATATTATATATGATAAAAAAACAATATGATCAAAACATGGATTTAATTTCAAGAGCAATATTCATAAATCAACGATAATTTGGTCAGAAAAAGAAACCAATTTTGTCATGAATACTGTCCCGTGAATAGTAACTCATGAATAGTAACCTGTATTCGTACATAGTACCATATACGTAAATAATGCCATATACATAAATAGTGCCATATACATGAATAATGTCGTATACGTGAATAGTGTCATATACGTGAATAGTAACCCCGACATGAAAAGGTAGAAATTCCACAATAAAATTCATACCAATATTTAGGCATAATGATATTGAAAGAAATAATATCATTTACAAAGAAAATAACATCCCTTACTATCCCTTACAATCCCGTACCTCAAAAGAGCAGTACTTCTTACTAGAATATTGGATATGACGCTGAAGAAAACTTGCACTGATTAGCAACTCTCAAAGTATCAAAATACTCACAAAATATGCTCGATAATATAGGGAGAGAAAACTTATGTTCTGGTGTGATTTTCAATTCTAACTCAGCACCCTATTTATAGGAAAATGCTAGCACGCCGAAGCAGACTTGACCTACTACCTGATGGATTTACCTACTACTATTGCCACTCACCATATTTGAAATAAAATTTGAGCCCATTTCTCACCAACCAAAAGTGGGGCCCACTCATTCTAGAATTTTCCACTAAAAATTATTTATAAACATAATTTTCAGATCAGTCACCTCTTAAAATTCATAACAAATCATACGTTAATTTTTAACAGTTCAAAATTTGTGGACATATACTCAACTTATATATGTATAACATATCCAAAAATCACAACGATCCAACGGTTTGGATTAAAATTATAACTCACTTAATATATCTCAAGAACACTGATTTTTCGGATTATGAGTCCTTCGTACCAGTTTCATTCAAACAGTCACCACGAAAAATCCACAATGAATTTTTGGATGATTACAATTTCTACTGTTAGCTTACTTCCAGGGCGTTCTTTTGATATATAGCTCATCTCCTAACTCATTATACACAAAGAGTTATAGATTTTACAAAATCAAGTAATGAACTAATTTTTCTGAAAATCCCATATTTTGTTCTTCTTTTCGATAAAATACAAATAAAACACATCAGCATTAATTCCTTCATTTATATCCATATAAAAATATATATTTCCTTATCATATAAATTAATAATTAATTATTCACAAATAATATTACAGAATCACAATTATGACAACCAGACCGTTCCCAGGAAAGAGGGGGCTTTCCGATAAGGATTTCTCATTACTGGCGCGCAATTAGGTGACCAAACCTCTCCTTGACAGAACTTTCTAGACATTGCCAATAATGTTATCTAATAATATTATTCAAATAATATGAATTATTGATCTGATAATGGGAAATACTGTGCAATGATAATTATTAAAACAACAATAATATAAAATATCAACGCATCAATTATTGAACCAATAAAATAAAATATTGAACAGTAATTACTGTAACAATTATTGAGTAGTGCATTCATATGTAAGAATCAATAATTCAAAAATACATGCAATCTTGTGTCTTCTTTATGTGCAACCACGCCAGACATCAGTATTTTAACCACCAGGTAATCCAACAGTGTTAACGGTAACAATTACGCCGTTATTTATAAAAACTCAAACTTGTCGTTTTCTTCATCCGACAGTTATTCTATTATGGGGACCACAAATGGATGCGTCGTCGTACGAATATTCCCCGACAACAAGAATATTCCACGACCAAATGAATATTCTCCAACAATAATGAGTATTTTATAACCACTTGCGTATTTTGTAAACTTTACATATATCACCCTTAACTTTAACTTTTTATCAATTTAACCATTTACTGAATAATAATTATAAAAAACTGAATACTTTTATTTCATAAAATTTGGGGTCTTACAATCTCGGTCTACTTAAACAGATGATCAAATTATATCTTAACTATAATAATGCTAAAAATAAGAAAATAGACAAGTAACAAGTAAAATAGCCAAATAAGGGGAATATGAGGTATATGATTTCACTTAATGCTTCATTCAAGAAACTACACTTCCTTTTAAGCTCGGTTAATTATTCTGGTTTGTTAGTAGAGAACACATAAGGGAGA
Organism: Panax ginseng; assembly: GCA_020205605.1. Taxonomy (NCBI): domain Eukaryota; kingdom Viridiplantae; phylum Streptophyta; class Magnoliopsida; order Apiales; family Araliaceae; genus Panax; species Panax ginseng. The sequence continues at coordinate 111,879,562 of CM035128.1, read as the reverse complement.
TATGACCCTCTCGATGTACCATACCCGTATTACATTAAATCCACAAAAGATAGAATAAATGTAAACACCCAAATTGACTAATGCATTATATGTCTATGTGAATTACAATCAAAGCGAGTTGAAGCTCAAGTAATCATTAGACTACATATGATGCTTCGGTATATGTCTATCCTAGACACGAAACATAAATTCTATCTTAGTGTAGAATCCATGAACATATGCTAATATGATTAGTTCTAAGCCTATAATCCATTTTTCAAGTTCACATAGATTAACATGGTAATTGGTGATCAAGCAATTAAACATTTAATGCAAATCACATTCGATAAACTAATATAGATAATCAACCAAAGCTCATAAGGAAATATAGAAATCTGAACTACACATTAAGATTCATCATAACCCCATAATGGAAATTAGTTCATATATAAATCAAAATCCATCAATAGAGATTGTTCATACATTAGAAGCCAAAATGAAAAGAAAGAGATACTAAAGAATAAGATGAAAATCTGATCTCCTTCTTAAATCTGAGCATACAATGTTGGATCCAAGCTCCAATGTTCCCATAATCTAAGCTAACTATGAAAATTGATATAAAAACCTAAAGAGATTCTAGTATAGAGATGAATATGCTAATACTCTCTCTCTTGTTAGAATTTGTGCCCTAGAGGCCAATTATTTGATATAATTGCTTAACATTTTGATATTATATTTGATTGAATAAATGAATAGTTTTATTATGGTTTTATTTACTGCGTTATATAAATGTTAACATAATAAAATTCCTTAGAATAGTGATACAAATTATATAGTTTCAAGTATGTGACTTGAACATGAGATTATGTAACTATAATTAGTATCATTATTCTTAAAAGTCCCTATTCGAGTGTCATTGTAGATGGGACAAAAATGATGCATTGAGAATAGTATGTGGATTGACTGATGATCAAATCTTATTGATCATAAATATATGAGATATGAAGTCAATGCATAGGTATATGTTAGAGAACGATGTACTGGACAGACCCACCATGAGAATTCTACGTGGAACAGTATACAAAGTGTCATTAGCGATTCTCATAGTGACAATGATGAAATGGTCCTCCGACCTGAAATCACTATATTACTACATGGGAATTTATGTACTTTGATATCATCAAATGTCACCTTTAATAGGGTGGACTATAAAGATGATTATTGGGTACATCATGAATCGTGTGAGGAATATGAGTGATCTAGATGGAATTTAACCCTACTGTATATTAGGGGTGATATCCATAGGCCTCTTGATTGAGTAGGACTATGAAATGCATGGCCATGCTCAAATAGTGATTTGTTTCATATAGTCTACTCATTGATCAAGAAAACACAGATTAAATTATGAAGAGTATAACACATTCCATGACTTGAGTTTTATCTAGGATGTCAAGGTTAAAAGGATTAAATTACATTGAAACATTGGTCACGAAAAGGTTGCATCAAATCATCGATCTTATTATTACTTGGGTAGAAGTGATGCATTACTAGATGCCGCTCACTGTTTATAATTTTATAATATGATTTTAAAATTATTGCCAACTTAATAATAACATATAGGGTCACACACATAGAACGTTATTAAAAAGGAAATTCATTTAAATTGTAAGGATTTAAATATATCAATAAGATTGATAGTATTTTAAATCATGAATTTAAATTAAAAAGGATAAATTGTATATATGTATATTAATTAAGTAAGACTTAATTAAGATATATATATATATATATATAAATTCCAATTTTAATAATATTAGGTTTTGATTAATTCCTCCTAACTTCTATATATATATATATATGATATATATCAGTCACTTTAGGGATTACGTCAAAATACAAAATCCTAGCCGCTCTTAGAGAGAGACTAGAGAAAACAGTTTCAAAAATCCTCATCCTTGGTGGCTAGTACCGCGATTCCTTCTTCTGCAGATCGTAGGACGATTCGCGGAGCGTTTGTGTGGATACCGTAGAGACGCAGTTCGTTTGAATTGCGTTGGATATTCGACCGCAACGATTCTAGCTTTAATAATCGGTATAATTTCTAACCTCTGAGTTAATTGATTTTTCGTATGGATCCTGTTTAGAGTTTCGAAATTGCTTTTAAATTGTTCTTTCCGCTGCGTTTAATGTGTCGAAACCCTTCATCTTTGTGCTCTATATAAATGAAATAAAAACGTCCTAATATAATTCTACTAACTTCTTCTGACCCGATCATCACTTTGACCCTTGCTGATGAGACCCCCTTGGACCCCGTCATTATCATACGATGGTCGTGACCCCAATTTGTTATATATTTTTCTTTAATTTTATATAAACTGTTATATGCTTATTGTGATATGCATGGTGCACAGTTATGGTCTTTTGACCCATAGGTTAGTGGTTTTTGGTTTTGAAATACGGCTTGCATGTCGTGCCTTTCAATAAATTCTAATGCAATATTCTCTTCTCATCTAAATCCCCTCGAATGTAACTCGAGGTTTCTTTATGTCATGTAATAATCTATAATCAATGAAGATGTCAAGATGGAGAACACGATGGAAAGATGATGATGGAGAGGAGGCACATGTATGAGGAAGATCCAACGAAGCTACTATTTTGAGATCTTTTACCACCTTAGATTGACCTTCAATCTTTCATTAGCTTGAAAAGATTGACAGTGGATTGGGCCATAACTGTGACACATTTAATTTTGCACTTTATTTATGCTTGTATGCGATATGATATGATAAATAATGTGCATGCTTAATAAGATTAAAAAATTGGTGAGATCAAAATTTTTATTTATAAAATCCCTCATTAAATTATTAAGTCTAAATCAGATGCCTTCCAATGGATAACATTCATCAAGACCTTGATCAATAGATGTAGGTTTTCCAAAGCAAAGTACCCTATTTATCTAGGTAAGATGCGATAGGATAATTGTGATATCCAAACTGTTAAAATCATTGGGCCCAACTTAACTAAGTTATCTCAATAGGATTGTGGACTTAGAGGCATAGAGTTTGGTAGGTACCATTAGATGGACTAGAGACAAATGTTGTTTAACAAACTATCCAAGAGTTATATATGATATAATTGACAAAAGGGTTCTCTACCTAAATAATTGTATTTTAAGAGATTAGCCAAAGCTAACTTAAGTCATAATGAAATATGGATCTTGGCTCACTAGAAAGATTTAATAGAAAATGCTTTCCGAATTAATGGTGAGGGCTATTAATTTGAATAAAATAGTGGGAGGTATATTTTGAATGTATTATTATCAATTACATAATATCAACTCTGCAATTTGGCTTATTATTTTGGCACTTATAAATGTTAGATATCAATAGTAAACAACAACAACAACACAAGTAGTCTTTCACTACAATCAGTCCTTGAGAAGGACAAGCTGAGTGGAATTAATTTTCTTGACTGGCACAGGAATGTGAGGTTTATCCTCAGACAAGAGCGCAAGCTATATGTCCTTGATGGGCCCATTCTTGCAGCACTAGCTGTCACTGCACCACGTGCGGAGCATAATGCTTACAAGAAGCATCAAGATGATGCTCTGGACGTGAGTTGTCTCATGCTAGCAACCATGAACGCTGAGCTTCAGAAGCAACATGAGTTGATGGATGCTTATGAGATGATCGAGCATCTCAAGAACTTGTTCGAAGGGCATGCTCGACAGGAGAGGTATGATAAAAGTAAGGCGTTGTATCACTTCAAGATGGGTGAACGTGATCCAGTTGGTCCACATGTGCTAAAAATGATTGGGTATATTGTGTACCTTGATAGGTTGGATTTTCTAATCACTCCAGAGACCCAAACTGATCTTGTTTTGCAATCTTTGAACAATAGCTACTCTCAATTTGTTATGAATTATCTAATGAATTAAATTGAGAAACCACTTACTTAGTTGTTGAGCATGTTAAGAACTGCAGAGAACAATATGAAAAAGGCAGGACCCGCTCCCATAATGATGGTGCAAAAGGGGAATACTAAGGGAAAATGGAAAGGCAAGAAAAAGATAGGATCTAATTCTGGTGCCAAACCTAATTCCAAAACCAAACAGGCTTTAAAACCTAAAGGTGGGGTGGCTAAAGAAGGTGATTGTCACTTTTGTGGAAAACATGGACACTAGAAGAGGAATTGTTATGCTTATTTGGAAGAAGTGAAGAAAAAGAAAGGAAGTGTGACTTCTGATTCAGGTATATATGTTATAGAAGTCAACTTATCTACTTCTACATCATGGGTATTGGATACTGGATGTGGTTCTCACATTTGTGTTAATGTGCAGGAACTTCGAAGGAGTAGGACTTTGGCAAAAGGAGAGGTTGACCTACGAGTTGGGGCTGGAGCAAAAGTTGTTGCACTGGCCGTAGGAACTTATCATTTATCTTTTCCCACTGGGCTAGTATTAGAATTAGAGGATTATTATTATCTGCCTACTATAAGCAAAAACATTATTTTTGTTTCTTGTTTGGACAAGAAAGGTTTTTCATTTATAATTAAGAACAATCGTTGTTCGTTTTACTTCAATTATATTTGCTATGGTGTTGCACAATTGTTTAACGGTCTTTATATTCTTGATTTAGAAATGCCTATCTATAACATAAATACAAAACAATTTAAATCAAATGATTCAAATCCGACATATGTCTAGCACTGTCGTTTGGGCCATATAAATGAGAAACGCATATCAAAACTCCATAAAGATGGATTTTTGGATTCATTTGATTTTGAATCATATGAAAAATGTGAATCTTGTTTATTAGGCAAGATGACTAAAGCCCCTTTCACTAGACACAGTGAACAGGCTAGCGATATATTGGGACTTATACATAGTGTTGTATGTGGACCCATGAGTTCATTAGCAAGAGGTAGGTTTTATTACTTCATTACATTTACTGATGAGTAGATATGGATATGTGTATCTTATGAGACACAAATTCGAATCCTTTGAAAAGTTCAAGGAATTCAAGAATGAAGTTCAAAACCAATTTGGCAAAAGCATAAAAGCCCTTTGATCCGATCGAGGAGGTGAATACTTAAGCCAAGACTTTGATAACCTTCTAAAGGAGTGTGGTATTATATCACAGCTCACTCCACCTGGAACACCACAATGGAATGGTGTATCTGAGAGGAGAAATCGGACCTTGTTGGACATGGTACGATCAATGATGAGTCATGCAGATCTTCCAATAAGCTTTTAGGGTCATGCCCTAGAGACAGCTGCATTCACACTTAACTGTGTTCCTACAAAGACGGTTCAGAAGACACCATATGAGATGTGGACTAGGAAATGTCCTAGTATGTCGTTCATAAAGATTTGGGGTTGCGAGGCATTTGTAAAACGTTTAGATTCTCACAAGCTTGGACCCAAATCTGACAAATGTAATTTTGTGGGATACCCAAAAGAAACAAAAGGGTATTATTTCTACAAACCTTCTGAGAATAAAGTGTTTGTTTCTCGAACTGGTATTTTTCTAGAAAGAGAATTTGTCTCTAAAGGAAACAGTGGGAGGAAAGTAGAACTCGAAGAAATTTGAGAACCACAAAATATCATTGAACCTAAGTTGGAACATGAGCAGGAACCACAAGAAATTGTGGAAAGTGAACCTGCTCAAACTACACAAGGAATTCGTAGATCTGGTAGGACACGCCAAGAGCCCGAGAGATATTATGGATATCTTGTGACTCAAAACGGCGATGTGATGCTCATAGATCAGGATGAGCCTGCTTCCTACCAAGAAGCTATGAATGGACCAGATTCTGAGAGATGGCTTGAAGCCATGAGATCTGAAATGGAGTCCATGTATACTAACCAAGTATGGACTTTGGTTGATCCACCTAAAGGGGTAAAACCAATCGGGTGCAAGTGGGTTTTCAAGAAGAAAACTGACATGGATGGTAATGTACAAACCTACAAAGGCCGACTGGTAGCAAAAGGTTACAAGAAAGTTCAAGGTGTTGACTATGATGAAACCTTCTCTCTAGTGGCAATGGTTAAATCCATTAGGATCTTACTTGCTATTACAGCTTTTTATGATTACAAAATCTGGCAGATGGATGTCAAAACTGCTTTCCTTAACTGAAATCTCCTTGAGGATGTGTACATGACACAACTTGAGGGTTTTGTCAATCCAAAGGATGCTGAAAAGGTATGTAAGCTACAACGATCCATTTATGGATTGAAGCAAGCATCTCGGAGTTGGAATCTTCAATTTGATGAAGCAGTCAAAGAGTTTGTCTTTATTAAAAATGAAGATGAACCTTGTGTATATAAGAAGGTTAGTGGGAGTTGCATTGTATTCCTGATATTATATGTTGACGATATATTAATTATTGGGAATGACATTCCTTCATTATAGGCTGTAAAAAATGGTTAGAAAAATGTTTTTCCATGAAAGATTTAGGCGATGCAGCCTACATTTTAGGTATCAGGATCTATCGAGATAGATCGAGAAAAATGCTCAGCCTAATTCAAAGTACATATACTGATAAAGTGCTAAAACGGTTCAGCATGCAAGAGGAAAAAAGAGGACACTTACCCATGACTCATGGTGTAAAGATCTCTAAGGCCCAATGTCCCAAATCACAAGATGATGAGGAGCGTATGAGAAAGATCCCTTATGCTTTGGCAATTGGATCTATCATGTATGCAATGATATGTACTCGTTCGGATGTCTCGTATGCTTTGAGCATAACGAAAGATACCGATCGAATCCGGTGAAGGTCATCGACGGCGATGATCCACGAATATCCTCAAGTACCTAAAAAGGACTAAGGATTCATTCTTGGTATATAGAGGTGAAGATGAACTGGCAGTAAAGGGTTACACAGATGCTAGTTTCCAGACTGACAATGATGACTATAAGTCTCAGTCAGGTTTTGTATTTTGCCTTAATGGTGGTGCTGTTAGCTGGAAGATTTTGAAGCAAGAGACAGTAGCCGATTCTACAACAGAGGATGAGTATATTGCTACTTCTAGTGCAGCCAAGGAGGCTGTATGGATTAAAAAGTTCATCACTGAACTTGGTGTTGTTCCAACCATTATTGATCCGGTTGCTTCTATCTTTGTGATAATAATGGAGCCATTGCACAAAGCTAAGGAACCCGGATCTCACCTACGATCCAAGCATATACTTAGGCGGTACCATCTCATCCGTGAAATCATTGATAGAGGAGATGTACATATAGGAAGAGTGCCAACAGAAGATAATGTTGCAGATCCACTGACCAAGGCTTTGTCGCAGTAGAAGCACGAAGGTCACACTAGTTCCATGGGTATTAGATACATGAGTGATTGGCTCTAGTGCAAGTGGGAGACTGTTAGAGTTTGTGCCCTAGAGGCCAATTATTTGATATAATTGCTTAACATTTTGATATTATATTTGATTGAATAAATGAATGGTTTTATTATAGTTTTATTTACTGCGTTATATAAATGTTAACATAATAAAATTCCTTAGAATAGTGATACAAATTATATAGTTTTAAGTATGTGACTTGAACATGAGATTATATAATTATAATTAGTATCATTATTATTAAAAGTTCCTATTCGAGTGTCATTGTAGATGGGACAACAATGATGCATTGAGACTAGTATATGGATTGATTGATGACCAAATCTCATTGGTCATAAATATATGAGATATGAAGTCAATGCATAGGTACATGTTGAGAAACGATGTCTTTGATGAGACCCACCATGAGAATTCTACGTGGAACATTATACAAAGTGTCATTAACGATTCTCATAGTGACAATGATGTAATGGTCCTCCAACCTGAAATCACTATATTACTACACAGGAATTTATGTACTTTGATATCATCAAATGTCACCTTTAATAGGGTGGACTATAAAGATGATTATTGGATACATCATGAATCGTGTGAGAAATATGAGTGATCTAGATGGAATTTAACCCTCCTATATATTAGGGGTGATATCCATAGGCCTCTTAATTGAGTAGGACTATGAAATGCATGACCATGCTCAAATAGTGATTTGTTTCATATAGTCTACTCATTGATCAAGAAAACACAGATTAAATTATGAAGAGTATGACACATTCTATGACTCGAGTTTAATCTAGGATGTCAAGGTTAAAAGGATTAAATTACATTGAAACATTGATCACGAAAAGGTTGCATCGAATCATCGATCTTATTATTACTTGGGTAGCAGTGATGCATTACTAGATGTTGCTCACTGTTTATAATTTTATAATATGATTTTAAAATTATTGACAACGTAATAATAACCTATAGAGTCACACACATAGAATGTTATTAAAAAAGAAATTAATTTAAATTGTAAGGATTTAAAATATCAATATGATTTGTTAGTTCCCGGAGGCACAATAGTTATCTAGAAGGGGGGGTTGAATAGATATTTAAAAATCTTTTCGTTTTACTTAGTTAGTTGATAATGATTTAAACACAGCGGAATTAAGGTTTCTTTAAAACTCCCTTTTAGATAGAGTTAATGAGAGTGAGGCAGTTATAGCAGTTATAACAAGAATGAAATAGACACAGTTATTTTTAAGTGGTTCAGAGCACTTAAAGCTCCTAGTCCACTCTTCTACTCCTCGAGTAGGAAATCCACTAAGGATGTCTTTAACACTTTCTGAATCTCTCAGATTCCTTCTAGACCAGCAGTCTAGTCACTTCTTAGTTCACTCTTGAACTCTTCAAGTCCAGCAGACTTGGTTCTTCAAAATTCAGTTAAAACTCTTCAAGTCTTTCTGACTTGGATCTCTTACTTCAGTTGATTGGTAGTTGTTTATTTCGTGATTGATGCTACTCAGTTTCAGTTAAGCACTTGTTCGAAAGAACTAAGTAGCTGAGCAAGCTTCGTCTTTTTCTCAGATCGTAGAAGTGAGCATTGAGTGTTCTTGTGCATTTTTGTTCAATGCTTGCTTAGTTTTCTCATCTGCATATGTTCTGCATATATGTGATCCTTGAAATCTATCCGTTGAAGCCTTTTGTTGAAGCATTAAATGCATTTGATATTTCTGAACTTTGATGGAGACTTTCCTACACACCTTCTGAATTGCATTCTGGCCCACTGACACAGCAGACTGCTTTCTCACCTAACACCTGAAAAGGTGTTTTTCCTCTGTCCTATGGTCCTTTCCTTAGCTTCTTGAATACGCTCCTTTTGTTGAATACTAAGAATATCTTTTGTACCATTGGGACTGGAGAGGACTTCAACGTTTCAAACCCATTCCACTTTTGTTAGAATTTGTCTTCAAACAAAAGTAGGGCTCGATACTTCTGACATAAGGCAGATGATACTCTACGATCCATATTGTGGTGTCTTGTCACATTGGTGCTTGGTCTGAAGAGAACACTACGATCTTCACTTGCGCGTCTTGCAGACTCTACGTTTCTGAAAGCACACTACAATCTTTGAGTTAGCTTCGGCAAACGTCTGGACCACTCTACAATTTCTGGAGAGGCCCTTCAAGGCAGATACACTACGATCTTCTAATCTCTACGATCCTGCCTTAGCTTCTGCAATCTGTTGATCAGCTTGATAGACTGCAATTCTTTTCAAGGCCTATCTATTCCTTTCAAGTCATAGATCAACCTAACATCTTTGATCTCTTTATCTATACATTTGTTTATTGAATGATGAACATTAAAAGCTAAGATCAACCTAACAAATTTGATCTATCACTAAGTCCTTGTACTTATATTTCTTGAAGGACTTTACATATAATCATGAGCATTAACTTTAAACATCAAATCAAAATATGCATTCTTCCAACACTCTCCCCCTATTTGATGTTGACATAACCAAGGAGATTTGTTGTCATGATTATCAAGTTAATTGTAGATGCATTTTTAGGAAAGTAAACATGACTTAATATTTCAGTGAGCAGCTGAAATTTCTAGAGAATAAGCATGAATTTATTGACGTTTAAAGGATAGATATTACAGTTAAGCTTTACATCAATAAGAATTTACATTTCAACTTATCTCTATTTCTTTGATCTTTTTCGTGGAGGATTGGTATACTCCTCAGCTCTTCTTTTCCTACTTGCTTCTTCTCTTCTGGCTAGATCTTCCAGGTCACTTGGGCTTATCCTGGGATTGTGATCATGCATGTTCATGAATGCAGGATCTCCAATTGGCATTCTTAGGCCTGTGGTTGTCATCTCATGAGAGCTGGGAGATGGCCTTTGACTTCTTAACGGTTGAGCCATTAAAACTTCCTGCTGATCAGATCGTTGAGTATCAGATCGTTGGGTCTGATGGCTGGATCATGGAGTCTATTGTAATTTCCTTGTGGGAGGATTCCTGGAAGTTTGAGCAGAAAAGGTGCCTCTACCTCTGCCTCTTCCTTGATCTCCTTTTCCTTTATTCTCCCCCTTTATGTCAGCATCAAGGGTTCAAATGTCTTTTGAGATGTGAGTCACTCCTTGGACAATCTCGTTGAGTTGACTCTGAGTTTGAGCGATGTCCTCTCGATTTTCTTTGATCAGAGCATCAGATCGAGCTTCCCGTTGTTGAAGAATAGCTAGTATATTGTCAGTCTGTTATCCTTGGCTGACGTAAATTGTTGGAACTCTTTTACGGCAGTTTGCAGATTGAGGAAGTTCTCCATCATTAGTTTATTTTGAGCTTCCTGAGTGGACTGGAGGACAAGAACAACATCTCTGTGTCTTTTGGCTGCTAGAAAGTGAATGTCATCCCTGTCTTTTATGCTCTGAATCATTTCCTTGATGAGCTCTTTAAGTTTCTTAGAGAGCGTAGAGCTTAGGGAGCTTGGGAGACTATTTGTAGCATTGATCATTGATGTTAATCTCATCTGAATGAGTTCAGTATGTTCTTCAAGACTCTCATCGAGTTCCTTGATCACTTTCTTGGACATTGCTGACAAATCAACTTTGGTGGGCAGCTCTAACAGAAGTTCATTGAGTTGGGGAATTTGAGAATGAGGGGGTGTTCTCTGGTATTGATATTGTAATGAATAGAGGGCAAGATCAAGGTTGAAGTATTCGTTGCTAGATGAGGAAGGAATGTCGGATGGAGGGACCTGTGTTTGGGTGTTTAGAGTAGCTGGCTTTACAATTTGAGCTTGGGACTACAGTGGGGCTAGAGTCAGTGATCGTAGAGATGATGGGAGGTGGGACCAATATAAAGTTGGGCATATTTGGTTAAATCGATTCTGCAATTTTGGGATTACATGGCGGGAATTGACTTGGTTGATTGAGGACCACTTCCAGCTAGCTTGAAAATTCAAAAAAAATTGGCTAGGATAGTGGGCAGTGATTAACTCTGAATAAGATCGGGATAGTTAATACCTCATGCACCATTCTTAAGGAGGGACCATTTGTGAGTAACTTCTTGGAAAAGTTAAAACTTCCTGGGAATCCATGAGCTATCAGAGATGGCTGGATATTCTTTGATGCTCCAAAAGATGTGATTCCAGGAGTTTAGAATTTGAGCTTGATGGAAAGGCATCATGGATAGATATGAAAATAGTCGCTCATAGTTAGTTTTTCTATACCCATTAATGCCCACAGCTATGATCTCGACCTCGTCATCTTCGTCCTCTTCTTCATCTTCGTTCAAGGAGTCTATTATATCAATTGCTTCATGTTATTCCTGGCCTGGTTTGCCCTCATTTTTTGCAGGAACCTCTTCTTCTGTTATGGGGATATCATGAGTCTCCCCCTCAACATGATCATCCTCTTGTAGGATTAGTAGCTCCCCCTCAGCTGGAGCATCTTCTAGGATGAGAGCTTCAGGCATTTCTCCCTCAGCTGGAGCTTTGTCCTTTTGGCTTTCTTTGGACAGTTCCTTTTCAGCAGCCAACTCTTTATCTTCCATTTTAAGTACTCCTTCATTGACAAGGATGTACTTCTTAACAAATTTTTGTCTTATTTTTCTAGGCTGAGCCACAGCCTCAGGACTTTTTTGAGCTTTAGCTTTGTCCTGTTGATCAGTCAGAACATCTGATGCAGCAACTTCCTTGCTCGAGGTGTTCAGTTTGGTCTTTACGATCGGTAGAGACTCTACGATCGAAGACACATATGGCCTCTTGGATTTGTGCCTAATTTTGTTTTTCTTCAGCAACTGTGATATTGTAGCTCTGTCTTCTTCTGCCTCAGCCTGCTGTTGTTTTCTTCTTATGATCCTTATAGTCTCAATGTCAGAGGACTCTACTGGTTTATCCGTAGTTGATCCCTGGGGTTCCTCTGCCATTCTAGTCTTTAGCTTTCTCTTGCCCTTGCTTTTTATGACCAGGGAAGTTGGTTCTTCCTTGTTAGTTTCTTCTTTTTCTTATTCAGTCTCCCTGATAACTGACATATTTCCTGGAATCCCTGACTCCTTTGCATCAGCAGTCCTACCACTGGATTCAGATATCATACGCACATTTTCTGTTGGATTCCTTTTCCAGTTCTCGAATAGTTGCTGGGTCATTCCTCTATTTAGATTGATGGATTCTCCTTCATCGTCCCCAATTTTGTCACCCAGAGCAGACTGTAGGATGATGCTTATAAATTTCCCGTAGAGCATCTTTTGAGAGCTCTTTGTCTTCTTTGAGCTGGTGATCCACTTTCCAATCCATTCCAACAATAGAGCTCCATAGTTAAGTTGTATTCCATAACATATGGCAGTCATGAGCTTGAGTTGCATCTCATTTACAGAATCGTGACCAGAACTTTTGCAACATATACATTTCCCAACAATGTCAGCTAGAAATTCGTAGCTCTGAGGAAACTCCTTCTTCTTGTATCCTTTGACAGAGGGGGATTTCTTGTGATGCATCCTTTTTAAGTCCCTCATGGAAGTCTATGCCATCTATGGATGAACACCCTTCAGATTTGAAACTAGGGGCTAGGTTGATGTCCTCAGCCTTCAGCCTGATTTCCACGTCCCTGACTTTCATAGTGATGGCGTTATTTTCAAACACACCATTTTTATAGAATTCTTTCACTAGTTTAGGGTAGATCAATGTGTCTGTACCCAGAGCTTCTTCGAGACCAGCCTTCTTCAATAATGACAAAGTTTTATGAAATTTGGGTTCAGCTGTCTTGAACTCATCAAAACAGAGTCTCTATCTAGAGATGATGTTGGAAGCCACTATTGATTTCTTTGCGAGGAGTGTGGTTGTCTGAGCTTTGTTAAGGTTTAGGGTTTTTTCTTGAGAGAGATGAGCTTTTTGAACTTCTGATTTCAAAAAGGCAATTTCAATTTGTACTTGTAATTTCCCTCTCTCCATTTTGCATAGTGGGACAGGTGTCGAATTCTGCTTGGCTCTACGAATCTGACTGAGAAGGATTGTACTGAATTTCCCTTAACTCCTTCTAAGCTAATATATTCTTCAGAAGGACTACGATCGTTGAGATGGTCCTTGGAATCATCGAGTATGTTCTACGTTTGTCGAGTCTGTTCAGTAGTCGTCATGTCTGAGCTGCAATCGTAGAGTCTGAGCTGCAATCGTAGAGTCTGAACTATGATCGTCGAGTCTGAATAGCAATCGTCGAGTCTGACCAAGTCCTTGTGATGAACTTTTGACTTAGCATTCTTCTTGTTTTAAGGTACCTTAGGAAGGGCCAATCTCATTGAATGAATCAAGGGTTAGGTTTGTCCCTAAGGCACTTATCAAAGAGATTGCTTTGTTTTATACTTCATCATCACAGGATGCTCCTATGTTTTGTTGATGGAGCTCTGTTATCGTTGAGTCTACACCGCGATCGTTGCGTCTGCACTACGATCGTTGTCTTTCATGACACTTCAGCTCTACGATCGTGAACTTCCTTTGATCATGTCTATGATTTCAAACATAGCCTTTACATCTGTATAGTTAGCACAAACTAGAGCATATTTTTCATGGTTGTAAGTTAAGCATGCCTAGCTCACTTATTAACTTGTTAAATCTGGATTCATCTAGGGGTTTTGTAAAGACATTAGCAAGTTAGTTTTCAGTAGGGATATATTGTAAAGATATAGTTCCATTTTGCACATGATCCCTAATGAAGTGATACCTTATTTCTATATGCTTAGTCCTAGAATGCATGACATGATTATGAGTTATTGCAATTGCACTTATGTTATCACAATGAATAGGTATGGATTTGAATTCAAACCCATAATCTGCTAGCTGATTTTTCATTCATATGATCTCGAAAGTACAAGATGTCGCCAAAGAAAGAATGTATTCAAACTTCTCTACAACAAGTAGATATTGAATTTTGCTTCTTGCTAAACCAGGACACAAGTCTGTTTCCTAGCAAGTGATAGGTGCCACTGGTACTCTTTCTATCTATTTTACAGCCTGCAAAATCAGCATCTATATATCCTGTTAGATCAAATGAGGACTCCTTGGGATACCAAAGCCCCAAGTGAGGTGTACCCTTGAGATACCTGAAAATCCTCTTTACTGCAGTTAAATGAGATTCTTTAGGATTAGCCTGAAATCTAGCACAAATGTGTGTTGCAAACATTATATTTGGTCTATTGGCAGTTAGATATAAAAGAGAGCCTATCATACATCTGTATTGAGTTATATCAATACTTTTACCTTTTTCATCTTTGTCAAGCTTGGTTGCAGGAGCAATTAGGGTTTTCATGGGAGAGGCTGATTCCATGCCATGCTTCCTAAGTAAGTCTTTAATGTACTTGGCTTGGTTTATGAAGATTCCTTCATCAGTCTGCTTTACTTGCAGTCCAAGGTAGAAGTTTATCTCTCCCATCATGCTCATTTCAAACTTGCTCTGCATAAACTTGGAGAATCTCTTGCATAACTTTTCATCAGTAGATCCAAAAATAATGTCATCAACGTATATTTGAACTAATAAGACTTTATCTTTATGCTTTCTAAGAAATAGTGTGGTATCTACTCTACCTCTAGTGAACCCATTTTTAATAAGAAAGTTAGTTAGTGTTTCATACCATGCTCTAGGTGCTTGTTTAAGACCATATAAGGCTTTGTCTAATCTAAAGACATAATTAGAAAGATATAGATTGATGAAACCTGGAGGTTTCTCTACATAGACTTCTTCTTGAAGTTCGCCATTCAAGAATGCACGTTTGACATCCATCTGAAAGACCTTAAATTTCATGTGAGCAGCAAAGGCAAGGAATATTCTGATGGCTTCTAGTCTGAAAATAGGTGCAAATGTCTCATTGTAGTCAATGCCTTCTTCCTGAGAGTAGCCCTTGGCCACTAGTCTTGCTTTATTCTTGGTTATTACTCCATCTTCATCCATCTTGTTTCTGAAGACCCACTTGGTTCCAATAACAGGATAATTCTTTGGTCTTGGTACTAATCTCCATACTTTGCTTCTTTCGAACTGATTAAGTTCTTCCTGCATGGCCTCTATCCAGCTGGAGTCTTCCATAGCATCCTCTATCTTCTTCAGTTCCATTTGTGACAGGAAGCTTAGATAAAAGGATTCATTTTGGGTGACAGCTCTTGTTTTGACTCTTGCACTCGAATCTCCAATGATTTGATCTTGAGTGTGATCTCTTGCCCATCTGCTTCCTGTTGGGACATCTGTTCTTATGCCTTCTTGTCTTAGATCTTCAAGATCTATTTCTTCTTCTTGGTGTGATGGTTCGTTGTCTAGCATAGGTCTCTCTACGATCTCATTTCCTTGCTCACTACAACAAAAAAGCTTATCAGCGACCGGCTATCAGGGACCGAATATGGTCGCAGAAGACTATTAGCGACCGCATTCGGTCGCTGATACTAGTCGCAGCCAATCTGGTCGCTGGATGGACATTAGCGACCAACAATAGCGACCGATTTTCCAGCGACCGCAAACAGCGACCGAATATATCGCTATTCTGACTCATGCTGAGTCATTTGTCAGTTGTGACGTGGCACAAGTGTCCGCGGTCGGAAATAGCGATCGAGTCGGTCGCTAATTTCCAACCGAGTTATCGTGATCGCTTTAGCATTAGCGATCGCACGCATCACGATCATTGATTTTTTTTTTTTAATATTTTTCCTGTTTTATTGATTTCCCAAAAATAACCTGCTTTGTACCTGCTTTCTATCCCAACACACAACAATATATATAAGCATCCATCCATGATAACTACCATATGATAAACATTCATCCATGATAACTGATAAACATCCATCGTAAACCAACACAACACAATACAATCATAAACATCTATATAATAGAATCGTAAACCAATACAATTGTCCAAAGAATGAATCTAAAAGAGTACAAGGCCTTTAACAATTTAAAAAACAAGTCTTGCAAGGCTTTAAAAATCTAACATATATGACTGGGCTAGCTCTTCATGGATCATCCAAATTAGTACCCTGTAATTAACAAAAGAATAAAACATATATGTTACATGTGTTGATCTCACTATGACTTGGGAAAAGCTAAACAATAGACAATGTAGTAAAACATATAAGTATGTGCGATGATGATAATAATATCGATTATATATACACGTCGCCACCACGATGTTGTGATCTTTGCTTTACGCCGCGCTGCCGCCTCATTGACTCATCATCAGACTAAGAGAATGCGGATGCCCGCCCAAAGATATCTGAAGAAGATCACGATTACGCGGATCGCTCTCACACAGTCAGCAGGAGTATGATAGGTTGGATGACCTGATGACTATGTAGACTGGGTAACAGAGCTTCCTGTGCCACTGATGGTCGGGCGTCGTTTTTGTCCTTAGCCTTTAACATAGTTTTTCTTCACGACGGACGCCCTCTCCCACAATTCTTGATCAATCGATCCATTTTGCGAGGTGCCTTCAGGATACCGCTCGTTCATTAAGCCCTTATAAGTGTCCTGTCAAAAGGTCAACAATTAAATAGTTAAAAATAAATAAGAAATGCTAAAAAAGGTCGTCACAATTTATAAACAACATATTAGTATAAAGTTAACTTATTACCGCTTATCCTAACAAAGATCAGATGCACCATCACTTAAGGCCACATACACATCAAACCAATTGATAGGTTGACCTTGAGACTCAGACTCCTACAGTTCATGTTCTCATATTAATATGTAAACATAAAAACAAATAACTAAGCCAATAAGCTTGCTATACATACGTACCCTAACAGCAATATGATGCACCGTGATATATTGTCGCCTCAGATGCGTGCCTTTTGCCTTTTCGCCTTGAGATACACACGAGGATCTGTTGAGGCTAGCCCCTGCGTCTCTTGACTCGACTCTCGACTTTTCATCGTCACACATCTGCACCCATATGGGATGTGCGCACCACCGTGGACTATGCTTACGTACGTATCACCGCTCACCGTCCTAGATGGTCAATCTCGGCATTGTGCGGGGCTTTTTATGTCGTTCCTTGTTGATTATCTTTAGTTGAACGGCGCCTTACGCGTAATGATTATGCGAATAATTGATGCATGTCGTCGTCCCATCTATACCGCTTCGCGAAATAAAACAATGAATAATAATATTAAAACTGTTATATTACCATAATCCTACATTACTAAACAATATTATTTGATTAACTATGTATTATCTATCAGAGTGATAAAAAAATATACCTGAAATTCAGCTCAAACTGCATCCTTATGGGCGAGAGGTGTGCTCGCCCATGTAATCATAATTGTGAAATGCACTTTACAATTTTACTATCTTTAAAATCACTACAATAATCAATAATTTACAGTCATATATATTTATAACAATGAAAATATTAAACCCTTATATATACACGATGTTTAACTTACGTGCTTTCTGGATGAGGACAGATCTGTATAAGAATGCGATCATCCAGATTTGTCGGGGCCTTCGGCAAATGATTAGGGCCCCGACCCAACCCGCGCTTTCGTGTTGCAGGTTCAGAAGACATCTATAAATAAAAAATTTAGGATGTTAGTAATGCTAGCAGTCAGTCAACATAGCGATATAGCATAACAGTGAATTTTAATACTACAACAGTTAGTAAAGCAACACATAACAGTTCATATAATTCAATAACAGTTAGTATATTCATGATTTAAAACATCTACATGCAAGTATATTGTCATAGTCCATTCAGTATACCAGTTCTGGGCATGGTTCATCACACCAAAACAAGAGTGACATTATGTAAAAATGTCTTTCTAAAACATGCACTGTTATTTACCATATATTCATGATTTAAAACATCTAAATGTAAAGTCTCTATGCTTTAGACCAACACAACCCCCCTTTAGGATTAAATTTCAAAAACAAACATGATTTACCCCTATGTTTACAATGATAGCATGAAAGTGCAATATAAAGGCTTATACTATCTTTTTATATGATAATTATCATACATAACATATATTTGACTTATATTGAATAGCTTACACCATATCAGTCCTTATCAAGCCTCTAATCTAGCATACAAGGTTTTTAAAATAGTGGCTAAGTCTTAATTAATTGCTTAATTCATATATAGGCTAGCATCATCTAGGTTATACATAATATACCAAACCACATAGTATACAAGCATAACAGACTTTACTTGATTATTTAGCTTGGTATTTTAGGCATGAATTTAAACTACACACTTATTCTAGCATAATAACAGTCCTCATGGAGCTTACTATTTCAGTTCATTCCTACTTGTTTTGTCCAAGTATTTATCTATCTTAGATAAATCATAGTTAATATTCAAAGATACAAATCAGTTCTTAGCTTGGCAATTTATCAAACATATAGAGGGCAGTTTATATTCTTGCACTTAAAACATAATTCTTACCCCAGCCTTAGGGCTTAAAACAACAAGAAGCATAGGACTATACTAAACAGTCCCAATCACAGCAGTTTCAATAACATTTAAGCAGTCATTGCATTATATTATTCCCAATATAACAGCCATTCATGTTACATAGTCACTAACAGTTCAGTTACTACCAATTAGAGACACAGGAACGACTTGAAAAAGGATTGGGGGCCAGAATTGCCTTACCTTGTTAATTTGAAGGTGACAAGTAGGTTGAGCTGCTCAATTCCTTTTCCCCCTCTAGCCGAACTCTGCTAATATCACTCTCACACTACTACAAAATAGTAAATAGACAACGCAGAAAAAACGTTGTGGTTTCAATCAGAAAAACGTCGTGGTTAAGAGTGTCATCTATTTGACACCCTTACACAACGTTTTTAAAACGTTGTAGTTAAGCACATTCCACAACGTTTTTTAAGAAAAAAAACGGTGTAGATTTATTTTCCATAAATTAGCAGATGCTTAAAAACGTTATAGAATGTATGATTCCACAACGTTTTCTGAATAAAAACGTTGTAATTTAATATATCAGACAACGTTTAGGCACTTTCACACAACGTTTTTAAAATGTTGTAGATTAAAAAAAAAGAAAAAAAGAGGTGTGGTTCACCTATATTACCAATACACATGCAATATGCTAATGTCATGATATATAGCTAAAATTACAAAGAATATTATTACCATACAATACGTTTACATCCCAATAATTCTTTGTAATGCCAATTACAAAGAATATTAATACCATACAATACGTTTACATCTCAATAATGCCAAACTATCCATACATCTCAAATTCACTTTTCAATATAATTACTACTATATTGAATTGTGAATTTGACTACATCCACAAAATATACCAAACTATCCATAAAATTAAACTACTACCTAATTAAACTATCCATAAAAAACCTGTAACAGAAAATAACAGAAAAAGATCCATATCAATGAACTGTAAACCTGTGCACCACAAGTTGGTTAAGACATTGATTTTCCCTAGTTAAGCAAGCTAGCAATTTTGCAGCAAGAAATGCCTCCATTTGCAGCCTCATCATCTGCCCAAATTAAATAAATTCCACAACTTCAAAATTTGAACTTAATGGTATCAGTTCTTATGCATATAATAAAACATCACCCCACATATTTTGGCAAATTAAAACACAAGATAACATGTGTAGTATTTATTAATCATAGAGAGTATAGTTATGCTTCCTTTTGTGCTTTATTCTAATTTGCAGAAAACAGAATCCTGATTTTATTGACTTCAGTTCTCTTGCAAGGGATGCCGTTTTTTTCGCCATAGATATAATTGCAATCTTCAAAATCACATACCAAGCTAAAATTCGCAATTGCCATAACACATGTATTCAAATATGGGACGAACAGGAAATTAAACAACTTACATTATTGGCTTTCTTGAGGTTCCCCAATTCTTTTGGACTAATCTATATTCCTTTTAAATCATCTCTTCCCTTCTTCAGTCAAGATCATCCTCTTTTCCTTGTTTTCTTCATTTGATGATTGGTTTTCCTTACTTTTGGCCTTCTCCATAGTGCTATGAACTATTTCAGACAATGTGGTGGTCGGTCTAGCAAGTTCCCTTGTTCACTAAAAATAATGGACATATTAGATTACACATAGAAGACAATAGTGAAGCAAACTTTCTTCAGACTATTGGAAAGAGAATTCTAGCAACAATTTTTTAATTTTACATATTTATTTATTATCCTGTTTAAAACATTGAATATTACATTTTCTTGCAACAATAACCCAATATGTATTAACCATTCAATTTGTTGACCACTCTCCAGTAACGAAATTGTGCCTTTTATTTAACTTTTTAAAACCTAAGATATATAAATCCTAGAAACTTAAACTAAACAACAGCCCACAATTACACTCACAATGCAGTTTTACGCATAAGATTAGAAACAAAATCCTCAAGATTCACAGATTGCAACACCATCCTACTGTTACATACCTTGAGAATGCATGACATAAAGGAGGTGCCATCAAGGGATAATGCATGTACTGCCGCTTCTGTTCTCATGAATTCTACGTATGCTAAGCTGCTTAAGCACAGTAACTTTGTATAGCATGACTACAAAGTCCAAGACAGACATATAATCATTAATAAGTTGATCAATTTTAAAGGAAATTTTGACGGTAGTTACTACTACTTTCTCAGTTCTCTAAGAAGGAGCACTTGCAATTGTATGTCAGCCTCTCATCCCTTCGGCTTTCCTCCTCCTGCAAAGAGATGAAAAATAAAGGGTGAATAAACCAGCTGAAATTATAATGCTTATGAACAAACTAAGAGGTATATGGAATGCACGAGCAAAGACTGAAGAAAGTTACTGCTCTTATTCTTGCAAACAAAAATTCAAATATTCGTGGCCAAGTGTACTGCAGAAAAGAGCAACAAAAATGTTACCGAATACTGATTGTTCAGAATTCAAGTATAGGTCATTTACTATCAACAATTTATCCCACAATATAAAACATATTAATGACCAAGATTTATTAGGAAATGTCAAAAATATAAGAACGATTTTTTTTGTTAATAAATTTCTGAGATGCATACTAAACTATATCAAACACAACTGGGAGAATGATACAGGTTTGCTGATGAACCTTGAGTTCAAAGGTACATTCTAATTGGAAATATAACCAAAGAAACCATGCACAGTGCTGGTCGAACATGCACTCAAAAATTGAAAGACCATAGCCCTTAAGGCTTCTTAAACTCGTAATTATCTGCCAACGTAATTCTTTCAAATTTGATTAGGCTAAAACATGGAGAGGCGGGGAGTCGAGGACTACATTTCAAGTCTACTTCTTTCTAAATTTTGAAGTCAAAACACTTGACTTGAAAGTGTCATGGAGCTGAGAGAGTGCATTTCAAAATTAATATTTTGTTTCTTTTTGGATAATATTCCACAGAAGTCCGATTTCTGAATGATAAAGCAGGCAAGTATGCTTAAACATACCAAAAAGTTTATATAAGCAAAAACTAGGATGCTTGATATAAGCAAGTGCTAGAAAATTAGGACAATCAAAATAGAGGCAATATCTTGCAAGCTGTCCCATTGGGGGAGACAGAAATAAGGAAAGAGACAGACAAGAAGAGAGGAGTGCGCCTCTTACAATAACTAACTTAACAGCTTTGTGCTCTAAAGCACTATGTTTTTAAATTTGAAAATAACATCAACTAGGGAATTTATCTATTAGTGAAATTAAGAAAAGAAATAAGAAAAAAAATATTCCTAATTTTGTAAGTAACAGGAGACAGTAGCAACTAGCAACCTCAACTGATCCCACTAAATTTTTCATTGTCAATGATGAAGTATAACTGCAACACATCCATCAATGGCACGTTGGCATTTATTTTAGTAAGATAATAATTAGAATAATGTTTAATAGTCTGCATATAAGAAGAAAAGTTTTGACGAAGACAAACAGAACAAAGGATTGCCAAGTTTAGATACATACACAGAAGAAGGAGAAAATGTCGGGGTATTCCATAGCTAGAAGGACCTCAGCCACATAGAACCTGCATATAAAATTAAAAGATCAATCAATTACTAGTACTATCTTAGAATGAAAAGGAATATAACTTAAACCAATTTACAATGGGTGTTATCTATAAGGTTTATACATCGAACTGCAACAGCATTCAACTTGTAGAATGGGGCATTATATTCTGAATATGTTCC
This sequence comes from Panax ginseng, assembly GCA_020205605.1. Classification (NCBI taxonomy): domain Eukaryota; kingdom Viridiplantae; phylum Streptophyta; class Magnoliopsida; order Apiales; family Araliaceae; genus Panax; species Panax ginseng. Next base: position 111,857,088 of record CM035128.1, on the reverse strand, counting down.
GTCATCTATGAGTTGAACTAAATGTATGGATAAATTAATGACCGACATGTAGCATACTGGTCTTTGTTGATTTAGGTGGACAAAATTGCCTGATAGTATAATGTTGAAGCATCTAAACCGAAAAATCAACAGGCTAAAAGAAGTATCCCGCATGATTTATATATAGAGAACTAGAAAGTAAAACTTTAATTGTCCTATATAAAAAATTATAATCTCAGCAATTACAAAGCATAACAATTTGTGTTGAGAACTAGTTTAGCATTGTGCTAGAAAATCAACTGGGGAAGCAATCTACCTAAGGCAATTCGTGGAAGCTTTAAAAGATGAAATGATAATCTCCTCATAGTCTATCAATTTGATATGGTTTCTAAAGTTTTGACACTGGTCCTGAAGGAAGTATTAACACATATACTATGTATATTTCTAATAGGACATCATGACACTGGTACATGCTATTTACCATAACATCATGGAAACCAAATGATATACATGTGAAATTCAACAATGGAAATATTAAAGTAGGGGTAAAATAATCTTGAATTGGGTATGAAAGAAACTATGTGGAAGTTGAGATTTGAGTGGCACGATAAAAATGAGAGAAAATTAAATTATACATTTTTTATGTTGCAGAGTAAGAGATCAGCAATTTGAACCTGTCATGAAAAAGATATCACCAATTTGAGAACAAAATATGGAAGGTATGAGAGGATTGTTTTAAAAAGATATCACTAATCCAGGAATAAGGACTTCAGAAATTACATCTTTGCAGTCCAATTTATGTATGATGCACCGACAGCACCAAATGCATTTCTTTCCACCCCATACTCATTCTCAATCTTCACAATCAATTTCAAAATGTTAACTGTCAGAGATTATAACAATTAACAGAAGCATCATGCGAACAAAAATTTCATACATGTGTGATAAGTCATACTCTTAGAAGAGCAGGATGACTCAAACCTATGATAAGATGATATGGCCACCCTGCGACTCAAACAGTCTTTCACTCCTCATCATCTGAACAATTTTCTGGGTGAACCCTTGCATTGCAGCCTTTGACACCATAAGATGATTAAAAAATTAGCAATTAATTTTTATTAAAAAAAATAATTAAAAGTATTATATAAGATCAAATTATCCCTTTCCTCAATACACCTGTCACCCAAAGTGTAAAACAAGAAATAGAAACCTCCATTATAACACATTTAAACAAAAACATAAAGAAATCCACTCCCCAATATATTCTCAATAATGTCTATATGCTCTAATACCCTCGATTAGGAAATGTAATAAAGCAGTAAAATACAGGGATGTGAACCTTGAATGGCCCATTATTTGTTCTGAAGCTAATACCAGGAACATACTTTAACCATACAGGAAATCCCCTGCATCAAAAGGGAAAGAAGGACCACTTTGTCAATCTACCAGAAAATTTGAATCTCAATTTCTAAAAACATAAACAGAAAACAAAACAGACAATCAAAATCAAGCCTTTCCTCAGCAGAATAGTTATATGAAAAGTGAAATAGATGTAAGAAAAATTAAATACACAAAATTCCATTCAGCACAAACATAAGGTCCAATTGCTGCCGAAATTAAATTACACCAGAGAAGTCCCACAATGAAACCCTAACTAGAGGTAAATATACCGACCGAGATCACCGCCGCGCTTGGCGAAGCTGCAATCGGAGTAACGAGATGTGACGTCCTTGAACTTAGCCTTGCCGGAAACGATGTCTTCACGAATTTGAGCTGAGAGACGGCAGTTTCTAATAACTCGACCTTCTAGATCCTTCCAGGAAGCCTTACGTCGAGAGCCTTGGTGCCGATGAGACCGACGTTCTGTTTTCTGTTCGATCTGTCGATGAGACCGACGTCTTCTTTCTCTTTCGATCGCCCTCTATCTTTACTGATAGTAATATATCTCTTTATCTACTCTATCTGTATGTATATAAACACGAAGAGAGATAAGAGAGAGAATTACAAGAACAAATATAAACACATTTTTTTGCTCCGTGTTTTTTACACCCATAACGTTTTTTTTTAAAACGTTATCTATTTAAAAATAAAAATTGTGCTTATAAATACATAACTTTTTTTATATGTATTTACAACGTTTTATTAAAAAAATATTGTAAAAAAAAATCACAACGTAACGTCATTTTTTAAATGTTGTCTTTTTATGATTTTGTAGTAGTGTCAGTTGGATCTCTTTTTCTTTCTTACTGTGTTAAAAAGCCTTGGGAAGTCAGTTAAGGGGTGGGACATGAAGTAAAATAGCTGAATTATAATACTCTTATATATAGTTAAATCTTTGCCTTATTTTTCTTAGCCCTTCCTGTTTTCAAATTAGAGCTCTATATATCATGAAAAAAATGCACTAAAAAGGGGAAACCCTTCCTATTTTCTTAGCCCTTCCTGTTTTCAAAAAAATGCACAATAATCATGAAAGACTAAAGCACTTACATGACAGATAAGAATTCATGTCCATTTTAATGAAATAGCAAAACTAATACTTAACAAATTTAGTCTAGGTACCCAAAATAGTTAAGCTATCAAATAGTGTGCACAATAATCATGAAAGACTAAAGCACTTACATGACAAATAAGAATTCATGTCCATTTTAATGAAATAGTAAAACTAATACTGAACAAATTTAGTCTAGGTACCCAAAATAATTAAGCTATCAAATAGTGTACCCAAAATAGTTAAGCTATCAAATAGTGTGCACATATGTCGGTGGCGGCTGTGGTGGTGGTGGTGGTGATGGTGGCGGCTACTATAGTGGTGGGTTCCATTCTAGATACTATAACTTCTTAGTCCTATTCACTAAACAACCACTAGAGTGATATAACAAATTTGTTAATAAATTTCTTTACCAATATCTCCTGAGTTCTTAATCTTCAAAATTTGAGTTGATATGCATACATAAACAATAAACCAACTACATAACCAAAAGAAATCCAAGAATCTCAAGAGCTAAAAAAGCTCACATTACCAGTAGTACATTTACCAAACTAAAGAGTAGACCTAAAAACTAAAAAAAAATTGATAAACAAAAGCCACTCAATTATCATGCCAAATCATAGTATTCAAAACGCCACATCCTCCCAATTTTCACATTTCTCGGGAACCAAATACTAACAGAAGAATTCCAAAATTTTCGTTTCAATACTGAAAACAGAAAGAAGAATTGGATCTAACTAAATAGTAATTCAAAAAGATACGCCACTGACAAACAAATTACTCACCGGAGACGCGGTGGACAAACCCGCCATACGCCAAAACTTCTTGAGACCCGAACGAGCTGCAAGGATCTACAAAGCGTAACCCTAGAGGTGGAGAATCAATAATTTTTCTCGTCGATTGTCAAAACCTAAGATTGGAGAGATTGTGTCGATTGTCGAGGGTTACCCAGGGATAACGAAATAGAGATGCAAATGAACAAAATACCTGTAATTTCGGGACGCCGGGATTGTGTTGTTAATTGTGAGGAGTGAAAAAAAAATAATTTTTAACAAGAAGTAATATCTTCATATACCAATATTGAATAGCATTTTTCTTACCTCTTTTTTTCTTCTGTCGATCGAGAGTAATGAACCCGGGCCAAAACTAGAATCGATTAATTGAAATAGATCGTGATCGCTAATAGCGATAGCGATGCGCGATCGCTAATTTTAAATGATGTGGAAGTATCAGCGACCGCATGTGGTCGCTGATGGTGAGTGGTCGCAAACAACTAAGGTGCCAACATTTTCTGCCAATTTTTTGGAGGTAAAATTGAACCAGCGATCGAGTAGTGACTGGTTTTGGTCGCTAACATAATCTAGCTACCAAATTCATGTGCGGTCGCTGATATTTTTGGTCGTTGTTAGAGCATTTTCTTGTAGTGGCTCAACGATTTCACTATCTGGCACTACGATCGTAGTGTTGAGCTCGACGACCTCATTTGTAGTGTCTGAACTATTGGTCGTAGTGTCTTGAGGCACTGTTTTGTCTAAGTCTGTCTCATCAAAGATGATGTGAAGCGAGACTTCAACACTCAATGTCTTCTTGTTAAACACTCTATAGGCCTTACTGTCTATGGCATATCCAAGACAGATTCCTTTGTCTAACTTTGGTTGAAACTTTATCAAGTACTGTTTTTCATTGTTGAGAATGTAGCATGCACAGCCGAAAACATGAAAGTAGCTGACACTTGGTTTTCTTCCTTTCCACAGTTCATAAGGAGTCTTCTTAATCATAGAGTGTATGAGTGATCTGTTCTGAGTATAGCATGCAATGTTGACAACTTCTGCCCAAAAGTATTCAGGCAGATAGGCTGCTGCTAGTAGAGTTCTTCCAGCCTCTATCAATGTCCTGTTCTTTCTCTCAGCTACTCTATTTTGTTGGAGAGTTCGTGGAGCTGAGAAGTTGTGACTAATGTCATTGTCTGTGCAGAACTGATCCATTTCTAAGAAGTCAAATTCTCTTCCATGATCACTCCTTATAGCCTTGATTTTCTCTCCTTTCACGTTCATCACCAGCTTGAACATCTTGATCATTTGGGAGCTTGTTTCATCCTTTGAAGTTAGAAAGAACACCCATGTAAATCTGGTGTAGTCGTCGACTACGACCAGAGAGTATCTCTTTCCTCCAAGGCTCGTCGTTGGAATTGGCCCAAAAAGATCCATGTGTAGCAACTGCAGAGGCTTGTCAATTGAGTTGGCAGTTTTTTCTTTTGAATGAGCTTCTGGTCTGCTTTCCAAGTTGTTGCACGGCCTTTCTTTAACGAAGTTGAACTTGGGTAAGTTTGCAACTAGATCTTTTGAAGCTAATTTGGACATGTTTTTGAAGTTGAGATGAGATAATCTTCGATGCCATAGCCAGCTCATTTCTTCATATGCTTTAGCCAGAAAGCATATTGTCTCATCTGAGCTTAGTTATCCAAGGTTTACTGTGTAGACATTTCCTTCTCTTGTTCTGGTTAACTTTACAGCAGATGTCTTCAGGTCTCGGACTTGACATTGATTGTTGAGGAATGTTACTTGATGCCTTGTCGCAGAGTTGGCTAATGCTTAAAAAATTGTGTTGTAGTCCTTCCATATAGGCCACTTTGCTGAAGGATACTGCACCATTTCCAGCTGAGCCATATCCTCTTATCTTGCCAGATTGTACTCGGTCATGCCTGGTTAAAACCCGTTGCAAGTTTGGCACAGGTGTGGCTGATATTTTGGATCAATGAAGGTGTGCGTAAGAATTTATAATATATATATATATATATATATATATATATTAATATTCTATTAAATTTTCTGCTTTGGTGTTCTAAGCAATTTCCTATAAATAGGGTGCTTAGGTTAGAATTGAAAATCACACCAGAAACTGAAGTTTTCTCTCTCTTTCTCTCTATATTATCGAGTTATTCTTGTGAGTATTTTGATACTTTGAGTGTTGCTATATCTTGCAAGTTCCCTTCAAAGACTATATCCGATATTCCAAATCGGAAGTATCTGCTCTTTTCGAGGTAAGGGATGTTATTTTCTTCTTAAATGATATTATTTTCTTCAATATCATTATGCCGAAATATTGGTGACTTTTTAATCAAATTTGAAACTTTTTGTGTTGGGGTTACTATTCACATATACGACACTATTCACGTATATGGGACTATTCACGTATACGACACTATTCACGAATACGGCACTATTCACAGAAAAATTAAATTTTTGTTTTTTTGTTCAAAATATCTATTATGGATACTAGCTTTGATTGTATCCATGTTTTGATCATTCTTGAATTTTACTTCACTGTGATTATTAATGAAGTATTTTTGAACTTCGGATTGTTTAAAAGTACTGAATCCTTAATATTTGTTCTTTTGTTTCAATTGGAGTCGTTTTCTTTAAAATATTTTCATCATCCTCAGGTCTAAATGATGATTTTTATATATTTTTGGCCCAGTAGTGCAAAAGATTAATGATTTTCTAATAAATATCTTTGGTAGTAGTGCAAAAGATGAACAGTGTTGAGATGAAACATGACTAATCGATGAATATCTTTGGCTTCAGAGTGCAAAGATAAATATTTGATTCAAGATGAATATTGATTGATGTTACAGGGATAAAATAATGATGATGGACTTTTAAATTCATAGATTATAGTAGATTTCATTCTCTACGTAACTCTTCTATGAATTATTATTTCCGCTGCGAAAATTGATCTGAAACTTGTTGTCTATTATATTTTATTAGATTTTTCCCTGTTGAAGACTAACGATAATTTGTTCTATATTATCTTATATATAATATTCTTTACTGGGCTAGTTGAGCTCACCCTTTTCCTTTTTGTTCCATTTTTCTTCTCAGGAGTCGAGAATATAGCGAGTACTAGTCGGGGTATGGAATGATGGTTATAGATGTCGTTTTAGTAGTCCTCACCATTTTTGTAAAATAATGTACCAATAATTATAATGAGGACTTATTTGAGTGTTGATATTGTCTAGAAGACAATATTTGTATTTAAACTCACAGTTTTTATGTTGTATTAATAAAGTTGTAGTTGTTTTTGTACCATGTTATTGACGACTCAGAATGGGTGTTGTATACCTATTTTGGGGGTGTCACAGTTGGTATCAGAGCTTAGGGATATGATCTCTGGCGGAGATCGGGGAATAGAACTAGGAGGGGAGAGACGAGTAAATCCTTCGCTAGTGTATCCTACCTAAGCTTATTTGTTGGTTGGTCAGAATATAGGTATATTATGTGATATATTGATTTCTTTAATTAACCCTTGTTTTATGGCAGTATTTGAGAATGTCGACTGAGAATGTTAACAGTGGAGTAAATGAGAGCGTGGAGACACCTTTACTCACCCACGAGGAGAACGTGAAATAGGCTGGCAATGTTCCTCCTGTGAACAACACCACTGAGCAGATGATGAACGACGGGATGTTTAGAAGCTTTTGCGCTCATACAAAACCGAGGCGAGGGAGACTCGTGTTCAAAATACGTGGAAATGATAATAACGCACGGTTTATCACGACCAAGCGATTCAAAGAGTTGGGACCACGAGTGCAGGGAAAGCGGGATCCGATTAAAGCGTAAACGTGGGTCAAACAAATTACCAAGATATTCGATGTCTTGGGATGCACGGAGAATGTAGGTTCCATTCGCCACCTTTATGTTCCGTAATGAGGCAAATTACTGGTGGGAATCGGTGAAGCGTACCCCTCCAGCCGAACTCAGCATGTCTTGGGAGACGTTTCAGAAGTGTTCAAAGACAAGTACTTTTCTGAAAGTATTCGTCATATGAAAGAAGTGGAGTTTATTAGATTGGAACAAAACAACATGACGGTGTCCCAGTACGAGGCGAAGTTTACAGAATTATCCAGGTTTGTACCTCATTTGGTGGAGAATGAGGAACGTATGACGCTGATGTTTCTGAGAGGTTTGAAACCCGACATACGTCAATATCTCATTTCTCATAAATTTTCTCTCTATTCGGATGTTGTCAGCGTGGCTCAATTATTAGAGCGAGATAACGAGTACGCTCAACCGAGGGACCATAACCGGGATCATCATCGGTGACAAAGAATCATCGTAACAATGATAACCAGCAGAGAAAGAAAAATACGGACAAAAGCGGCAACCATTCTGGTGGTAATCATGGCCATGAAAATAGAAGAAGCGAGTCGGGGGGAGATTTTAAAAAGAGGAGATTCAACAATGACAATGCGAAGACGTCAGCACCATCAGCAACTGGTTCTAAGGGAGGAGAGCGACCACCGGTCATATGCTATAAATGTGGGAAAGAGGGACATATCAGTCCAAACTGTCCACAACAGTTCAAGGTATGCTATAATTGTGGAGAGCCATATCCACACATGTGCCAGATTGTGGGTTACCCAGATTGTACTCGGTCATGCTCTGTCAACGGGATTTAACCGAGTAAAACATTAAATCTATATATTAACTAACTCTGATTTCACTTGCAGATGAAAGAGCTCATTCCAAACAACATATCTAAAACATAAAATCACAAAAATCAAGAACAAAAAAGAATCTATTGACTCTGACATTAGCTTGTCAGGCCATCTTAGTGTTCTTAGGCAGTTTTAAAAAAACTTCAATTTTGTGTATCTTGATGTTATGGATCTAAGATATGACAACCCAGATCACCCAATAACACCTTAATACACAAACATTTAACATATAAACACAAAGTTTAACATGAATCATAGTGATTTCCAAGGTTAGGGTTTTATACCTTCTTTGAGCTTTGATCTAGAATCTGATCATCATTATCTGTTCTTGGTGTTTTAAGGACTTGAATATAGACTGGTCCACTCAACAATTTCGTGGCTAAGAGGTTGAGAGAGTTTGGTTTAGAGTAATGCAAGGTGTCATGCTAAATCAGATTGTAGCTGAGTAATAAGTCAAAAGGCTAGCATTAGTTGGTCACCAAATCAAAGTTTGGCAAGTTTTACACTCCATTAATAAAAAAATGCCAAAAAGGGTAATCTAGTCATTTTCATATCATTTTATTTCTAGAATTGTCATTTGATACAAACCCTTAGGGTTTAGGTTTTAACCCTTAGGGTTTAGGGTTTAACCCTTAGAGTTTAGGGTTAAACCCTTAGAGTTTAGGGTTTAACCCTTAGGTTTTACATTTTAGTTTTCTAAAATTTCCAAATTAGGTTTAAAAAATAGAAATTTAATATTTCTAACTTATAATTAGGATTCTATAATTATATTAAGATTTCCTAATCATAACTTCAAGCTTGATTATTAGGATTAATTTATCCTATTTAAAATTGCTAATTTAGCAATTAAGTCCATTACTGTACATTAGGGTTTCTAACAAAATAATTAGGGTTTAAAAATTTGATATTAGGGTTTGCTAATTAATTAAGCTTTAACCTAATTAATATTATAATTAATAGCACTCAAGCATCATAATTATCCTTTAAATTCTCAGATTATGGTTTTTAATTTTCGAATTAGGGTTTTGGATTCCTGGAACTGAAATTAGGGTTTCCAGAATCGGTTTCTAGGGTTTCTTATCAGACATTAGGGTTTTCTAACTGAACGTTGACGTTTTAATAATATTAGGGTTTGACAATCGATAAAATTTATCCGTCAACCTTGACCCTTAACCACATAATGTACACATATAATACCATATTCATAGAACATAACCACATATACATTTAATTCTGAATAATTCACCAAAATCCTACACAGAATTTTGAAATCCTCAAAATTCCTTCCCAAAAACATCAAACGTATACGCTTATTTTCTGTCTAGGTCTATTATTTGACCTTTAATCCATCATTTAAGATTTTAATAAATTTTCCAAATTCTCGGGTTGTCACATTCACCCCTTCTTCTAAGAATTTCGTCCCCAAAATTCACCTTGCACCTTACTCCATACTGCTTACACCATTCACACATATCATCATATGCTACCCAATACACCACTCACAAGAGTAAAAATTTTTCAAATCCTGCTGAGGGGTTATATAGACCATGAACACATAGTTTTAACGTTATTCTTACCGCAAAACTATACATTACTTGGTATGTTTACAATCACAAAGAAGGTAAAATACCGTTGCTAGTACTTTAGGTGATTAGCCTATCGTACTCTTACGTCATGCATAACGTATCAATCATGTCTAGCGAATATTTATGCTACTTGATTGGATTATTTATCCAAACAACATAGTTCACCTCAGTCTTATCATAGGATTCCGCACTCAAAACAATTTGGTTCGGAAATCTCTTCAATGAACACTTAGAGTTTTCATAAACATTAGTCTAAATTGAATTGAATAACGTGAGACTCATATCAATAATTCAATTCAATCAATTATTTAGGTGTAGCCAAACCTCGTTGGCAAATTAAAATTTTTAAAATATTTTTGAGAATGACGTAATGATGCCGTCTTCAGTATTAACAATCCGCTTTGAGGATGCCGCCATCATTGTATGACTTTTTAATCATAACGCATCATACAATAGTGGAATAACGATTTTAGATCAAATTCACACTAAGTATTCCCAGTATTTACAACTCCATCACCTTTTTATCATCTCTCGCACTTTGAAAGTTACACGGTACATAAGTGATAAATAAAATATATTTTGATATTTCAAATCATTTGCATCTAGACGAAATAAATAGCATAGACTGTACTTTAAACCGTTTCAAAAATGATTACGAGTCTACATATTTTTTTTAAAAGCACATAGTGCGTATTTAGCTTGATGTCAAAATTTTGAAGTCTAGTATAACCAGAAGTTTTTGGAAAACTTATGTCTCCACTAACAATCATTTGCTTAACAATCTATCTGTTCCTATAATCCTTAATACTCCATTCACACACAACTATACCCAGTTCGTCAAACCACACTTATGAGTTCATAAACTTGCCACAATCATATGAGTTTAAGAACTTACCCTAGTCTAACCTTTGGCGTTCGTTCGCTGAGGGGTTCATAAGCATTTCATATAACTATGAGTCAAGAATGTCACATAAGTATGAGTTTTTAGAACTCGTACTTAACCCTATATTCTCTACCTATGACCTATCTATCTGTTATACACATGAGATAGGAATCACCCTCTTAACATGCATATAACAAATAGCGCGACATAAACATTTCAATGATTATCAGTGCTAGAAACTAAGTAGTTTTTACACTAAGTACAATTCCCCGCCCATACAAAGAATCATACAACTCAGCTACCGACATGAGTCCTCAATTGAAATCCCCACCTAATCTTAACCCCTTTCTCAATAAAAATTTCATTCAATTCGTATTCATAATCCTTTCCTGAATCTGTACCAATTCATAGTACAACTGTCACGCAACATTCTTGATGTAAACTTTCCAATCATTAGATTGATTCTTTTCCCTGCTATGTCCTTATCAGATCACGGGGTGATTGTAGCGCCCCGAATCCGGGTCCCGAATCACCGCGGATCCGGTTCGCTATTTCTATAACTGTTGCGGAAGATATAAACATAAATTGTTTATACATTAAACATTATACACTATCCCCAAGGTCGAGTAACCATAACTTATACACAATTCATAACTTATCTAACACATGACATCATTATCATACAAGACTATTACAAAACTAATCGCGCACATTAACTTTAAGCTGGAACTGTCTTTAACTTTCCTTGTATCCGATGCATTCACCTTAATCCGCAATGTTTTATCATGATATAGCAAGGGTGAGCATGAAAGTTGCCCAGCAAGTTTAATACAATTTAAGGATATATCATGATTAAAAGAGTATGAATAATAAGCTGGCTATAATTCGCAATGTAGTTGTGAATTAGCATGAACAAACTTTTGACTGAACAAGTATTACATATGAACAATATATATATCCGGACCAACTGGTAATGAAGGTGATCATTCTTTCATACCTGACTTATACGTGCAATATGTACAGAGTACAATTCAATATGGCAATCAGCAATGATTAACCATATGCATATCTGAATAAAACACTCTTAGTAGAGTTAAGTAGAACTTGCTCGACAGGTTGATTCTGAATACGAAAATAAACTTAGCTTATCCAAGACCTAATATAGATAATACCGATCTCCAAATATTAGAATAATATCATCACAAAGATAAAATAACCTAAACACATTATCACATAATCCTATTAGTCTACACAACACATAAGACTTAGTCTCAAGTCAATCTATTTCAGTCCGAGTTGAAATCGACACCATTCTAACATCCCGACGGTCTAGTCGGTCAATACTCGAGTTTAAGTTCAATTAAACTCTGCTTAAACACTTAACAATTATCACAGATAATTTTCTAGTCAGTCAGAATAATTTTCCATAGGCTCATAAATTTTTTTAAATAATTATTATCATTTATCATGATTTTCTAATCATTAACACCGTATTTAGATGAATTAAATACCACAATATTCTAATATCATTAATATTTATTTAATAATAACCATTAATGAATTACATGCCACAATATTATTTCATATTTATAATATCTCAAAGTATTTTCAATACTTTATTACTTCTTTTAAATGTTTACAAAGTAATTAAAAATATTAATCAATAACCGATATTAATGTAAATACCACATTATTCCTTGATCATTAATATTTATTTAATATTAAATATTAATGAAAATCATATTATAATATAATTATATATCAAAGTATATTTTAATACCTTAAAATCATATTTCTATGTTTTTTAAACAATCAAATCCATTATCCGATAATCGCTATTAATATTAAAATATTAATATTTTCATAACAAAATATCAAAAGTTATATTTTATAACTCAAAATATTTTTATAACACTTAAATCGCTTTTATAAGATTTTAAAAGCATTAAATCTATTTTTCCACAATTTATTTAATATATTCATTAAATAAACTAATTATCATTAATAATAAATATTAATGAAATTCATCACAAAATATCAAAAGTCATCAAAAATAACTTAAAATATTTCTAACACCATAATATGTTTTTTCATGATTTTTCATGAATTAAAACTATTTTTAAATAATTTATCTAATATTAATATTAAATCAATAAATACCATTTATTCCAAAAATATTAATATTTTTGAAATATGCTCAAAATAATTAAAAACTATTTTTCAAACTTTAAAATAATTTTTCGAATTTAAAATGTATTTTTAATAATTATAAACTAATTTTACAAATTTTTAAATCATTTTCTAATTTCCAAAATTAAAAATAATTCAAAACCCGTCATTAAAGGCTTTAGCGACGCTTATCTGTCATTTTAGGTGTTCTTGAGCCTCAAGAACAACGATGGCGATTATGAAGGTGGTAGGTTTGACCGTGAATAACTCTCTCGATCTTAACGCTTCAAGGCAATCTATAAGTTCCAGATTGTAGTACTCATGTAATACTACAATTATCAACAAACAGCATGGCTAAACAACATCAAATCTAAGAGATATCGGCCATCAAAAACTCGACAATCTCGTTTCTTCGATGAAGAACAATGAGGTGCCTACTTTGGATTCTTATAACTTGTGTCATCCGTGTATTGTTTGTGTGATATATTAATTGGCGTGTGTAGACAACATGTAGGACTATAACTACAAAGCATCATAACACATTAAAATCAAAGCATGAGGAAGATCCGCTTGGCCAAAGTTGAACACTGAAGTTGTTCTACAAAAATGGGTTCGTGTTCTTGACAGTTTTGGTCAACGGGTTTTGACCATGAATAACTCCCAATCTATAACAGATATGAACTTGATTCTTTTTGCATATTAAAGACCACATATCAGACTATACATAACAACTTTTAATCAACAAAAATAAGGATCGAGCAAAGATCTATGGCCACTGACATTTGACTGTCAGACCAAAATTTTTGATTTTTTCCCACTTGCTCAAATCTTCAAATTCGTATACTTTGATGTTATGGGTCTTTGACTTATCAACCCAGATCATCAATTAACATCCTATTACACAAATTTAAACAATCAATTGCAACAAATAACATAGAATCGAAGGATTTCTAGGCTTAGGGTTTTATACCTTTTCTAACTTTGATTTCTTGATTTTTGGCTTCTGATCTGTTGCTTGTGATCGTGGGGCTTTGATTTAGGACTGATATAACAACAAATTTCGTAGGTTTGAGGCTTGAGAGTATTAGCTTGAGTATTGAACAAATTTTAGTTTACCAAATGATTTTCTCTCTCTTCCAATCCTTTTATAGACAACTTAGATTCATGTATGGGATGTTCTAGATCTGATGTGCTGGAGTTGTGAGTCACCAAGAGTTAGTAAGGTTAGGTAAGCAACTAAAGTTTTGGATACAACTATAAGTTAGCTCACTAAAACACTCAAAAGGGCATTATAGTCATTTCCTTACCATTTTAAATTCTAGATTAGTCATTTGTGAGATATAGGCACATATTAGCTAGGGTTGGTCACCAACCACATACTAGGGCTAGATCTACACTCCATCCCATTAAAATATTCAAGAAGGGTACTTTGGTCATTTGACTTGTAAAGTGAATGGTAACTTGGTAATTGGTCACAACCCTTAGGTTTTAAAATAGAAAATTATAATTAGTGTTCCTAATTACAATAAAGTTTACTAATCACATTCAAGCTTGCTAATTAGGGTTAAGGCTTCCTAATTAATATTAAACATTATAATTTAGTAATTAGGTTTTCTCTAATCGTATATTAGGTTTCTAACATTAGAAATTAGGGCTTTCCAAATAAATCAATTAGGGTTATCCCCGATTATACCTACAATTAATAACATAGAAACTCTATATTTATCTTCAAGCTTCCCACTTGGGGTTTTAATATCCCCCATTTAGGGTTTCGCACGTAATAATTAGGGTTCAAATTTTGGAAATTAAGGTTTGCTAAATAATTAAGCTTTACCCTATTAAGCTTATAATTTAAATCACTTGAGCATTATAATTCTCCGTTATATTCCCAGATTAGGGTTTCAAATATTCAAAATCTGAAATTAGGATTTTCAGATATGGTATTAGGGTTTTCTAATACTCAAATAGGGTTTCCAGTAATTTATTAGGGTTTTCCCTAATTAGTTTATAATTAATAACGTTAAACCTTATATATAGCATTGCATTCCCAATCTAGGATTTTTAATATCCGAATTAAGGTTTCGGATTCCCGGAACTGAAACTAGGGTTTCCAGAACCGATTTCTAGGTTTTTCTTATCGACGTTAGGGTTTTAAACCTAACGTTAATATTCTTAATATATACTTAGGGTTTGACACGTATATAATTTTATCTAATCAACCTCGACCCTTAACCACATTCTCGTATACATACATAACAAATTTCACGTAACTTAATCACATAAATCTCAATAATTCACCTAAATCCTTCACAGAATTTTGAAATCCTCAAAATGCAATCCTAATAACATCAAACGCATACACTTATTTTTTGTCTAGGTCTAATATTTGACCTTAAATCAATCATTTAAGATTTTGTAAAATTGTCTAAATTCTCGGGTTGTCACATTCACCCCTCCTTATAAGAATTTCGTCCCCGAAATTCACCTTACACCTTACACCAAATAACTTACACCATTCACACATATCACATGCTACCCAATATACCACTCACAAGAGCAAAAGTTTCATTACACCGTTCACACATCATCACATGCTACCCAATACACCACTCACAAAAGCAAAAATTTTCAATTTGTATTGAGGGGTCATATAGACCATGAACTATTGAGGTTTATAGGTATTACTACCCCGCTACCTATTTCCATTAAGAAAAAGGTAATCTACCCTTATAAAGGTTAACGGTGAGGTTTACAATCACGAAGAAGGTAAACTACCGTTGCTAGTACTTTTTAGTGATTAGCCTATCGTACTCTTTTACGCCATGCATAACGATTAATCATGTCTAGCGAATATTTACGCTACTAGATTGGATTATTTATCCAAACAACATAGTTCACCTCAGTCTTATTATAGGATTCCGCACCAAATAATTTGGTTCGGGAAATTTCTTTCAAGAACACTTAAAAAAATTTGTGAAAACATTTTCGAGAATGACGTCATGATGCCGTACTGTATTAACAGTTCGTTTGAGGATTCCGTCATTTGGTGATTTTATCATACTACATCATACCATAGTGGGTTGACGATCCTTAGATCACATCCAACACTAAGTAATACTGCATTAATGACTCCATCGTTTTTATCATCTCTGCACCAGGTTACATGGTACATGAGTGATAATTTAAAAACAAATTTTGATATTTCAAATCGTTTTTTTTAAAAGGCACATAGTGCGTATTTAGCTTGATATCAAAAATTTGAAGTTTGGCATAGCTAGGAGTTTGGGAAAACCTAATGCCTCCACTTATAATCATTTGCTTAACAATCTATCTGTTCCTAAAATCCTTAACACTCCATTCACACAAAACTATACCCAGTTCATAAAACCACACTTATGAGTTCATTAATTGCCACAATCATATGAGTTTAAGAACTTACCCTAGTCAGACCTTTGGCGTCCATTCGCTGAGGGGTTCATAACATTTCATATAACTATAAGTCAAGAATGTCACATAAGTAGGAGTTTTAAAAACTCGTACTTAATCTTATATCCTCTACTTATGACCTATCTATCTGTTATACACATGAGAAAGGAATCACCCTCTTAACACGCATATAACAATAGCGCGACACAACATTTCAATGATTATCAGTGCCAAAAACTAAGTGGTTGTCAAACCAAACTCGGCTACTAATCAATATAGGAAGCTAAGCGGACAATTCTCCGCCCATACAAAGAATTGGTCAACCTAACCACTACATCGACCAGGAAGCTAAGTGATTCTAAAACTAAGTACAAATTCCCCGCCCATACCAGGAATCATACAACTCAGCTGCCGACATGAGTCCTCAATTGAAATCCCCACCTAATCTTAACACCCTTCTCAATACGAGTTTCATTTAATCCGTATTCATAATCCATAACTCTTTCATGAGCTTTTCATAGTATAATTTCATAGTACAATTTACACACAACATCTTGCTGTAACTTTTAAATCATTCGCTTGATCCTTCTCCATACTATAACCTTATCAGATCACGGGGTGATATCATCGTATATATTACGATTCAATTCTATGACTTGATCGTTTTGTTTTACGATCTCCTATCCCTGCACTTTCAGTCTTTTAGACTTAATCTATCCACTTTCTATACTTGGTACACATCGAGTCTCTAACAGTTTCAATATGGTATGCTGAGTGGTTTCCCACAAACAACCAACAAACTAGGCTCCGAGTTGCTAGTTCGTATATACCTCTGCTCTATGAAGGAATCGTTTAGCCCAGATACCATACATCAACTATTAAAGAGTACAATTGTACCATATTTAAATATAACTTTTTTGATTCTTAACTTCTTTATCAGAGTTAGGGAACTCCGTATCTTTATAACTCTCCGAGATTCGTCTTTGAATCTTACCGACACACTAACTCTATGTGAGTTAGATCTTATCCTAATCACTTCGGTTATTAGTCTAAGGTAACTCTACTCTAGGTTTATAACCAACAACTTTGATACCAAAATGTAGCGCCCCGAATCCGGGTCCTGAATCACCGCGGATCCGGTTCGCTATTTCTATAACTTTTGCGGAAGATATAAACATAAATTGTTTATACATTAAACATTATACACTATCCCCAAGGTCGAGTAACCATAACTTATACACAATTCATAACTTATCTACCACATGACATCATTATCATACAAGACTATTACAAAACTAATCGCAAGACATTAACTTAACTTTAAGTCGAACTGCTTTTAAACTTTCCTTGTATCCGACGCATTCACCTTAATCGCAATGTTTTATCAAGATATAGCAAGGGTGAGCATGAAAGTTGCCCAAATAAGTTTAAATACAATTTAAGGATATATCATGATTGAAAGAGTATGAATAATAAGCTGGCTATAATTCGCAATGTAGTTGTGAATTAGCATGAACAAACTTTTGACTGAACAAGTATTACATATGAACAATATATATATATCCGGACCAACTGGTAATGAAGGTGATCAGCCTTTCATACCTGACTTATACGTCTGAATATGTACAGAGTACAATTCAACATGGCAATCAAAGAATGATTAACCATATGCATATCTGAATAAAACACTCTTAGTAGAGTTAAGTAGAACTTGCTCGAACTTGATTACCGATACGAAATATAACTTAGCTTATCCGAAGACCTAATACAGATAATACCGATCTCCAAATATTAGAATAATATCATCACAAAGATAAAATAACCTAAACACATTATCACATAATCCTCATTAGTCTATACAACACATAAGACTTAGTCTCAAGTCAATCTATTTCAGTCCGAGTTAAAATCGACACCATTCTAACATCCCGACGGTCCAGTCGGTCAATACTCGAGTTTAAGTTCAATTAAACTCTGCTTAAACACTTAACAATTATCACAAATAATTTTCTAGTCAGTCAAAATAATTTTCCATAGGCTCATAAAAATTTTCAAATAATTATTATCATTTATCATGATTTTCTAATCATTAACACCGTATTTAGATGAATTAAATACCACAATATTCTAATATCATTAATATTTATTTAATAATAACCATTAATGAATTACATGCCACAATATTATTTCATATTTATAATATCTCAAAGTATTTTCAATACTTTATTACTTCTTTTAAATGTTTTTAAAGTAATTAAAAATATTAATCAATAACTGATATTATTGTAAATATCACATTATTTGTGACGCCCCCAAAATAGGTCCATTCCATCCAACCCATTCTGAGTCGCCAAATACATGGTACAGAAATAACTACAACTTTATTAATACATTTGTCGTGCAAAATACGACAACATATATACTGTGAGTTTAAATACAGATATTGCCATCTAGACAATATTCACACGCAAATAAATCCTCATCATAATTATTGATACATTATTTTACAAAAATGGTGAGGACTACTAAACAACTCTCTCTAGAACCTTCATTCCATACCCCGACTAAGTACTTTCGCCACATTCTCGCCTCCCCGAGAAGAAAAATGGAACAAAAGGAAAAGGGTGAGCTCAACTAGCCCAAAGAAAAATAATATTATGGCTAAGATAATATACAACAAATTATCGTTAGTCTTCAACAGGAAAAATCTAATAGAATACAATAGACAACCAGCTTTTAAATCAACAATCTGCAATGAAACAACAATTCATTAGAAGAGTTAAGTAGAGAATGCAAACTACTATCTTCTATATATGAATTTAAAAGTTCATCGTCGATATTTTATCCTGTAACATCAATAAATATATATTTGGAATCAAATATTCATCTTTGCACCACTGTGCCAAAGATATTCATCACCGTCATGTTCATCTAAACACCTGTTCATCTTTGCACTACGGGCCAAAGATATTAATCAGTCGGTCATATTCATCTCAACACCTATTCATCTTTGCACTACAGGCCAAAGATATTCCATAATATCATCATTTAAGACTAAGGATGATGAAAAATATTTTTAAAGAAACGAATCCAGTGAAACAAAATGACAAGGATTAAGGATTAAAGATTCGTACTTTGTTTTATCCACGTCCAAAAATACCTCAAAAATAATCATAGTGGTGTAAAATTCAAGAATGATCAAAACATGGATACAATCAAAGCTAGTATCCAGAATAGATATTTTAGACGAAAAGGAAAATTTTCATTTTTCAATGAATAATGCCATATTCGTGAATAGTATCGTATACGTGAATAGTGCCGTATACGTGAATAGTAACTCCGACACCAAAAGTTCCAAATTTGATAAAAACTTCAGATCAATATTTCAAAGATAATGATATTGAAGAAATAATAACATTACTGAAAAAAAATATCCCTTACCTCGAAAAGACAAGATTTAGTTGAAACACCTGGATTTAGGCTATGACTTGAACTTGCAATCAGTATAGCAATACTCAAAGTATACTCAAAATACTCACAAGAATACGCTCGATAATATAGAGAGAGAAAACTTCAGTTTTTGGTGTGATTTTCAATTCAAACCTAAGCACCCTATTTATAGGAAAATGCTTAGAACACCAAAGTAGAAAATTTAATATAATAATAATATATATATTAAAATTCTCTACGCACACCTTCTAAGATCTGAACTCAGCCATCTTTCACAAGCTAATGATGGCAACTAAGTATAAAAAACATTTTTATTATTTAAAATAATTTAAACTTCCAAAAATCAATTATTTCGGAGCTTCGGAACTTTAATAATTCACAATAAATAGCCCTTTTGTCAGAAAATTCAAATCTCGCAAGTTTTTATAGGAAATTCAATTCTCTACAACTTTGCAGAAGAAAGTTTTTCCAAATTCCAAATGCAAACCCACCAAAATTCACAAATGCATTTATTTTACGATCTATAATCAAATTTCTACCAATAATTGTGTCCACCAACACACAAAATATGTGTTAAACATTTAATGCCACAAAATACTCTTCCTCCTCATATACTCATATATCCCACATTCATTATAAAAATATCACCGTTAATATATTATTAAAATAATATATTTAAATGAATTATTTTATCGTAAAAAGATAAAATATTAATTTTCAACAATTGTCACATTAAAAATTTTCTTCATCTATATCCATATAAAATCAATATTTTCCTCATCATATAAATCAATAATTAATTATTCACAAATAATATTACGTAATCACAAAGATTAGCAACTGGCCGCTCCTCGTGAAAGAGGGGCTTCCATAAGAATTTCACCTTCTTGGCAAGTTGATTAGGTGACCAAACCTCTCATTAGATGTAACTTTCTAGACATTGCCAATAATGTTATCTAATAATATTATTCAGATAATATGAATTATTGCTTCGATAATGAAAAATACCGTGTAATGATAATTATTGAAAATAACGAATATAAAATATCAATGCAAAGAATTATTGAATCAATAAAATAAAATAATTTGAATAAGAATTACCGTAACAATTATTGAGTAGTGCCTTCTTACGTAAGAATCAATAATTGGTGCAATACCGCAAAGCTACTTGTGTGCAACAACGAGTATTACCGTATTTTAACCAATCGGGTATTCCAACAAGATAATCTGTGAATAACTACGCCAAGTATTTATAAACAACTTATATTTGTCGCTTTTTCTTCATCCAATCGCTTTTCAGTTATGGGGCCCACAAAAGATCGTACGTTGTAATACGAATATTCCCGAAACAATAATGAATATTTTATAACCACTTGCTTATTCAAATATTTATGTATTTTACCCATAACTATCCACATTAATCAAATCAACCCTTACTATTTCAAAATAATAAATAAAGTAAATTAAATTTCATTTATTAATAATTTGGGGTCTTACAACCTCCCTCCTTATGAAATTTCGTCCTCGAAATTGACGTGACGACCGGTGTTTGAAAAGATCGAATACCTCGCTTTCATTTCCGCTTCCAACTCCCGTCATCATTTCCTCAATAGCATGGTTTCTCCACAAAACTTTAACTTGTGGTATAACCTCGGTACATAGGATATGTTCTTTCCTATTCAAGATCTTGACAGTACCTCCTCGTGCGTTAAGTCTTCTATTATCTCGTCCGGTTCTAACTCAAATGACGTGGTTCGGTCGTCCACATATTTACGTAACATCGATACGTGAAAAACGTTATGAACACGTCATACTTGGCGGTAAAAAGAGTCTATAGGCCACGCCCTATTCGATCGAGAATTTCAAATGGATTAATAAATCGAAGGTTTGAGATTTCCTCACCTCACCGATTCTCGCTTTTGAAATAACAACTTCTTGTACCTCCTTCTTCAAATTCATCACTCGGTGTGTAGCTTTGAATGACTTTAACTTTATCGATTAAAGTCGATTATACTCAGATATCATCACGTGGGTACCTAAAGTTTTCATCTCCATCTCTATTATTTGTAAATTATACGAAATGAGTCTTTGACAATATCGTACTCGTACTTGTATACGATCTTCTACTCAACACGTCAGCTACCACGTTCACTTTTCCAGGATGGCATGGTCAGAACATGTGCTAAAATGAGTCTCCTCTTGAGTTCTTCGAAACTCTTCCCACATTTCTTGCTCCATTCGAATTTTGTATCTCTACGAGTCAGCTGCGTTAATGGAATAGCTATTCGAGAATATCCTTCAACGAATCTCCAATAATAACCAACTAAGCCTAGAAAGCTACGTATTTCGATTACCGACTTAGGTTGTTCTCAACTGTGACTCATATCCCAACCTTGGATAACACGTTACAATGACACCTATCAGTTTACTATCGCACGAATATGGTGTCCCCTACGGAGAGTCTGGCTTCGGTGCATTCCACAAAGGAAGTCACCAGATAAAGGCTCAGGTACCAAATTCTATAGTTGAATTTTTAACTCCTGAAGTTCAATAGGAGCCATTCGATATGAGATTTTAGAAATGAGTTTTGTACCGGGTTCAAAGTTGATACAAATTCAATATCACACTTTGGGAGTAAGCCAAGAAATTCTTCAGGAAATACGTCAGGAAAAATCAATAACAACAGGAATATTATTCAAATCTGATGTGTCTTTATTCAAATCCATAACATGAACTAAGAAAACTTGACATCCGTAATAAACGAATGACTTCATGGCTTGATATGAAAATGTTTGACTACAATGGTTTGATTGCTTGAATTTGAATAATAGGTTGCTTAGGAATATGAAAAGTAACAACCTTACGAAAGTAATCAATTTCGGCATGTTGAGTAGTTAACCTTAAAATCACATCAAAAGCAAATATCTCTATAGAAATAAGGTTAACATGTAATGTGATAGTGCCAACTTGAATCAAGCAAGATTTCTAAACAACGGATGTAATGAAAGTTTCTCCTAACGGAGTCTCCATAAATAGGTCAAAGTCTAATTTCTCCGTAGTCAAGTTCAAACGTTGAGCGCAAGCAAGAGAGATAAAAGAATGGGTAGAACCGGTATCTAGTAAGGTATAAACTTCGCAAGAATTTATAATTAATTAACCCGTGCTAACTTCGTTCGGGTTCCTCGCATTTTGATCGGTCACGACAAACGCTCTTCTAGGAACCGTTGACTTTGACTTTTCTGGGACATCCTTTTGAGTCACCATCCTCATTGGATCGGGTTTCGCTACTGCATACACTCTCGAGCGATATGACCTTCTTTTCCACAATTATAACATACCTTGTAAGGCTGTGAACAGTTTGGACTTATATGTCTCTCTTTCCCGCATTTGTAACATACGACCGGTGGTCTTTCTCCTCCCTTGGAACCAGTTGTTACTGGCACTGACGTCTTCACATGGTCGTTGTTGAATCTCTTCTTTTTAAAATCTCCTCCCGACTCGCTTCTTCAATTTTCATGGCCACGATTACCACCAGAGTGGTTACCGCCTTTGTCCGTATTCTTCTTTCTCCGCTGGTTATCGTTATTCTGATGACCGCTATCTTGATGATCCTCGGTTATGGTCCCTCGGTTGAACGTATTTCGTTATCTCGCTCTAACAACCGAGCCCCTGCTGACAACATCTAAATAGAGAGAAAATTTATGAGAAATGAGATATCGACGTATGTCGGTTTCAAACCTCTCGAAAACATCCGCGTCATACGCTCCTCATTCTCCACCAAATGAGGTGCAAACTTGGATAACTCTGCAAACTTCGCCTCGTCGAGACACCGCCATGTTGTTCTCGCTCCGCCTAATAAACTCCACTTCCTTCATATGACGAACACTTTCGTGAAAGTATTTGTCATTAAATAGTTTCAAACGCGTCTCTAAGACATGCTTTGAGTGCAAATTGGATGGAGTACGCTTCACGATTCCCACCAATGAATCTGCCTCGTTCACTTTAACATAAAAGTAGCGAATGGAACTTTCGTTTCTTCCTCTGTGCATCCCAAGACATCGAATATCTTGGTAATTTGCTTGACCCACGCCTCCGCCTTTAATCGGATCCGGCTTTCCCTGTGCTCGTGGTCCCAACTCTTTGAACTGCTTGTTGTGACCACCCGTGAATTGCTATCATTTCCTCCTCAGATTTTGAACACGAGTCTCCTCGTTCGATTTTTGCATGAACCAAAAAAGCTTCTAAACATCCCTCGCTCATCATCTACTCAAGGTGGTGTTGTTCACAGAGGTACATTGCCACTGTTGCACGTTCTCCTCGTTGGTAAGTACATGCATCTCCACGGTCTCATTTCCACTGTTAATATTCTCAATCGACATTCTCAAATCATCGCCATAAAACAAGGGTTAATTAAGGAAATCAATATATCACATAATATCCCTATATACTAACCAACTAACAAATAAGCTTAGGTAGGACACACTAGAGAAGGATTTACTCGTCTCTCCCCTCCTAGTTCTATTCCCCGATCTCCGCCAGAGATCATATCCCTAAGCTTTGATACCAACTGTGACGCCCCCAAAATAGGTATACATCACCCATTCTGAGTTGTCAATACACGGTACAGAAACAACTACAACTTTATTATTACAATAGTAAAACTGTGAGTTTGAATACAAATATTATCTTCTAGACAATATCTATACCCAAATAAATCCTCATCACATTTATTGATACATTATTTTACAAAAATGGTGAGGACTACTAAACAACTCTCTCTATAACCATCATTCCATACCCCGACTCGTACTCGCTACATTCTCGCCTCCTGAGAAGAAAAATAGAACAAAAAGGAAAAGGGTGAGCTCAACTAGCCCAGTAAAGAATATTATGACTAAGATAATATACAACAAAATTATCGTTAGTCTTCAACAGGGAAAAATCTAATAGAATACAATAGACAACAAGTTTTAAATCAATATTCGCAGCGAAAATAATAATTCATTAGAAGAGTTAAGTAGAGAATGCAAACTACTATCTTCTATATATGAATTTAAAAGTTCACCGTCGATATTTTATCCTTGTAACATCAATCAATATATATCTGGAATCAAATATTCATCTTTGCACTACGGGCCAAAGATATTCATCAGTTGGTCATGTTCATCTAAACACCTGTTCATCTTTGCACTACGGGCCAAAGATATTAATCACCATTATATGCATCTCAACACTGCTCATCTTTGCACTACGGCCAAATATATACATCAAGAAATCATTCATCTTTTGCACTACTGTGCCAAAGATATTCAAGAATATCATCATTTAGGACCGAGGGATGATGAAAAATATTTTAAAGGAAACGAATCCAAAGAAACAAAAGAACAAATATTAAGGATTCAGTATTTTAAACAATCCAAGTTCAAAAATACTTCATAAGTAATCGAGGAGTAAAATTCAAGATTGATCAAAACATGGATACAATCAAAGCTAGTATCCATAGTAGATATTTTGGACAAAAAGAAGAAATTTCATTTTTCTATTGAATAGTGCAGTATTCGTGAATAGTGGTTGATATCGTGAATAGTGCCGATATCGTGAATAGTAATCTACACCAAAAGATAGAAATTTCACAAAAAACATCTTCACGCTTCGTGAATAGTACTCGTGAATAGTAACTCGTGAATAGTAACTCATGAATAGTAACTCGTGAATAGTAACTCATGAATAGTAACTCGTGAATAGTAACTCATGAATAGTAACCCCGACATGAAAAAGTTCCAAATTTGATAAAAATTTCCAACCAATATTTCGGCATAATGATATTGAAGAAATAATATCATTTTCGAATAAAATAACATCCTTTACCTCGAAAGACAGTACTTCTAGTTGAAATACCGGATATAGGCTATGACTTGAACTTGCAAGAATACGCTCGATAATATAGAGAGAGAAAACTTCAGTTTCTGGTGTGATTTTCAATTCTAACCTAAGCACCCTATTTATAGGAAATTGCTTAGAACACCAAAGCAGAAAATTTAATATAATATTAATATATATATATATATATATATATATATATATATATAATCTTCTACGTACTCATTCTAGATTTCAATTCCCATTTTCCCACATGCTCCTTCTAAAAAGTAAAAAAAAAAAGCGTTTTCTTTTATAAAATAATTTAAACTTCCAAAAAATTAATTATTTGAACTCCTAACTTCAATAATTCATAATAAATAGCTCTTTTGTCGAAAAATTCAAATATTGCGAATTTTTATAGGAAATTCAATTCTCTACAACTTTGCGAAGAAAGTTTTTCCAAATTCCAGCGAGAAATTGACCAAAATCCATAAACCAAGCGATTTTACAAGCTATAATCAAATTTCAAATCAAGAAATGGGTCTCACACACACAAAATCTGCTTTTAATATTTATTGCAACAAAATACTTTTCTCCTCATAAACTCATATATCCTCCATTCATTATAAAAATATCACCATTATTATATTATTAAAAATATAATAATATATTTAAATGAATTCTTTTATCGAAAAAAGATAAAATATCAATTTTCAACAATTGTCACATTAAAATTTTCTCCATCTATATCCACATAAAATCAATATTTTCCTCATCATATAAATCAATAATTAATTATTCACAAATAATATTACAGAATCACATCTTCGGCAACCGTGTCGCTCTTAGAAAGAGGGGCTTTCGAATAAGAATTTCTCCTTCTTGGTGCAATTAGGTGACCAAACCTCTCCTTAGACAGAACTTTCTAGACATTGCCAATAATGTTATCTAATAATATTATTCAGATAATATGAATTATTGCTTCGATAATGAAAAATACTGTGTAATGACAATTATTGAAACAACAGTAATATAAAATATCAATGCAACAATTATTGAATCAATAAAATAAAATATTGAACAGTAATTACTGTAACAATTATTGAGGAATGCCTTCTTACGTAAGAATCAATAATTGGTGCAATACCATGTGCTTCTCGTGCAACAACGCTGTTCTTGTGTTTTTTAACCACCGGGTATTCCAACAAAGGTAAATTAGTAACAACTACGCCGTTATTTTTAAACAACTTATATTTGTCGCTTTCTTCCTCCAATCGCTTTTACGTTATGGGGCCCACATATGGTCGCTACTACTCGTCGCATTTAATATTCTCCGACAAAGATTTAATAATATTCCACGACTAAACGAATATTCCCCGACAACAATGAATATTTTATAACCACTTGCTTATTTTGAAATATTTATGATTTTACCCATAACTATCCACATTAATCACATCAACCCTTACTATTTCAAAATAATAAATAGAAAAATTAAATTTCATTTATTAATTATTTGGGGTCTTACAGGATAAATATTTATCATTGGTGGAATTCTCCTACAACAACAAATTATCGTGCAAGTATAGGTGTGGGCTCCATTAGAAGCATTGTATGGACGAAAGTGTCGCTCTCTCAAAGATGTTGGGATGAGGTTGGTGAAGCAACATTGCTTTGGGACCGTAATTGGTACGTATGACTCACGTAAAAGATCTAAATGATTCGACAACGATACAAACTAAGCGCACAGGATCGACAAAAGAGTTATGCGGATCTTCATCGAAAGGACGTAGAATTTAGTATTGGGGATCATGTATTATTACGTGTGGCTCCATGGAAGGGAGTTACAAGATTCGGAAAGAGAGGAAAGCTCAATCCACGATTTATTGGTCCATTTCAAATTCTTGACCGAGTAGGAAATGTGGCCTATAGACTCGCGTTACCTCCAAGTATGTCTCGTGTTCATAATGTTTTTCACATATCTGTGCTACGTAAATATGTGAAAGACCCGAACCACGTTATTGAGTTAGAACCGGACGAGATAGCCGAAGACTTAACGTACGAGGAGGTACCTGTCAAGATCTTGGATAGGAAGGAACATGTCCTACGCACAAAGGTCATACCACAAGTCAAAGTTTTATGGAGGAACCATGATATTGAGGAAATGACCTGGGAGTTAGAAACGGAAATGAAAGCGAGGTATCCTCACCTTTTCGAAATACCAGGTACGTACGTCAATTTCGAGGACGAAATTTCATAAGGAGGGGAGGTTATAAGACCCCAACTTATTATAAATGAAATTAAATTTTCTCTATTTATTATTTTAAAATAGTAAGGGTTGATTTGATTAATGTGGTTAGTTATGGGTAAAATGTGCAAATATTTCAAATAAGAAAGTAGTTATAAAATATTCATTGTTGTCGGGGAATATTCGTTTGGTCGTGGAATATTCTTACTGTCGGGGAATATTCGTACGACGACGCAGCCTTGTGTGGGCCCCATAACGAAAAGCAATTGGATGAAGAAAATGACAAGTATAAGTTGTTTATAAATAACGACGTAGTTGTTACCGTTAATACTGTTAAAATATCCGGTGGTTAAAACACAGTAGCACACGGTATTGCACCAATTATTAATTCTTACGTAAGAAGGCACTACTCAATAATTGTTACAGTAGTTACTGTTCAATATTTTATTTTATTGATTCAATAATTGCTACATTGATATTTTATATTATTGTTGTTTCAATAATTGTCACTACACAAAGATTTTCATTATCGATCAATAATTCATATTATTTGAATAATATTATTAGATAACATTATTGGCAATGTCTAGGAAGTTCTGCTCAAGGAGAGGTTTGATCACCTAATTACGCGCCAATAAGGAGAAATCTTTATTGGAAAGCCTTCTCTTTCCTAGGAACGGCCTGGTTGCCAGTATTGTGATTCTGTAATATTATTTGTGAATAATTAATTATTGATTTATATGATAAGGAAAATATTCATTTTATGTGGATATAGATGGAGAAAATTTTAAAGTGACAATTGTTGAAAAATTGATATTTTATCTTTTCTGATAAATAATTCATTTAAATATATTATTATATTTTAATAATATAATAATGATGATATTTTTACAATGAATGTGGGATATATGAGTATATGAGGAGGAGTATTTTTGTTACTAAAAATATTTAAAACATGTTTTTCATGTTCGTGGACCTCATTTCTTGACTGAAATTTGATTATAGCCTGTAAAATTGCCCGTTTGTGGATTTCGGTCAATTTTTGTTTGGAATTTGGAAAAACTTTCTTCTGCAAAGTTGTAGATAATAGAATTTCCTATGAAAAAGACATAAGGTTCGAATTTTTCTGACAAAAGGGCTATTTATTATGAATTATTGAAGTTCCGGATTAATTGATTATTTTTTTTTTGGAGTTTTAAATAACTTTTATATGAAAAACGTTTTTGGCAAGTTTGGCACATGTGTGGCTGATATTTTGGATCAATGAAGGTGTAAGTAAGAATTTATAATATATATATATATATTAATATTTTATTAAATTTTCTGCTTTGGTGTTCTAAGCAATTTCCTATAAATAGGTGCTTAGGTTAGAATTAAAAATCACACCGTAAATCAAGTTTTCTCTCTCTCTCTCTATATTATCGAGCGTATTCTTGTGAGTATTTTGATACTTTGAGTGTTGTTATACTGTGCAAGTTCCTTCAAAGACTATATCCAATATTCCAAATGTAAGTCTTGCTCTTTTCGAGGTAAGGGATGTTATTTTCTTCTTAAATAATATTATTTTCTTCAATATCATTATGACGACTCAGAATGGGTGTTGTATACCTATTTTGGGGGTGTCACATGTTCTGCATATATGTGATCCTTGAAATCTATCCGTTGAAGCCTTTTGTTGAAGGTAAATGCATTTGACATTTCTGAACTTTGATGGAGACTTTTCTGCACACCTTCTGAATTGCATTCTGGCCCACTGACACAACAGACTGCTTTCTCACCTAACACCTGAAAAGGTGTTTTTTCTCTGTCCTATGGTCCTTTCCTTAGCTTCTTGAATACGTTCCTTTTATTGAATACTAAGAATATCTTTTGTACCGTTGGGACTGGAGAGAACTTCAACGTTTCAAACACATTCCACTTTTGTTAGAATTTGTCTTTAAACAAAAGTAGGGCTCGATACTTCTGACACAAGGCAGATGAAACTCTACGATCCATATCGTGGTGTCTTGTCACATTGGTGCTTGGTCTGAAGAGAACACTACGATCACTCTCAAGACTTTGCACACTACGATCTTCACTTGCTCGTCTTGGAGACTCTACGTTTCCGAAAGCACACTACGATCTCTGAGTTAGCTTCGGCAAACGTCTGGACCACTCTACGATTTCTGGAGAGGCCCTTCAAGTCAGATACACTATAATCTTCTAAGCTCTATGATCCTGCCTTAGCTTCTGCAATCTGTTGATCAGTTTGATAGATTGCGATTCTTTTTAAGGCCTATATATTCCTTTCAAGTCATAGATCAACCTAACATCTTTGATCTCTTTATCTATACATTCATTTATAGAATGATGAACATTAAAAGCTAAGATCAACCTAATAAATTTGATCTATCACTAAGTCCTTGTACATATATTTCTTGAAGGACTTTATATATAATCATGAGCATTAACTTTAAACATCAAATAAAAATATGCATTCTTCCAACATGATTGATAGTATTTTAAATCACGAATTTAAATTAAAAGGATAAATTGTATATATGTATATTAATTAAGTAAGAATTAATTAAGATATATATATATATATATATATATATATATATATATATATATATAAATTCAAATTTTAATAATATTAGGTTTTGATTAATTCTCTTTAACTGCTATATATATATGATATATATTTCTATTACTTTAGGGACTACGTCAAAATACAAAACCCTAGCCGCTTCAGAGAGAGACTAGAGAAAATAGTTTCAAAATCCTTATCCTTGGTGGCTAGTACTCATGGTTCCTTCTTCCTGCAGATCGTAGGACGATTCATGAGTGTTCGTGTGGATACTGTAGAGACGCAGCTTCGCTTGAATTATGTTGGAGATTCAATTTGATCGATTCTAGCTTTAATAATCGGTATAATTTATAACCTCTGAGTTAATTGATTTTTCGCATGGATCCTATTTAGGGTTTTGAAATTGCTTTTAAATTATTCTTTCCGCTGTATTTTATGTGTCGAAACCCTTCATCTCTGTGCTCTATATTACCCTAAAAGGAAATAAAAACGTCCTAATATACTTCTACTAACTTCTTCTGACCTCCTCTTCAAGAAATATTTTGATTGGTTGTTTAAGTGGAAAGTCGATTTTAATCTTCGTAGACCGGCAAAGCCGCGCTGTGCTTTAGGTTATTCATGCGCAGCTACGCTTAATGCATACTGCATAATGAGCTTGTGCGCACTGCTACTGCCTCCTTTGTTAATTGGGCATGATTGCTACCTGCTAGACTTCTTGAACTCTGCTGCTGTCTTCTGCACTTTTAGTCCACACTATCAATGCTCTCATTCTTGTTCCCTTTTTTACATGACACAACTCCTTTGTTCCCACACACCACTCTTCATAGCTATCATATCTTTTTGCCCTCCTTTTGACGAAAGATGCCACCAAGAGAGCTTACGAACATAAAACCTATAAAAAGGAAAGAAATGCATGAAAAGCAACTTAAACATAAGAAGGTATGAAACCTACTTATCACTCATAGCCAGAATCCTCCCATTTTATAATCATCCTAGGTTATAGAACGACTAATAAACGCATAACACAAAATATAATTAATAAACATTTATTTTATTATTTAATAATTCTTTAAACTTAACTTTCAGGACAATCTAATTTTCTGAGTTGTCACATCGTTGGCTGGTGAACTCGCCGGGGCGAAGAGGGACAGAAAGGAATGGGCTAGGGCGAACTCAAAACCGGCTGGGGCGAGTTGGGACATATACCTTATGGGCTCGTCGGGGCGAACTCCCTGCATTTTCCAACTTCTGATTTTTTTTCTTCATGCCTTTGACTTAGAACATTGCTTGGATCAAGATCATTGCTTTGACCAATTACTCATATCATATTCACAAGCTTAGATTTCACCTCTATAGCTCTCGAACTCGTTCCTTTCTCTTTCCAAGATGCTTGAATAAAGAACAAGTACTAAACCTTCTCTGAAACGCTTAGTTCTGGCCCTCGTCACTAGTCCAACTGGAACTTGAACCGGATCCGATCCATGACATCCATTTGAATCCAAGCTAGGCATGTCCTTATCACTTAGCGTCCGTAGTTTGATATTGTGGATGTCACTTATTTAAAAACGACGTCATTTCCCAATTGGCCAACCATACTTAGCGTCCACAATTTAATACTACGGACGAGAGATTTTTACAAGGAGGGTATTTTGGACATTTTTGTCGTTCGTAGTATTAAACAGTGGAATATTGTAAACTAAACTGCGGATGGAGGCTATATCAATCGTTCGATATTCGGATGGACGCTCAAGATCTGTTGTAAGGATAACCTTAATTTGACAACGTTAACTATGGATCACCTTCACACACACACACACACACACACACACACATATATATATATATATATATATATATATATATATATATATATATATATATATCAAATTAATTCAAATTAAATGGTGACCATATATAAAACCTTATATGATTATAACATCTTGCACCTCTCGTTATGATTTAAAAATACAACTCTATTATATATGGAGTTAATTTATATATAGTAAATGGTGCTATAAAACCTTATATGACTAACACATCTTGCACCACTCGTCATAATGTAAAAATACAGCTCTCTTG
Source organism: Panax ginseng (assembly GCA_020205605.1). NCBI lineage: Eukaryota > Viridiplantae > Streptophyta > Magnoliopsida > Apiales > Araliaceae > Panax > Panax ginseng. Next base: position 111,824,852 of record CM035128.1, on the reverse strand, counting down.
CCATAAATAGATAGTGTAGACGTGGTGACTAGAGAAATAAAAATAAATAAACCCATGGTCATCATTTGTTATTAATCTACTCCCTCCCGTACATGTATATGTATATGTATATATATAATAGAGTATAGTCTGGAAACTACTTATTTTTTACACAGACTTGAGCTAATCATGGGAACATTGATTTCATATCTTCTGTTAGTTTTATAATATCAGCTAGAACGATTGTGAGCATTCCAAATGGATTTAAAATAATTTTGATCCAACTATAGAACAAGAAGAATTGGTCAGCTTCAGACTGACAACAAAGATGATCATGAACAACAAAGTATACTAATAACACATAAAACAAACAAACTAGCAAGTTAAAAATTAGCAAGTCCATACAGATACAGACATAAATCATTACTAAAGATTATATTATAACTCTCTCACTATATATATATAGGGCAAGTTAAAAATTAGCAAGTCCATACAGATACAGACATAAATCATTACTAAAGATTATATTATAACTCTCTCACTATATATATATAGGGTCCGAATTAGGTAAGGACTCCCTCACGCTACTAAAATGCGGACTTTTTTTTTTTGGATTTTTTGTAAACAACTAAAAAAAAAGTTTAATATTTTATGGAACTGAAATTTTTCCATAATACAGTGTTTTGGATACATATAACAATATAGGTCAGTACAGACTGTACAGACCTGTATTATTATATGTATCCAAATCACACCAAAAACAGTTTATTATGGAAAAATTTTAGTTCCATAAAATATTAAAATTTTTTTAGTTGTTTAAAAAAAAGGAAAAAAAAAATTCAAATTTTAACAAAATGCGGACTCCCTCACCTGATCGGTTTTCTCTCTCTCTCTCTATATATATAGAGAGAGAGAGAGAGCAAGGATCAAGAGCATTCTCTTTAAATAACATTCCTCCTTAAATAATACTCCTTTATTAAAACTACGTTGTTTTGGAGTCTTTTTTAAAAAATAAGTGGGGTCGTGAGTGACATTTTTGTAAATAAAAAAAATGCAAGTGAGACCACTCTTTTAAAATACTTCAAAACGACGTAATTTTAATAAATGAGTGTTATTTAATGAGGAATACTATTTAAGGGGAATGCTCTTGATCCTTGCTATATATATATATATATCTTAAATAACATACCTATATTAAAATTATATCGTTTTGAATATTTTTTTTAAAAAATAATGTTAAAAAAGAGTAGTCCCAGCTGTTTTTTTTATTTATAAAAATGTCGCTCGTGACTATTTATTTTTTAAAAGAATTTTCAAAACGACATAATTTTAATAAATATATATTATTTAAGAAAGAGATACTATTTATGAGGTATGCAATTAAAGAGTGATTACTATATATATTCTTCAGACATGTTGAATCGAATACAATATTAGAAAATAGAACTACTATCTCTTCTAGTCATCCCTTGTTTAATATTCAGAACACTAAGATGAAGTAGCATAATTCAACACTAGATTCCTAAAATCAGCTTTATTTAAAAGAGGAGAGAGAAGCTTCAAAACTGAATGCTGCCAAAAATCCTATCCAAAATACGGGCCTTCACTGGGCCCGTGTATCGTGTAAATGCCGGCCACATTACTCAGCTCCAAATTGCCGGCACAAATCCTCATTCCCTCCCCATCCCTTCAAAACCCTCCAATCGCACACTATTCTCTTTACTCTTCTCATTCCCTTTCAACTTTCTCTACTTACAAAAACCAAAAAAAATAAATATCAGAAACTAAAGAAAGTTCCTTCGATCAAAAAGAGCTATATATAATTCATCCATTTGACTGTAAACTAGCTTATTAGAGCTACTTTCGATTCTATAAAAGCACCACTATGCAAACATTCATGGAGTATAACAAGGTGGACAACGTCGAAGCTGAGGTGGACCCCCTCAGCTTCGACTCGCCGTCGTCCATCAGCACTACAGTTATCGATACAAAACATAGTTCGAGTTCAGGGTCAGAAATCATCACATGGCCCTCCTCCAGACTCGGGTCATCCTCCACCAAGCCCCATGCACCTTCTAAGGACCCAGGTTGGGACTCCATCCGTCGGGTTCAGACTGGACCCGACATGCTTGGCATCAACGACTTGAGATTCATCCGGAGGGTCGGAAGTGGCGACATTGGCAGTGTGTACCTTGTAGAGCTAAAGGGCGCAATGGGATGCCTATTTGCTGCTAAGGTGATGGAAAAAGAGGAGTTGGCTAGTAGGTTCAAGGAAAGTAGGGCAAGGATAGAGAGGGAAATATTGGAAATGTTGGATCACCCTTTTTTGCCAACCCTATATGCTACACTGGACTCTGATAGATGGTCTTGTTTGTTGACTGAGTTTTGTCCCGGTGGAGACCTTCATATTCTACGGCAACGACAGCCGGAAAGGAGGTTTAATGAAGCTGCTGTTCGGTGAGTACTATTTCCTCTATATAAATATCCCTCTCTGTCTTCTACGTCCTCTGTCCTAAAATACATTTTCAATTTTGATTTTTTCTGATCATTTTAAAACTTTTTTATACTATTTTTCACAAAATAAAGGTGAATTAATCAATTTACGATTTACTACTATAATTTTTGTAAAAATAGATTCACAAATCTATTTATTAAATATGAAAATAGTCAATATGACAAAAAAAAATCAAAAATGGACAACTATTTTGGAATGTAGGGTATACAAAATACTATATATACGTTCTAAGTTATAAGATCATTCCTGACATTTGAAAGTCAACTTGATACTGAGATGATTTATTAAAAATTACAAAATAATAAATTTTACAAATAATAATATTTTTTTATATAATGTGTAATATTCATCATTATATCGACTAAAACTATTAAAAGTCATGTCAATATGAATTTAAAAGTATCGTAAGTTGACATAAAAAAATCAATAATGGACTAATATTTTAGAACAGTAAGTATTTTGGAGTAGAGTAGTGCATTTGTCCACGTACCCCAAGCTAATTAATCCGCATCCGCTAATTAAGAGAAATTATACAATCATGAAGAATGATCAATTCATGATAAAAATGAAGCACTATGACAACTCTCTCCGGTAAGTTCAAACATGTCTCAAAATTAAGGACTCACTTTGACCAAGAATATAACTAATTACTGCATCCGTGTTGCACATATATAGTTTGTATGGGTGTATAACACAGTTTTTTCCGATGCAATTAATTATGTTTTATAAGAATGCAACATATTGTCCTATATATTTTAATAAATCCTTAACCAATTTGTTGATAGCCCATTTCCTTTGGGTATATTTGTGCTGGAGTATTATAGTTCATAAATTGAAAAACAAGAGAGACTATTATCACCTAATTAAGTACTATGTTTAGTCACCGTGATTACTTGTTTCTTTGTTTTTTTTTCTACGTTTATGAATTTATTTTTAATCAACTTTTAATAGTTGATATTTAATTTGACGTTCTACAGGTTCTATGCATCAGAAGTAGTGGTCGCTCTAGAATACCTCCACATGATGGGTGTAATCTACCGCGATTTAAAGCCTGAAAACGTGCTTATAAGATCTGATGGTCATATAATGCTGACAGATTTTGATCTTTGCCTACAATGTGACAATTCATCATCATTTTCTCAACTCGTCAACGATCACGAAGTACCAATAACAAATTCATTAGCTGTTTGTCTAAACAAACAGACTCCATTTTCACGAACATCGTGCATTCTACCCAATTGTATAGTGCCAAGTGTCGCATGCTTTCACCTGAAGCGTAGGCACAGGAGACGTCCCGGTCACCGTGGGGCGGTCCAGATAGTGGCGGAGCCAACCGACGCTCGATCGATGTCCTTTGTAGGGACACATGAGTACCTATCGCCCGAAATTGTTTCTGGAGAGGGTCATGGTAATGCGGTGGACTGGTGGACATTAGGGATTTTTATATTTGAAATGTTTTATGGGGTGACACCATTTAGGGGAATTGACAATGAGTGCACATTAGCCAACATTGTGGCTCGAGCCGTCGAGTTCCCCAAGGAGCCAGTCGTGCCAAGCCCTATGAGGGATTTGATCACCCAACTGTTGATCAAGGACCCGGGGAAGCGGATGGGGTCCACAATGGGGGCCATGGCGATCAAGCACCATCTGTTCTTCCAAGGGGTCAATTGGGCATTGCTGAGGTGTACAACGCCGCCCTCCATCCCACGGCCGGTCATGCACCATGACATGGAGGCCGCAAAAGATGATAGTTTTGATACTACAGTGGAGTATTACTAGAAGAATTACTAAGCTTCATTTCTTCATTTAGTACAATTTTTTTTTCTTTCTTCTCTTATTTATTTCAACATATACAGAAAATCAGACAAGTTTATTGGGAATGGAATGCATTGAACCGTTGGTTTCCTTGAAATATCATCAATATTAAAGTTCATGTTTTATTCTCTTATCTCATGTATTAATATTGTTGTCATTTAATTTTTATTTATTTATTTATGATTATTTTTACAATTAAATAAATAATACGTGGACAACCATAGATGGAATGTGGTAGTAATCTACTCCCAATATAATTAAGCAAAAGTTTACGGCAATCAATCATTTGAAGTTTCAATACACAGGGACATAAGCAAAATACAAGTTATTTGTAGTTTTGGGCAAAAATATCAAGTAACTAATTAATAAACACTCGTGTGTTTTTGGTTGTAATGGGACAGAGACTTGGACAATTAAGATAATGTTTTCTAAAGCACCCCAAAGTTATCAAATATTCTCATTGACTTAACGAGTGCGTACTCTCACATAGTAATACCTTATATTTAACGTACCAATTTATTTTATTATTTAATTAATAATTACACAAATATGATCAATATTATAACTTAGTATTTATTAGAAAGTGATAACCCAATTCTCCAAGTCGCTATGTATCTCGAACTTGTTCCGTTCCCAAGTACTAGCGTTAGTTCTCCTGCTCATGCCATAGCTATTGTGACGTCCCCAAAATAGATATATATCACATATTTTGAGTCGTTAAATACATGGTACAGAAACAACTACAACTTCGTTAATACAATTATCGTGCAAAATACGACAACACATAAGCTGTGAGTTTAAATACAAATATTGTCTTCTAGACAATATCCACACTCAAATAAGTTCTCATTATAATTATTGATACACTATTTTACAAAATAGTGAGGACTACTAAAATAAACTTTTGAATCATCACTCCATACCCCGGCTAGTTCCTACTAAATTCTCACCTCCTGAAAAGAAAAATAGAACAAAAAGGAAAAAAGGTGAGCTCAACTAGCCCAATAAAGAATATTATGACTAAGATAATGTATAACAAATTATCTTTAGTCCTCAACAGGGAAAAATCTGATAGAATATAATAGACAACAAGTTTTAGATCAATAATCTGCAATGAAAACAACAATTCATTAGAAGAGTTAAGTGGAGATGAAATCTACTATCATCTATGAATTTAAAAGTCCATCATCAATATTTTATCCTCGTAACATCAATCAATATATATCTTAAATCAAATATTCATCTTTTGCACTACGGCCAAAGATATTCATTTATATCACCAAATTGGTCATGTTCATCTCAACACTGCTCATCTTTGCACCTTTACTACGCCAAAGATATTCATCAGTAATCATTCATCTTTGCACTACATGCCAAAGATATTCAGTTATATCATCATTTAGGACTGAGGATGATGAAAAATATTTTTAAGAAACGAATCCAGTGAGACAAAAGAACAAAGATTAGGAATTCGCACTTTAGATAATCCAAGTTCAAAAATAATCCATAATAAACAATAGTGGAGTAAAATTCAAGAATGAAGATCAAAATATAGATACAATCAAAGATAATACGTAACCGTAATAGACATCTTGGACAAAGAAGAGAAAATTTTATTTTTCGGTGAATAGTGTCGTATTCGTGAATAGTGTCGTATACGTGAATAGTGTCGTATACGTGAATAGTAACCCCGACACAAATAGGTAGAAATTCCACAATAAAATTCATACAAATATTTCAGCATAATGATATTGAAAGAAATAATATCATTTATGAAGAAAATAACATCCCTTACCTCAAAAGAACAGTACTTCTGACTGGAATATCAGATATAAGGCTGTAAGAAACTTGCACTGAATAGCAACTCTCAAAGTATCTAAATACTCACAAAATACGCTCGATAATATAGAGAAAGAAAACTTATGATTCTGTTGTGATTTTCAATTCTAACTAAGCACCCTATTTATAGGAAAATGCTAGAACGCCAAAGGAGACTAAATTAATAAAATATTATTATTTTATACAAAATTTCCCGCATGCCACTTTTAATCAAATTTTAGCACACCACAGTGGGGCCCACCAAAATCTGCCAATTCCACACCAACCAAAAGTGGGGCCCACCATATTTTTTAATAAAAATATTTATTTCCAAAACTTCAATAATTCATAATAAATAGCCTTTTTATCAGAAAAATTTGAATCTCATGTCTATTCCATAGAAAATTTAATTCTCTACAACTTTGTAGAAGGAAGTTTTTCAAATTCCAAACAGAAAATGTCTGAAATCCACGTACAGATGATTTTTAATACCTCCATTCTAACAAAATACTGATAAAATATATCAGCATTAATTCCTTCATTTATATCCACACAAAAATAAATATTTCCCTATCTATCATTTATATCCACATAAAATAAATATTTCCTTATCATATAAATCAATAATTAATTATTCACAAATAATATTATAAAATCACAATTATGACAACCATGTCGTTCTCAAGAAAGAGGGGGCTTTTCGATAAGGATTTCTCCTTACTTGCGCGCAATTAGATGACCAAACCCCTTTTTTTAGACAAAACTTCCTTAGACATTGCCAATAATGCTATCTAATACTATTATTCAAATAATATGAATTATTGATCTGATAATGGAAATATTGAGCAGTGACAATTATTGAAACAAAAATAATATAAAATATCAACGCAACAATTATTGAATCAATAAAATATAATATTGAACAGTAATTACTGTAACAATTATTGAGTAGTGCCTTCTTACGTAAGAATCAGTAATCCAACAATACTGTGCAATACCGTGTGCTACTGTGCCATCACGCGTATTACTGTATTTTAACCATCGAGTATTTCAACAATGTTAACGGTAACAATTACGCCGTTATTTATAAAAACTCAATCTTGTCATTTTCTTCATCTGATTGTTTTCCGTTATGGGGCCTACAAATGGTCACTACCATCGTATGAATATTCCCTACAAAGAAGAAGAATATTCCACGACCAAATGAATATTCCCCGACAACAATGAATATTTTATAACCACTTGCTTATTTTGCAAAATTTGCACATTTCACCCATAACCAAAGCATTATATCAAAATAACACCTTATTATTCAAAATAATAATTAGAGGAAATTCAATTTTATTTATAAAAAGTTGGGGTCTTACAACCTCCCCTCCTTATGAAATTTCATCCTCAAAATTGACGTACGTACCTGTTGTTTCAAAAAGGTGAGGGTACCTTGCTTTCATTTTCGATTCCAACTCCTAGGTCATTTCCTCAATAGCATAGTTCCTCCACAAAACTTTGACTTGTGGTATAACCTTTGTGCGTAGGACATGTTCTTTTCTATCCAAGATCTTGACAAGTACCTCCTCGTACGTTAAATCTTCGGCTATCTCATCTGGTTCTAACTCAATAATATGGTTTGGGTCTTTCACATATTTACGAAGCATAAATATGTGAAAAACATTATGAACATGAGACATGCTTGGAGGTAATGCGAGTCTATAGGCCACATTTCCTATTCGGTCAAGGATCTCAAATGGACCAACAAATCGTGGATTGAGTTTTCCTCTCTTCCCAAATCTTGTAACTCCCTTTCATGGAGCAATACGTAACAATAAATGATCCCCAATATTAAATTCCACGTCCTTTCGATGAAAATCCGCATAACTCTTTTGTCGATCCTGTGCCATTTGTATACGTTGTCGAATCGTTTGGATCTTTTCTGTAGCCATGTGTACCAATTCTTGTCCCAACAATGTTGCTTCACCCACCTCATCCTAGCATACTGGAGAACGACACTTTCATCCATACAACACCTTAAATGGAGTCATGCCTATACTTGTTTGGTAACTGTTATTGTAGGAGAATTCCACCAATGGCAAGTACTTATCCTAACTTCCTTTAAAATCTAGGACACAAAGTCTTAATAGATCTTTAAGAGTTTGAATAGTCCTTTCTGATTGCCCGTCCATTTGAAGATGGTATGCTGAACTGAATCTTAAATCCATGCCCATAGCTTTCTGCAAGCTAACCCAAAATCGTGAAGTGAATCTTGGGTCATGATCCGAAAATATGGATACTAGCATGTCATGCAATCTCACAATCTCATTTACGTACATACGGGTAAGACGTTCAAGGGAATAAGTCTCCCATATCGGCAAGAAATGAGCAGACTTGGTTAATCTATCAACAATAACCCAAATCGCATCTATGCCTTGAGAAACCTTGGGAAGATCAGTAACGAAATCCATGGTAATGTGTTCCCACTTCCATTTCAAAATCTCAAAGTGGTTGTAATGGACCCTTTGGCACTTAATGGTCCGCCTTTACACGTTGACAAGTTAAACCCCTCAAGATAAACTCCGCAATCTCTCTCTTCATATTGCTCCACCAAAATGTATGTCAAAGATCATGATACATTTTGGTACTCTCAAGATGGATTGCAAATGGTGTGTTGTGTGCCTCCATCATGATTTTATGCTTCAAGTCAGAATCGTTAGGAATGCAAGTCTGGAGTTGACTCGAAGTATTCCTTCTTCATCGATTCTTACTTCTAGAATAACACCTTCTTATACTTTCTTCTTCATACGCATCAACTTTGGGTTTGTGGCTTGAGCAACTTTAACTTTATCGATTAAAGTCGGTTCTACTCGTATGTTTGATATCATCACGTGGGTACTTGGAGCCTTTAACTCTATCTCCATCCTTTTTAAGTCATACAAAATGGGTCTTTGTGTTAACAACATCGCACTCATACCCATATACGATCTTCTACTCAATGCGTCAGCTACAACGTGTGCTTTTCCAGGGTGATATTGAATGTTATGGTCATAATCTTTCAACAGCTCGAGCCAACGTCGTTGCCACATGTTGAGTTCCTTTTGGGTGAAGAAATATTTGAGGCTTTTATGATCCATATAAATCTCCACTTTCTCCCCATACAGGTAGTGTCTCCAGATTTTCAACGCAAAAACGACTGCTGCCAACTCTACATCATGAGTAGGATAATTCCTCTCATATTCTTTGAGTTGTCGTGAGGCATAGGCTATGACTTTCCCATGTTGCATGAGAACACATCCTAACCCTTTCCAATTTAGCATCATAAGTGCTATAACGCAACTTGGCACCCGATAGTTTCCCACTAAAATAAGCCACCGGCCTGCTGTTTTGACTCAAAACAGCCCCAATTCCTACCTTGGAAGCATCATAATGCAACTCAAAAGGTTGATGTAAATTTGGTAATACTAGAATAGGAGCTGTGGTAAGGGGGGATTTAATCAGCTTAAACACCTCTTCTGCTTCACCTATCCAAGCAAACTTCCCATCCTGCTTCATGCCATCAGTAATAGGAGCCATAATGCTGCTAAAATGAGGAATAAAACGCCGATAAAAGAAGGCTAACCCATGTAAGCTCCTAACTTTAATAATGGTACTAGGTCTTGGCCAATGCTTCACAGCCTCTACTTTGGACTCATATACCTGCAGCCCCATGTCAGACACAATGTAACCAAGAAACAACACTCTAGGTGTTAGAAATACATAGTTTTTAACTGCAGCATACAATTTCTCCCTACGCAGCACATGAAGGACTTCTCGTAGCTGACTAAGATGCTCGCTCGGGTTAGCACTATATATTAGAATGTCATCAAAATACACGATAACACACTTATAAATTAAATGCCTCAAAACCTGATTCATCACACGCATAAAGGTGCTAGGTGCATTGGACAAACCAAACGGTATGACCATCCACTTGTAAAATCCCTCTCTCATCTTAAAAGTTATCTTCCATTCATCGCCAGCCCGAATACGGAGTTGATGGTACCCACTCTTCAAATCTATCTTAGTAAAAATAGTAGCCCCATTAAGCTGATCCATCATGTCATCCAATCTAGGAATAGCAAAATGATACTTGACCGTTATTTTGTTGATGGCTCTACTGTCGATGCACATCTTCCAAGTACCATCTTTCTTTGGAGTTAAAAGGGTTGGTACTGCACAAGGACTCAAACTCTCCCAAATGTACCCTTTGGCCAGTAACTCTTCCACCCGTTTCCTTAATTCTTCATGCTCTCCGGGACTCATCTTGTAATGAGGTCTATTGGGTAAGGCCACCCCGGGCTCCAGATCAATCTGATGTTGGATATCACGCATTGGGGGTAATCCTTCGGGCAGTTCCTCTTGAAATACATCACTGAAATCTTCTAGAAGTGGTTTGACTACATCAGTAACCTCTACTTCCTTGTCTACCATCCTCCCGATTAAGGCATAAACTATTTTTCTTCTCCTACACCACCTCCTCAAATTGTGCTAAAGTCAACAAACTAGCACTGCCTTTATTTTCTTCCCGCTTGGGCACTAACACAATCTTTACCCCCTCAAACACAAAGCTGTAAGTATTCATTTTACCGTTATGAATAACCTCTCTATCAAATTGCTAAGGTCGTCCCAACAGTAGATGGCATTGATGAGTGAGTTTTATACACATGAATTGGATACATTCTGGCTTAATTTATTATTGTTCTCAAGTCTTTTAGATTAGTTTTTAAGTGTTTATGTATATTCAACCATGTTTTATGTTGTTTTGTAGGAATTGGGACAAAAGTTACATGGATTGACGTTCGGGGTAGCTAGATTCGCATTTTCGGCTTGCCATTTATACAACAGTCACTTCAGAGCCAATTTGAGTATTTCTACACACGTTATTTCGAAACTCTTAAAGAATTAAAGTTGTAGATCTACTTTTCCTCTTTCCGTATCATCTTGAATCATCTAAATCGGAGTTCCGACGAAGAAGTTATGGCCATATTTCCAAAGGACGTCGGAGCAGAAAATGTCAGAAAAAGTGGTAGCGCCGGGGCACTAATTTTAGGCTTATTTGCGGTCTTGGTCGGGCGCTATAAGGCGATGTCTCGAAAGTCGTTCCTAGTGTTGGGGCGCTGGGAAGAGGTTGGAAAAGCGGCTCGGACGCTGCTTTTTAGGTGAATTTTGACACCTTTTTGACTCCAAATTGGATTGGGTTTGTTCCTAAACTAAAAATTGGATTTGTAACCTATAAATACATGATGTAAGGCATAAAATAGGAGGAGATTACATAGATTAGACTAGATTAAACACTCCTTTAGATTAGAACATAACCCTAGTTCTTATTAGTTTTGGAGATTGAAGCAACTTGGAGACCATTGAAGATTCAAAGCAGGAGTGAAAGAGGAGTCTCAAGGCTACTGACAATAGATTATATTCTCTTCTCTTCTCTTACTTTTATCTTTTAATGTCTATTCAATTGTGGATTCTTGATTTTAATTCATTAATTATGAACTAACTCTTTCATTAAGATTTCAATTGAACTTTTTATGATTATGAATTGATTATTTGATTTATTCTAATTATTTATGTTGAAGTAAATTGTTCATCTTGCTTTGTACTTATTGATTAATTATCTGATCAGTAATTACCTTGTTACTCTAGAAGGAATTGAGAAAGGAATTCTAGGTTTAGAACTGGGCATGGTGACATGTGACTTAGTTATTTGCATAGTGAATAATTAGGTTTGTGAATAGAATGAGAATATCTATTTGCCGCATGTAACACATAAGGAATTGGGATTGTAACGAGTTTAATTCAATTGTTTTGTATAGAGATATAGCAAAATTAATCTGGGTTAAATAGAAGGCAATTGATCACTCGAGAGAGGGCTTTTGGCATTTGAGAATTCCTGTTAACAATTCAGTAGACATAATAATTGGGATAATTGGTTTATAGTTCATAATTGGGGATATTGGTTTACCAATATTAATTTCAATCAAATTAGTCTTAATTTAAACATTTTTATTTTTATTTTTATTTTTCATTCTCTTCCTATATTTCTCTCTTCTTAGGTACCATGGATGACTTTGCATATCAATGGCCATACACGAACATGTATGAACCAAGGGGACGGAGATTGACAGACTCGAGAAACTTTCTGCATTATCAGCACAGATGGAGACACTTTCGAGGATGTTTGAAGCTTTTGAAGCTCAACGTCATCAAAGTGTGGCGGTTACTTGTCATTATTGTGCTGGAAATCATATGAGTCATCAATGCGCCCATCGCCGAAAGCCTAGATAGTATGGGGGTGATTACCCCAATAATTATGTTTATCCCAACAACTATCATCAGGATTGGGGGTATCACCCGGATTTTTCATGGAGTATCAATCAAGATCAATTTTATGCTCCAAGTCCAACATACCCACCGAATTTCTCGTGTCCATCTCCACTACAACAGGAAGAACATTCAAATTGGGAGGAAGTCTTGGAAAAAGTTATTAAAGCTTTTGAAAAGAAACACGAGGAACATGAAAAGAAATTTAATCAAATAGAGCTGAATTTGCAAAGCCAAGGTGCGTCGATAAAGAATCTGGAAAATCAATTGGGGCAGATAGTACATGCGTTAAACAACCGTCCTCAATACACTTGGCCCTATGACATGAATTCCGAGACTGATGGTGAGCCCGAACCAAATCTGCAACCGGATGTGCCAAATGATAGAGATGTTGAAAGAGAGGAAAGATTTGGAGACCAAGAAAATGAGATCGGCGAAGATCTAACTTTGAGTACCAACGAAGATGAGACAATTTTATTAGTATCCCATGTGCCTCCTCCACCAAAGTTCAAGAATCCGGGCAGTTTTGCAAAACCATGCCCAATTGGAAGTCATAATATGTTCAAGAAAGCTCTTGGTAACGTAAGAGCTAGTACAACAGGAGTCATGGTGGGATGAAAAGGAGAAGATAGAGGAAGATTCCATTATGCTTATTAAGCTTCAATGCCCTAATCTGATCATCGACATAATGGAGGAAACACCTAGTGGTTTGCCGTTCTTAATGTGGATCCTATATACAAAGAGCATGCTAGGTGACTTCAATTCAAGGGTTTTTGCTAATGGGAACATCCCAAAAGTAACATTGCTTCTGATGGATGGAGGGTTCCTCAATTTTCGTAGGGGAATTGGATAGAAATTGAAGAAGTCAAATGAGACTATAAAACAAGCGCTTATTGGGAGGCAACCCAAGTTCAATTTTTATTTTTAGTTTTTATTAAGTTTTATATTAGTAGTTTTGAATTTGCATTTATTTAGGATTTAATAAAATTGCTTCTATCATGGTTTTACAGGTTATTTAAGTCAAATTCAAGTGTGGTGCCCAATTTGTTCCATGTGCTTAGCCTATTCTCCAAACTTAGCGGACAAGGAGGAAGATTGCTATATTTTTAGGGAAGTCCTCTGCTTTAATTTTTTCTATTGTAGCCATTGAGGACAATGTCTAGTTTATGTTTGGGGGTATTTTAGTGTCGTACTGCATATAGTTAGTTATCTGTATAGTAGTTTTTTTTTAATGTGTTAGCATTATGTTTTTTTTAGGTTGCATAAAATACATGGTATTTTTTTTGCATCTTCATATATGTGTTCATGTAGTATAATTGCATTTTTCTTATTTTTGCATGAATCATGTGATAGGTTGGTGTGGTCTTAGCTTTCTTATGATAAGATTGGTTTTGCATGTTAACTTGAACAAAGGTTGATAATTGATGATGAGTTCTAATTTTAATCATGATGATAATCTGAGCTGTCTGAAACTTATGTAACCGATTAGCACTTAAAGTTTAATCTGCTTTTTAATCCACTTGGTTCAAGGGTTTCATAATTTGTTTCTGAGGAAAATCTTTGTTAAAATTTAAGGAAATTAGTGAACTGGCGGTAAAGGTTGGAATGACGTAAAAGCTTGAGTTTGAGGGAATCTATGGGATATATATACTAAAAAAAAATTGATGAAGAGAAAAAAAAATAAAAAATCCAGAAAAAAAAAGAAAGAAAAAAACCGTGGTTAGTTTTGTTTCGGGGCCTTTGTTACTTGAGCAAGTACGCTCGAAGGGGTGTTAATGGTCTAGGAGTCGTTGGTTGAAAGCTCGCTAAGGGGTGGCACTGTTAGCCTAATGGAATGAGACATTGCACAGCCATGAAAAAAAAACACGAGAAAGAGCAAAAATGCCCTCGTGGTTGAATAAACGTATAAATAAATCAGTATTTACCCTTAGATTTGGTAATTGCTTAGTTTTAACCGAGTTGTCATGTTCACAAAAGTAATTGAATTGGGCCCGAAATTTTCCTTATAAGAAGTTTGTTATGTGATTATCTTGAACTGTGGTTGGTTAGAATGGTTAACAAGCACACACACACAACATGGGTGATGACAGGTTTGGGTTGACTAATTGGTTAAGTTATGGACTTTGACATGATTGGATATATTGTTTGAGTACCAATGGTATCTTTGAGGCCTGTTGCTATATATCATACTGATTTATTACTCGGTTCATAGGTATATTAGGAAGTAGATTATGCATATGCATTCATTTAGTTGAGTTATTTTGTTTATTTTTAGTTCTTTTGTGTTTTTGCTTGAGGACAAGCAAAGGTTTAAGTTTGGGGGTATTTGATGAGTGAGTTTTATACACATGAATTGGATACATTCGGGATTAATTTATTATTGTTCTCAAGTCTTTTAGATTATTTTTTAAGTGTTTATATCTATTCAAGCATGTTTTATGTTGTTTTGTAGGAATTGAGACAAAAGTTACATGGATCGACGTTCGGGGTGGCTAGATTCGCGTTTTCGGCTTGCCATTTACACAACAGTCACTTCAGAGCCAATTTGAGTATTCCTACACACCTTATTTCGAAAATCTTAAAGAATTAAAGTTGTAGATCTACTTTTTCTCTTTCCGGATCATCTTGAATCATCTAAATCGGAGTTTGGATGAAGAAGTTATGACCATTTTCCCAAAGGACGTCGGAGCAGAAAATGTCATAAAAAGTGGTAGCGCCGGGGCGCTAATTTTAGGCTTATTTGCAGCGCCAGGGCACTATAAGGCAATGTCTCGAAGGTCGTTCCTAGCCATTGAAGTGCTGGGAAGAGGTTGAGTGCGGCCCGGACGCCGCTTTTAGGCGAATTTTGACACCTTTTTGACTCCAAATTGGATTGGGTTTGTTCCTAAACTAAAAATTAGACTTGTAACCTATAAATACATGATGTAAGGCATAAAATAGGAGGAGATTACATAGATTAGACTAGATTAAATACTCCTTTAGATTAGAACATAACCCTAGTTCTTATTAGTTTTGGAGATTGAAGCAACTTGGAAACCATTGAAGATTCAAAGCAGGAGCGAAAGAGGAGTCTCAAGGCTACTTGACATGCATTATATTCTCTTCTCTTCTCTTACTTTTATCTTTTAATGTCTATTCAATTGTGGATTCTTGATTTTAATTCATTAATTATGAACTAACTCTTTCATTAAGATTTCAATTGAACTTTTTATGATTATGAATTGATTATTTGATTTATTCTAATTATTTATGTTGAAGTGAATTGTTCATCTTGCTTTGTACTTATTGATTAATTATCTGATCAGTAATTACCTTGTTACTCTAGAAGGAATTGAGAAAGGAATTCTAGGTTTAGAACTGGGCATGGTGACATGTGACTTAGTTATTTGCACAGTGAATAATTAGGTTTGTGAATAGAATGAGAATATCTATTTGCCGCATGTAACACATAAGGAATTGGGATTGTAACGAGTTTAATTCAATTGTTTTGTATAGAGATATAACATAATTAATCTGGGTTAAATAGAAGGCAATTGATCACTCGAGAGAGGGCTTTTGGCATTTGAGAATTCATGTTAACAATTCAGTAGACATAATAATTGGGATAATTGGTTTATAGTTCATAATTGTGGATATTGGAGTCTTAGCCTTTATTTATTTGAATTCATTTATAAAGTAACCTAGTTTTAATTAGTTAATTTAGTTTTCTTAATTAGAAAATTCACAATTTGCTATTGTTTAAATAAAATTGATTTGGTTAAGAGTTAGTAATCGGTAATTTTTGTTAAATAATTCCTCGTGGGAACGATACTCTACTTTCACTTTATTACTTGTTGACCGTGTATACTTGCACGTATTCATTGATTGCGAAATCGATCAACAGACATGCATCCATAGCTACTACATCACACCAAACCTCATCCTTATATTTGTTTCCCCACAGAAAAGGATACCAGAACACATTTTGAGATAGTCACCTCACCTCCTTATTTCAACTAGGCTAACTTGTATGGCTTTGGGTGCTTTTCAGTCGTTAGTTCCAGCTTTCGGACTGCCTCAGCTGAAATTATATTCTCACAACTACCCGCGTCAATCATAAACCTACACACCTTCCCTTTAACAGTATAGGTTAGTTAAAAAATGTTTATTCATAGCCAATCATCATCAACAACCCTAGGTGTAAGGCAGGATCTGTCACCACCAACGCAGTACCAACATCACCAGTCACCACCTCCTCATCCACGCCTTCTGAATCAAAGATCGGTTCACTAATTAGCAAGGTTTCATCCTCGATAGCATCACCCTCATCTATTTCAGCAAACATCACCCTCTTTCTAGTTTTCTTGCAATCAGCCTGCCTGTGTCCCGCTTCACCACATGCAAAACACTTGATACCACTTACTAGATTAATCCTCCTATTATTATTTGTTACTGCTCCCATTTTGGCAATTGCCCCCGCAGCTGCAACCTCGCCTGAACGGCCGATATTGACACATCCTCTTGAATACCCAAAGCTAGAAGATTATCCAAAACCACCAGGACGCCTCTTCTTAATCTGCACAGCCCGCTGATGCGCTGCAGAAATAGACATCAGATCAAACATGTTGACTGTCTCTTCAATTTGTTCTCGTAAACCCCCAATATATCGGGCTAACAACTGATCTTCCGTCTCATGCACCTCATTCCTTTGGTACATTAATCTCTGATAATTATAAGGTAGGAACGTCGCCCGCAACTGTTTCTTCATCTTCTCCCAGTTCATAATTTTTGACTTCCCCAATCTAACCCTCGTTTGTCTAAGTTGTTGCCACAAGGCCATCGCTCTATCTCGGAGTTGGGTAGCAACCAAGGGTACTTATTTATCATCAGGGACACCCTTAAATTTCAGGATCTCTTCTACCGTGGCCAACCAGTCAATGAATTCTTCTGGATGGAGGGTACCACAAAATTCAGGAATCTCAGTCCTCATACAAGTCTCCCAACGTCTCCTATCATCCTCCACTACATATGGTCGACGACGCCCATGAGGTGCCTCCTTCTAGTCATCATCAAAGTCATCTCCGTCATCATTCTCTATTGCGAAAGGATTCCTCTGATCATCATAATTAGGATTCCTCCCAGGATTAGGATTTTCCCTATTTTGGTTCGCCAACAACTCGCCCATCCGTAGTATCAGTCGATCCATCATAGTGTTCATCCCTTGTTCCATCAGTTTTTTGATTCGCTGCTTGAACCGCTGCTCAAGGCGCTGCAGATCCTCACGCCCATAAACATCGTCCACACGTTAATCTCTACGAAGTGGCATGGTGAATATGGCTTAGGCTTTGATACCAACTGACGTAATAGAAGTACACAGAAAACATTATCAATTGTTAAACCGTGCATGATTGCCAACTATAACCTTCTACAACCTGTTGATTCTACAAATTTTAGGAAATAGGCAACAAAATTCTAATTCAGAAAATTTTGGTAAAATAAGAAAATTCTATTATTCATCAAAAACTGCTTTTTCCCATTATAAAAAATGTTTAAATAAAAAAAATCCTAAAAGCGAAATCCAAAACGGAAAAGGAAAACTAATAAGAAAAATTACAAAAATAATCCAAAATAATAAAATGTAATTTTTAAGGCATAAACGATGAAATTTGACAAAAAAACCCTACAGGCCATGAGCAAAGCTCGTGAATTTTGATCGTTGACCCATTTCCAATGAAATTAGGCTCTAAAAATGCCAAAATTCGACACCCCAAACTTGAAAGAAATTACCAAATTGCCACTGTATCAAATCTTCCCATAAATTGGATCAAATCTATCAAATCTTTCCATAAATTGACACGCTTGCTCTTCAACAACATCAAAAATGATCCATAGCATCTATTTGCTATGGATAAAAAAAGTGGCATATATTATCTTAACCTTCCATTAGAAAAATAAACGGTCCAGATTATAAAAGGATATTCGTCGTTCGCTAGTAATTCTATCAGACAAGTTTAAAACATGTTTAGGTCGATTATGCCCCTAATTAGCGAGTAGCTAGTAAAAAAAAAACACCAGTCCACTAGAAATTCTGGCGGACACATATTAACTAGATGTGAAAACAACTTTAATTTGAAAAGATAACAAACTCAGATAGCCAAATCTACAGCTTTTCCCCATGAACCCTAACTCCCAAATCGACTATAGATCGGCAATTAGGGGTGCAAATTGGGGCTTGTGCATCCAAATATCCTTGGATGTGAGAATTATTTGGGGGAAAAGGTAACAAAACTCAGGATATCATCATCTATAACTATTTGGGGCATGAATTGTATCTCTAAATCGACTGTATAGCGGCAACAAGTTATGCAAATTAAACCTTGTGCGTCCAAAATTTGTAATCTACAGTAAACTAAACAACATTTAATAGGTAAGTTTATTTTTTTCTCCCCAAATATAAAGTTGGTGCGATTTTCCATGATTTCTCATGAACCCTAGTTCGCAATTGAATGTTGATAGGTAACAAATTGATTTTTATTTTGTAAAGAAGGTTTTGATAATAACAAAGGGAATCAGGTTTGTGATTGAGAAAGTCTAGCCTCAACTTATCCTCAGTATCATAACCAAGGTATTGCTTTATATTTTTGCATCAGTTCAACTTCTTATAAATATTACCTGACATCTTTGTGATGCACTTGTTACAAGTATGAGCTAATATCTTTGTGAAGCACTTGAAGTTACTGTGCTAGAAATAAATTGAATTTGGTCATAAATCAATAAGAGGTTGTTCTATGCCCACATTTTCAATTGGGTTGAGTATAAAAACAAGTTCAGTTGCTGGAAATTTGTGGTGTGTAGGTTCAAGAATATAACATATATTTAGTCAATGGAAACTTGTGATAATTTTTGGTTTGTTGATTTACGAATAATATATGTTTAGTTAGTGGGAATTGGTGATAACTATTGATGCGTATATTCAAAATCATGCTAATTAAATAATTACTTAGCTTTATCAGTCATTGTCACACAAAAGTTACTTGGCATATGTATTTGTTAAAGTTTAGTTGTATTCTTGTAATATGTAATTGCTAAAGTTTTCCCCTAAAAAAGTTTATACGTTTATTTTCTCAAAGAATGCTTTAAGAAATATCATACGCTTATTGAATATTGTATGTTAGACAATATTACAAAATCTTTGAAGCTAAAGTTGTCTGTGTTAATGTGATAAATATATTATGTTGCACGAGATCCTGTTGCTGCAGATGGTTTGTTTCATTATGTACTTCTTTCTTTGGGTAATACTTTGCACTTATTACTAGAAAGTTTTCCTATGCTAATATAAATTTTGTTGGTTTGTAGGCTTATAAGATCTCTGTGGCTTCAAGTATACTTAAAGATATATGTCAGGAATAATCATGTGAATGATATTCCTATTTATATATGATTTGATTATGATATATATATATATATATATATATATATATATATAATGAATATGCAAGTATGCTTGCATTAAGAAAAGCTGTAAAGTCCTTTGATAGATAATAGAAATATATGTACAAGGACTTAGAATGAATTTATCAAATATGTTAGGTTGATCCTACATAAGCAAAACAACTTTGTAAAGTCCTTAAAAAGAAATGATGTACAAGGACTTTAAATATAGAAAGATCAAATTTGTTAGGATAATCTTATAATGTAATAGATAGGCTTGTCTAATCGTCAAGCACTGCACCAGAAATCGTAGTCTGCCAGGAGAGTCAAGGAAAACTCGAGAGCTATCAAGGTAAGATCGTCATCTACAAGATAGTAGATCTCGAAGTTTATAGACTGCCAGGAGAGATGAGGAAGGATTGTAGTGTGTCGAGAAGAAATTCCTCAGAGCCGCAGTCTGTTGAGGAAGTCATGTTCAAAATCATAGAGACAGCTTGTCTAAGAGCCGACCGAGCATCTGCCGAAGTCAATCAAGAATCGTAGACAACACTCGGAGTCATAGAGTCTACTGTTCAAACAAGAGGCATAAATCGTAGTTGAACCAGATCAGATGAAGACAACAAGCTTAAAAGCAGAAATCATAGAGTGTCAAGATCTGATCTCGGAGTCATAGTGTCTGCACAACCAAGCCAAATCGTAGAGTGCAGAACTAAGGCTTCAACAGAAGTGCTCACAACGCCAAGGCAGAATCGTAGAGTAAACACGATTCTCAACAAATGAGCACTCCTAAAATATCCAAAGGATGAAGCCTCTGGTCTGAGCTACAAAGATACATCCCACCTGAAGGAAACCAGAGAGCACTCAACGAATGGCATGCAAGCTAACAGAAGATCTAAGCACCAACCCAATCAACATCCAGATTGAGTTGAGAAGTCATTCAAGATGAAGCCTTCTACAAGTAGATCAAAAGAAGACTTCAGTAAAAGTGACTAAGGAAAAGTTAGCAAGTGCAGTAGCTGTCAAATGAACAAAAGACAACGATCTTGGGGTCAACCAGGATCGTAGTGTTTGCCAAGCAAAGAAGGAATTGATATAGTTTACACAGAGATACTGGCCAGCTTCTGAATAACAAGGCTAAAGTGATTAAGCATGGGTTAATCCATTGATGATAAGTGAACGGGAGATCACAAGGAGAAAGCGTGCTGGGCATGCCATAAATCTAAGGTGTCTTGCTATTCAAAAGAGACCAGAACAAGGAGTCAAGCTATATGTTCCTAAGAACAGTCAAAGACAAACAAAAGTATTGAAACACTGCACAAATGAAGGAAGAAGTGTTCTACATTGAAGATCCAATGAACACTCTTCAGGATCGTAGTGTTGTCTTAACCAGTTAATGAATAACATTCAACAAGACACTACGATCAGGTCCAAGAACATCTGCATCAGAATCGTAGAGTTTGGTCAACTGAAGATTGAAGCATTGGCAACGGTTCAATCTGAAGAATGATATTCGAAAATTGCTAGTTGAGAGCATCGATGCAAAAAGACAGATCCTGACGTTCTAATCGAGAAGTCAGAAAGGAGAAATAAAGAAGACTACCTTCCTGAGGTATCAAAGTGACATCTCTGACGAGGTAGGTGAAACAGTAGACTGCAGTGTCAGAAAGATAAAAAAAGGGATGTTATGTCACATCTGCAGTCTACACCAAATAACTCGAGATCTGCAAAGCAATTCAAATAACTTTCAACAGCTATATCCCAATGGAAAGATTGGGAAGGAGTATAAATAAGCCAGAGCTTCAAGGATCAAAATCTACTGAATTTGCAGAGTTGCAGAATCGTTGAGTTATTGGAATGCTATATTGTTGACTCTACAAGTTCCACCAGAACTAAACAGAACAAGTCTCAGTGACAGTGAGATTACAAAGGTGGAAGTGAAGCAGCTTTGAAGAAGGACTTGAACAGACTAAAGCTTCACTCAACAAAGATGATAAATGCCACTGAAGATGGCAACTAAGCTGAGAGCCGAGAAGGCCAAGAAGATAGCATTCAAAAAAGTGGCAGAGCACAAAGAAGATCCAGAGAGCCACTCTATGAATCACCATGACCCAAAAGCTGAAACAGAACAAGTGTAGAACAATGTCTGCAAACCAGTCAAGAAGGGTTCAGGGAATGATAAGTGCCAGAAGAAGTATACCAAAAGCCCAAACACTTAGCAAACCCAAATGGTGATGGTGCACAACTGACATCAGATGAAGATGAGCAGAACATAATGAAGATCAGCTGCACCAAAGAAGATGTGGTCCAGACTAGAAGCAGAATGCAAGGAGGACCTCACCAAGCTACTAAGTAAAGAAGATGTTCAAGATTAAAGTCATCTTAGCAGCATGACACCAACAACTACAACAACAACTACAACAAGAAGCCAAGGCCTGAGGGGTCCTTGTCTGGAGGGACTAAATGATGTTCCAAGCCTATTGGGCTTAAAGAGTTCCTAGGGAACTAGAGGAGTTCCAAGCCTGCTGGGCTTGAAGAGTTCTTAGTGAACTGAAGTTCCAAGGCTACTGGCCTTGAAGGAATCATAATGATTTAGGGTGTTTTCCTTCCTTAGTGGAAATCCTGCTAGTTGAAAGTAGAAGAGTGGATTAGGAGCTTGAGTCTCTAAACCACTTAAAATCCCTTGTGTCATTTACTTTTTATCATTTACATTATGTACCTAACTGCTATAACTGCTATGTATGTATTACTGCTTACAACTTAACTAACTCTAAGAATAATGTATGTATGATTATAAATATATCAATGAAGGGGATATTTTACTTATTCCGCTATGCTTGAAATGATTCTTATATTTGTCATATGCTAATTCATTAGCTATATAAATAAACAAGAAAAGTATTTGAAAATAAAAAAGATCTATCCAACCCCCCTTCTAGATCTATTGTGTGCCCTATTGGGAACTAACATTATAGATATGAATCCCATACCTTTTAATCTTATTGTCTTATGGAACCAAGAAAATCACGTATTGTCAGACTTATTACAAAATATTATAATTTTTTAATGTACTCTCAATTTCTTAAAGTTTTGTTAGAAATATTCTTTTTTTGACAATTAATGTGATTGTGTTGTTTAACTTGTAGGATAGGGGTGTGTTTGAAATTTGTCAAATGTTTGTAAAATTAACTGAATGGAAGTTGACTGAACAGTAAGAATATTTACTAGACCAATTATGTTTTGGTATATTTTGTCATCATGCTGTAGTATCAAAAATTGATGCATCTCTTGTATCTACTCTAGTTGAACGTTGGAGAAGTGAAACAAATATATTTCTCTTAAATTATGGAGAGATTAACATAAGTTTAGAGGATGTGGTATTTTTATTTGGGGTGCCTATATTAGGAAAACCTTTGACTTGTGGAGAACTAGACCATCCCAAAAGCTAATTTGTAAGGGTTTTTGGGCAATAACTTGCAGTAGATGACTGGGACCAATGCTATAAAAGGGGGGGGGGGGGCATAAGTTTGCCTAAATTAATACATAGATATGGATAAGTATATGATGATGCTACTCCAGATGATGTGGTAAAACACACTAAGGCATATCTGTTGTATTTATGTGCCTCTATTTTGTTTCCAACTAGGAGTAAAAAAGTTGTGCATCCGAGATATTTGTTGTTATTAGAAATATTAGAAAACATCGTTATATATGCATGGGGGGCTGCAGTTTTAAGGCATTTATATAGGGGTTTGCATCAACTCGTAAAAAAGCAAAAAAAAATTGTAGGATGTGCAACCCTTCTTATGATGTGGGCTCATGAAAGGTTCAACATTGGTCGTCCTACCCCTAGGCCTATGTCTCAAAAGTTGATACCTAGGGCATTATCATGGGCATACTCTTCTTTTGATCCTAATTCAAAACATTATTAGCGCCAAAAAAATCCACATCACCATCTTGTGTTTACCGAGGAGTGTTTGATAATATGTTGGAAATAGATGTGGTGTGGCGTCCATATCAGATATTTGATAGACGTTTGGCTTGGGACTTTTTTAGGCAAGGTTAGGTGGAGCCACTTGTGTTCTTTTGATACATTACGATATTGTTGAGTTCCAAATGCCTAACAGATTTATGAGGTAATTTAGATATTTACAGTCGTATCCATCTAATGCTGAAAATATGGTGGAATTGAGGGAGGAACATAAATTATTTGAGAGAATAAATTATGAAAACCATAGGGCCAATTATATTCGATTGTGGAAGGCCTATATAGAGAGTTTAGAAGGGAAAATGTTGGAGGCTTGGCAGCACATATCTACCGATGATTATATAACATGGTAAGACGAAGTTACTCGGAGACAGATACACCATCCTCGACCCTTTAGGCGTCAAGGGGAAGATTATGAACCACGGGAATTCATCGACCAATATATGGCTGTAAACACTGTAAGTTATTTAATTTATAATATTTATTAATGTTTTTGTGTTTTAAATTGATGTCCTTGTTTTACTAATATAAATTTTGTTTTTTTAATTCTAGATTGAGACTGCAAAAGCTATATTTGAGAAGTTTTTGTCAATTGAACTACCAGCTATGTTAAGAATCATGTATGAGACATGGTTCAATACACTGTAATAGTCGTTCATGAATGATTACATATGGGTTCCAACCAAACAAAATCCAACACAACCTCAAGTTGGACAAATGGAGATTCACATGACGGGACCCCAACTTACAGTTCAAGAGACTCAGCATAGCGTTGGCCCTTCTACTCAGCATATTAGGAAATTGTCGGTTAGAATGAGAGAGGGAAAAAAACACACTCACTATGTAAAGTACTTAAAGATTGAAAAATCACTTGGTTAAATCACCATTGGTTTAGTCCAACTCACGACCCATCATACTTTCCCCATATCCATCCAGATGGTCTATACAAGTTAGAGTTGAAGGATGTGAACTGTCTGAGACCAAATGGTTGGTTATTGGCACATGTATTGGATGCATATTTGTCGTTGTTGAGAGACAGAAAAGCTAAGATGAGGAGTGAAGGTATCCAACGATGGGCTTTGTTTTATTTCATGCCAACATACTTTGCGAGGTTGGGCACCCAATACTTAACGAGTGCCGGAGTAAGCAATGTAACCACACTCAAATTGTTAAGAATTTACATCAATCCTCTAGTTGGTACTCCAATACATGAGTGTCATTACATATTTGTTCCATTCATCAACGAAAGCAACAGTCATTTCTGCCTATTTATTTGGAGTGTCAACAAGTGG
Organism: Panax ginseng; assembly: GCA_020205605.1. NCBI lineage: Eukaryota > Viridiplantae > Streptophyta > Magnoliopsida > Apiales > Araliaceae > Panax > Panax ginseng. Next base: position 111,799,684 of record CM035128.1, on the reverse strand, counting down.
AAAGTAATTCTATTTGACCCACTTTGTGATGACAAACCATTAATGCCATTGTCACAATTATATCAAAACTTCTTTGTGGTTGTGGTGAGTTCATTAATATATTACTTTTTTTTATGTCATCACATAGACATATATAGTATATTGGGAATTAAATGATTATTTGTGGTTTATAGGTGGAGTTAGTTCCTTTGTCACTTCATCTGGCAAATCCTAAAGCAAAATGGCCAAAATCGAAGCCGAATTTTGAAGTTTGTGTGAATAGGTCGAGACAATGGAATTCAGACGATTGTAGTGTTTATTTTGCAAAGTACGTAGATGTCTTTTTGCACCGGATAAACATCATGAAGGAACCAAGGTGGACTCCAAACGAGGCTTATACCTTTAGATTTAGAATAGCAAATGAGTTTAGGATGTGCAAAGATAGGGACATTCTTAAAAAATATCCTTGTAATGACCAAACTTTAGATTCTGATTCAAATGAAAACTAGTAAATGTATATTTGACTAACTTTCATAATATGTTGTTTTGTTAACTCGAGTAAATAGTTTCAAAATGATTCCATTATTATAGTATCAGATTCCTTAAAATACTATCATATTTTCTTTATTAATTTGTCGTATAAGTTTTTTTGTATGCTTTGATTTAAACTTCATTAATTTTGGACAGATGTAGTAGCTGCCATTGAGCAGGTGTGCTAAAATGCCATCTTGCTATTAGAAATATGTTTAAGGATTGTACTTATGTTGTTGCTGTTGTCTATTGATATATTTTTAAGACTATACATTTATCACTTTACCATTTCATCAATTAAGAAAGTCTCAAAAACAACTAAGAGCCTGGGTACAATTGACTTTGTTCTTGCTATAGAAAATGTTTCTCCATGAACTAAATTTGATCATGTTTATCTTGGTCTTCCGAGAATCCTGATCATGGATCAATGTTAGAAAGTCAATGGTAAATATCAAATCCTTCTTCACCATTGTTGGTATGTGTTGAAAACTGTCTACAGTGAGGACATATATACTTCTCAAGTTGTGGTTCCTGAAGTTTGATACAAGTTCAGTATTGATCTTCAAGCAATTTTTTGGTTTATTAGGTGATACCTTGGGATCAGTATTGATGGCTCTCTAAGCAAGTTACTTAATATAATTCATGCAAAAATAATACAGATTGCCATTAGGAAATAGGAACAACATATGTAGACCTAATTATTGTTGATCTCTAATTCGTGTTAGTGAGGAAGGAAGTTAATTAGTTATGGTCTATATATACAAACACATGCATGCAACGTGCATACATGGATAGAGAGAGCTTGAGTATTGGATCTTACAATAATTAATACTCCTATGAATGGTAGAACTTATATTATAATGATTATTTTTTTATGGATTTTATTAGACATGGAACCCTAATATTAATTTTGTCCAAATAGAGCTCAATTTATATATGCTGTCAAAAAATGTAGTAGCATTGAGTAAATATTGACTAGCAGAAATAATTTTACATCTAGTTAATTTTATGTAGAAATAGATGCAATATGAATAAATAGCTAAACAATATCCCTATATAAGGTGGAGGAAATAAACATATATACGAGGTTGAAATACTTGTTTGTGCAGCTGAACATTTGATTATAGTAATATTACAAAATCTATCTATTAGGGATAGTAATCCTGGTTGGTTGCCAAGCCTCTAGGTGCCCAAATGGTAAATATATCATTCCTTGTCTCATCACATCAAATTTTGTTTGTGCAAGTTATTATTTATGTTAGTGACAAAACTAGTGCAATAAGAGATACATATTTTCAATGCAATATGTGCAATATATGAGGTGGTATTGTGTATAGAAGTTATACATTGTGTTAAAAATATTAACTTTTGCTCTAAAAATATTAGCAATTTTAATTTGAGTATATAATAAGAAGCTTGGCAAGTGGGATTTTTCTAAATGTTCTCTGTTGGACCATGATATTTAATACATATTGGGCCAAACCGTTGGGCCAAGTCTGTTGGGTTATTTCTGTTATATCCTGAAATTATTAGGCCGGATCATTGGGCCTGACCATTAGGAATCTAATGGTTTACATTGGGCTTTGACCGGTGATGATGATAAAGATAACTGTTGACCGATATCCTGCATTGCATTAATGAGGATTAGACAGATTCGGCAGGCGGTGGACAAAGGTGATGGGATCAACTGGTAGGCCACCAGGCTGAGGGATGGTGTCAGGCAGGTCGGTTGCACGCAAAACCAGAGTTGGAGTATATGAAGACCGGATACAACACAATCAAAGGTAACTGATATTTTATCTATAAAAACACTAGAATTCTTATCTTCTGTGATAAACCTTATATCTGTCTGTACTGACTCTCACGCCGGAGCTATCCCCCGACGGTCCAAGCCGTCAAGCTTCTGGTATTAACTTATTGAATTATACATGATTGGACGCGCTCTTATGTGATTGAGGCACGTGGAAAGATCTTGGCGTTAACATTGGCGCTAGAAGGAGGGTTAATCGTCTAATGTTCTTGAATTTCAATCACAGAAAACAACTATTCTACGGCGGAAGTTATGGTGAAGAGTACGGTAGCTACAACTGAAGGGCAACCGATGGCTGTGAGTTCATCTTTACAATGTATTTCTGTTAAGGATCAGTTGGGTCCTTCAAAAAGCGCTCATGATAGTACTGCTTCTAAAGACATTTTTGAATGTTCTCATGCACGAGTCAAACATGATGCTAAGAGAAGATTAGTTTTTGCAGCTGAGAAAGGACCTGACCATGGTCGGAGAAGGGTAGAAGGCACACCGCCTAGAACCTTACACCAAAGTGGTCGTGATGATAGAGCTTCCAAGTTGGCTCAGATGGCAGAAGAAGCTGACAAAGCCTCAGAGGTTCTACTGAAGTAGAGGGAAGAGATTGCTGAGCAGATGTTTCGTATGGAAAAACTAAAGGATGAGGCTTCAAGTTATACTCAATCCAAAGGGCATAGTAAATCTTCACAATGGCAACCAAGAGGAGGAAAGGAACCTGTACACTCTGGTCAAGTATCTCGAGGCCGACCTCGAGATCGACGAAGGTCAAGAAGCCTTACTCCTGAGGGACTAAAGAGGGTACCCCACCCTCTTGGTTCTCGGGAGCATGGTATAAGCCGACGAAGGAGCAGGTATATGGAGTACACACCGAAGAATACAAAGAAGGCACTCCGCCTTGAGTATTCTCGACACAGCAATAGAGCCCCACACCGAAGCAGATCCAGAAGTCATACTCCCGAGAATCTAACAAAGGCACACCGCCTTGTGGATACTCACCACTGGGGAAGTACGTCTAGAGCAGGGGGTTCAGATGGCAAGGGCCAGTCTACTTAGAAGAAGAAGATTTATTTATTTTAATTCTATTTTTCCATAATTTATTTAATATATTTATTAAATAAATTAATTATCATTAATAATAATTTATTAATGAAACTCATCACAAAATATTAAAAGTCATCAAAAATAACTTCAAATATTTCTAATATCATAATATATTTTTTCATGATTTTTTATGAATTAAAACCATTTTTAAATAATTTATTTAATAATATAATTAAATAAATTAAATACCTTTTATATTCCAAAAATATTAAATATTTTGAAATATACTCAAAATAATTAAAAACTAATTTTTAGGCTCTAGAATAATTTTTTAGGAATTTAATATTAATTTTTAATAATTAAAAACCATTTTTTTAATAATTTTTATAATTTATTTTCTATTTTTAAGTATTTTTCAGAAAATTAGAAATTAAAATAAATAAAAACCGTCGCTAAAGCCTATAGCGACACTTATCTGTCGTCTTAGGTGTTCTTGAGCTCAAGAACACTGTCAAACCCGAGTTCAAGAGTGATGGTTTGACCGCTTATCAATTCCAATTAAAAATGGGTCTAGGCCAGGTTAAGTATTGATCATGTACTGTTTATGTAACACTACATGAACCAATCTTCATCTCGGTCATATAATATCATATCAAGACAATCTGTGCCTTCAAAATCCTTGTCAGATGGTTTCTGGGTTTTCCCAGAAACCTAACAGTTTGTCTAGGTACTTTCCAGATCATTTTAATCTAGGTTCTGTTCATGCTTTTGATGGTTTTATAGTTTACACTGGTAGTATACATGACAAGGAACAACGAGATGTCAAGATCTTAGTCCAACAACATATCCACAGGTTATGACACGGTCAAACCTTGTCAGAGAAATTGCTTAACTATTTCTGGGTTTTTTCCAGAAACATAAAATCATTGCGAGTGGTCTACTTTGACCACCTGCTACGATCGACCTGATGTTTATCTACACGATCTAAAGCCATGGAATCGGAGAACATATAACAGTCTATAAGTATGTTACAACAAAATCACTAAAACACTTAAACATTGACAGATCTGGGCTTCGAAAAATGTTGTCAGACACCATTTATCACTTTCTAGGTTACCCAGATTGTACTCGGTCATGCCCGGTCAACGGGTTTTAACCGAGTAAAACATTAAATCTATACATTAATTAACTCTGATTTCAATTGCAGATGAAAGAACTCATTCCAAACAATAGATCTAAAACATAAAACCACAAAAATCAAGAACAAAAAAGAATCTATTTACTTTGACATTAGCTTGTCAGGCCATCTTAGTGTTCTTAGGCAGTTTTAAAAAAAACTTCAATTTCGTGTATCTTGATGTTATGGATCTAAGATATGACAACCCAGATCACCCAATAACATCTTATTACACAAACATTTAACATATAAACACAAAGTTTAACATGAATCATCATGATCTGTTCTTGGTGTTTTAAGGACTTGAATATGGACTGGTCCACTCAACAATTTCGTGGCTAAGAGGTTGAGATAGTTTGGTTTAGAGTAATGCAAGGTGTCATGATAAATCAGATTGTAGCTGAGTAATAAGATAAAAGGCTAGCATTAGTTGGTCACCAAATCAAAGTTTGGCAAGTTTTACACTCCATTTATAAAAAAATGCCAAAAAGGGTAATCTAGTCATTTTCATATCATTTTATTTCTAGAATTGTCATTTGATACAAACCCTTAGGGTTTAGATTTTAACCCTTAGGGTTTAGGGTTTAACCCTTAGAGTTTAGGGTTAAACCCTTAGAGTTTAGGGTTTAACCCTTAGGTTTTACATTTTAGTTTTCTAAAATTTCCAAATTAGGTTTAAAAAATAGAAATTTAATATTTTTAACTTATAATTAGGATTCTATAATTATATTAAGATTTCCTAATCATAACTTCAAGCTTGATTATTAGGATTAATTTATCCTAATTAAAATCGCCAATTAGCAATTAAGTACTGTACATTAGGGTTTCTAACAAAATAATTAGGGTTTAAAAATTTGATATTAGGGTTTGCTAATTAATTAAGCTTTAACCTAATTAATATTATAATTAATAGCACTCAAGCATCATAATTATCCTTTAAATTCCCAGATTATGGTTTTTAATTTTCGAATTAGGGTTTTGGATTCCCGGAACTGAAATTAGGGTTTCCAGACTTGGTTTCTAGGGTTTCTTATCAGACGTTAGGGTTTTCTAACTGAACGTTGACGTTCTTAATAATATTAGGGTTTGACACTGATAAAATTTATCTGGTCAACCCTTGACCCTTAACCACATAATGTACACATATAATACCATATTCACAGAACATAACCACATATACATTTAATCCTGAATAATTCACCAAAATCCTACACAGAATTTTGAAATCCTCAAAATTCCTTCCCAAAAACATCAAATGCATACGCTTATTTTCTGTCTAGGTCTATTATTTGACCTTTAATCCATCATTTAAGATTTTAATAAATTTTCCAAATTCTCGGGTTGTCACACTCACCCCTTCTTCTAAGAATTTCGTCCCCGAAATTCACCTTGCACCTTACTCCACACTGCTTACACCATTCACACATAGCATTATGCTACCCAATACACCACTCACAAGAGTAAAAATTTTTCAAATCCTGCTGAGGGGTCATATAGACCATGAACACATAGTTTTAACGGTATTCTTACCGCAAAACTATACATTACTTGGTATGTTTACAATCCCAAAGAAGGTAAAATACCGTTGCTAGTACTTTAGGTGATTAGCCTATCGTACTCTTACGTCATGCATAACGTATCAATCATGTCTAGCGAATATTTACGCTACTTGATTGGATTATTTATCCAAACAACATAGTTCACCTCAGTCTTATCATAGGATTCCGCACCAAAACAATTTGGTTCGGGAAATCTCTTTCAATGAACACTTAGAGTTTTCATAAACATTAGTCTAGCTGAATTGAATAGCGTAGACTCATATCAATAATTCAATTCAATCGAATTATTCAGGTGTAACCAAACCCCGTTGGCAAATTAAATTTTTTTAAAATATTTTTGAGAATGACGTCATGATGCTGTCTTCAGATATTAAATTCGCTTTGATGATGCCGTCATTGTATGACTTTGTCATAACGCATCATACAATAGTGGAATAATGATTTTAGATCAAATTCACACTAAGTATTCCTGTATTTACAACTCCATCACCTTTTTATCATCTCTGCACCAGGTTACATGGTACATAAGTGATAAATAAAATATATTTTGATATTTCAAATCATTTGCATCTAGACGAAATAAATAGCATAGACTGTACTTTAAACCGTTTCAAAAATGATTACGAGTCTACATATTTTTTTTAAAAGCACATAGTGCGTATTTTGCTTGATGTCAAAATTTTGAAGTCTAGCATAGCCAGAAGTTTTTGGAAAACTTATGTCTCCACTAACAATCATTTGCTTAACAATCTATCTGTTCCTATAATCCTCAATACTCCATTCACACACAACTATACCCAGTTCGTCAAACCACACTTATGAGTTCATAAACTTGCCACAATCATATGAGTTTAAGAACTTACCCTACCTTTGGCGTCCGTTCGCTGAGGGGTTCATAAACATTTCATATAACTATGAGTCAAGAATGTCACATAAGTATGAGTTTTTAGAACTCGTACTTAACCCTATATTCTCTATCTATGACCTATCTATCTGTTATACACATGAGAAAGGAATCACCCTCTTAACATGTATATAACAAATAGCGCGACACAAACATTTCAATGATTGTCAGTGCCAGAAACTAAGTAGTTTTTACACTAAGTACAATTCTCCGCCCATAAAAAGAATCATACAACTCAGCTGCCGAGATGAGTCCTCAATTGAATTCCCCACCTAATCTTAACCCCTTTCTCAATAAAAATTTCATTCAATTCGTATTCATAATCCTTTCCTGAATCTGTACCAATTCATAGTACAACTGTCACGCAACATTCTTGCTGTAAACTTTCCAATCATCAGAATGATTCTTTTCCCTACTATGTCCTTATCAGATCACGGGGTGATCTCATCGTATATATTATGATTCATTTCTATACATTGATCATTTTGTTTTACGATCTCCTATCCTTGCACTTTAAGTCTTTTAGACTCGATCTACTCATCACTACTGTTCAACTTTATTATCAGAGTTAGGGAACTCTGTATCTTTATCACTCGCTGAGATTCGTCTTTGAATCATACCAACCAATTAACTCTATGTGAGTTAGATCTTATCCTAATCACTGCGGTTATTGGTCTCAGGTATTCCTACCTAAGGTTCATAACCAACAACTTTGATACCAACTCTGACACTCATGGTGCTTCCAACCATAGCACCTCACAGTGATATCTATCAACTTGCTACCGACTCACTCGGCGTCCCCTACGGAAAGTCTGGCTTCGGTGCCTTCCCTTAAAGGGATGTCACCAGATAAAGGCTCGGGGCTCTTTGCAAATTCATGCTTATAGCTTTGATACCAACTGTGAGAGCCCCAAATCTGGGTCCCAAATCACCACGGATCTGGTACAATCATTCTATAACTAATCGCGGAAGATATAAACATAAATTGTTTATACAATACACTTTACACACTATTCCCCAAAATCGAGTAACCTTAACTTATACATAATTCATAAACTAGCTAACATATATCATTATTATCAAAATATACTATTACAAACTAGATGCTCATTTTATCCCAAGCTGAACTTAGCTTTTTCCTTTTCCTGTATCTGAACGCATTCGCCTTATCTGCAATGTTTATCATGATATAGCAAGGGTGAGCATAAAAGTTGTCCAACAAGTTTAAATATAATTTAAGGATATATCATGATTGAAAGAGTCTGAATAATAAGCTGGCTATAATTCATCAATATAATTGAGAACTAGCACGAACAAACTTTTGACTAAACAAGTATTAAACATGAACAAATTTATCATGACCGAACAGTAATGAAGGTGATCAGCCTTTCATACCTGACTAATACATGCAAGATGTACATAGTACAATTTTACATGGCAATCAGCAATGATTAACCATAAGCATATCCAAATGAAACAACTCTTAGTAGAGTTAAGAAAAACTTGCCTTAACCATTGATTACCGCTACACAATTTATATCGCTTTATCCAAAGACCTAATATTGGTAATATAGATCTCCAATATTAGGATACTATCCTCATAATATAATACTATTATATATATACATAGAATAACCTAAACGCATATCACATAACCCTATCAGTCTACAATACACATAAGACTTAATATTAGGTCAAACTATTTCTGTCTAACTTGAATCTGACACAATTCTAACATCCCGATGGTCTAGTTGAACAATTATCAAGTTTAAGTTCCATTAAACTCTGTCTAAACACTTAACAATTATCTTAGATAATTTATTATCAGCCAAATTATTTTTCATAGGCTTGTAATAATTTTCAGATAGTTATTACCATTTAAAATGATTTTCCAATCATTAATATCGTATTTAAATGAATTAAATACCACATAATTCCTTTATCATTAATATTTATTTAATATTAAATATTAATAAAAATCATAACATAATATTATAATATAATTATAATATATCAAAGTATTTTAATACCTTAAAATCATATTTATATGATTTTTAAACCATTAAATTCATTATCCAATAATTGCTATTAATATTAAAATATAAATATATTCATGACAAAATATCAAAAGTTATATTTTATAACTTAAAATATTTTTATAATACTTAAATCATTTTTATATGATTTTTAAATCATTAATTCTATTTTTCCATAATTTATTTAATATATTTATTAAATAAATTATTTACCATTAATAGTAATTTATTAATGAAATTCATCACAAAATATTAAAAGTCATCAAAAATAACTTAAAATATTTTCTAATATCATAATATATTTTTCATGATTTTTCATGAACTAAAAAACATTTTAAATAATTTATTTAATAATATAATTAAATTCATTTTATATTCTAAAAATTTTAAATATTTTGAAATATACTCAAAATAATTAAAAACTAATTTTTAGGCTTTAAAATAATTTTTTGGAATTAAATATTAATTTTAATAATTTAAAACCATTTTTAAAATAATTTTTATAATTTATTTTTTATTTTTAAGTATTTTCTGAAAAATCAGAAAATAAAATAAATAGAAACCGTCGCTAAAGCCTATAGCAACACTTATATGTCGTCTTAGGTGTTCTTGAGCTCAAGAACACTCTCAGACCCGAGTTCAAGAGTGATGGTTTGACCGCTTATCAATTCCAATTAAAAATATTTCTGGGCCAGGTAAGTATTGATCATGTACTGTTTATGTAACACTACATGAACCAATCTTCATCTCGGTCATATAACATCATATCAAGACAATCAGTGCCTTCAAAATCCTTGTCAGATGGTTTCTGGGTTTTCCCAGAAACCCAACAAAGCTTGTTGTCAGTACTTTCCAGATCATTTTAATCTAGGTTCTGTTCATGCTTTTGATGGTTTTATAGTTTACACTGGTAGTATACATGACAAGGAACAACGAGATGTCAAGATCTTAGTCCAACAACAACAGATCCACAGGTTATGACACGGTCAAACCTTGTCAGAGAAATTGCTTAAACCATTTCTGGGTTTTTTCCAGAAACATAAAATCATTGCGAGTGGTCTACTTTGACCAACTGCTACGATCGACCTGATGTTTATCTACACGATCTAAAGCGATGGAATCAAAGAACATATAACAGTTTACAAGTATGTTACAACAAAATCACTAAAACACTGACAGATCTGGGCTTCGAAAAATGTTATTAGACACCATTTATCACTTTCTGGGTTACCCAGATTGTACTCGGTCATGCCCGGTCAACAGGTTTTGACCGAGTATAACATTAAATCAATACATTAACTAACTCTAATTTCACTTGCAGATGAAAGAGCTCATTCCAAACAACAAATCTAAAACATAAAACCACAAAAATTAACAATAGAAAAGAATCTATTGACTCTGACATTAGCTTGTCAGGTCATCTTAGTGTTCTTAGGCAGTTTTAAAAAAATTTCAATTTCATGTATCTTGATGTTATGGATCTAAGATATGACAACCCAGATCACTCAATAACATCTTAATACACAACATTTAACATATATACACAAAGTTTAACATGAATCATAGTAATTTCCAAGGTTAGGGTTTTATACCTTCTTTGAGCTTTGATCTAGAATCTGATCATCATGATTTGTTCTTGGTGTTTTAAGGACTTGAATATGGACTGGTCCACTCAACAATTTCGTGGCTAAGTGGTTGAGAGAGTTTGGTTTAGAGTTTGAGTGCAAATGAGCCAAAAGTTAAGACTTTCTCTCCTTATAATTCTCTAAGTTAGATACAAAGTGTGTAAGTAATGCAAGGTGTCATACTAAATCAGATTGTAGCTGAGTAATAAGTCAAAAGGCTAGCATTAGTTAGTTACCAAATCAAAGTTTGGCAAGTTTTACACTCCATTTATAAAAAAAATGACAAAAAGGGTAATCTAGTCATTTCCATATCATTTTATTTCTAGAATTGTCATTTGATACAAACCCTTAGGGTTTAGGTTTCAACCCTTAGGGTTTAGTGTTCAACCCTTAGGGTTTAGAGTTTAATCCTTAGGTTTTACATTTTAGTTTTCTAAAATTTCCAAATTAGGTTTAAAAAATAGAAATTTAATATTTCTAAGTTATAATTAGGATTCTATAATTATATTAAGATTTCCTAATTGTAAGACCCCAACTTATTATTAATGAAATTAAATTTCCTCTATTTATTATTTTGAAATAGTAAGGGTTGATTTGATTAATACGGTTAGTTATGGGTAAAATGCGCAAATATTTCAAATAAGCAAGTAGTTATAAAATATTCATTGTTGTTGGGGAATATTCGTTTGGTCGTGGAATATTTTTTCTTTGTCGGGAATATTAAATGCGATGACAAAACCTTAAATAAAATTCCATGTGAAGCGATTGGATGAAGAAAAGCGACAAGTATAAGTTGTTTATAAATAACAGGCGTGAGTTATTCACAGTTAATCTTTATTAAAATACCCCGGTGGTTAAAAACACGATGTAGCACACCGTTTTCACCAATTATTGATTCTTACGTGAAGAAGGCACTACTACTCAATAATTGTTTCACGGTGAATTCTTGTTCAATATTTTATTTTATTGATTCAATAATTGCTACGTTGATATTTTATATTATTGTTGTTTCAATAATTGTCACTACACAGTATTTTTATTATCAGATCAATAATTTATATTATTTGAATAATATTATTAGATAACATTATTGGATAACATTATTGACAATGTCTAGAAAGTTCTGTCTAAGGAGAGGGTTGGTCACCTAATTGCGCGCTAGTAAGGAGAAATCCTTATTGGAAAGCCCCTCTTTCCGGAAATCTACAGTTGGTTGTCGATATTTTGATTACATAATATTATTTGTGAATAATTAATTATTGATTTATATGATAAGAAAAATATTCATTTTATGTAGATATAGATGGAGAAAATTTGAAAGTGACAATTGTTGAAAAATTGATATTTTATCTTTTTTGATAAATAATTCATTTAAATATATTATTATATTTTAATAATATAATAATAATGATGATATTTTTATAATAAATATGGGATATATGAATATAGGAGGAGGAGGAGGAGGAGGAGGAGGAGGAGTATGACCATGTTGACAACACTAGTCTATGGAATTTGGAAAATCATGTTGATGACTCTCTGGTATGAATTCTACAGGCTAATCATGTTAAAATATATTCTATCTTAAATATTAAGTTATTATTTTGAAAAACCAAAGATATCATTGTCTAAATGTTTATTTCAAGCCATAAATAGAACGTTTTAGCTTACAAATTTTAAGCTCAAAATTCTCTGGAAAATCATGTTAAAATATATTCTATCTTAAATATTAAGTTATTATTTTGAAAAACACAGCACATTATATTTTAATTCTCACTTTTCTGGAGCAATTTTTTTTAATAAATATTGTCATAGCTGAACCAAAATTCTAAATTTTTTTAATAACACGAAAGCATGTCATTTTTTTTTGTTTTCGTGTTATTTTAAAGGTGCTTTCTTGATTTCGATTCTAGAAATTTGTGAAATTGTGCTTCTTCTTTTTTTAATTAATATTGTTGGTACAGATTAATCTTTAAAGCGGATTAGGATTAGGATTCCCTACATTATATATATTATTCAATTTCTCTTAATAAATATTTATTTATATAAATATTATATTTAGTGAAGGTACTAACGACATAATAATTGATAATGAATTTTCTTTTGTCGGTTATTTATGAAAATTTTTATTGTGCGGCTAAATGTAATTATTGTGTCCCTAGATGTGTATTGATAGAAATAGAAATTGGATTCAAGACCAAATATTTGTGATGGAAGGGACTTAAATCTTGTAAAAAGAAATTAAATTTTTTATATATATTGTTACTAATATTACATTTATGTAATTTACATAATAAATCAACAAATAAAATTTACTTTACCAACCCTCCAGATTATTGTTAGTCAACACCATGAAGAACAACAAGAAGTTATAAATGCCCTTTCACTTCCGCTCTCTCTTGATGTAATTAGTAAGAACTTCATTTCCGGGAACACAGATAGTGCACAATATTTACTTGATAGTTCCTCAGTTCATGTTAAGGTTTGGATTAGACAAACAAACACATGATTATTTTGGATAATTTTTTAACATATATATAACTATTTTTATGTGTTCATGAAGCCCTAATACACGTCCTTGTATATTAAACCTTCTAGTTTACACTTGAACGCCTTGAACGCCAACGTTCGACTATAGTAGCAACTCACAAGTTACCTTAACAACATATATAGTTTTATTACAATTAAGCATATCCTTATATTTACCGAGAACAAATAAAGTTTAATGTATCTATTAATGTGTCTTATATTAATTCATTCACCTGTCTGATTATTTTTAAATTTTCTATAATCCATAGGGACTGAATCGACGTTTAAAGGCACTGCACAAAAATCTTGACAAAACCTTGGAGATGATTGTTAATGAGCATGAAGAAGCTGCTACTAGTGGAAGTAAAAAGCTTGACCTGGATTTCGTTGATGTACTACTATCATTATTGGATAAATCTTCAAAAAATACTTATGCTGAGCTATCACACATATGGTAGATAGAAGAACCCTAAAAGGAATTATAGTAGATGTGATAGTAGCCGGTATTGACACTTCACACGTTGCAATTGAATGGATCATGACTGAACTCATAAGACATCCGAGGATCATGAAACAACTTCAAGAAGAAATTAAGAGTGTTGTTGGAGTTAATGAGATTATAGAGGAGACTGATCCGACTACGTTTAAGTACCTAGACATGGTGATTAAAGAGAGTTTTAGGTTACATCCAGTTGTGCCACTCCCCGTACGTGAATCGATGGAGGACATTGTCATCAACAGATATTATATACCTAAGAAGTCGCAAGTATTAATTAATCATTGGACATTAGGACAAGATCCTGACTTGTGGTCGGAAAATGTTGAAGAATTCATACCAGAAAGTTATCAACATGATTATAGCCTGTAAAATCGCTCGTTTATGGATTTCGGTCAATTTCTGTTTGAAATTTGGAAAAACTTTCTTCCGCAAAGTTGTAGATAATGGAATTTCCTATGAAAAAGACATAAGGTTTGAATTTTTCTGACAAAAGGGCTATTTATTATGAATTATTGAAGTTCCGAATTAATTGATTATTTTTTTTTTTTGGAGTTTTAAATAACTTTTATATGAAAAACATTTTTGGCAAGTTTGACACATGTGTGGCTGATATTTTGGATCAATGAAGGTGTGCGTAAGAATTTATAATATATATATATATATATATATATATATATATATATATATATATTAATATTTTATTAAATTTTCTGCTTTGGTGTTCTAAGCAATTTTCTATAAATAGGGTGATTAGGTTAGAATTGAAAATCACACCAAAAACTGAAGTTTTCTCTCTCTTTCTCTCTCTATATTATCGAGTATATTCTTGTGAATATTTTGATACTTTGAGTGTTGCTTATATCTGATGCAAGTTCCTTGACAGACTATATCCAATATTCCATCGGAAATCTTGTCTTTTTCGAGGTAAGGGATGTTATTTTCTTCTTAAATGATATTATTTTCTTCAATATCATTATGCCAAAATATTAGTGAACTTTTTAATCAAATTTGGAACTTTTTGTGTCGGGGTTACTATTCACATATACGACACTATTCACGTATACGACACTATTCACAGAAAAATTAAATTTTTGTTTTTTTGTTCAAAATATCTATTATGGATACTAGCTTTGATTGTATCCATGTTTTGATCATTCTTGAATTTTACTTCACTATGATTATTAATGAAGTATTTTTTTGAACTCGGATTGTTTAAAGTACGAATCCTTAATATTTGTTCTTTTGTTTCACTGGATTCGTTTTCTTTAAAATATTTTTCATCATCCTCAGTCCTAAATGATGATTTTACTGAATATCTTTGGCGTGTAGTGCAAAGATTAATGATTTTCTGATGAATATCTTTGGCCGTAGTGCAAAGATGAACAGGTGTTGAGATGAACATAACCAATTGATGAATATCTTTGGCCTGTAGTGCAAAGATGAATATTTGATTCAAGATGAATATTGATTGATGTTACAGGGATAAAATAATGATGATGGACTTTTAAATTCATAGATTATAGTAGATTTCATTCTCTACGTAACTCTTCTATGAATTATTATTTCCGCTGCGAATATTGATCTGAAACTTGTTGTCTATTGTATTTTATCAAATTTTTCCCTGTTGAAGACTAACGATAATTTGTTCTATATTATCTTAGTCATAATATTCTTTACTGGGCTAGTTGAGCTCAACCTTTTCCTTTTTGTTCCATTTTTCTTCTCAGGAGGCGAGAATGTAGCGAGTACTAGTCGGGGTGTGGAATGATGGTTATAGAAGTCGTTTTTGTAGTCCTCACCATTTTTATAAAATAATGTACCAATAATTGTAATGAGGACTTATTTGAGTGTTGATATTGTCTAGAAGACAATATTTGTATTTAAACTCACAGTTTTTATGTTGTATTAATAAAGTTGTAGTTGTTTCTGTTCCATGTTATTGACGGCTCAGAATGGGTGTTGTATACCTATTTTGGGGGTGTCACAATTGGTATCAGAGCTTAGGGATATGATCTCTCGGCGAGATCGGGAATAGAACTAGGAGGGAGAGGCGAGTAAATCCTTCGCTAGTGTGTCCTACCTAAGCTTATTTGTTGGTTGGTCAGAATATAAGTATATGATGTGATATGTTGATTTCTTTAATTAACCCTTGTTTTGTGGCAGTATTTGAGAATGTCGACTGAGAATGTTAACAGTGGAGTAAATGAGACCGTTGAGACACCTTTACTCAACCATGAGGAGAACGTGCAACAGGCTGGCAATGTTCCTCCTGTGAACAACACCACTAAGCAGATGATGAACGACGGGATGTTTAGAAGCTTTTTGCAGTTCATACAAAATCAGATGAGTGAGACTCGTGTTCAAAATATAGGTGGAAATGATAACAACGTACGATTTGTCACAGCCAAGCAGTTCAAAGAGTTGCGACCACCAGAATTCTGGGGATAGCCGGATCCGATTAAAGTAGAAACGTGGGTCAAACAAATTACCAAGATATTCGATGTCTTGGGATGCACGGAGGAACAAAAGGTTACGTTCGCCACCTTTATGTTCCGTAATGAGGCAGATTACTGGTGGGAATCTGTGAAGCGTACCCATCTAGCCGTACTCAGCATGTCTTGGGAGACATTTCAGAAACTGTTCAATGACAAGTACTTTCCTGAAAGTATTCGTCATATGAAGGAAGTGGAGTTTATTAGATTGGAACAAAATAACATGACGGTGTCCCAGTGCAAGACGAAGTTTGCAGAATTATCCAGGTTTGCACCTCATTTAGTGGAGAATGAGGAACGTATGACGCGGATGTTTCTGAGAGGTTTGAAACCCGGCATACGTCAATATCTCATTTCTCATAAATTTTCTCTCTATTCAGATGTTGTCAACATGGCTCAATTATTAGAGCGAGATGATGAGTACGTTCAACTGAGGGACCATAACCAGGATCATACTGGTGACAACAGTCATCAGAACAACGATAGCCAGCGGAGAAAGAAAAATACGGACAAAAGCGGCAACCACTCTAGTGGTAATCATGGCCATGAAAATAGAAGAAGCGAGTCGGGGGGAGATTTTAAAAAGAGGAGATTCAACAATGATAATGCGAAGATGTCAGCACCAGTAGCAACTGGTTCTAAGGGAGGAGAGCGACCACCACATAAGTATATGCTATAAATGCGGGAAGAGGACATATCGGTCAAACTGGCCCACAACAGTTCAAGGTATGCTATAATTGTGGAAAGGAAGGACATATCGCTCGAGATTGTCGATAGCAAAAACCAAGTCCAATGAGGGATGGTGACTCAAAAGGTCAGTCCCGGAAAAAGTCAAAGTCAACGATTCACGGAAGAGCGTTTATCGTGGTCGTCAAAATCGAGGAACCCAAACGAGGTGATCACGGGTAAGCTAATCATAAATTCTTGCGAAGTTTATACCTTACTAGATACTGGTGCTACCCATTCATTTATCTCTCCTGCTTGTGCTCAACGCTTAAACTTAACTATGGAGAAATTTGACTTTGATTTATCTCGGAGACTCAGATTGGAGAAACTTTCATTACATCCACTTTGTTTATAAATCTTGTTTGATCCAAGTTGGCACCATCACATTTACACGCTGACCTTATCTCTTTAAAGATACTTGCTTTTGATGTGATTTTAGGGATTGATTGGTTAACTACTCATCATGCCAAAATTGATTATTTTCGTAAGGTTGTTAGTTTTCATATTCATAACCAACTTTGTTGTATGCAATTCAAGCAACTAAACCACTAAAATCAATCACCGTCATATCAAGTCATAAAGCTATTCGTTTATTGAAAAAGCGGATGTCAAGCTTTTTAGCCCATGTTATGGATTTGAATAAAGACACGTCAGATTTGAATAATATTCCTGTTGTTAGTAAATTTCCTGACGTATTTCCTGAAGAACTTCCCGGTCTATCCCCAGAACGTGAAGTTGAATTCTTTATTGATCTTGAACCTGGTACAAAGCCCATTTTTAAAACCCCATATCGAATGGCTCCTATTGAACTTCGGGAGTTAAAGGTCCAACTACATGAGTTGTTGGACATCGGTTTCATTCGTCCTAGTATATCTCCTTGGGGTGCTCCTATTTTATTTGTAAAGAAGAAAGACGGGAGTATGCGATTTTGTATCGACTACCGGGAATTGAACCATGTCACCATCAAGAATAGGTATCCGCTACCTCGTATTGATGACCTGTTTGACCAGTTGCAAGGAGCATAATTCTTTTCAAAGATCGATCTTATTTCTGGATATCATCAGTTGAAGATTAGAACTGAGGATATTCCAAAGACTTCCTTCAGAACTCGGTACGAGCATTATGAATTCTTAGTCATGTCTTTTGGATTGACTAATGCTCCTGCAACTTTCATGGATATGATGAACCGGGTATTCAAGGAATATTTGGATCAGTTCGTTGTTGTCTTTATTGATGACATCCTCATATATTCCAAAAGGCGTGAAGATCATGAGCACCATTTGAAGCTGGTACTCCAAAGGCTTCGTGAAAATAAGCTATACGCTAAGTTGAAGAAATACGAGTTCTGGCTTGAGGAAGTAGCATTCCTTGGGCACGTGGTGTCAAAACATGGAGTATCTGTCGACCCGACGAAGATTGAAGCAATACAAAGTTGGGAGCAACCGAAGTCGGTGACCGAAGTACGTAGCTTTCTGGGCTTAGCTGGTAATTATCGAAGATTCGTGGAAGGATTTTCTCAAATCGCTACTCCTTTAACTCAGCTAACTCGGAAGGATACAAAATTCGTATGGAGCTAGGAATGCGAGAATAGTTTCCAAGAGCTTAAGAGGAGACTTATTTCGGCACCTGTTCTGACAATACCATCTAGGTCGGATGGATTTGTTATCTACAGCGATGCTTCGGGCAAAGGGTTAGGATGTGTTCTCATGCAACGTGGGAAAGTCATAGCCTATGCCTTGCGACAACTTAAAGAATATGAGAGGAATTATCCTACTCATGATTTAGAGTTGGCAGTAGTCATTTTTGCGCTAAAGATCTTGAGGCACTATCTATATAGAGAGAAAGTGGAGATATATTCAGACCATAAAAGCCTCAAATATTTCTTCACCCAAAAGGAACTCAACATGTAGCAACGACGTTGGCTCGAGCTGTTGAAAGATTATGACCACACCATTCAATACCATCCTGGAAAAGCAAACGTGGTAGCTGACGCGTTGAGTAGAAGATCATATGCAGGAATGAGTGCGATGATGTCAAGTATACGCATAGAACTAACTTTAATTGATGAATTTAAAGTTGCTAAAGCCACCGACCCGGAGCTGATGCG
This sequence comes from Panax ginseng, assembly GCA_020205605.1. Taxonomy (NCBI): domain Eukaryota; kingdom Viridiplantae; phylum Streptophyta; class Magnoliopsida; order Apiales; family Araliaceae; genus Panax; species Panax ginseng. The sequence goes on along the minus strand of CM035128.1, from coordinate 111,780,678 downwards.
TATGAAGAAGAAAGTACAAGAAGGTGCTATTCCGGAAGCGAGAATCGATGAAGAAGGAATACTTCGAGTCCACTCCAGAATTTGTGTTCCTAACGACTCTAATTTGAAATACAAGATCATGACGGAGGCACATAATACACCGTTCGCAATCCATCCTAGAAGTACCAAAATGTATCATGATCTTCGACATACATTTTGGTGGAACAATATGAAGAGAGAGATTGTAAAGTTTATCTTGAGGTGTTTAACTTGTCAACGTGTAAAGGCGGAGCATCAAGTACCTAAGGGTCCGTTGCAACCACTTGAGATTCTGAAATGGAAGTGGGAACACATTACCATGGATTTTGTTACAGGTCTTCCCACGGTTTCTCAAGGCATAAATGCTATTTGGGTTATTGTTGATAGATTAGCCAAGTATGCTCATTTCTTGTCGATACGGGAGACTTATTCCCTTGAACGTCTTGCTCATATGTATGTAAATGAGATTGTGAGATTGCATGGCATGCCAGTATCCATAATTTCAGATCGTGACCCAAGATTTACTTCATGATTTTGGGTTAGTTTGCAAAAAGCTATGGGCACGGATTTATGATTCAGTTCGGCATACCATCCTCAAACGGACGGACAATCAGAGAGGACTATTCAAACTCTTGAAGATCTATTAAGACACTGTGTCCTAGATTTCAAAGGGAGTTGGGATAAATATTTATCATTGGTGGAATTCTCCTACAACAACAGTTATCAGGCAAGTATAGGTGTGGCTCCATTCGAAGCATTGTATGGACGAAAGTGTCGCTCTCCAGTATGTTGGGATGAGGTTGGTGAAGCAACATTGCTGGGACCAGAATTGGTACGTATGACTACAGAAAAGATCCAAATGATTCGACAACGCATATAAACAGCATAGGATCGACAAAAGAGTTATGCGGATCTTCATCGAAAGGACGTAGAATTTAGTATTGGGGATCATGTATTATTACGTGTGGCTCCATGGAAGGGAGTTACAAGATTCGAAAAGAGAAGAAAGCTAAATCCACGATTTATTGGTCCATTTCAGATTCTTGACCGAGTAGGAAATGTGGCCTATAGACTCGCGTTACCTCCAAGTATGTCTCGTGTTCATAATGTTTTTCACATATCTGTGCTACGTAAATATGTGAAAGACCCGAACCACGTTATTGAGTTAGAACCGGATGAGATAGCCAAAGACTTAACGTACGAGGAGGTACCTGTCAAGATCTTGGATAGGAAGGAACATGTCCTACGCACAAAGGTCATACCACAAGTCAAAGTTTTATGGAGGAACCATGCTATTGAGGAAATGATCTGGGAGTTGGAAACGAAAATGAAAGCGAGGTATCCTCACCTTTTCGAAACACCAGGTACGTACGTCAATTTCGAGGACAAAATTTCATAAGGAGGGGAGGTTGTAAGACCCTAACTTATTATAAATGAAATTAAATTTCCTCTATTTATTATTTTGAAATAGTAAGGGTTGATTTGATTAATGTGGTTAGTTATGGGTAAAATGCGCAAATATTTCAAATAAGCAAGTAGTTATAAAATATTCATTGTTGTCGGAGAATATTCGTTTGGTCGTGGAATATTTTTCTTTGTCGGGAATAATATTAATATGCGGCAGCGACCTTTTGTGGGCCCCATAACGGAAAGCGATTGGATGAAGAAAACGACAAGTATAAGTTGTTTATAAATAACTTGGCATAGTTATTCTGCTATTAATCTTGTTAAAATACCGGTGGTTAAAACATAGTAGCACCAGTATTGCACCAATTATTGATTCTTACGTGAAGACACTACTCAATAATTGTTACAATGAGTTATTGCTCAATATTTTATTTTATTGATTCAATAATTGCTACGTTGATATTTTATATTATTGTTGTTTCAATAATTGTCACTACACAGTATTTTCATTATCAGATCAATAATTCATATTATTTGAATAATATTATTAGATAACATTATTGGCAATGTCTAGAAAGTTCCGTCTAAGGAAAGGTTTGGTCACCTAATTGCGCGCCAGTAAGGAGAAATCCTTATTGGAAAGCCTCCTCTTTCTTGGGAACGGCCTGGTTGCCAGTATTGTGATTCTGTAATATTATTTGTGAATAATTAATTATTGATTTATATGATAAGAAAAATATTCATTTTATGTGGATATAGATGGAGAAAATTTTAAAGTGACAATTGTTGAAAAATTGATATTTTATCTTTTCTGATAAATAATTCATTTAAATATATTATTATATTTTAATAATATAATAATGATGATATTTTTACAAGGAATGTGGGATATATGAGTATATGAGGAGGAACAATGTTTTTATTACTAAAAATATTTAAAACATGTTTTTCATGTTCGTGGACCCCATTTCTTGACTGAAATTTGATTATAGCCTGTAAAATCGTCCGTTTATGGATTTCGGTCAATTTCTATTTGGAATTTGTAAAAACTTTCTTCTGCAAAGTTGTAGATAATGGAGTTTCCTATGGAATAGATATAAGGTTCAAATTTTTCTGACAAAAGGGCTATTTATTATGAATTATTGAAGTTCTGGATTAATTGATTATTATTTTTTTTGGAGTTTTAAATAACTTTTATATGAAAAACGGTTTTGGCAAGTTTGGCACATGTGTGGCTGATATTTTGGATTAATGAAGGTGTGCGTAAGAATTTATAATATATATATATATATATATATATATATATTAATATTTTATTAAATTTTCTGCTTTGGTGTTCTAAGCAATTTCCTATAAATAGGGTGCTTAGGTTAGAATTGAAAATCACACCAGAAACTGAAATTTTCTCTCTCTTTCTCTCTCTATATTATCGAGCATATTCTTGTGAGTATTTTGATACTTTGAGTGTTGCTATACGGTGCAAGTTCCCTTCAGCACTATATCCAGTATTCCAGTTAGAAGTACTGTCTTTTCGAGGTAAGGAATGTTATTTTCTTTTTAAATGATATTATTTTCTTCAATATCATTATGCCGAAATATTGGTGAACTTTTTAATCAAATTTGGAACTTTTTGTGTTGGGGTTACTATTCACTTATACGGCACTATTCATGAATACGACACTATTCACAGAAACATTAAATTTTTGTTTTTTTGTTCAAAATATCTATTATGGATACTAGCTTTGATTGTATCCATGTTTTGATGATTCTTGAATTTTACTTCACTATTATTATTAATGAAGTATTTTTGAACTAGGATTGTTTAAAGTACAAATCCTTAATATTTGTTCTTTTGTTTCACTGGATTCGTTTTCTTTTAAATATTTTTCATCATCCTCAGTCCTAAATGATGATTTTACTAAATATCTTTGGCCTGTAGGGCAAAGATTAATGATTTTCTGATGAATATCTTTGGCGTAGTGCAAAAGATGGACAAGTGTTGAGATGAACATGACTAATCGATGAATATCTTTGGCACAGAGTAGCAAAGATGAATATTTGATTCAAGATGAATATTGATTGTTGTTACAGGGATAAAATAATGATGATGGACTTTTAAATTTATAGATTATAGTAGATTTCATTCTCTACGTAACTCTTCTATGAATTATTATTTCCATTGCGAATATTGATATGAAACTTGTTGTCTATTGTATTTTATCAGATTTTTCCCTGTTAAAGACTAACGATAATTTGTTCTATATTATCTTAGTCATAATATTCTTTATTGGGCTAGTTGAGCTCACCCTTTTCCTTTTTATTCCATTTTTCTTCTCAGGAGGCGAGAATGTAGCGAGTACTAGTCGGGGTGTGGAATGATGGTTATAGAAGTCATTTTAGTAGTCCTCACCATTTTTGTAAAATAATGTACCAATAATTGTAATGAGGACTTATTTGAGTGTTGATATTGTCTAGAAGACAATATTTGTATTTAAACTCACAGTTTTTATGTTGTATTAATAAAGTTGTAGTTGTTTCTGTACCATGTTATTGACGACTCAGAATGAGTGTTGTATACCTATTTTGAGGGTGTCACACTAATCATAACTTCGAGCTTGATTATTAGGATTAATTTATCCTAATTAAAATTGCTAATTTAGCAATTAAGTCCATTACTCTACATATATTAGGGTTTCTGACGAAACAATTAGGGTTTAAAAATTTGAAATTAGGGTTTGCTAATTAATTAAGCTTTACCCTAATTAATATTATAATTAATAGCACTCAAGCATCATAATTATCTTTTAAATTCCCAGATTATGGTTTTTAATTTTCGAATTAGGGTTTTGGATTCCCGAAACTGAAATTAGGGTTTCCAGAACCGGTTTTTAGGGTTTCTTATCAGACGTTAGGGTTTTCTAACTGAACATTGACGTTCTTAATAATATTAGGGTTTGACACTGATAAAATTTATCTGGTCAACCCTTGACCCTTAACCACATATTGTACACATATAATACCATATTCACAGAACATAACCACATATACATTTAATCCTGAATAATTCACTAAAATCCTACACAGAATTTTGAAATCCTCAAAATTCCTTCCCAAAAAATCAAACGCATACAGTTATTTTCTGTCTAGGTTTATTATTTGACCTTAAATCCATCATTTAAGATTTTACTAAATTGTCCAAATTCTCAGGTTGTCACAATAATTGGCGTCAAAGAGGGAATCGTCCACCTATTCCCACCTAGAAGGCGAACAAGGTATACATTGAACTGAATACGAATAGGGCTGTTATTTTGGATCAGATCAGGGACCAACATTACTTTGAACCGCCTCGTGATAATCTTAAACCGGGATCGGGTAATACTCGCAAGTATTGTGATTATCATCAGGCATCTGGTCACGACACGAATGACTATTTCAGTTTAAAGGAATTCATGGAAAAGAAGGTTCAAAGTGGTGTATTGGTCTAATATGTGGCAGGAAGAGAGCACCAAGGAGAACAACAGAAGAATGAAAGGTCTATTCAGGCTGATCAACCAGTTCAACCTGCACAACCTGCTCCTAATCAGCCACCGAGGCACGTCGTTGATGTTATTACCGGGGGGGGGGGGCAACAGGGAATATGATTGGGAAGAAGAGACGAGGATACTTGGATTCGGTTATGTCGGTGGTGGGTACGCTCCCAAAGACAGACAAACCATATCTAGGAACGATAATTTCCTTCTTAGCTGAAGATTACCCTTTGGAGCCCATTGAACCCCATGAAGGAGCCTTGGTAATTACATCACAAGTGGGTTCAGTGGATATGAAGAGGATGATGATTGATAATGGGTCTTTTGTGGATATTCTATATGCCCATGCTTATTAGAGGATGCACCTCAATGGGAGAAAGATGAAGATCGGACAGGAGGCACCGTTATATGTCTTCAACAACGATCCAGTTAAAGTGGTGGGAACTATTGAGCTACCAGTTATGTTCGAAATGGCTCCACAACAGGTAGAAATCACATGTCAATTTTATGTTGTGCATGTGGACTCGGCTTATAACGCCATATTGGGAAGACCCACTTTGACTGCTCTCCAGGAAGTAACATCAATTCCTCACTTCAAAATTAAGTTCCCAATAACACATGGAATTGGTGAAGTGGAATGCGGTGATTGCTTTGGGGGTAGGCATTAGTAAGCAGAAGCCGGCCATGGCTATTGAGATCGAGCCTTTCACTAAAAGTAGTTCATAACCGTTAGTTATACTAGTTGGGGAGATCGAGGAGTTTGAGCTGATTCTGGGGAAGAAGGATAAAATGGCGAAGAGAGGTTCAGGTTTGCCGGAACCTTTCCGGACGAACTTAATAGAATTACTCTGATGTTATGTTGACATCTTCGCCTGGGTATCAAGTGATATGCCGGGGGTAAGTAGAAAGGTTGTAGAGCATCGGCTAGAAGTGGATCCATTAAAGAAGCCAGTTCGGCAAAAGAGGTGGATATTTGCGCCAGAACACCAGAAGATTATTGATGAGGAGATCGCCAAGCTACTGGATGCTAATTTTATTTTTGAGATCGATTATCTGGAGTGTATGGAGAATGTGGTGCTGGTGCAAAAGCAGAATGGGAAATGGCGAGTTTGCATAGATTACACGGACCTAAATAAAGCTTGCTCGAAGGATTTCTATCCCTTGCTTCACATTGATCAACTTATTGATGCAACTTCGGGGTATGCTTTACTTAGCTTTATGGATGCTTTTTATGGTTATCACAAAATTTCTATGTGTAAAGAGGATATACCGAAGACGGCGTTCATTACACATCATTCGGTATATGCTTATAAAAAGATGATGTTTGGTTTGATAAATGCAGGAGCTACATATTAACAGATGATGAACTTCATCTTCACGAGGCAGCTGGGTCAGAATATGGAGGTATATGTTGATGACATGATTGTCAAAAGCATGACTGTACATGGACACTTAGATGATTTAGAAGAATGTTTTCAGACAGTACGTCATTATAACTTGAAGCTGAATCCTACCAAATGTACCTTCGGACTTGGTGCTGGTAAATTTCTGGGTTATCTAGTCAGAAAACGAGGTATTGAGGCAAATCCCAAAAAGATCCAGGCTATCTTAAACATGAAGTTCCCTCAATCTTACAAGACGTTCAACGTTTGACTGGTTAAATTGCAGCTCTGAGGAGATTCATATCTAAGTTAGCAGAAACATATTTACCATTCTTTGATACATTGAAAGGGCTGAAGAATGCTAAGATGTTCCAATGGACTTCGGAATGTGAAGATGCTTTCCAGGGAATAAACAAGTACTTATCTTCGGCTCCTTTATTGGTAAAACCATCTCCTGTTTGAACCAATCAGCACTGTATTTGGCGGCTAGTTCGATTTAGCAGGTTAGGCGCCTGCACGAGAAGGGGGGGTAAACAGCATCCAGTGTATTACATAAGCCATGTTCTGAGAGATGCTGAGACAAGGTATCCCAACCTTGAAAAGTTCTCCTTTACTCTGATTATAGCTAGTCGAAAGCTTCGACAGTATTTCCAAGGTCGCTTGATAATAATATATACTGATCAGCCGTTGAAGAAGATGCTGAGAAAACTTGAAGTCTCAGGGAGACTTATTGCATGGACTATGGAGTTATCAAAATTCTTCATAGAGTACCATCCTCGGACTGGTATCAAGGGGCAAGCTTTGGCTGATTTCATGGTAGAATGTTCATTTTCAGAAGCTGACGACAGTTTGGGAGAAGTTGAAGTGTCTGATTGAGTAGTTACAGTACTTCAGCAGAATTAGAGTTTGTGGACGCTGTATGCAGATGGATCTTCTACTTCGAACATCAGTGGAGAAATGATTATTTTGACGAGTCCGGAGGGATTCAAAGTATAGCAAGCCATCAAATTCGGGTTCAGAGCAACGAAAACTGAGGCAGAGTATGAAGCGGTGTTAGCAAGATTACGCCTAGCGAAGAGTCTTGAAGTGCAGAAGATAATCATCTACAGTGATTCACAGTTGGTTGTTAAAATTTTTTTAGGGGAATATGAAGCTCGAGGAGCACACATGATCAAGTACCTAGCAGAATTGAAGGATCGACTTCAATATTTCTTCTCTTATGAGTTTCAAGGAGTAGATCGTAACGACAACTCCATTGCTGATGCATTATCAAAATTGGCTACCACTAAAGTAAGCACTTTCGATGGCTCGGTATACTTTGAAGTTTTGAAACAACCAAGTATCCAACATGAAGTGGTAATATGCATAGAGCGTTCTAACTACTGGATGACTCCATATTTAACTTATTTGGCAGATGGCGTACTTCCTTCGGACCAGATGCTTGCCAAGAAGGTTAAATATAAAAGTGCTAATTTTGTACTTATTGATGGGGATCTTTTTTGAAGGGCCTTTTCCTCTCCGTTGTTGAAGTTTTTGGTTCCTTCTGAAGCTGACTATATTATTCGAGAAGTTCATGAAGGGATCTGTGGCGATCACATGGCTGCAAAGTCTTTAGCGTACAAAATACTTCGTCAAGGGTATTATTGGCCCACAATCTTCAAAGAGGCTACTGAGTATGTGAAGAACTGCCTGAAGTGTCAGTTGAATAGTCCTATCCCACATTAGCCCCTAGAAGAGCTATACTCAATTTTATCTCCTATACCTTTTGTTGTCTGCGGGGTAGATATACTGGGTCCATTGCCTAAAACTAAAGGTCAGGTCAATTTTGTTATAGTAGCCATTGATTATATGACCAAATGGGTTGAAGCAAAGCCACTTAGATTGATAACAGAGCAAGAGTGTTTAAAGTTTTTAAAGGAATCTATAGTGTTTCATTTCGGCATTCCAAAGGTGGTAATATCGGATAACGGACGTCAGTTTGTGGGATCAAAGTTTGAAGCATTTTTGAAGGAGCTGGGAGTTCAGCACAGAAAGACTTCAGTAGATCATCCATAGTCTAATGGGCATATTGAAGTAACTAACAGGATGCTTCTAAATGGTATCAAACGTAGATTGGATGAAGCTAAAGGAAGATGGCCAGAAGAACTGCTCAGTGTGTTATGGGTTTATCGAACTACAACGAGGACTACAACGGGAGATTCACCTTTCAGGTTGGCTACAACTCCAACAGGAACTTCCGCATCTTCCTCATATTCTCTACGCTTGAAAAAAAGCTTTTTGATCGCATCTGAAACGACAACAAGTGCGTGCATTTCCCTATCAAAGCCCTTGAACTGTACCGATGCCTTAGTCCCATTGGAGATTGGATCTATAAGTCTTCGGGTTAGTCAATTTAAAGAGATATACAACGATGAAGGGCTAAAGGTTAATATGGATCTACTAGAAGAAGTCAGAGAGACAACTTTAATCAAATTAGCATCCTATCAACGTCGTGTGGCTAAGCATTATAACAAGGGGGTGAAGCTTCGAAGGATTGAAGTGGGAGATTTCGTTCTCAGGGAAGTCGAAGCTTCCATGCCTTAGAATTTGGGAAAGTTAATGCCGAACTGGGAAGGTCCCTACGAAGTTGTTGAAGTACCGAAGTCAGGGACCTATCGGTTAAGGGCATTAGATGGATCAGATATAAAGAATACTTGGCACACAAGAAGGCTTTGGAAGTATTTTCAGTAGAAATATAATTAATGTACATAAGTTTGTAATCATGTTAATCTTCATCAATAAAAGATTCCTTTTTTCTAAATTATGTTCTGTACAGTGGTATTCAGTCTAAAGGTGTAAGGAGATTCGGGTGGATTTGTTTACCATTCGATGGTAAACCCTTTGTTAAGGAGTTTTCATGGTGTAAGGAGGTTCAGGTGGACTTGTTTACATTCGATGGTAAACCCTTTATTAAGGAGTATTCATGGCGTAAGGAGGTTCGGGTGGACTTGTTTGCCATTCGATGGTAAACCAATTGTTACAGAGAATTCATGGCGTAAGGAGGTTCGGGTGGACTTGTTTGCCATTCGATGGTAAACCAATTGTTAAGGAGAATTCATGGCGTAAGGAGGTTCGGGTGGACTTGCCTACCATTTCGATGGTAATTAATCATTATAAACTTTGAAGGTGTAAGGAGGTTCGTGTGGACTTGCCTACCATTCAATGGTAAATTCGACCATTCAATGGTGAATTAATTGTTCTAGAGTTCTTATGGTGAAACATATTGTTCGGAGGAATTTGATAGGCCCATTGATGGTAAACAAAGTTCTTATGATGAACAAGCACGTTTGGAGGATTCGGTTGGAACTATTTGTCTTAAAGATGGCGAATTGATCTTTTGCAGATCTATCTCACACTTCGGTAACAAATAAGTATTGCATTACTTTTTACCTTATTTTGTTTAAGTGTTGAGTTCGGACTGTGTTATTTCTTCACCTTAACTATTATATAATTCACTTGATTATTAGCTAACAGTTTAAAGTTAAGTTTAAAAAAGAGCTTGTACATTTTTTAAGTTAATTAATACTGAATTATTGACAAGAAACGATCATAAAGGAGTAATAAGGAACAAAGTTAGCATTTCATTATTATTAAACTATTTACAAAAAAGATAGAAATTTTTACAAAAAATCCTAAGTCTGAAGCGAAGGAAAGCCCTCTTCAAGCATCGTCTTCGCCGTCCGATGAGTCTAAGAGAGATGGATATACCTTGGCTTCGACAAGTCTTGCCTTGTCTTTGCTTCGACATTCTTCATACCCTTCAGAAAATATTCGAACAATTTCCTCGTTCAGCTCAGTTGATTTTCGGTAGTTCGTTTGGATGTCTTTCCGGAGATCTTCGGTCAATGGTGGACCTAAATCTCTATGGGCTCGAATCTCTCTAACCTCATCGTCAAGTTTCTGATGCTCCTTTAGATGTCATAGCTCCTTGGTTTCAAACTCATTTACTTAGAGAGCTAAGCTTTTATTAGTCTCGGCAAGCGTCTCGCTCTTCTGCACTAGGAATTCATTTCTGTGAATCAGGTCTACATTCATATTGACCATGAATCGGTGAGTAGCCTCAGCCATCTCCAGTTTTTCTTTAACATTGTGAAGGTCTTTCCGAAGGCACTCGTTGTTAAAAAGAGCAGTGTCGTGTTCGCTCCTTTCTTTATTTAACGCCGACTTCAGAATGGCGTTTTCTCGGTGGGCAGCGTCTTCTTCGGCTTCAAATTCTTTATATTTGGGATGGAGATGCCCGAAGATCGCATTTGCCTACACAATCAGAGTCTATTAGTTACTATTAAATGGACATGCATAATTTCAAGTAAACAAGTTATTAACAAACTTACCTTAGCTTGGTACTTCATTCCTTCATCGATGAGATCCATGATTGAGCTGTTGCCAAACTGATGATCATCTGTATCGTGAACAAATGAGTCATAGAGTTGGAAGGGAAAATGTTCATTAAGCTCGGGCCAGAGAGAAGGGGATGCTACGGCTTCTGGCCTGGCTTCAGAAGAAGATGGATGTGGCAAAGAAGGTTTGGGTTGTTCAGAAGGAGGTGGAGGTTGAGTGATTCTTTGTTCGGGAAGAGGAGGAGCATTGATTATTATGGATTCTGGAGGGGGAATCGGTTGATTTTTAGAATGATGTTTCCTTTTACGAGTAAGAGAGGGAGTGAGCTCCGCTTGCTCTTCAAGCTCCTCATCAGAAACAACAATCTCCACGGGAACGACTAGAGGCAGATTTGCTTCGGAAGAGGGAACTCTGAGCTCTTCAGCTGAAAGGGGGGTTATTTTGATTTTCCTCTTCTTGGTACGAAGGACTCGAGTCAGTTAGTCCTGAGGCATGTCCAACAGGCTCTTAGTAAAAGTTGGTGTAGGAGCGGGTTTGGCTTTTCGAACAGCTCTCTTCTTTCGGCGAGGGGGAATAGATTCTATTGTGAAAAGGGGCTCAATGGTTTGGGGATCAATCGGTTGAGTTTTAACAAGTTGGGTTTCGGTGGAAGGTTTAGGATCTTTAGCAGATAAAAATGCTTCAAGATCTCATTGGTCCGAGGAGGTTGGTTTAATCAAAGACACTGCAAAGGGAATAAAACAACAAATCAGAGCTAATATTATCAAAGATGTCAAGAAATTATACAAAAAAGATAGTTCAGGACTTACACTTGTGTTCAAATAACCATGCTTTCTTGGTTAACAGTTCAAAGTTCCATTCTTTCTTTGGGAAGTTGTCAAAGAGCTCTATCATCTCATTCACCCGTTCTTCGGCAATATCACCAAAGTCGGCAGACACTTTTTCCAAAGTCATCCAGTCAGGAAGTGAAGCAACTTCTGGTCCTTTGACGAAGAACCACTCCTTATGCCATCCTTTGTTGCTAGAAGGAGTGGATACCATGGAGCGTATTTCAAATTTCTCGCCTGGCTTCGGCGACTGTTTGCTCAGAACTTTGAATCCCTTTTCACGGGATTTGTTGATGTTGTAGATGGAAAAGAAAAAGTCAAGGGTAGGGGCAACACCTACCTCATGACAGAAGGCAATGAAGGCAAGGATGTGGATGTACGAATTAGGGACAAGTTGGGAGAATCTGACACCAACAAACTCTAGAAGGGTGACCAGAAAGGCATGGAGAGGGAAACGAAATCCCTTCTCCAGCAACGTAAGGGGCATAGCCGTCCACCCATCCGGACAGTGATACATTCTTTTAGAAGATGAAGGCCTTCTCAATTGATGAGTATCTAGAATCTGATATCGTTCTCGAGAATTACGAATATCAGTCTTAGATAGTGAAGAGGGAGTGTTGGCATGAGGAAATTTCTCCTTGTTCTTAAAGAAGTCAGAAGGTTTTGGGAGGGGTTTTGATTTTGGATTTTTGCTAGGGGTGGCAGTGGGTGCAGAGTTGGAACCCGAAGCCACCTTGGTAGGGCTGGGCTAGGAGGAATGAATGTGAAGGGGGTTACCTTAAGAGGCATAGCAGTATCACTGGGTTCTCGGGACACCATTGTTGGAAATCTGCAGAGAGAGAAAGAGTTCGAAAGAGAAGACAAGAGCTTAAGAGTCTAAAATTTCAAATTGGCTGGTAAAACCATCAAAATTGGGGGAAAATGGTTTATATAATAACTGTCCTTTTAGTTATTCACCAAGCACGAGGCTGGCACATTTAATGTGGGCAATGATAATGGATTTAAAGAGGCATTAGTCAGTTTGGGCTTCCAGATTGGGCCTTCGGTTTTTGTCCTGTCTTGACTATTTGAACTTCACCAAATGGGCCTTGGTATTTTATTTTTTTTGGGCCCTATCTGATCTTGCCATAATTCTTCTGCCATCATAGACCATTTACAGTCTTCTATTAAACAGTCTGTTTAATAAAAGACTGGGGGGCAATGTTGGGCCATGATATTTTATACATATTGGGCCAAACCGTTAGGCCAAGTCTGCTGGGTTATTTCTGTTATATCCTGAAATTATTGGGTCGGATCATTGGGCCTGACCATTAGGAATGTAATTGTTTACATTGGGCTTTGACCAGTGATGATGATAAAGATAATTGAAAATAATCTCACCCATCACAATGCATGTAATGATAAAGATAACTGTTGACCGTCTAATTATAATTGAAACACATAATAGGACTACCAGTTTAACATTTATGTTTTTCATGTTGATGCATGTTTGCAGGTCGAACTGAAGATCTTTTATTCTTTATTTATGTCGAGCTCTAGAAAGTTTAGATTAATGCTTATAATACTTCTTTCTTTATCACTACCAAGCAAAGATTCTGAAGAGTGAAGAGTTTCAAAGTAATAAGAAGCATATGAGATGGTTTAAGGCCTATACTTCACAAATCTGCACCGCAAGTAGCATTGTTCTTTTCTCGAGTACCCAAAATAAAATATTATTGCTTTTAAGATGTGGGTCTTCTCAAACCAAATATTCTAGCTCCTGCTTCTTTAATTTGGGTTGCCTGGTCACCTAATGGGACAAATGAGGCTAATTATGTTGGTAATTAATTATTGTTACTAGTAAACTTAACTTACTATCCTTTAAATATTATAAGCTTAATCTTAGAAGTAGAAAAACCCCCTTAGTAACTTCTTTAGATTCTAGAATGAAAAGTGTGAATTAGTATGTAGATATATTACAGACTAGTTTAGTACAGAATTTGCTTAGCCAACAGCATTGGGAATTTACATACTAGCAGATTTATTATAGGTTTGGACTTATTAATGCAAACATGATCATATCTAAAAAGATATTTTTTGTATTTCTTGATGACAATGTTAAAAATTGACCATGAAACCAGAACTGTAGATCTTAATTTAGTTTATTTACCATATCAATGAAAAAGTAAAATATTATACATACAAAAAAAACCATCATAATAAATCAAAACATATAACCAAAATCAAATAGTTTTACCATTAAATAATCATACAACCTCATATAAAGATAGCTTCAAACACCCGGCTTGTCATGGCCCAAAATTTTGTAGTATTTCCGCTTATCATGATTGGTCATCATATTTCATATTGCACACTTTCTCAATTGTTTACGACTCGCAGTCTCTTCGATCCCACTCTTTATTCTTGTATCTTTTTCATTCCCTTTTGTTTGTAAACAAATAGAATCCAATAACAACTCATCTTTAACGGGTTCATCATCAACTACTTGAACTTCTGGAACCTCTTTTACATTAATTTCATCATTGTCAAATTTCTCAACTATGGATTGGTTGTCAATGCACAACTGTACGACATGCTTAAAACCATTAATTGAGCATGATCCGGTAGAAGCTAACCGGAAGATTAGTGTCACCAAATAATTATAACGCATCGTCTGAGATTCCTTGTAATTGGACATTTTCATCAAAATCATAGGTAATTTTACTTTTACTTTGTTACCATCTCTACACCACCGACTTAAAATGTTTTATCAGGTATTTTTGTAGTACTTTTGCCAATCATATCTGTTAGAATATGTCTACAAAGCATACCAAAATATTCAGATTTTTTACAATTATAATTTATATCTCCAGTTTGAACATTACTGACAACAGTAAAGTACCTATTGGATTCTTTGATAGCGTTTGTCTTGTACACTGCGTACGACTTTGTATTTGATGTTGTTAGATGTTGAAGTTTCTTCATTATGTACTTCTGAGATTTTATAATCTCAATCTGAAAGTGTCTAAACATCTCCTTTATATAAACATCCGCTTCATGCATTTCCAACGGTGATTCAAGAGTTATACTTCTAGTTTGATAATAGGTTGCGTAATCAGCTTGTCTCTATCTCATTAGCTGCATCTCAATGGTTTTTTCTGAGTTTATGATAAATTCCTGTATACTCGTTGTCGCATTGACATACTCATCGAATAAACTGTTCGTTCCCTCACTCCTAGATGTAGTCGTCATTCCCACTGCAAAAAAATTCTTTGTGTATGCCATGATCCATTTGTGCTTAAACTAATAGAGTGATTGTAGCCAATCATGGTCATGGAGTTTATAATCTGTTGTGACAACCCGAAAAATCGGATTGTCCAGAATTTAAGATTTAAAGAATTAGTTATTAATAAAATGAATTTTTATTAAAACTATTATGTGTTATGTGTTTATTAATCATTCTAGAACCTAGGATGATTATTAATCGGGAGGATTCTGGCTATGAGCTAGACTGAACGAGTAAAAATTTTCAAGACGCAAAATAAAATTTTTCCGGGAACAAAATATTTTCGAGGAAAAAGATGAAATATGCACAATTCACCCAACAAAATCCTAAGGGTTAGGGTTTGAATAACCTAAGCCTTTGCGAGAGTTTGGTATGTCAAAATAACATTTTGTCGAAAGATTTGACGATAATATATCGTGAAAAGTTAAGTAAGCCGATAAAAGTTTTTCTCGAAAAACGTGCAAAAATCAGACGAAATAAAAACGACGAAAAGTTTTGTTATGTATTTTTCATTCATTTAGCTATGTTAGGGGAAAACATGAAGGAAAATGCTTAACGTCGAAAAGTGTTTTTCAGTTTTTTTGGAAATCCGAAGAATACGTAAAAGTTAATCACTAAAGGAAAGACGAAATATCCAAAAATATTTGAATTCCGAGAATCGCAGTTTTTAAAACCGTCGAGACCTAAACTTCGAAAGATTTTAACCACGAAACTTACATGCTAAGTTTTGTGAATAGTAAGGAGGTTAACTAAGGAGGTGGATATAGTAAACTTAAGGGCTAAGTAAACTTAATGTGTAAGTAAAGTTAAAGGATAAGTAAACTTAAGGGTTAAGTAAACTTAAGGGTTAAGTAAACTTAAGGGCTAAGTTAACTTAATTCTTAAGCCATGAATAGTAAGGAGGTTTGGGGGGAGAAATGACTAAAATACCCCTAGCCTTCGTTTTTTATAAATAGGAAGCTTAATTCATTGTTTTAGGATTTTGAAAATCCTACAACTTGAGAGAGAGAGAGAAAGAGAAAGAGAGAGAGAGAGAGAGAGAGGGTTCAGATGAAGAGGGAGAAGGAAGAGCATGAGCATGAATGATCGAATCAAAAGTGTTTGTGAAATAGAAAAGCTAGCGAATCGCCGGTTTTATCTAAAGGAAGAAAAATAAGGAAAGAAGGTATTAAAACCTAACTTCTATGTTAGATTTCCTTTAAGTTTTATATGTTAAAAACATAGCTTTATGAGAATAACAAGTAAAAAATGTTAGAAATGATTTCATATGGTTGAAATCGTAAGAAAATGAAGAAATAAGAATTAGAAGTTTAGTAAATAAATTTTTTAAGGAAGTGTAAGATTCGTAATGAATTAGAACGATCCGAGTGGATTATATGAATGAGTAGGTGAAATAAGTAAGGAATGGTATTCTATAACATCAAATTCCAAAAAAAAGTGAAATCATAATCCAAAATATTAATTAAAAATGAAGAACAAACGAAGAACACGAAAAATACGCGAAGAACACGAAGAACGTTGTTGATGGACAAATTTAAACCATCGTAGGATAATTGTTGTTGATGGACAAGTTTAAAACCATCGCGTATAAGTTAGATGCTTATTTCTTGGTTAGGAATGGTAGAAACGTTCATGAAGAATAGATTAAAACTGAGCTATAACGAAGTTATGACAAAAATTTTGTAAAAGACGAACGAGAATTAGAAAGTTAGTAAATGAACTCAAATGTATAGGGTTTCATAATAAATTAAGAGAACATAGAAAACGTGAGTTGTGGACTTAAGAACGAACAAGTTCTGAGTTCGGATGACCGAATTACGGACAAACAAACAAAGAGCGTTAAAAACGTAAAATGAACGAAGGGTGAAGATTAAGCCAATAAAATGGCACGTTAACAGATTCAGAATGAAGTTCTGTCTGAGGGGGATTGAGTTACGTAAGATAAGGAAGAGAATGGCTTTGGAACGACCTCGTTCCGAGTTATAATGAATAAGTTATGGAAGCGGGAAGTAAGCATCTCAGAACGATCAAAGACTTAGAATAATTTTCTAGGGTTAGGGCTTGGCGCCAGCCATGCCTTGTAAGGTGGCGCTGTAGCGCCAGAACAGGGAGCTGGGTACTGCAAACTCGCGCCGCAGTGCCAGAGATAAAGAAGAGAGTGGCGCCGCAGTGCCAGTGTAGGGAAAAAGCCAGAGAAGAGCTTTTAACTGCTCAACTCTTGGGGGAAACATAAGGAAAGATAAAGAACATATTGTTCAACTAATGTAACCCTTAATCAAGAGTTTTAAACCTTTAATAAAGGTTGAACGAAAAGATTAAATTAGATTAAAAGATAAAGAATGTAAACGCGGGTTACAGAACCGATATCCGGGGACCGTAGTCGCGATAAGCGAACGTGAGGGATTGCTATGATGGTGATTCCTTAGACGTTGATTGACGAGGGTTATGAATAACATTTCAATATTATGTTGTACTAATGAGAGATAAGTGTAAAGCATATAGACGTTGTGAACGCAACGAAGTTGCAATGAACGATCGGTCTTAGCATACAACGATTAGTATGGCTTCGACATTAAGAAAGAATAATGAACATGGGGTTCATGGGATGGCTAACGATTGAAAGTGATTAAAACCTTGAGTAAAGGTTGAATGAGAGACTAAGAGAAGAGCAACGTGAACGTTGAATATGTAAACGATTCTCGTGAATTATATTCGCGTCGGACGGACGTTCTAAGTATACCCTGGTTGTATGACGTAGACGTAGACGTTGACGAAGGTAGTAAGTAAGATAGGAATTATCGAGAAAGCCATAACAAACGGTAATAAGAGTATTGAAAGCCGAATGTGAATCGGATAAGAACAAATCCTGAGGTATGTCATTTAGTTGTCAGAAAGCCAAAAGGAATAAGGAATTGATTTAACGAATATTATAATTTAATAGTTTGGATAAGTTAAGAAAGTTAGGTTATGGTACGACCGTAACCTTTGATGGTTGACATATGGGAGCTGGGCTAAATAATTCCTTCAGAGAGCGAAGGTATATATAAAACTGGCAACCTATCTAACTCACTGTGATGGCAGTGTAGACGAGACGAGAACTTGTTTGTTAGTTGTTTATGGGAAACCACTCAGAGTACCATATGGACTACTAGCAGAGAAGCGATGTGTGCTGAGTCCTAGAGAAGTTATAAGAAGTAGATAAGAATGTAAAACATCAAAGATAATGAACGTATAAGTAAGACATCTCCGTATGTCATGAAGTCGTAGAACGGTAATGAAAGTGGTCGCGTAAACTTAGGGTGCAAGAACGCGAACCCTAAGAAGTAAAGTAATCAAACTAATGCATGAGTCAAATATACATGACTACTTGGTGTATGTGTTTCCTTATATATTATAGGGATTGGAATGAGCAGTTCAGCGTAAGCTGTAGCTGTGCGTAAGGTAATTTTCCTAACTTCATTCATATTTTAAATGAATGCTAGTATCTAAAACTTCTCAGATGTTAAACTTGAGAAGTTCTGTCTATGTGCAAATGTGTGATATTTGTACAAGGTGTTAGAATGTACGAGGCCTTGTGCCACAATTTTAACACTTAGGTGTTTCTATAAGATGAACTGTTATGTGATTTAACTCTTTAATAAAAGAATGTTCTGTTTATACATGAACCGTTATTGTTAAGTCTGTGTTATTGATTCTAGCCAGACAGAATGTGTATGAAAGAGAGTAGAGAATGAAAGTATTTCAAAGTGAATGTGACTAATGTTTAAAAATGATAGGAGTCGAGATTATTCCTATTATTCAAGCTGCTTCATAACCTTTGTTCGGTTATTGAAGTCTTAAAAGAATGTTTAAATTCTTGAAGTTGTTTGTTCAACTGCTAAGGCTTGCTAAGCAATTGAATGCTCACACTTGCTTAAAATAAAAACATTTTTAGCGAACGATGTTAGAAGAACGTAAGGATCCCGTAAAGATCAAGTGGAACAGTATCTAGAAGAAGTTCCATTCATTATATGAATGAGCATGAAGATCCAGCGAAGACTTGTAATATAGAATGATAGAATTAAACTATAGAATAGTTTAATGAAGAATTATTTATCCTTGGTGGTGGATAAAAGTCACTCTTGCAAGATGTAAAGAATAATGTAATTATTATTATTTGTAATGAAAGAGGTTATAAGGTTTTAGAACCTGGGTTTCGAGAATGTATGTTGTTATATTTAGCTATATAATGATGTATGTTTGAAAGAAGATGGGATCGCGATGTACGGAATCCGGATGTGAAAATAAACCATATTTTGGGGCGTTATAGAGTGGTATCAGAGCTGATAGGTTATAAATCTTAGGTATGAGTTCCTAAGACTATAATTATAGAAAGAAGGATAATAAGATCACCACGTGATCATAGTAAATCGTAGTAATAGATGAGCTGTTAAACGATGAATGATTTATAGCCAATGCTATGAATTAATGGTACTACGAAGTAGTACGGGAAGAAGAAATCAGATTGAGTTGTAAAGGATAACATACGAATTAAAGAAAATTCGTATTAAGTAAAGAGAAAGTTAGAAGTTGTAAGATTTCAATTGAGGACTCATGTGATAGCTGAGTTGTATGAACCTTTGTTATGGGCAGAGGTTTGTGTTTGGTGTAACAACTGCTTAGCTTAATACAGTGATAATCATTGGAATTGGTTGCACTATTAAGATGTATATGATGAGAAGGTAAATCTTTTCTCATGTATATACTTGATAGGTAGAGAACGATAAGGTAGGTACGAGTTCTTGAAACTCATACTTATGGTACAATCATGACTCATAATGATATGGTAGGTTTTTGAACTTCTCAGCGAATAGACACTTATGGTCTGTCTG
The DNA here is from genome assembly GCA_020205605.1 of Panax ginseng. Classification (NCBI taxonomy): domain Eukaryota; kingdom Viridiplantae; phylum Streptophyta; class Magnoliopsida; order Apiales; family Araliaceae; genus Panax; species Panax ginseng. The sequence goes on along the minus strand of CM035128.1, from coordinate 111,761,004 downwards.
GGATAGTTCTTAAACTCATATTATTTTGGAAAGTTCATGAACTCATAATATGTGGTAAGTTGATGGACTGTACTAAGGTATAGGAATATGTGGACTGAAAATGAGTTATTTTTAATAGAATTAGCATTAAAGGTGCTAGAGAAGATTAAGTATTGTCACAAGTAAGACAATGAAGGAAGATGGAGAATAAGATATTCTAAGCCATCTAGCTATGCTAGATTTCGAAGTTTATTGAGATCGTGCTGATGTGCGCGTTTTGAAAAGGAAAGAATTGGTTCAACTTTTGGAACCAATGGATTTTAAAAGAACTATTCTTGGTATGCCTATGCTAATTGATTCAGGTAGATAGAAATTGATTTGAAATATCAAAATGAATTTGATATCATCAGTGCATTTGATGCAAGGATGGTATAAGGATTGAGTTATTAATGCAATTGAACCTGGTGTTTGATTTGATCTTAGTATTAATAACCCACTATGGTATGATGTATAATGATGAAGTCATAAACTGACGAAGTCCTCAACGTACTGTGAAAAGTGCAGTATCATGACGTCATAAAACGTTTTGATGTATTGTAAAAGAATTTAAAGAAGTAGTCGATGTCAATTGATTTGACTAGACGAATGTTTCAAGTTGATCTCCAATTTATTGGTATGGTCTAAGCTACTTGATTTGGCTAAGACTGTGATGCCCCCAAATTCGGGTATATTCTAACCCGACATATGGTGCTACACGGTACGCATAACTATACTATCATTCCATTGAAATACAACATAATGAATGTAATTACTATCTTTTATTACAATCAAAGTATAATCCTTCCCAGGTTCATAAACCAATTACATCGTTTGTTGTTCGTAAAGTACAATATATACAACATACTAATCTAGTACACAATGGTTAATTATCCATCTTAGCTTTGCCCTTATCTCTCTTAGCATTCTCAGTACGTTCATCCTTAACTGCAATCATATAATTCAAGCAAGAAGTGAGCATAACAAGCTCAACAAGTTTAACAAAGGATAACAGTAATACCACATTCATGAATTATATGACAATTCATACATAACTGAATAAATAGTTATGAAGTATTATGAAACAGTAATACTTTAACAAGTCATAACATCAATTCCCAAAGTATAGAATATATTTAGGAATTCTGAACCGGTTGATAGACCATGAACAGTAGCTTTCTGTTTTCATACTTGAAAAGGACATCACATCACTAAGGCTGTACATCCGAATTACTTATGAGCAATTCTAGGTGATCAACCTATAGTACTCTATGTTGATCAACACTCATTCGTTAAACGTATTTACATTTAAGTTTTGGCAAACTCGCGTGCCCATCGAATAATCGATGAAAAATACTTTTGTTTGTTCATAGACAAACCTTACCTTCACATCCGTACCAAATACTTGACATATGATAGCTTTAACATTTCTATATAGAAAGATATGAATACCAATCAATCTATATCTTAAGGAGTATTACCTTAAGGAACTCTTTGGTGTTCTTGAAAAACTCTAAAACAAAGCTTTAAAGTAGATTGAAATGGAGGGCAATTAGGTCATTATTCCCCCACCTCCTTACTATTCCTCACTTTGTCACCAAGTAAAATACTTGGTAACCAAGTAGTTTTCTTACGTTGCACCTAAAGTGGCCAGCCCACCATGCCCATGGGTCATCCCCATGGGTTGCCCCATGGGTTTTACCCATTCGGTGACCCACCGGTTCGATCCACGGTTCAATTTTCTTACATTGGGCTTAATAATTCTAATATTGGGCTTTAGCTCGGGCTTACCCAATTAATTCCTTGGGCTTACATATTCAATTGATTGGACTAGACATAATCCAAATCAATTGAGTTCAAATTAAGTCTTAACTTAATTCCATAATACTAATCGTATTCTACACGTATAATTCATGTATTCTTTCCGTATAGTACTCGTAATATAATCGTATTGTACTTCGCATTAACTCATCGTATTATACATAGATACTAAATAGTATCATACTAGTATAACACGTTTTATTATTATCTCAATTCCTTTTACGCATCTCATTTCCTTCTCGAAAATCGTTCTACTCACCCCTTAAGTTTTAAGTCCGCAGGCGAAAACTTCGTTTGCCATAAATGAAATATTATTAGATATTTCATCTTATCTCAATATTTTATCATTACAGGTTTCTCGGAATTTCAAAATAATTTCCCGAGCAAAAACGGATGAATACTATTTTTACGGGAATTTCTCGGAAAATATTTATTTTCATCTTGGAAATTCTAAACAATTAATTCTAGCACGTAGCCAGATTACTAACCATATTAGCACAGTCTAGGTCATATAGTTTTGCCGGTGTCAATTCCTTCGTAAAGATAAAGAAAATTACTTTCAGCATGCATCAACTTGGAAATGCAGTTGTTAATATAGATGTGATTAAATGTTTTGAGTCTCTGTAGTAAAAAAGTTTTGTTAAGTTTAAATATATCTTGGTAAGTAAAAATTTGTTTGAGAACTTATTATGTAATAATCGTCCTTCAAGCTGAACTTGGCATATCAGCAGTATGTGAAATTCAGGTTCTTGAGTTAATTTAATTAAGCTTCAAGTCTTCTCCAAACATTTTGTTGTTCATCCTTCACTCTTGGAAAATTTCCTTTATTATCCATTTTTCAACTCTTGTTTATTCTCTAAGTTGCCTTCCTATTTCATGTAGTTACATTTCTATGGTTGAATTCCTAAAACTACTTTATATACTTCTCCCGTTTTATGGATTGTTTGACATACTCGACCAAAATATATTTTGGCTTTGTTGAGATTATTGAACAATATATAGCTTTTAACATGTGCAGTATATTTGTTGATCTTATGTTGTTTGGAAGTATGTATAGGTCTTCAATTTATTTTTAATATCAATTCATATATATATATATATATATATATATATATAAATGTTGCCATATAAATATACTTTTGCAACATAACGAGCTAGACAATTGTGTGTGAGTTTGCACCAACTTCCCTAATATATATCAGGAAGTAATCAATTTTTGGTTGATAATTTTATTTATATACAACTTTGCTGAAGACAAACTAGCTTAACCTCAGACTCCACATCGGAATCTTTGTCACACTATAACTGTTACAAATTGAACTTTTCAAATAAAGTTTGGGAACCTTTTTAGTAATTTTATTTATGATAATATATAGATATAGCACAAGCACACATGTCAATAATATATTGATTAGTGGCCAAGTTTGGTTCGACAACCACTTAGTTTTTGGTATTGATAATAATTGAAATGTTTGTGTCGCGCTATTTGCTATATACATGTTGAGAAGGTGATTCTTTTCTCATGTGTAAAACAGATAGGTAGAGTATAGTTAGAGAATATAAGGTTAGGTGCGAGTTCTTAAAACTCATACTTATGGTAAGATCGTGACTCATAATCGTAAGGTATATTTTTGAACCCCTCAGCGAATGGATGCCTATGGTCTGACTAGGATAAGTTCTTAAACTCATATGATTGTGGAAAGTTCCTGAACTCATAATGTGTGGTAAGTTTGACGAACTGGGTATAGTTATATGTGAATGGAGTATTGAGGATAATAGGAATAGATAGACTGATTAAGCAATGGATCATTAGTGAAAGCATAAGTTTTTCGAATCTTCTAGCTATGCTAGACTTCTAAATTTTTGAAATCAAGCTAAATACGCACTATGTGCCTTTTAAAAAATGAATTTTTATTCTCAACTCCTGGTGACCATTGTGTATGTGTGGACTTTGGGACACTGACACATCGTTACCTGTTGAGATGATAAAGCTTATTTGCAATAATTTTTGAACGGTTTAAAGTATAGGGTATTCTAATTGTTTCGGATAGACGAAAATGATTTAAAATATCAAAATGTACTTTATTTATTATTAATGTATTATGTAACCTAGTACACAGATGATAAAAAATGATGGAGTTGTAAATATAGGAATACTTAGTGTTGAATTCAATTGAAAAATTATTGTCCCACTATTGTATGATGTGTTATGACAAAGTCATAATGACGAAATCCTCAAACGGGCTGTTAATACAGTGGTAGCATGACGTCATTTTCAAACTATTTTCAAAATAATTAATTGCCAACGGGGTTTTGCTACACATAAATGTTTTGATTGAAATTGAATTATTGGTATGACTATTTGATTCAGCTAGACTAACGTTTATGAAAATTATAAGCGTTCTTTGAAAATTTTCCCAAACTGAATTGTTTTGGTGCAAAATCCGATAAAGACTGATGTAAGCATCCCAAAATTTGGGAAATTTTTGTACGCCTAAGGCAGATAAGAGGAATATGAAAAAGTATTCTGACTAGCAGTACTTGATCAGTACAGGGCATATTAGGCTAATCACCCTCTGTGTCCGTAAGTCATGACAGTTTTGCAGATGAATTTCTGTATAACCTTTTCGAAAATGAAAGTTCGTAGTCAATATGACTCCTCAACATGATTTGAAAATTTTAACTCTTGTGAGTGATGTTTTGGGTAGCACGTATTGACGAGTATGAAAGGTGTAAGATGTAAGGTGATTTTCGGGGACGAAATTCTTAGCAGAAGGGGTGAATGTGATAACCCGAGAATTTAGACAATTTTAATAAAATCTTAAAATATTGAATAAAGGTTAAATAATACACCTAGACAGAAAATAAGTTTATGGATTTGACATTTTTGTGAAGGATTTTTATGGATTTAAATTTTTTTGGTAAAGACTTACAAGGTTAAGTGTGTATGTTTTGTGTATATGATCATATATGTGTACAGTTTGTGGTTAAGGGTCAAGGGTTGATCAGATAAGCTATATCAGCGACAAAACCTAAGGTTATATTAAGAACATTAATGTACAGTTAGAAAATTCTAACGATTTGTTAGAAACCCTAATACCGGCTCTAGAAACCCTAATTTCAGTTCCGAGAATTCGAAACCCTAACCGGGAATTTGAAAACCTAAGTGTTAATTTTGAAAGTTTAATGTTAATTAGGGAAACATTAATCCTAATTGGCAAGCCTTAATGTGATTAGGAAACCCTAATATAATTAGGAAATCCTAATTTCTAATTTAGAAATCTTAATTTTTCCAATTTAAACCCTAATTATAAAATCCTAGAAATTTATTTGCAAACCCTAAGGTCTAAACCCTAAGGGTTGGGATAAGATGATAAGGATGCCATTAAAATGGAGAGCAAAATGTCCAAAATGCCATTTTTGCATTTCTTTAATATGTTGGAGTGTAGATCAAGCTATATATTGATTTGCTCACCAACTCTAGATATGCATGTGCTCCATATCTTAGCCAAAAATCTGATCTAAGGGACACCTAACAATATTTGATACAATGGATTGCATCCTTGCACTCAACCAAGTCTCTCTCTCTCTCTCTTTCTAAAGCCACAAAATTAATTAGTGGATCATTTTCTAGTGGAGTCATTAGCTTGCCAAGATCAGATCCAAGATCAGAAATCATGAATTAAAGCTTTAAAGGTAGAAACCCTAAGCTTTGCTAGATCTTTAAAATTTTATGTCTGACAGCCATATGTCAAGGCTCATAGATCTCTGCGTGTTAATTGTTAGGTGTGTTTGATGTTATAGAGTTGTTCTCTGCCATGAAGAGAGTAGACTGGAAGTGGAATCAAGTCCATACCATATCTAGATCTCAAGTTATAAGTGGTCAAACATGGTTGACCAACCATGAAAACTGGAAATCTGGGCAAACCCAGAAACCCAAAAAGCCTGACAACCATTTTTCAGGCCATGACTCTTGTTATTGTTAAGTGATTAGGCCATGTTAGTGTAATGGATTTGTAGACTGACATGAAGACTACACATCCATACCACTAGAATACCCAGATCTTACATAAAATCAAAGTAGTGGATGGTCAAACATGGGTTGACCATCTGTCGGATGAACAAATCTGGAAAACCCAGAAAGTTCAAGAATAGGTGTTCTGAAATGGTTTGACTGGCCTTGATCTCTCACCTGGGATGTTGATAGATTAACTTAGTTTGTTATATGTGTTCCTTGACATGTAAACTACAAGATTAAACCATTAGATCACACAAACAAGACCCAAAATCAAAGTTATAGAGCTCCAAAAGTGGTACCATGAATTGTTCTTCATTTTGGAAAACCAAAAAAATGAAGAACATTGTCTGACAAGTTTTGTATGGCTTGTATCTCACTAATTCGGTGTAGGATGGCCATGAAAGCAGTTGGTGGTTGTAGTATTAAATAAATACTATAACATTAACACCATTAGTTGCCCAGAAACTTAAGGATCTAAGATCTACATGTGGTCAAACAAGGCATCCGGGTAACTGACTTAGCATGTTCATGAGTTCTGAAGAACACCTATAGTGACAGTTTTGTCGCTAAAGGTATCTATAGTGATGAAAAATTAATTGTTTATATTAAATAATTAGAGAAAAATAGTTTTTAATTATGAAAAATTGATAATAAATTTTTAAAAATTATTTCAAAGCCTAAAAATGGGTTTTTAATAATTGGAGTATATTTCATTAATATTTTAATATTTCTAAATATTAATGATATTTAATTTATTTAATTATTATATTAAATAAATTACTTAAAAATGATTTTGATACGTTAAAATTATTTGAAATTATATTAAAGTGTTAGAAAATATTTAAAGTTATTATGAATGACTTTTAATATTTTGTGATGAATTTCATTAATAATATAATATTAAGGATAATTAATTAATTTAATAAATGTATTTAGTTTTAATGATTTAAAATCATATAAAAATGATTTAAAGGTTATAAAAATATTTTAAGTTATAAAACTTAACTTTTGATATTTTTTGATGAAAAACATTAATATTTTAATATTAATGATGTACTATTTGATAATGGATTTAAATGTTTAAAAATCATTTAAATGTGATTTAAGTATTAAAAATACTTTAAGATATTATAAATGATCTATAATATTATGTTATGTATTTCATTAATATTTGAAATTAAATAATTATTAATGATAATGGAATTAAGTGGTATTTAAATTATATAAATATGATATTAATGATTGAAAAATCATAATAAATGATAATAATTACTTGAAAATTATTATGAGTTATTGAAAAATATTTTGACTGAATAATAAATTATATAAGATAATTGTGAAGCATTTAGGCAGAGTCTTAAGGAAAGTAGGCTCGATGATTATCCGACTAGGCCGTCGGGAGATTGAAATAGTACCGAACTCAACTCAAACAGAAATAGTTTAACTTGAGATCAGGTCTTATGTGCTTTATAGACTGATATGATTATGTGGTAATGTGTTTAGGTTATTTTATAACTGTAATTAACAATATTAACTTTGATGATATTACTTTCTAACTTGGAGATTGATATTATTATTATTAGGTCTTCAGACAAAGCTAAATAGATTGTGCAGCAGTAGTCGAGGATTCAGGCAAGTTCTCTAACTCGAACTCGAGTTGTTTTTTTTCAAGTATGCTAATGGTTAATCATTATTGATTATATCACATCTATAATTTGTTGATTCACACTTTGTGCATGTCGTATGTGTTCATCAGGTATGAAAGGCTGATCACCTTCATTACCATTTGATCCAGTTAATTTGTTCACGTTTATTATTGACCATTAATTCTTATTGTCCTGATCGTTCAGTTATGAAACTTGATTCATGCTAGTTCACAATTATTATATTCTTGAACGTTAGCCATCTTATTATTCAATTCTTTCAATCATGATATATCCTTTATTGAAGTTAAACTTACTGGAAAAACTTGTTGCTCACCCTTGCTATATCATCATAAACATTGCAGATTAGGACAAAGACGTCGGAAATAGGCAAAGTCAAAGACAAATTCAGCTTTCGATTATATGCGCAGTTAAACTTGTAACATTATTGTATAATAGTGACATTATATGACGTATAAGATATTAAATTTAGGTATAAGTTAAGGTTATCGACATTGGGGATATTGTGTAAAGTTTAATGTATAAACAATTTATGTTTATATCTTCTGCAATAATTATAGAATTAGTATGCCAGGTTAGTGGTGATTGGGACCAGTATCTAGGAATGATACAAAGTATATATATGAGAAAAGATTCACATTCTCGTCATATACATATTGATAACGCGATATACTATCCCAATGATTATCACTGTAATAAGCTAAGTAGTTGTTACACCAAAGAACAAACCTCTTCCCTTAATAAAGGTTCATACAACTAAACTATCACATGGGTCCTCAATTAAAATCTTACAACTTTTAACTTTCTCTTTACTTAATACGAATTTTCTTTAATTCATATGCTATCATTTACAACTCAATCTGAGTTCTTCTTCCCGTACTACTTTATAGTACCATTCATTTATAACATTACCTATAAATCATCCATCATTTAACAGAACATCTGTTATTATGAGTGTGACTTTTATCCGCCACCAAGGATACATAATAGTTCATTAAACTAATCTACAATTTAATTACACTATTCTACATTACAAATCTTGGTTTGATTTTCATGCTCATTCACATACTGAATGACACTTCGTTTGGATACCAGTCAGCTTGATCTTTATAGGATCCTTAAGTTCTTTTTAACATCATTCGCTGAAAATGTTTTTATTTAAAGCAAACATGATCATTCAATTGCTCAGCAAGTCATAGCAGTTGAATAAATAACATTAAGAATTTAAACATTCCTTTAGAACTTTAATAATCGAACAAAAGTTATGAAGGAGCTTGAATAATAGGAATAATTTCTGATTCCTATCATTTTAAAACATTAGTCATATTCACTTTGAAATACTTTCATTCTTCTACCTTTTTCATACACATCATGTCTGGCTAGAATCATTAGCACAGACATAACAATAACGGTTCATGAATAAATAGAACATTCTCATATTGAATAGTTCAATCACATAATAGGTCATCTCATAGAAACACCGAAGTGTTAAAATTATGGCACAAGGCCTCATACATTCTACCACCTTGTACAAATATCACACACTTGCACATACATAAAACTTCTCATGTTCAACATCTGAGAAAGTTTAAGAAACTAAAATATGAATGAAGTTAGGAAACTTGCCTTACGCAAAGCTTCAGATTACAGTTTACGATGAGCTGCTCATTGCAAACCTTATATATCACATAAGTAAATAACACATACACCAATTAGTCATATACTTGACTTACATATTGGTTTAAACTTAACTTTAATTCTTAGGGTTCGCGTTCTTGCAACCTAAGTTTATGCGACCAACTTCCTTTATCGTTTTGCGACGTTATGACATACGGAGATGTTTTAACTCATACAATCATCATCTTTGATGATTTACATTCTTATCTTCTTCTTATAACCCTTCTAGGACTTAGCACACATCAAATCTCTACTAATATTCCATATAGTACTCTGAGTGGTTTCCCACATACAACCAATAAACTAGTTTCCCGTCTCGTCTACACTGTCTTTCATAACGAGTTAGATCGGTTTCCAGTTTCGTATATACTTCCGCTCTCTGAAGGAATTATTTAGCCCAGCTCCCATATGTCAACCATTAAAGATTACTATTATACCATAACCTAGTTTTATCTTAACTTAGCCGCACCATTAAAACTATAACGTTCGTTAAGTCGATTTCTCATTTGTTATGGCTTTCTGACAACTAAATTCCATACCTTAAGGCTTATTCTTTATCGTCTAAGACATATAGTCTTTTGTATACCCCAAACGATTATTCAATGTTAATACTATAAATTCATAACGTTAAGCATTTTATGTTACCTTATTCATATCTTATAATGTCCGGTTCATTCGACTCGGAACGTTGTCCAAGTTATTATTTCTAACTCGGCTTCTTAACGTTATACGTTATTATCTTTAATTCAATTTCTTCACCATTCACATGTTTAGTCATTAGTCTTCATTATCTTATGGTCAAACCATACACGGTGTGTAGGTTCTGTTGTTTAATATTCCCGTACACTCAACCCTTACATCGGTTAAAGTATTTAACGTTTACATTTCATTTTTAATATTCTATATCCAACTCACACTCGAACTTTTATTAATATTATTACCATTCGTTATGACTTTCTTGATAATTCCATATCTTACTTACTATCTTCGTCAACGTCTAAGTTATACAACCAATGTATACTTAGAACGTTCGCATGATGCGAATACGATTCACAAGGATCATTTACATATTTGGTGTTCACGTTGTTCGACTCTTAATTCCATTCAACCTTTACCTAAGGTTTTAATCACTCACATTCCTGATCCATTACACGAACACTATGTTCATCATCCTTTCTAAATGTCGAAGCCATATAGTTCGTTGTATGCTAAGACCGACCATTCATCGCAACTACGTGGCATTTACAGCGTTTATATGCTTTACACCCATCTCTTATTATGACATCATAACATTGAAATGTTATACATTACCCTCATCACTCAACGTCTAAGGAATCACAATCATAGTAATCCCACACGTTCGTTTTAATTCAACTACGGTCCCCGGATATTGGTTACGTAATTTGTGTTTACATTCTTTCTCTTTTAATCCCGTTTAACCTTTACTAAAGGTTTAATTCACTTGATTAAGTGTTAAATTATGTGAACTATATGTTCTTTATCTTTCCTTACACTTCCCCCAAGAGTTGAGCAGTTAAAAGTTCTTCTCTAGGTTTTGCCCTGCACCGGCGCTACGGTACCGGTTCCCTTTGTTATTATTGCGCTGCAGCGCAAGTCTCCAATAACTTTAATCCGGACATGGTGTTGTGGTGCTTTATTCCTAGTTCAAACTAGCTCTGCGGCGCCAGTTTAAAAACTCAGTTTTTCCAACAATATTTTTGCAAGTGTTGGAACGCGTACGAATCGCCTACTTTGCAATCTCGTAACTTCTTCGTTATAACTCGGAACGAGGTCATTCTAAAGCCATTTTCTTAGTCTCATTATGTACTTCAACTTCCCCCAGACAGAATTTCATTCTGAATCCGTTAACATGCCATTCGATTGGCTTAATTTTCATAATTCGTTCATTTTATGTTATTAACGTTCTTCGTTCGTTCGTCCGTAATTCAGTCATCCGAACTCCGAATTCATTCATTCTTCAGTTCACAAATCACATTTTCGATGTTTTCTTATATTCTTATAAAACCCTATACATTCGGGTTCATTTACATGCTTTCTACTTCTCACTTGTCTTTTACAAAGTTTTCACCATAACTTTGTTATAACCAAGTTCAATCCGTTCTTTATGAACGTTTCTATCGTTCCTAACCAAGCAATAAGCAACTAACTTATACACGATGGTTTTAAACTTGTCCATCAACAACAAGTTCTAACTACGATGATTTTAAATTTGTCCATCAACAACATTCTTCATGTTCTTCGCGTTCTTTGTTCGTTCTTCATTTTTAATCGATATTTTGATTACGATTTCACTTTTTTAATGAAATTTGGTGTTATAAAACACCATTCCTTACTTATTTCATCAAATCGTTCATTTGATTCATTTGGATCATTCAAATTCATTACAAAACTCATACCTCCTTAAGAAAGCTTTTAAGAAATTTATAAACTAAACTTCTAATTCTTATTTCTTCGCTTTCTCATGATTTCAACAATATGAGATCATTCTTAACATCCTCTTCTCCTATTTTCATTAATCTATGTATATAGACATAGGAAACTTATTAAAAATTTAGAATAGACTAGGTTTTGGATTACCTTTTTTCTTTAATCTTCTTTCGTTGGACAAAGTTTGCACACGGGCAAGCTTTTGCTCTTCCTTTTCCTCCTCATTCGACTTCTCTCTCTCTTTCTCAAGTGTTGATGATTTTCAAAATGACCAATAAATGAGCTAAGGCTCTCTTATATAGAAAACCAAGGCTAGGGGCATTTTGGTCAATTAGAAAATTGCCTTACTATTCACACCTCCTTACTATTCACAAAGATTCTCGTGGAAGATTCATGCTTCCGTCTTGCTGAATTCGTTCGACAGTTTGAAAAACTGCGATTCTCGGAATCCAAATAATTTTGTATATTTTATCTTTTCTTTACAGATTTACTTTTACGCATTCTTCGAAACTTTGAAAAACTGAAAAACATTTTTTGATGATAAGCATTTTCCTTCACATTTTCCCCAAACATAGTTAAACGAATGAAAAGTACAAAACAATACATTTCATCAATTTTATTTCGTCCAATTTCTACACGTTTTTTGAGAAAAACTTTTATCGGCTTACATAACTTTTCACAACATTTTATTCTCAAATCTTTCGATGGAATGTAATTTCGACATACCGATCTCTCGAAAAGGCTTAGGTTATTCAAACCCTAACCTTTAGGGTTTCATCGAGTGAATAGTGCCTATTTCGTCTTTTTACTCGGAAATATTTTTGTTCCCGAAAATTTTTTATTTTTGTTCTGAAAATTCTTACTCGTTTAGTGTAGCTCGTACCCAAAATCCTCCTGTTTTATAATCATCCTAGGTTCTAAAACGATTAATAAACATATAGCATATAGTCTTATTAACAAAAATTCATTTTATTAATAACTAATTATTTACACTTAAATTTCTAGACAATCCGATTTTTCGATTGTCATACTTCAAAAGGACCTATAAATCTAGGGCGTAGTTTTCCCTTTTTACCAAACTGTATCTTCCATTTCCAGGGAGACACTTTCAAGAAAACAAAGCTACCGACATCAAATTTCTGATTTTGTTGGTGTTGATTAGCATATTTCTTCTGCCTATCCTGTGCAGCTATCAATCTTTCCTGAATCACCTTGATTATCTCGACAGTTTGTTACCCAATTATGGGCCTAATAACTGACATTCACTAACTTCATCCCAGCATAGCGCAGTTATTCATTTCCTTTCGTACAACGCTTCGTAAGGCGATATACAAATACTTGCGTGATAACTATTCTTATAGGCAAATTCAACCAATGGTAGATGGTCATCCCAATTCCCTTTAAAATCCATAATACATGCTCTGAACATATCCTCTAATGTCTAGATTGTCCTCTCACTTTCTCCGTCGGTTTTAGGATAATACGATGTGCTCATTCTCAACTGCGTTCCCAAACATTCCTTTAGTCGTTTCCAGAAATTTGATGTGAAATGTGGATCTCTATCCGATATAATGGACACCGGGACTCCATGTCTTGATACAATTTCCTTTACGTACAGTTTTGCCAACCGATCTAGATTAAATCTAATCTTGATTGGAAAAAAGTGTGTTAACTTTTTCAATCGATCCATAATCACCCAAATAGCATCATAACCCTGCTGAGTGATTGGAAGACCTACCACAAAATCCATTGTGATATGCTCCCATTTCCATTCCAATATCTCTAACAGTTGCAACAATCCGCTTGGCCTTTGATGTTTAGCTTTAACTTTCTGAAACGTTAAGCATTTCGCCACACATTCATCAACATCCTTCTTCATATTCGACCACCAGAAATGATGTCTGAGATCTTGGTACATTTTCGTACTTCCAAGGTGAATCGAATATCATGAGTTATGAAACTCACTCAAAATTTCCTCTTTAATTTTTGGTACTGGCGGAACCCAAATTCTCCCTTCAAATTGAAGTAACCCTTCCGTATCAACTTTAAATTTGTCTTCTTCACCTTTACACACTTTTCTTTTTATCTTCTCACAATTTTCATATTGAAGCTGTGCATTCTTCACCTTATCCACCAAAATTGAACTGCTCCCCATCTGGAAAAAAATTTCATCTGATTCTGTCGGATATTTAATTTCCAACTCCATCTTGGCCATTTCTTCTACAAGCTTTTCCTGAGCAGTTAACATCATTAATTTCTCCCGACCCTTTCTACTTAAGGCATTGGCAATAACATCCGCGTTGCCAAAATGATAAATTATCTCGCAGTCATAATCTTTAATAAACTCCAGCCATCTTCTCTGTCGCATATTCAAATCATTCTGTGTAAAGATATACTTCATACTTTTATAGTATGTATATATATCTCACACCTCTCTTCATACAGATAGTGCCTCCAGATCTTCAGAGCAAACACTACCGCAACCAACTCTGTGACGCCCCAAAATTTGGTCTATTTTCACATCCAGATTTCATACATCATGGTCCCAACTCTTTCCAAACATACATCATTATATAGATAAATATAACAACATACATTCTCAAATCCCAGGTTCTAATACCTTATAACCTTGTTCATTACAAATAATGATAATTACTTTATTCTTTACATCTTATAAGAGTGACTTTTATCCTCCACCAAGGATACATAACAGTTCATTAAATTATTCTATAGTTTAATTACACTATTATACATTACAAGTCCTGGCTTGATCTTCATGCTCATTCATATACTGAATGACACTTCGTCTGGATACCGGTCAGCTTCATCTTTACGGGATCTTTAAGTTCTTCTACTTTTACACTTAATTTTTTTTCATTTAAAGAAAGTGTGAGCATTCAATTGCTCAGCAAGTCATAACAGTTAAATAAATAACTTCAAGAATTGAAACATTCCTTTTTAAAACTTCAATAACCGAACAAAGGTTATGAAGTAGCTTAAATAGTAGGAATAATTCTGATTCCTATCAGTATAAAACATTAGTCACATACACTTTGAAATACTTTCATTCTTCTACCTTGTTCATACACATTCTGTCTAGCTAGAAGCATTAACACAGACTTAACAATAACAGTTCATGAATACACAAAATATTTTTGTATAGAACATTTCAACCATAGAATAATTCATCTCATAGAAACAACGAAGTTTTAAAATTGTGGAATAAGACCTCATACATTCTACCACCTTATACAAATATCACACATTTGCTAATAGATAAAACTTCTCATGTTCAACATCTGAGAAGGTTTAAGAAAGTAGCATTCATTTAAAATATGAATGAAGTTAGGAAACTTGCCTTACATAAAGCTACATCTTAGAGTTTATGCTGAACTGCTCATCGCAATCCCTATATATCACATAAAGAATACATGAACCAATTAGTTATGTACTTGACTTACGCATTGGTTAAACTTAACCTTACTCCTTATGATTCGTGTTTATAACCTAAGTTCACGTAACCATCATTCTCTACTATTTTACGGTGTTATGATAAACGGAGATGTCTTAACTCATACGATCATCATCTTTGATGATTTATATTCTTATATTCTTCTTATAATCTTTTTAGGACTTAACACACATCAAATCTCTACTAATATTCCATATGGTACTCTGAGTGGTTTCCCATAAACAACCAACAAACTAGTTTCCCGTCTCATCTACACTGTCTTTAATAGCAAGTTAGATTGGTTGCTAGTTTCATATATATCTCCGCTCTCTAAAAGAATTATTTAGCCCAGCTCCCATATGTCAAGCATTAAAGATTACGATTATATCACAACCTAAACTTAGCTTAACTTATCTGAACCATTAAAACTATAATATTCGTTAAGTTGATTTCCCATTCCTTATGGCTTTCTGGCAACTAAATGCCATACCTCATGATTTATTCCCTATCGTCTAAGTGATACAATCTTTAGTATGTTAAGAGCGATTCTTCAATGCTAATATTATGCATTCATAGTGTTAAGCATTTTATATTACCTTAATCATATCTTATAACATCCAGTTCATTCGACTTAGAACGTCATCCAAGTTATTATTACAAACTCGACTTCTTAACGTTATATGTCATTGTAATTAATTCAGTTTCTTCACCGTTCACAGGTTTAATCATTATTATTCATTAACTTATAGTCAAACCATACACGGGTGTAGTTTCTGCCCGTTTAATATTCGTGTACACTCAACCCTCATCTCTCAATGTCTAAGGAATCACAATCATAGTAATCCCACACTTTCATTTTATCCCAACAATGGTCCCCAGATATTGGTTTCGTATTTTGCATTTACATTATTTATCTTTTAATCTTGTTCAATCTTTCCGTTCAACCTTCACTAAAGGTTTAATTCACTTGATTAAGTGTTAAATAATGTGAACTATATGTTCATTATCTTTCCTTACACTTCCCCTAGGAGTTGAGCAATTAAAAACTCTTCTCTAGGCTTTGCCCTGCACCGGCACTGCGGCGCTGGTTCCCTTTTTATTTATTGTACAGCAGTGCAAGTCTCCAATAGCTTAGTCCCCGGGTTGGCATTGCGGTGCCGCTTCCCAAAACATAACTGGTACCTCGGCGCTAGTTCTAAAACATAGAAAGAATTTCTAAGTGTTGAACATGTTTAAGACACTTACTTAACAATCTCATAACTTCTTCGTTATAACTTAGAATGAGGTCGTTCCAAAGCCATCTTCTTACTCTCATTACATACTTCAACTTCCCTTAGACAAAAATTCATTATGCATCCATTAACATGCCATTCAATTGGTTTAAATTTCATTATTCGTTCGTCCATCCGTAATTTGATTATCTGAACTCGGAATTCATTTGTTCTTGAGTCCACGACTCATGTTTTCTATGTTTTCTTACATTCTTATGAAACCATAAATGTTTGGGTTCATTTACACAATTTCTACTCTTCGTTTGTCTTTTACAAAATTTTTGCCATAACTTCGTTATAGCTAAGTTTAATCCATTCTTCATGAACATTTCTATCATTCCTAACCAAAAAATAAGCATCTAAATTATACGCGAGGGTTTTAAAATTATCCATCAACCACAAGTTATAGCTACGATGGTTTTAAATTTGTACATCAACAACGTTTTTCGTGTTCTTCGCGTTCTTCGTTCATTCTTCATTTTTAATCCATACTTTGATTATAATTTCACTTTTCTTGGAATTTGGTGTCATAAGACACCATTCCTTACTTATTTTACCGAATCATTCAAATGATTTTTTTAGATCGTTCAAATTCATTACAAAATTCATACTTCCTTAAGAAAGCTTTTATAAATAAATCTTTAATTCTTCATACTTCATTTTATTATGATTTCAACCATATGAAATCATTCTTAACATTTTATTATCCTATTTTCATTAAGCTATGTATATTGACATAGAAAACTTAAAGAAAATTTAGATTAGACTAGGTTTTGGATAATTACATTTCTTCTTTAATCTTCTTCCGTTGGACAAAGTTTACACACAGTCTAGCTTTTCTTCTTCCTTTTCCTCCTCATCTGAATTCTCTCTCACTATCTCTCAAGTGTTGGTGATTTTCAAATCACCTATAAATGAGCTAAGGCTCTCCTTATATAGGAAACCAAGGCTAGGGGTATTTTAGTCATTTGGAAAACGGCCTTACAATTCACACCTCCTTACTATTCACGAAGCTTCTCTTGGAAGCTTTATGGTTTCGTCTTTCAGGATTCGTCCGACAGTTCAAAAAATTATGATTCTCGGAATCCATATATTTTTGGATATTTCGTCTTTCCTTTACATATTAACTTTTATACATTCTTCAGAACTTTAAAAAACTGAAAAATACTTTTTGATGATAAGGGTTTTCCTCCACCTTTTTCACCTAATGTAGTTAAACGAATGAAAAGTACATAACAATACTTTTTGTCATTTTTATTTCGTTTGATTTTTGCACGTTTTTTGAGAAAAACTTTTATCGGCTAACTTAACTTTTCACAACATTTTAACGTCAAATATTTCGACAGAATGTCATTTCGACATACTGAACTCTCAAAAAGGCTTAGGTTATTCAAACCCTAACCCTTAGGGTTTAATCAGATGAATAGTGTAGGGGTTTCGGCACATAAAAGCAGCAAAAATTAAAAGATTCAAAGACAATTTTGAAACCCTGAAACAGGATCCATGTAAAAATATATTAATTCAATGGTTCAGATCTTATACCAATTATAGAAAAATCTCTGAAATGGCTTCGAATCTCCAACGCAATCCAACGAAACTGCGCCTCTACGGTATCCACACGAACGCCCACGATCTGCAGTGAAGATAACTGCGGTACTAGCCACCAAGGATCAGGATTTTCAAAAATTTTCTCTATAGTCTCTCTCTAAGAGAGGCTAGGGTTTTAGGTCATGATGTAATTCCTAAAATGGTTGATATATCATATATATAACAGTTAAAAGGAATTAATCAAAACCTAATCTAATTAAAAATAAAATCCGCATTTATATATATATATATATATATATATAAAAAAATTATCCTATTAATTTAAATTCGTAATTTAAATACTATCAATTATATTGACATATTTAAATCCTTATAATTTAAATTAATTCCCTTTTAATTTCGTTCTATGTGTGTGACCCTATAGGTTATTATTACGTTGGTAATAATTTTAAAATCATATTATAAAATTATAAACAGTGAGTGACATCTAGTAATGCATCATTGCTGCCCAAGTAATAATAAGATTGATGATTCGATGCAACCTTTTCGTGACCAATGTTTCAATATAATTTAATCCTTTTAACCTTGACATCCTAGATTAAACTCGAGTCATGGAATGTGTCATACTCTTCATAATATAATCTGAGTTTTCTTGATCAATGAATAGAATATATTAAACAAATCACTATTTGAGCATGACCATGCATTTCATAGTACTACTCAATCAAGAGGCCTATGGATATCACCCCTAATATATAGGAGGGTTAAATTCCATCTAGATCACTCATATTCCTCACACGGTTCATGATGTACCCAATAATCACCTTTATTGTCCACCCTATTAAAGGTGACTTTTGATGATATCAAAGTACATAAATTCCCGTGTAGTAATATAGTGATTTCAGGCCGGAGGATCATTACATCATTGTCTCTATGAGAATCGCTAATGACATTTCGCATAATATTCCACATAGAATTCTCATGGTGGGTCTGTCCAGTACATCGTTCTCTAACATGTACCTATGCATTGACTCAATATCTCATATATTTATGACCAATGAGATTTGGTCATCAGTGAATTCACATACTAGTTTCAATGTATCATTGTTGTCCCATCAACAATAATACTCGACTAGGGACATTTAAGAGCAATGATATTAATTGTAATTATATAATATCATGTTCATGTCACATACTTGAAACTATATAATTTGTGTCACTATTCTAACGAATTTTATTATGTTAACATTTATATAATGCATTAAATAAAACCATAATAAAACCATTCATTTATTCAATGAAATATAATATCAAAATGTTAAGTTATTATATCAAATAATTGTCCTCTAGGGCATAAACTCTAACAAATAGTGCCTATTTCATCTTTTTCCTCAGAAATTTATTTGTTCCTGGAATTTTTTTATTTTCGTCTTGAAAATTCTTACTCGTTCGGTCTAGCTCGTAGCCAAAATCCTTCCGTCTTATAATTATCGTAGGTCCTAAAATGATGAACAAACACATAACACGTAATATTATTAATAAAAATTCATTTTATTAATAACGAATTCTTTAAACTTAAATTCTGGATAATTCGGTTTTTCGGGTTGTCACATTCTTTCTCCTTATAAAAATTCCATCCTCGGAATTTCTAAAACTACATCTATACCCGGATACTTTATTCCTACAACCTTTAGCAAAGGTTTTATCCCTACTTCTTCTTTTTCTTATAACCATCCTTTTCCTAAGGATCATCTGTTGATATAATCGTCATTAGTTAACCTCAAGTCTACCTATGCTTTCAATCCCTCGGGTCCTCCCATTCACCTCATCTTTATAGAATTTTATCCTCAAAATTTTAGCTTACTATACTCTCAACTTCTCTTCGAAGAAGTTCTTATCTTTCAAACATTCCCTAATCTTCATAACTTAAAAATTATAAAGTAGAACGAATAAATAGGAATATAGAAGATTCCTTTATAACATTTCAGACTTTTGCTGAGGGGTCAAATCAACCATGAACACTTACTAGGTTTAACAGTATTTCACCGTAAACCCTTCAATCACGGTCAGTTTACAATCACCAAGAAAGTAAACTACCTCCATTATACGTAGGTGATCAACTGATCGTATAGCTCCATTTTAGGATATGTTCACCTCAGACTTATTCATCAGATTCCACACCAAAGCAATTTGGTTTGGTAGAACTTCTTAAGGAAAGCTCGATTTTCGTATAATATGACATACCATTTTTCTAGCCAAATTAAATAGCTTAGACCGTACCAATAAATTGGACATCAACTGAAACATTTGTCTAGTCAAATCTATTGACATCGACTACTCTTTAAATTCTTTTAATCGTAACTTCAAAACGTTTTATGACGTCATGATACCGTACTTTTCACAGTATGTTGAGGACTTCGTCATTATACATCATACAATAGCGGGTTGTTGATCCTTTTACCATCTTTGCATCAAATGCACTGATGATATAAAATTTATTTTGATATTTCAAATCGTATTTGTCTAAACGAAAAAATTAACATATACATACAAAGAATAACTCTTTTAAAACCCATTGGTTCCAAAAGTTGAACCAATTCTTTCCTTTTTAAAATGCACATGAAGCACGATTTTAATAAATTTTGAAATCTAGCATAGTTAGATGACTTGGAAAATCCTTTTTCTCCATCTTCCTTCATTGTCTTACTTGTGATAAAACTTAATCTTCTCTAGCACCTCCAATTCTAAGTATACTAAAAATACTTGTTTTTAGTCTAAACATTCCTACACCTAAATATTGTCCATCAACTTACCACACTCTATGTGTTTAGGAACTTTCCACAACCATATGTGTTTAAGAACTTATCTTCGCAATATGTAATTCAAGAACAAATCAAGGACTATCCATACGCTCAGGGCTCAAAAACATAACATATAACTATGAGTCAAAAACTTTTCATAAGTATAAGTTTCAAGAACTCGCACCTATCTTATCATTCTCTACCTATCAAGTATATACATGAGAAAAGATTCACCTTTTCGTCATATAGATATTGATAGCGTGACATTATTATTCTATTGATTATCACTGCAATAAGCTAAGTAGTTGTTACATCAAAGCACAAACCTCTGCTCATAACAAAGGTTCATACAACTCAGCTATCACAAGAGTCCTCAATTGAATATTACAACTTCTAACTTCCACGTACCTTAATAAAAATTTTCTTTAATTTGTATGCTATCCTTTTTAACTCAATCAGAGTTCTTCTTCCTGTACTACTTAGTAGTACCATTCATTTATAACATTAGCTATAAATCATCCATCGTTTAATAGAACATCTGTTATTACAATTTCATATGATCACGTGGTGGTCTTCTTCCTTAATTATTTCACTCAACGATTTTCTTATCCTTCTCTCTATGATTATAGTCTTAGGTACTCATACCTAAGGTTTATAACCTATCAGCTCTGATACCACTCTGTGACGCCCCAAAATTCGGTCTATTTTTACATCCAGATTTCGTACAACATGGTCCCATCTCTTTCCAAACATACATCATTATATAGATAAATATAACAACATACATTCTCAAATCCCAGGTTCTAATACTATAACGCCCCGAAATCCGGTCTATCTTCATAACCAGATTCTGTACGTCACGGTCCCACTTCTTTCCAAACATACATTAGAACTTCGATAACTGAACAAATGTTATGAAGCAGCTTGAATAATAGGAATAATCTCGATTCTTATCATTTTAAAACATTAGTCACATTCACTTTGAAATACTTTCATTCTCTACTCTCTTTCATACATATCCTGTCTTGCTAGAATCTTTAGCACAAACTTAACAATAACGGTTCATGTATAAATAGAACATTCTCTTATTGAACAGTTCAAACACTGAACAGTTCAAACACAGAAACACCGAAGTGTTCAAATTCTGGCACAAGGTCTTATACATTCTACCACCTTGTACAAATATTGCACATTCGCACATAGATAAAACTTCTCTAGTTCAACATCTGAGAAGTTTAAGAAACTAGCATTCATTTAAAATATGAATGAAGTTAGGAAACTTGCCTTATGCACAGCTATAACTTATAGTTTATGCTAAACTTCTCATTCCAATTCCTATATAACACATACGGAATACATACACCAATTAGTCACATACTTGACTTACGCATTGGTTTACTTAACTTTACTTCTTAGGGTTCGCGTTCTTTCAACCTATATTTATATGACAACTTCCTTTACAGGTTTACGGCTTCATGACATACAAAGATGTCTTACTCATACGTTCATCATCTTTAATGATTTGCATTCTTATCTTCTTCTTATAACTTCTCTAGGACTCAGCACACATCGCTTCTCTGCTAGTAGTCCATATGATACTCTGAGTGGTTTCCCACAAACAACCAATAAACAAGTTCCTATCTCATCTACACTGCCATCATAGTGAGTTAGATCGGTTGCCAGTTTCGTATATACCTTAGCTCTTTGAAGGAATTGTTTAGCCCAACTCCCATATGTCAACCATCAAAGGTTACAATTGTACCACAACCTAACTTATCTTAACTTATCTGAACCATTAAACTATAATGTTCGTTAAGTTAATTTCTTATTCCTTATTGTTTCCTGGCAACTAAATGCCATACCTCAGGATTCATTCCTTATCTGACTCACATTCGACTTTCATTATTCTTATTACCGTTCGTTATGGCTTTCTTGATAATTCATATCTTACTTAATACTTTCGTTATCCCCTACATGAACCCCATGTTCATTACTCATTCTTAATGTTAAAGCCATACCGTTTATTCTATGCTACGACTGGTCGTTCATCGCAACTGCATTGCGTTTATGTTCTTTGTCTTTTAATCTCATTTAATCTTTCTGTTCAACCTTTATCTAAGGTTTAAATCGCTTGTTTAAGTGTTATATTCCATGAAATACACGTTCATTAACTTTCGTTACACTTCCCCCATGATTTGAGCAGTTAAAAGCTCATCACTGGGCCTTGCCCTGCACCGGTGCTGTGGCGCCGATTCCCTTTACAATCCTCGCGTTGCAGCGCCACCCGTGCTGCGGCGCCACTCTCCTTGCTATTGCTCATGCTACGGCGCGAGTTTGAAGTGCTCAACTCCCCGGTCTGACGTTGCGGTGCCACCTTATAAAGCATGGCTGGCACCACGGCGCCAAGCCCTAATTCTTGAAAAAAAATTCTAAGTGTTAAATTGTTTTGAGATGCTTACTTCCCAATCTCATAACGTATTCCTTATAACTCGGAACAAGGTCATTCTTAAGCCATTCTTTTCTTTATCTTACGTACTTCAATCCCCCTTGGACAGAACTTCTTTTTGAATCTGCTAACATTCCAATTGATTGGTTTAATCTTCGTCCTTCGATCATTTTACGTTATTAACTTTCTTCTTTAGTTCGTCCGTAATTCGGTCATCCGAACTCAGAATTCATTCGTTCTTGAGTCAACGACTCACGTTTTCTACGTTCTCTTACATTCTTATGAAACCCTACACGTTCAGGTTCATTTACTAACTTTCTAATTCTCGTTCGTCTTTTACAAAATTTTTGCCATAACTTTGTTATAGCTCAATTTTAATACGTTTTTCATGAATGTTTCTACCGTTCCTAACCAAGAAATAAGCATCTAACTTACATGCGATGGTTTTAAACTTGTCCATCAACATTAATTATACTTCGATAGATTTAAATTTGTCCATCAACAACGTTCTTCGTTCATTCTTCATTTTTAATCGATATTTTGATTACGATTTCACTTTTTTTTAGAATTTGATGTTATAAAACACCATTCCTTACTTATTTCACTGAATCGTTTATATGATTCATTCAGATCGCTCAAATTCATTACAAATCTTATACTTCCTTAAGAAATTTATAACGTAAACTTCAAATTTTTATTTCTTCATTTTCTCATGATTTCAACCATATGAAATCATTCCTAACATCTTTTACTTCTTATTCTCATTAATATATGTTTTAAACATATAAAACGTAAAGAAAATATCAATTTATAAGTTAGGTTTTAATACCTTTCTTCTTTATTCTTCTTCCTCTAGACAAAGCCGGCGATTCGCTAGCTTTTCTATTTCACGATCCACTCCGATCCGAGCATTCATGTTCATTCTCTTCCTTCTTCTTCTTCTCCAAGCTCTCAAGCTCTCTCTCTCTCTCTCTTTCAAAGTGTTTGTTGATTTTGAAAAAAAAAATCAACTAACACTTTTATTATATAGATTTTCAAAGCTAGGGGAAAAATAGTCATTTCGCCCCTAGATTTACTATTCCCACCTCCTTACTAACCTCCTTACTATTCACGAAGCTTCCCTTCCGTTTTGTGGAATTCGTCTGACATTTTAAAAACTGCGATTCTCGGAATCCAAATATTTTTGGATATTTTGTCTTTGCTTTACCGATTAACTTTTACGAATTCTTCGGATCTTCGAAAAATTGAAAAACACTTTTTGACTTTAAGCGTTTTCCTTCACGTTTTCCCCTAATGTAGTTAAACGAATGAAAAGTATAAAAAATACTTTTTGTCATTTTTATTTGGTTCGATTTTTGCACGTTTTTTGAGAAAACTTTTATCGGCTTACTTAACTTTTCACGATATATTATTGTCAAATCTTTCGACGGAATGTCATTTCGATATACCGAACTCTTGGAAAGGCTTAGGTTATTCAAATCCTAACCCTTAGGGTTTCGTCGGGTGAATAGTGCCTATTTCGTCATTTCCCCAGAAATTTTTTGTTCCCAGAAAAAATTTATTTTCTTCTTAAAAATTCTTACTCGTTCAGTCTAGTGCGTAGCCAGAATCTTCCCGATTTATAATCATCCTAGGTTCTAGAACGATTAATAAACACATAGCATATAATATTATTAATAAAAATTCATTTTATTAATAACTAATTCTTTAAATCTTATATTCTGGACAATCTGATTTTCCGGGTTGTCAAAAATACCTTATAGCCTCGTTCTTTACAAATAATGATAATTATAATATTCTTTACATCCTACAAGAGTGACTTTTATCTGCCACCTAGAATACATAATAGTTCATTAAACTATTCTACAATTTAATTACACTATTCTACATTACATATCCTAGCTTGATCTTCACGCTCATAAATATACTAAATGATACTTCGTCTGGATACCAGACAACTTGATCTTTACGGGATCCTTAAGTTCTTCTACTCGTACGCTGAAAATATTTTTCATTTAAAGCAAGTGTGAGCATTCAATTGCTCAGCAAGTCATAGTAGTTGAATAAACAACTTCAAGAATTGAAACATTCCTTTTTAAAAATTCAATAACCGAACAAACACTATACCAAAAATGGCCTCTAGTGAAGGACAAATCCTTCACAAAACATACTATATCACTCGCAAGTGATTTATTGCAAAGAAATATTTCCTGCACAAGATTGCTCGCATTAGACCTCCTAACAATTGGGTATCCTTTGCTAAGTAGTAACTAAATATTTTTTGTGAAAGATATATTGTGAATAGCTTTTTTATTCACAAATTGTATTTGGTAATGGAATATTGTTATTTAGTAAAAGATTGGTTTCCTTTACAAATAATATATTAAGAAGGATTATTTGAAATTAGTGAATAATTTTATTCCCTTACAAATAATATATTGTGAAGAACAAATTTATTTAACGATAGAATATTTTCCTTCACTATTATAAATTGAGAATCTTTCTTCAATTTAGTGAGAGAAAATTTATTCACAAATTATAAATTTGTAAATAAAAAATTAATTACTAAATAATCAAAAGTCATTGAAAATTATAATTAATTTTTAAATAAGTGATTTCATATTTATTATTATTATTATTAATCTCTATAAGAAATATAAAAATTATTTTTCAAGTAAATATAAATATTGTCATACTTGTTACAAACTAATTGATAAGCTAATGCATAAAGAGCTAATCAAATCAATACTTCACATATAAATAGATAATACTCCAGTCACAATAACTACAAAATTTGTTATTATATCTTGGTCTTCGAAGGACCATATTACCTACAAAATTTATTAAATAACATAATAAAACTAAAAGAATATAACAAACTAGAATGAATAAAGTGTGGCATGTTAGATTCTCTTCATCGTCATTTTCTTCAAGGAAATCAAGGTTGAGCCTGTAACCTTCATGCTGCAAGAGAAACACCAAAATTCAATGAGATGAGATGAAAAATAAGAAAGGATGAAACTAGTGAACTTAAATTGAGAGAGAGAGAGAGAAAGATTAATGAAGGATAAAGACAAAAATATAGTTATCAGTAAAACGTTCTCTAAATACACTTGAAACAAAACTCAAAAAGGGTCAATACATGCACTAACAGTATCACCCATATATCACCAAACAATTAAAAGAGAGAAAAAAATTCTAAAAGGAGAAGGCCTTAGAGAGCATTACTTACCAAGGATCTAGGAAGTTTTATGCCACCATTCTTTTTCAGCCTCGAGGGTGTTTAGGCTTGGGACTCCCAATTTATGTTGGTAACAATGTCTATAAGTGTAATATTTTATTTTTTATTTTTTATATTTAGTCTATTTAAAAATGACTAAACATGAGAATGTATTCAACGAGAAATGCTAAAACTTACTCCCTCCATTCCAAAATATAATCACTTGGCTTAATTAACATTAGATTTCAAGTCTGAATAGCATTAGATTTCTTGTCTATTCAGATTTCCTAATTCCTTATCTATCACCCTTGCAATGGTTAGTACCCTTTCTCTCTCTATACATGTGTGTATATGTTTCTTCATTTGATGCCTAGAAGAAATACATATAAAATAGTACCTTATATTCTTCAAATTTAGAGCAAACATATTTCAAAATTTTACTACCTCCATCTGCAATGACTTTTTTGACGCAAGTAGATATGATTTTTTCTAGATAATTAGTTCTAATAATAAATTGTAACGGTTGAAAAAAAATAATAGAAAAATAATGTACAAGTATGTCCTAACTCCTATGCAAAAATAAGAAAATAGGATTCTTGTGTTTTTTTTGTATGGAGGCAGTATAACATTTGTGTGGTTCGTAAAGCAATAAATACCTGAAAGACCATAACATTCTGGTAGTCAGACTTCCCCTGAAACAAGATCTTCTCCACCTTTAACTAGTGTGCTTCCCTTGTAAGAAGGTTCATTAGACATCATTAATTAGAAATGAAACTTTCATCTATGAAACATTAAGAACCATGTAATAAAAGTCACTTCCAAATAGGAAGCAATAAGTGAAACAGCCTGTAGAAGAGGTGGTTAATGACGTCAATAATGATATTTTTTTTCTTTTTGATTGTGTAATCGATTACATAGTTTTTTCTTCCATATAAATGATATTAGCTAAGAGGAAACCTAACTAAGTTAATAAAGTGTTTTAATCTAGAATTCATGATGAAGCAACAATAAATACAAGTCATCTAGTTTTCTTTTCATACATGATCAAATGGTTTTTTGTTTTAGATAAATGAAATAAATTTTTTTGGAGAAAAGAAAGAGGAAGAAGACATGAAGTCCTCCCTAAAGAAAATATGAAAAATCCATCCCGGCATCAATGGGACACAACTCGCCACTCCCTCTGTGAAACTGATAAAGATTTTCCTCGAAAAGCTTCTATGGATTTCAAAAAACAAAAAATAACAAGAATAATGATAATAACATACATTTATGGCTTAAGAAGTAAATGTTAGATGTGTTTTAATGATTAAAGCAAAGAAACATCAAAAAAATTTTGGTAGTCATAGTTATATATTAGGCTTATTTAGATAAATTGGTCAAGGAATAACATACTTGTGCGACATATCCCAGGGCTATTACAGATCTTTGAACCTCCTCCTTGTCAGTGAAAAAACTCATCTTCGTGAAAGGGAGAAAAGTGAGATGCAGACCTGGAATAGTAAATGATCCTTGGTCCAGAGGTTTTAGTCCATAAGGATTCTCTAGAGGAAGCAAAAAGATAAGAGAAGAATGATTCTCAATAACATCTCATAGATAATATCCAAATACAAAGAAAAATTATAAAAAGTTAAAATGTTGTTCTAATCAATTTAATAAAATCACATGTAAATATACATTAATATATAATAATTCAAACTCCTAATTGCTCATCAATATATACCTGAACTATGTAAAGCTGTGAAACAATTTGACAATATAGTAAACAAATATAGAGTAAAAACATAAAATGATGGAACCAAATGAAAACATCAATGAAACCTCGTTGGCAAAGAAATTACTATAAAGATAGCACACGCCTATTAAAGGAATTATAGAGAAAATTATTGACATACTTATTCAAGTATATAAATATGTATAAAAACTGTGACGCCCCCAAATCCGGGTTACCTAACTCCCGAATTTGGTGCTCACGATCAACAATATAAATAACATCTAACTACCCATTTAATTATGAATAGACATATAAACCACATTAACTGATATATTTAATACATTCGTCCCAGTTATCTAACCTTTATATTACAAACATACCCTTTAGATATAGAAAAAGGGTTTACAAATATAACATAATATATATGTTAAACATAACTATCACATCATAACACCTTTGCCTTTTATCTTCATAGCTCCTCTAGCTTCTTCGTCCCTAGCTGAAATATTTTATTTAGCAAGGGTGAGCAACAAATTTGTGCCGCAAGTTAAGATATACAATAAATGTATAAGGATCAAGACAAAAAACTATCTAAGTCGATAGAATGACTCCAAAGTTTAGGGAACTTTGAAATAGCTGAACAATTTGTTGTTCTCTAACTAATCTTCTCGCAACCTATGCAACAAATTAATGAAAGTATACAATGCTTTCAAAGATTCTACGATATTCTAATGAATAATCAAGAATCAATTCTACGCAATAGCAAAGTGGAATGTTTTCCAGATTTATGCTGAGTGATCACACAAGATCTAGAACTTATCTTCTTGGGTAGATATCAAAGATTTACTTTGATATATACTCATGTGTATCAGATAACCATAAAGATTAAATCATACCCCTCTATAAGTATAACAAGTGATCAGCTTTATTATACCCTTATATTATGCATGATACTTAATTCGCGCGCAAAGGTCGAATTTACGACCAATAAAATGTTCCCTTTATATAAAAGGTTGTTCTTCTCAATCTCAGAATCAAGATTTGATTTAACAATAAAATTCAATGATTTCAATATCTAATCACTTCTCTTCTCTTCTCAAACCTATCACGTTTTCTTTTTCGATCTAGCCGAAACAACTGGCTTTGTTCTATCAATAATAATTAAATTCTCTTCTCTTCTTTTCTCGAACCTATCAAGTTCTAACAAATGTTCGTCTAGCTAGAATAATTAGCTAAGACATTTCTCAACATAATTCAACAATAAACAGGAATTATCTGTACTGTCAATATTAGCTTCTATAGATATGAATATCTAACAACAGTAATTCTACGAATATATATTTTTTGAATCAGTAATTCAATTTGAATTATTAAATATTCACTAACTGCGAATAATCAACAATAAATTCTTGGACGTGGTCTAATTAACAATAATTAACCACCATAATAATGGAATAATATTAACTCAAGGTTGAGTTAAGGAAACTTGCCTTCTCCGTTGATTACTGCTACACAATATACTTATTTTTGTTCGAAAGACCTATAATCATAATATCGGTCTCACAATTAGCACATTAATTCGCAACACACAATACTGTAATGTACAATCAATCTTTCTCCTAGGCACATTAGCACATAGTCACATTAGTGTTTATAACCTATATAAACACTTAATAAGTCTAATTAGTTCGGTCTGGTTGGACTTCCGTCTATTCTCGGTGTTCTAGTCACCATATCCGACAATTAACACATTCATTGTCAACTAAACTCGATCTCTAAGCTTCAATATTATTTTAGATAAGTCAAATATCCTTTATAATATTTCTCAGAAGCTTTTACTAATTTATAAAAAATAATTTTTAAATGATTTAAATACTAATTAATTCCATCATCATTAATATTTAATAATATTCAAATATTAATGACACACTTGTCAAAATATTAAAGTTATTATTAATAACTTAAAATATTTTTAAATCATTAATATTTACTTAAATAATTTTTAAAGTAATTAAAATCATTTTTAAATTATCACCATTAATATTTAAATATTAATGAAATTACCATTCAAATATTAAATGTCATTAATTATAACTTAAAATATTTTTAAATCATTTTTCTCATTTTTAAATAATTTTTAAATCAATAAAATCATTTTTAATTCATTTATTTAATATAATAATTAAATAAATCTAACATCATTAATATTAATTTATTAATGAAAATTCTCCAAAACTATTGAGAATTATATTTTATAATTCAAAATATTTTCTAACACTTTATTCTCATTTACAATAATTTTTAAATCAATAAAATCATTTTATCTTATTTATTTAATTTACAATTAAATAAATCTAATATCATTAATATTAAATTATTAATGAAAATTCTCTAATATTAAAATTTATATTTTATTACTCAAAATATTTTTAAATACATTATTCTTATTTAAAATGATTTTTCATAATATTAAATCATTTTTCTCTAATTTATTTAATATACTAATTAAATAAATTAAATAGCTTTAATATTTAAATAATTATAATTATTAAATAAAAAAATTCCAATTTGTCAAAAATTATTTTTCATAATTTAAAATAATTTTTAAAACCATTTTTAATAATTTTTATAATTTATTTTTATTTTTAAGTAATTTCTGAAAATTTAGAAAATAATTATATTAAAACCCGTCGCTATAGGGCTTTAGCGACACAAAGCGTCGTTGTTGGTGTTCTTGAGCTCAAGAACACTGACAGCTTCGTGCTTAAGGTCCTTAGTTTGACCACATGTTAATCTCGATTCTTGCATCTTCTGTCCAATCTAAAACTTAGATATTGTAGTGTTTATGTAACTCTATTCAATACTTAGATTGATTAGACAACAACATAACAAGACAATTTGTGCCTTCAAAGTCCTTGTCAGACGGTTTCTAGGTTTTCCAGAAACCTAGACAGTCTGAGTGGACACTTTCAAGCTCAAATTAATCTGCGTTCTGATCATGATTTTAGTGGTTTAATGTTTCAAAGTTAGAGTCCATATGTCAAGAAACAATACTACAACAACAGATCAAATAAACAACAACAATATCACAAGTTATAGCTTGGTCAGAGGCTGTCAAAAAAACTTGTTCTTCCCATTTTTGGAAATTCCAGAAACTGCAAATCAGGGTCGAGTTGCCTAGTTTGACTACCTAATCTGATCAATATGTTGATGTTTTAAGAGGTCTAAAGACCCAGATCTATAGTCCATTATACAGACTACAACATAGTTATCATAACATTATCATATCACAAACAAACTGTCAGATCTATTGCTTAGAAATTCTTGTCAGACGCTGATTTCAAACTTCTAGGTTACCCAGAATGTACTCGGTTATGCCCGGTCAACAGGTTTTGACCTTTAATAACTTCAAATCCAGACATCTAATGGTTATACTACCACTTGCAGATGAAAGACACATATCAAACTACCAATACAAAACATGAAAATGAAAAAGGGTATTTTGGTCTTTTTCCCTCCAATTTTAATGGCACACTTGACAATTATACAAACCCTTAGGGTTTAACCCTAAGGTTCTAACCCTAGAGTTTTACAACTTTAGTTTCTAAAATTATTTTCTAACTAGTGTTTTAATTAGAAAAATTAAAATGTTAAAACTATAATTAGGGTTTCCTAATCACAACAACGTTTAATAAACACATTGTGACGCCCCCAAATCCGGGTATTTTCCAACAACAATATTCAGTAGAATATCCACTAAGGCTCAAGACTATGAGCAGTTCATAATTTCTTTTGAAAAGGACAACCCGACACTAAGTTCGTAAATCTGGCATAGCTTACGAGCACTTTTGGGTGATCAACCCATAGTACTCTATGTTGATCAACACTACATTCATTAAACGTGTATACGTTTAAGTTGTGGCAACCTCACGTGCCTGTCGTTAAACGACAAAAACATTTTAGCATACTTGGTCTTCGATTAAAAACCATACCAATATAACTCGGTAAACATTAATCATGCTTGACATAATCATAATATAAGTCTAGCCGAAAGAATTGGCTTTAGACTTCATCGTTAAAAACTTCATGCGAAAGAATACATGAATTACACAGCTTGTCCAGACTAAACTGGAACAATGGTTAGAATACTTGCCTTCAGCGTCTGCTTACTGATTATCACACGTACACTTTAAGTCTCTAAGTCTCTACAATACATGATCATATAACGTACCACATTAGGTCATATATAATCAAGTATGTAGACTATTATATCTTACCCCTCATCTCAATCTAAATCCTGACTTAGATTTGTTATTATAGTTTTCGGCTTTTCATTACGTCATTCAAATTATTGCACCTTTAATCGATTATTAACCCTTAATCATCATACATAAGTGTCTAACAATGCCTTAACCATGTTATGTTTATGCCTTAGTTCATTACCAATGAGTTCTCTTTCATTCTCTATCTGTAATCATTCTTTACTGTCCACTTCCTAGGATTGGCCATGGCTTCCACCCATTACTCTTCAAGCGTGCTACTGCCATGCATGAGTTAACAATGAGAGAAGTCCGGACTTCGTATACAGGCGCGAGTCCTTACTCTATAGGTCACGCTACGACGCGAGTTAGCGATGTGCTTTCGACACCATGATCGTGCCATGCGGTGCCACTCATTTGGCCTTGGTTGGCCATGCAGCGGCTGACTCTGGCTCTCGATAATTTGCAAAGTTTGAAAATTTTACTGAAACTCCCGGACTCATAACTTCTTCGTTATAAGTCTGAATTGGCTCATTTAAAAGCCTACGGTTCACAAATTACATACTCTATGCGTTCATACAAGAATTTTATCTATTTGACTTCGTTTGCTAAAATTTCACCTATTAGTTTATTTTTAATGAAAACGATAAACGTTTGTGAACGTTCAATGCTCGTTTCTTCGTTCTAAGTTGGAATTCGGTCATTTTTGAGTCCACAAATCTATAATGCCAAATATGACTTGTCTCCATCAAAAACCAACGTTTCCGACTTCAAACACAAAATATGACTTCCATTACGAGAATTTCACGAATTCGACGATTATCGTCTAATCGTGTGAATTCCGGCAAAACTTCATTCCTAATAATTCTAAATGGATTTTAATCAACATATGATCATTACAAGTTACTTATTATACCAACTTATAGTCAAAGTAAGTTTTGACTTATTCTCATAAGTCAACGACTTATTTAACTTATGAACTTCAAATTCTCATGCTTATGACTTATTATGAACTTAAGTCCATCAATCAATGTTCTCATACTATATTGAACATACTAACATCATATGACAAACATATGACAAGTTCTTCACAAGTTTATCAACGTATTTAGGTTCAAGTTGCTTATTCAACTTATTCGGCTTAAGTCCATTCATAACCCAATTCTTATATGTTCGTAGCATACATGTTCATTAATTACACTTCTCTTATCATCCTATTATGTTAGAGATGGAAGAATATTGGACACAAGATCATTACCTTTGATGTCTAACTTCTTCTTCTTGGAAAATCTAACAAAGGAAGCTTTGACTTAAAAGTGCTTATTCTCTCTAACACTTAAGTTACTTTGTAAGAGAAAGTTGAATGGAATTTGATCAAGCAACAAATGAATTATGAGCTCTCTATTCATAGGCTTAAAAAAGTGAGGGTAGAATAGTCATTAAGTACTCCACCTCCTTAATAACCCCCTTACTATTCATCTACTTAACCACTAAGTAAACTTGCTAGCCACATAAAGTACTTGATCATCACAACACTTGGGCATTACATAAAGTTCTTGCCCATCAAGTCTACCCACATCACACTTGGTTTGCTCCATGGATCTTGTCCAATTCATTGGGCTTGCTAATTAATCTAGCTAATTTCTTGTTAGGCTTATACTACAATAGTTTGGACTCATGACTTATCAAACACTTGGGCTTGAGAATCACTTTCCATTGGACTTCTATCATTAAGCTAATAATCCTACAAGTCCATTACATTTAATTAACAACTTAACATATATACACCACGTATAATTCTCGTATGCTAGCTCCTATATTTATTCATAATATACGTTATTTCATTCTCCATACATAATAGTATAATACGTCGTATTATACTTACATTCATTACCTCGTACAATGCATACGCATCATACGATTACAACTTTCTTTCCTTAACGCTTAATAAACCCAACGTTCCAAATTAAGTCCGCATGTGAAATATTACGTTTTCCATACTTAGATTATTATTACATAATCCATCTCACCTTGATATTATAACGTTACGTATTTCTCGGAAGTTCAAAAATAATTTCCGAGCAGAAATAGATGAATAGTGTTTTTCGGAAAATTTCTCAGAAAGCTTTTATTTTCGTCTTAGAAATTCAAACACTTTAATTCTCTCACGTATTTAAAATACTACGACGTTTTGGGGTTTCTAGGTTATAGAATGACATTCATCTTATGAATACATAATAATAATAAATAATATTATTTTATTCATTATTAAAAGTATTTACAAAAGGTTCGATTTTTCGGGGCGTTACATTCTCTCCCCCTTATAAGGATTCTGTCCCTAGAATCTCGCTATATAATAAAAAAAATTTACACAAATAATTGAGGGTAATTCTTTTTCATCATTTCTTCTAACTCCCATGTTGCTTCTTCTACATCGTGGTTCTTCCATATCACCTTCATGGAAGGTATGACTGTATTCCGCAGAACTTGTTCTTTTCTATCGACAATTTGAATCGGGGTTTCCTCGTACGTTAAGTCCTTCTCGATATGAATAGGTTCATATTCTATCACGTGCTTATAATCTGGCTTATAAGGACGTAACACGGATACGTGAAATACATTATGTATTCGTTCTAGATCTGGAGGTAATGCTATCATATAAGCTACCTCACCCACCCGTTTTAATACCTCAAAAGGTCCTATAAACCTCGGACTTAACTTTCCCTTCTTTCCAAAACGTATCTTTCTTTTCCAGGGAGATACTTTTAGAAATACGTACGAACCTACTTCAATTTCTCTATTCTCTCTATGAGAATCCGTAAACTTCTTCTGTCTGTCTTGAGTTGCTAGAAGACGCATCTGTATCAGTTTAACAATGTCCGCTGTTTGTTGCACCAACTCTGGTCCCAACATTCGGCGTTCTCCTACCTCATCCCAATATAGTGGCGTTATGCATTTCCTCCCATACAAAGCTTCGTAAGGCGGCATACCTATGCTTGCATGATAACTATTGTTATACGCAAACTCCACTAATGGTAGATGATCATCCCAACTACCCTTGAAATCCATGACGCAAGATCTTAGCATATCTTTTAACGTCTGAATTGTCCTCTCGCTCTGTCCATCCGTTTATGGATGATACACTGTATTCAAATTCAACTACGTTCCTAATTTCTCTTGTAGACTCCTCCAAAAGTTCGATGTGAATCGTGGGTCACGATCTGACACAATCGATACTGGTGCTCCATGTCTAGAAATTATTTCCTTAATATAAAGTCTAGCTAATTGATCTAAGTTATACTTGACCCTAATTGGCAAAAAGTGAGCCGACTTCGTCAATCGGTCCACTATTACCCAAATCGCATCATACCCCTTCTGAGTAGTCGGAAGTCCCACCACAAAATCCATCGTGATATTCTCCTATTTCCACTCTGAAATTTCTAATGACTATAGCAAGCCACTTGTTCGTTGATGTACGGCCTTAACTCTCTGACAAGTCAAACACCTGCTCACGTACTCTGCTATTTCTCTCTTCATGTTCGGCCACCAGAAACTCTATCGAAGATCTTGATACATCTTAGTGCTACCAGGATGAATCGAAAACCTAGAACTATGAGCCTCTTGCAATACCTGCTCCTTTAATTCTGTCTCATTCGGAACCCAAATTCTTCCTTCAAATCTTAATAATCCCTCATTATCAAGACTGTACTTAATATCTTTTTCATTGGCCAGCCGCTCCTTCATCCGGTTACACTCATCCGTTTGTGTTCTACCTCTTTAACTCTCTCTACGATGGTAGATTGCATCTCCGTCGCAAATAGCATTTGTCCTCCTTCACTTGATAGCTTCACTTCCAACTCCATCCTAGCCATCTATGTTATCAACTCAGTTTGAGCCGTTAACAAAGAAAACTTTTCTCGACCCTTTCTACTTAAGGCATCGACAACTACATTGGCTTTTCCCGAATGATACAGGATTTCACAGTCGTAATCCTTTATCAAGTCCAGCCATTTCCTCTGCCTCATATTCAACTCCTTCTGTCTGAAGATATATTTTACTCTTTTGTGGTCTGTGTATATCTCACATTTTTCTCCATAAAGATAATGTCTCCATATCTTTAGAGCAAAAACTACTGCGACCAGTTTCAGATCATGAGTAGGATAAACTTTCTCATAATCCTTCAACTGCCTAGATGCATACACAATGACCTTGCCATGCTGCATGAGCACGCAACCAAGTTCTCTATGCGAAGCATTGCTATATACTACAAAATTTCCTGTGTCATCAGGCAATAACAAAATAGGCGCTTCACTCAACCTCTTCTTCAGTTCTTGAAAACTGTACTCACACTTGTCAGTCCAAGCGTATTTCACCGTCTTCCTTGTTAAGTTAGTCAACAGAGTAACTATCTTCGAAAAATCTTGGATGAATCTCCGATAGTAACCCGCTAACCCTAAGAAAGTCCGCACCTCAGTTGGTATTTTCGGTTGTTCCCAATTCTTCACGGCTTCCACCTTCGCTGAATCTACTAAAATCCCCTCGTAGTTAATAACATGACCTAAAAATTATACCTTTTCCAACCCAAATTCACACTTAGTGAATTTCGCATACAACTTCTCCTTCCTTAGTGTCTCCAACACTAATCTTAGGTGTTCAACATGATCTTCTAGTGTCTTAGAATAGAATAGAATATCATCTATAAACACCACAACGAACTTGTCCAAATATTGTTTGAACACTCTGTTCATCATATCCATAAATGCAGCTGGTGCATTTGTCAACCCAAACGACATCACCAAAAACTCATAATGACTATAACGAGTCTTGAATGCTGTCTTTGGTACATCCTCCTTCCTAACCTTCAACTGATGATACCCCATTCTTAAATCTATTTTAGAAAAATACTTAACCCCTTTTAACTGATCAAAAAGATCATTGATCCTGGACAATGGGTATTTATTCTTTATCGTTAACTTATTCTCGATAGTCGATACACAGTCTTAACGATCCGTCCTTCTTCTTGACAAACAGTATCGGTGCTCCTCACGGCGAAACACTCAGTTGAATGTACTTCCTGTCTAACAGTTCTTGTAACTGCATCATCAACTCCTTCATCTCCTCTGGTGCCATACGATACGGTGCCCTAGAAATTGGTGTCGCTCCAGGCACAATGTCTATCACAAACTCGGTCTCCCTATCCGGCGGAAGACCTGACAATTCTCTCGGAAATACATCAGCGAATTCTCTCACTATAGGTATTTGTTCCATGGTTGCTACCACTCTCTGAGTATTAACAACATGGCACAGGTAACCTACACATCCCTTCCTCAGTACTTTCCTACTTTATATCATGGTCAGAGAACATGAACGTCCCGGCGATCTATTCCCGTAGAATACTACCTGAGGTTGTTCTAACGTCTTAATGTTCACACATTCTTTTTACAATCTATAATTGCCCCATGGTTCACTAACCAATCCATTCCGAGAATTAAGTCGAACTCTCCTAACTTTATTGGTAACAGATCTACAGATAATTTACAACCCCGTATGTCTACGCAACAACTCCTATGAATATCTTCAACAGGAATTATCTCTTCGTTTGCTACCTTAATATTTAAAGGTATAGGCAACTTTTCAGAAAGTAATCCTAATCGTCTAGCAAAATCGCATGCTAAAAACTAACAAGTAGCACCCGAATCAAACAGCACATACGCATTGATATCGTTGATCGGAATAATAGCTGCGACGACGTCCCCTAATGCGACTGCATCTTGGACTTTCATGTTAAAGGTACGGCCCATCGGCCTACCCGGTTACGTTGCTCCACTAATAGCTAACTTACCGCTATTAGTACCCCGGTTCCTGTCCATCCCCTTCTTTGGGCAGCTCTTTGCCATGTGGTCAGTTGACCCACACACAAAGCATCCATGGTTCTTCTTCGGACTCGGACAGTTAGGCGCAATGTGCCCCTCCTATCCAAAGTTGTAATAGATGGCCTTCCCCTTGAGACAGACTCCTAAGTGAGTGTTTCCACAGGTTTTGCGAGCCTCCATTCTTCTCTTCGGGTCTCCCTCGATCTTTACTCTCCTGTCTACTTTAACGTTGCTCTTCTTGTCCTTGTGGTATTGACTTAGAGCCTCACTACCACCCTCGGCGATTATCGCCTTCTCTAAAACGGTTCCAAAAGAAGTACTTTGGAACACCGATATACGGTTATAGAGCCAGGGTTTAAAGCCTTGCTCGAACCGCTGCGCCTTTCTCACCTCAGTATCCACTTGATGTGGAGTGAACCTTGCCAGTTCATTAAACTTGGCGGCGTATTGGGGAACTGTCATATCCCCTTGTTTCAATTCAAGAAATCGCATCTCCATCCTCCCTTGTATGCTCGTGGGAAAGTAGTTCTCGAAGAATATCTCCTTGAACCTCTCCCATGTCAAATTCTCTATCCCAACCCTAGCCTGATTAGCTTCCCACCAAAAGTTGGCCTCTCCCTTCATCATATAGGTCGCAAAGGCAACCTTTTGGGCCTCGTCGACATTTGCTATCACAAATGTCTTCTCTATTTCCTTAACCCACGTTTAGGCTTCAATAGGGTCCATAGTTCCTTTGAACTTCGGCGGACCCACACTCTTGAAATCCTTAAAGGTTAGCTTGTGCTACTCCCGGATTTACGGGGATATTAGCCCCTGTTCTATTAAATGCGGTTGTTATTAAATTAACAAACTCTTGCATTGGATTAACCGGACCTCCCTCTAGTTGATTCATATTCGCTCCTTAGTTACGTTGCACTTTTCTCGGCGGCATTTTGCTGATACAATAAACACATTTCGTTATTATTCCTTTCTTTATTAGTTATCATTTAATATTAAACAATAACTCCAACATCCATAACTCATTACTTTCCATAAAAAGGACTTATATTCATTCTTTGTAGTATAATACTACATCGGTTACATACACAGCCTAAGCTGATTACATTACTTTCCCGTTATCGCTTTCCAAAAATTGAGATTTACAAAAGACTACCCTTTACTATACAATAAGGGCTTTACGTCACTACTAGTTACAAAATATTTACATGTTACTCTGACTACTACTAGTCTACATCTGCCTTAAGGCATTATTAAAATCTGCCTTGGCAAGACCGGTAATAATATCATGGCTGATAGTATGTCGCGTCTGCCCCACCACTACAGGATAACCAGCTACCTGCTGCTGGAAATCTATGTGAGAACTCCTATGAATATAGGACATTCTCCCTATCTTCTGCATCTTGGTCTTTAGCTCCTCCTTAAGCTCCAAGACCTCATGCTTTAACTTGTGAACTTTGTCCTTAGCGAAAATCCGTTTATCATGCTCCTGCTTCCATATGAACTCGACATCAGTCTTGTCCTCTATAACCATTTGGAGCTCTGCTTTCAGCTCCTTAAATTCCTGACAGTAATGGATATTTCTATCCAATACTGACATGAACAAAGACATCATCGACCCCCCAGGAGCTATCTCCGCTGCTATAACTACTGGATTAAAGGATACTGTCTCTACTTCCTCCTCTATTATCCCGTCGAATACTGACATGTAGTCAGCTTCATCTGAGTCTCCAGACTCAATAATCACTACATCTGGCTCTGTTGCTATAGGGTTCGGTATAACCTCTACTTGGTTCACCGACTCTTCACTAATGGCTTGACCATCTACAAACATTCCGTTTACTCCTAACATCTATATAAAACCATTAAGTTGATTAGTACACGTCAGTAGAATAACAAAAACACATAACATAATCATAATGCATTTTTATAAGGTTATTTTCTTCTTGTACATCTTTGACTTCTCTTAAGGTTATGACTTAAGGTTTTTTAATCCCCCTTAAGTTTTATAACCTAATGCTTTGATACTAACCTGTGACGCCCCCAAATCTGGGTATCTTCCAACGTGACAGATGGTGCTACACGGTACTACCATTTATACATTCATTCAATTGAAAAGTCTCAAAAGGACTAATATAACTTCTATATATCCAAAATAATATTACATTTCCCAGGTTCTTTATAACTCATTCGTTTGTTCTTGTCATAATATTCAATATATTATAGACATTCAACTATTTTATTACATAAGTAATCTAAGGGTTCGTCTTCGCCTTGCCCTTGTCCTTGCCTGAGCCTTCGGTCCGTTCGATTTTGGCTGTATTCATATGGTTCAAGCAAGAGTGAGCATGTCTAGCTCAGCAAGTACTACAATTCTAATAAACAACATGCTTGAAACATAGAACTCATATATCTTCAATAACTGAACAATAGTTACGAAGTACTATCGATAATTCAAAATAACACTTCTTTTCATTCAAAACGTTTTCCAACAACAATATTCAGTAGAATATCAACTAAGGCTCAAGACTATGAGCAGTTCATAATTTCTTTTGAAAAGGACAACCCGGCACTAAGTCCGTAAATTCGGTATAGCTTACGAGCACTTCTGGGTGATCAGCCCATAGTACTCTATGTTGATTAACACTACATTCATTAAACGTGTATACGTTTAAGTTGTGGTAACCTCACGTGCCTGTTGTTAAATGACAAAAACATTTTAGCATACTTGGTCTTCAATTGAAAACCATACCAATATAACTCGGTAAACATTAATCATGCTTGACATAATCATAATATAAGTCTAGCCGAAAGAATTGGCTTTAGACTTCATCGTTAAAAACTTCATGCGAAAGAATACATGAATTACACAGATTGTCCAGACTAAACTGGAACAAGGGTTAGAATACTTGCCTTCAAAGATTCGCTTCTCGATTATCACACGTACACTTTAAGTCTCTAAGTCTCTACAATACATGATCATATAATGTACCACATTAGGTCATATATAATCAAGTATGTATACTATTATATCTTACCCTTCATCTCAATCTAAATCCTGACTTAGATTTGTTATTATAGTTTCCGGGTTTTCATTACATCATTCACATTACGTGCACCTTTAATCGATTATTAACCCTTAATCATCATACATAAGTGTCTACCAATGCCTTAACCATGTTATGTTTATGCCTTAGTTCATTACCAATGAGTTCTCTTTCATTCTTTACTGTCCATTTCCTAGGGTTGGCACTGCAGCACCACCCATGACTCTTAAAGTCGCGTTGCGGTCTTGAGTTAACGATGAGGCAAGTCCCGGACTCAAGCACTGCACATGCGAGTCCTTACTTTATAAGTCGTACTGCCAGCATGGAGTTAGTAGTGTGCTTAGACACTGTATTGGTGCTGCGGCCCCACTCATTTGGTCTTGGGTTGGCGCCGCGGCGCCAACTCTGTGCCTCAGACAGTTTGCAAAGTTTGAAAATTTTACGAAACTCCCGGACTAATAACTTCTTTGTTATAAGTCCGAATTGGCTCGTTCAAAAGCCTACGGTTCACAAATTACATACTCTATGCATTCATGCAAGAATTTTATCTATTTGACTTCGTTTGCTAAAATTTCACCTATTAGTTCATTTTTAACGAAAACGATAAACGTTCGTGAATATTCAACACTCGTTTCTTCGTTCTAAGTCGGAATTCGGTCATTTTTGAGTCCGCAACTCTATAATGCCAAATATGACTTGTCTCCATCGAAAACCAATGTTTCTGACTTCAAACACAAAATCTGACTTCCATTCCGAGAATTTCACGAATTCGGCGATTATTGTCCAATCGTGTGAATTCCGGCAAAACTTCATTCCTAATGATTCTAAATGGATTTTAATCAACATATGATCATTACAAGTTACTTATTATACCAACTTATAGTCAAATTAGGTTTTGACTTATTCTCACAAGTCAACGACTTATTTAACTTATGAACTTCAAAATCTCATGCTTATGACTTATTATGAACTTAAGTCCATCAATCAATGTTCTCATACTATATTGAACATACTAACATTATATGACAAACATATGACAAGTTCTTCACAAGTTTATTAACTTATTTAGGTTCAAGTTGCTTATTCAACTTATTCCATTTAAGTCCATTCATAACCCAATTCTTATATGTTCTTAGCATACATGTTCATTAATTACACTTCTCTTATCATCCTATTATGATAGAGATGGAAGAATATTGGACAAAAGATCATTACCTTTGATGTCTAACTTCTTCTTCTTGGAAAATCTAACAAAGGAAGCTTTGACTTAAAAGTGCTTATTCTCTCTAACACTTAAGTTACTTTGTAAAAGAAAGTTGAAAGGAATTTGATCAAGCAACAAATGAATTATGAGCTCTCTATTTATAGGCTTAAAAAAGTGAGGGTAGAATAGTCATTAAGTATTCCACCTCCTTAATAACCTCCTTACTATTCATCTACTTAACCACTAAGTAAACTTGCTAGCCACATAAAGTACTTGATCATCACAACACTTGGGCATTACATAAAGTTCTTGCCCATCAAGTCTACCCACATCACACTTGGTTTGCTCCATGGAGCATGTCCAATTCATTGGGCTTGCTAATTAATCTAGATAATTTCTTGTTGGGCTTATACTACAATAGTTTGGACTCATGACTTATCAAACACTTGGGCTTGAGAATCACTTTCCATTGGACTTCTATCATTAAGCTAATAATCCTACAAGTCCATTACATTTAATTAACAACTTAACATATATACACCACGTATAATTCTCGTATGCTAGCTCCTATATTTATTCATAATATACGTTATTTCATTCTCCATACATAATAGTATAATACGTTGTATTATACTTACATTCATTAACTCGTACAATGCATACGCATCATACGATTACAACTTTTTTTCCTTAACGCTTAATAAACCTAACGTTCCAATTTAAGTCCGCATGCGAAATATTACGTTTTCTATACTTAGATTATTATTACATAATCCATCTCACCTTGATATTATAACGTTACGTATTTCTCGGAAGTTCAAAAATAATTTTCGAGCAGAAATCGATGAATAGTGTTTTTCGGAAAATTTCACG
This sequence comes from Panax ginseng, assembly GCA_020205605.1. Taxonomy (NCBI): domain Eukaryota; kingdom Viridiplantae; phylum Streptophyta; class Magnoliopsida; order Apiales; family Araliaceae; genus Panax; species Panax ginseng. The sequence goes on along the minus strand of CM035128.1, from coordinate 111,717,660 downwards.
GAAAGCTTTTATTTTTGTCTTAGAAATTCAAACACTTTAATTCTCTCACGTATTTAAAATACTACGACGTTTCGGGGTTTCTAGGTTATAGAATGACATTCATCTTAGGAATACATAATAATAATAATAAATAATATTATTTTATTCATTATTAAAAGTATTTATAAAATGTTCGATTTTCCGGGGCGTTACACACATTAAGCTTATCAATTAGGATTAGGGTTTCCTAATTTAGGGTTTAGGAATATTGAATATTAAATTAGGGTTTCCCAGTTTTTGATTAGGGTGTCTAACTGTGCGTTAGGGTTTTTAATCCTAAAATTAGGGTTTCTAATCTCTTATTAGGGTTTATTAATTAAAACCTTATCCGATCAATTATTGATCAACATTCCTGTACAGTACAAACACGTATCCGTCGATATAATTATTTTAATTGCATTTTCTAACGAATCCCTATCCAGAAATTAGGGTTAGTTGTTAAGCACAACTCTACTCCTATTTTTTAGTCAATACCCAAATTGACCAATTCTCAAAACTCGTATCACAGATACACAGTACAATATTAACCGTCCATATTAAATAAATAAAAAATTATTCGTGAAATTTGGATTATTTGAAATCTCGGGTTATCACATTCACCCCTCCTTAAAAGGATTTTGTCCTCGGAATCACCGCTTTCTTAGCCTCTACAATCTTTTAAATTTGTATCATTAATTCATTTTTATCATCACAATATTAATTTGTGTTTCAAATTCTAAACTGTGACTTGGATCTTATAAAAGAAAACAAATCACAGCAATATCTAACTCGTATTTCTCGCGTAACTTAATTTCTAAGTGAAATCGTTACATGTCGCTTCTTCATGGGCAGCTTCTACATTTGGAACTGTCATGCTAACAGAGAATAATGTTGATCTTCTCTGTTGAGCTAATTCTTTAATCAACAGGGTTTTGTTACCGGGTCCCTTGTTAGCAATCCACTTCTTCCTATTCCTTTTTGGACAATTCCGGACCAGATGATTGGTCGATCCATACGCAAAACAACCTTGTACCTTCTTCGGATTGGGATAATCAGAAGACATGTGTCTGTTATGGCCACAGTTGAAACAGACTCCTTTTTTCTTCAAACAACCTCCTTGATGACGCTTCTCGCAAATTACACATGGCACACCTTTCTTCCTAATCTTTTCTGGATTATTTCCTGAATTAACATTATCATCCCTCTTACGTTTATTAAAATCCCTACCTCCATTACCCCCTATAATATTATTTCCTTCAGCCTCCTTTCTTTGTTCTTGACTATTCTTTAATACATGACTTTCAATTTCTCCTCAAATGATAATGGCTTTTTTCTAATAAAGTTGAAAATGAATTAATTTGCAGCACATCTAACTTCTCGAGTTCTAACGATTTCAATCCGTTCCTAAAACATCATGCTTGAAGCTCCTCAGTGTCCACTCGATGTGGAGCAAATTTTGCTAACTCGTCGAATTTGACAAAATATTCTGCCGCTAACATATTCTTCTACTTCAGATTCAAAAATTGCTCTTCCATATTTCTCTTTAGACCTCCCTTCCTTGACGACATTATCTGATAAAAATCTTATATTAATTCTCCTTCTCCACACAGATTCTTATTAATAGCACAATAAGTATTAAAAAAATTCTCATATAATCGTATATTTATTCAAATAGCACACATTACATTTAGAACTTAACACATACATATCACTATCCCTTTTTAAATAATATCGAGATTAACAACACAACTTTTAAACAAAAGTTGTAATTCTCTGACTTTAAACAAAAAGTCATAATTCTCCATTCATACACAACTATTCCCAGTTCATCAAACTTACCACACCTAGGGGTTCAGGAACTTGCCACAATTATATGAGTTTATGAACTTATCCTAGTCAAACCTTTGGCGTCCATTCGCTGAGGGGTTCAAAACAAGTCATATAATTATGAGTCATGAACTTACCATAAGTATGAGTTTTAAGAACTCACAAATTTATCTTAATCTTATATTCATATAGAAAATAAAGATTTTATTCATACAAACATATATATTTACATATGTTTACACATCGTTCTCGATATTATAACCATTAATATCAAAAATTTATCAAGAGATATTATCGCTTAAACTTAAGCTATTTATCGTCTACTCCCTTCTCCGGTCTTTTTCTTGTTGGGACACTTGTTGAATCTGTGACCCGTTCTTCCACATGAGAAATACTTCCTCATATTCGGCTTAGGACAATGTTGGGAAACATGTCCTTCCTGCTTACAATTGAAGCACACATTCTTCCACACCATGAATTCTCCCAAGTGAGTCTTTCCACACTTGCTGCAAGCTTGCCTCTTCCTCGGGTTTGAATTTTTAGAGTTTTCATTATCTTTTACCCTCTTTCTCTTCTTCTTGTCTTTCTTGTTGGATCCTTTGGACGATTCACCACCTTCAGTCTTTATTATGTCCACATGTGCTTTCAACTCGTTCTGTTCTTTGGTCATTTCATGTAATGCTCGCTCTGTCTTCCACAACTCTTCCAAGAGAAACACTTTATTTCGAAGTTCTTGTACTTCTGCAGATTCTTGATCTTTCTCCCCAACTTTAGTCTTATTTCCTTTCTCCACCTTAGCTTCTTCGGACTACGCCTTCTCATCACCACTCTGATACATCTCGGAATAATCATCATGATCAATCCCTAGATTGTTCATAGGTTCATTTTTTTCCACTTCTTCAACTGATTCGCTTTGCACTGGCACCTCGGCTACTGGCACTGGTGCAACAGTTGCTAGCACTTCTGTACTCATATCATCTGCTCCAGACATCCTACTATCAGTTTAAATAACTTGATTAGTACTTCAATAGTACAAACTTCTCACACTATATGTCCACATATCTCATTACCGATACGCTTCGACGATCCCTCACTTAGTACTCTAAATGAGTTTTCTCTATCTTGCTTATGGTCATAATCCTAGGTTTCCCCCCCCCCCCACCCCCACTTAAGATTTATAACCTATAGCTCAACTACCAACTTGTGACACATTGGTCACTACAACTTTGATACCAACTTGTGATGTAAAATCCCAAATTTTACGAATAAAGATTTAAATTTCTCGAAATATTTTTTTTTATTATGGTGTGTATTTAATATAATGTTATAGTTGTGGTTAATATTTATAAATTTTGAAAAGTATGCAAGTTGTTATATAATATTCGATTGGTCGGGAAATATTCTTTTTGTCGGGGAATATTGGTACGATGGTACAATCATTGGTGGACCCCACAACGAAATTATTGTCGGTTTGACAAAACAACAAAAATATTTTATTGAAAATAACGGCGGAAGTTTTACCATTAATACTGTTAAACTACTCGGTAGTAAAAGTACAGTAATACGTGTGGTTACATAGTAGCACACGGTATTATTAATTATTGATGCTTATGTGAGAAGTCACTCAGTTTTGTTCAATTATTGCTACAATAATTGATGCATAGTATCTCACGTTATTTGATTCAATTATTGTCAATATTTTATATATTATTAAATCAATAATTGAGACGACGAAGTTATTAACATTATTATTTACAATATTAACGATGTCTAGAAGTTCTGCCAAGGAGAGGTTTGGTCACCTAATTGCGCGCCAATAGGGAGAAATCCTTATTGGAAAGCCCCCTCTTTCCTGGGAATGACCTGGACGATTAATAGTGTGAATTATAATAATGATGATGAAGTTTTGTTTTATTAGTATTATTATGTAATAAAATAGAAAAGCTTTTTATATAAAACATAATACTTTTATAAAGTTATTCGTTTTATTAGATTATAAATAGAATATATTATATTTTATTTTAAAGATTTTGTTTTATTAGAATATTTTATAGTAAACCAATCTGGACCGTCGATTTAAAAGTATATTAAATTGGACCATTCAGGAATTAGTTACTATTCAGTCCATTCTCCTATAAATAGAAGCTCATTCCTTCATTATTTCTTACGAATTCACTGAAACTCTAGAGAGAGAAACTGTAGAGAGAATTCTTCTTCTATAATCTTGAGCGTATTTCTTTAGAGTTTAAGAAAGCTTTGAGCGTAGTGCATGTTTTCTTCAAGTATATCCCCGACCTACCCGTCGGAGTACTCTTCTTTATAAGGTAAGGGATATTATTTGTTGTACCGTAAGAGGTATTATTTCTTTTATATTCATGAAGATAACTTCTGTTATTCCATTCTTTATTATTTTGTTGGAATAACCTGTATACGGGGACTACCCTATACTTGGTGAAATTCTTCTATTTTTCCATTCCTTATTATTCTCATTGAATAACTCAGATATGCAAAGTACCGCATACATGGTGAAATTCTTCTATTATTCCGTTTCTTTATTATTCTGCCGGAATATCCTCGCTTGGTATGCGTTCGCACGACCGTTTCCATTATTTATCATTTTGTTGGAATAACCTGTCTGTGCGGTCTATCGCATGCATGATGAATTCTGTTGTTATTCCATTATTTATTATTCTGTCAAAATATCATGTCTGTGCGTTTACGCATGACCTGGTTCCATTATTTATTATTCTGTCGGAATATCTTGTCTGTGCGTTTATGCATGACCTGGTTTCATTCTTTATTATTCTGTTGGGAATAACATGTTTGTGCAGTCTATCACACGCATGGTGAATCCTTCTGTTATTCCATTCGTTATTATTCTATTGGAATAACTTGTATATACGGATTACCACATGCATGGTGAATAATCCTTTCTATTCATTTCTTATTAAATTGTGAAAATGATTTGTTTACGTGGATTATGATGAAAGTCATAATATAAGCATTGGACTGTTGATTATGATGAAAATCATAATAAAAGCATTAGACTGATGAAAATCATGTGTATATGTAGTATTAGTAAGTGTTATGATAAGTTATGTTGGTTATTATGTGAAAACATGAAAGTTTCTTAGAAATCACAAAGGATTGAAAATCAGATTTTGGTGAAAATGGAATATAAAATTCAATTGACCATATCTCCTATTCTATTTCGAATTTTTGAGTGTGGTCAAGTTCTAGAGTATATGTGTTTTCTAACTTATCCAGGTGGAATCACTAGAAAAGGTGTTCTAGATTTTTCCGTGGACTGATTTTTGCAAAGGAGTCAAAAACTGAAAATTTCCAAAAAGGCTACTGCCCAGAAGTTTAAAAGGGCTGTTTCGGCCACTTAATTTGTGAGAAAAATTATGGCCTTTTGGGACATAAAATTATATGGTATAAAGTACCTCCTGTCCAAAAATGAGCTCATTCCGACTTAAAATGAACAAGTTATGACCATTTCAATATTTAGGTTTTTTCGACGAAAAACGCTATAACCGGAGTTCTATAACTCCGACGACCATGAAATTTAAACAGGAAAATCACGTTAACATGTATAAGATCCTGCCAAGATTTGAGAATTTCTGGAGTTAAACTTGAGGTAGCCAATTTCTTTAGGAATTAATTAGAAATTGATATTTGAAAAATAGTAAATGAATTTCAAAAATTTTGAGAAAAATATATGTTCAATATGGGACTATATTCTGTTAAATCCCAAAAAAGAAATATTTTTGGGACTGATTTTGTATTTTTCATGAAAATGAACTAGTTATGAGTAAATGAATTAAATATGTTATGTGAAGTAACAAAATTGGTAAATAGGATTTTATGGCTTGGGAATCCTATATAGGGTATATGCAGATTTTTGATAAGGAATTTGATCATTGGTGATGAAATCTTATGAGTATGGCATTTTTGAATGATTAAATGCATTATTTGGTAAAGTGTAAACAATTGAAATAAATTGTTTATAAGTTTAAGAAGTGATTAAAATATTGTTATAATATTAATAATATTAGATTATGAGTTTATTAAGTGATTGATAATATTTGGATAAATTTAAAGTCTTTAAATATTTGTCCTTATTTTTGTTTGATTAATGCTTATATCATTGTCATCATTCTCATGTTTATATTGTGATAAAAGTCATCTTTGGCTTACGTGCATAGATGGACTTGGTGTGATTATGACCAGGGATTATTCGGTATAGTCATGACCGTAATGTAACGAATGATGTGGTAAAAATCCTCAGTGGCCTGTAGTGCGTTGATGGACAGTTTTTGGTATGATTATGACAAGTGATTATTCGGAATAGTCATGACCATTGATGATTTAATGAATATCTTTGGCCTGTAGTGCAGGGATGATTTGATGATGTGGTTTATTTATTAAGTTGAGTCTCAGCGATAATGAAATTGATGAAAACATTTTAAATCATAGAAGATAGTAGATTTTATTCTTTACTTGACTTTTCTAATGGATTGCTTGTTCCGCTGTAGTTAAACTTGATGTCTATTGTATTTTATCAGTTTAACATTGTTGAAGGCTAATGATAACTTATTCTGCATTATCTTAGTCATAATATTTTTTACTAGGCTAGTTGAGCTCACCCTTTTTGCTTTCATTGTTCTCTTCAGGAAATGAGAATATAGCTGGGACGAGTCGGGGAATGGATTGACAGTCCAGATGATAGCATTAGTAGTCCTCAATATTCTATGAAATAGTGTGATAATAAATGTAATGAGACTGAATTTGAGTTTGTATACTGTCTATGAGGACTCCATTGAGAGTGGATATTGTCTAGAAGGCAATATTCTTGTTTAAACTCTCAGTTTATGTTTTGTCGTATTTTACACGACAGTTGTATAATTAAGTTGTATTTGATTTATGTACCATGTATTTGGCGACTCAAGATGGGTGATGTATACCTATTTTTGGGGATGTTTTGGTCACTTAATTTGTGAGAAATATTTCGGCCTTTTGGGACATGGAAATATATGGTATAAAGTACTTCCTGTCCAAAAATGAGCTCATTCTGACTTAAAATGAGCAAGTTATGACCATTTCAATATTTAGGCTTTTTCGACAAAAAATGCTATAACCGGAGTTCTATAACTTCGATGACCATGAAATTTAAACTGGAAGATCACGTTAACATGTATAAGATTCTGCCAAGATTTGGGAATTTTTGGAGTTAAACTTGAGGTAGCTAATTTCTTAAGAAATTAATTAGAAATTGATTTTTGAAAAATAGTAAATGAATTTTAAAAATCCTAGAAAATATATATGTTCAATATGGGACTATATTCTCATTAAATCCTTAAAAAAATATTTTTTTGGACTGATTTGGTATTTTTCATGAAAATAAACTAGTTATGAGTAAATGAATTAAATATGTTATGTGAAGTAACAAAATTGGTAAATAGGATTTTATGGCTTGGGAATCCTATATAAGGTATTTGCAGATTTTTGATAAGGAATTTGATCATTGGTAATTAAATCTTATGAGTATGTAATTTTTGAATGATTAAATGCGTTATTTGGTAAAGTGTAAACAATTAAAATAAATTGTTTATAAGTTTAAGAAGTGATTAAAATATTGTTATAATATTAATAATATTAGATTATGAGTTTATTAAGTGATGATAATATTTGGATAAATTTAAAGTCTTTAAATATTTATCTTTATTTTTGTTTGATTAATGTTTATATCATTGTCATCATTCTCATGTTTATAATGTGATAAAAGTCATCTTTGGCTTACGTGCATAGATGGACTTGGTGTGATTATGACCAGGGATTATTCGGTATAGTCATGACCGTAATGTGACGAATGATGTTGTAAAAATCCTCAGTGGCTTGTAGTGTGTTGATGGATAGTTTTTGGTATGATTATGACTAGGGATTATTCGGTATAGTCATGGCAATTGATGATTTAATGAATATCCTTGGCCCGTAGTGCATGGATGATTCGATGATGTGGTTTATTTATTAAGCTGAGTCTCAGCGATAAAGAAATTGATGAAAACATTTTAAATCATAGAAGATAGTAGATTTTATTCTCTACTTGACTTTTCTAATGGATTGCTTGTTCCGCTGCAGTTAAACTTGATGTCTATTGTATTTTAATAGTTTTACATTGTTAAAGGCTAATGATAACTTATTATGTATTATCTTAGTCATAATATTTCTTACTGGGCTAGTTGAGCTCACCCTTTTTGCTTTCATTGTTCTCTTCAGAAAATGAGAATATAGCTGGGACGAGTCGAGGAACGAATTGACAGTCTAGATGATAACATTAGTCCTCACTATTCTATGAAATAGTGTGATAATAAATGTAATGAGGACTGAATTTGAGTTTGTATACTGTCTATAAGGACTCCATTGAGAGTGGATATTGTCTAGAAGGCAATATTTTTGTTTAAACTCTCAGTTTATGTTTTGTCGTATTTTACACGACAGTAATATAATTAAGTTGTATTTGATTTATGTACCATGTATTTGGTGACTCAAGATGGGTGATGTATACCTATTTTTGGGGGCGTCACATGTTACGCCCCCAAATCTGGGTTACCTGACTTCCGAGTTTGGTGCTCACGATCCGCAATATAAATAACATCTAACTACCCATTTAATTATGAATAGACATATAAACCACATTAACTGATATAGTTAATACATTCGTCCCATGTTATCTAACCTTTATATTACAAACATACCCTTTAGATATACAAAAAGGGTTTACAAATACAACATAATATATATGTTAAACACAACTATCACAGCATAACACCTTTGCCTTTTATCTTCACAAACTCCTCTAAATTTCTTCGTCCCCTAAATTTGAAATGTTTTATTTAGAAAGGGTGAGCAACAAATTTGCCCCGCAAGTTAAGATATACAATAAATGTATAAAGATCAAGATAAAAAACTATCTAATTCGATAGAATGACTCCAAAGTTCGGGGAACTTTGAAATAGCTGAACAATTTGTTGTTCTCTAACTAATCTTCTCGCAACCTATGCAACAAATTAACGAAAGTATATAATGCTTTCAAAGTTTCTACGATATTCTAATAAATAATCAAGAATCAATTCTACGCAATAGCAAAGTGGAATGTTTTCCAGATTTATGCTGAGTGATCACACAAGATCTAGAACTTCTCTTTTCGGGTAGATATCAAAGATTTACTTTGATATATACTTAGGTGTATCAGATAACCATAAAGATTAAATCATACCCCTCTACAAGTATAACAAGTGATCAACTTTATTATACCCTTATATTATGCATAATACTTAAGTTGTGCGCAAAGGTCGAATTTACTACCAATAAAATATTCCCTTTATATAAAAGGTTGTTCTTCTTAGTCTCAGAATCAAGATTTGATTTAACAACAAAATTCAATGATTTCAATATCTAATCACTTCTCTTCTCTTCTCTTCTCATCTCAAACCTATCAAGTTTTCTTTTTTGATCTACCCGAAACAACATGCATTAATCAATCAATAATAATTAAATTATCTTCTCTTCTTTTCTCGAACCTATCAAGTTCTAACAAATGTTCGTCTAGCCAGAATAATTAGCTAAGACATTTCTCAACATAATTTGACAATAAACAGGAATTATTTGTACTGTCAAAATTAGCTTCTACAGATATAAATATCCAACAACAGTAATTCTATGAATATATATTTTCCGAATCAGTAATTCAATTTAAATTATTAAACATGCACTAACTGCGAATAATCAACAATAAATTCTTGGACGTGGTCAAATTAACAATAATTCACCACCATAATAATTGAATAATATTAACTCAAGGTTGAGTTAAAGAAACTTGCCTTCTCCGTTGATTACTGCTACACTATATACTTATCTGCGTTCAAAAGACCTATAATCATAATATCGGTCTCACAATTAGCACGTTAATTCACAACACATAATACTATGATTTACATTCAATCCTTTTCCTAGGCACATTAGCACATAGTCACATTAGTGTTTATAACCTATATAAACAGTTAACAAGTCTAACTAGTTCGGTGTGGTTGGACTTCAGTCTATTCTCGGTGTTCTGGTCACCCTTTCCGATAATTAACACATTGGTTGTCAACTAAACTCGGTCTCTAAGCTTCAATATTATTTTAGATGAGTCAAATATCCTTTATAATATTTCTCAGAAGCTTTTGATAATTTATAAACAAATATTATAATTTATAATAATTTTTTAAACAATTAAATTATTTTTAAATGATTTAAATACTAATTAATTCCATCATCATTAATATTTAATAATATCAAAATATTAATGACACACTTGTCAAAATATTAAAGTTATTATTAATAACTTAAAATATTTTTAAATTATTAATATTCTACTTAAATGATTTTTAAAGTAATTAAAGTCATTTTTAAATTATCACCATTATTATTTAAATATTAATGAAATTATCATTCAAATATTAAAAGTCATTAATTATAACTTATAATATTTTTAAATCATTTTTCTAAATTTTAAATGATTTTTAAATCAATAAAATCATTTTTAATTCATTTATTTAATATAATAATTAAATAAATCTATCATTAATATTAATTTATTAATGAAAATTCTCCAAAAATATTGAAAATTATATTTTATAATTCAAAATATTTTCTAACACTTTATTCTCATTTAAAATGATTTTAAATCAATAAAATCATTTTTATCTTATTTATTTAATTTAAAAATTAAATAAATCTAATATCATTAATATTAAATTATTAATGAAAATTCTCTAAAAATATTAAAAGTTTTATTTTATAACTTAAAATATTTTTAAATACATTATTCTTATTTAAAATGATTTTTCATAATATTAAATTATTTTTCTCTAATTTATTTAATATACTAATTAAATAAATTAAATACCTTTAATATTTAAATAATTATAATTATTAAAGAAAAATATTCCCATTGGTCAAAAATTATTTTTCATAATTTAAAATAATTTTTAAAACCACTTTTAATAATTTTTATAATTTATTTCTATTTTTAAGTAATTTCTGGAAATTCAAAAAATAAATATATTAAAAACCGTCGCTATAGGGCTTTAGCGACACAAAGCGTCGCTATTGGTTTTCTTGAGCTCAAGAACACTGACAGCTTCGTGCTTAAGGTCCTTAGTTTGACCACATGTTAATCTCGATTCTTGCATCTTCTGTCCAATCTAAAACTTAGTTATTGTAGTGTTTATGTAACTCTACAAGTTTCAATACTTAGATTGATCATACAACAACATAACAAGACAATTTGTGCCTTCAAAGTCCTTGTCAGACTGTTTTTGGATTTTCCAAAAACCTAGACAGTCTGAGTGGACACTTTCAAGCTAAAATTAATCTGCATTCTGATCATGATTTTGGTGGTTTAATGTTTCAAAGTTAGAGTCCATATGTCAAGCGACAATACTACAACAACAGATCAAATAAACAACAACAAGATCACAAGTTATAGCTTGGTCAAAGGTCATCGAAAAAAAGCGTGTTCTTCCTGCTTCGAAATTCCGAAACTACAAATCAGGGTCGAGTTGCCTAGTTTGACCACCTAATCTGATCAATATGTTGATGTTTTAAGAGGTCTAAAGACCCAGATCTATAGTCCATTATATAGGCTACAACATAGTTACCATAACATTATCATATCACAAACAAACTGTCAGATCTATTGCTTAGAAATTCTTGTCAGACTCTGATTTCAAACTTCTGGGTTACCCAGAATGTACTCGGTCATGCCTGGTCAACATGTTTTGACCTTTAATAACTTCAAATCCAGACATCTAATGGCTATACTACCACTTGCAGATGAATGACAATATATCAAACTACCAATACAAAACATCAAACAACAAATATCATAAACGAGCAAGGATCTGTGGCCACTGACATTTCTTATCAGACCACTTTTCAAGCTCAAGAATAGATTTTGAAAAACACTACTTTAAAGCCATTTGATGCTATGGATCCATCATGCATCAACATAGATCATCTAAGGACATCATATAACACATGATTAAGCATTTAAACACAAAAATTTTACAAGCATACAAGATCAAAGGCTAGCTAGGGTTTATACCTTTCTATTGCAAAGCTTTGATCTTAGATCTACTGAACTGATATTGATGATCTAGAAGGTGTTTTAGTGACTGATCTACTTGTGGATTTTGGAGGTTTGGGAGAGAGAAGGGTTTGGTAAGAGCTTAGTTGAATAATGAGCTAAATGAATGACTTTTCTATCTCTCAATCTATATATATCAAGATATTTTGCTAGATCTGATGTTAGCTGTCAATTGGAGGCTGATTGCTGAGATTTTAAAAGTCCCAAAGTCAATGTAGTTGCTCACCTACTAAAGGTCTTGGTAATTTTACAAGTTACCAATTAAAGAAAATGAAAAAGGGCATTTTGGTCTTTTTCCCTCCAATTTTAATGGCACACTTGACAATTGTACAAACCCTCAGGGTTTAACCCTTAAAGTTTAACCCTTAGGGTTTAACCCTAAGGTTCTAATCCTAGAGTTTTACAACTTTAGTTTCTATAATTGTTTTCTAACTAGGGTTTTAATTAGAAAAATTAAAATTTTAAAACTATAATTAGGGTTTCCTAATCACAACAACGTTTAATAAACACATTAAGCTTATCAATTAGGATTAGGGTTTCCTAATTTAGGGTTTAGGAATCCTAGATATGAAATTAGGGTTTCCCGGCTTTCGATTAGGGTTTCTAACTGCACGTTAGGGTTTTTAATCCCGAGATTAGAGTTTCTTAAGGTTTAACCCTTAGGTTTTAACCCTAAGGTTCTAATCCTAGAGTTTTACAACTTTAGTTTCTACAATTGTTTTCTAACTAGGGTTTTAATTAGAAAAATTAAAATTTTAAAACAATAATTAGGGTTTCCTAATTAAATTAGGGTTTCCTAATTACAACAACGTTTAATAAACACATTAAGCTTATCAATTAGGATTAGGGTTTCCTAATTTAGGGTTTAGGAATCTTGGATATGAAATTAGGGTTTCTCGGCTTTCGATTAGGGTTTCTAACTACGTGTTAGGGTTTCTAATTCTGAGATTAGGGTTTCTAATCTCTTATTAGCGTTTATTAATTACAAACCTTATCCGATCAATTATTGATCAATATTCCTATACAGTACAAACACATATCCATCGATACAATTATTTTAATAGCATTTTCTACTGAATCCTTATCCAAAAATTAGGGTTAGGGTTTCTAAAGTTGTTAAGCACAACTCAACTACTATTTTTCAGTCAATACACAAATTGACCAATTCTCAAAACTCGTATCAAAGATACACAGTACAATATTAACAGTCAATGTCAATATTAAATAAATAAAATTTATTCATGAAATTTGGATTATTTGAAATCCTGGGTTATCACAAAAACATAGCTATGTGCATCTGCAGGGATGAAAGGGAAAAGTGAAATACATCTAGAGAAATAAGCACAGATAAAAAGAAGAAAGAAAGACATAAAGAAAGGGTTCAATTCAAAGCACATTTGAGAACAAACTAACGCCCACCAACCCAACCACTAATACACGTACACTGAGATATAGCATGATAACGAATAAGCATTCATACATGTATAACATGGAAATACATAATATATCCACAACATTGTATTGTATTCTGCCAAGCTAGGTAAAGTCCAACGACTTGATAGTTTTATAGGTTTTGAATTGTTAGAACATCATAAAATTCATCATTCATGAAAAACTTTAACTTTTTCCTCATCCTACACAAATGATGCAGTACATATTGTACTATGTATATTATAAGTTGTACATCTACGCAGAATGATGAGAATTTGCACTGGATTATAACCTCCCTATATTTAACCAATTATCTGTATCCATTCTATTCGCAATCTTTATTTACAAGCAAGCCAGGGGAGGGATGCAAGCCCTTAGGGAATATGACCTCTTAAATTTTAGGATTTTTCTCCTTCCATGGAAAATTTTCCTCTGCCCACGTAGATTGATCAAGAAAAACCTATTGCAATTATTGATCTTCTGAATATTTAATAATGGGTAAACCAAGAAACAAAGATGATTGAATTTCCAAAAGAGGACCTTCATATGACACATGTACTCTCCTTAAAATTTCAAGTTCATTTTTACCAATTGAGAATCACACTACCCAAGAGGGGCAAATGTTGTATCATGCAAAGACTCATTTCCTAACAACCACTACCGTGTAACTAAAACGCACAATTTAAGAATAATATTTTCTCAGCTAAACTAATTACCTACCTTTGAGAGGCACATCTTACTAGGTTCAAATAATTGGTGCTTGAACTTGTGTAAGGTCAGCTTGCTAAGATAAGCTTGAGTATTAGAATATCATTACAAGAATGTGTGTTTTGTGTATAACACACAACAAGAGCTCATAAACATTAAAGGAATCCCTTAATTTATCTTTTCATGATTGAAAGCTTGAGGAAGTGTCCCCAAATCTTCATGATGAATGAAGATGGCAGATTAACACTTTATAATTCTTTATTTGATATTAAAGTTTTCTTCAACAAATTATGATCATAAACACAAACAAATCTACGCAAAACATCAGTTCTATATAAGGTTAAAGGGATATACAAGGTTAAACAGATATACAAAAGGTTCCTTACTAGCAAATTACCTGACTTACTACATGTAAATAATTCAAGTTCTTGCTCAGATGCATGTCCAACCACGACCTTCATGAGATAGAGCAATGAAACTTGTGACACCACATATTGTTGCCTCACTCTCAGTAACTTCTGCAAGTCCTTGAGCTGAACAATATCTTCACCCTCTTTGTATTTTCACAAATAAATCTCTTAACTTGAACAGTATATTCACCCTCTTTGTATTGAGATACATAAATAACCGAAGGGCAACCTGTTGACACATTTAAATCATTTCCCTTACTTTTCATTTTTAACATATGGAATAGTTCTTTCAATTACAATTAAGTGACACACCACAACTAAATTAAAATCTTGGCTATCTTATAATACAAGTATGCGTGTCTTCTTGTTCAAAACTTAAGCTAATTCTCAATTTCTAAACACATAACCTCTTTGAGGTATTTTATCAAATACATTAAATGCAACACTTAAAAACCCAAAATTCATAGATGTTGGAGAATGGTTTAACCATAATTTTCCACAATAATCATTTCTTATTACTACAAACATTTTAAACTCCCTTGACTACAAACAGTTCATAAGAAAACACAACAAACATTGCAACACAATACTTTATTTAACTTAATTTATGCAATCATAATTAAAAATATAAGACTTGCCTCTTTAATCTACTGAGTTCTAGCCCCAAAGTTGAAATTAGATGAGTTCAATTCCTCATTTGGACTATCTCTTACTCCAATCCCTCTTCTTATTTGGTTATAGACTTAATTCTCAGCGAATTCAGCTATATCCTTAATAATAACTTGATGGATTATTATGCTTTAGTAATATGGAGATGTGAAAACCCAAGTAGTATAAAAAACGAAAATGAAGATGAATAATAATATTGAGAGAGGGAATCCTCGATGATGAAGAAGGTAGAGGGAATCGCCGGTGAAGAGGAAGAGGGAGAGGGAAAAGGAAATCACAGGTGAGAAGGATAGTGACACAAATATTTTTGGGGAACAAAATGCAATCATTGAGCTAAGGCTTACAACCTTTCCTTATTCCATGAAATGTATGTATATTACAATTTATATTAATCATAATTAATTCTTAAAATTTTATTTAGAACAAATTTGCGACCAATTTTATATCTCACACAAACCTCTGACCAAGAATATATAGTGAGTAATAATTTCTTCATTAATAGTTTTTTTTTCTCGCAAATTTTCATCATAAATTGGTGCCAAAATCCTTCTACAACCTCAATTTTGCGAAGAAAAAATTATAAATTATGAGGGATATTTCTTTTGCTAATAACTATATTATCACTACATTTTTTTCCTTCATTATTCATTCGCTAGAAAACTCCTTATGTGAAGGAATGAACCCCTTCACAAAAATTCCTTCACTACATCCCTAATTTCTTGTAGTGAAAGATTATGAAGCAGCTTGAATAGTACGAATAATTCTGATTCCTATCATTTTAAAACATTTGTCACATACACTTTGAAATACTTTCATTCTTCTACCTTTTTCATACACAATCTGTCTGGCTAGAAGCATTAACACAAACTTAACAATAACAGTTCATGAATAAACAAAATATTTTCATACTGAACAATTCAACCACAGAACAATTCATCTTATAAAAATACCGATGTGCTAAAATTGTGGCACAAGGCCTCATACATTTTACCACCTTATACAAATATCACACATTTCCACATAGATAAAACTTCTCATGTTCAACATTTAAGAAATTTTAAGAAACTAGCATTCATTTTAAATATGAATGAAGTTAGGAAACTTTTCTAACGCACAGCTAAGACTTAGAGTTTACGCTGAACTACTCATCACAATCCCTATATATCACTTAAAGAATACATGCACCAATTATTCATATACTTGACTTACGCATTGGTTAAACTTAACCTTACTCCTTATGATTTGTGTTTATAACCTAAGTTCATGTAACCATCCTTCTCTATTGGTTTACGGTGTTATGAGATACAAAGATGTCTTAACTCATACGATCACCATCTTTGATGATTTATATTCTTATCTTCTTCTTATAACCTTTCTAGGACTTAGCACACATCGAATCTCTACTAATATTCAATATGTTACTCTGAGTGATTTCCCACAAACAACTAAAAAACTAGTTTCCCGTCTCATCTACACTGTCTTTCATAGCGAGTTAGATTGGTTGCTAGTTTTGTATATACCTCTGCTCTCTAAAGGAATTATTTAGCTCAGCTCCCATATGTCAATCATTAAATATTACGATTGTACCATAACCTAAACTTAGCTTAACTTATCTTAACCATTAAAACTATAATATTCGTTAAGTTGATTTCCCATTCTTATGGCTTTCTGGCAAACTAAATGCCATACCTCATGATTTATTCCCTATCATCTAAGTGATACAATCTTTAGTATGTTAAGAGCGATTGTTCAATGCTAATACTATACGTTCATAACATTAAGCATTTTATGTAATTCCCCGAAATCCAGTCTATTTTCACATCCGGATTTCGTACGTCACGATCCCATCTTCTTCCAAACATACATCATTATATAGCTAAATATAACAACATACATCCTCAAATCCCAGGTTCTAAAACCTTAAAACCTCTTTCATTACAAATAATGATAAATACATTATTCTTTACATCTTGTACAAGTGACTTTTATCCTCCACCAAGGATACATAATCGTTCATTAAACTATTCTATAGTTTAATTCTATCATTATATATTACAAGTCTTTGCTTGATCTTCCCAGACATTCATATAATGAATGACACTTCTTCTTGATACCGACCAGCTTGATCTTTTCGGGGTCCTTAAGTTCTTTCTAACATCGTTCGCTGAAAATATTTTTATTTAAAGCAAGTGTGAGCATTCAATTGCCCAGCAAGTCATAACATTTGAACAAACAACTTTAAGAATTCAAACATTCTTATAAGACTTCTATAACCGAAAAAAGGTTATAAAGCAGCTTAAATAATAGGAATAATCTCGATCCCTATCATTTTAAAACATTAGTTACATTCCCTTTGAAATACTTTCATTCTCTACTCTCTTTTATACACATTCTGTTTGGCTAGAATCAATAGCACAGACTTAACAATAATGGTTCATGTATAAATAGAACATGCTCATATTGTACAGTTCAATAACAGAACAGTTCATATCATAGAAACACCAAAGTGTTCACATTGTGGCACAAGGCCTCATATATTCTAACACCTTGTACAAATATCTCACATTTTCACATAGACAGAACTTCTCAAGTTCAATATCTAAGAAGTTTAGAAACTAGCATTCATTTAAAATATGAATGAAGTTAGGAAACTTGCCTTTACGCATGTGATCATGACTTTTATAGTTTTCACGAATCGCTTTCATTCCAATTCTTATGTAGCACATAAGGAAATAACACATATAACAATTAGTCATATACTTGACTTACTCATTGGTTTACTTTACTTTACTTCTTAGGGTTAACGTTCTTACAAGCTAAGTTTACGCGACCAACTTCCTTTACCGGTTAACGGCTTCATGACATACGAAGATGTCTTACTTAATACGTTCATCTTCTTTGATGATTTACATTCTTATCTTCTTCTTATAACTCTCCTAGGACTCAGCACCTATCGTGTCTCTGCTAGTAGTCCATATGGTACTCTGAGTGGTTTCCCACAAATAACCAATAAACAAGTTCATGTCTCATCTACACTGCCCACAACAGTGAGTTAGATCGGTTTCCAGTTTTGTATATAACTTTGCTCTCTAAAGGAATTGTTTAGCCCATCTCCCATATGTCAACCATCAGAGGTTACGATTTTACTAGAACCTAAATTCATCTTAACTTACCCGAACTATTAAACTATAATGTTCGTTAAGTCAATTTCTTATTCCTTATGGCTTTCTGGAAACTAAATGCCATACCTCAGGATTCATTCTTTATCGTCTAAGTCATACAATCTTTTGTATACTCAGGATGATCATTCAATATTCATTCTACGCATTTATAGCGTTAAGCATTTTACACTACCTTATTCTTATCTTACAACGTCCGATTCATTCGACTCGAAACATCATCCAAGTTATAAACATTAACTCGGCTTCTTTTACGTTATACGTACTTGTCTTTGATTCAGCTTCTTCACCATTCCCAGGCTTAATCATTGGTCTTCGTTATCCTATGGTCAAACCATACACGGAGTGTAGGTTTTACCCATTTAATATTTGCGTACACTCAACCTTCACGTTGGTTAACGTGTTCAACGCTTACATTTCATTCTAACATTCTCATCCGACTCACATTTGGCTTTCACTAATCTTCTTACCATTCTCTACGGCTTTCTAGATACCAAACGTATCTTCTTACTACCTTCGACAATGACTAAGTCATACAACTAATGTATACATAGAACGTTCGCCCGACGTGAATACGATTCACGAGGATCGTTTACGTATTCGACGTTTACGTTGTTCATCCCTTAATCTCACATTCAACCTTTACTTAAGTTTTTAATCGCTTTCATTCATTACTCACCACCTGAACCCCATGTTCATTATTCTTTCTTAATGTCAAAGTCATACGGTTCGTTGTATGCTAAGACCGATCACTCGTCGCAATAGCGTTGCGTTCACAGCGTCTAAACTATTTAAATTCATCTCTCATTACCATGTCATAACATCAAAATGTTATACATTAAAATCGTTAACAAACGTCTAAGGAATCACAATTATAGCAATCCCTCACGTTCAATTATCGCGACTACGGTCCCCGGATATCGGTTACGTAACCGACGTTTACATTCTTTGTCTTTTACTATCATTTAGTCTTTTCGTTCAACCTTCATTAAAGGTTTAATACACTTGATTAAGTGTTAAATTAGTTGAATTATATGTTCATATTTCATTTTTGCACATCCCCCAGTAATTGAGCAGTTAAAATCTTATTTTTGGGCATTGCCCTGCATCGGCGCTGCGACGCCGTGACCTTCCCTTTCCTTTGCACTGCAGCGCCATTTAGTAGTAGCTGATGGCCCGACCTCACACTGTAGTGCTGGCCCCCAAGGCACGACTCACGCTGCGGCGCCAAGCATGAAACCTAGAATTTTTTTTTAAGTCTTTTACAAGCTTGAGACGCTGACTTCGAAATCTCATATCTTATTCATTATAACTCAGAACGAGGATGTTCCAAAGCCATTTTCTTCCTTATCTTACGTACTTCAATTACCCATAGATAGAACTTCATTCTGAATCTGTTAACATTCCATTCAATTGGCTTAATCTTCGCTATTCGTTCATTTTACGTTTTTAACGTTCTTCATTCGTTCATCCGTAATTCGGTCATCCGAACTCGGAATTCATTCGTTCTTGAGTCCACGACTCACGTTTTCTACGTTCTCTTACATTCTTATGAAGCCCTACACATTCGGGTTCATTTACTAACTTTCTAATTATTGTTCTTCTTTTACGATAATTGAGTTATAACTTCATTATAACTCAGTTTAATCCGTTCTTCATGAACGTTTCTGTGACTCCCCCAAATTCGAATATCTTCTAACCCGACATATGGTGCTCCACTATACTAACATCCATACAATCATTCCATTGAAATATAATAAAATTAATGTAATTACTATCTTCGTATTACAATCAAAGTATAATCCTTCCCAGGTTCATAAACCGATTACATCGTTCATTGTTCATAATGTATAATACATACAAACTTCTGCATACTTCTTCTACCTATCTTGAGTAGCAACTAATCAAGTACGTATTAACTTCACCATGTCCGCCGTCTGCTATACCATCTCAGGTCTCAACATCCGACGTTCACCCACCTCATCCCAACATAATGGAGTTCGACATTTCCTTACATACAACGCTTCGTAAGGTGGCATGCCTATACTACCGTGAAAACTATTGTTGTATGAAAATTCCACCAATGGTAGATATTCGTCCCAACTCCCTTTGAAATCCATAACGTAAGATATTAACATATCTTCTAGTGTTTGAATTGTCCTCTCACTCTGACCATCCGTCTGAGGATGATACGTCGTACTCAATCTTAACTGCGTTCCCATTTGCTCTTGCAAACTCCTCCAAAAGTTCGATGTGAATCGTGGATCACAATCTGACACGATAAAAACAGGTACTCCATGTCTGGAAATAATTTCCTTGACATACAACTTAGCTGACTGTTCCAAGTTATACTTGACTCCTCTTGGTAGAAAATGAGCCGATCTTGTCAGTCGATCCACTATCACCCAAATAGCATCGTATCCTTTTTGGTTGTCGGAAGTCCCACCACAAAGTCCATTGTGATGTGCTCCCACTTCCACTCTAGAATTTCTAATAGTTGCAACAACCCGCTAGGTCATTGGTGTTCAGCCTTAACTTTTTGACAAGTTAAGCACCTACTAACATATTCTGCTATCTCCTTCTTCATGTTTGGCCACCAAAAGTTCTGACGAAGGTCTTGATACATCTTTGTGCTACTGGGATCTATCAAGTACCTCGAACTATGAGGCTCCATCATTATTTCCTCCTTTAATTCGGGATCATTTGGAACTCAAATTCTTCCTTCAAAACGAAGTAATCCCTCCTTATCGAGGTTATACTTAGTCTTCTCATCATCTTCTACCCTCTTCTTCATCTGCTTGAATTCCTCGTTTCTCGATTGTACTCCCCTAACCTGCTCCACTATGGTCGGTTGGGTTTCCATGGAAAATAACATTTCTACCGCCTCCTCTGGTAACTTAACTTCAAATTCTATGCTTGCCATCGCTGTTATCAACTCATTCTGAGTTGTTAACATTGATAGTTTCTCTCTACCCTTCCTACTTAGCGCATCGGCTACTACATTTTCTTTCCCCGGATGATATAAAATATCACAGTCATAATCTTTTATTAACTCTAACCACCTTCTTTGTCTCATGTTCAACTCCTTCTGTGTGAAGATATATTTCAGACTTTGGTGGTCCGTGTATATCTCACACTTCTCACCATAAAGATAATGCCTCCATATCTTTAAGGCAAAAACTACAGCTACCAACTCTAAATCATGAGTAGGATAGACCTTTTCATAATCCTTCAATTGACGTGATGCATACGCAATGACTTTGCCATGCTGCATGAGCACGCAACCCAGTCCTTTATGCGAAGCATCGCTATACACTACAAAATTCCCTGTATCGTCGGGTAAGGACAATACAGGTGCCTCACTTAATCTCTATTTCAACTCCTAAAAACTGTATTCACATTTTCAGTCCACACATACTTCACCGACTTTCTTGTCAGATTTGTCAACGAAGTAGCTATTTTAGAAAAGTCCGGAATGAACCTTCTATAGTATCCCGCTAACCCCCGAAAACTCCGAACCTTAGTTAGCATTTTCTGTTACTCCCATTCATTAACTGCTTCTACTTTTGCCGGATCTATGGAAATGCCATCCTTATCAATAACATGCCCTAGAAACTGCACTTGCTCAACCCAAAATTCACACTTTCATGAATTTCGCATACAACTTCTCCTTCCTTGGTGTTTCCAACACTATTCTTAAATGTTCTGCATGATCTTCTGGCAACTTTGAATAGACTAGAATATCATCAATGAACATTATGACAAACTTGTCCAAATATTGTTTGAACACCCTATTCATCATATCCATAAATACAGCTGGCGCATTAGTCAACCCAAACGACATTACCAGAAACTCGTAATGACCATAACGAGTTCTGAACGCTGTCTTCGGTACAACTGATCAAATAGATCATCGATCCTAGGCAACGGGTATTTATTCTTAATTGTTAACTTGTTCAACTCTCGATAGTCGATACAAAGTCTTAACGACCCATCCTTCTTCTTTACAAACAACATCGGTGCTCCCCAAGGAGACACACTTGGTTGAATGTACTTCCAATCTAATAGTTCTTGTAATTCAACCATTAACTCCTTCATCTTAACTGGCGCCATCCGATATGGTGCCCTTGAAACTGGTGTCGTTCCCGGTAACAGATCAATTACAAAATCCACCTCCCTGTCCGGTGGAATACATCCGCGAACTCTTCAACTATAGGTATTTGGTCCAAGGATGTTCCCACTCTTTGGGTATCCACAACATGGCACAAATAATCTACACACCCTTTTCTCAACATCTTCCTAGCTTGTGTCATAGACAGACAACAAGAGCGTCTCGGTGATTTACTACCGAAGAACACTACCTTGGTTTTCTTAGAAAGTCGAAGGTGTCACTTTTCCTATGGCAATCTATAATCGCCTTATGGTTAACCAACCAATCCATACCAAGAATTACATCGAATTCTTTTAACCTTATTGGTACTAAATCTACTGATAACTTATTCCCTCTAATTTCTACGCAACAATCCTTATGAATATGTTTAATGGGGATTATCTATTCATTTGCTACCTTAACGTCTAAAGGTATATGTAACTTCTCAGGGATTAAACCTAATCGCTTAGCAAATTCACATGCTATAAAAGAACAAGTAGCACCCGAGTAAAATAACACATAAGCATTTATCTTATTAACCGGAATGATACCTGTTACCACATCTGTTGATGCAACCGCCTCTTGGACAGTCATATTAAATGTACGAGCTGAGGGTCTACCCACCGATGGTGTTGGTCCAGTAATGACTAATTTACCACTACCAGAACTCTTATTCCCCTCTAAACCCTTCTTCGGGCAATTTCTTGCCATGTGGTCCATTGACCCACAGACAAAACATCCCTGGTTCTTCTTAGGGTTAAGACAGTTGAGTGACAAATGCCCCTCCTACCCACAGTTGTAGCATACTTCTTTCCCCTTTAAACAGACTCCCATGTGAGGCTTTACGCATGTCTTACATGCTTCCATCCTCCATTTGGGATCTCCCTGCTTTACCCCGACATTCCCAGGGTTAAAACACTTTCTCTTTGGCAAGTCACGCTTTACGGCAACTTCAACTTTCACCTTACTACCTCCCTCTAACTTGCTCTTGATCTTTCGCTCTTTGTGGTACTGAGACAATGCATCACCACCACCTTAAGCTATTATCGCCTTTTCCAGAATGGTCACGTAGGAAGCACTCTGAAAAACCGATATCCTACTATAGAGCTAGGGTTTTAAGCCCCGCTTCAAACCTCAAGGCCTTTTCTCTCCTCTCAGATCCACCGGTGTGGAGCAAATCTCGCCAATTCGTTAAACTCGGCGGCATACTCTGCTTAAGTTCTAGGAACTTAATTTTCATCCTACCCTGCATGCTAGTAGGGAAATAGTTCTTGAAGAAAACCTTCTTAAACTGCTCCCACATGCAATGACCTCTCGCCCTAGCTCCCACCCCGGTGAGCCTCCCACCAAGAGGTTGGCTTCCCCTTCATCATGTAAGTCGCAAAAAGAAGTCTTTGTATGCCTCACCAACGCTTGTTATCATAAACGCCTTTTCAATCACTCTAACCCATGTTCTGGCTTCTAGTGGGTCCGCTGCCCTTGGAACTCCTGGAGGACCCACACTTTTAAAGTCCTTAAAGGTAGTTGTTCTTACTACCCCAGAGCTACTGAGAATCCCACCCCCCACTTGGTTAAATGCATCCATTAATAATTTAACGAACTCTTGCATAGGGTTATTAGGACCCCCGATTCTCATTATGAGACTCGGCCTCTTGAATTACGTTGTCTCCTTCTACGGCATAATTCGATTAAATAAATAAAGCTTCGTTATTATCTATTTAACTACTCGGTTATCATTCTCAATCAACAACAACCATTCATACCAGAACAAGCACATTTAATAAAAACTTCATTATATAAATATGCTTTCATAGTCAAAACTATTTACATCATGTTCCCTTAGCCAAAAGCTATTACATAGTATCCCGCGATTGCCTTCTACAAAAATTTGGATTTACAAAAAGACTACCCTTAAATTATACAAAAGTGGGTTTTACGTCACTACTACATACAAAAAGATCTAATGATCTATAAACATTGTCGAACGGCATTCTCATATTTCTAATTTGCCAGAATCGACACTATATCTCGACTTATTGTATGCCGAGTCTGTTCTGACTCAATAAAATAACAAGCAATTTTTAGCTTGAAATCCTCATGAGCGCATTCATGGATGTATGACTTCCTAACTATCTTCTGGTCTTTCTCAACCAGTTTCTTTTGTAGCTCAAGGAACTCATCCTTATAGTCACGAGCCTTATCAGTCATAAGCACTTTCTCATCGTGCTCTGACTCAAAGTCTGCCTCTGCAAATTCTTTCGCCTCATATACGACAGTTATCTCCTCATTCTGTGTCTCTACTACTGTGCACAGTTACACATTCCTATCCAACACAACTAGATACAATGTTCTCATTGCATTTGGAGGTGTCAGCTCCTGAGTAGGCACCACCATATTAACCGATGTCGCATCCATCTCCTCCTCCACGTCTAGCATCTCGTTAAGGTATGATGCTAACCCCATGGTCTCCTCAGAGTATTCCTCCTCAGAGATGTACTCCTCAATGTATGAGTCATCTAGTACAACTATCGGTACCTCCGCCACTGGCATTGGTACAATCTCAACTTGGTTAACTGAGTCCTCACTTATCATTTTCACGTTTCTAAACATCAAGCTATCGATTGACATCTACAAACACATAACACGTTGATTAGTACATAATATACAATAGTATAAGCACAAATCACATTTAATATCTTTAAGATTAATTTCCATCTTTTAATCCTTTCGATACTGAGTTATCTCAATACCTTATTAATTCAATGGACTTAAATTTCATTCTTCGAAATTTACCTTCCTTACGAGGTTATTAGCCTAAGGTTTTCCCCCCTTAAGTTTTATAACCTAAGGCTTTGATACCAACCTGTGACGCCCCCAAATTCGGGTATCTTCCAACCCGACATATGGTGCTCCACTGTACTAACATCCATACAATCATTCCATTGAAATACAACAAAATGAATGTAATTACTATCTTCTTATTACAATCAAAGTATAATCCTTCCCAGGTTCATAAACCGGATACATCGTTCATTGTTCATAATGTATAATATATACAAACTTACTAAACTATTACACAATGCCTAAGCATCCATCTTAGCTTTTCCCTTATCTCTCTTGGCATTCATAGTACGTTCATCTTTAACTGCAGTTATATAATTCACGCTAGAAGTGAGCATGACAGCTCAGCAAGTTTAATCAAGGATAACAGGAATACCACATTCATGAATTATATAATAATTCTGACATAACTGAACAATAGTTATGAAGTATTATAAATCAATAATACTTTAACAATTCATAACATCAATTCCCAAAGTATAGAATAGATTAGGAATTCTGAACCGCTCGATAGACCATGAATAGTAACTTTCAGTTTTCATACTTGAAAAGGAGTCCACAGCACTAAGGTCGTTCATCCGCATTGTAACGCCCCCAAAATAGGTCCATTCCATCCAACCCATTTTGAGTCGCCAAATACATGGTACAGAAAACAACTACAACTTTATTACAACAATTGTCTTGCAAAATACAACAACACATATGTTGTGAGTTTGGATACAAATATATATCAATCATGACTCATGTCCCAACCGTGGACAAAGAAATTTCATAATGACACCTTACATAAAGGTATAGTCGAAAACCTGCTTTTTAAAAATTAGAATCTTTGGGAAGTGCTCAAGGAAACCTTCGATATGGGAGGCCATGCGATATAGGTTATGATAGATATCATATGGCCACAGTAATTATCCTTGGTTGACCCAATAGACCCCAAAGAAAAATGAGAAGATTACTATCATATTCTTCCCAATGGTGAGTGTTCTCTTGACATATCATTATCTCCACTGTCTCTAATTGGGTATTATACTCCAAACAAACACCAAGATTATATAGGTAGTGCTGGTAGATATACTCAGCAAGTGGATGAGCACAATCTTGTCTTATGATGACTCGAGGTTGTATGTCATTAAACATCTTGTATAATAGTGACAAAACACCCTTCCAAAGTTGAATTCACCTCACCCTCAACATCTATAGACCACCATTCTATTCCCATGTTATTCCCTCATTGTCCCAAATTTACTTTTTTATTACCCGAAAAAGGAATTGTGAAGCAAAAGGGTGAGCACAACTAGCTCAAGAAAAATATCATGACTAAAGGTAATTAAATTATCAATAGCCTTCATCAATAATAAATCGTAGATTTAGAACATATGGTAGATAATAAAAAAATTTCAACCATAGTTGCAATGAGCGAGCACTCCATTAGAAGAGTCAAATAGACCATAAAGTCTATTATCTTCTCCATGTTAAAAGTCCACCAACAATGTTTTATCCTCGTAACATCAATCAACAATTCTCGCCCACAATTACATGTATAACTCATAATCGTAATTGTTGTTCTAAATTCCTTTTCTCATTCGTGACGAAGATAATTTTCATCACTTGTCTTTACCCGAAATATCAAAGATCATGGTTATACCAAATCACAGCCTCCTGCTCATAATCATACTAACAAATTCATCTTTTGCACTACGGGCCAAAGATATTCATCAACAAGTCATCTTTGCACTACTGGACCAAAGATATTCATATCTCAAAGAAATACATAATCATTTCGTAATTTATATAAACCATAATTATAACCATATATGTTGATCAATTCACCTTTGCACTTAAGCTAAAGATATTCAATTATAAATTCAATGGTCATGATCATACCAAATTGACAATTCAACTTTGCACCATCGGCCAAAGAGAACCTATAGTCACGATCATACCAATAATCTATCCATCTTTACACTCAAGTCAAAGAGAAATATCATCATTAGGGTTATAAGAATGTTATATAAAATAATATAATCAACATATAGATTTAATCTCAAGAGTAAGATTCATAAATCAATGATTTCATAACAACTTAATCAAAATGTTATAAATCACTTAATAATCTCATAATCTAATATTATTAATACTACCACAATATTTTAGTCATTTCTTAAACTTATAAACAATTTATTTTAATTGTTTACACTTTACTAATAAATGCATTTAATCATCTTAAAATGCCAAACTCATAAGATCTCATCATCAATAACCAAAACCCTTATCAAAAATCATATATACCTCTATATATGATTCTCAAGCCATAAAATCCTATTTTTCTGATTTTCTTACTTCACAAAACATATTTAATTCATTTACTCATAACTAGAACATTTTCATGAAAAATATCAAATCAGTTCCAAAAATATTTTTTTTCTGAGATTTAGAAGAATATAGTCCCATATTGAATATATATTTTTCTCAAAATTTTTAAAATTCATTTACTATTTTTCACATGGCCAAAACCACCGAATATTTAAACATTATTCATAAATTGTACTTTTATCCAAAATTTTTGAAATTCACAGGGTATACTGATATTATATAGATGTACTCCCAATAAAAATTTCATCAATTTTGGAGTTAACCACAAGGAGTTATAAGCGATTACTTTTAAAATAATATTTCCTCATAAAATTCATAACTCTTAATCTATACATCCAAAAATCGCCATTTTTGGACACAATCAACAAAACTCATCAAATTATCATTTCAAATTTTTACAGAATTTTTGAAGGTTTAGAAGAATTTTGAAATAATAACCCTTAAAATCCCTTATTATCCCTTACCTCAAAAGAGCAGTACTTCTGACTGGAATAACGCTGAACGAGCTTGCACCGTATAGAAATACTCAAAGTATACTCAAAATACTCACAAGAATATGCTCGATAATATAGAGAGAAAACTTCAGTTTCTGGTGTGATTTTCAATTATAACTTAAGCACCCTATTTATAGGAATTTGCTTAGAACACCAAAGCAGAAAATTTATTAAAATATTCATATATATATATATATATATATAATATCTTCACGCACACCTAGCATCAACCAATTTCAGCAACTAAGCATGTGTTAAATATGCCCACACATTAAAAAAACGTTTTTCTCAATTAATTAATTTAAAACTCCAAAAAAATAATAATTAATTAATCCAGAACTTCAATAATTCACAATAAATAGTCCTTTTGTCAGAAAATTCGAATCTTGCGAGTTTTTATAGGAAATTCAATTCTCTACAACTTTGCAGAAGAAACTTTTTCCAAATTCCAAACAGAAATTGACCAAAATCTACAAACTGACGATTTTACGCCTATAATCAAATTTCAAATCAAGAAATGGGGTCCACCGACATATAAAAACATGCTTTAAATATTTTTGGTAACAAAATACCTTCTCCACATATACTCATATATCCCACATTCATCGTAAAATATCATCATTAATATATTATTAAAATAATATATTGAATTGAATTATTTTATCGTAAAAAGATAAAATATTAATTTTCAACAATTGTCACATTAAAAATTTTCTCCATCTATATCCTCATAAAATCAATATTTCCCTCATCATATAAATCAATAATTAATTATTCACAAATAATATTACAGAAACACATTATTGACAACCAGGCAGTTCCGAGGAAAGAGGGCTTTCCAATAAGAATTTCTCCTTCATCAAGCACAATTAGGTGACCAAACCTCTCCTTAGATGTAACTTTCTAGACATTGTCAATAATGTTATCTAATAATATTATTCAGATAATATGAATTATTGCTTCGATAATGGAAGATACTCAGATATAGTGACAATTATTGAAATAAAATAAAATATCAACGCAAAGAATTATTGAATCAATAAAATATTGAATAAGAAATATCGTAACAATTATTGAGTAGTGCCTTCTTATAAGAAGAATCAATAATTGGTGCAATACCGTGTCCCATCGCAAGCAACAACGTATTACATTTTACCTTACCCACGGGTATTCCAACAATGTTAATTCAGAAACCACTACACCGCTATTTATAAAAACTTTAATTTGTCTTTTCTTCATCCGACAATTATTCTCACATGGGGCCCACAAATGGTTGCGCGTACTATCTAAATTTAATATTCCCCAAATGTAAAGAATATTCCACGACCAAACGAATATTCCCTACAAACAATGAATATTTTATAACCACTTGCGTATTTTTGAAAAAATTTCATATATCACCCTTAACTTTAACTTTCTATCAATTTAACCATTTACTGAATTGTAATTATAAGAAAAATTGAATACTTTTATTTCATAAAATTCGGGGTCTTACACGCATAATTTATGAGCACTTCCAGATGATCAGCCTATAGTACTCTATGTTGATCAACACTCATTCATTAAACGTATTTACATTTAATATTTTTGTCAAACTCGCGTGCCCATCGAATAATCGATGAAAAATACTTTTGTTTGTTCATAGACAAACCTTACCTTCACATCCGTACCAATTACTTGGCATAGGATAGCGTTAACATTTCTATATAGAATGATATGAATAATAATCAATCTATATATTACGAATAGTCTAGCCGAGTTAAAATCTGGCATCGACCCTTTCTTTAAAACAAGTCTTGCAATTCAGTTCAACGAATCACATATAACTTGGCTAACTTGAAAGTTAGACAAGCGTTAAGAAAACTTGCCTTTCAATGTCTTCAAATAACTTACTCGATCGACCACGCCTTTTACGAATCTACATGATATATTCACATAAAGACACATCGTAATTAGCTAACAAATAAATGTTTCTACCAACTTCTTTCTCTTCTATGTCTTAGTTAACTTAATAACTTTATTAAAGTCAACATGACTTGTTACCCTTCATCCCGGTTTATTACTTAACTAACGTTATTAACCAGACTCGAACATCGTTGATAAAGTACCAACTTTGTTCATCATTCTTAACTTGTTAACATGCATTCAATTCATAAGTTTTTAACACCATATACCTTAGTATAGGTAGCATAGGAATAGCTTTAATACACTTATAAAGTGTGCACACATTACCCCTTTAGGTCCCCGAACAATTGAAGTTCAAAACCTAAATCACTATCAAGAACCTTAAACTTCATG
Organism: Panax ginseng; assembly: GCA_020205605.1. Taxonomy (NCBI): domain Eukaryota; kingdom Viridiplantae; phylum Streptophyta; class Magnoliopsida; order Apiales; family Araliaceae; genus Panax; species Panax ginseng. The sequence goes on along the minus strand of CM035128.1, from coordinate 111,687,067 downwards.
CCATGGCCATGGCCTAATACTAATTTGATCAGGTCATGCCAGCCAGCTAGCAGCGATATGTTGACTCTCTTGGCCTTTGGCAAGTACACAGAGATATGTGAAATAATGTATTACCATTTAACAATAACAAATATCATGTGCCTGCACTATGGCGCGGCAATTTTACACTATGTCTGGCGCCGCGACGCCAGACCTCAGTTGTAGATTTCAACAATTTTTGAAAATTTTGTAAAATTCCAGGGGCCATAACTTCTTCGTTATAAGCCCAATTTGGTCCGTTCAAAAGCCTACACGTCATAAATGACATACTCTATGCGTTCATATAAGAATTCGACACTTTCGAATCCAATAACTCAAAATTCACTATTAAGTTCATTTTCTAGACGTTCGTAAACGTTAATGAGCGTTCAATACTCGTTTTCTTCGTTTTAAGTCGGAATCCGACGATTCTCAAACCCACAACTCTTAATCACCCTATCTCACATGTTGATATTGAAAACCAACGTTTTTCGACGTTTAACGTCTATTTTCGTGAAATCCGCCATAACTTCGTTACTAGCATTCTCTAAGCCAAATCACATGGAATACTCCATGGATTTCATATCTACATCCTAACCAAACAAGATGCATATATTAACGTATTGATGGAGTTCAATCGTTTTTAAACAATTGATCTCAACAAACAATATTTTCATTGTTCAAAACTATATTAAACCTTATGATTCTTATAATCTCATGACTTGTAGAGATTGAATCTATGATAAGTCATCTTTAATCCCTCATACAAGACATATACCACCCATTCTATGATTCTCTAAGATAAAAGAAAATCTAAAAGAGATGGAAATGAGAAATAAGAAGTATTACCTCAAGAACTCCTATGAAACTCTCTTGGAAAACTCTAAGATCAAGCTTCTAAAGTGAAGGATTTGTAAGTCTAGCTCTCTTTCTCTCTCAAATAATCTAGGTTGGAAATTTTTAAAACTCCCAAATGAAACAATCTAGCCTCTTATTTATAGGAAACTAGAAGGGAGGGTAATTTGGACTTTAAACCACAAACCTCATTACTATTCATATGTGGTCACCAAGTAAAATACTTGGTGACCAAGCCTCAAACTTGGCTTGCACACCAAGTGGCCGGCCCACCTCTTGCCACGAGACATCCCATGGGTTGCCCCATAGGTTTTACCCATTCGATAACCCACCGGTTCGATCCGCGGTTCGATTTTAATGAATTGGGCTTAACTAACTTAACAATGGGCCTTGACTTGGGCTTAACCCATCAATCTCTTTGGGCTTGGTCATTCAATTGATTGGGCTAATTCTAATCCAACACAATTGAATTAGTCATTAAGTCTTAACTTAATTCTATAATACGAATCGTATCCCATACGTACAATTCACGTATTCTCTCCGTATACTACTCATAAAATAATCGTATTATACTTTGTATTTACTCAACGTATTATACATAGATACTAAATAGTATCATAAATGTATAACACTCGCATTAACCCTAACGCCATTCCTTCTACGCATATTATTTCCTTCTTGGAAATCAATATACTCAATATACAGGCAAAAACTGTGTTTGCCATAAATGAAATATTATCAGATATTCCATCTAATTTCAATATTCTATCATCACACGTTTCTCGAAAATTCAAAATAATTCCCGGAACAGAAACTGATTAATAGTGTTTTTACGGAAATTTTTCGGAAAACAATTATTTTCGTCTTGGAAATTCCAAACAAATAATTATAGCACGAAGATAGAATAATAACCACGTTAGCACATTCTAGGTCATAGAACGACCTTCACATAGCTTACATAATAATCAATTAAATTCATTTAATTGACATAATCAAATAAAAATTTAATTGTCATAAAAATTCAATTTTCTCGGGCGTTATAGTTTCTACTGTTCCTAACCGAGCAATAAGCATCTAAATTATACGCGATGGTTTTAAACTTGTCCATCAACAACAATTATCCTACGATGGTTTTAAATTTGTCCATCAACAACGTTCTTCGTGTTCTTCGCGTATTCTTCGCGTTCTTCGTTTTTAATCGATATTTTGGATTACGATTTCACTTTTTCTTGGAATTTGATGTTATAGAACATCATTCCTTACTTATTTAACCTACTCATTCATAAGATTCTTTCGGATCGCTCAAAATCCTTACGAATCTTATACTTCCTTAAGAAATTTAAAAACTAAATTCCTAATTCTTATTTCTTTATTTTCTCATGATTCCAACTATATGAAATCATTCTTAACTTCATCTACTTCTTATCTTCATTAACTTATGTTTTTGAACATATAAAACTTAAAAAAAATTAGAAGAAACTAGGGTTCGGATTACCGTTCTTCATTAATCTTCTTTCGTCGGACAAAGCGTGCACTTGAGCAAGCTTTCCTCTTCTTTTTCCTCTCCTCTCCCATCCAAACTCTCTCTCTCTCTATCTCTCAAGTGTTGGTTGAAATTTTAAAACCAAACAAATGAGCTGAAGGCTAGTTTAGATAGAAAACCAAAGCTAGGGGTATTTTGGTCTTTTCACCCGACCTCCTTACTATTCATGGCTTAGCCACCAAGTTTACTTTGTGGCCAAGTGGCCACCCCACCTCCTTACGTAGCTTCCCTTGGAAGCTTCATGCTTCCGTCTTTCGGGTTTCGTCCGATAGTTTTAAAAACTGCGATTCCGGAATCCAAATATTTTTTGATATTCCGTCTTTCCTTTACCGATTAACTTTTACGCATTCTTCGGATTTCTGAAAAACTGAAAAACACTTTTTGGTGTCAAGCGTTTTTCTTCACGTTTTCCCCTAACGTAGCTAAACGAGTGAAAAGTACATAACAATACTTTTCGTCATTTTTATTTCGTCCGATTTCTACACATTTTTTGAGAAAAACTTTTATCGGCTTAATTAACTTTTCACGATATATTATCGTCAAATCTTTCGACAGAATGTCATTTTGACATACCGAACTCTCGAAACGGCTTAGGTTATTCAAACCCTAACCCTTAGGTTTCGTCGGGTAAATAGTGTCTATTTCGTCTTTTTCCCCAGAAATATTTTTGTTCCCGAAATTTTTTTATTTTATTCTTGAAAATTCTTACTCATTCAGTCTAGCTCGTAGCCAGAATCCTCCCGATTAATAATCATTCTGTGTTATAGAACGATTAATAAACATATAGCATAGAATAGTATTAATAAAAAAAAAATTATTAATAACTAATTCTTTAAACTTAAATTTTGGACAATCTGATTTTCCGAGTTGTCACATTCTTCCCTCCTTAAAAAAATTTCGTCCTCAAAATTTCTTAAAACCAAACCCTTACCCGAGTCCTCACATTCTCCCCTTCTTCAAAGAATTTCGTCCTCGAAATTTTAGTTAACCCTTCTTCTCAACTTCTCTTCGAAGAAGTTCTTATCTTTCATACATTCCCTACCATTCAAAACTTATCAAGAATCATGAAGTGAAAGGAATAAATAGGAATATAAGGATTCCTTTAAAACATTTCATTCTTTTGCTGAGGGGTCAAATTGACCATGAACTCTTACTAGGTTTAACAGTATTTCACCGTAAACCCTTCTTACACAGTCAGTTTAAAATAACAAAGAAGGTAAACCACCTCTTCCATACGTAGGTGATCAACCTATCGTATAACCCCATTTCAGGGTATGTTCACCTCAGACTTAATCATTAGATTTCGCACCAAAATAATTTGATTCGGCATAGCTCTTCAAAGAAAGCTCGATTTTCTTTTAATCATGACATACCATTCGTCTTGGCCAAATCAAGTAGCTTAGACCATACTAATAAATTGGACATCAACTAGAAACATTCGTCTAGTCAACTCACTTGACATTGACCAATTCTTTAAATTCTTTTGCAATACATCAAAACGTTTCATGACATCATGATACCGCACTTTTCACAGTACGTTGAGGACTTTGTCAGTTTATGACTTCATCATTATACATCATACCATAGCGGGTTGTTGATCCTAAGATCACTTCCAACACTAGGTTCAGTTGCATTAATAACTCCATCCTTTTACCATCTTTGCATCAAATGCACTGATAATATAAAATTCATTTTGATATTTTAAATCAATTTATGTCTAGCCGAATCAACTAGCATAGACATATCAAGAATAGTTCTATTAAAATCCATTGGTTCCAAAAATTGAACCAATTCTTTCATTTTCCAAAACGCGCACTTCAGCACGAATTCAAGAAACTTTGAAATATAGCATAGTTAGATGACTTGGAATATCTTATCTTCCATCTTCCTTCATTGTCTTACTTGTGACAATACTTAATCGTCTCTAGCATGTTCAATGCTAAGTCTACTGAAAATAACTCATTTCAGTATAAACATTCCTATACCTTAGTATAGTCCATCAACTTACCACACATTATGAGTTCAGGAACTTTCCACAATAACATGAGTTTAAGAACTATCCCAGACAGACCATAAGCGTCCATTCGCTAAGGAGTTCAAAAACATAACATATAATTATGAGTCACGAACTTACCATAAGTATGAGTTTCAAGAACTCGCACCTACCTTATCGTCCTCTACCTATCAAGTATATACATGAGAAAAGATTCACCTTCTCGTCATATACATCTTGATAGTGCGACCAATTCCAATGATTATCACTGTAATAAACCGAGTGGTTGTTACACCAAGCACAAACTTCTGCCCATACAAAGATTCATACAACTCAGTTATCACATGAGTCCTCAATTGAAATCTTATAACTTCTAACTTTTTCTTTACTTAATACGAATTTTCTTTAATTCGTATGCTATCCTTTACAACTCAATCGGTTCTTCTTCCGTACTTACTTCATTAGTACCATTCATTCATAGCATTGGCTATAAATCATTTATCGCTTAACATTACCGCTTTATTACTTACGATTTACTATGATCACGTGGTGATCTTCTTATCCTTCTCTCTACGATTATAGTCTTAGGTACTCATACCTAAGATTTATAACCTATCAGCTCTGATACCAGCCTGTAACACCCTGAAATTCGGTCTATTTTCACATCTAGATTCCATACGTCACGATCCCATCTTCTTCTAAACATACATCATTATATAGCTAAATTTAACAATATACATCCTCAAATCCCAGGTTCTAAAACCTTAAAACCTCTTTTATTACAAATAATGATAATTACATTATTCTTTACATCTTGTACAGGTGACTTTTATCCGCCACCAAGGATATATAATCGTTCATTAAACTATTCTATAGTTTAATTCTATTAGTCTATATTACAAGTCTTCGCTTGATCTTCACACACATTCATATAATGAATGGCACTTCTTCTGGATACCGATCAACTTGATCTCTTTGGGATCCTTAAGTTCTTTCTAACATCGTTCGCTGAAAAGGTTTTTATTTAAAGTAAGTGTGAGCATTCAATTGCCCAGCAAGTCATAACATTTGAGCAAACAACTTTAAGAATTCAAACATTCTTGTAAGACTTCAATAACCGAACAAAGGATATGAAGCAGCTTGAATAATAGGAATAATCTCGATCCCTATCATTTTAAAATATTAGTTACATTCCCTTTGAAATACTTTCATTCTCTACTCTCTTTCATACACATTCTGTCTGGCTAGAATCAATAGCACAGACTTAACAATAACGGTTCATGTATAAACGTAACATGCTCATATTGAGCAGCTTCAATCACGTAGCAGCTTCATATTATGTAAACACCAAAGTGTTCACATTGTGGCACAAGGCCTCATATATTCTAACACCTTGTACAAATATCACACATTTGCACATAGCATGAACTTCTCAAGTTTAATATCTGAGAATTTTAGAAACTAGCATTCATTTAAAATATGAATAAAGTTAGGAAACTTGCCTTTACGCATGACTACGACTTATAGTTTACTTTGAACCGCTTATTCCAATTCTTATGTAGCACATAAGGAAATAACACATATACCAATTAGTCATATACTTGACTTATGCATTGGTTTACTTTACTTTACTTCTTAGGGTTCACGTTCTTACAAACTAAGTTTACGTGACCAACTTCCTTTACCGGTTAACGACTTCATGATATACGGAGATGTCTTACTTAATACGTTCATCATCTTTGATGATTTACATTCTTATCTTCTTCTTATAACTCTCCTAGGACTCAGCACCCATCATGTCTCTGCTAGTAGTCCATATGGTACTCTGAGTGGTTTCCCACAAACAACCAGCAAACAAGTTCCCATCTCATCTACACTACCCACAACAGTGAGTTAGATCGGTTGCCAGTTTTGTATATACCTTCGCTCTCTGAAGGAATTATTTAGCCCAGCTCCCATATGTCAACCATCAAAGGTTACGATTGTAGTAGAACCTAAATTCATCTTAACTTACCCGAAATATTAAACTATAATGTTCGTTAAGTCAATTTCGTATTCCTTATGGCTTTCTGGCAACTAAATGTCATACCTCAGGATTCATTCTTTATCGTCCAAGTCATACAATCTTTTGTATACTCAGGACGATCATTCAATATTCATTCTACGCATTTATAGCGTTAAGCATTTTACATTACCTTATTCTTATCTTACAACGTCCGATTCATTCGACTCGGAACATCATCCAAGTTATAAACATTAACTAGGCTTCTTTTTACGTTATAATGCTTTGTCTTTGATTCACTTTTCTTCACCATTCCCAGGATTAATCATTGGTCTTCGTTATCCTACGGTCAAACCATACACGGAGTGTAGGTTTTACCCGTTTAATATTTGCATACACTCAACCTTCACGTCGGTTAAAGTGTTCAACGCTTACATTTCATTCTAACATTCTCATCCAACTCACATTCGACTTTCATTAATCTTCTTACCGTTCTCTACGGATTTCTAGATACCAAACATATCTTACTTACTACCTTCGACAACGTCTAAGTCATACAACTAATGTATACTTAAAACGTTCGCCCGACGTGAATACGATTCACGAGGATCATTTACGTATTCGACGTTTACGTTGTTCATCCCTTAATCTCACATTCAACCTTTACTTAAGGTTTTAATCACTTTCATTCATTACTCACCACCTGAACCCCATGTTCATTATTCTTTCTTAATGTCAAAGTCATATGGTTCGTTGTATGCTAAGACCGATCACTCATCATAATAGCATTACGTTCACAGCGTCTAAACGCTTTACATTCATCTCTCATTACCAAGTCATAACATCAAAATATTATACATTACCATCATCAATAAACGTCTAAGGAATCACCATTAAAGCAATCCCTCACGTTCAATTATCGTGACTATGGTCCCCGAATATCGGTTACGTAATTGGCGTTTACATTCTTTGTCTTTTACTATCGTTTAATCTTTTCGTTCAACCTTCATTAAAGGTTTAATACACTTGATTAAGTGTTAAATTAATTGAATTATATGTTCATTTTCTTTCTTGCACATCCCCTAGTAACTGAGAAGTAAAAATCTCATTTCGGGGCATTGCCCTGCATCGGCGCTGCGGCACCTTGACCTTCCCTTTCCTTCACGCTGCGGCACCATTTAGCAATAGCTGATTGCTCGAGCTCGAGCTGCGATGCCGGCCCCTAAGGCACGACTCACGCTGCGGCGCCAAGCATGAAACCTAGAAAAATTTTCTAAGTCTTTTACAAGCTTGAGACGCTGACTTTGAAATCTCATATCTTATTCGTTATAACTCGGAACGAGGACGTTCCAAAGCCATTTTCTTCCTTATCTTACGTACTTTGATTACCCATGGATAGAACTTCATTCTGAATCCATTAACATGCCATTAAATTAGCTTAATCTTCGCTCTTTGTTCATTTTACGTTTTTAACGTTCTTCGTTCGTTCGTCCGTAATTCGGTCATCCGAACTCGGAATTCGTTCGTTCTTTAGTCCACGACTCATGTTTTCTACATTCTCTTACATTCTTATGAAGCCCTACATGTTCGAGTTCATTTACTAACTTTCTAATTCTCGTTCTTCTTTTATAAAAAATTTGCCATAACTTTGTTATAGCTCAGTTTAATCCGTTCTTCATGAACGTTTCTACTGTTCCTAACCAAGAAATAAGCATCTAACTTATATGTGATGGTTTTAAACTTGACCATCAACAACAATTATTCTACGAAGGTTTTAAATTTGTCCATCAACAACGTTCTTCGTGTTCTTCGCGTTCTTCGTTTTTAATCGATATTTTGGATTACGATTTCACTTTTTCTTAGAATTTGATGTTATAGAACATCATTCCTTACTTATTTAACCTACTCATTCATAAGATTCATTCGGATCGTTCAAAATCCTTACGAATCTTATACTTCCTTAAGAAATTTACAAACTAAATTCCTATTTCTTATTTCTTTATTTTCTGATGATTTCAACTATATGAAATCATTCTTAACTTCATCTACTTCTTATCTTCATTAATTTATGTTTTTTAACATATAAAACTTAAAGAAAATTAGAAGAAACTAGGGTTCGGATTACCGTTCTTCTTTAATCTTCTTCCGTCGAACAAAGCGTGCACTCGGGCAAGCTTTTCCTCTTCCTTTTCCTCTCTTCTCCCATCCAAACTCTCTCTCTATCTCTCAAGTGTTGGTTAAAATTTTAAAACCAAACAAATGAGCTTAAGGATTGTTTATATAGAAAACTAAAGCTAGGGGTATTTTGGTCATTTCACCTCACCTCCTTACTATTCATGGCTTAGCCACCAAGTTTACTTGGTGGACAAGTGGCCGCCCCACCTCCTTACGTAGCTTCCCTTGGAAGCTTCGTGCTTCCGTCTTTTGGGTTTCGTCCGACAGTTTTAAAAACTGCGATTCTCGGAATCCAAATATTTTTGGATATTCCGTCTTTCCTTTACCGATTAACTTTTACGCATTCTTTAGATTTCCGAAAAACTGAAAAACACTTTTTGGTGTCAAGCGTTTTCCTTCACGTTTTCCCTTAAGGTAGCTAAATGAGTGAAAAGTACATAACAATACTTTTGGTCATTTTTATTTCGTTCGATTTCTGTACGTTTTTCGATAAAAACTTTTATCGGCTTAATTTACTTTTCACGATATATTATCTTCAAATCTTTCGATGGAATGTCAGTTTGACATACCGAACTCTCGGAATGGCTTAGGTTATTCAAACCCTAACCCTTAGGTTCCGTCGGGTAAATAGTGCTTATTTCGTCTTTTTCCCCAAAAATATTTTTGTTCATGGAAAATTTTCATTTTCATCTTGAATATTCTTACTCGTTTAGTCTAGCTCGTAGCCAGAATCCTCTCGATTAATAATCATTCTAGGTTATAGAACGATTAATAAACACATAGCATAAAATAGTATTAAAAAAAATTCATTTTATTAATAACTAATTCTTTAAACTTAAATTCTGGACAATCCGATTTTTTAGGTTGTCATAATTTATATTACCTTATTCATATCTTATAACGTCCAGTTCATTCGACTCAGAACGTCATCCAAGTTATTAGTACTAACTCGACTTCTTAACGTTATATGTCATTGTCATTAATTCAGTTTCTTTATCGTTCACAGATTTAATCATTATTATTCATTACCTTACCGTCAAACCATACACGAGTGTAGGTTCTACCCATTTAATATTTGCGTACACTCAACCCTCATCTCTCAACGTCTAAGGAATCACAATCATAGTAATCCAACTTGTTCGTTTTATTGCAATAACGATCCCCGGATATTGGTTACGTATTTTGCATTTACATTGTTTGTCTTTTAATCCCGTTCAATCTTTCAGTTCAACTTTCACTAAAGATTTAATTCACTTGATTAAGTGTTACATAATGTGAACTATATGTTCATTATCTTTCCTTACACTTCCCCATGAGTCGAGCAATTAAAAGCTCTTCTATGGGCTTTTCCATGCATCGGCGTTGCAGCGCTGGTTCCCTTGTTATTTCTGGCACTGCAGTGCAAGTCTCTAGTAGCTTAGTCCCCGGGTTGGCGCTGCGGCACCGCTTCTCAAAGCATAACTAGCATTGTGGCACCAATTCTAAAACTCAGAAAAAATTACTAAGTGTTGAACATGTTTAAGATGCTTACTTCACAATCTCATAACTTATTCATTATAACTCAGAAGGAGGTCGTTCTAAAGCCATCTTCTTACTCTCATCATGCACTTCAAGTTCCCTCAGACATAATTTTAATATGTATCCATTAACATGCCATTCAATTGGCTTATATTACATTATTCGTTTGTTTTACATTATTAACATTCTTCGTTCGTTCGTCCGTAATTTGGTCATCCATACTCGGAATTCATTTGTTCTTGATTCCATGACTCACATTTTCTATATATTCTTACATTCTTATGAAACCCTACACATTCGGGTTCATTTAGACACTTTTTACTCTTCGTTCGTATTTTACAAATTTTTCTCCATAACTTCATTATAGTTAAATTTAATCCATTCTGCATGAACGTTTCTATCATTCCTAACCACGAAATAAGCATCTAACTTATACGCGATGGTCTTAAACTTGTCCATCAAAAACAAGTTATAACTACGATGGTTTAAAATTTGTCCATCAACAACGTTCTTCGTGTTCTTCACGTTCTTCGTTCGTTCTTCATTTTTAATCCATACTTTGATTATAATTTCACTTTTTCTTGGAATTTGGTGTCATAAGACACCATTCCTTACTTATTTCACCGAATCGTTCATATGATTCATTTGGATCGTTCAAATTCATTATGAAATTCATATTTCCTTAAGAAAGCTTTTATAAATAAATCTTTAATTCTTTATACTTCATTTTATAATGATTTCAACCATATAAAATCATTCTTAACATTTTCTTCTCCTATTTTCATTAAGCTATGAATATTGTATTAGAAAACTTAAAGAAAACTTAGATTAGACTAGGTTTTGGATTACCTTTCTTCTTTAATTTTCATCCATTGGACAAAGTTTGCACATGGGCTAGCTTTTCCTCTTCCTTTTCTTCCTCATTCGAATTCTCTCTCTCTCTCTCTCTCTCTCTCTCTCTCTCTCTCTCTCTCTCTCAGGTGTTGGTGATTTTTAAATCACCAACAAATGAGTTAAGGCTCTCCTTAAATAGAAAACTAAGGCTAGGGGTATTTTAGTTATTTGGCAAACTGCCTTACTGTTCACACATCCTTACTATTCATGAAGCTTCTCTTGGAAGCTTTGTGGTTCCGTCTTTTAGGATTCGTCCGACAGTTCAAAAAATTGCAATACTCAGAATCCAAATATTTTTGGATATTTCATCTTTTCTTTACAGATTAACTTTACACATTCTTCAGAACTTTGAAAAACTGAAAAACATTTTTTGATGATAAGCATTTTTCTTCACATTTTCCCTTAATGTAGTTAAACGAATGAAAAGTACATAACAATACTTTTCATCATTTTTATATTATACAATTTCTGTACATTTTTCGAGAAAAACTTTTATCGGTTAACTTAACTTTTCACAATATTTTATCGTCAAATCTTTTGACAGAATGTCATTTCAACATATCTAACTCTCAAAAAGGCTTATGTTATTCAAACCCTAACCCTTGGGGTTTCGTCGGGTGAATAATGCCTATTTCATCTTTTTTTCTTAGAAATATATTTATTCTGGGATAATTTTTAAGTTCGTCTTGAAAATTCTTACTCGTTCGGTCTAGGTCGTATCCAAAATCCTCTCATCTTATAATTGTGACGCCCCCAAATCCGGGTCCATTAGAATTTCGGATCCGGTCCGCCATGATACTACTATCGTCAAACTATTTATATCTTTTATTCATAACTTAATGAATATAACTTTACTTATTACAATTTAGAATATAAATTATTTTCATTTCCAGGATCTATATAATGACCGCAAAGCTTTATAATTTTCAAATCTTGGTCATTACCATTCCTATCTTACATCATATTCGATGTTATAAAAGTATACGAAATAATTTAAACTTTTTCAATCTTCTTTGAAAAATCTTTTATTGATTTCTTAACTTGAATCAATTACATATCCTTGAATCAATTTATGTTATGATTCATTCTATTCGAATTACTGTATAAACTTTTACATCTCAATTCGAATTCCTCTATGTATCGCGTAGTACAACTTTACAACTTAACATGTATTACACATCGTAAACTACTATCATGTACATCTACTAGAACCTAAACATGGTTCAAGAGCATCTATTCAAATAATAAATCAATCTCCTTCGATACTATTGAACTTTATCAATCAAGTAGCACATAACTTTAACGTGAGTTCTTAACCTGTAAAAATGGTTATTTGCAAGGGTGAGCTCAATAGTCCATCAATTCTAACAGTTTTCATGCAGCACGTAGCATATAATGACATACTCAGTTCATGCATTCATAATCAATTAATATTTACTATGCATGTTACTTCTCACATAACAAGCATATATGTAACACCCCCTTTCCGAAATTGAAAGAGAGGTTACTCAAAACTCAACAGAACCAATGAATTCAATAACAAGGCTTAAAGCCACAAAAGAATAGTCTTAATATTTGATTAATACCACAAGGCAACCATAATAAATAAAAAAATGACTAAAATTAACAACAATCTAAAATCATTATTACAACTCCAAACAAACTATTGGATCACAACTTAAACAAAATATCTAAACCATTTGGATAAAAGGAAGCTCTCGTCACACTTGCCCTTGATTCCCCTGATTACCTGCCGAAAGAAAAATACAGTATGAGCCAAATGCCTAGTACGGATATAGAGTACAAAATAAAGAACTGAGATAACTAACTCAAATAAATGAACTGAAATGAACCGAAATAAACAAAACTAACACAACAAAATACTAGGCTGAATCAAATGGTTGGGTGTTATTTCATACCGAGATCAAAACAGAACAAAATATACCTTGCCACACAGGCAAGTCAACTAATGCCACACATACAAATCAAATAATTCCACACAGGAAAGTCACACACGTTGGACCGCGAATCCAATGCATGTAAAATCAAAAGGTGTGTTTGGCACAAACATCACCAATCTACAGAACAGAACAGAACAAAAAACTAGGGTCGACCCATACGCCTCCCACAACAAAACACCAAATGGCCAACTCCCATCGGAGCACAAAACGAAGACGACGTGGACTGATCACACCGCCACGAAAGGTGTCATGCCTCGGTGCCAAGAGGCCATGCCTGTGATACCCCCACAGGTGGTTATAGCTTAGGTATACCCTATGGGATTCTAACAAAAATATAATGTCACAACACATGTGACAAAATATCAACAGAAAGGGGTTCTAACGTGTACATGTTAAACTGAAATGAATCATCCACACAAATTCTCCAAAATATATTAACATGTACTTCTATAAAAATCAAAATAAAGGCAAAAGATGATACACTAGATCAAGAGTACAAACACGAGTACATACCTTGCCATCTCTGTTATTCTTTACTGGGCTAGTTGTGCTCACCCTTTTCACAATTCCTTTCAGGTAATAAGAGTGTAGCTGGGTCGAGCGGTGGTAACAGGGGAATAAAACAGTGGTCTATAGCTGTTGAGGTTTCCCCTAAAACAGTATGGAAATAATTTTATCGAGAATTTTAAATAAGTGTGTCGTATTTTATACGTCATTTAACCATTGATTTTGGTGAACCAAATAGGGTGAGGTGAACCCAACTTTGGAAGGGTGTTTTTTCACTATCATACAAGATGTCTATTGACATACGACTTCATGTTATCATAAGACAGGGTTGTGCACATCAACTTATTGATTATATCTATTAGCACTATCTATATAATCTTGGATTTTGGTTGAAATATAATTCTCAATTGAAGACAATAGAGATAATTATATGGAAAGAAAAGACTCACCACTGGAAAGAACATGATAGTAATCTTCTCATTTTTTTGGGGTCTATTGGGTCAACCAAGGATGATTCTCAAGTCATATGATATCTATTTAAACTTAGATGCATGGCCTCCCATGTACGAAGGTTTCCTTGAGCATTTTCCGAGGATTTTAATTTCTAAAATAGTTATTGTCTATACCTTTATGTAAGGTGTTGTGATTAAGGCACCCTGAGAGTTACATATATTTGTATTAAAACTCACAGTTTATGTGTTGTCATATTTTGCACGACAATTGTAATAATGAAGTTTGTAACTATTTTCTATACCATGTATTTGGCGACTCAGAATGGGTTGTGTGGACCTATTTTGGGGCGTCACATTTAGGACCAGAACTGGTACAACAGACTGCCGAGGTTGTCAAACTCATCAGGGAAAGATTGGTAGCGGCTCAAGAAAGACAGAAGAAGTATGCTGAACAACACAGACAAGATCGTGAGTTCAGCGTAGGAAATTTTGTGTTCCTAAAAGTTTCTCCTTAGAAGGGGAAAATCCATTTTGGTAAAAAGGGAAAACTAAGCCCGAGGTTTATTGGACCCTTCGAGGTGCTGCGAAGAGTAGGAGAAGTGGCTTACGAGGTAGATCTACCTCCAGAGTTGGAACATGTTCATAATGTTTTTCATGTTTCAAAGGTTACTGATCAGTATAAACTTCGATTACAAGCATGTAATCGGTATGAACTCACACAATTCAATAAGGACTTGTCTTATGAAGAGATTCCTATTCAGATAGTTAACAGGAAAGAACAAGTGCTCAGGAATAAAGTGATACCTTCCGTGAAGGTGATATGGAGGAACCACAATGCTAAAGAAGCTACGTGGGAACTTGAAGACAAAATGATGAAGAACTATCCTGAGTAATTTATTTAATTGTGTCTTCGATTCTGGAGATATAATTCTTGTAAGGAGAGAAGAATGTGACAAATTAATTATTTGAGTTGTGATTCTGGGGACAGAATCCTTGTAAGGAGAGAAGGATGTAACAATCTAGAATTTTAATTATAATTTCAAAAATTTTATTGAAGTAAATAAGTATTTTAATTGATGTGTTATTGTTGAATAAATATTTGTTTGATTTGACTTGATTATTTATTTATTTGTTAAATAAATAATTTATGAGTTGATGGAATTAGCTTAATTTGTTAATTAAGTGATAATTGGTAATTTGGTATTTTGAAGTTAATTAAATAAAAGAGTAAGGAATTAAAATTTATAAGATAATATTCTAATTAAATTAGAGAATTAATGAGGATTAAAGAATTTGCTATAATGTTATTTTAATTTAATTTAGTATTTAAAGTGATGTGTTAATTTATTAAATAAAATTATAATTATAATGAAAATTATAATTTTGTGGCAATGTGATTATGTGACAAAAAAATTTAATAAGTTGTTATTAGTTTTAATTTAATTAAATAAAATGGTAAAATAAACTATATTATAAATGAGTTATTAAAATAAATTAAAAGAGTTTAATTCAGTTTTGTCGAACAAGGTTTAATGAATGTTAAGTTTTTAATTTAAATGGGTTTTACCAAATAAGGCATAAGGATTTTAAGTTATTATTTTTAATTTAGTTTTGTCAAACAAGGCTTAAGGGTTTTAAGTCTTTAATTTTTTTTAAAAAATGGTTTTAGCTAAAAGCCTTATGGCTTTTGATTTTCAAATGATATAACTGACATCAGTTATATATATATTTATATTATATATTAATACTTATTATAAGTGTACGTTATATTATATTATGTCAGTTTATATTACGTAAATGTAGAAGAGAAAGAAAGAACATATAAACGACAGAAGAGAGAAAAGAGATAAGAAAAAAGAGAGAAAAGAGAGAAGGAAGAAGAGAGATTCTCTGTGAGATTGAAAATTTAGAAGGAGAAAGATTTTCAAGTCTTTCATATCTTCTAGTAATCAAAGGTATAATTTTAGTTTTTTTAAAGTTTTTAGTTTTATTCTATCAAAAGTTTTCTGTAAATTTTGGTGTGAAAGATTAATTGTTTATTCTGTATTTTTATATGATAATTTGTTGATATAAATTGTTATCATATGGTTTATATATGATTTAGAGTAAATTGATTCCTGTAAATATGATATATATGGAGAAAATCATATTACAGTGAAATGTGTATGAATATGTCTTAGTTTGGAATCAAAATTTATGTTTAATTCATGTGTTAATGTATAAATTTACTATTGATTGTGAAAATAGATGAAGAAATGCAAACAAAGTAATTTAAATTAACTATTTTGGTTGAAAATTGAATTACAGTGATGAATTTAACTATAAATGTCAAAAGGGTGAAGAAATAGTAGAAACAGTGAAATTAAAGGTTATAATGTTGATTTTTATGTTGATTATATAGTTAAAAACATGTTAAAAACCTTTATTTATGTTTTTGTGAGGTTTATGTAATTCATATGTGTTAATTGATTGTTAGAAAGTAGCTTGTAGGCCAATTTGACTTTGTTCTATGTTCTCCGTGAACACTTTATGCGCTGGGCCCGAACTTCGACTTTCTGTAGTCATACAGTAGTACAATTCAAGCACTACAACGCTAGGTTAGCACTATAGTGCTGACTATAGGTCTTTGTCTCGCGTCATGACACCAATTCAAATACCACAATGCCATTCCCAATTACTAACTAGGGTCTTTGCGATTAGTTAGTAGTTTTGGCCAGAAAATTTATTTTGATTATACAATTATGTAATTATTGATAAAGAGTAATGTTATGACTGTTAAAATGTAATTTTTGTCTTATTGTGGTGTTATAGTACCAAGTATGAAAAAATAGATATTATTAGCAATTAATGAATTATGTGATAAATTGAAGAGTTACGGTTTAACCAAGTAATTGAACCTAAGATTACAATTCGTACATAGTGAATTATGTATTGGGTATATGTAGTAACTAATCATGTCATGATGACGTCTGTATAGGACATTGAGAATCAAGTTATACGGTTTAGCTTACATGTAAGGCAAGTTTTCAAACCCCAACATTTATTTGAGTTGTTCTATCTTATCTAACTATACATTGAGCAAGTAATTCGTAATTCTGCTTTTATAACTTAATTTTATTCATGCAAGCTCATTACCCCAACTCTTACTTTGAGAAGGTTTCCTATCTTTAACTTGTTTCTTATTATGCAAGTTTCTAAATTATATTATTTTATTTGATGAGTAAGTTTTATTGTTCAACATGCTAACAATTATGCATGTTCAATAACCCAATCCTTTTATTAAACAAAATTCTAGCCTTAGCTTAATATTGTTCAAGAAAGGCTTGTTATATTATTCAATGCCTATGTTCTTAGTTCACTTTTAAGCATGACTTCAATATATAATGTTGATTCATTTATGACTCATTCCATAGCATATGGTTATTACATTTTGATTCAACTAATCCTTAGTTGATGTTCGTTAAACTCTAAATTACCCTTGAAGCTTATCCAAACTAAACTTACTTTGGTGCGGACTTGTATTCTAAATACTGAGATGAAGAACCCTATTACATGGGATAATTTACGCTTAACGTTTAGATGTTTGTACACAATACATGGTACGAAGGACTGATCCCCCTAAGTACGGGAAGTCCCTACAGTCTTATGACTGTTTAGGTTTAAGTTGAAAGAATACTTATAACCTTAGACATAGTTCGTGGTCTTATGACCCTCAGATACATTTCAAATTCTGTTTTCAGTTCTTGATTATTATTGATAGAGAATATTATTCAGTTCTATTCAGCCTATTCATTAGCAGTTGTTATGATGTTATTATTCATTGTCGTTTAAAGTGAGCATTTGTTTTGCTCACTCTTGCACATATAATCGTTGCAGCTAAAGTTGAGAAGGTCGATGAACCTACCACTAGCAAATGGAAAGAAAAATTAAACAAGTGTTGAAGACTCGTAAAATTTATTGACCTTCTTTATGTTAGACTTATTTTAAATATTGTGATGTATTATTTAATTTTTCGCACTTGATATTTTTTTTAAAGGTTAGATAACCTGGGAGATTTTATTGGATTTATTGATGTAACCCTTTAATGGGAAAGTTTATTGTTTAAATTTTATTAAATTTGAGTAGTTAGAAATGAATGAATCGAAAGTGAACACCAAATCTTGTGGGAATGAAGTACCAAGATTTGGGGGCGTCACATACAACACATAATAAGATTCTTTAAAGTCATCATACAGTGTAAACTCAAGAAATCCAAAAACAAGCTAGATCCGACTAAAGTCAAATAGTTACCAATTCAAGGGTCGAAATGGGATACTTATGCTTTATTTATTTATTTTATTCACGGGGGCTTTTTGCTCTTTTTTCCCTTTTTCACTATTTATTTTCTCATGGTTGTGTAATGTCTAGTCCTCTTACACTTTTCAATGCTACCCCTTAGTGAGATTTCAACCAACGACTCCCAAACCGTTAAGGCTTTAGGGCGCTAGGTGTAGAGACATCCCCTTGGAAGTACTTACTCAAGTAACAAAGGCCACATAACTAGACTAACCACGGTGTTTATTCATATTTTTTTTCTTTTCTTCTTTAATTTTTATTTTTTTATTTATAGCTTATATATCCCATATTTCCCCCCAAATTTAATTTCTTATCTAATTTTAGCCATCTCTGCCTATTCATGAGTTCCTTTCATTCAAACTAGTATTATCCTTGAGAATTCCATTATGTTTCCATTTAAACTTAATCAGTCAACATAGTTGTTTCTAAGGTGCTAACTTGATTATATCAGTTTCAAATAGATAAAGATCTAAATCATGCCAAAAAATCATATCAAAGCCTTAATAATCAATACCATACTTGTCTACGCAAATCCAATCTCATCATTGGCCAAAACAGACTGTAACTATCCAATAACTGGATTCATGCAATTGTATGAACTAAATGCTATAAAAACAGTAAACTAAACACTAATATTTTTGAAATTTTGAATTTTTTTCATCTTTTAAAAATAATATCAGAACAAGAAACTAATTACATTAAACTACTAAAGTAAACTACTATGCAACTACAGCTACATGAATGTAACATAAATGATATAAACTAAACATAAAACAAACTACACTAACAGACTAACTAACATATGCAAACATAACATACTTATCAAAATAAAAACTAAAACATTAAACATATAACTAAAATCCCCCAAACTTAGCAATTACAATGCCCCATTGTAAAAATATAGTGATAAAAGAACAGAGGAATTCCATGTATGTATCCTGCTAAGCCTGAGGTGGTGGTGGTAATGATGGTGGTTGTATAACAAAAACTCTGCGCTCTTCCACATCTGAGTCTGATGTAGGGTACTGTGGAATAGATTTTGGAAATGGTATCTGAAACTGATAGGTCGCGGCAAGAGTTAGACTTTGTAATGTCGCATTCAAGGAGGAAAAGGACTTGTTTATTGTGACGCCCCCAAATCTGGGTATCTTCCAACACGACAGATGGTGCAACACGGTACTACCATTCACACATTCATTCAATTGAAAAGTCTCAAAAGCACAAATATGTCTTTAAATATATTCAAAATAATATTACATTTTCCCAGGTTCTTTATAACCGATTCATTCGTTCTTGTCATAATATTCAATATATTACACACATTCACCTATACTATTACATAAGTAATCTAAGGGTTCATTTTTGCCTTGCCCTTATCCTTGCCGGAGCCTTCGGTCCGTTCGATCTTGGCTGTGTTCATATGGTTCAAGCAAGAATGAGCATGACTAGCTCAACAAGTACTACAATTCTATAAACAACATGCTTGACACATAGAACTCATATATCTTCAATAACTGAACAATAGTTACGAAGTACTATCGATAATTCAAAATAGCACTTCTTTTCATTCAAAACATTTTACAACAAAAATATTTAGTAAAACATCAATTTCGATCCAAGACCTTGAGCATTAAATAAGTTCTTTTGAAAGGACATCCCGGCACTAAGTCCGTAAGTCCGACATTCTTACGAGCACGTCTAGGTGATCAGCCTATAGTACTCTATGTTGATCAACACTACATTCATTAAACGTGTATACGTTTAAGTTGTGGCAACCTCACGTGCCTGTCGTTAAACTATAAAAACATTTTTAGCATACTCAGTCTTCGATTGAAAACTATACCAATATAACTCGGTAAACATTAATCATGCTTGATAGATTCATAATATAATTCTAGCCGAAAGAATTGGCTTTGACTTCATCATTCAAAACTTCATGCGAAAGAATACATGAATTACATAGCTTGTCCAGACTGATCTGGAACAAGGGTTAGAATACTTGCCTTCAGCGTCTGCTTACTGATTATCACACGTACACTTTAAGTCTCTAAGTCTCTACAATATATGATCATATAACGTACCACATTAGGTTACATATAATCAAGTAGGTATACTACTATATCTTACCCTTCATCTCAATCTAAATCCTGACTTTATTACGTTCATGATTAATTACATATCTTAAACCTTTAGATAACATAAATAAGGTTCATCAATACCTTATCATACTTTATTAACTTCCTCAGTTTATTATTACTGAGTTACTACTCATGTTATACTCATAAACATTCATTACTGTTCAACATCCTAGGGTTAGCGATGCGGAGCCACCCATTGCTCTGTAAGTCGCGTTGTGGCGCAAGTTAATAGTATGCTCAGACCGGACTCGGCACTGCGGCACGAGTCCTTACCCTTCACGTCGCTACTGCTACTTGAGTTAGCGATGTGCTCGGTTCCGACCCACTTTCACGCGGTGCGGGCTTTAAGAACATTTGTCGGCGCCCACGGCATGGACTCTGTGCCTCAGACAATTTGCAGATTTTAAAATTTTTACGAAACTCCCGGACGCATAACTTCTTCGTTATAAGTCCGAATTGGCTCGTTCAAAAGCCTACGGTTCACAAATTACATACTCTATGCGTTCATGCAAGAATTTTATCTATTTGACTTCGTTTGCTAAAATTTCACCTATTAGTTCATTTTCAATGAAAACGATAAACGTCCATGAATGTTCAACGCTCGTTTCTTCGTTCTAAGTCAGAATTCGGTCATTTTCAAGTTCGCAACTCTATAATGCCAAATATGACTTGTCTCCATCGAAAACCAATGTTTCTGACATCAAATACAAAATACGACTTCCATTCCGAGAATTTCACGAATTCGACGATTATCGTCTAATCGTGTGAATTCCGGCAAATCTTCATTACTAATCATTCTAAATGGATTTTAAACAACACATGAACATTTCAAGTTACTTATTACACCAACTTATTCTCAAAGTAGGTTTTGACTTATTCTCATAAGTCAATTACTTAATCAACTTATTAACTACAAATTCTCTTGCTTATGACTTACTATGGACTTAAGCCCTTAAATCAATGTATTCATACCATAATGAACATACTAACATCATATGACAATTATATGACAAGTTCTTCGTAAGTTTATCAACTTATTTAAGTTCAAGTTACTTATTCAATAAATTCGGCTTAAGTTCATTAATCAATGACTTATTATATGTCCTTAACATACCATCACACTTCTCTATCAATATTATCATGGTAGAGATAAAGGTATAATAGACAAGAGTCTTACCCTTGAAGACTATTACTTCACTTCTCTTTGGAAAATCTAGCAAAGGTTGAATGACTTATTCTTGACTTATGTGCTTATTCTCTCTAACCAATAAGTTACTTTAGAAAGTAAGTTATTGGATGAAATTAATCAAGCAACAAATGAATCCAAGCTTCTCTATTTATAGGCAATCCAAAGTGAGGGCATAATAGATATTTAGGCATTGCACCTCCTCACTTCCACCTCCTTAATCCACCTCCTTATTAACCTCCTTACTATTCCTTTCTTATTCACCAAGTCTAATTGATAGCCACTTCTAATACTTGGTCATCACAACACTTTCTCACCACTTAAAGTGTTTTCCCATCAAGTCTACCCACATCTTACTTGGTTTGCTCCAATGATCATGTCTTATCATATTGGGCTTGCTAATTCATCTAGCTAATTTCTTGTTGGGCTTATATTACAATAGATTGGACTTATGATTAACAAACACTTGGGCTTGCATATCAATTTTTATTGGACTTCTACCATTATGCTAATAATCCTACAAGTCCATTACATTCAATTAAGAACCATAACATAAATACACCATGTATAATTCTCGTACGCTAGTTCGTATAATCAATTGAAATATATGTTATTCCATTCTCCATTCTTAATAGTATAATACGTCGTATTATACTTACGTTCATTACCTCGTACAATGCATACGCATCATATTACTACTTTCTTTCCTTAACGCTTAATAAACCTAACGTTCCCAAATTAGGTCCGCGTGCAAAATATTACGTTTTCCATACTTAGATTATTATTACATAATCAATATCACCTCGATATTATAACGTTACGTATTTCTCAGAAATTCAAAAATAATTCCCGAGCGAAAATTGATGAATAGTGTTTTTCAAAAAATTTCTCGGAAAGCTTTTATTTTCATCTTAGAAATTCAAACACTTTAATTCATTCACGTTGTGAAAATACTACGACGTTCTGACCTTTCTAGATTATAGAACGACGTTCATCTTATCAACACGTAATAATAATAAATAATATTATTTTATTCATTATTAAAAATATTTACAAAGGTTCGATTTTCCAGGGTGTTACACTCTCTCCCGCTTATAAGGATTTTGTCCCCAGAATCTCGCTATATAAAAAAAAATTACACAAATAATTGAGGGTAATTCTTTTTCATCATTTCTTCTAACTCCCACGTTGCTTCTTCTGCATCGTGGTTCTTCCATATCACCTTCACGGAAGGTATGACTTTATTTCGCAGAACTTATTCTTATCTATCGACAATTTGAATCGGCGTTTCCTCGTACGTTAAGTCCTTCTCGATATGAATAGGTTCATATTCTATCACGTGTTTATAATCTGGCTTATAAGGACGTAACACGGATACGTGAAATACATTATGTATTCGTTCTAGGTCTGGAGGTAATGCTATCATGTAAGCGACCCCACCCACCCATTTTAATACCTCAAAAGGTCCTATGAACCTCGGACTTAACTTTCCCTTCTTTCCAAAACGTATCTTTCCTTTCCAAGGAGATACCTTTAGAAATACGTACGAACCTACTTCAAATTCTCTATTCTCTCTATGTGGATCCGTAAACTTCTTCTGTCTATCTTGAGCTGCTAGAAGACGCATTTGTATTACCTTGACAATATCCGCTGTCTGTTGCACCAATACTGGTCCCAACATTCGGCGTTCTCCTACCTCATCCCAATACAGTGGTGTTCTGCATTTCCTCCCATACAAAGCTTCGTAAGGCGGCATACCTATGCTTGTATGATAACTATTGTTATACGTAAACTCCACTAATGGTAGATGATCATCCCAACTACCCTTGAAATCCATGACGCAAGATCTTAGCATATCTTCTAACGTCTGAATTTTTCTCTCGCTTTGTCCATCCGTTTGTGGATGATACGCCGTACTCAGCTTCAACTACGTTCCTAACTGCTCTTGTAGACTCCTCCATAAGTTCAATATGAATCGTGGATCGCGATCTGACACAATCGATACTGGTACTCCATGTCTAGAAATTATTTCCTTAATATAGATTCTAGCTAATTGGTCTAAGTTATACTTGACCCTGATTGGCAAAAAGTGAGCCGACTTTGTCAATCGGTCTACTATTACCCAAATCGCATCATGCCCCTTGGTTGTAGTTGGAAGTCCCACCACAAAATCCATCGTGATATTTTCCAACTTCCACTCCAGAATTTCCAATGACTGTAACAAGCCACTTGGTCATTGATGTTCGGCCTTAACTTTCTGGCAAGTTAAGCACCTACTCACGTACTTTGCTATCTCTCTCTTCATGTTTGGCCACCAAAAACTCTGTCGAAGGTCTTGATACATCTTAGTGCTACCAGGATGAATCGAAAACCTCGAACTATGAGCCTCTTATAATACATGCTCCTTTAATTCCGTCTCATTTGGAACCCAAATTCTTCCTTCAAATCTTAATAATCCCTCATCATCAAGACTATACTTACTATCTTTTTCATTGGCCAGCCGCTCCTTCATCTGGTCACACTCATCAGTTTTGAGTTGTACCTCTTTAACTCTCTCTACGATGGTAGATTGCATCTCCGTCGCAAACAACATTTGCCCTAATTCACTTGGAAGCTTCACTTCCAACTCCATCCTAGCCATCTCTGTTATTAACTCAGCTTGAGCCGTTAACAAAGACAACTTTTCCTGACCCTTCATACTTAAGGCATCAGCAACTACATTGGCTTTTCCCGGCTGATACAGGATTTCACAGTCGTAATCCTTTATCAACTCCAGCCATCTCCTCTGCCTCATATTCAACTCCTTCTGTGTGGAGATATATTTTAGACTCTTGTGGTCCGTGTATATCTCACATTTTTCTCCATAAAAATAATGTCTCCATATCTTTAGAGCAAAAACTACTGCGGCCAGTTCCAGATCATGATTAGGGTAAACTTTCCCATAATCCTTCAACTGCCTAGATGCATACGCAATGACCTTGTCATGCTGCATGAGCACGCAACCAAGTCCTCTACGAAGCATCGCTATAAACTACAAAATTTCCTATGTCATCGGGTAATGACAAAACAGGCGCTTCACTCAACCTCTTCTTCAGTTCATGAAAACTGTCCTCGCACTTATTAGTCCAAGCGTATCTCACCGTCTTCCTTGTCAAGTTAGTCAATGGAGTAGCTATCTTTGAAAAATCCTGGATGAATCTCCGATAGTAACCCGCTAACCCTAGGAAACTCCACACCTCAGTCGGCGTTTTTGGTTATTCCCAATTCATTACGGCTTCCACCTTCACTGGATCTACTGAAATTCCCTCATTGTCAATGACATGACCTAAAAATTATACCTTCTCCAACCAAAATTCACACTTAGTGAATTTCGCATACAACTTCTCCTTCCTTAGTGTCTCCAACACTAATCTTAGGTGTTCAGCATGATCTTCTGGCGTCTTAGAATAGACTAGAATATCATTTATAAACACCACGACGAACTTGTCCAAATATTGTTTGAACACTCTATTCATCATATCCATAAATACAACTAGTGCATTTGTCAACCCAAACGACATCACCAGAAACTCGTAATGATCATAACGAGTCCTGAATGCTGTCTTTGGTACATCATCCTTCCTAACCTTCAACTGGTGATACCCCGTTCTTAAATCTATTTTTGAAAAATACTTAGCCCCTTTCAACTGATCAAAGAGATCATCGATCCTGGGCAATGGGTATTTATTCTTTATCGTTAACTTGTTCATCTCTCGATAGTCGATACAAAGTCTTAACGATCCGTCCTTTTTCTTGACAAACAGTATCGGTGCTCCCTATGGTGAAACACTCGGTTGAATGTACTTCCTATCTAACAGTTCTTGCAACTACACCATCAACTCTTTCATCTCCACTGACGCCATACGTTACGGTGCCCTGGAAACTGGTGCCGCTCCTGGCACGATGTCTATCACAAACTATGTCTCCTTGTCCAGTGGAAGACCCGACAATTCACTCAAAAATACATTGGCGAATTCTCTCACTATAGGTATTTGTTCCATGGTTGCTACCACTCTCTGGGTATCAATAACATGGCACAGATAACCTACACATCCCTTCCTCAATAATTTCCTAGTTTGTGTCATAGTTAGACAACACGAACGTCTCGGCGATCTATTCCTGTAAAATACTACCTGAGGTTGTTTTAACGTCTTAATGTTCACACATTTCTTTTTGGCAATCTATAATTTCCCCATGGTTAACTAACCAATCCATTATGAGAATTACGTCGAATTCTCCTAACTTTATCGGTAACAAATCTACCGATAATTTACAACCCCGTATATCTATGCAACAACTCCTATGAACATTTTCAACAGGAATTATTTCTTCGTTTGCTACCTTAATATTTAAAGGTATAGGCAACTTTTCGGGAAGTAATCCTAATCGTCTAGCAAAATCTCATGCTATAAATGAACAAGTAGCACCCGAATCAAACAGCACGTAAGCATTTATGTCGTTGATTGAAATAATACATGCAACAACGTCCCCTGATGCAACTGCATCTTGGACTGTCATGTTAAAGGTACGACCCATCGGCCTACCCATTGTCTTTGTCCACTAATAATAACTAACTTACCGCTATTACTCGCCTTCCGATTCCGTCATCCCCTTCACCAAAGAAGTTCTTTATCGTGTGGTCAGTTGACCCACACACAAAACATCTGTGATTCTTCTTTGGACTCAGACAGTTAGGCGCAATGTGCCCCTCCTATCCACAATTGTAACAGACAACCTTCCCCTTGAGACAGACTCCTAAATGAGTCTTCCCACAGGTCTTGCAAGCCTCCATTCTCCTCTTCGGGTCTCCTTGCTTCACTCCGGTATTCCCAGAGTTAAATACCTTCCTCTTCTGACCCTCGCCACTACCACTGGCTCCCTCAATCTTTAATCCCCCATCTACTTTCCCCTTACTCTTCTTATCCTTGTGGTATTAACTCAGAGCCTCACTACCACCCTCGGTGATTATCACCTTCTCTAAAATGGTTCCAAAAGAAGTACTTTGGAACATCGAAATATGGTTATAGAGCCAGGGTTTCAAGCCCTACTCGAACCGTAGCGACTTCCTCACCTCAGTATCCACTTGATGTGGAGCGAACCTTGCCAGTTCATTGAACTTGTCAACGTATTGGGGAACTGTCATGTCCCCTTATTTCAACTCCAGAAACCGCATCTCCATCCTTCCCTGCATGCTAATGGGAAAGTAGTTCTCGAAGAATATCTCCTTGAACCTCTCCCACGTAAGATTCGTTATTCCAGCCCTAGCCTGATTAGCTTCCCACCAAAAGTTGGCCTCTCCCTTCATCATATAGGTTGCAAAGGCAACCTTTTGGTCCTCATCAACATTTGTTATCACAAATGCCTTCTCTATTTCCTTAACCCATGTTTGGGCTTCAATAGGGTCTGTAGTTCCTTTGAACTCTGGTGGACCCACGCTCTTGAAATCCTTAAAGGTAGTAGGTCGTGCTACTCCTGGATTTACGGGGATATTAGCCCATGTTCTATTAAAGGTAGTTGTTAATAAATTAACAAACTCCTGCATTGGGTTAACCGGACATCCCTCTGGTAGATTTATGTTAGCACCTTGATTACGTTGCACTATTCTCGACGGCATTTTGCTAATACAATAAACACATTTTGTTTTTATTCCTTTCTTTATTAGTTATCATTCGATATTAAACAATAACTTCAACTTCCATTACTCATTATTTTCCATAAAAAGGATTTATATTCATTCTTTGTAGTATAATACTACATCGATTACATTACACAGCCTAAGCTGATTATATTACTTTCCCGATATTGCTTTCCAAAAATTGGGATTTACAGAATACTGCCCTTTTCTATACAAAGAGGGCTTTACGTCACTACTAATTACAAAATATTTACATACTGAAACTACTCTAGCTACTACTAGTCTACATCTGCCTTAAGGCATTCTAGAAATCTGCCTTGGAAAGACTGACAATGATATCACGGCTAAGAGTATGTCGTGTATGCCCCACCTCTACAAGATATCCAGCTACCTGATGCTGGAAATCTGTATGAGAACTCCTATGAATATAGGACATTCTCCCTATCTTCTACATCTTGGTCTTTAGCTCCTCCTTGAGCTCAAAGACCTCATGCTTTAACTTGTGGACTTTGTCCTTAGCCAAAATCCTCTCATCATGCTCCTGCTCCCACATGGACTTGACATCAGTCTTGTCCTCTATAACATTTTGGAGCTCTGCCATCAGCTCCTTGACCTCCTGACAGTAATGGATATTTCTATCCAATACTGACATGAATAGAGACATCATCGACCCCCCAGGAGCTATCTCCACTGCTATAGCTACTGGATTAAAGGACACTGTCTCCACTTCCTCCTCTATCATTCCATCGAATATTGACATGTAGTCAGCATCATCTGAGTCTCCAGACTCAATAACTACCACCTCCAGATCTGCTGCTATAGGGTTCGGTATAACCTCTACTTGGTTCACAGACTCTTCACTACTGGCTCGACCATCTACATACATTCCATTTACTCCTGACATCTACACAAAATAATTAAGTTAATTAATACACATTAGTAGAATAATAAAAACACATAACATAATCATAATTCATTTTTATAAGGTTATTTTCTGCTTGTACTTCTTTGACTTCTCTTAAGATTATGACTTAATTTTTTTAATCCCCCCTTAAGTTTTATAACCTAATGCTTTGATACCAACCTGTGACACCCCCAAATCCGGGTATCTTCCAAACCAACAAATGGTGCTACATGGTACTACCATTTACACATTTATTCAATTGAAAAGTCTCAAAAGGATAAATATATCTTCTATATATTCAAAATAATATTACATTTCCCCAGGTTCTTTAAAACCGATTCATTCATTCTTGTCATAATATTCAATATTTCACACATTCACCTATACTATTACATAAGTAATCTAAGGGTTCGTTTTCGCCTTGCCCTTATCCTTGTCGGAGCCTTCGGTCCGTTCGATCTTGGCTATGTTCATATGGTTCAAGCAAGAGTGAGCATGACTAGCTCAGAAAGTACTACAATTCTACAAACAACATGCTTGACACATAGAATTCATATACCTTCAATAACTGAACAATAGTTACGAATTACTATCGATAATTCAAAATAGCACTTCTTTTCATTCAAAACATTTTAAAGCAACAATATTTAGTCAAACATCAATTCCGGTCCAAGACCTTGAGCATTTCATAAGTTCTTTTGAAAAGGACATTCCGACACTAAGTCCATAAGTTCGACATTTCTTACGAGCACGTCTAGGTGATCAGCCTATAGTACTCTATGTTGATCAACACTAAATTCATTAAACGTGTATACGTTTAAGTTGTGGCAACCTCACGTGCATGTCGTTAAATGACAAAAACATTTTTAGCATACTCAGTCTTCGATTGAAAACTATACCAATATAACTCGGTAAACATTAATCATGCTTGATAGATTCATAATATAAGTCTAGCCGAAAGAATTCGATTTGACTTCATCATTCAAAACTTCATGCGAAAGAATACATGAATTACACAACTTGTCCAGACTGATCTGGAACAAGGGTTAGAATACTTACCTTCAGTGTCTGCTTACTGATTATCACACGTACACTTTAAGTCTCTAAGTCTCTACAATACATGATCATATACGTACCACATTAGGTCACATATAATCAAGTAGGTATACTACTATATCTTACCCTTCATCTCAATCTAAATCCTGACTTAGATTTATTACTATGATTCTGGCTTTTCATTACGTCGTTCTCATTACATTCATGATTAATTACATATCTTAAACCTTTAGACAATATAAATAAGGTTCATCAATACCTTATCATACTTTATTAAGTTCCTCATTTTATTATTACTGATTTACTACTCACGTTATACTCATAAACATTCATTACTGTTCAACATCCTAGGGTTGGCGCTGCGGTGCCACCCATTGCTCTTTCTGTAAATCGCGTTTGTGCGAGTTAACAAACGATATATTTCGAACCAGACTTCGGCCCGGTATGTGAGTCCTTTCCCTTTATATTGCGTTGTGGCACAAGTTAGCAGTGTCCTCGGTTCCAGCCTCGCGCTGCGGCGTAGGCTTTAAGGTTGTGAGTCGCGCCGCAGCGCGGACTCTGTGCCTCAGACAATTTGCAGATTTTAAAATTTTTAGGAAACTCCCAGACGCATAACTTCTTCGTTATAAGTCCGAATTGGCTCGTTCAAAAGCCTACGGTTCACAAATTACATACTCTATACGTTCATGCAAGAATTTTATCTATTTGACTTCGTTTGCTAAAATTTAACCTATTAGTTCATTTTCATTGAAAACGATAAACGTTCGTGAACATTCAACGCTCGTTTCTTTGTTCTAAGTCAGAATTCGGTCATTTTTGAGTACGCAACTCTATAATGCCAAATATGACTTGTCTCCATCAAAAACCAACGTTTCCGACTTCAAATACAAAATACGACTTCCATTCTGAAAATTTCACGAATTCGACGATTATCGTCCAATCGTGTGAATTCCGGCAAATCTTCATTACTAATCATTCTAAATGGATTTTAACCAACACATGAACATTTCAAGTTACTTATTACACCAACTTATTCTCAAAGTAGGTTTTGACTTATTCTCATAAGTCAATGACTTAATCAACATAGTAACTACAAATTCTCTTACTTATGACTTACTATGGACTTAAGCCCTTAAATCAATGTCTTCATATCATAGTGAACATACTAATATCATATGACAATCATATGACAAGTTCTTCCTAAGTTTATCAACTTATTTAAGTTCAAGTTGTTTATTCAACTCATTCGGCTTAAGTTCATTCATCAATGACTTCTTATATGTCCTTAACATACAATCACACTTCTCTATCAATCTTATCATGGTAGAGATAAAGGTATAATAGACAAGAGTCTTACCCTTGAAGACTATTACTTCACTTCTCTTTGGAAAATCTAACAAAGGTTGAATGACTTGTTCTTGACTTATGTGCTTATTCTCTCTAACCAATAAGTTACTTTAGAAAGGAAGTTGTTGGATGAAATTAATCAAGCAACAAATGAATCCAAGCTTCTCTATTTATAGGCAATCCAAAGTGAGGGCATAATAGACATATAGGCTTTGCACCTCATCACTTCCACCTCCTTAATCCACCTCCTTATTAACCTCCTTATTATTCCTTTCTTATTCACCAAGTCTACTTGCTAGCCACTTCTAATACTTGGTCATCACAACACTTGCTCACCACTTAAAGTGTTTGCCCATCAAGTCTACCCACATCTTACTTGGTTTGCTCCATGGATCATGGCTTATCATATTGGGCTTGCTAATTCATCTAGCTAATTTCTTGTTGGGCTTATATTACAATACATTGGACTAATGATTAACAAACACTTGGGCTTGCATATCACTTTCTATAGGACTTCTACCATTATGCTAATAATCCTATAAGTCTATTACATTTAATTAAGAACCTTAACATAAATACACCATGTATAATTCTTGTATGCTAATTCGTATAATCAATTATAATATATGTTATTCCATTCTCCATTCTTAATAGTATAATCCGTCGTATTATACTTACGTTCATTACCTCGTACAATGCATACGCATCATACGAT
This sequence comes from Panax ginseng, assembly GCA_020205605.1. Taxonomy (NCBI): domain Eukaryota; kingdom Viridiplantae; phylum Streptophyta; class Magnoliopsida; order Apiales; family Araliaceae; genus Panax; species Panax ginseng. The sequence continues at coordinate 111,655,794 of CM035128.1, read as the reverse complement.
TACTACTTTTTTTCCTTAACGCTTAATAAACCTAACGTTCCCAAATTAGGTCCGCATGCGAAATATTATGTTTTCCATACATAGATTTTTATTACATAATAAATATCACCTCGATATTATAATGTTACGTATTTCTCGAAAATTCAAAAATAATTCTCGAGCGGAAATTGATGAATAGTGTTTTTCAAAAAAATTCTCGGAAAGCTTTAATTTTTGTCTTAGAAATTCAAACACTTTAATTCATTCACGTAGTTAAAATACTACGACGTTCTGACATTTCTAGATTATAGAATGACATTCATCTTATCAACACGTAATAATAATAAATAATATTATTTTATTCATTATTAAAAATATTTACAAAGGTTCGATTTTCTGGGGCGTTACATTCATGGTATTGAACATGTGGTACTGCCTGGCCGCAAGTCGGTTCATCTTTCTGTTGTCTTCTTTGTCCTGATCATCAATATGTCGCTGAAGACTGCGAAACGGGGAACTTAACATATATTTTGCAGATCGACTGCTCCCCACAGCTTCCTCCTCCCTGTCACTTCATCAGCCCAAAACTCCTCATCCTCCGAGGTATCCTCAGCCTCCTCCTCCTCAGGAGCGTTTGGAAATACGAACCCGACACCTCATGGATGTGACTCCCCTCCAGCCCAGACAATGTATTTAGCAATCATCCTATGGTTGAGTAGCTGGAGTGGTTGTTGCACAGGTTCGTCACCTAACCACCGCACACCAGACTACCTACACAACCTGTTGACTTGATAATATTCTAACCTTGTTGTTTTGATGATGAATTGAGACTTTGTACTAAATTATTTATGGTGAGATTTCAGGAAGTTGATAAAAGGATCATTGATGAAATACTTTGAAGACTTTTGTGTCCTACGATTATATGTAAGGTCATTGCAAATATTTATTTTTTAAATACAAGACTCTAGGACATTTTTATGTGCATTTAATATGATAAGTATTTTATTTTATGCATGTTAATGATTCGTGACTTGCGAGATACTTTGATTAGCAAAATAATATGGGTTCCGATATATATGCTAAAATATTAATACTACATGTGTGAAGCGAATTAATATGTATTAGAGTCATTGTGCTTCTTGGAAAGTGTTTTAGCTTGTGACGACTGTATTATCACGAATGGACACATCTTTCAACTTGGGGTATTCAAAGGCAATGTAATATATATATATATATATATATATATATATATATATATATATATATATATATATATATATATATATATATGTGTGTGTGTGTGTGTGTGTGTGTGTGTGTGGTGGTGGCGGTTTCTAAGTGTCATGATTACTCTCAATTTACATTAGTGGATTTTTGAAGGAGTTAAATATGTGCATATATCTCGGTACTCAAAGTTAATGATTATCTTGGAAAGAAATATCTTATTAGTAATTACGAAACTAACACTATATCTTACGTGAGTTTAATTGCTTAATAATATGTTATGTGATATACTTGGACTTATCTATATTACTTTTGTAGTTTGAAAAAGTCAAACAAAATAATATACTTATTTAGTAGAGACTAACTTGAACTGATATGTACTGATATTATTTATCTCTAATGGAAATTACACTTGATTATCTTGTAAAGATATATGTTGACAACGAGAATATAATTTGATTTTATGTAACGAAAATTGTTTACAACGGAACTGATTTATTTTATGGAGAGAAATGGTAGTTTTTTTGGGTCTATAAAAATAACTGAGATATCATTGCTAATTTACAACACTCGAATTAATTTTTGCACTATTATACTTGAAAAGTTATTCTATAATCCTTGGTGAAAATTCTCGGCTGCTGTACAATTAATATTCATATTATTTCTCAGCTAATTTTCGTGTGCTACAAATTGGTGATATATCTTTTACTCTTTGATCATTGTATACATTAGTCGAGCCTTGCATTGTTAAATTGTTTATTTGCTTTGATCATTAGACCTCTATAATTATAATTTTATTATTTAGACTAAGTATTTTCTAAAGAAATTTAATCAAGATGGATTAAGGTTTGTTTACAAATAGATTCAAGGAAGCTTAGGTGCTTAAGGAGTTCATTGGTGCACAAGGAGCATAAGTGCTCAAGTGAATTATTGTAATTCAAGATTTGATAGAATATGTTTTGTAACAAGTCATTTTTTAAAGAAATAAAGTGAATCTCCAATAGTAGTTGGTATTAGACGTGAACTAGGCTATTATTATAGAGGGTAATAGCTGAACCACGTAAAAAATCTTTGTGTTGATTTTATTACTTGTTTTACTTTAATTTCTCACAAAAGTTATTTAATTATATTGGTAATTAAAATTTGGATATATTCTTTAACTTAAGAAAAAGTCATTATCACCAAGTATTTTCACTAAGTTATAAATTTAGCAAAGATATTTTCATAAAATCAAAGAGGTAATTTGGTAGGCCATATTAATTCAGCAAGCTGCATTCATTAATACAATAGGCTGAATTCAGTAGTTTGGATTAAAGTTTAAAAATTAGTCATAGTTTGTTCCCACACTTATTCAACCCCCCTTCTAAGTGTGCCTTATCTAAATTTCACAATGCACATATGAGAGATAGGTGTGGCAGTCTGCTAGAGAACGGCCCGCGTAGACATCGTCTGATAGAGAAGCTGATGATAGAGCCGATATTGATGTCAAAATCCTTTACGATGGCATATAATAGTAGCACTTTTTCCCTTGTCACCTCGCTGGTATGCGTTGAAGGAAAATAGCTTCACACATAGAAATGCGTACCATATCTTTCCATATAAATTGAGGTCCTTACTCTTGAAAATCGTTCCATCCTTTCTCCCTTTAACCCAAAATGTGACCGATTTAGATATCTCTGTCAAAATCTGGTCATAGTTAGGATTGTTTTCGCGTAACTGAGCATACTGGCATACTACGGGGGCTCGCAGACTGTAGTACTCATTGATTGCATCTGCACTAAAAGGAACCTGTTTACCCCTTACGAATGCCATTTATGGCGCCCTATCCTCAGCTTTTGCATAGAATTCCTTCACCTCATTCACTATCGCCGGGTCAAGATCATCTTTGAGCACTTTCCATCCCTACTTATGTATCTGTCTATGCATCTTCCCATCGAATGAATCTGGTGCCAAGCCTCACTCAGGTGTTAGTGCTTTGGGCACTAAGTAGTCATATTTATCTACCATGTTTGTACTAATGAACTTTCTTCTGTCAATGGCTCTAACTGGTGGTCAAGAACCTGAACCCTTGCCCCTTTGGCACTTCGATGGAGTTTTAGGTGCCATTCTTCTCAATTTCAGTACAAATCCCCCAAACTTCTTCCTTGGCAATTTTTCGAATACTTGGTGTGCACACTCACAAAACCCCCAAATTGAACACTGGAATTCAAACTTGTTCTCTGTAGACCCGAACTTGGTTGAAGCCCTAACTTTTGGTGTAAAAATTTGATGGAATTAATGTGAAATGGGTTTGTGATAGTGAAGTTATGGTTTGTGTAGATATAGAGTGGAAAATGTGCTCGGATTTGATGGAGAATGAGGGGGTAATGGGTGATTTCGTGGGTGTAATGAGTTATAGGTTCGGTTTATGGAGAGAAGAGGTGGAGTGAAATAGGCGTTTAAAAAATTTTCTTATTCCCATACCCGTCAATAAGGCGGGCATGACGGAGAGGACCCCACTTTGCATTGAAATGTGGTGTCAAAGAGGTAAAAAACGGCAGCGGGAAATGAGGTCCTTTTGCACATTTTCAATTTTTGAGTTCATTTTCCCCGTATGCTTGTCCAACTTCATCAATAGTACCTGAAATTCATTAGAAGCAACAATATAAGAGAAGATCATGGAATTAGATCTAGAATCATGAAAATTACTGACAATGAGTAACTAACTAACTACAAATTATACCAAAATTGAACTAAGTGATGCTAAAATTACAAACTAAACTAAAAATTGAATAAGTTAAAACAAAAATACTATAATTGATACGAAAATTGGGTTGCCTCCCAATGAGCGCTTGTTCTTGAGTCTTTTAGCCTGACTACTCCCTATGTTAGCCTGGATCAGCTGGAATATCTTTGGCATGCTGTTTGTTTATCTCGCAACACCAACAATTTTTAATGTCATGCCTGTTCAATTGTGTTTTTGAGATTTAAGTTGCCTTTTTATCCTCGATCAGTGCTTTTAGGCCACCAACCTCTCTATAATCCTTGTGCTTGATATGTGTAGATGCCTCGATTGAATCACCCTCTTCCTCCTTATCAGTAGGAATTGAAATTTCCTTGAACGCTTTCACTATAACTACCTGATCGAACACTTTCATAATCAGTTATTCATTAGGCACGTCAATTAGTGTTCGTCTAGTTGCAAGGAATGGTCTTTGTAATATCCCGGGATTTCGAATAATCCAAAATTTACGAATAAATTTATTTTTATATTTAATATTGACATTGACTGTTATTGTACTGTGTATCTGTGATACGAGTCACGAGTAGTGGTCAATTTGTGTATTGACTTAAAAATAGGAGTAGAGTTGCGCTTCACAGCGAATAAAAACCCTAACCCTAATTTTTGGATAGGGATTCGATAGAAAATATAATTAAAATAATTGTATTGATGAGTACGTGTTTGTACTGTATAGAGATTTTGATCAAATGATTGATCAAATAAGTATTAAAATTTATAAACCATAATAAGAGATTAGAAACCCTAATCTCAGGATTAGAAACGTAACGCGTAGTTAGAAACCCTAATCGAAAGCCAGGAGACCCTAATTTCATATTCGGGATTCCTAAACCCTAATTAGGAAATCTTAATCCTAATTGGCAAGCTTAATATGTTTATTGAACTTAAATATGATTAGGAAACCCTAATTTAATTATGAACCCTAATTATAATTTAGAATTTTTATTTTTTCTAATTAAAATCCTAATTGGAAATTTTAGAAATTTAATTTGTAAAACTTAAGGGTTAGAACCTTAGGTTTAAACCCTAAGGGTTTGGAAAATGTCATGTTTGCCATTAAAATTATATAGCAATTGTCCAAAATGCCCTTTTTGGATTTTTAAATATGTAACTTGCAATATTTGACAACACCTTTAGTTGGTGACTAACTATATTGACTATGTGACTTCAAATCTCCAGCCAAATCAGTTCATTGCATCATATCTATACATATATCATATTATATATTGATTAAAGAAAGAGAAAGTCACCAAAAGTGGCCCATTTGTGTACCAACTCTCTCTTCTCTCTCTAATCATCCGAATTCATCAAGTGACTCAGTCCCTAGAACATCCCTTAGATCACCCAAAATCAGTTAAGGAGATCTAGATCAAAGCTTGAAATAGAAAAGGTATAAACCCTATCTCAACCTAGATCTTGTTTGTTATGTTCAAAATTGTGTTTTTATGTTTATATAAGTGTTATATGATATTTTTAGATGATTTACGGTGATCCATCATGGATCCATAGCATCAAAATGGGTAAAAACCATGTTTTTCAAAAAATGTTCTTGAACTCAAAATGTAGTCTGACAACCGAATGTCAGTTGCTGTAGATCTTTGTGTATTTATGATTTTTGTTGTTTGATGTTTTGGAATGGTAGTCTGGTATAAGGTCTTTCATCTGAAAGTGGTATTATAGCCATTAGATGTTTGGATTTTATATTATAATCGGTCAAAACCGGTTGGCGTGTACGTATCAAGCTTTTGGGTAACCAGAAAGTGTAAGATCGTAGTCGACAACTTGTTGAACTACCAGCCCCGGATCATGTGATTTGATGATTTTTTATGGTGTTTTTGTAACAAGCATGTAGCACGACATATGTACTTTACATTTATGGCTCTAGATCGTTTATATAATTAACAAATTGAGCAGGTAGGTGGTCGAACTAGGCCATACGACCACGACTTAGAAGTTTTTGGAATTTCCAAAATGGGAAGAACACAACTTCGACCATGTTTGACGAGCTAAATCTGCTATTGTTTTGTTTTAGACCGATCTGTTGCTTTTGTGATGTTCCTTGACATACGGACTTCATACTTGAACCATTATATTACATGAATCGTGATTGGAATGTATAGAAAAGTAATCTAGAAAGTGGCCTCTCGAGCTATTTGGGTTTACGGAAAACCCGAAACACTTTAACAATGAGTTTGATAGCTTTGATCTTACATCTGGGTAATGTTATGAATTTGTTGATGGTTGATTCTTGTAGTGTTACATAAACACTACAAGATCATGGTTAAAAAGTACCCAGAAACAGTTTGGATTGAGAATCACAAGTGGTCAAACGAGTTAGCTTGAACTCGGGTCTGATAGTGTTCTTGAGCTTAGGAACACCTAAGACGACAGAGAATTGTCGCTATAAGCTTTAGCGGCGTTTTTATTTATTTTATTTTTGATTTTCTAGAAATTATTTAAAAATAGAAATAAATTATAAAATTACCAAAATGGTTTTAAAAATTATTTTAAATAATGAAAATAATTTTTGACTATTTGGAATATTTTTTATTAATATTTATATTTATTTAAATATTAATGGTATTTAATTTATTTAATTAGTGTATTAAATAAATTAGAGAAAAAATGATTTTAATATATTAAAATCATTTTAAATAAGAATAAAGTATTTTAAAATATTTGAGTTATAAAATGTAACTTTTAATATTTTTGAAGAATTTTCATTAATAAATAAATATTAATGATATTTAATTTATTTAATTTGTATATTAAATAAATTAGAGAAAATTATTTTAATACTATAAAAATTATTTTAAATGAGAATAAAGTGTTAGAAAATATTTTGAATTATAAAATATAATTTTCAATATTGTTGGAGAATTTTCATTAATAAATTAATATTAATGATATTAGATTTATTTAATTATTATATTAAATAAATGAATTTAAAATGGTTTTATAGATTGAAAAATCATTTAAAAATGAGAAAAATAATTTAAAAATATTTTAAGTTATAATTAATGACTTTTAATATTTTGGTAAATATTTCATTAATATTTGAATATTAATTGGTGATGATTTAAAAATGATTTTAATTACTTTAAACATCATTTAAATAGAATATTGATGATTTAAAAATATTTTAAGTTATTAATAATAACTTTAATATTTTAACAAGTATGTCATTAATATTTTTATATTATTAAATATTAATGATGATAAGATTATTTAATAATTAAATCATTTAAAAATGATCTAAATGTTTGGAAAATTATTAGAAATTATAATAATTGTTTATAAATTATTAAAAGCTTCTAAAAAATATTATTAATGATACTTGACTTATCAAAAATAATATTGAAGCTTAGAGGCCAAGTTTAATTGACAATAATTGTGTTAATTGTTGGATAGGGTGACCCGAACACCGAGATGAGATCGAAGTCCAACTAGACCGAAATAGTTAGACTTGATAAATGTTTATATAGGTTATAAGCACTAATGTGGTTATGTGGTAATGTGCCTAGGAGAAGTTTGACTGTGAATTACAGTGATGTGTGTTGTGAATTTTTGTGCTAATTGTGAGACCGATATTATGATTATAGGTCTTATGAACGCAGATAAGTTTATTTGAGTAGTAGTAATCAACGCGAAAGGCAAGTTTCCTTAACTCAACCTTGAATTGTTCAATTATTATGGTGGTTAATTATTGTTAATTAGACAACGTCCGATAATTTATTGTTGATTATTCGCAGTTAGTGCATGCTTATTAATTCAAATTGAATTATTGATTCTGAGAATATACTTGTAGAATAACTGTTATTGGAAATTCATTTCCATAGAAGCTATTATTGATTTTAGATAGTACAGTTAAATTCTGTCTATTGATAAATCGTATTAAAATATGTCCTAACTAATTATTTTGGCTAGACGAACATTTGTTAGAACTTAATAAATTCAAGAAGAGAAGAGAACAAAATTTAATTATTATTGATAGATCAATGCCAGTTGTTTCGGCTAGATCGAAAAAGAAAACTTGATACGTTTGAGAAGAGAAGTGATTAGATATTGAAATCATAGTATTTCATTTTTAAATCAACTTTTGATTCTTAGACTAAGAAGAACAACCTTTTATATAAAGGGAACATTTTATTGGTTGCAAATTCGACCTTTGCGCGCGTTTTGAGTATTATGCATAATATAGGGTACAAGGAGTTGGTTGGCTCTAAGTACTTGCAGAGGGATATAATTTAATCTTTATAGTTATCTGATACACCTGCGTATATATCAAAGTATAACTTTCATATATACCCGAGAAGAGAAGTTCTAGATCCTTTGTGATCACTCAACATAAATCTGGGAAAACATTCCACTTTGTTATTGCGTAGGATTGATTCTTAATTATTCATTAGAATATCGTAGAAACTTTGAAAGCGTTGTACTCTTTCATTATCAAATTATTATGTTGCATAGATGGTGAGAAGACTTGTTAGAAAATTAAAGCTTTGTTCAGCTATTTCAAAGTTCCCCGAACTTTAGTTTCATTCTATCAAATTAGATAGTCTGTTCTTATTGATTCTTATACATTTATTGTATGTCTTAACTTGCGGGGCAACTTTGTTGCTCACCCTTGCTAAATAAAAATTTTCAGCTAGGGACGAAGTTGCAAGAAGTGTTGCAAAGGACAAGGGCAAAGGCATTGTAATAAATTAGTTATGAATAATATTATTATTATGTTATGTTTGTAAACCCTTTTTGTGTATCTAAAGGGTTTGTTTGTAATGTTCAGGTTAGAAAACCTGGGACTAATGTATTAACAACATATGTTAATGTAGTATGTGTTACTATTTCCATATGAATGGGTAGTTAAATGGTATTATATTATGGATCGTGAACACCAAACTCGGGGGTCAGGTAACCCGAATTTGGGGGTGTCACAGGTTGGTATCAAAGTTGTAGGTTATAAACCTTAAGTGGGGTGGGGAAAACCCTAGGATTATAACCATAAGCAGAATAGAAAATACTCATTTAGAGTACTAAGTGAGGGATTACCGAAGCGTATCAATAATGAGATATGTGAACACACAGTGTGAGAAGTTTGTACTGGTGAAGTACTAATCAAGTTGTTTAAACTGATTGTAGGATGTCGGGAGAAGATAAGATGAATACGGAGATGACAGCGGCTATCGCACCAATGCCAGTAGCTGACGTGCTAGCGCAAAGCGAGTCAGTAGAGGAGGTGGGAAAAGATGAACCTATGGTCAATCTCGGGAGTGATCATGATGATTATCCTGAGATGTATCTGAGTGGTGATGAGGAGGCGGAGTCTGAAGAAGCTAAGGTGGAGAAAGGGAATAATACCAAAGTAGGAGAACCAGATCAATATCTACAAAATTCCAGGAACTCAGAAATAAAGTGTATCTCTTGGAAGAGTTGTGGAAGACGGAGCGAGCGTTATGCAAAATGACTGAAGAACGGAACGAGTTGAAGGCGCGGGTGGAAAGGATGAAGACAGAAGGTGGTGGATCATCGGAGTGAACAACCAAGCAGAAGGGCAATAACAAGAGAAAGAGGGACAACGACAGCGATAATTCTGAAAATTCAAAACCGAAGAAGAGGCAAGCCTGTAGCAAGTGTGGGAAGACTCACGTGGGAGAATGCATGATGTGGAAGAACGTATGCTTTAATTGTAAGAACGAAGGACATATTTCTCTTTATTGTCCTAAGCCGAATATGAGGAAGTGTTTCTCATGTTGTAGAATGGGTCACGAATTCAACAAGTGTCCCAATAAGAAGAAGACTGGTGAAGGGAGTGGGCAGTAGATAGTTTAAGTTTGAGCGTTATTATCTTTTGGTAGAAGATTATGATATTAAAGGTTGTAATATCGAGAGAGATGTGTATGAACATATGTAAATATATATGTTTGTATGAATGAAATCTTTATTTTCTATATGAATATAAGATTAAGATAAATTTGTGAGTTCTTAAAACTCATACTTATGGTAAGTTCATAACTCATAATTATATGAAATGTTTTGAACCCCTCAGCGAATGGACACCAAAGGTCTAACTAGGATAAGTTCATACACTCATATAATTGTGGAAAGTTTCTGAACTCATAAGTGTGGTAAGTTTGACGAACTAGGAATAGCTATGTGTGAATAGAGAATTTCAACTTTCCTTGTAAAGTTCGAGATTGCAACTTTCTGTGTAAAGTTGTGTTGTTAATCCTAAAATTTATTTAAAATGAGATAGTAATATGTGTTAAGTACTAAATGTACTATGTGCTATTTGAATAAATATGCGATTATATGAGAATTATGTGTTGAATTCTTATTGTGTTAAGAATTTGTATAGAGAAAGAGAATTAATGTAAAAATTTTATTTAAATCAGATCATGCCGCCTAGACGACAGAATCGAAATCAAAGATAAGAGCAGTCGGTGAATAATGAGGGAGGTTAAGCTGACCTGATGCAAAACTTTACAAATATGATAGCCGAAGCTATGGAAAATAAAACTCCAGCTGCAAGAGGAAGAGTGAGGAAATCAGCCAGCCGATAGATTGGCAAATTTCAAGGACTTTAAAGTGGAGGGACCACCTGAATTCAAGGGGAGCACAAATCCAATTGAAGCCCAAACTTGGGTGAAGGTTATTGAGAAAGCATTCGTTATCGCTAGAGTAGCGGAAGAGCAAAAGACAGCTTTTGCAACATATCTGATGAAGGGAGAAGCTAATTACTGGTGGGAGACGAATCAAGCGAGAGCTGGTACAGCTGTGGTTACTTTGATAAGATTCAAGGAGTTGTTCTTTAAGAATTATTTTTTGACAAGTATGCAAGCTTGGATAGAAGTTAAGTTCTTGGAACAGAAGTAGGAGAATATGTCAATTTCTGAGTATGCTGCCAAATTCAACAAATTAGCGAGATTTGCACCTCATCAGGTGGACACAAAAGCACGAAAGGCGAGAAGGTTTGAGAATGGACTGAAGCCGGGGATATACAATAAGGTAGCGGTATTGCAGATTAACACGTTCACGGCTTTGTTGGAGAAAGCGCTAATTGCTGAAGGAGGGAGCGAAGCTGCATCTCGATTTCATTCAGGAGAAAAGGAAGAAGACAAATGATAGAGGAAGTAGTAGTGGAAGTAATCTAAATAAGAGGAAGTGGAGCGAGAATACCCAGTCAGTTAATAAGATAGAAGGGAATAAGAAAGGGAGAGAGTCCTGTGGAACATGTGGAAAAAAACATCCGGGAATTTGTTTGAAGCAGAAGGGAGTTTGCTATAACTGCGGGCAAGAAGGGCACATGTCACCCAATTGTTCCAGTTCAAAGAAAATACAAGGTTGTTTTGTGTGCGGATCGACGGATCATCTGGTTCAGAATTTTCTGAAGAGAAATGCGGAGAAGGAAAGTGTCAACAAGGGACCCAGTGGCGGAACCTTGGCAATTCGAGGACCTGCACAGCCAGGAAGATCAACAGCCTGTACATTCAACATGACGGCGCAAGATGAAGTGGTTACTCAGGAGGTGGCAACAGGTAACGATTTCGCTTAATACTTAAATTATGCGAGTAATATGAGTTAGATATTACTGTGAATTGTCTTCTTTCATGGATCCAAGTCACAGGATAGAATATAAGACACAAATTAAAAATTGTGTGGATAAGAATGTATTGATGATACAACTTTAAAAGATTGTAGAGAATAAGAAATCGGTGATTCCGAGGACGGAATCCTTTTAAGGAGGGGTGAATGTAATAACCGGGGATTTCGAATAATCCAAAATTTACGAATAATTTCTTTTTATATTTAATATTTACATTGATTGTTAATATTGTACTAAGTATCTGTGATACGAGTCTTGAGTAGTGGTCAATTTATGTATTGACTAAAAAATAGGAGTAGAGTTGTGCTTAACGGAGAATAGAAACCCTAACCCTAATTTTGGGATAGGGATTGAGAAAAAATATAATTAAAATAATTGTACTGATGAGTACGTGTTTGTACTGTATAGAGATTTTAATCAAATGATTGATCGGATAAGGATTAAAATTTATAAACCCTAATAAGAGATTAAAAACCCTAATCTCAGGATTAGAAACCATAACGTGCAGTTAAAAACCCTAATCGAAAGCCTGGAAACCTTAATTTCATATCCAGGATTCTTAAACCCTAATTAGAAAACCCTAATCCTAATTGGCAAGCTTAATGTGTTTATTGAACTTAAATATGATTAGGAAACCCTAATTATAATTTAGAATTTTTATTTTTTCTAATTCAAATCCTAATTGGAAATTTTAGAAATTTAATTTGTAAAACCTAAAGGTTAGAACCTAAGGGTTAAACCCTAAGGGTTTGGAAAATGTCATGTTTGCCATTAAAATTATATAGCAATTGTCAAAAATGCCCTTTTAAGATTTTTAAATATGTAACTTGCAATATTTGCCAACACCTTAAGTTGGTGACCAACTATATTTGACTATGTGACTTCAAATCTCCAGCCAAATTAGTTCATTGCATCAGATCTATACATATATCATATTATATATTGATTAAAGAAAGAGAAAGTCACCAAAAGTGGCCCATTTGTTTACCAACTCTCTCTCTCTCTAATCATCTGAATTCATCAAGTGACTCAGTCCCTAGAACATCCCTTAGATCACCCAAAATTAGTTAAGGAGATCTAGATCAAAGCTTGGACTAGAAAAGGTATAAACCCTATCTCAACCTAGATCTTGTTTGTTATGTTCAAAATTGTGTTTTTATGTTTATATAAGTGTTATATGATATTTTTAGATGATTTACGGTGATCCATCATGGATCCATAGCATCAAAATGGGTAAAAACCATGTTTTTCAAAAATGTTCTTGAACTCAAATGTAGTCGACAATAGAATGTCAGATTCTTTGTAGATCTTTGTGTATTTATGATTTTTGTTGTTTGATGTTTTGGAATGGTAGTCTGGTATAAGGTCTTTCATCTGAAAGTGGTATTATAGCCATTAGATGTTTGGATTTTATGTTATAATCGGTCAAAACCAGTTGACCGGGCATGACCGAAGCTTTTTGGGTAACCCAGAAAGTGTAAGATCAGAGTCTGACAACTTGTTGAACGGCCCAGATCTGACAGATTTGATGATTTTTTTATGGTGTTTTTGTAACAAACATGTAGCCTGACATATGTACTTTACATTTATGGCTCTAGATCGTTTATATAATTGACAAATTGAACAGGGTAGGTGGTCAAACTAGGCCATACGGCCATGACTTAGAGTTTTTGGAATTTCCAAAAATGGGAAGAACACAACTTTCTGACCATGTTTGACGAGCTAAATCTGGCTATTGTTTTGTTTTTAGACCGATCTGTTGCTTTTGTGATGTTCCTTGACATACGGACTTCATACTTGAACCATTATATTACATGAATCGTGATTGGAATGTATAGAAAAGTAATCTAGAAAGTGGCCTCTCGAACTGCTGGGTTTCTGGGAAAACCCAGAAACACTTTGACAGTGAGTTTGATAGCTTTGATCTTACATCTGGGTAATGTTATGAATTTGTTGATGGTTGATTCTTGTAGTGTTACATAAACACTACAAGATCATGGTTAAAAAGTACCCAGAAACAGTTTGGATTGAGAATCACAAGTGGTCAAACGAGTTAGCTTAAACTCGGGTCTGATAGTGTTCTTGAGCTTAGGAACACCTAAGACGACAGAGAATTGTCGCTATAAGCTTTAGCGGCGGTTTTTATTTATTTTATTTTTTGATTTTCTAGAAATTATTTAAAAATAGAAATAAATTATAAAAATTACCAAAAATGGTTTTAAAAATTATTTTAAATAATGAAAAATAATTTTTGATTATTTGGAATATTTTTCATTAATATTTATATTTATTTAAATATTAATGGTATTTAATTTATTTAATTAGTGTATTAAATAAATTAGGGAAAAATTATTTTAATATATTAAAAATCATTTTAAATAAGAATAAAGTATTTAAAAATATTTTGAGTTATAAAATGTAACTTTTAATATTTTTGAAGAATTTTATTAATAAATTAATATTAATGATATTTAATTTATTTAATTTTTATATTAAATAAATTAGAGAAAATAATTTTAATATTATAAAAATCATTTTAAATGAGAATAAAGTGTTAGAAAATATTTTGAATTATAAAATATAATTTTTAATATTGTTGGAGAATTTTCATTAATAAATTAATATTAAAGATATTAGATTTATTTAATTATTATATTAAATAAATGAATTAAAAATGGTTTTATTGATTTTAAAATCATTTAAAATGAGAAAATGATTTGAAAATATTTTAAGTTATAATTAATGACTTTTAATATTTTGGTAAATATTTCATTAATATTTGAATATTAATGGTGATGATTTAAAAATGATTTTAATTACTTTAAAAATTATTTAAATAGAATATTGATGATTTAAAAATATTTTAAGTTATTAATAATAACTTTAATATTTTGAAAAGTATGTCATTAATATTTTTATATTATTAAATATGAATGATGATAAGATTATTTAATAATTAAATCATTTAAAAATAATTTAAGTGTTTGAAAATTTATTATAAATTATAATAATTGTTTATAAAATATTAAAAGCTTCCGAAAAATATTATTAATGATACTTGACTTATCAAAAATAATATTGAAGCTTAGAAACTAAGTTTAATTGACAATAACTATGTTAATTTTCGGATAGGGTGACTAGAACACCGAGATGAGATCGAAGTCCAACTAGACTGAAATAGTTAGACTTGATAAGTGTTTATATAGGTTATAAACACTAATGTGTCTATGTAGTAATGTGCCTAGGAGAAGTTTAACTGTGAATTACAGTGATGCGTGTTGTGAATTTTTGTGTTAATTGTGAGACCGATATTGTGATTATAGGTCTTACGAATACAGATAAGATTATTTGAGTAGCAGTAATCAACGCAAAAGGCAAGTTTCCTTAACTCATCCTTGAGTAAATATTGTTCAATTATTATGGTGGTTAATTATTGTTAATTAGACAACGTTCGATAATTTATTGTTGATTATTCGCAGTTAGTGCATGATTATTAATTCAAATTGAATTATTGATTCTGAGAATATAATTATAGAATAACTGTTATTGGAAATTCATATCTGTAGAAGCTATTATTGATTTCAGATAGTACAGTTAAATTCTTTCTATTGATAAATCGTATTGAAACATGTCCTAGCTAATTATTTTGGCTAGACGAACATTTGTTAGAACTTGATAGGTTCGTGAAGAGAATATAAGAGAATTCAATTATAATTGATAGATCAATGCCAGTTGTTTCGGCTAGATCAAAAAAGAAAACTTGATAGATTTGAGAAGAAAAGAGAATAGAAATGATTAGATCTTGAAATCATAGTATTTCGTTGTTAAATCATCTTTTGATTCTAAGATTGAGAAGAACAACCTTTTATATAAAGGGAACATTTTATTGGTCGTAAATTTGACCTTTGCGCGCGTTTTGAGTATTATGCATAATATAGTGTACAAGGAGTTGGCCGGATCTAAGTACTTGCAGAGGGATATGATTTAATCATTATGGTTATTTGATACACCTGCGTATATATCAAAGTAAAACTTTCATATATACCCGAGAAGAAAAGTTCTAGATCCTTTGTGATCACTCAACATAAATTTGGAAAAACATTCCACTTTTTTATTGCGTAGGATTGATTCTTGATTATTCATTATAATATCGTAGAAACTTTGAAAGCGTTGTACTCTTTCATTATCAAATTATTGTGTTGCATAGATGGTGAGAAAACTTGTCAGAAAATTAAAGCATTGTTCAGCTATTTCAAAGTTCCCCGAACTTTGGTTTCATTCTATCAAATTAGATAGTCTGTTCTTATTGATTCTTATACATTTATTGTATGTCTTAACTTGCGGGGCAAATTTGTTGCTCACCCTTGCTAAATAAAACTTTTCAGCTAGGGACGAAGTTGCAGGAAGTACTGCGAAGGACAAGGGCAAAGGCATTGTAATAAATTAGTTATAAATAATATTATTATTATGTTATGTTTGTAAATCGTTTTTGTGTATCTAAAGGGTATGTTTGTAATGTTAAGGTTAGAGAACTAGTGACTAATGTATTAAATACATATGTTAATGTAGTATGTGTTACTATTTCTATATGAATCGGTAGTTAAATGATATTATATTGTGGATCGTGAACACCAAACTCGGGGGTCAAGTAACCCAAATTTGGGGGTGTCACAGTCTTCCCAAGATGATTGGGATATTTTTATCTTCTTCAAAATCTAGCACAACAAAATCAGCTCAATGAGTCAACCTTCACCAACACTTCTTCTACTATCCCTAGTGGGTATGTTATTGATCTATCTGCGAGCTGTAGACTGATGTTTGTTTGCTTTGCTTCCTTTAAACCCAACTTTTTGTAAATGGATATTGGCATAAGATTTATACTTACTCCTATGTCACATAGAGCTCTCCCCATATCTTGATTGCCAATCACACACGGAATTGCACTGCATTCTTCAGTCAACGATACTATTTCAAATTCCTTGAGCCTGAGTTTCTTTGAAAGTATTTCTCTCATGAACTTGACATATGTGGCATCTGCTCAAGTGCTTTGACGAACGAATTGTTGATGTTCAGCTGCTTGAATATGTCCATAAACCTTGAAAATTGATCCTTTAGCTTTTAACTTTCCAACCTTTAGGGAAAAGCTACCGGTGGTGTAATTATCTTCTGTTTATCTTCTTTCAGCTTTTCTATAAATTTTTCCTCAATTTTCCTTGCTGAATCATTCTCTTCATTTTCAAACCTCTTCTTTACTTATTTTCCCATCATAGTCGGTAACCAAGGTTTTACCACTGCTCAGTGTGATAGCATTACATTACTCATGATTTTCCCTTGGATTCTTCTTTGTGTCACTAGGTAGAGTCCCTTGCGGCCTGTTGTTCAAAGATAACGTAAGCTGTCCCATCTGATTTTCTAAATTCTTGATTGACGCCTCTTTCATTTTCATCGCTGCCTCATTACTGGATATGTAGCTCAACAGCAGCTCTTCCAAATTTAACTTTTTCTCATTTTATGGAGCTGGCTGTTGATGCTGATTTTGAAACCCAGGGGGATAAGATTGTTGTGGAACCTACTGATTTTGATTATTACTCCACAAAAAATTGGGATGATTCTCATTCCCTGGATTGTAAGCATTTTGGTAGGGATTCTACATAATTCTATTATAGCTGCCCACAAACTGTACCGCAACTGGATTAATGGCACATTATTCTGTAGGATGTTCCCCCGCACATAATTCGCAAACATTAGTATCCTACTAAGTTTGTGCACCTATAAGAGCATCCATCTTCTTCGACAACGCTAAAATTTGTGCCGCTAATGTTGTCACACCATCTACCTCTAACACCCCAGCTGCCTTAGGTTGTGTCATTCTTGTTGTGGGCCCATGGTAGTTGTTAGATGCCATCATCTCTATCGGATCATAAGCTTCTTCATAAATATTAGCCATAAAAGCTCCCCTAGAAGCTGCATTAATACTAGTTCGGAGATTACCACTCAGCCGGTTGTAAAAAGTGTTCATCTGCAGTCATTTGGGTAGTCCGTGATGTGGGCACTTCCTAAGTAGTTCCTTGTACCTTTCCTAAGCTTCGTACAATAACTCCCAATGTTGCTGCTCAAACAAGGTAATCTCATTCCTCATCTTCGCAGTCTTTGCTCGTGGGAAAAACTTGGCCAAAAATTTCTGTGCAAGGTCATCCCATGTAGTAATCGACCCTGGTAGTAGTGAGTGTAACCAACTTTTCACCTTGTCCCGTAGTGTGAACGGAAACAAGAGAAGTCTGACTGCATCATCTGACACCCCATTGTATCTGAAGGTGTCACAAATTTCCAAAAAGCTAACTAAGTGCTCATTCGGATCGTCGTTGGCTAATCCTCAAAATTGAACTGAATTCTGTATCATTTGTATGGTCCTAGGCTTGATCTCAAAGTTATTTGCAACTATCGTAGGCCTGGTAATTCTCAACTGAATCTCAGTCACCCTGGGAGTAGCACAATTCCTTAGCACTTTCTGATCCTCTGCAGCTATTGTTTCTTCCTATTTATCAAAGTTCTCCCTGTTTTCCCTAATCCACTTACTAAGTCTCTGAAACCATTGTTCGATGTCGTTCTCGAAAGGAAGCAAGTTTGGCTTCTTAGACCGAGTTTTCATACACTAATTCAGAGAACCTGAAACAAGAAAAAGTAAAATAAAAGGAATTTTTTTTAACTAAAACTGAACTAATTCACTACCAGAAAATCTACCTATAGCAACCGTCGGCGACCGTTGCTATAGACTAAAAGACCGTCGCTAAAGGCTATAGCGACGGTCGCCGACCCTCACTACACCCTATAGCAACGATCATATGTATCTATACCAATGATCGGACCATCGCTAGAAAACGGACCAAAAACACGCTTAAAGGTTTTTACCGATGACCAATACATATCAATAGCGACGGTCGGGATCGTTGCTATATGTATTTTTGGTGCAAATGTATGGGTTCAATAACGATGGTCATGTCCTGACCGTCGCTATAGCCTTTTTATATTTAAAAAAATTAATTAGTGATGCACATATTTATTGAACAAACAAATACAAAATAAAATAAAACATTAAAAAATTATATATATCATTTAATCTTATTCACATCATAATAAACCATCTAAATACTTAACATCTAACATATTACAGAAAGTTTAAGTTCATAGAAGACAAATTTTGTAAAGGAAGAGCATCCAAGTTGAGCTAAAATAGGTGTCATAAGTGTTTAGATCACTGCAGGTCTTCAATAGGAGGACCATCAAAATAAGTAGGTCGCAGTAGGCTTATATGCATGACTAGGCTTGATGATAAAAAATAGCTACGATTTTTCAACCTTGCAATGGCTTCAGTACAAGATCCACAAGGTAATATTAGCAACTCTAGCATCTGCCAATGCCTGAAAAAGGTGTGCCCTTGACTTTGCTGCAAAATTAACCTTAATTTCTCTTGAACACATCCAAGCAGTCCTGCTCTAAATGTAAGATGTATAATCCAAAGCAACCCGCTTTTTTTATTGGAAGAAATGCGTTGGAGTCGAATTCAAATGAAGAAAAATCGAGGGAAGAATCAATAAATTATGTGTCCATTTCTGCAATGGAAGCTCGATAGTGATATCCATGTGCTTCAGTAATTTTACAATTACTTAAAAGTTTATAATTAGAGTGATATTTATCAAAGTTATATTTGTCGTACACCAAGTAATTAAAAACTTATTCATTGTGAATGCTACGAAGTTGTGATCCATCTTTCAACCAAATTTTTTGTGAACAATTTGTACTTTCTAGGGTACACCAATTTATTTATTTTTCATCTAGTCAATGAAAAAAATAACTGCATTATTTTCTTAGTTCTATTAGAGAAAATGAGTAAACAATACCTCTATCTTGCTTCCACTGCAAAAATTGAGAGGCCATTTACTAAAATCTTATGCGCCTTTGTTTTTTCCAAAGCTCCCTCAAAGGAACTGCTTCCACTATAAAACACCAGCTTCTTGGGCATTGGCAACGCCACAGTTTCATTTGTTAGCATGGAAATAACGTCGATCACTGTAGGTCAATCAACTGCACGATCTTCGACACATAAAAGACCCACATGAACGTATATAAGAAGTTGGTGTCGAATACATGAATCATTGAACGTTGGATCCATAAGTTCTAGTGCAGCATCTCTTTTCCATAACTCCTATACCTGCCGAATAACATGATCAATTTAGTCAAAAATATATTGATAAGCCTATTATTCTTGTTAAAAACAGTCCTGACTACAAGCTCGCTATGTTTTATACTGCTTACAAATGCCACTAGGTTGAGTGAGCCTTCAATATGATATAAGCTGTTATTTTTCGACCGCCTAAGATCTCAAGCATTAGAACTCCAAAACTGTAGACATCAGATTTGACAAAGAAAGTTCCCGTCATCACGTACTCAGGAGCCATATAACCACTATAAAATAATATTGTTTGTAACTAAACTTTTTTCAGATACTAAAATATATATGGACAAAATGTACTCTTTTACTTACAATGTGCCAACAACCCTTTTCGTATTTGCATCTGATAAAATATGCTTAAAAATTC
Organism: Panax ginseng; assembly: GCA_020205605.1. NCBI lineage: Eukaryota > Viridiplantae > Streptophyta > Magnoliopsida > Apiales > Araliaceae > Panax > Panax ginseng. The sequence goes on along the minus strand of CM035128.1, from coordinate 111,635,612 downwards.
TAACCATACCAAAATAAGAAATCTTGGGATTCATGTTTTGATCAAGCAATATATTAGAAGCTTTCAAGGTCTCTATGAACTATCTTCAATCTCGATTATTTGTGAAGGTAAAGTTGCCCTTGACCAATTCCCTCTATGATGCTAAAACGGTTATCCCAAGTTAATTGTCCCTTTTTAGTTTCATCTATTTCAAATAAGTGTTGGATATTAGCCTAAAACTAAAAAATGTACAATCATATTGCAACTGCCCGTAGTACTTACCAAAGAGAAAGAAATCCAAACTTTTATTTGTCATATACTCATACATTAACATCTTCTCCTCTCTATGAATGCAATAACCAAGAAGCCTGATAAGATTTGTGTGCTGCAGTTTGGCTATGAGGATAAGCTCATTTTTTAGCTCAATTAATCCCTGTTTTGACTTTCTTGAGAGTCGTTTAACTGCTATTTCTCGTCCTTCAGGAAATTCTCCCTGTGATTAATTAGTGAATTGTTAAGTCTTTTGATTATTTTGGACATAAGATTGTTAGTTAATACGAACTCACTCTGTTGTGATCAATGAAGAGAAAGTATTGTTATTCATAAGATTGAAGAATAAATACTACCTTATAAATAAGTCCAAAACCACCCTCTCCTAGCTTATTTTCTGATAAGAAATTTCTTGTAGCAGTTGCAATACATATAAAGCTAAAAAAGTTAAGATCGTGGCCTTTGCTGCCATCATTTTCAAGCTCAATAGTGTCTGTATTTTTATTTATGGTCAATTAATCTTGCAGTTCTTTCTCTTTTCATATTTAAATTCACATATAACACCAACTTTTTAACACATGTTTTGAAAACCAAACTCTATTATATACATCTTTATGTAAGCGTGATGTGTACCTTCTTTAATTTTTCTCCATCGATAATACAAAAGACACGATAAAAGCATCATAACTAATGAAGCTAATATCGCAATGACAATCCATATCCACTTCTTCCCTTCTGCATTAAAGTAAGAGTAGTAGTGCGTGTTAGTGTGTTAGTTAGTACAATCCTTGGGACTAAAGAATCCCATGGTAAATATCTTTTTGGTAGAAACTAATGTGGTGGAGGAATTGATCATGTCACCTTGTTTATGTTTGTTTAGGGGTGGAGCTGCTTCTGAAAATGAGGCGAAACAAATGTAGATGAGAAAAACAACATTGTGAATCTGCCAGAACTAGTGACAACCTGATTTCAAAATAATTGCAAAACAAGATCACAAAATTCAACAAACGTGATGAACTGAGTTGTCTTTATAGCAAAAGAAAAAAAGGTTAACTTAGTTCTTGGATATTTGAAAACATTTGCCAAAAGTGAAAGATATTTAACAACAGATAATCCATTTGTCATGCTAGTTGGCTGCATTTATAGTGGTTTTAGAAGTTAGGAACTTCGCAAATACTTATTAAAATTATAAAGCTTTTAAGAAAATATACTTGTCATTTTATTGCACATTAACTCTTTTAGATCACATCATTTGTTCAAGGATTCCTTGGGCAACTCAAGGAAGTAAGCTTAGATTGTGTTACTTGCAATCCTGCCTTTCTCCACAAGAACTATTATAATTTGTTTCCATCGAGGAAATGCCAACTACACTCCTTTTTTGACACCCCAAATATCAGCACAGACTATACTCTCTTTTGACTATTATGCATTTCAAGGGTAAGTGAAAAGCTTGTGCTAATATAAATAAGTAACCAGGCTTCTAAGCAACTAAACCTCTATGATATTGCATTGTCCTTCAGAAAATAAGTAAAAACAGATATATAAGGTTCAAACATAAAAATATAATATTTAGCATACCTTTTGATGGTTTTCTTGAAACTAAAACGTATTTTAACGTGGTAGCGTCATCCTCATCTATAATGTAATCCTTCATTCCGGTCCACATTAGACAGCCCGTTCCATTGCTATAAAAACTGGCAAAGCCGAAACAATTGCAATCATTCCAGCAACTTTGTATACAATCACTAAGACTTGCCCTTGGAATACTAACATAAGGATTATCACCACTAACAAAATATGAACTCTTTTCCTCAAACTTATCATTACCACTTCGACACACATGTAAACTTGAATTGGTCACACAACCATTATCTGACTCGTACCTATGACAAAAATCAGTGGGGCTCATAAAAATATTACTATTACTATCAAGAACTTCCCCATTTGGACTCAAGATCCACATGGGAGGATTTTCATAATTATCATAATAGGTTGCTTTGGATCATGCAAAGGAAAGTAAATGCATAACTATAGTACTTGAAATGGGGACACTAGAAAATGCAAGATGTATAAATTAGTATACATAACAAGTAAATGCATAACAGAATGTGTTCAACCTAAAAATGCACACACCTAATTGACTTGATCAAGCTTGCTAAAAATATTGAGGTGTACATCAGGAAATTCATCCTTTAGAAGTGAAAGAAATATTGGAAGAAGTTGTTCTATTGTAACTGATAAGTAGGTTTTATACCTACTTATCCGGTATCTGTTACTTGAATTAGTTCCTTATATTCATGTTTCTTAGCTACTTTTCATGTATTTTTTGTTCATTTTGTAGATTATATGTTTAGGAGCGGTGTGAGCGAATATTGGTATAAAAAAGCAAGGAAAATGCAAGGAAAAACAATCCGGACATTATTTTGGCTTTCATGTTCTTGGCTTAGAACTTGGATTATATTGTAGAGCTTCTTCTTAGCTTTCTGGAACATCTTGAATCATTCCAATCGGAGTTCGGATGCAAGAGTTAAGACCTTTGTACCGACAGACATTGAACTTCACTGTTTTGGGTGGCCATTTGCATAACAGTCACTTTCAGCCCAATTTCGGCCTTCATCCATCTATTATTTTTAAATTCTCAAAGAATGAAAGTTGTAGAGCTGGTCAAGAGCTTCGATTTGATAGGTTGCAGTCCCCTTAACTCTTCTCGAATAAAAAGTTATGGTCATTTTACGGAAAGAAATTGCACGATGAAAAAGGACCCCAAATCGTATGGCGACGTCTGAGCCAAAACAAGTTTTTGACGCATTTTGGGTCGAATTTTGATACTTTTTTACTCCAAATTGGATTGATTTTGGTCCTAAGCTAAAAATTAGACTTGTAACCTATAAATACATGATGGGAGGCATAAAAGAGAGAAGAAGATTCCATGAGATTAAATTATAGTAGATTAGGAACCCTATATTAGATTAGAACTTAAGATTGAAGTTATTGAGCATCATTAGAGAAACAGATTGGAAGCAAGAGAATACAAATTTGTTTATCTCAATTCTAATTTCTTTTCTTATCTATTTGTATCTTTTCATGCTTAATCAATTGTGGATGATGGATTCTAGTTCCGTTATGAATTAAACTCTGTTTTGAGATTACTATGGATCTTATTGTATAGTTTAATTATATATACTTCTTTGTTAGTCATATTAGCTATATTGGAATTGTCTATTATGGTTTGCCCTTAATTGCTTAATTGTCTAGCTAACAATTACTGTGATAATCTATATGAACTAGAGAGACGGATTATGGATTTAGATCTGGTCATAATAGCATGTATTTTTGTGTTCTACATGGAGTTGGAATTCATGATTTGTGCTTAGGATAGAGATATACAGAGGCATTGCATGTAGTCTAATAAGTACGTGTACTTAAACCCTTTTTAATTGTAATTCACATCGAGATATAGTGGGTTAGTTAACTAGGGTGTTCAATTTGATTCTATCATCTGTGGATTTAATTTGATATGAGTATGGTGCATTGAGAGATGGCTATATTTTACTTTCGTGTTCTTGATTAACAATCTAGTATAAATAACTTGGCTTAACAGGAAGTGTGTTGACTTAAATGAAACAATAAGTGAAATTGTAATCTCGAGTCTTCATTATCTTGTTTCATTTTAGGGATAGTTAGTAATAGTTTAATTAATTATTTTAAATTAAAATATTAAATCATTTGTTTCAATAAGATTAAATTGGTTATATGTTAGTACTTGGTAATTCTTGTTAACTAATTCTCTATGGGAACGATACTCTACTTTCACTTTATTACTTGTTTACCACGTATACTTGCGTGTTGTGCGTAATTAGATTTTACCCAACAAGTTTTTGGCGCCGTTGCCGGGAAATTAGTTAATATATTTTCGCTAATATTAGCTTCAATCAAATTAGTTTTAATTTAAACATTTTTTTTCTTTCTTTATTTATTTTTATTTTATTTTATTATCTTCGTATTTTTATCTCGTTTCAGGTACCATGGCTAGATGCAATTATTAAAGGCCATATTCGAGTATGACTCAACCAAGGGACACATGGATAGATGAACTCAATGTATTTTCTACATTATCACCACAGCTTGAGACACTTTCGAGGAGGTTAGACGTTGTTGCAGTCCAACGTAATCGAAGGATAGCAGTTACTTGCAATTATTGTGCTGGCAATCACCCGAGTAATCAATGCACCTTAGTTTTGGGCCAAAACTACATGGTGGTGACTACCTCAACGATTATGCATATTCCAATTATAATCAAGTTTAGAGGTATCACCCGGATTTTTCATAGAGCTACAATTATGAAGACCAATACTACGCTCCAAATTTAACATACATACCAGAATTCTTATGTCAACCTCCATTGCCACAAGAAGAAAAGTCAATGTTGGAGGAATTACTGTTAAAGCTCATAGAAAACCAAGTGGAAAGGATGATGAGTCGAGAAATATCGAGCCATAATTTTCAGAACCAAATGGAACAACTCATCATTATTTCAACCCATGGTCCTCAATACATGAATTCCAAATCCGAGACAAAAAATTCAAGGTTGGAGGAATTGTTGTCCAAGTTCGTAGCATCAAATGAGGAGAGGGGGATTAAACAAGAGCGGTCAATTCAAAATCTGCAGAACCAGATGGATCAAATGTTTAAAGCCTTTAACAACTATCCTCAAAATTATTGGTGTTATGACGAGGAATCTGAGTATGATGAAGTGCCTGAATAAAATCTACCATTTGATGACCCACGAGATGTTAAAAAAGAGGAGACGAGTAGGGATAATGAAAATAATGTCGGTGAAGAACTAACTGTGAGTACAAACGAGAATGAGCCGATGTTATTAGTGCCCCAAGTGCCTTCTCTGCCAAGATCAAGGGTCTAGTTAGATTTTCAAAATCGTGCTCGCTTGGTAGTCATGTCGTCGACAAGGCTCTTTATAACATGAGAGCTTGTACAAATGAGAAGCCATGGTGGGATGAGGAGGAGAAGGTAGAAGAAGAGCCAGTTGTGCTTCCCAAGCCTCAAAGCCCCAATCGAATCATAGGCTCAACGGACGAAAAAGAAGCTATTTTAACATTCTAATTTGGGCACTTATTTAAACAAAGCATGATAGGTGACTTTAATTCGAAAGCCATCACAAAAGGGAACCTACCAAAAGTTACATTATTTTCGATGGATGGAGGGTTCCTCAATTTTTGAAGGGGAATTGGATAGCATTGAGCAGACAAAGTCAGGCTGGAAGACTGTAAATCAAGCGCTAACTGGGAGGGAACCCAGGAATTTTATATTTATATGCTTTATTAGTTTATTTAGTAGATAGGAATTATTTTTCTTAGTAAGATTCTCTTCTAATCCAAAGTGTTATTCTAATTCATGTTGTCTCTCTTCGTTGCATGTATTGGAGGTTCAATGGATAGACAAAAGATTATGGAAAGGGAAGCCACCAGCCTAACCCCAGACACAATATCCTCCTTCAAATTTTGATATGGAGAAGTTTTTCAGTCTTTATGCCATGCCACCATCACCACAAGCTTAAATGATTACAGGGAATTCCTCGTCCACTTAATACTTTATTTTACAATGAGGACATTGTAATTGTTAAGTTTGGGGGAGTTAATTAGTTTAGTTTTGTATGTTTAATGTAGTTGTTTTAGTTTTGCATAAGTTTTCATGTTTTTTTAGTTTAGGTTTATTATATGTTTGCATTCATATAGTGTAAGTGCATAATAGTTTGCATAGTAGAGTAGTTGTAAATAGTTTTTATTTATGTCTATAAAAAAATAGTTTTTTTTTATGTCTAAAAAAAAATTTCAAAAATAGAAGTTAGTTACTATGTTCATCTTCATGATTCCAGCTGTTTGATAGTTACAGTCTATTTTGGCCAATGATGAGATTGGAATTGAGTAGACAAGTATAGTATTGACTATTAGAGCTTTGATGTGATTTCTTGTTATGAATCAAATCTTTTTCTGTTTAAAACATGTATAATAAGGATAACACAATAAAAACAACTATGTGGATTGATTTAGTCTAAATTGATACATAATGGACTTCTTAAGGATAATACTAGTTTGGATGAATGAAAGATATGAACATGCAGAGATGGCTAAATTTAGACAAAAACTTAAGTTTGAGGGAAAAATTTGGGATATATAAGCTTCATAAAGAAAAAAAATTTAAAAAATGAAAAAATATCGTGGCTAGTTTTGTTTCGGGGCCTTTGTTACATGAGCAAGTACGTCCGAGGGAGTGTCTTTACACCTAGCGCCCTAAGGTCTTTATGGTCTAGGAGTCATTGGTCGAAAGCTCGCTAAGGGGTAACACTGTTAGCCTAATGGAATGAAACATTGCACTTTCATGGTAAAAAAAATAAAAAAATAAAAAGACAGGAAAAGAGAAAAAGCCCCTGTAATGAAAAGTAAAGCATAAGTATCCCGGATTGGACTCTTGAACTTGGTGGATGTTTGAATTTTGTTGGATTTATCTTGTTCGTGAATTTTGTGAGTTTGCACTGTATGATGCCTTTAAAGAGATCTATTATGTGTTGTATTTAGCATTATATCAGTTAGCATAGATGTTGAGCAAACACGCACTATACCAGTAATAACAGTTTAAGACTTGATGATTGACTAGGAAATTGTTGATTGGTTTTGATATGAAGTATTTTCATGTTTATTTGATTTCGCTGAGGTCAGTTGAATAAACTTGTTTCTGTCATTATTGCTGAATTTGGAGTCATATAGATTAGTTGCATTTCATAGCATGTAGATTGCATTATATTATGTTGCTTGGGGACAAAAAACGGTTTAAGTTTAGGGGTATTTGATAAGTAGGTTTTATACCTACTTATCCGTTATCTGTTACTTGAATTAGTTGCTTATATTCATTTTTATTAGCTATTTTCATGCATTTTGTGTTCATTTTGTAGATTATATGTTTGGGAGCGGTGTGAACGACTATTGGTATGAAAAAGCAAGGAAAACGCAAGGAAAAGTAATCCGGACATCGTTAGGGCTTTCAAGTTCATTTTATGTTCTTGGCTTGGAACTTGGATTATGTGTTAGAGCTTCTTCTTAGCTTTCCGGAACATTTTGAATTATTCCAATCGGAGTTCGGATACAAGAGTTATGACCTTTGTACCGACGAATGTTGAACTTCACTGTTTTGGGTGGCCATTAGCATGGCAGTCACTTCCAGACCAATTTCAACATTTATCCGTCCATTATTTCTCAATTCTCAAAGAATGAAAGTTGTGGAGCTCATCGAGAGCTTCGATTTGATAGGTAGCAGTCCCCGTAACTCTTCTTGGATCAAAAGTTATGGTCATTTTACCGGAGGACACTGCAGCAAAAAAAGGACCCCCGTCGGGGCGGGGGTACAAGCTGTAAAATTGTAGCATAGCCAGCCGGGGCGAGCCTAGCCAATTAAAAAAGTTTTTCGAGGCAGGGGTACATGTAAGACCCCAAATTTTATAAAATGAAAGTATTCAATTTTCTTATAATTATTATTTTATTTATTAAATGGTTAAATTGATAAAGGTTAAAGTTAATGGTGATATTTGAAAATTTTGCAAAGTAAGCATGTTAATATAAAATATTCGTTGTGTCAGGGAATATTCGATTGGTCGGGGAATATTTATTTTAATAGGGAATATTCGTACGACGACACAATCATTGGTGGACCCCACAACGGAAGTATTGTCGGAGAAATAAAATGACAGAAATATCTTTTATAAAAATAATGGAGAAAGTTTACCGTTAAACTGTTGAACTACCTAGTAGTAAAAGTACAGTAATACGCGTGGTTGCATAGTAGCACACGATATTGATTATTGATGCTTACGTGAGAAGTCACCCAATTATACTTAATTATTGCTATAGTAATTTCTGCATAATATCTCTCAAATTATTGATTCAATTATTGTCATAGTATCATCTACAAAGTTATTCATATTATTATTTGCAATATTGACAATGTCTAGAAGTTCTATCAAGAAGAGGTTTGGTCACCTAATTGCGCGCCAATAAGGAGAAATCTTTATCGAAAAAGCCCCCTCTTTCCTAGGAACGACCTGGTTGTTAAATATTGTGAGTAATAATATTAATGATGAATAAGTTTGTCTTGATTAAAGATAAAATTGATAGTTCCATTGTGTTGGGATTATTAGAGTTAGTGGAAATCGACATTTATTTCGATAATAATTGATTTCTGGAGGTTATATTGACCAATCAGATAATTAATCGGATAAATGAGTAATTAATTGCTATTAATTCACATGCTTATAACTATTTGTTCACATGTGTGTACTATTGATTCACATGCATGTGCTATTAGGGGAGGTGGTGCAAGATTGATAATACTTGCGTGACTAAATTAAAAATGGACGTATAGATGAAGGTACTATACTGTAATTATTTTTTTCACATGTATAGAACTATTGAGTCACATGATTGTACTATTGATTCACATGATATACTATTAAGGGAGGTGGTGCAAGTTTGATAATACTTCCAGGACTAAATTAAAAATGAAGGAAAAGATGAAGATATTATACTGTAATATTTTGAGCCCCAAAATGTGCAATTATCGAAACTATATTTTCCTATAAATAGAAGCTCATTCTTTCTTCATTCTCACCAATTCACTAAGACTCACAAGAGCAATTATAGAGAGAGAAGCTATAAAGAGAGAAGCTATAGAGAGAAAGAAGAAGGGAAGTCTGCTACTTTAATATTCCAGTATCCAGTCTTCTTCTGAGGTAAGGGGTATTATTTATTTCATATTCTGAAGAGATATTATTTTTTGTATTCGTATGAATATTATGTTCGTTCAATATTCGTAAGGAATGTCATCTTTATTCAATATTCGTAAGGAATATTATTTTCGTTCAACATGGTATTATTTCTTTCGTATTCTGAAGAGAGTTATTTTCTTTAAATACTCGTAAGGGTTGTTACTCCATTGTTTATTATTCTGTTGGAATAACCTGTCTACGCGAACTACCGCATGTATGGTGAATGATCCTTCGTATTCATTCTTTATTAAATTGTGGAAATGATCTGTCTACCTGAATTACCGCAATGCGAATGAAAATCCATTTGCAGCTTCGTATATTCTATTATACTCGTATGAGATATCATTTCTTTTGTACTCAACATGGAATATCGTTTTCTTTTGTATTTTCCTTTTATGAGTACTATTCACGAAGTTCTATTCATGGGTACTGTAAAGCCCCCAAATTTGGGTACTTGAAACCCAAACTCGGTGCTTCACGATACCATTTCTATGAGCGAAATAATACTAATAATAATAACAATAATATAAATAACAAACTTAATTTACATAATTATCGAGTCTATCTCCCCCAGGACGAGACCTTTAAACATTCATTACACAAGCATGATAGATAATATATATCTTTGTCTTAATAATATCAAACTATTACATAAACTACCACAAATTTATTTGGTTAACTTTCCTTTTTCTTTGTTTCCGCATGAGCCTTCCGGTTCTTCACACTTAGTAGAAAAAACATTTAAATTAAGCAAGGATGAGCATTTGAGTGCCCAGCAAGTATTAACAATTATAAATATAAGCTGAAAGAATTTAAATGTTTTCTTTATACTACCCTTCTACAACAAATTAATAGTTGTGAAGTAATCTGAACCGATAATAATAACATATATAACAATCCTCTTTCAAATTTTTGAAATTATGTACTGACTACAAATAGGGTTAAGGTGACATACTATGAACATTATTTTCTTTTGAAAAGGTTTAGCAGAACTTCATTCGCAAACCTTCATAACTTACGGGTACGGAGGGTGATCAGCTTGTTGTACCCTGTATTGATCAATACTACATTGCAAGAACGATGTTATCATTCACTCTATCCACCTTGGGTGCATAAAAAGTTTTCCCGTGTAAGGGATGTTCATACTTGTCAGGGTTCCAAACCAAAGCAATTCGGTTAGATAATAATAGGGTTTTATCTTGTTCAACAATAATCTATTATTCAACATATATATATATATATATATATATATATTCTTTCAATTAATGTTTGAGCAATTAATTTTAATTCTTTACTGGAACAGTTCTTGAAATCAGAAATATCACGAGAACAAGATGAACCAGTAGGACTGACTCTAGACTCTTTGGGTTTTGAATCTTTTGTTTGACTGGAAGGCTCTTTGGATGAAACTGGAAGAACCTTAAGAGGAATAGTGGGAAATTCTAATTGAACTTGACCAACAATCCTATTAACATCAAACTTATCCCGCCATTTGATGAAGAATTGACGGGAGAGAAGGGGAAATGGTTCAACTGTGGTACAAGCTACCACAAAATTGAATTCTTGACCATGAGGATCGGTTACTTTAGTTGGGGTTTTAATGTCATACTGCCATTTAAGAATCCAAGGAATCTTATATTTACTAAAAAATTGAAGAATGACAGGGACGCCAGCATACTTTGGATTGTCTTTACTGTGGTTGCAAAAATGACTAAGTTGAACTTTCAAAGGTTCAGGAAGGAGGTCATAAGTGGAACCACACCTTGTCCACCAATGAAAGAACCAATAAGGGAACTGACTTTTAAACTTATGATTGAACTGAAAAAACCATGAATGACTGTTTGACTCATTTTAGAAAAGGAAAACTCTATACCATGCTTCCGTATAATCATAATAACAATAAGAGTTATTTTGATTAGAAAGCTGTAGAAGATCAGAAGGATGTTTTCCCCAATCAGACATTAGAATGAACTGTTTAATGTATAATGAATGGTAAAGTACTTTGGATTTATCATTATTAGCATAAATGGGTTTAATAAAGATTGACTCGGTTTCAATAAGAATATCCTTATAATACACAAGGGATTTATAAGGAGCCACGAGTTGGAAATGCTATCCAGAAGGAAAGAACTGGGCGGCCAATTTGACTGGGTCATCTTTAGGTTTCATATGGGGTTCAATATGAAACAAGTGAGTGGTCCATCTAAGCATGTACTCAGAAGGAGGATGACTGGGGTTTGAAACGGAGGCCTTTGACTGATCGGAAAAAGGGTCAACTGGGACTGGATCACAAGCTAAGGCTGAACTGTATGGCTTGGATATTGTACCAAGACTGGTAAATTTGTTAGTGGTTTGACAAACTGGGTTAACTTGGTGAGGAACCAAAGTTCCTTTTGGTTGATTACTTGGGCCAGTAGGGCGACCCGAACCACGAGAGGAGGATGTTCCTCGAACACTCATAGCGGCTGAACGGTACCTGTATTAATGAATTCCCGAGTGAGAAAATCAGGAATGGAATTGTTACTACCTTTGATGTATTCAATCTCAAAATCAAAAATGCTCAATAAGGCTTACTATCTAGCAAAGGAATGTTTAGAGGCTATGTTTTTAACATCTTTTTCTAAAACATATTTTGCTGATTTGCAGTCAATGCGAACTAAAAACTTTTGATTTAACAAATCACTTTAAAATTTGTTAATACATAATACTAAAGAAAGTATTTCTTTTTTAATAGTACTGTAATTTAACTATGTACTATTCCATGCACCGGAATGAAAACGAACAATTTGTTCAGGAGAATTGAGTGTTAATTTTTTCTTTAAAATACCTCCGAAGCCAATGTTAGAGGCATCAGTTTAAACAATTTTGAAAGCTAAATCATTGGAGATGTCAAGGCAAGGCAAGGCCTTAACATATCTTTTAACTTGTTGGACGACAGAAGTATGAATGTCAGTCTAAGGGGGAGGATTGTCCTGCAAACGCTGAAAGAGAGGTTTGCAAATCTTCCTGAGATTTTTGTAGAACTTGCCAATATATTTGAGCGAGCCTAAAAATCTCTGAAGTTGGGTTTTATTGGTAATCTTATCTGGGAATCTGTCAGCAAATTCAATAGCTCTATTAATAGGCTGTGTGAGTCCGCGATAAATATTTAAACCAAGAAACCAAACTTTAGCTTGAAACAAGCTGCATTTGGAAGGTGAGAGGACAAGTCCATTATCTTTAACTATTTTGAAGAACGATTTCAAATGGTTAATGTGTTCTTCAATGGAATTGGAAAAAATGAGAATATCATCAATGAAAACAATAACAAAATTACTGAAAGGATTCAAAATGTCATTGAGGATATTCTGAAATTCACTAGGAGCATTTTTTAGGCCAAATGCCTGAACATTCCATTCATAATGGCCAAATGGGGTAGTGAAGGCTGTTTTGTATCTATCACTGGGTGAATGACAATTTGCCAGAAACCAGATTAGAGATCAAATTTACTGAAGATAGTGGCATTGCTTAAACGCTTAATGAGGTCATCCTTATTAGGTAAAGGGTACCTAATCCATTCTAAGATCTTGTTTAATGGTTTGTAATTAATTACTAGACGAGGAACACCTCTCTCCTTTTCTGCTTCATTGTTAACATAAAAGGCGGGGCATAACCAAGGGGATTTACTAGGTCTAATTAATCCTTTATTAAGGAGGTCATTAATTTCACTTTTGCATAACTCCATTTGCTCGTGATTCATTTGTATAGGTCTAGCCTTAGTAGGAATCAAGTGCTCTTTGAATTCCTTAGCGTAAGGGAGCCTTACAACGTGCTTCTTCCGATGCCAAAAGGCATTAGGAGAATCAGAACAAAGGTTGTCCTTTAAATAGGTTTTTAATTCTTTTATTTTTTTCTTAAACTTCTTTATTCTGTAGTTGTTCTTCAATTCGTTTGTACTTGATTTCTTCCTTTAAGAAATTCAAATGGGTGGATTTACAATTTAATAAATTTAATGATTTGGAAATAGATTCTTCTTGAATAAATTTTAAATCTCTTTCTTTAGGTTTAATAAGGAATTTAAATGTTATTCTTTTTCCTAAATGTTTACAACTTAATCCTTCATTACTGGTAGTAAAAGGGTATAATAAATATATAAATGGTAACCCTAAGATGATCTTATCAGTAAGATTGCGGATTAAAACAAATAATGTTTTAAAACACATTATCTTGACAGATATGAACTTTAGGCTGTTTATATTTTATTTCCATTTGACTGCCGTTAGTCGAATTTAATTTTTCATTAGTTTTCTTATAGAATTTAGTTGGGATTAGACCTTCCTGGATACAATTAAGATCTGCGCCAGTGTCCACTAGGGCAGGAAGTTGTATCGAAAAGGTTTTATCAACAACTAAATTAATAGAGATATACCATTTTTGAATGGTGATATCTTTAATTCGTTTAAGAGAAAGACCTTGGACAAAGAGATCTGACTCTTCTTTTATTCCTGGTGATTCAGGCTTATCGTGATCTTCATCACTAGAGGAGGAATCATGGACTTGAAGATCATATTTTTTGTCATCAAACTCTTTTCTTAACTTAGAAACTTCCAATTTTAAGTTAAAAATTTCTCTTTACAGTTTATTAACTTCTTGATTTAACTCTGGAAGGGTAACTTCTTTAATTGGAGTTTTAAATCTTTCAAGAGTTTTATTAAGACTAAATATTGGTTTTTCTTTGGCTTTAATAATTTTTTCTTTAACTCTATTATCTTTGGTTAATAAATCTTTTAATTGTTTAGTGTATTGAGATTTTAACTCGGGATCAGAAATCTTACTAATTAAATCAATTAGCAAAGAACTTTCTTCTTTATCTTTAGTGATAACATTAACTTGTTTATTGCAACACTTCTCATTGCAATTGTTAGTACAAATAGTGACTTCGTCATTATCACTACCTGTTTCGTGGTTACAAGTACTGCTATTAGAGGAATAAGGAATGTCAGAACTTTCATCATTACTGACGTTGTTCTCTATTCTCATTAATTCTAATAGTTGTTCAGTATCTTCACTTGAAATATTTAATTGAGATAATTTTTTTTTAATTTTGCACTCATTTTTGTAGTGCCCTTTCTGCCCATAATTGTGGCAAATAATTTTACTTTTATCAAATTTTATAGACCCTTTATTATATATTTTATTTTTTGGTTTGGGTTTATTATAATATTCATCTTGATTTTTATTCTTTTTATGACAACATTTGTGTTTACGATGCTCGTGACTTTTATGGTGATCAATATCTTTATGCAATTGCTTTCTTCAAGAGGGAGCAACTGGTGGTAAACCATATTGTTCACAGAAGGTTCCTAACTCATACTTAGATTTTTTCTTGTCTTTACTAGCTTGTTTGGCCAATTTAAAATCAATACACATTTTAAAACCAATTTTTTGAATATAACTGATTATGTCGCCATAGGTTAGGTTATCATAATCAATATATCCTAAATTTTTGCTTAACTCTTAACGAACTTTATGTGCAAATAATGAAGGTAAACCATTGACGATTTTTTCTTTCCAGAATGGTTTATTGCTATCATTACGCATCATAACTCGGGAAGTAAAGACATCTTTTACCATCTAAAATCACTTAGAGTGGGACAAGTGAGATTACTTAACTGATCATGAATTCTTTCAGTGATATTACTGGGGGTACCAACGAAATGTTTAATTATGGTAAATATTAAAGTGTTAACTCCATCAGGCGGACCAATAACAACATCTTCATCAAAGATGGGGTTGCCGTCATCATCTAACTGGACAGCATGAATTATTGATAGTCTAGTATCTTCAGTGAGATATTTTTCCCACCAAGATCTTAGAATACCAGTGAATCCACTAGCTATTAAGTCAACAATATCTGCCTGAGTCAGATTGTTGAATTTAGATATATAGCTATTTGCTACCATTGACATGTGATTTAACTTGTTTAAAATCTCTTGTTCACTGAAACCATCTATGTTCCATTCATAAATTTTGTTGGATGAAACAGAGAATTGTTTATCTAGATTTCTCTCTTCGAATTGTAGATCCGGAGGAGTAGGTCTAGAATACCAATTCCTGATTATACTAGCATTTTAACTGTTAATTTATTTAACTGATCATTAAAATCTGGGACTAAAGAAGTGTCAGAATGATCTGACTTGCTACTGGTCTCATTGTCAGTTTCTACTTGATCAATGATTGCTATAGTGCCACTTGATTAAGGCTCAGTTATTAATTTTTTAAATAACTTATCAATAGCACGAGTGAGTTCACCATCTTTATTAGGTAAACCTAATTTACTTCTATTTTCTGGTAATTTTAATAAAGGATGTTCAATTTTTGAATCAGGTTTTTTAATATTAGTTTCTTCGAATTTTTCTTCAATTCTATCTAACTGTCTTCCAACGGTCGCTAGATATTGATTACTAAAGTTTAATTGTTCAATAATTTGTTTATCATCTTTATTACAATCTGAAATCTTAAAAGGGCTGGCAATAACAGACGTATTTTTGACTAGAAGTAGGACAGTTTCTAGCGGGGGATGACTAGAAGAGACCTTAGACATATCTTCTTTAATCCATTGAGTTTTAGTTATAACATTACATTTACCTTGATATTGATCATACCAGTCATAAAAGATAATGTTTATTTTTTCATTAATAATGAATCGTTTCCATCTATTAACAATTTTATCGCGTTCTTTTTCTGTTGAATGATTAGATCTAAATAAATGTCTTTTTTTTATTAGATTTGGAATTAAAATCTTTTACAAGATTGTCCCAATTTAACATGAATTCTTTTTTAATAACTCTTAATTGATTGTTAATTGGAATCTCAAAATCTGATTGAGTTGGGTACTCAAAAGGGGTAGGAGAAGAAGAATCTTCCTCTTCTACAGGGTCCTTTTGAGTATAACAAGGGTGACTAGCTTGACCTTGATTAAGGATACCCTTTAATTTAATATCCCTAACAGAAGGGTTACTAAGTACTTCAGTATCTCTTCTGGTGTGAACTGAAGGTGCTGAAGAACTAGTAAAATCTTCTATAATAACTAGCCTTCTAGTACGCTCAAAACTTATCTTGATCGTTCCATCAGAAAATTGTTTAACATTTTCAATATTTAGTAGGTTGTTAACTACAGGTTGTTGAGGTATTTCACTGGGTAAAGTCCATTGACTAGGCAACGTAATATCCTTCCAGAGGATGGTTCTCGGGATCTGAATATTAGCATCACTAGTTGAACTTTGAATTAATATAGCTTGATCTTTAGGACTTTTATTAAGAGCATGAACGTTCAAGTTCGTTTTCATGGTCTTATAATAAATCCTGTAAATCAAAGCTATGGGCTGAGAACCCTCAATCGTATGAGTGATTTCACCAGCAGTTTTAATATTTAATGTCAAGGCTTTTAATAAATGTTGATCACTTAGGCTTAATGTGAAATCAGGAAAGCAATTGAAATGGATAGGTCCATTGTGCAGACTTGATTCCATAGCACCAATCATACTAGGATAATAATTCAGGAATCTAGCATCTCTGAGGCAGAGGCAGAGGTATATACGGGTAATTAACAAAGGTGTATTAACATATTATTAAATACAATGATTATCCAAGTGGGGACACTTGTATAACCATTTATAGAAATTAACGAACAGAATATATATCTGAATTACCATATACTAACATGTTGATAATCAATGGGCGTATATAATATAGGGTTAATAATCTGTACAGTAATAATATAATTCTGAAACATTCTTACTCATGTCCATTGTATAAAGAAAATGCAAAGGTAGGATACTTTTTCAGTCTCACGCTTTGCAAAATGCAACTAAGTTTTATCTTTTATATCACGACCTATCATTAATCAGATCATTCGTTCGATTAGAACAATATACTATAACACATAGCACTGCATTTCGAACTCAGCACATAACCTAATCACATTATCACACATGTTCAACAGTCATTGGATCACAAACAAACATTAGCACAATCAAAATATCTAAGTCCAGATCAATTTCTGAAACATGTCGGTGTACCGACAGCTTTATCGGGTAATTATCGAGTCTAAGACTCTACAACGGAGTTTAATATAATGTAAACATCGGTCAAATTATTTTTAAATGACTTATAATAATTTTTAAACAATTATTATAACTTATCATGAATTTTCAAACACCTAGCATCATTATTAAATGATTTAAATATCCAACAAATTAATTATAATTAATATTTAATTAACATTAAAGTATTAATAAAACCATTGCTAAAATATTAAAGTTATTTATAATAACTTAGAATATTTTTAAAGTATTAATATTACCCTTAAATAATTTTTAAAATATTTAAAATCATTTATAAATAATTACCATTAACATTAAAATATTAATGTACAGTTCCTTAAAATATTAAAAGTTATTAAGTATAACTTAAAATATTTTTAATTCATTTATATCATTTTTAAATGATTTTTAAATTAATAAAACCATTTTTAAACTATTTATTTAATATAATTATTAAATAAAGTTAATATCATTAATGTTAAATTAATATCATTAATATTAAAATATTGATGAAATTATCCTTTAAATATTAAAAGTTATATTTTATAACTTAAAATATCTTTAAATACTTTATTTTTATTTAAAATGATTTTTATAATACTAAAATCATTTTTAAACTAAATTATTTAATATAATTATTAAATAACTTTAATATCATTAATAATAATTAATTAATGAAATTTACCTTTAAATATTGAAAGTTATATTTTAACTTCAAATATTTTTAAATACCTTATTATTATTTAAAATGATTTTTAATATAATAAAATCATTTTAATTAATTAATTTAATTCATTTATTAAATATCTAAATTATCATTAATATTAATTAATTAATGAATTTCATCACAAAATATCAAAAGTCATTAAAAGTAACTTAAAATATTTTCTTATTCCATAATATAATTTTCAAATGATTTTTAAAGTATTAAAATCATTTTTAAATAATTTATTTAATATAATAATTAAATTAATTAATTACCTTTAATATTTCAAAAATATTAAATATTTATGAAATATATTAAAAATAATTAAAAACTATTTTTCAGACTTTAAAATAATTTTTAATAATTTATTATGTATCTTTAATAATTAAAAACTAATTTTCTATAATTATTTAATAAAAATATAATTTTTATAAATAATCTGTCGCTAAAGACCACCTATAGCGACAGAACCGTCGCAATAGGTGTTCTTCATGTTCATCATGAAAACCAGATCTCCATACACAGTTCCGAGTAAGTAACTTTGACCATGAATAATTCATCACAAAAAGTGTTTCTGGACATGTTGTTGATCAGATCGTGTAGTGCTAATGCAAGACTACAAGATCCAACAACAAACATAATCATAACATACATAACAAAGTAGATCTAAGAGCCTAAAGTAGTACATTGAGATCGTTTCTTCATTTCTGGGTTGCCCAGAAATGAAGAATAGTTTGAGCAAGCACTTTTGAGCTTCCACTACATATTGTACAAGTGTTGTTTTGTGATCTAAAAGTTCCATCTTATAGACAACATGTGAGACTACAGGTCCATTACAAAACATTACTAAAACATCAACAGAATCAGTAGATCCGGACCGGTCAAAGCATGTCAGAAACTGTGTTCATAGGTTTTCTGGGTTACGCAGAAAACCGATTTCATGCTTGACCGTGCTAGTTTGACCGATCACTACAATAAATCTATAAGTTATCTAAGTGATCTAAAAGCTTTAAATTGTAGTACTCATACGAATCTACCATTCTATTACAACAACAAAACCAAAACATCAATACATTGACAGATCTAGTCGATCAAAAGCGTTATCGACTGTTTACGGCGGTTTACAGTTACCAGAACGCCCGATCATCTTCATCAACGGCTTTTGACTGAAAATAACATGTAATCTAAACCAAATATAAGCTTGATTCTTGATGCAAATCAAAGACCACATATCAGCCTCTAGATGTTATGGATCTAACATTTATCAACCCAGATCATCATTATACACCATATATAACATGTTTAACACATAAAAACTACCATCTAACATATCAACTAAGATTAGATTTTTCAAGTTAGGTTTATACCTTCTATGAACAAGTTTTGACTCTAGCTTCTGAATCTGTTAAAGGTGTTTGTGGGGCTTGAATATGTGACTGAAATACTTCTATATTTTGTTAGTTTTAGTGAGAGAGAGGATTGGTTGAGTGCTTGAGCAAAATGACCGAAAATGTGACTTTCTCTCTCTCTCTCTTTGATCTTTATATAATACTAGCATGCAATGTATATGGCTGGCTTTATGTTGATATGTGTTGATTTAAGGCACATGGGGTTAGTAAGATTTGGTGAACAACTTCACCTAAGGTCAAAACCTATATGTTAGCCTCTTTAATGCACAAAAGTGCAATATAGTCAATTGTATTGTAATTTTAATGGCATAAATGTAAACTTAGCAAACCCTTAGGGTTTGACCCTTATGGTTTAGTATATAGCATTTGTAATATCTAGCTATTAGGGTTTGTACAAAATAAAAATTTTAGTTTCTAAAATTTATAATTAGGGTTTCCTTAATTAGATTAGGGTTCTAATTATACATGAACATTAGGGTATTATATAGTTAATATTATGTTATTATTCTCATTCCTTGATCAAAATCCAAAATTAGAGTTTGGATTCCATATCTAATTTATCTGCCATATATAACATCACTAATTAAGTTAAAATAATTAACTTAATTAATCTAAAGATAAATTAAATATAATAAAATAATTATTATAATAATTCTAAAATCATTTCATATATTATTTAAATAATATATGATTATATTTTCATGGAAAATAATTAATAAAAACATTTCTACTATAAAATTAATTATTAATAGAATATAATTTTATAATGATCAATTATTCTAAAATAAAATTATTTAAAATTATTTATGTAATAAATATATTTTTATTTATCACATAAATACATATACACATTATCTTGGCTCATATTCCCCATATTTATTTTAATAAATAAATAAATTTATACGCAAAATTTCTGATTTATTTGTATAGAAAATATCGGGTTGTTACAGGTACTATTCACAAAGTACTATTCACGAGTACTATTCATAAAGTACCATTCACGGGGTACTATTCCTGAACTACTATTCATGGGGTACTATTCACCCGGGTACTATTCACCTGGAGTACTATTCATGACAAAAATTAATTTCTTTTCGGTCCAAATCATTTTTGATACAATAACATTCTTGAATTTTACTCCACAAAGCAGTGTCATATTGACAATTTGGATATTTTTAAACTCTGGATAAATTTAAAGTCTTTAATATTTATCCTTGATTTCGTTTGATTAATGCTTATATCATTGTCATCATCCTCATGCTTATATTGTGATGAAAGTCATCTTTGGCTTACGTGCATAGATTGACTGTTGATTGGTATGATTATGACCAGGGATCATTCGATATAATCATGACCCATAATATTACAAATAATGTGGTAAAAGTCCTCATTGGCCCGTAGTGCATTGATGGACAGTTGTTGGTATGATTATGACCAGGGATTATTCGGTATAATCATGACCATTGATGATTACATGAATATCCTTGGCCCGTAGTACAGGGATGATTCGATGATGTGGTTTATTTATTAAGCTGAGTCTGAGCGATAAAGTTGATGAAAAACTTTTTAAATCATAGAAGATAGTAGATATCATGCTCTACTTGACTCTTCTAATGGATTTCTTATTCCGCTGCAGTTGATGATCTAAAACTTGTTGTCTATTGTATTCTATCAGTTGTTATACTATTGAAGGCTAAAGATAATTTATTCTGCATTATCTTAGTCATAATATTTCTTCCTGGGCTAGTTGAGCTCACCCTTTTGCTTCCATTGTTCTCTTCAGAAAATGAGAACGTAGTCTGGACTAGTCGGGGAACGGAGTGATGGTCCGAGATGGTTGTTTTATCAGTCCTCACTACTTAGTGTGATAATAAATGTAATGAGGATTGAATTATAGTTTGGATATTGTCTAGAAGACAATATTCATGTAAAAACTCAGCAATGTTTTGTCGTATTTTTACACGACAATTGTATTAAAGAAGTTTGTATTTGATTTCTGTACCATGTATTTGGCGACTCAAGATGGGTGATGTATACCTGTTTTGGGGGAGTTATAATACGGGCCATAACAAGTTTTTGACTTGTTTTAGGTCAAATTTTGATACTTTTTTGACTCCAAATTGGATTGGGTTTGAGTATGGTGCATTGAGAGATGGCCATATTTTACTTTCGTGTTCTTGATTAACAATCCAGTATAAATAACTTGGCTTAACATGAAGTGTGTTGACTTAAATGAAATAATAAATGAAATTGTAATCTCGAGTCTTCATTATCTTGTTTCATTCTAGGGGTAGTTAGTAATAGTTTAATTAATTATTTTAAATTAAAATATTAACTCATTTGTTTAAATAAGATTAAATTATTTATAAGTTAGTACTTGGTAATTCTTGTTAACTAATTCTCTGTGGGAACGATACTCTACTATCACTTTATTACTTGTTGACCAAGTATACTTGTGTGTTATGCGTAATTAGATTTTACCCAACAATAACGTCTTGCATTAAAAACCAGAAAGATTCAAGACTCAACCTGCAGAAACCATAACTAAACAAAATTTACCTACAAAAGGCATTGAAGACCGTCATACTATTTTAACAATCCAAAAATTTTAATTATAACTTTAAATATTTATTGAATATTTAATTAATGTGTTTACCGTTGAATAAATATTTGTTTAAATTTGATTTTATTTGATTATTTATTTGTTAAATAAATAATTAATGAGTGAAGGAAATTAATTATTATGGTAGGAATTAAATGGATTATTATAAGGTTTTTAATTTAATTTGGTAATAAAAGGGTGACAAATAACTATTTTATGAATGGGTTATTAAAATAAAGTAAAAGAGTTTAAATTAGTTTTGCCAAACAAGGCTTAATGATATTAAGTCTTTAAATTTTAAAGAGGTTTTGCCAAACAAAGCCTTATGGCATTTAAATTTTTAATTTTTAATTTTATTATAATAAATAAAATAAAACAAATAAAATATAAAATATATTTATAACCTAAACATTATATTTTTGTAACTGATATTATTTAGTAGGTGTATTATTACCTATCAGTTTTATTTTACGTTGGCTAGCCTATCATTTTAGTTTACGCCATCATTGTTAGTAGCTAGTGTATCTCTTGAGAAAAGAAAGAAAAGTTACAGAGAGTTTTGAGAGAGACTTGTCAGAGTTTGAGAGAGACTAGTGAGAGATTGTTGTGGTTAACAAGGATTACGCAAGCTAGCAAAAGAAGGTATTATTAATAACCTCCATATTATATATATGTCTATATGTACGTATATATGTTTATATGGCATAGTTCCTAGAGTCTCTGTGTTCTTGACTGTAGTATAAAATTCTTTACAAAAATTATTTGTAATCCAAGCTTCTTTATGATTGGTTAATAAATTTTGTGTATATGCAATTGTGACGACATAATTAGCATATATATATATATGTGTGTGTGTGTATGTGTGTGTGTGTGTGATTGTATTCTAAATTACATTTAAAAGAAAGAAATTGGTTTTATAGTGAATATATGTATGAACATTGTTTGTAAGACTACCAAAATTGATATTTAATTTTTAATTAATGGATAAATTAAGCCTGGATTGTATTAATTTGGTAACAAACGAAGAGAATATAGTTAGAATGAATCAATTTGGTGTATAATTGAGATTACAGTGTTAGTTTTTGTCAAACAATATTAAAAATGGAGTTTTTAGTTTTAAACATAACGTTCAAGGATTTAATTGTTCTGAAGTTGTTGTTTAGTTGCTTTGAAATCAGTATATATGATGGGTAATGTTTTGAAATCAGTAATCTATGTAAGTTATATATGTTAATTTAGGTGCTAGCAGCGTTAAACAGTCAAAAATTTTGCTTTATTCTATTTTTATTATGGTCAGTTCTGTAATTTGGCGCCTCAGTGCCAAAAATAAAGTCGCAACCCCAACCTTCATGCCATTGCCAAATACCAACCTCACGCCACAAAGAATAGTCCATGGCTCGTGAGCCACGCCCATTGAATGCCAAATATCGGTCAGAAGCGCCAACCTTAGTTCAAACCGTGAAGCAAAGAAGACTAAGTTAGCGATGAAGGCCCAAAAATTTATTTTCTTGTACAACGGAGTCTATAATAGTTAATATGATGTAATATTATGACTGTTAAAAATGTAATTTTGTTATTGTGATATTATAGTGCTATAAATGAGTATATTATTAGTAGTTAACGAATTTTCTTGTGTAATTTGATTATGTGGTTAAAAGTCAAGCCATACATGAAATAGACACTTATGTGTATACATAATATCGGTAGTAACTAATTATGTCGTGATGACATGTGTATAGGATATTGTGAATTGAATTGTTACGGTTTAGCTCATACGAAAGGCAAGTTTTCTAAACCTAAACTTCTTTGTGCAAGTTTCATAACTCTATTTATATTGTGCAAGTTCCTAAATCTTACCTTTTGATATTGAGCCAGTCTTTCTAATATTTAACTTGTTGTTTAGCATGCAAGTCTCTAAATTCTGATACACTGATATTGAACAAGTTTTGTCATTCAATTTACTATTTGTTATTCATGCTCAATACTCAATTCTAAATAACCTTAGCTTAATATTGTTCAAGCAAGGTATGTTACGTTATTCAATGTTTATGCTCTTAGATTATTCCTAAAGCATGACCTTAGTATACAATGTTGATTCACTTATGATTTATTCTATAGCATAATGTTATTACATTTTTATTCAACTAATCCTTAGTTGATGTTTGTAAACTCTAAATTACCTTGAAACCTATCCAAACCAAACTTACTTTGGTGCGGACTTGTATTCTAAATGCTGAGATGAACAACCCTATTATAGGGGATAATTTACGCATAGCGTTGAAATGTTTGTGCATAACACATTGTACGAAGGGCTGATCCCCCTAAGTACGAGGAGTCCTTATATTCTTATGTCTGTTAAAGTTTAAGTTGAAAGAATACTTATAACTATGGATACAGTTCGTGATCTTTTGACCCTCAGTTATATATTTTAAATTCTGTTCATGAATATTGTTGATGAAGTACCTTATTCATTTTCTATTAAGCCTATTCATTTGGAAATTGATATGATGTTTATTAATTATCATTTTAAGTGAGCTTTGTTTGC
This sequence comes from Panax ginseng, assembly GCA_020205605.1. NCBI lineage: Eukaryota > Viridiplantae > Streptophyta > Magnoliopsida > Apiales > Araliaceae > Panax > Panax ginseng. The sequence continues at coordinate 111,611,184 of CM035128.1, read as the reverse complement.
TCACTCTTGCTTATATAAACATTACAACTAAAGTTGAGAAGGTCGATGAACCTACGACCAGTAAAGGGAAAGGGAAGATAAGCAAGTTTTGAAGACTTGTAAAACTGTTGACTATTATATTGTCAGACTTTATTTTCAATCTTGTGATGTAATTATTTAATTTTCTGCATTGATGTTTGTATTTAAAGGTTAGATAACATGAGAGATTTTTATTGGACTTATTGATGTAACCCTTTAATGGGAAGGTTTATTATTAAAATTTATTATGTTTTGGTAGTTAGATATGAATGTTTTTATCAAGTGAACACCAAATCTGGTGGAAATTAAGTACCTGAATTTGGGGGTGTCACAAGTTGGTATCAGAGCCAGGTTATGAACCTTAGTTGGGGAAAAGCCTTAGGAAGTAACCTTTGAAAAGATAGTGGTGATAAACTCTTATCAAGTTTTAAGGAAGAAGTAAAAAAAACACTTATGTGCTTATGTGTTTACAACTTATGTGCTCGTGAATGTTGAGTAGTAATGATTATTAATTAAAACTTAAAATTTTGGTTGTCAGGATAGCTAATATAGGAGAATCCAGTCAGGCTAGAGAGGAAGGACCCCAGATGCCTAGAGAGGAGGAGCCTCGAGATATTCGGGTGGTTTGGGAACAACTACTGCCACGGGAATCATCTCTGTTGGTCATAGTAGTTGAGCAGGAGTGGTTTCCCAATGAGGATGATGAGATAGAGACGGACGAGGAAGACCCTGAGGAGATGCCACAGTCGAATGAGGATGAGGAGGACGAGGAGGAAGAGATTACACTTAACTCGATCGATGCTCGTATGTACGATGAAGTATACAACCGAAATATAGAACTTCAGGATAGCGTCGAGGAGTTGAGAGAGATAGTAGCTGAACAACAGACCTCAATGGCGCAGAAGGACGACGAGATCCATGATCTAGAGGAACGTCTGAGCAATATCGAAGGGAAGCTGGTCCACACTGAAGGAGGAAACGAGCAACTAACAGAGGAGATCGCAGACCTGAAGAACAAGCTGAATGAAGAATCTACTAAGAGAGCAAGAGCCGAAGACGCGTGCGAAGAAGCTTTAAAACGAACCAGAGTAGCAGAGAGAGATGTACAAGTGAAGAAAATCAAGATGGAAGAAATGAATAGTATTTTCAACACCGTGATCAATCGAGCTCAGGATCGGGTAATGGGTTATCCGATTTAGTTTGAGGTGATGTCATCATACATATTAGATCACCGAACAATGTTCTGTATTATGGAAGAAGAGCGTCGTGAAGCTATACAATATTTTAGTAGGTCGTCATAAATGTACTTGATATGTGATTAATGATATGATAAATAAAATGTAAATCCCAGGTGTTATGTAACCTATGGGATATGATGATGATGTTATCCTGGAACTTTAGTAGTTCAGGAATGTAATTTAAATAGCAGTGATGCTATTGTTCTTATGTTTTCTAAAAGATTATGAATGAATAAAAAGTTATTATTTTATTCAAAGTGTTATGTGTTATGTGATGATATTTTATGAGGTGCAAGTTAAGTAGAAAATACTTAAAGAAATTGAGTAATAGTCTAATGGGTGTATTTTAACAGAAAATGCCTCCAAGAACACGTCAGCCATGACAAAGAACCCCTGAGGGATCTACCAATAATAACAATGTTGAAGCTAACCTCGTTCAATAGTTAGTGATGTTACTGATAGGTGTGTTATAGAATCAACCGCAGAATCAAGCCGTGACATTTAAGGATTTCAAGGCGGTTGGACCACCAGAATTTGTGGGTCCATGAATCCAGTTGAGACACAGACCTGGATCATGGAGATAGAGAAGGTGTTTGATGTAGCTAGAGTAGGTGAGAATCAGAAGACTGCTTTTGCAACATTCATGTTAAAAGCAGAGGCTGGTTATTGGTGGCAAGCCAATAAAACTCGAAGGGGACAAAGGACGATGACTTGGGATAGGTTTAAGGAGATATTCTTCGAAACTTATTTCCCAGAGAGTTCAAAGAATCAGATGGAGTTACAGTTTCTAGAATTGAATTAGGGATCAATTATGGTATCGGAGTATGCCGTAAAATTTAACGAATTGTCGAGGTTTGCGCCATATCAAGTTAACACAGATGAGAGCAAGGCTGGGAGGTTTGAGCAGGGACTAAAACCCTGGTTCTATAGTAGGATCTCCCTGTTCCAGCTGAAGACATTCGTAGTGGTGCTTAAGAAGGAAATTCTCGCTGAGGGTGGAGGCGAGGCTGTGACAAAGTACAATCAAGAACAAAGAATGAAGAAGAACTAGGGTGAAGGTAAAAATGGTGGTGGTAGTGGTGGAAATGGTAGCAATAACCTGAAGAGGAAATGGAATGGAAATGTGGGTTCTGAAAACCAGCAGGGTAACCAGTAGAAGAAAATGTTCGAAGCATGTGCTACATGCAGGAAGTTTCATGCGGGTGTGTGCTTAAGGGGGAAGCGTGTATGCTTTAACTGTGGCCAGGAGGGTCACATTTCCCCCAAATTATAGTCAACCCAAGAAGAATGTTTGCTACACGTGCGGGTCAAAGGATCATTTTGCTAGTGAGTGCCCTATGAAGAAAGCTGAAGAGACGTTGGGAAATAAGGGAAGTAGCAGTGGATGCACATTGACCATTGCGGGACCAACGTCATCTAACAGACCCACAGCCAGAACCTTCAACATGACTATGTAGGATGCAGTGCAATCAAAAGATGTTGTGTCAGGTATTATCCCAATCAATGATATTGATGCTTATGTATTATTTGATTCGGGTGCTACTTGCTCATTTATATCTGATGAATTTGCTAAGAGGTTAGGATTGCCTAGTGAAGAATTGAATTTCCCTTTCAACATAGAAATTGCGAATAGGGAAGTGATTCCTGTTAGGATCGTATACAAGAATTGTAGGGTGAACATTAAGGGAAATGTCATGATGGTAGATTTAATTCCAATAAAACTTGGAGAGTTTGATGTTATTTTGGGAATGGATTGGTTGTTCAATTATGGAACGATACTTGATTGGCAAAAGAAATGTGTAAATCTTTTAACTCTGTCAAATATAGTTTTCTATAGTAACAGATCACCTAAACATGTGAGATGTTTGACGATTATGTAGGCCAAAAAGTTTTTGAGTCAAGGCTGTGTGGGTTATTTAGCTTACATAATCGATACTCAGAGAAAAGGGGTAAAACTGGAAGAGATACCAGTGGTTAGGGAATTTGTAGATGTGTTTCCGGAAGATTTTCCAGGACTTCCGCCTGACCGAGAGATTGAGTTCGTGATTGACTTAGCGCAAGGAACCGCTCTCATATCGAAGACCCCATACAGAATGGCTTCGGTAGAAATGAAGGAACTGATGGTACAATTACAGGAGCTGTTAGACAAGAAGTATATTCAGCCGAGTGTGTCACCGTGGGGAGTATCGGTGTTATTCGTGAAGAAGAAGGATGGGTCAATGCGTCTATGCATTGATTATAGGGAGTTAAACAAAGTCACTATTAAGTATAAATATCCATTGCCAAGAATAGATGACTTGTTTGATAAATTGAAGGGTGCTAGATATCACCAATTGAAAGTAAGAAAAGAAGATGTACTAAAGACAGCATTCAGAACTCGGTATGGACATTACGAGTTTCTGGTGATGTCTTTCGGGTTGACCAATGCCCCTGTTGCATTCATGAATTTGATGAACAGGGTGTTGAAACCATTTCTAGACAAGTTTGTCGTGGTATTCATTGATGGCATCCTACTATACTCCAAATCTTAAGAAGAACACATAGAACATTTACGTTTGACGTTGGAGACACTAAGAAAGGAAAAGTTGTACGCAAAATTCTCTAAGTGGAATTTTGGCTAGAATGTGTGCAATTTCTTGGGCATGTGATTGACAAAGATGGGATTTCAGTTGATCCATCAAAAGTTGAAGCCGTAATCAATTGGGAACAACTAAGAACACCTTCGGAGGTGAGGAGTTTCTTGGGACTGGCCGGCTATTATAGACGGTTTATTCAGTATTTTTCCAAGATTGCCCTCCATTAACAAATTTATCAAGGAAAGTTGTAAAATTTGTTTGGACGGAGAAGTGTGAAGAAATTTTTCAGGAATTGAAAAAGAAGTTAAGTGTGGCACTTGTGTTGTCATTACCAAATAATACAGGAAACTTTGTGGTGTATAGTGATGCATCACAAAAAGGATTGTGTTGTGTTCTTATGCAAAATGATAAAGTTATTGCATATGCATCAAGACAACTGAAGGATTATGAAAAAGGATATCCGACTAATGATTTAGAGTTGGCTGTTGTGGTATTTGCTCTGAAGATATGGAGACACTATCTATATGGAGAAAAATGTGAGTTCTTTCACTCAGAAGGACCTGAACATGCGTCAAAGGAGATGGATGGAATTGATAAAAGATTACGATTGTGAGATCTTTTATCATCCAGGCAAAGCGAATGTGGTTGCAGATGCTTTAAGCAGGAAAGGTCTGGAAAAGTTGATGCTGATAACCACTCAAGAGGAGCTTATTTCAGCAATGACAAGGCTAGAGTTTAAAATAAAATTTCCAAAAGAATCCGATGAACGACTATACCAAATAGAAGCTAGTCCAACTTTGGTGGACAAGGTAAAGAATGCTCAACTACAAGATGAATAATTTTGAAAAATCCTAGAAAAAGTGGTTGAGGGTAGTGAAGTGAAATACAAGATCGATAGTGAAGGGCTACTAAGATTCAAGGGAAGAATTTGGGTTCCAGTAGTACCAGATATTAAAAAAGAAATCTTGACTGAAGCTCATAACTCAAGATATTCGATACACCCGGGAAGTACGAAGATGTATCAAGATTTACGACGACACTTTTGGTGGCCAAACATGAAAAGAGATGTCGCTGAATGTGTTACGAAATGCTTGAATGTCAAAGGGTCAAGGCCGAGCATCAAAGCGGATAACTTCAACTGTTGGAATTACTGGAGTGGAAATGGGAACATATCACAATGGATTTTGTGGTAGGTCTTCCAACCACTCAGAGAGGATACGATGCGATTTATGTGATAGTCGGCAGACTGACAAAATTAGCACACTTTTTGCCAATAAAGATTAGATTCAATCTTGATCAGTTTTCAAAGTTGTACGTTAAAGAAATTATTTTGAGGCATGGAGTTCCAGTGTTAATTGTGTCAGATAGAGATCGGCGGTTCACATCAAACTTCTAGAAGAGACTATAAGAATCCATGGGATCACAGTTGAGAATGAGTACGGCTTATCATCCGCAAATAGATGGCCAAAGCGAACGAACAATCCAAACGTTGGAAGATATGCTTAGAGCATGCATCATGGATTTCAAAGGGAGCTGGGATGAACATTTACCATTGGTGGAATTTGCCTACAACAATAGTTACCACGCAAGCATCGGCATGCCGCCTTACAAAGCATTGTACGGCAGGAAGTGCAGAACTCCACTAGCTGGGATGAAGTCGGTGAACGCCAACTGTTAGGACCGGAACTGGTACAGAAAACTACTGAGGTTGTTAAACTCATCAAGACAAGATTGGTAACTACTCAAGACAGACAGAAGAAGTATGCTAATCAACACAGATAAGATCATGAATTCGACGTAAGAAATTTCATGTTCTTAAAAGTTTCTCCTTGGAAGGGGAAAATCCATTTTGGTAAATAGGGAAAGCTGAGCTCGAGATTTATTAGACCTTTCAAGGTGCTGCGAAAAGTAGGAGAAGTGGCTTATGAGGTAGCTCTCTACCTCCAGAGTTGGAATACGTTTATAAGGTTTTTCATGTTTCGGTATTATGACCATATAAACCTGATTACAAGCATGTGATCGAGTACGAACCATTATAGTTCGATAAAGACTTGTCCTATGAAGAGGTTAATATCCAGATAGTTGACAGGAAAGAACAAGTGCTCAAGAATAAAGTGATACCTTCTATGAAGGTAATATGGAGGAACCACAATGTAGAAGAGGCTACGTGGGAACTCGAAGCTGAAATGATGAAAAATTACCCTGAGTTATTTGTTTAATCTGTGTCTTCAATATTGGGGACAGAATTTTTGTAAGAAGGGAAGAATGTGACGAATGATTTATTTGAGTTGTGATTCTAGGGACAGAATCCTTGTAAGGAGAGAAGGATGTAACAATCCAAAAATTTAAATTGTAATTTTAAATATTTATTGAATTATATAAATATTTAATTAATGTGTTTATTGTTGAATAAATATTTATTTAAATTTGATTTTATTTGATTATTTATTTGTTAAATAAACAATTAATGAGTGAAGGAAATTAATTATTATGAGATTATAGTCTAATTTAATTTAATAATTAAATTAGAGAGTTGATAGGAATTAAATGGATTATTATAAGGTTTTTAATTTAATTTGTTGATAAAAGGGTGACAGATGTGACGCCCCCAAAATAGGTATACAACACCCATTCTGAGTCGCCAAATACATGGTACAGAAACAACTACAACTTTATTAATACAACATAAAAACTGTGAGTTTAAATACAAATATTGTCATCTAGACAATATCCACACTCAAATAAGTCCTCATTATAATTATTAATACACTATTTTACAGAATAGTGAGGACTACTAGAACAACTTCTAGAACCATCATTCCACACCCCGACTAGTACTCGCTACATTCTCGCCTCCTGAGAAGAAAAATGGAACAACAAAGAAAAGGGTGAGCTCAACTAGCCCAGTAAAGAACATTATGACTAAGATAATATAGAACAAATTATCGTTAGTCCTCAACAGGGAAAAATCTAATAGAATACAATAGACAACCAATTTTAAATCAATCTTCGCAGCAGAAATAATAATTCATTAGAAGAGTTAAGTAAAGAATGCAAACTACTATCTTCTATATATGAATTTAAAAGTTCATCGTCGATATTTTATCCCTGTAACATCAATCAATATATATCCGAATCATATATTCATCTTTGCACTCTGAAGCCAAAGATATTCATCAGTTAGTCATGTTCATCTAAACACTGCTCATCTTTTGCACTACGGGCCAAAGATATTAATCGATCAGGCCATGTTCATCTCAACACTGCTCATCTTTGCACTACGCCAAAGATATTCATCAAGAAATCATTCATCTTTGCACTCTGAGCCCAAAGATATTCAATAATATCATCATTTAGGACTGAGGATGATGAAAAATATTTTAAAGAAAACGAATCCAGTGAAACAAAAGAACAAATATTAAGGATTCGTACTTTACACAATCCAAGTTCAACAATATTTCATAAGTAATCAGAGTGGAGTAAAATTCAAGAATGATCAAAACATAGATCCAATCAAAGATAGGAATCATAACCGACAATCATGGACACAGAAAAGAAAATTTAATTTTTTTGTGAATAGTGTCGTATTCGTGAATAGTGCCGTATACGTGAATAGTGTCGTATACGTGAATAGTAACTTCGACCTCAAAAGATAGAAATTTCACAAAAAAACATCATCACGCTTCATGAATAGTACTCGTGAATAGTAACTCATGAATAATAACTCGTGAATAGTAATCCCGACATGAAAAAGTTCCAAATTTGATAAAAAGTTCCAACCAATATTTCAGCATAATGATATTGAAGAAATAATATCATTTTCGAATAAAATAACATCCCTTACCTCAGAAAGAATAGTACTTGTGACTAGAATCTTTGGATATAGTCTTTGAAAGAACTTGCAATCAGATAGCAATATACTCAAAGTACTAAAATACTCACAAATACGCTCGATATTATAGAGAGAGAGAGAGAAAATCTTTAGTTTCGGTGTGATTTTTAATTCTAACCTAAGCACCCTATTTATAGGAAAATGCTTAGAACACCAAAGCAGAAAATTTAATATAATATTAATATTTATATTATAAATTCTCTACGCACACTTAGCATCTGAAATCAGCCACCTAATCACATGTTAAATGAGTCCCAACAATGTAAAAACGTTTTTGTTAATATAATTATTTAAAACTTCCAAAAATCAATTATTCTGGAACCTCGAAACTTCAATAATTCATAATAAATAGTCATTTTATCAGAAAATTCGAATCTCACTACTTTTTATAGGAAATTCAATTCTCTGCAAACTTTGTAGAAGAAAGTTTTCCAAATTCCAAACAGAAATTGACCGAAATCCATAAACGGGCGATTTTACAAGTTATAATCAAATTTTAGTCAAGAAATGGGGTCCACCGACACACAAAACATGTGTTAAACAACTTTTGCAACAAAAATATTCTTCCACCTCATATACTCATATATCCTACATTCATTGTAAAAATATCATCATTATTATATTATAATAATATAATAAAATATTATTTTATCGAGAAAAAGATAAAATATCGATTTTCAACAATTGTCACTTTAAAATTTTCTCCATCTATATCCACATAAAATCAATATTTTCCTCATCATATAAATCAATAATTAATTATTCACAAATAATATTACAGAATCACAATCTCGGCAACCGTGTAGCTCCCAAGAAAGAGGGGCTTTCAATAAGAATTTCTCCTTCTTGCGCAAGCAATTAGGTGACCAAACCTCTCCTTAGATGTAACTTTCTAGACATTGCCAATAATGTTTTCTAATAATATTATTCGATAATATGAATTATTGCTTCGATAATGGAAAATATCGTGTAGTGACAATAATTGAAACAACAAGAATATAAAATATCATCGCAGCAATTATTGAATCAATAAAATAAAATAATTTGAATAAAGAATCATCGTAACAATTATTGAGTAATGCCTTCTTACGTAAGAATCAATAATTGGTGCAATACCGTGTAAATCTTCTTGTCAACAACGCCATTCATCGTGTTTTTAACCAATTTAAGGTATTCTAACAAAGTTGTTAATTGTAATAACTACGCCGTTATTTATAAACAACTTATACTTGTCGTTTTCTTCCTCCAATCGCTTTCCGTTATGGGGCCCACAAAAGACTGCACCGTCGTACGAATATTCCCCGACAACAATGAATATTTTATAACCACCTGCTTATTTAAAATATTTGCACATTTTACCCATAACTAGCCACATTAATCAAATCAACCCTTACTATTTCAAAATGATAAATAGAGGAAATTAAATTTCAATTATTAATAATTTGGGGTCTTACAACAGATAACTATGTTATGAATGGGTTATTAAAATAAATTAAAGGAGTTTGAATTAGTTTTGCCAAACAAGGTTTAAGGATATTAAGTCTTTAAATTTTAAAGAGGTTTTGCCAAATAAAGCCTTATGACTTTTGAATTTTAAATTTTAAATTTTAAATTTTAAATTTTAAATTTTAAATTTTATTATAATAAATAAAATAAAATAAATAAAATATAAAATATATTTATAACCTATACGTTATGTTTTTTTAACTGATATTATTTAGTAGGCGTATTATTACCTATCAGTTTTATTTGACGTTGGCTAGCTTATCATTTTAGTTTACGCTTACTGTTGTTAGTAGCCTAGTCTAATACTGAGAGAAGAAAAAAAAGTTACAGAGAGTTTTGAGAGAGACTTGTCAGAGTTTGAGAGAGACTGGTGAGAGATTGTTGTGGTTAACAAGGATTACGCAAGCAAACAAAAGAAGGTATTATTCATAACCTCCATATTATATATATGTCTATATGTACGTATATATGTTTATATGGCATAGTTCCTAGAGTCTCTGTGTTCTTGACTGTAGTATAAAATTCTTTATAAAAATTATTTGTAATCCAAGCTTCTTTATGATTGGTTAATAAATTTTGTGTATATGCAATTGTGATGACATAATTAGCATATATATGTGATTGTATGCTAAATTACGTTTAAAAGAGAAATTGGTTTTACAGTGAATATATGTATGAACATTGTTTGTAAGACTACCAAAATTGATATTTGATTTTTAATTATTGGATAAATTACTCCTGGATTGTATTAATTTGGTAAGAAACGAAGAGAATATAGTTAGAATGAATCAATTTGGTGTATAATTGGGATTACAATGTTAGTTTTTGTCAAACAATATCAAAAATAGAGTTTTTAGTTTTAAACAAAGCGTTCAAGGATTTAATTATTCTGAAGTTGTTGTTTAGTTGCTTTGAAATCAGTATATATGATGGGTAATGTTTTGAAATCAGTAATTTATGTAAGTTATATATGTTAATTTAGGTGTTAGCAGCGTTAAACAGTCAAAAATTTTGCTTTGTTCTGTTTTTATTGTGGTCGGTTCTGTAATTTGTCACCTCAGTACTTAAATAGAGTCGCAGCCCAACCTTCGTATCATTGATTATAACCTCAGCATACACAAATACCAACCCATAGTCTCATGAGCCATGCCATGGCTTATGCCTTGACCTTAGTTTAAACTGTGGCAAAACCTTTGCTGGTTTTAGTATTAAGGCCCAAAAAATTATTTTCTTGTACATAAAGTCTGTAATATTTAATATAATGCAATATTATGACTGTTAAAAATGTAATTTTGTTATTGTGATATGATAGTGCTATAAATGAGTATATTATTAGTAATTAACGAATTTTCTTGTGTAATTTGAGTATGTGGTTAAAAGTCAAGCCATACATGAAATAGACACTTATGTGTATACATAGTATCAGTAGTTACTAATTATGTTGTGATGACATATGTATAGGATATTGTGAATTGAATTGTTACAGTTTAGCTCATACGCAAGACAAGTTTTCTAAACCTAATCTTCTTTGTGCATGTTTCGTAACTCTATTTATATTGTGCAAGTTCCTAAATCTTACCTTTTGATATTGAGCTAGTCTTTCTAATATTTAACTTCTTGTTTAGCATGCAAGTCTCTAAATTCTGATACACTAATATTGAACAAGTTTTATCGTTCAATTTAGTATTTGTTATGAATGCTCAATACTCAATTCTAAATAACCTTTAGCTTAATATTGTTCAAGCAAGGTATGTTACATTATTCAATATTTATGCTCTTAGATTATTCCTAAACATGACCTTAGTATACAATGTTGATTCACTTATGATTTATTCTATAGCATAATGTTATTACATTTTTATTTAACTAATTCTTGGTTGATGTTCGTAAACTCTAAATTTCCTTGAAACCTATCCAAACCAAACTCACTTTAGTGCGGACTCATATTCTAAATGCTGAGATGAACAACCCTATTATAGGGGATAATTTACGCATATCGTTGAAATGTTTATGCACAACACATTGTACGAAGGGCTGATCCCCCTAAGTACAAGGAGTCCTTATAGTCGTATGACTGTTAAAGTTTAAGTTGAAAGAATACTTATAAATATGGACACAGTTCGTGGTCTTTTGACCCTCAGTTATATATTTTATATTCTATTCATGAATATTATTGATGAATTACCTTATTTATTTTCTATTGAGCCTATTCATTTGACAATTGATATGATGTTTATTCATTATCATTTTAAGTGAGCTTTGTTTTCTCACTCTTGCTTATATAAACATTACAGCTAATGTTGAGAAGGTCGATGAACCTACGACCAGTAAAGGAAAAGGGAAGATAAGCAAGTTTTGAAGACTTGTAAAACTGTTGACAATTATATTGTCAGACTTTATTTTAAATCTTGTGATGTAATTATTTAATTTTCTGCATATGATGTTTGTATTTAAAGGTTTGATAACCTGGGAGATTTTTATTGGACTTATTGATGTAACCCTTTAATGGGAAGGTTTATTATTAAACTTTATTATGTTTAGGTAGTTAGATATGAATGTTTTTATCAAGTGAATACCAAATCTGGTGGAAATGAAGTACCCAAATTTGGGGGGTGTCCCAACTATGCTGATTATAACTATGACGGACGAGATTTTTGTAATTTAATTTGAATATTTATTAAATTTAATAAATATTTTTTGATGATTTAATTTTGGGTTAAATAATTAATTGATGAATTTATGGAAGATTAATTTAATTATATGTGTTACATTGATTAAATTAATATGGAGAATTTTATTATTCAAAAGTATGCATTTAATTGTTCTTATTTGATTAAATGAATTATTTAAGCATAATGTTATTCTAATTAATTTAATTATTAATTGGAGATTTAATGACTTGACATAATTAATAAATGAAAAATTAATTATGTGACTGAGATTTAATGTAGAATTATTCTATTTTATTTAATTAAATTAAATAAGATATTTAATTAATTACTTAAATGGGTGTGACACTATTAAAACTATATAATAAGAGTTTAATTAAATTAATGGGAAAGAATGTTAGTAAGATAGCCTAAAATGGCCTTAAAGGAAGTTGGCCAGTTAACCCACTACGGAATTAACCGACCACTACTACGCCGGTATGCACACTTATGTTAGGCCTTTTCTTTTACGTCTTTCTCATTTCCTAAAAATCTAAGTCAGTGAACTACAGAGAGAAAAGAGAGAGATTGAGGGAATTGAAGAAGGAATTAGAGGATTAAGGAGTTTTCTACCACTCTCTAAGAATCTAACAGAGAAAATTAAGGGGTATTTCCTTAACCTGTACTCTTAATTTACGTACTTAGAAACTTTTCGTGAAAATTGACTTTTAGTTTTCTGTAATTGAATTTTCATGGTTAATTATTAAATCTATGATGTTGTATATATTTATTAACCTGCATAATTCAATTATATATGATCTATATGTGTTTTAGAATAATTAATTCATGAAATCATGTTCAAATTGGAGTTTTATAGTTTGATAGAGAAAATATATGAATATGACTTATAAGTAAAAAAAATGAAATGACTTAATTAAAATATTTATCAAATAAAATGAATATTTTAATTGAGATATTTATGGAACAAAATAAATATTCGATGAAAATTATTAATTAAAATATTTATCAAATAAAATAAATATTTTAATTGAGATATTTATGGAATAAAATAAATATTTAATGGAAATTATTATTAAAATATTTATAAAATAAAATAAATATTTTAATTGAGATATTTATAGAATAAAATAAATATTCGATAGAAATTATTATTAAAATATTTATCAAATAAAATAAATATTTTAGTTGAAATATTTATGGAATAAAAGAAATATTCGATGAAAATTATTATGAAATAATTTATTCGAGTGTAATAATAGTAAGAGAATGAAAATATTCTAATTTAATTAAGTAATTAAATTAGAAGAGTAATGATTTGTTAAATAAAATGGAGTTTATATTAAATAATTAAGTGAAAATGTAACTAATGAATGTAGTGAATACATATGGTATGTGTGTAGGATTTGTGGTGAACGAAAGTAGTAATCGTTTAGCCTACGCACGAGGCAAGTTCATAAACCTTGTTTCTTTAAATAAAGCAAGTTCCTTATTCTATCTTGTTTATTATTGTTCAAGTCAAGATTTCATATTAGATGTTATCATTCTTTAAAAACATAATTCTTATTATACAATACTTATTCGATTGTATACATCTTGACCTTTATTATTCAAATTGAATATCAATTATTGTTGAACCTTGTAAGACTAGCGAAACCTTATTGATTCGACTAGTCCATAGTTAATGAACGTTCTAAATTTCAGAACCATTGTTGAGCTGATCCAAACCAAACTTCCTTTGGTGCGGACTCTAATGTCAAATTAAGATGAATAACCCTATTATAGGGGATTAATTATGCTTTAGTGTTAAGATATTGTGCACAGTATGGTACTAAGGGTTGATCCCCTAAGTACGAGAAGAAGAGTCCATAGTCTTATTACTATTAAAGGTTTTAAGTATAAACACTTGACAACCTAGGACATAGTTCAAGGTCTTATGACCCTCAGAAGTTCTTTTGATTCTTGCTATTCATTCTCGATTCAAAAGCTGAGTTTTTCTTGTTATAAAAGTTTTTGATTCACTCACATGTTATTATTTTATTATTGTATTATTATACTTGTGGGCAATCGTGCTCACTCTTGCATAATAATAACATTACAGTTAAGAACGAAAGGTCCGACGAGCCTTCTATTAGCAAAGGCAAGGGCAAAGCTAATAAGTGATGAAGAATTGTTATTTAATTTTAAGAATTTTTATTGTCAAGACTTGATGTTGTTTAAGACTTATTATTTGTTTATGTTTCCGCACAGATGTTTAAGGTTAGTTTGACCTGGAATTATATTTATTATTCAGATGTTGTAACCCCATAAGGGGATGATCTATTTCTATCTATTGCATGGGTTGAATTTATTGTGGGTAGATAGATATATGATATTTGTACAGTGAACACCAAATTCTGTGGAACTGAAGTACCCAGATTTGGGGGTGTCACAATAACTACTGTAAAACCATGTGTTCCTAGATGAGAAGAAAACCAAAAAAATTTCAAATAAAGATAAACCAATAAGGACAATAAATCAACTGTTGGTCCCTGCTCATCAGTTAATTCTACCACTAGCAGGAGCTACTATCGACATCAAAAAATAACATTAGATCCTTTACTGATTCCATGGAATTTCAAAAGACATAAGCATCAAGAAACAAAATTATATCATGAAATAGGAATCACAAACTCAAATTAGTCAAAGGATTCATCAGACAAATTCAAGCATCACATGTAACAAAAAGACAAGATAATCTAACAGTAAATAGAACTTCAAAACTACACAAATTGAAAAGAAAATCTAAACAGAGACCAACAACTAAAGATAGATAGTCAGTAACGTTGATAACATACTCCAACAAACTTGGTATTAAGTAAATACCCAATTATATATATGACTATCAAATGAACAACAAAAAACCCATTTCAATCTATTTGAATAAATGATTACATATGGTGTGTGTATATATATATATATATATATATATATATATATATATATATATATATATATATATATATATATATATAGCTCAACTTTTATTTTGAAAAGGGCCAAATGAATCAAATTTAATAATACTAACAAAAATGGGAAATTACAAGAAGAATGGACAAAACTTAGTTCGCACCTGAAATCAATTGTGAATGAAGAAAATAAAGATAGTCTGTTGTGCCAATTTCATTCTGGAAAGAGATTCAAAGAAGCCCATAAGAGAGAATTAAGTTGTATATATTAATAAAATTACAACAACAAAAAATCATTACGTCCAATCTTTGTATCATACAAAACTGGATTGAATCACAGGACAATCTTACTAAATACCGAGATGATTAGCACATATCTTAAGAGTTTTGGAATGGCGCATAACCAGGCGATCTTTTCCAATCTCCTTGTGCTTCAAAAACTTCACAGTACCAACCTCTCTCCTTCCACTGATTTCCATCTTTAACAAATCTATAAAGGTTTGATTTACTGCACAAAAATTTAAAATAATTAAATAAAAAAACAAACCCTAAATTTTTCTCTAACATATTGATTAACAAATAATAGATTGAGAGAAAGTATAGATCAGGGATTGTGTCTTCATCTTCTTTACCGGTAGTGATGACGACCGCTTCTGTCCTTACGATCGGAGCGACTTGTGCTTATTATCTTATATATTTTATACCCTTGGTATTATATTTTTTTTATACTTTAGTTTTGATACTACCTTGTAACTTTCTTAGTATTTTATCCACAATCCTTCACCATGGTACCGTCTCAACGTTCCATCGACAAATCCGACGTTCCTTATAGAGAGTCTGACTTTGGTGCCCTTCCTTATAAGTTCTCATCGAATTCTCTCCTTATATCTTAGTACCCTATCTCAATCTATTATTTCATTCATGAGTTATCTCAGTTTTATTATTCACCCTTTTTCTGGTCTTTCTCCATAACTAATGCTTCTAGATAGAGTTAGTTGAAACTCTTATCTCAATCTTAAATTTATTAAAATCTTTTATTAGTACCTCGTTGTTTCATTTAACTTTTAATATTATTGCTAAATGTTTCCTCCTTAATATGTCTTAAACCAAGATACTATCTATAATTATAGTAATCAATTCTACCATTTTTAACTCTTCATTAAGCTTATTTTCAGATACAACTAATTCATTTCTCCGCTTGAATTACTTTATCATGACTAGTAATTATGATATCTTTAGATCATTTCTTTACTTCTCAAATTTATCTCTAACTTTCTTCACTTCTTATCGTTGTTTTGGTCAAACACTTTCTTCTACCATGATTATCTAATCCATTGCTAATCTTATACTTTGGATATAAAATACCCTCAATCATCTTTACTTCCTTTTCTAACAGACTTCTATCCTTCACCGATTTTCTTAACCAAAAGAATACAATCACCAATCATCATCTTTTATTATCATTAGGGAATAAACTTTACTCAAATCTTTTATAGTATCTTTCAAATTACTTTAGACTTATCGTTAACCCATATTCTACCATAATTCAACATATTTAGTACATAATTATTCCCTTTTTCTATAACTAATTTTACATTTTACAAATGCATTCCCAATTTAGAATATTTTTATTATATATTAACAAATTTTACAGATTACATTTCAAATCATCTTACTATTATTACTATATAATGTACGTATCCCTTTATCATAGACCAAAAGATGTAATCTACTATTATTATCAAACTTATACAAAACCTATAACTTCTACCATACATATAGATGTATTCATATATACTATTCAAGATATTATCCTAACATTCTTACTATTACAAATATTTCAAAATTCAACTTCCATTTTAGACGTTTCTGCTCCCGTCACCTGCTGGTTTGGATTTGAGGCTCTAGTTTCCTCTTAGGTTATGTTTTCTGGGTTTTGGACAAATTTTTGCAATGTGTCCCTCCACCTCGCAATTGAAACACTTAATCATGTTGATCCTATTATTCCTACTATGCTTCTGCTGTGGGCAACTATTTGAATAATGCCCAATGTTTCCACAAGTAAAACATCGAGTCCCCCTAAAAATACATACCCCTCCGTGCTTCTTACCACAAAAACATCACCCTTCACTCCTTTGACTAGTGCTACTATTTCCCTCTTTCCCAGAGTTATTTGGAGAAGTGACATCCTTTTTTCTTTTACGATCTCTCTTCTTTTAATATTGTCTTAATGCTTCATTTCCTGATTCATCGATCCCCTTTAATTCTGATGGTCCCGCTAATTTAAAGTCTAAAGTAATCCTTAAAGTATTGGGTTCAACTTCTGGTAGATTCCCTGACCTCCATTATGAAGCTTCTAGTAACACGTTTACCAACACTTGGGTTGGGTTTGTCTCTAACTGGTCCCCGTCGATCTCTGGTAGTGATATCCCTTGTGATGCCATTTATCTAAATATAGAAAATAACTAAATATAAGTATAATAATCAATTTAATTTGGCAAACAACAATGTGTATTTTAAATGCAGATAGTTATATATATTCTACTAATATACATATATATTCTACATTCTCAAAAAAAAAATACCTGACCAACTAATGATTTATATATTTTTCACTAGGTTTCCCCAACAATTCCTTTATTAGGAACATTATACTATTACAAACTACAGCTCCTCTACTACCATCTGTTTCCCTTCTCTTAAATTAATTTTGATACTACTGATCAGCCCTCTTGTGGAAATCCACAATTTCTCCAGCTACTATTTAAAATAACTTCTGGCTCTATATGAACCTCATCAAGACTTTAATCTTCCTCTTCACTTAACTCCAACTTCGGTACTCTTCATGAGCACTTTCTAAATCTACCGTAGGTTTTCCTTTTATAGCTTCAAATATTTTGTAAACTACTTGATTAGTGAGTTTTATACCCATGAATTGAGTGAGTTTGAGCTTAATATTTTAGATTTTTTAAGTGTTTGTGTCTATTCATGCATGTTTTATGTTGT
Source organism: Panax ginseng (assembly GCA_020205605.1). NCBI lineage: Eukaryota > Viridiplantae > Streptophyta > Magnoliopsida > Apiales > Araliaceae > Panax > Panax ginseng. The sequence continues at coordinate 111,593,334 of CM035128.1, read as the reverse complement.
TTTGTAGGAATTGGGACAAAAGTTACTCAGATTGACGTTTGGGGTTACTAGATTCGCATTTTTGGCTTGCTATTTATATAGCAGCAACTTCGGGGCCAATTTCAAAATTTCTCCAAACCTTATTTCGGAAAACACAAAGAACACAAGTTGTATATCTACATCTCTTTTTTCCGGAACATCTTGAATCATCAAAATCGAATTTCGGACGAAGAAGTTATTGCTATTTTCCCAAAGGACGTCAGAGAAAAAAATTCTTGAAAAAGCTTCCAGCGCCGGGGCGCCCAAACATAGCCTATTCCTAGCGTCGGGGCGCTAGGAGGCAGTGTTCCAGCGCCGTGAGCAGCGCCGGAGTGCTGGGGTTGGGCCTAGTTAAGTTGGGACGCGTTTTGGGGCAAATTTTGACACTTTTTTTTACTCTAAATTGGATTGGGTTTCTTCCTAAGATAGAAATTGGACTTGTAGTCCATAAATACATGATGTGAGGCATCAAATAAGGGGGATTAGATAAATTAGATTAATAAAACACTCCATTATATTAGAACATAAACCCTAGTTCTTATTAGTTTTGCAGATTGAAGCAACTTGGAGACCATTGAAGATCAAGAGCAGGAGCTTGAAGAAGATGGAGATTTGCTGACAACAGATTTATTATTCACTCTACTCTTATGTTTGTCTTTTAATGTTTATTCAATTGTGGATTCTTGGTTTTAATTCATTAATCATGAACTAAATCTTTTGTTTAAGATTATAATGGAGCGTATTGCATAATTTATTTTTAGTATGTTTCTCTATTAATTATTGTGATCTATTCTATGAATTTTCTATTATGATTGAGTTTAATTGTGTAATTGTCTAGCTAACAATTACCATGATATTTTATATGAATTCGGGAGATGAAATATAGATTTAGATCTGATCATAATAGCATGTGATTGTGTTTTCTGCATGACGATGGAATTCATGATTTGTGTTTAGGATAGGGATATGCCTTTACGCCGCGTGTAATCTGATAGGGAACTTGTACTTTAAATCCCTTTTAATTGTAATTCACATAGGAATATAGTGAATTAGTTAATTAGGGTGTTTGATTCAATTCTATCAACTGTGGATTTGGATTAATATGTTTGTGATGCATCGAAAGGTGGTTATAAATACTAATAAGTTCCTGATTAACAATCTAGAATAGCGACCATAATTAATAAAAAGTGTTTTAATATAAGTGAAATAATAAGTGAAGTTATGATCTTAAATCTCCACAATCTGATTTCCAACTAGTGGTAGTAGTAGTAGTTAATTATATATTTTAATTCATAACATTAAATCGATTGTTTAAATAAAATTAGTTTGGTTAAGAACTAGTACTTGGTAATTTTTATTAAATAATTCCTCGCGGGAACGATACTTTTCTTATCACTTTATTACTTGTTAACCGTGTATACTTGCACGCATGTTTTGATTGTGAAATTGATCAACAAGTTTTTGGCGTCGTTGCTGGGGACTTAGTTTAATAATATTTTCCAATATTAATTTTGTATCAAATTAGTTTTAATTTAAACGTGTTTTTTTAAGTTCTTTAACTCTCTATTCTTTTTTCTTTCTTTTCAGGTACAATGGCGGAATTTAATTATCAATGGCCGTATACGAAAATGACTCAGCCAAGGGGAGTGGAGATTGACGGACTTGCAACACTATCTGCATTGTTAGCACAGATTTAGACACTTTCGAGGAGGTTGGACGCTTTTGCAGCACAACGTCGTCAAAGTGTGGCGATTACTTGTGATTATTGTGCTGGAAATCATCTAAGTCATAATGCGCCATCAGTTTTGAGCGGGTACAGTATGGTGGTGATTACCCCAACAATTATGTCTATCCCAACAACTATCACCAGGATTGGGGGTATCACCCAGATTTTTCATGGAGCCATACTCATCTAGATCAATTTTATGCTCCAAGTCCAACATACCCACCAGAGTTCTCGTGTCCAACTCCACTACAACAGGAAGACCATTCCAATTTGGATGAAATTTTGTCCAAGTTCATAGCTTCAAGTGAGGAGAAGTGGATTAATCAAAAGATATCGAGTCAAAATTTTGCGAACCAGATGGAACATCTACTTAATGCCTCGAACATTTGTCCTCAATACACTTGGCCTTATGACATGGATTCTGAGACTGATAGTGAGCCCAAATCAAATCTGCAACTGGATGTGCCAAATGATATAGATGTTGAAAGAGAGGAGACACTTGGGGACCAAGAAAAGGAAATCAGGGAAGATCTAACTTTGAGTTCCAACGAAGATGAGCCAATTTTGATAGTGACCCATGTACATTCTCCACTAAAGTTCAAGAATCCGGGCAATTTTGCAAAACCATGCCCAATTGGCAGTCATGCCATCGGCAAAGCTCTTTGTGACATGAGAGCTAGAAAAAAAATTAGAGCCATGGTGGGATGAGAAAAGGAAGATATAAGAGGAACTTGTTGTGTTTGACAAGCATCCATGCTATAATTTGATTACAAACACAATGGGGAAAGCACCTAGTGGTTTGCCGTACTTAATGGGGATCCTATCTAAAAAGATCATGCTAGGTGACTTAAATTCAATGGCCATTACAAATGGGAACCTCCCAAAAGAGACATTGCTACTGATGGATGGAGGATTCCTCAATTTTCGTAGGGGAATTGGATAGAGAATTGAAGAAGTCAGGTTGAGACTATAAAATAAGCGCTTGTTGGGAGGCAACCCAAGTTTAATTTTTATTTTTAGTTTTCATTAGGTTTTATATTAGTAACTTTGAATTGGCATTTGTTTAGGATTTAATACAATTGTTTCTAATCATGGTTTACAAGTTATTCAAGTCAAATTCAAGTGTGGTGCCCAATTTATTCCATGTGCCTAGCCTATTCTCCAAACTTAACGGACAAGGAGGAAGATTGTTATATTTTCAAGGAAGTCCTTTGCTTTACTTTTTTATATTTCAACCATTGAGGACGATGTCTGGTTTAAGTTTGGGGGCATTTTAGTGTCATATTGCATATAGTTAGTTATTTGCATTGTAATTCGTTTTTTTTACGTGTTAGCATTGTGTTTTTGCATTTAGTGTGCATATAATACATGGTAATTAATTGCATATTCATATATGTGTTGCATTAGTATGTGTTCATGTAGTATAATTACATTTTTGTTGCATGAATCTCTGCGATCGGTTGGTGTGGTTTTAGCTCGGCCTATGATATGATTGGTTTTGCATGTTAACTTGAACAGTGTTGATAATTGATGATGAGTTCTAATTTTAAACATGAAAAAAATCTGAGCCTGTCTGAAACTTATGTAACCGGTTAGCACTTAAAGTTTAACTATTTTAATCCACTTGCTTTAAGGGTTTCATAATTTGTTTCTAAGGGAAAATCTTGGTTAAAATTGAAGGAAATTAGTGAACTGGCGGTAAAGGTTGGACTGACATAAAATCTTGAGTTTGGGGGGAATCTATGGGATATATATATTACAAAATGAAAAAAAGAAAAAAGAAAAAAAGAAATGATGCAAAGAAAAAAAAATAAAAAATCCAGAAAAAGAAAAAAATGAATAAACACCGTGGCATGCTTGTCTAGTTTTGCAGCCTTTGTTACTTGAGTAAGTAAGCCCGAGGGGATTGCCTTTACACCTAGCTCCCTAAGGTCTTAATGGCTTGGGAGTCGTTGGTCGAAAGTTCATTAAGGTAGCATTGAAAAGCCTAAGGGAATTAGACATTGCACAACCATGAGAAAAATAAAAAAATGAATAAAACACGAGAAAGAGCAAAAATGCCCTCGTGGTTGAATAAAGGTAGAAATAAATCCTATATTTACCCTTAGACTTGGTATTTGCTTAGTTTTAACTGGAGTTGTCATGTTCACAAAAGTAATTGAATTGAAACTGAAATTTTCCTTCTAAGAAGTTTGTTATGTGATTATCTTGATCTGTGGTTGGTTAGAATGATTAACAAGCACACACACACAACATGGGTGATGACAGGTTTGGATTGACTAACTTGTTAAGAGTTATGGACTTTCACCACTACAAAACAGTAAATAGACAACGCGAAAAAAACGTTGTGGTTTCAATCAGAAAAATATCGTTGTTAAGGGTGTCATCTATTTGACACCCTTACACAAACGTTTTAAAAATGTTGTAGTTAAGCACATTACACAACATTTTTTAAGAAAAAAAATGTTGTAGATTTGTTTTCCATAAATTAACAAATGCTTAAAAACGTTGTAGAAGGTATGATTCCACAACGTTTTCTGGATAAAAATGTTGTAGATTAAAAAAAAAAAGGTTGTGTTTCACCTATATTACCAATTACAAATAATATTACTATCTATACATTTCAGATTCAAAATATACCAATTACAAAGAAAATTTGTTCATCAACTTCATTGTACAAACTTCTTAAAAAATGTTCCACTACAAACCTCCTTAAGCTCATCAACTTTTTGTTTCCTTAAGCAGTTCAAGAAGTCCAGCAGAATTTGCATATTTCTCTCAGCTTCTTCCTGCTCTAATTTTCTCTTTCTATGTGAAAGCAACGATAATAGTGTCCAGTTCCTTCACTGACACTTCACAACCCTGTCTAACAATCAAGAGAAAGCATAGGATTTGATGTTTCCATGAAAGCTCAACTCAATATAGTAGAATATATTGTGCAATTGAATAATTGCATCTTTTCAGCATTAGAACAGCACATAGGAAACATATATCAATAACAATTAAATTGAAATTCGAAATGTACACATCTGAGTTTCAACAGTCTTAAATGCATAGATCCTGTATGTTATCACAATGTTGAATGTCACCGTTGTTCCATAGTTTTTTGAAATGCATAGAAAAGTCTCAATTTAATTCTTTTCAAGCTACTCGAGGCACCATACAAAAGGTCAATTTCCTCAAAGAAAATATTGATAAAAGAATTAGCCACTAAAACTTGTACAAAACTAGAAAAAGAAATTAAGTAACAACAAATATTTTTGGATAATTTTAAAATAATATAGGTGACTAACATAAGACAATAAATCAGCAGCTAAATCAAGGTGGCACTGCAGCGAAAGTTGTCGCCTACATGTAGCTGAACCCCCCATTACCCAGCATTAGGTCCAACATGATTGTAGCAGGCTGGCAATTGTGCAACATTCTTTAAAATGTTCACATCATACAAATCGAATCCTATTATTAGGAACAAAAGTTAATGGACTAGAACTTATTGAGCTCCATGCAATTCACAAAAGCTTACAACATACACTGTGTAGTGCAAAAATTGCACCATACCTACATTCCATTCATAAAACCTGGACTTATAGACCCAAATTGAAGAGAAAATCCTCCTGCACCTGAGCTACATGGAAATGGTAGTTGCATTTTATTAGACACAAGTTAAGTTACAATTTCTAAGCCATCATGGCAGTTGAGCCCATGACAGCATCAACAAGGCCATCAACACAGTTAGATAGTGAGTTGTGATCAATCCATATGTGGCTCGACCTAAAGATGGAAAACAACAATAAATATAAGATATTAACAAAAAGAATAGTAGAATACAGAAAAAAATCAATTTGCAATTTGCATACGACAAAGCTATCTATAAATAGACGGAGGAGGTGGATCACGGTGTCGCATAGTAACTAAAGCTCATAAAGCATAATGGTACTAACTTGATCCATCAAAATATCAGATGCAGATAGCGCAACTTGCTCTTTCAAAAACTGAACAACATGAAGTTTATATTACTACAGCAGAGGCAGGGGATACCATTATCCATATTCAATGCTATAGACAAAACTTACTTTTATAAACTTACTTGCAGGGGATACCATCAGCTTCCTTTTATAACCAACGGGTTGAACTTTCTAAGCTTCCTTTCAATTGGCTGTTTAGCAAAATAAAATAAAAGAGTTCAGATGAGAGTAAAGTATAAGAAGCAGAAAGACTATGTGGTTATTCAATTAATGACCCATTATAAGAAATTATCTTGTAAAGTGAATCTTTGTTTACAGGAGTTGGAAGATTTCGATCTCTCCTCAATTCAGCTACAGTTTTCATTCCTTCCCAAGGCCGATCACGACGTTGCAGAGCTGTTGTCAAAGGGTTGTAAAAGCAAGGAACTTCAACTTGGGTCCATGCACACAAGAAAACAATGTCACTCATCAGAATCCTATCCTCAAAGGTGCGCCTAGCAATTCCTCAAAGCTGGTGGGTTGATGAATTGGCTTTCCCCCATAAATAGAGATTGATAGAGATATATGACATTAAAATGAAGACCAAATTTTATAGAATAAAATTAATGCTTAGGTAGGTGATAATTTTCTATAGCTTGACAGTATTGCTGCTACAGAAATTTAAATAATACATGTACTTAGCTTGAACTTCAATATAGCAGCTAATGGGTAAGAATTACTTTGTAGGAAGCGAAGTAAGGCTGCTGTGATGAAAATATTGGACAGATCATATAAAACATCCTTTGTGAAAAGATCTACTAATTGTCTTTCCATCCATGCCATGATAAACATAGCCTGCATGCGTACCGTTCCAACAATGAGTTGTCCTAGTTCTTCACTAGAATCCTCTTGTACATGATGCCCTGCCTGCAAAAGCAAGAAATTTGCTTGTAAAAATTAAGAAACTATTGGTTGTATAAAAATGCAAATGGAAGACTTGAGGAATGCTTCTCACCATAGGAAGTTGAATCAATTGATGCTTCGAGTCTTTGCAGAAATCTTCAACTCCATCATAGCTTAGCCAGCGGTCTCTTTGGCCCCAACATACTGCAGTTGGAACCTTCCAATTATCGTCCATGAGTGGCATTCACATTACTAGTTGGAGGTTAGAATCTTATAGTTAAAATGTGCCATAAACCAGAAGAAGGGTCACCTCGAGGTACCTGTCAATAATACTATAAGCAATTTTATAATATTCGGGATTTTTTTACATGTGGTAAGACAAATTTCAAGCAAAAGAAAGAAACCAAATACATCTTTCGCAGAATATTAAATAGCAATGCTTAAAAGTATGACCTGATCCAACTTCCAAGCAAGAAAGCAAAGAACAATGTCCTAGTTGACTGTATCACTTACCGCACGTCTGCTCTAAACAACAAGGGAATTGTCAATGGTAGAAGATACTCAAAAACAACCTGAGTATGCGACGGCTTCATAAGGAATTATTCTCAAATTACTGGCTGCGAGCCCAACCAAATTGCTAACCAACGCAGCACTGATCATTCTCCCAATCTTGGTTCTCTCTGACCTTTAACCCAGATTCACACATCAGCATCCTATTTACTATTTCTTGCTAAGAAAACTGAAGAAAATAATACAAAAATATAAAAAATTCAAACCTTAGGTTGCATAATAATCATACATACCCAAATTAAAAAAAAATAATGAAGCTTGTATGAGGCCCAGTTGCAACAAAACATGGATAAAAGAAAACATAACTCAAGCTACTTTTGGCAACTCAATTCTAAGTCTTGGAATCGAAAGCACATTTGCAATTCCATAAAATTGAAATTTAGTTAAAATTTGGTCTTCAATTTAAAGTTTTGGACTTCAAATTGATTTGGGCTTTAAATTAATTTCTCTTTTCTTACAAATTTCTCGGCAAGAAAACAGACTCACAAAGAAATTAAGATGAGTGGAGTGAATAAAGTGAAGTAAGAGAGAAAAGTTACCACAAGCCGATTGCGCCGGTGGCGAAGAGAGCTGCCCATCTGCCCCAATTGTCTTGGGGAGAAATTAAAGGGAAATTCAAACTTAATCTAGCCGTTATAGCTCGATTGAAACCTGGGCTTTTATGAAAAATCCGAGTACCAAAGGAGCTTTTGTTTGAGGTGTAAATTGATTGTTTAGATTCCAGAATGTTCGTTGAGGATGATGCATGAATCCTATTGCCGGAACAGAGAGATGGTAGTTGACGAGCTTTTGGCTGTTCTGGGCTATAAAGTCCGGTCATCTAAGATGTGGGAGGAAACTGAACAAGACGCCGGAGTTGACGAGCTTTTGGCTGTTCTGGGCTATAAAGTCCGGTCATCTGACATAGCGGATGTTGCCCGAAAACTCGAGCACCTTGAAGAAGTGATGGGCCAAGCTCAACAAGATGGCCTTTCTCATCTCGCTTGCGATACCGTTCACTACAACCCCTCCGATCTATCGTCTTGGCTCGAATCTATGATTTCTGAGCTCGACCCACCGCCACCAGGAACGGATCCATTTCTCGCCCACGTCAACGACTTGAGATGGGTCAAACTTTGGCAGCATTGCAGCAGAGATCGATAACTAGGGTTTTGGTTTTGTGAGCAAATTAAAGAGAGGAGAGAAAGACATAGAAAAGAAAGACATATAAGTCACATATTTTAATTTTAAGTTTTGATTTAAGAGCTCCATGTTTTTTACAAACATAACGGTTTTTGGTTAAAATTGTTATCTATTTAAAATCAAAAATTATTCTTATAAATAGATAACATTTTTTTATATGTATCTATAACGTTTTGTTAAAAAATGTTGTGAAAAAATGCTACAACGTTTTTTATAAAAATGTTATCTTTTAAGCATTGTCTATTTACTGTTTTGTAGTAGTGTTTGACTTGATTGGATATATTATTTGAGTATCATTGATATTTTTGAGGCATATTGCTATATATCATACTGATTTAATACTGGGTTCGAAGGTATATTAGGAAGTAGATCATGCATATGCATTCATGTGAGTTAGGTTGCTTATTTTTAGTTCTTTTGTGTTTTTGCTTGAGGGCTAACAAAGGTTTAAGTTTAGGGGTATTTGATGAGTGAGTTTTATACCTATGAATTGAGTGCGTTTGAGCTTAATCATTTAGATGTTTTTAAGTGTTTGTGTCTATTCATGCATGTTTTACGTTGTATTGTAAGAATTGGGACAAAAGTTACTTGGATCGACGTTTGGGGTTGCTAGATTCGCATTTCCGGCTTGCTATTTACATAGCATCCACTTCAGGGCCACAATAATTATTTCTCCATCCCTTATTTCAAAAAACAAAAAGAACAAAAGTTGTATATCTACGTCTCCGCTTTCTGGAACATCTTGAATAATTAAAATCGGAGTTCGGACAAAGACAATATGGCTATTTTCCCAAATGACGTCAGAGTAGAAAATTCTCGAAAGAGCTTCCAGTGCCGGGGCGCCCAAACATAGCCTATTCCCAACGCAGGGGCGTTAGGAGGCAGTGTTCCAGCACCGTGAGTAGCACCGGGGCGCTGGGGTCGAGCCTAGTCAAGTTGGGACGCGTTTTGGGGCAAATTTTAACACTTTTTTGACTCCAAATTGGATTGGATTTCCTCCTAAGCTTAAAATTGGACTTGTAGCCTATAAATACATGATATGAGGCATAAAATAAGGGGGATTAGATATATAAGATTAGATAAAATACTCCATTAGATTAGAACATAAACCCTAGTTCTTATTAGTTTTGGAGATTGAAGCAACTTAAAGACCATTAAAGATCAAGAGCTGGAGCTTGATGAAAATGGAGATTTGCTGACAACATATTTTTTCTTCACTCTAATCTTATTTTTGTCTTTTAATGTTTATTCAATTGTTGATTCTTGGTTTTAATTCATTAATCATAAACTAAATCTTTTGTTTAAGATTACAATGGAGCTTATTGCATAGTTTATTTTTAGTATGCTTCACTATTAATTATTGTGATCTATTCTATGAATTGTCTATTATGATTGCGTTTAATTGTTTAATTTTCTAGCTAACAATTATCATGGTAATTTATATAAATTTAAGAGATAAAATATAGATTTAGATCTGATCATAATAGCATGTGATTGTATTTTCTGCATGACGATGGAATTCATGATTTGTGTTTAGGATAGGGATATGCCTTTATGCCGCGTGTAATCTGATAGGGAACCTGTACTTAAATCCCTTTTAATTGTAATTCACATAGGAATATAATGAATTAGTTAATTAGGATGTTTGATTCAATTCTATCAACTGTGGATTTGGATTAATATGTTTGTGATGCATCAAAAGGTGGTTATAAATACTAATAAGTCCCTGATTAACAATCTAGAATAGCGAGCATAATTAATAAAAAGCATTTTAATATAAGTGAAATAATAAGTGAAATTATGATCTTAAATCTCCGTAATCTGATTTTCAACTAGTGGTAGTAGTAAAGTTAATTATATATTTTAATTTATAACATTAAATCGATTGTTTAAATATAATTAGTTTGGTTAAGAACTAGTACTTGGTGATTTTTATTAAATAATTCCTCGTGGGAACGATACTGTTCTTATCACTTTATTACTTGTTGACCGTGTATACTTGCACGTATGTTTTGATTGTGAAATCGATCAACACTACTTCTGATGATACTTCCTCTATTTTATCCTTTAGATCATTCTCCATTGTCGTAATCTATTTTGGTTCAAGTACTATCTTAAGTGGAACAATAAGCTTTTCACCCATTATATGAATATACTTAACTTCTTCACTTATCAAAATATTAATTTGATATCACTAACTTATGTAAGCAATCTTTTTTTTTTTTACTTTTCTCCAACTTCTACTGATGAATTTCCTTAATTCACCTCCTACAAACTTATCTATAGTTTATCTCTTTATTCTTTTCATTACTGCTCTCTCCCTAATACTAAGTCTCTTATTTCCTTCACAATAGGCTCTAAACTTCTTGCCATATCCAACTTCAAATCTCACCCTTCCAGGTCACTTCCTAGATCCATCACCATCTCCTTTCTTACAACCTTAATTATCTCCATAGATTACAAAACATTGTATCCCCATAATCTCATTATTTCTTACAACTTCTCTTGATCTATTCTAGACATTCCTAACATCTCCAGAATATCTCTTTACAATGAGTATTTAAACTCATTCCTTAATACTATATCTAAGTTTATCTCCTTATTACCTTCACTACGTTCTCTCAGGTCATATCTTAAGGTATTCCTACCCTAAATCTATAACATACTACTCTGATACCAAATTGTGATGCCCCCAAATTCTCTCTATATTTTAAAGCAGATTTGGTGCTCACTTAAATATTCCATAAGATAATAATTCCTATAAATCCAAGATTCATAGTACTCATAGCAAATAGTAGTTCTCATTAGAGCAATTATCATAATTGAGTACCCTCGTACAGGGTTAGTATCTTACAGATATTTCTTCCATATCAATAATTTCTATCTATCTGACCTCCACAGTAATAATGGTAGGGTTCTTGGAACTGAGAAGCGCTACCTCAGTGCATCACAGAAGCCTAATGTCTGTTAATACTATCATTCAGATGTATAGTTCATATAGATATGGTACTCTTTTCTAATTTCATTAGAATGAAAACCAAACACTGGAAACTAATAATACATTACCCAATTAATATACCATTGCATTGATTCGAAATGTTGTTAATTATTACATTAAGTTTCTCAAAAGGATAACCATGTCTTAAGCCTTTCTATCCACAAATACTGGAACCGCTGGAATACATATTTTCTATCTGCAAATGAAAAATATTTGCAAGGATGAGCTACAGAAAGCTCAACAAGTTTTGAACAAGCAACTATATTATATCCACACAAAATCTGTATTTAATGAACATATATAGTTCAGAGTTTTTCCACACACATACACACATACATACACACACACACACACACACACACACACACATATATATATATATATATATATATATATATATATATATATATATATATATATGAGGTTTATCTCGCCAAACCCGCCCATTATTTAATTTACATTAGTCCTATAGACTAAGAAACCCGGGGTGATCCGCTCAACCAAATAACCTAGGAGTATACATATAATCCTATCTAAATAATTCCCGGTCATTCTTTATAAATGTACATGCAAAACACCCGTCACTTTATTATTAACATTCGTAATAATATATCAATTATATATGTTTGCACCAAACAACATTGGTTTCTCACAATCTATGCTTTGATATCAAAATCAAACGTATTTTTACACAAACAATAACTCATATGTCTTGGTTATGTTTGAACAAGAAATCATAACCTTTTAAAAACAGAAATCATGAACATTGTAGATCACAAGATCATAACTGATACATAGTAAACTTGCATTTAATAAATAATGAAATGAAGTTAGAAAACTTGCATTGGCAATATAAAGTTTGCACGAAGTGCATAAACACTTGCAATGAATGCGAATATTCAATATTAATCGTAGATGTGGAATAATCAACAATAATTATCCACTAACGGACTTGAAAAATAATAACTCAAGTTTTTGTTAGGAAAACTTTCCTGTTTGACGATCAACTAAGTTATAATATTCGAAACTGTTTACGCAACCTAAATATGTTCATTACAATAATTAGAAATAATAAAAGTTGATATCTAATTAATTTACTAGTGTCTAAGTTGTATTCGATGTCTATTCGATATTTTATAGCTTGATCGGATAATTATCGTATTATCTTTCTAGTAAACTTTGTTTAAAAGTTTAAATATTTCTTGAAATATTATTTATAATAATTTCTAGAAGCTTAAAATAATTTTTCAATGATTAATATTAATTTTAACTAATTTATTGTTAATCAAAATGATTTTACAATCAATAATATTATATTTAGGTAATTAATAATCATTTATAATGATTTTTAAACCATCAATATGATTTTGAAATAATTTACTAGTATTGATAATGATTTTTAACTCATTAGTTTCATTTTAATTAATTTAATATTATTTAAAATGATTTATTATTATTATTATCTAATTTATTATCAATTATAATAATTTTTACAAATCATTAATATAATTATTAATCATTCATAATAAGTATTAAATCATCAATATTATTTTTAAATAACTTATTATTATTGATAATGATTTTAAATCATTAATTTTATTTTTAAATAATTTAATATAATTTAAAATTATTTTTACTAATTTATTTAATAACATTATTAAATAATTTCATTATTATTAATATTTAAATAAAATAAATATTAATGAAATTTTTATGTCAAAATATTAAAAATTATTTATTATAATTTAAAATGTATTTTAGAAATTAATTACTAATCAATAATAATTATTTAGTAATTATTTTAATTTATTTCTACTTATTTTATTTAATATTATTAATTTTTATTGAAATGCATCGCTATAGACTTTGGTGACAGGAAGCGTCGCTAAAAGTGTTCTTGAGGCTTGATGAATAGCCTTTACCCCCTACTTTGACCAAGATTAATTTTTAATCTATTAAGTTTCTAGGTTGGTCAGTGTAATCAAATTGTAGATTTGATGTAGTAGTACAAGCATATAACCATTTTGGTGTCAAACTATGTCACAATCAGAAGATATTGAGGATCTAATCAAGCACCTAAAATTCATCTTTGCATTTACGGGTTTTCGAAATGGAAGTCATAACCCAATCAGCTTTTTGGTTTGCTAATAGCTTTGATTCTGTGTAATATTTATGGGTGTTAATGATTTCAGTTTGTGGTATATATACCAAGGTACAAAAGTGTGACACTGGTTTAGTCTAACAACATCAGAGATTAGAGATTTTGACTGCTTAAAGAGCTTGTCAGACATTCATATGATTTTCTAGGTTTTCCAAAAATTATTTTATGAACGGTCAACAAGGTTTGACCTCTAATAACTTGTAATATGTTTATTATTAAGGTGTTATAGTTTAATAGATATGTAGTATACATGTCAGTGATCATTAGTGATACACTTTAACATACTAACAATATAATGTTTAGGAGATTCAAGTCAGTCAAATGGCTATCAGGACCTGTTTTATAATTTTCTGGGTTACCCAGAAAACTAGGTTTCCAGTTTCGGGAACCTACCTTTGATCAACAATATCTCGTATCCTATTGATGTAGTGAGTGATCTATTGTCATGGGCTTGCAGTCCACGTGACATGGTTCAAATGTGTTACACTAATATGATCCATACACTCGTCAGAGTGAAGATCAAAGTCTTTAAAAAACTTGTCAGAGGCTGTTCTTGAAGTTCTGGCTTTTCCAGAAAATTTTCCTTGCCTGGTCAACGGGTTTTGATCGGTCAACGGGTTTTGACCTTAAATAACTTACAATCCTTACCTGTTTTGGCTCTGATTTAACTTCTATAATACTGACCTCATATCATAGTATATCAACAATGCAATTAACAGATTAAACAACAAACAGATTCGAATCTCAGAGGCCTGACATTCGGCTGTCATACAAGATTTTTAGGGTTCATGACTGCTTTCTTAAATCTTCATTTTTTTGTATTTAAAAGTTATGGATTCATGTTTAAGCAACTCAGATCACTAAATAACATGTTATATAACATCTCTAAACACTAAAACATAACATCTACCAAAATTTTCAAGATCTAGAACAAAATTAGGGTTTCTTACCTTTGAAGCAAACTTTCTAATCCTTCACTTGGATTCTGATCTTGGCTAGTTATGGGATGGATATGAATCAACTTTTAAATTCTATTTGATGTTTATCTCTTGCACTTAATGAGTGTAAAGTTTTGCTATGTATATAAGGCAAAATTTGGGTTTTATTAAACTATTCTTTACCAACTAATTCTTGATTCAATGAATTTGGCTGAGGTTATGTGTCATTGTATGGCTGGTAAGAAGGGATTTTAGCACATGGCAGATCTAACACTTGATGACTCACCAATATTTGATGTCATCTTTTGCTTAAAAGAAAAGAAAAGAAAAGGGTATTTTGGTCATTTTACATATACTAAGGGTAATTCAATAATTTTCCTAACTAACCTTGAGGGTAAATTGGTCATTTATGTGATGGATTTAAACATATGGCATATATTGGGTGATGAGTCACCAAGATTTGTATTTATCTTTTGTTAAAAGATAAGTTCAAGGGTATTTTGGTCTTTTTACCCCCACTAAGGGTAATTTGGTAATTTCCCAATTAACCTTAGGGTTATTTTAGTCTTTTCGCATGCTTTCATAATATATTTAATCCTTAGGTTTTGATAACCAATATTAGGGTTCCCTAATTGGAAATTTAGGGTTTTTAATTGAAATTAAGGTTTACCAATTAGGGTTTGCTAACATAAATGAGCTTATCTTGATTTTTCTCTTTCTTTAATCTCTCACATTTTGATCTTGTGGTTGGGATTGTTGTTATGTGGCACAAATTGGCTTATTCAACTTGATTTCCACACATAGTAAAATCTTAGATATGGTGAGTCACTAGATTTGGCAAAATTTCTTAACTTAAAAGTTAAGTAAAGGGTATTTTAGTAATTTTGCATCCAAAAGGGTATTTTGTTAATTTCCCACATGATTTTAAGGGTAGTTTGGTCAATTGATATGATTCCCTTTAATCTTAACCTTTAGGGTTTGAAATCACTATTAGGGTTTGCTAATTAGGGTTTAGGATTCCCGAATAGGAAATTAGGGTTTTTAAAAATACAATTAGGATTCCTAACTGATCGTTAGGGTTTCCTAACTACAAATTAGGTTTTCTAATCTACCATTAGGGTTTATTAAGGTTATACTTTATCTGATCAAAATTTGATCATTAATCATATACAACACAAACACATAATCATAGATACAATTATAATAATTGTATTAACTATCAAACCCCTATTCGTAATTAGGGTTAGGGTTTTCATCAGCTAATCAACATAACCTTACTCATATTACTTAGTTAAATATATAGTTTGAATATCTTACTACACTCATATCACAGATATTCCACATAATACTGATGAATTTGCTAAGAGGTTAGAATTACCTAGTGAAGAATTGAATTTCCCTTTAAACATAGAAATTGCGAATAGGAAATTGATTCCTGTTAAGTCTGTATACAAGAATTATAGGGTGAATATTAAGGGGAATGTCATGATAGTAGATTTAATCCTGATTAAACTTGGAGAGTTTGACGTTATATTGGGAATGGATTGGATATTCAATTGTGGAGCAATAATTGATTGCCAAAAGAAAAGTGTAAACCTTATGACTCCGTCAAAGGTAGTCTTCTATGGTAGCAAATCACCTAGACAAGTGAGATGTCTGACGATTATGCAGGCCAAGAATTTATTGAGTCAGGTTTGTGTAGGGTACTTAGCTTACATAGTCGATACTCAGAAGAAGGTTGTGAAATTGGAGGAGATATCGGTTGTTAGGGATTTTACGAAAGTATTTCCGTAGGATTTTCCAGGACTTTCACCTGACAGAGAGATCGAGTTCGTTATCAATTTAGCACCAGGGACTACTCCAATATCGAAGGCCCCATATAGGATGGCTCCGATAGAGATGAAGGAAATCATGGTACAACTGCAGGAGCTGCTATACAAGAAATACATTCAGCCAAGTGTGTCACTGAGGGGAGCACCGGTGTTATTTGTGAAAAAGAAGGATGGGTCAATGCGTCTTTGCATTGATTATAGGGAGTTGACCAAGTCACTATTAAGAATAAGTATCCGTTGCCAAGAATAGATGACTTTTTTGATCAATTAAAAGGAGCCAAGTACTTCTCTATGATAGATTTGAGAAGTGGGTATCACTAATTAAAGGTAAGGAAGGATGATGTACCTAAGACGACATTTAGAACTCGTTATGGACATTACGAGTTTCTATTAATGTCTTTTGGTTTGACTAATGCCCCTGCAGCATTCATGGATTTGATGAACAGGGTGTTTAAACCATTTTTAGATAGGTTTTTGGTGGTATTCATTGATGATATTCTGTTGTACTCTAAGTCTCAAGAGGAACACATGGAACATTTACGTTTGACGTTGGAGACGCTAAGAAAGTAAAAGTTGTACACGAAAATCTCTAAGTGTGAATTTTGGTTAGGACGTGTATAATTCCTTGGGCACGTGATTGACAAAGATGGGATTTCAGTGGATCCATCAAAAGTTGAAGCTGTAATAAATTGGGAACAACCAAGGACTCCATCAGAGCTGAGAAATTTCTTGGGATTGGCAGGCTATTATAGATGGTTTATTTAGGACTTTTCCAAGATTGCCACTCCGTTAGCGAATTTGATAAGGAAATTTGTAAAATTTGTTTGGACGAAAAAGTGTGAATTAAAAGAGTTTCTGAGATTTGAAAAAGAGGCTTAGCATGGCACCTGTGTTGTCATTATTGGATAATAAAGGAAATTTTGTGGTGTATAGCAATGCATCAAATAAAGGACTAGGTTGTGTCCTTATGCAAAACGGAAAAGTCATTGTGTATGCATCAAGGCAACTGAAGGACTATGAGAAAGGATACCCGACTCATGATTTAGAGTTGGCTGCGGTGGTTTTTTCTCTGAAGATATGGAGACACTATCTCTATGCAGAGAAATGTGAGATATATACAGACCATAAAATTCTGAAATATATTTTTCACACAGAAAGATCTGAACATGCGTCAAAGGCGATGGCTAGAATTGATAAAAGATTATGAATGTGAGATCTTTTATCATCCGGGTAAAGAAAATGTGGTTGTTGATGCCCTGAGTAGAAAAGGTCGTGAGAAATTGATGTTTTAACGGCTCAGGAGGAACTTATCTCAGTAATGACAAGGCTTGAGTTGGAAATAAAACTTCCTAAAGAATCAAATGGAAGATTGTTCCGGATGGAAGCTAGTCGAACTTTAGTGGACAAAGTGAAGAATGCTCAACTACAAGATGAAGAATATGGAATGATCAAAGAAAGAGTGGTTGAGGATAGTGAAGTGAAATACAAGATCGATACCGAAGGACTACTAAGGTTTGAGGGAAGAATTTGGGTTTCAGCAGTATCAGATATGAAAGACGAAATCTTGACCTAAGCTCATAACTCAAGATATTCAATTCATCTGGGAAGTACGAAGATATATCAAGATTTACGATGACATTATTGGTGGCCGAATATGAAAAGAGATGTTGCAGAATGTGTCACAAAATGCTTGACATGTCAAAGAGTCAAGGTCGAGCATCAGAGACCAAGTGGATTACTTCAACCATTGGAAATACCAGAATGGAAGTTGGAGCATATGACAATGGATTTTGTGGTAGGTCTTCCAACGACTCAGAAAGGATACGATGTGATTTTGGTGATAGTGGAGAGACTGAAAAATTCAGAACACTTTTTGCCAATAAAGATTAGATTCAATCTTGATCAGCTGGCAAAGATGTACGTTAAGGAGATCATTTCGAGACTTGGAGTTCCAGTGTCAATTGTGTCAGATAGAGATCCGAGATTTACATCACATTTCTAGAAGAGACTACAAGAATGCATGGGAACAAAGTTGAGAATGAGTACGACGTACCATCCTCAAACAGACGACTAAAGTGAATGAACAATCCAGACATTGGAAGATATGCTTAGAGCGTGCATCATGGATTTCAAAGGGAACTGGGATGATCATTTACCACTGGCAGAATTCACCTACAACAACAGTTACAACGCAAGCATTGGCATGCTGCCTTATGAAGCATTGTACAGGAGGAAGTGCAGAACTCCACTATGCTGGAATGAAGTTGGTGAATGTCAACTGTTACTGTAAGACCCCGAATTTTATGAAACAAAAGTATTCAATTTTTCTATTTAGTAAATAGTTAAATTGATAAAAGTTTAAAGTTAAGGGTGATATATGTAAATTTTTCAAAATAAGCAAATGGTTATAAAATATTCATTGTTGTCAGGAAATATTTGTTCGGTCATGGAATATTCTTGATGTCGGGGAATATTCCTACGACGGCACAGCCATTTGTGGTTCCCATAACGAAAAACTGTAGGATGAAGAAAATGACACAAACGAATTTTTTTTAATAATAACAGCGTAACGATTACCGTTAAAACTGTTGGAATACCTGGTGGGTGAAGTAAAGTAATACGCTTTGTTGCACAGTAGCACACAATATTGCATAATATTTTTATATTATTGTTAATTCAATAATTGTCACTACACAATATTTCCCATTATTAGATCAATAATTCATATTATTTGAATAATATTATTAGATAGAATTATTGACAATGTCTAAGGAAGTTCTGTCCTGGAAAAGGGTTTGGTCACCTAATTGCGCGCCAGTAAGGAGAAACCCTTTATCGAAAAGCCCCATCTTTCCTGAGAACGACCTGGTTGTCAATATTGTAGTTTTGTAACATTATTTATGAATAATTAATAATTTATTTAATGTGGATATAAATTGAGGAATTTTTAGAAAATTGACCATTGTTGAAAATTGATATTTTATCTTTTCTGATAAAATAATTCATTCAAATATATTATTATATTACATTATAAATGTATAATGTGATAATATAATAATATAATAATGGTGATATTTTTACACTAAATTCACGTTATATGAATAAAATGAGGAGGAAGAGTGAAAATTGGGTATGGATGGTATTTTGAGGATTAAAACGTGTAAAATATTTGGTGGAGGATTTTTATAATTGAGTGGGCCCCACTTGTGTGTGAAATATGTTGATTTTTGTTGGCCTAAGTGGGTGTGCGGTGGATTTGATCCGTAAGTTAATTTTCAAGGATGGAATGCTATGAGTTTTCATCCGTATGTAAATTCGGGTCATTTTTCGTTCGAAATTTGGAAAAACTTTCTTCTACAAAGTTGAAGAGAATTAAATTTCATATGGAATAAACATAAGGTTCATATTTTTCTGATAAAATGGCTATTTATTATGAATTATTGAAGTTTCTGAATATTGTTTAAATTAAAAACAAGGGGTGGGACCTACTTGTCCTTTTTACCTCTTAATTTTGCTAAATTTGGTAGGCCCCACTTGTGGAGTGCTGAGATTGTGATGTGGTGTGCATAAGAATTTTTTTTAATAATATCTTATTAAAAGTTCTACTTTGGTGTTCTAAGCATTTTCCTATAAATAGGGTGCTTAGGTTTGAATTGAAAATAACACCAGAATCAGAAGTTTTCTCTTTTTATAATATCGAGCGTATTTTTGTGAGTATTTAGATACTTTGAGAGTTAATAAGCTGTGCAAGTTTTCTTCAGCATTATATCTGATATTTTCGTCAGAAGTACTTCTCTTTTGAGGTTAGGAATTTTATTTTTTTGGTAAATGATGTTATTTATTTTAATATCATTATACCAAAAAATTGATATGAATTTTATTGTGAAACTTTATCTTTTTTATGTCTAGATTACTATTCATGTATACAGTACTATTCACGTATATGACACTGTTGGACAATTTAATAATCAATGAATACGTGCAAGTATACACGGTCAACAAGTAATAAAGTGATAACATAGAGTGTCGATCCCACAGAGAATTCTAATCAATAAATTCCAACTACTAGTATTATATCAATTCAATTTTAGTTAAACAACCATAAAATATGATTTTTTCGAATTAAGAGAACTAAATTAACAATTAAAAGAGATTATTCTAAAATAAATCAAATAAACAGAACTAAGATTTGAATGAATGAATTCTGATAAATAAAGATTAAGACTCCAATATCCCCAATTATGAACTATAAATCAATTATCCAATTATCCCAATTATTATACCTACTGAATTGTTAACATGAATTCTCAAATGCCAAAAGTCCTTTTCCAAGTGATCAAATGACTTCTATTTAACCCAGATTAATCTTGCTATATTCCTATGCAAAACAATTGAATTAAACTCCTTAAATTCCAATTCCTTATGTGTTACATGCGGTGAACATATATTTCCATTCAATTCACAAACCTAATTATTCACTATGCAAATAACTAAGTCACACGTTATCATGCCCAGTTCTAACTCTAGATTTCCTCTTTCAATTCCCTCTAGAGTAACAAGGTAATTATTGGCCAATTAATTAATTAATAAACACAAGGCAAGATAAACAATTCACTTCAACATAAATAATTGAAATAAATCAAATAATTAATTTATAGCCATAAAAGGTTCAATTGAAATCTTAATTCAAGAAATTAGTTCATAGCAGAAATTAAAACCAACAATCTTTCAAAAATCATCCTTAAAGAATTACACCAATTGAAAAATATGGAGAAGAATAAAACTCTAGAGCCAATCCTTCAATCTTCAAGTAATTCCTTGCTTGGTCTTCAATTGTGGTTGGTAGTCCTCTACTTTAATGAAAATAACCTTTATATACTCTTCACATTGCACCACAATCCTAGTCCAAATCAACTTAATCCACTCATCAATTAGCAACCACTAAACAGGTCAAACAGAGACGAATTGAAGCGCATGGTTGGTTAATAGAAACCACGACCAGTAGCCACTTCCTGCGCTAGGATTAGTACTAAATGTAATACCCAATACTGGGTCCCCTGAAAAATTACCAAAATGCCATTACACAGCTTGAAGTTCCCAAATTGCCCCTGTAGCTCCCTTCTCTTCAAAATAACACAAAAACACAATAATAATGCATCTAAACGACTTGAGAATACAATAATTTAAGCCCAAGTATATCCGATTCATGGGTATATTACCCAATCATCAAATACTCCCAAACTTAAATCGTTGCTTGTCCTCAAGCAACAAAACACAAGACAACATGAACAAATAAACATGCAAGTGTACCTAAAACTATCTATATGTTCGTAATTCCAGCAATTAAATAGCATACCATATAATCTTTTGGCCGTAGAAAAATCACAAAAACATGTTAATACCTCATATTAAATAGATCAATAGTATCCCAACAATCAATAAATCTAAATCTGTTATTACTAATATTGTGAATGTGTGTTTAACGACCATGCTAACTACTGAAAAGCAAAATATGAAAGATAATAGATTTCTTAGAAGACATAATACAGTGCAAACTCGAGAACTCATCAAATAAACTTGATTCGACTGAAATTAAACAATTACCAAAATCCAAGGGTCAAAATGGAATACTTATGCTTCTTTTCTTTTTATAACGGGGGCTTTTGCACTTTTCCCGCTTTATTATTATATATATATTTTTCTTTTTTTTTTCTCATGACTTTGCATTGTCCTATTCCTTTAGGCTTTCCAGTGCTACCTTAACGAGCTTTCGACCAATGACTCCCAAGCCATTAAGACCTTAGGGCGCTAAGTGTAAAGACAACCCCCTCGGGCTAACTTACTCAAATAACAAAGGCCACAAAACTAGAGAAGCATGCCACGGTTATTATTATTATTATTATTTATTTATTTTAAGCTTATATACTCCAAATATTTTTCCCCCAAACTTGCATTTATGTCTAAATTCAGTCTTCACTAGCTATTCAAGGTGTTCCTTCATTTCACTAACATTCATCCTTTAGAAGTCTAATATCTATCCATTTAAACCTTTTTAGCCAACATGCTCATGTTTCAAAATGTGCTATCCTGATAATATCAGTGTCAAACAGATAAAGATTTACATCATGTCAAGAAAATCACATTACTAGCTTAACAAACTATATTAGACTTGTTCATGAAATTTTAATTTCATCATTGGCCCCAACATATGTAACTAAAGAACAGCTGGAATTAACATGCAATCCTAAATGCAACATTAAATCACAATAAATAGCCAAATTATCCTCAGCTATTAATAATCTACAAATGCAAATAGCACATACACCCCATAGTGATAGTGTTCGGGGACGTTGGCGTAGAACTCTTTTACAACTGCAATCACGGTTGGATCGGGCTCTTCGGTGAGTGGGAACCAATTCCTCTCGGCTATCATAACCGCCATGTCCCCGTCTTTGGATTGATCGAGCCTTAAACCTTGTTCGGGGATGAGAGAGTGGGTAGCCATCTTGTTGTATCGTTCTTGTGCCTCGGCGCTGACAAACCTTCGATTATCAAATTTGGGTGGAGCCGAGGCTGAATCGAAACCTTCGCCGCGTTGACGCTTTGAAGCCATTAGAAAATTCTACAAAAATTGCATTCAACAGTATTAGAAGTGTGCAGAATTCGAAGATGGACATATGTAACCATATTACTACCCCCAAACTTCCAAGTAAGTTAATTTTGGTGGCTTGGTTGGGGGTGTAATGAGACATTTAATATCAAGAAAGGGAAATTAGACCAAGAAGTCGCATTTAATGTCTTTATACCAAGATTGGTCAATAAAATGCGTAAGATGCCCAAAAGATGTGATGTGTAACAGTTATATGGCAACTAACGGCATACATTTCGGACATGGGTCGTGCAAAGCATCGATCCCGTAGATTTAATAATTAAGAACACACAAAGATGGCCACATGATTAGGGAAAGAGATATACATGCCTTAAAAAGAGAAATAGCAATTCAAGTTCATTGAGGCACTACATCAAACACTTTGTAAGAATATTGTAAATCTCTTGATATCCATACACAAGGGCACATCACATATACAAACTCAAAAATAGAACCGCACAAGCATGGTATCCAGAACTCAATTTAGCAAATAAGGGACTCAATTGACACGTAATAGCATGCATAACCCGCAAGAAGAAACCAGAGCATATGAAGAAGACATATTTGGAATCACACATTAAAATTTAGGGCATGGACACTTGCCTTCAAGAGTATGTAGCAAAACAGGCCATGGTATAAGATGGAATTAAGTACACAACATACCTTTTATCGTCACAATATAATTTTAAAAAAAACTTATTGAAGGGAAGTGATGGAATCAAAAATCGATGGTGCTAAGTGTAAGGAAAATATGAAATATGTGATGTGTGATAAATGGGCAAGAACCAGATGTATAAGACTTGAACGTGCAGTAGGGGTGTGGGGAAGTTAGAAGTCTAAAAGGAGTGGGATTGATGAGGGAAAAGAAACCATCGTTTAAAACCGTCTTGGACATAACTGATCCCAGCGCTGGGGCGCTGGGTGATAAGCTTAAAAAGATGGCTGGGGCGCTGCATTGCAGTGTCTGGGTAACAATCTCAGTGCCAAAGCGCTGAGTTATAAGCGATGAGAATGGCAACGGGCGCTAGAGGTCGGCCCGGTGAGGAGACGCAGTGCGGTGTTACGGATTCCTTTAGATTTGAGCGCCGAAGCGCCTGGAGTCTGAAATCGACAATCATGGCTAGCGCCAGGGCGCTTTAGGCTAGGCCTTTATGGGCGTCGGGGCACTGTAAAGCAAATTAGTGCTCTATTTGCAGCTCACCTGGAAACAAGAAATGCATGTAAAGTGTTATGTTCAAGTATATGCTAGCAACTACAATAAAAATGAAATAAATTAAAAGACTAATATTGGGAATGAAGTAAAATCAGATAAGACTAAAAATTTGGGTTGCCTCCCTTTAGCACTTGGTTTATAGTCGTCAGCCCGACTTTTCTGTGTTGCTCAATTTACCACCGGTTCGGAGAGGTACATGGCCGTAGATTGGCGATCGATGGGTCCAAAAGTAATAAAGTGATAAGATAGAGTGTCGATCCCACAGAGAATTCTAATCAATAAATTCCAACTACTAGTACTATATCAATTCAATTTTATTTAAACAACCATAAATTGTGATTTTTCGAATTAAAAGAACTAAATTAACAATTAAAAGAGATTATTCTAAAATAAATCAAATAAACAGAACTAAGATTTGAATGAATGAATTCAGATAAATAAAGATTAAGACTCCAATATCCCCAATTATGAACTATAAATCAATTATCCAATTATCCCAATTATTATGACTACTGAATTATTAACAGGAATTCTCAAATGCCAAAAGTCCTTTTCCAAGTGATCAAATGACTTCTATTTAATCCAGATTAATCTTGCTATATTCTTATGCAAAACAATTGAATTAAACTCCTTCAATTCCAATTCCTTATGTGTTACAAGCGGTGAACAGATATTTCCATTCAATTCACAAACCTAATTATTCACTATGCAAATAACTAAGTCACACGTTATCATGCCCAGTTCTAACTCTAGATTTCTTCTTTCAATTCCCTCTAGAGTAACAAGGTAATTATTGGCCAAATAATTAATCAATAAACACAAGGCACGATAAACAATTCACTTCAACATAAATAATTGGAATAAATCAAATAATTAATTTATAGCCATAAAAGGTTCAATTGAAATCTTAATTAAAGAAATTAGTTCATAGCAGAAATTAAAACCAACAATCTTTCAAAAATCATCCTTAAAGAATTACACCAATTGAAAAATATGGAGAAGAATAAAACTCTAGAGTCAATCCTTCAATCTTCCAGTAATTCCTTGCTTGGTCTTTAATTGTGGTTGATAGTCCTCTACTTCAATGAAAATAACCTTTATATATCCTGCACATTGCACCACAATCCTAGTCCAAATCAACTTAATCCACTCATCAATTAGCAACCACTAAACGAATCAAACAGACCAATTGGCGTGGCGTGGTCGGTCAGCGAAACCACGACCTAAGCATACAATTGCGGGTCCCTAAAAATTACCAAAATGCCATTACACAGCTTGAAGTTCCCAAATTGCCCCCAGCAGCTCCCTTCTCTGCAAAATAACACAAAAACACAATAATAATGCATCTAAACGACTTGAGATTACAATAATTTAAGCCCAAGTATATCCGATTCATGGGTATATTACTCAATCATCAGACACTATTCACGTATATGTCACCATTTATGTATACGACACTATTTACGTATATAGTATTATTTATGAATACAGGGTACTATGCATGCATTACTATTCACGGGATATTATTCATGATAAAATTGGTTTTTTTGACAAAATTATCGTTGATTTATGAATCTTACTCTTGAAATTAAATCCATGTTTTGATCATATTATTTTTATTATCATATATAACATTTTTATAATCTTGGTGATGAAATTTATCTTTGACTTGAGTGTAAGGATGAATTATTGATTGGTATGATCATGACCATTGAATTTACAATTAATTATCTTTAGCTTAAGTGCAAAGGTGAATTTATCAATATGGTTATAATTATTGTTATATAAATTCTGAAATGATTATATATTTCTTTGAGATATTAATATCTTTGGCTTGTAGTGCAAAGATGACATGTTGTTGAATATCTTTGGCCTATAATGCAAAGATGACTTGTTGTTGAATATCTTTGGCCTGTAGTGCTAAGATGGCCCGTTGTTAAATATCTTTGGCCTTTAGTGCAAAGATGACCTGTTGTTGAATATCTTTGGCCTGTAGTGCAAGGATGAACTATTGTTGAATATCTTTGGCCTGTAGTGCAAAGACGAACTGTTGATGAATATCTTTCGCCTGTAGTGTAAAAATGAATCTATTAGTATGATTATGAACATAAAAAGGGATTTGGTTTAACCATGATCTTTGATGTTTCAAGTAAAAATAGGTGATGATAATTATCTTTATTTTGGGTGCAAAGAGGAATTTAGAGCCACAATTATGATTATGAATTATTCACATGATTATGGATAGGAACTGTTGATTGATGTTACAGGGATAAAATATTGTTGGTGGACTTTTAACATGGAGAAGATAATAGACTTTATGGTCTATTTAAATCTTCTAATGAATTGCTCGTTCCGCTGCAACTATGGTTGAAAAGTTTTATCATCTACCACATTATCTAAATCTCTGATTTATTATTGACGAAGGCTATTGATAATTTAATTATCTTTAGTCATGGTATTTTTTACTGGGCTAGTTGTGCTCACCCTTTTTCACAATTCCTGTCAGGTAATAAGAGTGTAGTTGGATTGGCGTGATATGGGGAATAGAACGGTGTGTCAGTTCTCAGTAGGCACTCAATAGATCTAGAAGGGGGGGGGGGGGTTGAATAGATCCTTTTTAATTTTAAAATACTTTTCCTTTTTATTTTGTATTGCTAATGAATTAGCATATGACAAACATAAGAATCTTTTCAAGAACAACGAAATAAGTAAAGATCCCCTTTATTGATATATTCATAATCATATATATATTGTTCTTAGAGTTAGTTAAGTTGTAAGCAGTTAATACATGCATATCAGTTATAGCAGTTAGGTACATAATGTAAATGACATAAAGAAAATGACACAAGGGATTTTAAGTGGTTCAGAGACTCAAGCTCCTAATCCACTCTTCTGCTTTCAACTAGCAGGATTTCCACTAAGGAGGGCAGCACCTTGAATCACTAAGATTCCTTCAAGACCAGCAGCCTTGGAACTTCTCTAGTTCCCTAGGAACTCTTTAAGCCCAGCAGGCTTGGAACTTCATTTAGTCCCTCCGGACAAGGACCCCTCAGGCCCTGGCTTCTTGTTGTTGTAGTTATTGTTGTTGGTGGTGATGAGCTGTTAAGATGTCTTTAAGCTTGAACATCTTACGTACTTAGAAACATGGCGTGGTCCTCTTTACATTCTGTCTCTAGTCTGGACCACATCTTCTCTGGTGCAACTGATCTTCACTCTTTTCTGCTCATCTTTATTTTATGTCAGCTGTGCACAATCACCATCTGGATTTGCTAAGTCCCTAAGCTTTTGGTAGACTTCGTCTAGCACTTAGCAATCCTTGAACCCTTCTTGAATGTTTTGCAGACATGATTCTGCATCTGTTCTTTTTTCAGCTTTTGGTTCATGGTGATCCATAGAGTTAGAGTTGCTCTCTTGATCTTCTTTGTACTCTGCCACTTTTCTGAATGCTATCTCTTTGGCCTTTTCGGCTCTCAGCTTAGCTGCCATCTTCAGTAACATTCTCATCTTTGTTGAGTGAAGCTCTAATCTATTTAAGTCCTTCTTCAAAGTTGCTTCACTTCCACCAATGTAGTATCCCTGTCACTGAGAATTGTTCTCTTAATCTCCGGTGGAACTCGTAGAGTCAACAATAGCATTCTAACAACTCAACGATTCTGTGACTTAGCAATTCTTCCACTCCTTTTGATCTTTGAAACTTTGTTGATTTATACGTCTTCCCTATCTTCCCGTTGGAAAGTAGCCATTAAAAGTTTTTTTGAATTGCTTCACAGATCTCGAGTTATTTGATGTAGACTGCAGATGTGACATGACATGACTTTCTGACACTGTAGTCTACTGTTTCACCTACCCCATCAGAGATGTCACTTTTATATCTCGGGCAGGTAGTCGACTTCATTACCTCCTTCTAATATCTCGATCAGAGGTTGTCCTTTTGCATCGATGCCCTCAATAAGCGTTGTTCGAATACCAACCTTCAGATTGAACCGTTGCCAATGGTTCAATCTTTGGATGACCGAACTCTATGATTCTGATGCTTGCTTTCTTAGACCTGATCGTACTGTCTTGTTGACTTACTCATTTGACGTATAGAGACAACACTACAATCTTTGAAGAATGTTCATTGGATCTTCAATGTAGATCACTTCTTCCTTCTCTTGTGCAGTGCCTCAATACTTCTGTTTGCCTTGACTTCTCTTAGATACTGATGGCTTAACTCTTTACTCTGGCCCGTTCTGAATAACAAGACACATCAAATTTCTGGCGTATCCAACTCGCTTTCTCCTTGTGATCTCCCATTCACTTATCATCAATGGACTGACCCAATGCTTAATCACTTTAGCCTTGTTCCTCAGAGGTTAACCAGTATCTCTGTGTACAATCCATCAATTTTTTCTTTTTTTGACAAACACTACGATCCTGGTGCTTCCAAGATCATTGTCTTCTATTTTCTTGACAACAACTACATTCGCTGACTTTCCTTAGTCAGTTACTGAAGTCTTCTTATGATCAACTTGTGGAAGACTTCATCTTGAATGGCTTCACAACTCAGTCTGGATGCTGATTGAGTTTGATGCTTAGATTTTCTGTTAGCTTGCATGCCATTCATTGAGTGCTCTCTAGTTTCCTTCAGGTGGGATGTGTCTTTGCAGTACCAACCAGAGGCTTGGTTCCTTTGGATATTCTGGGAGTGCTCAATTTGAGAATCGTGTTTTCTCTATGATTCTACCTTGGCTTTGTGAGCACATCTGTTGAGGTCTTAGTTCTGCACTCTATGATTCAGCTTTGGCTGTGCAGACACTACGACTGCGAGATCAGATCTTAACACTCTATGATTTCTATCGTTATGCTTGTTATCTTCATATGATCTTGCTTGACTACGATTTTTGCCTCTTATATGATCAGTAGACTCTACGGCTCTAAGTGTAGTCTACGATTCTTGACTTAGCTTTGAAATCAGTAGACTCTACGACTCTGAGTGTAGTCTATGATTCTTGACTAAGCTTCGGCAGATGCTCGGTCGACTCATAAACAGGCTATCTCTACGATTCTGAACATGACTTCCTCGGCAGCCTACGGCTCCAAGGAAGTGCTCCTCGACACACTACGATCCTTCCTCGTCTCTCCTGGTAGTCTACGAACTCCGAGATCTACTATTTTACAGACTACGATTCTGCCTCGATAGCTCTCAAGTTATCCTTGACTCTCCTGACAGACTACGGTTTCTGGTGCAGTGCTCGACAATCAGACATGCCTATCTATTACATCATAAGATCAACCTAAATGCTTGATCTTTCTATATTTATAGTCCTTGTATATTATTTCTTTTTAAGGACTTTACAAAGATGTTTTGTTTATGTAGGATCAACCTAACATATTTTATCAATTTATTCTAAGTCCTTGTACATATGTTTCTATTATATATCAAAGGACTTTACATCTTTTCTTAACGCAAGCATACTTGCATATTCATTCATATATATATATATATATATATATATATATATCATAATCAAATCATATATAAATAGGAATATCATTCACATATTTATTCTTGACACGGTGGTCTATAACTGTTGAGGTTTCCCCTAAAACAGTATGGAAATAATTTTATCGAGAATTTTAAATAAGTGTGTCGTATTTTATACGTCATTTAACCATTGATTTTGGTGAATCGAATAGGGTAAGGTGAACCCAACTTTGGAAGGGTGTTTTGCCACTATTATACAAGATGTCTAATGATATACGACTTCATATTATCATAAGCCAGGGTTGTGTACATCCACTTGCTAATTATATCTATTAGCACTACCTATATAATCTTAGAGTTTGGTTGAAATATAATTCTCAATTGAAGACAATGGAGATAATTATATGGCAAGAAAAGACTCACCATTGGAAAGAACATGATAGTAATCTTCTCATTTTTCTTTGGGGTCTATTGGGTCAACCAATGATGATTCTCAAGTCATATGATATCTATTATAACTTAGATGCATGGCCTCCCATGTACGAATGTTTCCTTGAGCATTTTCCGAGGATTTTAATTTCTAAAATAGTTATTCACTATACCTTTATGTAAGGTACCATTGTAAGGTGTCGTGGTCAAGTCACCATGAGAGTTACATATTTTTGTATTAAAACTCACAGTATATGTGTTGTCATATTTTGCACGACAATTGTAATAATGAAGTTTGTAGTTATTTTCTATACCATGTATTTGGCGACTCAGAATGGGTTGTGTGGACCTATTTTGGGGCATCACAGTTAGGACCGGAACTGGTAAAACAGAATGTCGAGGTTGTCAAACTCATCAGGGAAAGATTGGTAACGGCTCAAGATAGACAGAAGAAGTATGTTGATCAACACAGACAAGATCACGAGTTCGACGTAGGAAATTTTGTGTTCCTAAAAGTTTCTCCTTGGAAGGGGAAAATCTATTTTGGTAAAAAGGGAAAACTAAGCCCGAGGTTTATTGGACCCTTCGAGGTGCTGCGAAGAGTAGGAGAAATGGCATACGAGGTAGCTTTACCTCCAGAGTTGGAACATGTTCACAATGTTTTTCATGTTTCAGTGCTACGACCGTATAAACCCGATTATAAGCATGTAATCGAGTATGAACCGTTACAATTCGATAAGGACTTGTCTTATGAAGAGATTCCTATTCAGATAGTTAACAGGAAAGAACAAGTGCTCAGGAATAAAGTGATACCTTCCGTGAAGGTGATATGGAGGAACCACAATGCTAAAGAAGCTATGTGGAAACTTGAAGACAAAATGATGAAGAACTATCCTGAGTTATTTATTTAATTTTGTCTTCGATTCTGGGGACATAATTCTTGTAAGGAGAGAAAAATGTGACGAATGAATTATTTGAGTTGTGATTCTGGGGACAAAATCCTTGTAAACAAGGAAGGATGTAACAATCCAGAATTTTAATTATAATTTCAAATATTTATTGAAGTAAATAAATATTTTAATTGATGTGTTATTTTTGAATAAATATTTATTTGATTTGATTTGATTATTTATTTATTTGTTAAATAAATAATTTATGAGTTGAGGGAATTAGCTTAATTTGTTAATTAAGTGATAATTGGTAATTTGGTATTTTGAAGTTAATTAAATAAAAGAGTGAGGAATTAAAATTTATAAGATAATATTCTAATTTAATTTAATTATTAAATTAGAGAATTTATGAGGATTAAAGGATTTGCTATAATGTTATTTTAATTTAATTTAGTAATTAAAGTGATGTGTTAATTTATTAAATAAAATAATAATTATAATAAAAATTATAATTTTGTGGCAATGTGATTATGTGACAAAAAGATTTAATCAGATGTTATTAGTTTTAATTTAATTAAATAAAACTGGAAAATAAACTATATTATAAATGAGTTATTAAAATAAATTAAAAGAGTTTAATTCAGTTTTGTCAAACAAGACTTGATGAATGGTAAGTCTTTAATTTAAATGGGTTTTACCAAACAAGGCATAAGAATTTTAAGTTGTTATTTTTAATTTAGTTTTGCCAAACAAGGCTTAAGGGTTTTAAGTCTTTAATTTTTAAAAAAATGGTTTTAGCCAAAAGCCTTATGGCTTTTGATTTTCAAATGATATAACTGACATCAGTTATATATATATTTATATTATATATTAATACGTATTATAATTGTACGTTATATTATATTATATTAGTTTATATTCCATAAAAGTAGAAGAGAAAGAAAGAACAGAGAAATGACAAAAGAGAGAAAAGAGATAAGAAAGAAGAGATAATGAAGAAGAGAGATTCTCTGCGAATTTAAGAATTTAGAAGGAGAAAGATTTTCAAGTCTTTCATATCTTCTAGTAATCAAAGGTATAATTTTAGTTTTTTAAAGTTTTTAGTTTTATTTTATCAAAAGTTTTCTGTAAATTTTGGTGTGAAAGATTAATTGTTTATTCTGTATTTTTGTATGATAATTTGTTGATATAAATTGTTATCATATGGTTTATATATGATTTAGAGTAAATTAATTCCTGTAAATATGATATATATATATAGAGAAAATTATATTATAGTGAAATGTGTATGAATATGGCTTAGTTTGGAATCATAATTTATGTTTAATTCATGTGTTAATGTATAAATTTACTATTGATTATGAAAATATATGAAGAAATGCAAACAAAGTAATTTAAATTAACTGTTTTGATTGAAAAATGAATTCACAGTGATGAATTTCACTATGAATGTCAAAAGGGTGAAGAAATAGTAGAAATAGTGAAATTAAAGGTTATAATGTTGATGTTTATGTTTATTATATAGTTAAAAACATGTTGAAAACCTTAAGTTATGTTTTGTGAGGTTTATGTAATTCATATGTGTTAATTGGTTGTTAGAATGTAGCTTGTAGGCCAATTTGACTTTGTTTTGTGTTCTTCATGAACACTGCATGCACTGAATCGAACTTCTACAATGGCCTACCACAGAATACAATTCAAGCGTTTCAACGCTAGGTTAGCACTACAGCACCAGTTATAGTCCTTTGTCTCGCGTCGCAGCACCAATTCAAAGTGCCACAACATTATTTCGAAGGTAAACCGGGCGCTTCTGACTCGATTAGCGATTTGGCCAAAAAATTTATTTTGATTATACAATTCTGTATTTATTGATAAAGAGTAATGTTATGACTGTTAAAATGTGATTTTTATCTTATTGTGGTGTTATAGTACCAAGTATGAAAAAATAGATATTATTAGCAATTAATGAATTATGTGATAAATTGAAGAGTTAAGGTTTAACCAAGTAATTGAACGTAAGATTACAATTCGTACATACTGAATTATGTATTGGGTATATGTAGTAACTAATTATGTCATGATGACATGTGTATAGGACATTGAGAATCAAGTTATATGGTTTAGCTTACACGCAAGGCAAGTTTTCAAGCCCCAACCTTTATTTGAGTTGTTCTATCTTATCTAACTATATATTGAGCAAGTAATTCCTAATTCTGCTTGTATAACTTAATTATATTCATGCAAACTCTTTACCCCAACTCTTACTTTGAGAAGGTTTCTTATCTTTAACTTGTTTCTTATTATGCAAGTTTCTAAATTATGTTATTCTTATGATGAGTAAGTTTTATTGTTCAACTTGCTAACAATTATGCATGTTCAATAAATCAATCCTTTTATTAAACAAAATTCTAGCCTTAGCTTAATATTGTTCAAGCAAGGTTTGTTATATTATTCAATGCCTATGTTTTTAGTTCACTTTTAAGCATGACTTCAATATATAATGTTGATTCATTTATGACTCATTCCATAACATATGGTTATTACATTTTGATTCAACTAATCCTTAGTTGATGTTCGTTAAACTCTAAATTACCCTTAAAGTTTATCCAAACCAAACTTACTTTGGTGCGGACTTATATTTTAAATACTGAGATGAAGAACCTTATTACATGGGATAATTTACGCTTAGCGTTTAGATGTTTGTGCACAATACATGGTACGAAGGACTGATCCCCCTAAGTACGCGAAAGTCCCTACAATCTTATGATTGTTTAGGTTTATGTTAAATGAATACTTATAACCTTGGACATAGTTCGTGGTCTTGTGACCCTCAGATACATTTCAAATTCTATTTTCAGTTCATGATTATTATTGAAAGAGAATATTATTCAATTCTATTGAGCCTATTCATTGGAAGTTGTTATGATGTTATTATTTATTGTCGTTTCAAGTGAGCATTTATTTTGCTCACTCTTACACATATAATCATTGCAGCTAAAGTTGAGAAGGACGATGAACCTACCACTAACAAATGGAAAGGAAAATTAAACAAGTGTTGAAGACTTGTAAAATTTATTGACCTCTTAATGTCAGACTTTATTTTAAATATTTTGATGTATTATTTAATTTTTCGCACTTGATGTTTTTTAAAGGTTAGATAACCTGGGAGATTTTATTGGACTTATTGATCTAACCCTTTAATGGGAAAGTTTATTGTTTAAATTTTATTATATTTAAGTAGTTAGAAATGAATGAATGGAAAGCGAACACCAAATCTTGCGGGAATGAAGTACAAAGATTTGGGGGTGTCACATACAACACGTAATAAGCTTCTTTAAAGGCATCATACAGTATAAACTCATGAAATCCAAAAATAAGCTAGATCCGACTAAAGTCAAACAGTTACCAATTCAAGGATCAAAATGGGATACTTATGCTTTATTTATTTATTTTATTCACTGTGGCTTTTTGCTCTTTTTTCCCGTTTTTCACTTTTTATTTTCTCATGGTTGTGCAACGTCTAGTCCTCTTAGGCTTTTCAATGCTACTCCTTAGTGAGCTTTCAACCAAAGACTCCCAAATCGTTAAGGCTTTAGGGCTCTAGGTGTAGAGACATCCCCTTGGGAGTACTTACTCAAGTAACAAAGGCCACAGAACTAGACTAACCACGGTGTTTATTCATATTTTTTTCTTTTCTTTTTTATTTTTTTTATTTATAGCTTATATATCCCATATTTTCCCCAAATTTAATTTCTTATCTAATTTTAGCCATCTCTGCCTATTCATGAGTTCCTTTCATTCAAACTAGTATTATCCTTAAGAATTCCATTATGTTTCCATTTAAACTCAATCAGTCAACATATATGTTTCAAAGGTGCTAACCTGATTATATTAGTTTCAAATAGATAAAGATCTAATTCATGCCAAGAAATCATATCAAAGCCTTAATAATCAATACCATACTTGTCTACGCAATTCCAATCTCATCATTGGCCAAAACAAACTGTAACTATCTAATAACTGGATTCATGCAATTGTACGAACTAAATGCTATAAAAACAGTAAAATAAACACTAATATTTTTGAAATTTTGATTTTTTTCATTTTTTAAAAATAATAACAGAACAAGAAACTAATTACATTAAACTACTAAAGTAAACTGTTATGCAACTACATCTACATGAATGCAACATAAATGATATAAACTAAACATAAAAACAAACTACACTAACAAACTAACTAACATATGCAAACATAACATACTTATCACAATAGAAACTAAAACATTAAACATATAACTAAAATCCCCCAAACTTAGCAATTACAATGTCCCCATTGTAAAAATATAGTAATAAAAGAACAGAGGAATTCCATGTATGTATCCTACTAAGCCTGAGGTGGTGGTGGTGATGATGGTGGCCGTATAACAAAAACTCTATGCTCCTCCACATTTGAGTCTGATGTAGGGTACTGTGGAATAGATTTTGGAACTGGTATCTGAAACTGATCGACCGCGGCAGGATTTAGACTTTGTAATGTCGCATTCAATAAGGCAAACTGATGTATGCCGCAAGTCGGTTCATCTTTCTATTGTCTTCTTTTTCCTGATCATTAATATTTCACTGAAGACTGCGAAACTGGGAACTGAACATATATTTTACAGATCGACTGCTCCCCACAGCTTCCTCCTCCCCCCGTCACCTTATCATCCCGAAACTCCTCATCCTTCAAGGTATCCTCAGCCTCCTCCTCCTTAGGAGCGTCTGGAAATACGAACCCGACACCTCGTGTATGCAACTCCCCTCCAGCCCAGACAAAGTATTTAGCAATCATCCTATGGTCTAGTAGCTGGAGTGGTTACTGCACAGGTTCGCCGCCTGACCATCGCACACCAGACTGCCTACACAACCTGTTGACTTGTTAATATTCTAACCTTGTTGTTTTGATGATGACTTAAGACTTTGTACTAAATTATTTATGGTGAAATTTTAGGAAGTTGATAAAAGGATCATTGATGAAATACTTTGAAGACTTTTGTGTCCTATGATTATATGTAAGGTCAATGAAAATATTTAATTTTTAAATACAAGACTCTAGGACATTTTTATGTGCATTTCATATTATAAGTATTTTATTTTATGCATGCTAATGATCCGTGACTTGCAAGATACTTTGATTAGCAAAATAATATGGGTTCTGATATATATGCTAAAATATTAATACTACATGTGTGAAGCAAATTAATATGTATTAGAGTTATTGTGCTTCTTGGAAAGTGTATTTTATTTTATGCATGCTAATGATCCGTGACTTGCAAGATACTTTG
This sequence comes from Panax ginseng, assembly GCA_020205605.1. Classification (NCBI taxonomy): domain Eukaryota; kingdom Viridiplantae; phylum Streptophyta; class Magnoliopsida; order Apiales; family Araliaceae; genus Panax; species Panax ginseng. The sequence goes on along the minus strand of CM035128.1, from coordinate 111,557,088 downwards.
ATTAGCAAAATAATATGGGTTCTGATATATATGCTAAAATATTAATACTACATGTGTGAAGCAAATTAATATGTATTAGAGTTATTGTGCTTCTTGGAAAGTGTTTTAGCTTGTGACGGCTGTATTATCATGAATGGACAAATCTTTCAATTTGGGGTACTCAAAAGCGATGTAATATATATATATATATATATATATATATATATATATATATATATATATATATATATATATATATATATATATGGCGATTTCTAAGTGTCATGATTACTATCATGGGTTAAATGTTTTCTAGGTCACTCTACTATAGGTCAACTTATAAATGGGTCACTGAACTTTTTTTTCTTACAGTCAACTCACTGAACTTTAGTTTACTAACACGCCGTTACAAAAACCGTTAAGTCATTAACGGAAGTGATGATATGGCAGCTAACTTGTCTAAAAAAAAGCCTATGTGGCAGTTAGTATGCGACGTGGCAATGAAGATGTGGATTTGGAGGAAATTTTTTATGACAAAATGGAAAAAAATATTTTAAAGTATAATATAAATTATAAAAATTAGCCAAAAAAACAAGAAAATAAATAAATAAATAAAAATAATTATTTTAATAAAAATAAAAAAATGCGCTTTTTTTAATAATAAAATGTAGTTTTTAATAAAAGATTTTTTTTATAAAATGCGCTTTTTAAAAAATGTAATAAAAATGTAAAAATGCAGTTTTTTAAAAAACGTAATAAAAATGTAGTTTTTTTTTTTAAAAAAATGCGCTTTTTAAAAAATGTAGTTTTTTCTTTTATTAAAAAACGTAATAAAAATATAAAAATGCGCTTTTTTAAAAAGCGTAATAAAAATGTAGTATTTTTAATAAAATGCGCTTTTTTAAAAGCGTAGTTTTTTCTTTTATTAAAAAACGTAATAAAATATAAAATGTAGTTTTTAAAAAACATAATAAAGATGTAGTTTTTTAATAAAAATGCGTTTTTTAATAAAATTGCGCTTTTTTAATGAAAACGCTTGTTTTATAAAAAATGCAATTTTTAATAAAACGTTGTTTTCTTTTAAAAAATGTAGTTTTATAAAATTATAAAAAAAATTAAAAACTAATTGCATTTTTAATTTTTTTTATGAAAAAAAACTACATTTTTTTTTATTTTTATTAAAATAATTATTTTTATTTATTTATTTTCTTGTTTTTTGTCTAATTTTTATAATTTATATTAAACTTTAAAATATATTTTTTCTATTTTTTCATAAAAATTTCCTCCAAATCCACATCTTCACTGCCACGTCGTATACTAACTGCCAAATAGACTTTTTTTTAAACAAGTCAGCTGCCACATCATCACTTATGTTAAGTCAACATTGACTTAACGGTTTTTGTAACGGCGTGTTAGTAAACTAAAGTTCAGTGAGTTGACTATAAGAAAAAAAAGTTCAGTGACCCATTTATAAGTTGACCTATAGTAGAGTGACCTAGAAAGCATTTAACCCTTACTATCAATTTACATTAGTGGATTATTGAAGGAGTTAAATATGTGCATATATCTCGGTACTCAAAGTTAATGATTATCTTGGAAAGAAATATCTTATTAGTAATTACGAAACTAACACTATCTCTTATGTGAGTTTAATTGATTAATAGTATGTTATGTGATATACTTGGACTTATCTATATTACTTTGGTAGTTTGAAAAAGTCAAACAAATAATATACTTATTTAGTAGAGATTTACTTGCACTGATATGTACTGATCTTATTTATCTCCAACGGAAATTACACTTGATTATCTTGTAAAGATATCTGTTGGCAACGGGAATATAATTTGATTTTATGTAACGAAAATTGTTTACAACGGAACTGGTTTGTTTTATGGAGAGAAACAATAGTTTTTTTTGGGCTATAAAAATAACTGAGATATCAGTGCTAATTTACAACACTCGAATTAATTTTTGCACTATTATACTTGAAAAGTTATTCTATTATCCTTGGTGCAACTTCTCGGCTGCTGTATAATTAATATTCAGATTATTTCTCAGCTAATTTTTGTGTGCTACAAATTGGTGATATCTTTTTTACTCTTTGATCATTGTATACATTAGTTGATCCTTGCATTGTTAAATTACTTATTTGCTTTGATCATTAGACCTCTATAATTATAATTTTATTATTTAGACTAAGTGTTGTCTAAAGAAATTTAATCCAAGTGGATTAAGGTTTGTTTACAAATAGATTCAAGGAAGCTTAGGTGCTTAAAGAGTGCATTGGTGCACAAGGAGCATAAGTGCTCAAGTGAATTATTGTAATTCAAGATTTGATAGAATATGTTTTGTAACAAGAGTCGTTGTTTAAAGAAATAAAGTGAATCTCCAATAGTAGTTGGTATTGGACGTGAACTAGGCTATTATTATAGAGGGTAATAGCTGAACCACGTAAAAAATCATGGTGTTGATTTTACGTGCTTTACTTTAATTGCTCACAAAAGTTATTTAATTATATTGGTAATTAAAATTTGGATATTTTCTTTAACTTAAGAAAAAGTCATTATCACCAAGTATTTTCACTAAGTTATAAATTTAGCAAAATATTTTCATAAAATCAAAGAGGTAATTTGGTAGGCCATATTAATTCAGCAAGCTGCATTCATTAATATAATAGGCTGAATTCAGTAGTTTGGATTAAAGTTTAAAAATTAGTCATAGTTTGTTCCCACACTTATTCAACCCCCCTTCTAAGTGTGCCTTATCTGAATTTCACAACCCACATATGAGAGATGGGTGTGGCAGTTTGCCAGAGAACGGCCCGCGCAGACATCATCGGATAGAGAAGCTGATGATAGAGCCGATATTGATTTCAAAATCCTTTACGATGGCATATAATATTAGCACTTTTTCCCTTGTCACCTCGCTGGTATGCGTTGAAGGAAACAACTTCGCACATAGAAATATGTACCATATCTTTCCATATAAACTAAGGTCCTTACTCATGAAAATCGTTCCATCCTTTCTCCCTTTAACCCAAACTGTGCTCGGTTTAGATATCTCTGTCAAAATCTTGTCATAGTTAGGATTGTTGTCGCGTAGCTGAGCATACTGGCATACTACAAGGGCTCGTAGACTGTAGTACTCATTGATTGCATCTGCACTGAAAAGAACCTGTTTACCCCTTACGAATGCCATGTATGGCACCCTGTCCTCAGCTTTTTCATAGAATTCCTTCACCATATTCACTCTCGTCGGGTCAGGATTACCTGTGAGCACTTTCCATCCCTGCTCATGTATCTGTCTATGCATCTGCCCGTCGAATGAATCTGGTGCCAAGCCTCACTCAGGTGTTAGTGCTTTGGGCACTAAGTAGTCATATTTATCTATGACATTTACACTAATACACTTTTTTCTGTCAAAGGCTCTGACTGGTGGTGAAGAACCTGAACCCTCGCCCCTTTGGCGCTTCGATGGAGTTTTAGGTGCCATTCTTCTCAATTTCAGTACAAATCCCCCAAACTTCTTCCTTGACAATTTTTCGAACACATGGTGTGCACACACTCACAAAACCCCCAAATTAAACACTGGAATTCAACCTTTTTCTCTGCAGACCCGAACTTTGTTGAAGCCCTAACTTTTAGTGTAGAAATTTGATGGAATTAAAGTGAAATGGGTTTGTGATAGTGAAGTTAAGGTTTGTGTAGATATAGAGTGGTAAATGTGCTTGGATTTGATGGAGAATGAGGGGGTAATGGATGATTTCGTGGGTGTAAGGAGTTATAGGTTTGGTTTATGGAGAGAAGAAGTGGAGAAGTGGAGTGAAACAGGCTTTTAAAAAAATTTCTTACTCCCGTACCCCCGCCGGGGTGGGGGGTAAATTTACTATAAAGGCCCACAAGGGCGGGCATGGACAGAGGACCCCCCCTCCCGACCGGGGTGGGCGTGTCAAGCTAGTAAAACGTCTATCGGGGCAGGGGTCCCTTTTCTGCACAACTTCGATTTTTGAGTTCCTTTTCCCCGTATGTATGTCCAACTTCATCAATAGTACCTGAAATTCATTAGAAGCAACAATATAAGAGAAGATCATGGAATTTGATCTAGAATCATGAAAATTACTAACAATGACTAACTAACTAACTATAAATTATACCAAATTTGAACTAAGCGATGCTAAAATTACAAACTAAACTATAAATTGAATAAGTTAAAATAAAAATATTGTAATTGATACAAAAATTGGGTTGCCTCCCAATGAGCGCTTGTTCTTGAGTCTTTCAGTCTGACTACTCCCTGCGTTAACCTGGATCAGCTGGAATATCTTTGGCATGCTGTTTGTTTATCTTGCAATGCCAACAATGCTTTATTGTATGCCCGTTCAATTGTGTTTTTGAGATTTAAGTTGCCTTCTTATCCTCGATCTGTGCTTTTAGGCCACCAAACTCTCTATAATCCTTGTTTTTGATATGTGTAGATGCCTCAATTGAATCACCCTCTTCCTCCTTGCCAGTAGGAATTAAAATTTCCTTGAACACTTTCACTGTAACTACCTGATCGAACACTTTCATAATCAGTTCTTCGTTATGCACGTCAATTAGTGTTCATCCAGTTGCAAGGAATGGTCTTCCCAAGATGATTGGGATATTTTTATCTTCTTCAAAATCTAGCACCACGAAATCAGCTGGAAAGATCAATGAGTCAACCTTCACCAACACTTCTTCTACTATCCCTAGTGGGTATGTTATTGATCTATCTGCGAGCTGTAGAATGATGTTTGTTGACTTTTCTTTCTTTAAACCTAGCTTTCAGTAAATTGATATTGGCATAAGATTTATACTTACTCCTGTCACATAGAGCTCTCCACATATCTTGATTGCCAATCGCACACGAAATTGTGAAGCTCCCCGGATCTTTCAATTTAGGAGGGAGCTTTTTCTTTAGAATTGCACTGCATTCTTCAGTCAACGCTACTGTTTCAAATTCTTTGAGCCTGAGTTTCTTTGAAAGTATTTCTTTCACGAACTTGACATAACGTGGCATTTGCTCAAGTGCTTCGATGAACGGAATATTGATGTACAGCTGCATGAATATGTCCATAAACCTTGAAAACTGATCCTTTAACTTTTGACATTCCAACCTTTGGGGAAAAGGTAACAGTGGTGTAATTATCTTCTATTTATCTTCCTTCAGATTTTCCATAACTTTTTCCTCAGTTTTCCTTGCTGAATCATTCCCTTCGTTTTCAAACCTCTTCTTTACTTAGTTTCCCATCATAGTCGGCAACCAAGGTTTTACCACTCCTTAGTGTGATAACATTACATTACTCATGATTTTCCCTTGAATTCTTCTCTATGTCACTAGGTAGAGTCCCTTGCGACCTGTTTTTCAAAGACAACGTAATCTGTCCCGTCTGATTTTCTAAATTCTTGATCGTCGTCGCTTGCGTTTTCATCGCTGCCTCATTACTGGATATGTATTTCAACAATAGCTCTTCCAAATCTAACTTTTTCTCATGCTATGGAGATTGCTGTTGATACTGATTTTGAAACCCAAGGGGATAAGACGGTCGTGGAGCCTGCTGATTTTGATTATTACTCCACGAAAATTTGGGATGATTCTCATTCCCTAGATTATAAGCATTTTGGTAGGGATTCTGTACAATTCTATTATAGCTGCCTACAAACTGTACCACATCTGGATTAATGGCACACTATTCTGTAGGATGTTCCCCCATATATAATCGCAAACATGAGCAACCTGCTGAGTCTGTGCACCTGTAAGAGCATCCATCTTCTTTGACAATGCAGAAATCAGTGCCGCTAATGCTGTCACACCATCTACCTCTAACACCCCAGTTGTCTTAGGTTGTGTCATTCTTGTTGTGGGCCCATGGTAGTTGTTAGCCGCTATCTTCTCTATCAGATCATAAGCTTCCTCATAAATCTTATCCATAAAAGCTCCCCTAGAAGCTGCATCAATACTAGTTAGGAGATTACCACTCAACCCGTTGTAAAAAGTGTACATCTGTAGCCATTTGGGTAGTCCGTGATGTGAGTACTTCCTAAGTAGTTCCTTGTACCTTTCGCAATCTTCATACAATGACTCCCCATACTACTGCTCAAACAAGGTTATCTCATTCGTACTTGGCCAAATATTTCTGAGCAAGGTCATCCTATGTAGTAATCGACCCTAGTGGTATTGAGTGTAACCAACTTTTTACCTTGTCCCGTAGTGTGAACGAAAACAGGAGAAGTCTGACTGCATCATATGACACCCCATTGTATCTAAAGGTGTCACATATTTCCAGAAAGCTGACTAAGTGCTCATTCGGACCGTCGTTGGCTAATCCCCCAAACTGAACTAAATTCTGTATCATTTGTATGGTCCCAGGCTTGATCTCAAAGTTATTTGCAGCTATCGCAGGCCTGGTAATGCTCAACTAAATCTCAGTCACCTTGGGAGTAATATAATCCCTCAGCGCTTTCTGATCCTCTACAACTATTGTTTCTTCCTATTTATCAAAGTTCTCCCTGTTTTCCCTAATCCACTTACTAAGTCTTTGAAACCGTCGTTCGATTGTCCTCCTCGAAAGGAAGAAAGTTTGGCTTCTTAGATAGAGTTTGCATACACTAATTCAGAGAACCTGAAACAAGAAAAAACAAAATAAAAGGAATTTTTTTTTTAACTAAAACTAAACTAATTCACTACCAGAAAATCTACCTATAACGACCGTTGGCGATCGTCGCTATAGACTAAAAGACCGTCGCTAAAGGCTATAGCAACAGTCGCTGACCCTCGCTAAACCCTATAGCGACGATCATATGTATCTATACCAACGATCGGACCGTCGCTAGAAAATGGACCAAAAACACGCTTAAAGGTTTTTACCAATGACTAATACATATCAATAGCAACCGTTGGGACCATCGCTATATGTATTTTTGGTGCGAATGTTTGGGTTCTATAATGACGGTCATGTCCTGACCGTCGCTATAGCCTTTTTATATTTAAAAAAATTAATTAGTGATGCACATATTTATTGAACAAACAAATACAAAATAAAATAAAACATTAAAAAATTATATATATCATTTAATCTTATTCACATCACAATACACCGTCTAAATACTTAACATCACAGAAAGTTTAAGTCCACAGAAGATAAATTTTGTAAAGGAAGAGCATCCAAATTGAGCTGAAACAGGTGTCATGAGTGTTTAGATCACTGCAGGTCTTCAATAGGAGGATCCTCAAAATAAGTAGGTCGCAGTAGGCTTATATGCATGACTAGGCTTGTTGATAAAAAATAGCTGCAATTTTTCAATCTTGCAATGGCTTCAGTACAAGATCCATAAGGTAATATTAGCAACTCTAACATCTGCCAATGCCTAAAAAAGGTGTGCCCTTGACTTTGCTGCAAAATTAAGCTTAATTTCTCTTGAACACATCCAAGCAGTCCTGTTCTAAATGCAAGATGTATAATCCAAAGCAACCCACTTTTTTTATTGGAAGAAATGCGTTGGAGTCGAATTCAAATGAAGCAAAATCAAGGGAATGATCAATAAATTATGTGTCCATTTCTACAATGGAAGCTCGATAGTGATATGCATGTGCTTCAGTAATTTTACAATTACTTAAAAGTTTATAATTAGAGTGATATTTATCAAAGTTATATTTGTCGTACACCAAGTACTTAAAAACTTATTCATTGTGAATGCTACGAAGTTGTGATCCATCTTTCTGCCAATTTTTTTGTGAACAATTTGTACTTTCTAGGGTACACCAATTTATTTATTTTTCATCTAGTCAATGAAAAAAATAAATGCATAATTTTCTTAGTTCTATCAGAGAAAATGAGTAAAAATACCTCTATCTTGCTTCCACTGCAGAAATGGAGAGACCATTTACTAAAATCTTCTATTCCTTTGTTTTTTTCAAATCTCCGTCAAATGAACTGCTTCTACTATAAAACGCCAACTTCTTGGGCATTGGAAACGCCACAGTTTCATTTGTTAGCATGGAAATAACGTTGAGCATTGTAGGTCGATCAACTACACGATCTTCCACACATAAAAGACCCACATGCACGCATATAAGAAGTTGGTGTCAAATACATGAATCATTTAATGTTGGATCCATAAGTTCTAGTGCAGCATCTCTATTCCACAACTCCCATACCTGCCCAATAATATGATCAATTTAGTCAAAAATATATTGATAAGCCTATTATTCTTGTTAAAAATAGTCCTGACTATAAGCTAGCTAAGTTTTATACTGCTTACAAATGCTACTAGGTTGAGTGAGCCTTCAACATGATATAAGTTGTTATTTTTCGACCGCCTAAGATCTCAAGCATTAGAACTCCAAAACTGTAAATGAAATACCCCCAAATCCAGGTACTCCATCCCTACAGGATTTGGTGTTCACTATCCAAACATTACATCTAACTACCCATAATCATAGGATAAAGACATAATTTAAATAACTTAAACAACAATCTTTCCCATTAAAGGGTTACATAATCATCAAAATAATCCCAGGTAATCTAACCTTAAATTTATTACATCAGTTTGCAGAATACATCATAAAATAAAACAAGTCTTGTATCATAAAACATTTAAATAATATTCTCATAAGTCTTCAGCACTTTGGACAATTTGCCCTTTCCTTTGCTAGTAGATGACTCATCATCTTTTTTCACTTTAGTTGCAGTGTTAATTGCAAGAGTGAGCAAACAATTACTCACTGATATAGGAAGTAGCAATAATAACAACATGAGAATGAACAGCGAATGCTGAACAATAATGAACTTGTTCTACGAACCAAAATAGAAAACAAGTTAGAGTTTAATATCTGAGCGTCTTAAGACCACGAACTATTTCTCTGGTATTTAGGTATTAATACCTCAACCTTAACAGTCATTAGACTATATAAACTCTTCTTAACGTAGTTAGGGAGATCAGACCTTTGTGCCATGTATTGTGCACAAACATCTAAACGTTACACGTACAAAAATCCCCTATGTTAGGGTTGTTCGTCTCAGTTTGAATTTAGAATTTCCGCAATAAAGAAAGTTTAGCTCAGAACTAACCTATTAGTGTTTCTAGAATTTCAGAACCACTATTCCATTTTCATCAATAAAGGTTTAATACAAGAATGTATAACTGAACAAGGATATCACAGTCAAAGATCGGATATCAACAATATATATAATTGAATAAACCTGGTATACATGCAAAATGCTATAATCAAAAGAGTTAGAACAATCTCATTTGAAGCGATGTATTAGAACAACATATGCTTTGAATAATAATATCAAGGTTAAGAAAAGCAAAACTCGTTCAACGTAACGAATTAGGTTACAAGAGCTTATTCAATCGTACATAAGGATAAATTCAATAATATTGCTCAATAAAATTTAGGAACTTGCATTCATTATCAAAAGAATGAAGTTAGAAAGTTTGCACGATGTAAAGAGTTAAGGTTAAGAACTTGTTCAATGTACAAAGATAAGGTTTAGAAACTTACGTAATTGTAACTGAGATAGGGTAAATAGACTTGCTTAATAATAACAAGGTAGAGTTAGGAAACTTGCCTTGAATGTAAGCTACACAAGTAATAATATTCGCCAATTACCCAACATATATCATTGAAATCGCAACAACATTTAGTTACATTAACACCCATTTCATTAGTTTAGTTTTCATTTTAATCAAGTCTATAATCCGTAACTTAGGACTTGTTTATCCTACTAATTCACGTAACACGAAACTGAATTCTCAATTATATCATAGTATATGACATGGTGATTGTAAAATAATTGCAATTCAAATGACATCACATTACGAACTTTCACAACATACTAATTCATAATCTATAATTTTGGCATTGTGATTACAATACACTACTATGCCTTGTAACATGTTTTAGGTCCTTTACAAATCATTAAAACGTGTTAAGATAACAATTTCCACGCTATGTTGTTAACATCTCATTACTGTGTCTCGATTGACTACTAAGCGCATGACATGCGATTTTCTGTTGGACTATACTACGCTGTTGTATGCAATGACAATGACACTACACCATTCATAGACACAAATACCATCGCGATGCACCGATTTAGTTTGTAGAAACTTCAAAATAGACTTTGTTATAGGCCAACAATCCCAATTCCACAGAATTTCACCACACTTCAACATCTAAAAATTTGTAATATCATAGCTAGGCATGCTAAACATTATTCTATATACAAAAACATCACATATACATGAATTTAAAGAATCAAAATTATAATTTTTCCAAATTTCTTCATTTTTCCACTTTTAACGAATTTGATCGCCACGAACTCGTTTCTTAAACAATTGACAAGATTTAAACTACGCCACTTTCGTTTCTTATCATATTAACATATTCTAATATCGAATTACAGATTATAAAACACATTAAGCATAAACTTTTGTACTTTCTAAAACCATTTTTCAAATATGAACACTTTGTTATTTCATTTTCTTCTTATAATTCAATTTCACGTGTTTGATTGCTAACCCTTTATATATATATATATATATATATATATATATATATATATATATATATGCCAATACTTTTACAATAATATCACACACCCATAACCCATATCTTACAATTAACACTTGACAAAAACCCAATTCCAGAAAATGAAAATTACAAAATTGAGAATTAGAATTAGGGGTAGATTATACCTTAAATCCTTGACTGAATGCTAGCAAAAGATAGTGTTAGGGCTTAGAAATTCCCTTCTTCCTCTTGCCAATCTAAGAAAAACTCTGTGTTTTTTCTCCTTTCTCACTCAACTCTGCTCTTTAGCTTTAGGAGAAAAAATAAGACGCAAAAGAAAACTGATATGACTTAACTCTCCCACGTATTCATCCGTTAAAGAAAACAAAAGACGTCAGTTAGAATAAAACCAAAGGCCACAAGGCCCTGTTTGGCTAACCAAAAACTCTCCCAAACTAGGTTATTTTTATATTATTATATTATATAGTTTCACGTCACAACATAATTTAGTTAATTTAAATAACTTTAGTTTAGTTAATTTAAATAACTTATAATAATAATTAAATTCTTATTATCATTATACTTATAATTAATAAATAATTACATATCTAATTTAATTAATAAATTAGAAATATCACTTTATTTAATTTATTTATTTCCTTTAAATATTAAGCAATTGATTTAATTTAATTATTTCCTTAAATTAAATCCTTCAGATAAAATTATCATTACTCAATTTAATTTACACTAATCAATTTAGTTACTAAATTAATTCACCACAATTCATCAATTATTTAAAATATTTATTTAATTCAATAAATATTTAATTTAAATTATAAATTTCTCGATCGTTACATCCTTCCCTCCTTAAAAGGATTCTGTCCCTAGAATCACAACTCAAAATATTTATTCGTTACATTCTTCCCTCCTTAACAAGATTTTATCCCCGGAATCGCTATACAAAATCAAGTAAACAACTTAGGATAATTCTTCAACATAGCGCTTTCAAGTTCCCACGTAGCTTCTTCAGCATTGTGGTTCCTCCAGATTACCTTAACAGAAGGTATCACCTTATTCCTTAGTACTTGCTCTTTTCTGTCAACAATTTGAACAGGGACTTCTTCATATGATAAATCTTTCTCAAACTGTAAGGGCTCATATTCTATTATATGTTTATAATCAGGCTTATATGGTCTCAAAACCGAGACATGGAAAATATTATGAATATGCTCCATCTCCGGAGGCAAAGCTACCTCGTACGCCACTTCACCAACTCGTTGAAGCACTTCGAAAGGTCCTCTAAATCTAGGGCTCAATTTCCCTTTCTTACCAAATTGAATTTTCCCCTTCCAAGGAGACACTTTCAAGAAAACATAACTACCGACATCGAATTCTCTATTTTGTCGATGTTGATCGGCATATTTCTTGTGTTGCGATCAATCTAGCTCGAATAACCTTGATGATCTTGATAGTCTGTTGTACCAATTCTGGACCCAATAACTGACGTTCACCTACCTCATCCCAGCATAATGGAGTTCTACATTTTCTGCCGTATAATGCTTCGTAAGGCGGCATGCCAATACTCGCGTGATAACTATTATTATAAGCAAATTCCACCATTGGCAAATGATCATCCCAATTTCCCTTGAAATCCATGATACATGCTCTGAACATATCTTCTAGTGTTTGGATGGTCCTCTCACTCTGTCCATCAGTCTGAGGATGGTACGCTGTGCTCAATCTCAGCTGTGTTCCCAAACATTCTTGTAATCGTTTCTAGAAATTAGATGTGAAACGTGGATCTCTGTCTGATACAATGGACACAGGTGCACCGTGTCTTGACACAATTTCCTTCACGTATAGATTTGCTAACCGATCTAGGGTAAACCTAATCTTAATTGGCAAAAAGTTTGCCAACTTCGTCAGTCGATCGACAATCACCCAAATGGCAGCATAACCTTGTTGGGTCGTTGGAAGACCTACCACAAAATCCATTGTGATATGCTCCCATTTCCATTATGGTATCTCCAACGGTTGTAATAATCCGCTTGGCCTTTGATGTTCAGCTTTAACTTTCTGACACGTTAAGCATTTCGCCACACACTCAGCCACATTCCTTTTCATATTCGTCCACCAGAAATGATGTCTCAGATCCTGGTACATCTTTGTACTCCCAGGGTGAATCAAATGTCTTGAGTTATGAGCTTCACTCAGAATTTCTTCTTTAACTCCTGGTACTGGCAGAACCAAAATTTTTCCTTCAAATCGAAGCAACCCTTTCGAATCGATCTTGAATTTGTTTTCCTCACCTACACATACTCTCTTCTTCATCTTTTCACAGTCTTCATCCTGAAGTTGTGCATTTTTCACCCTATCTACCAACGTTGAACCGTTTCCTATCTGGAACAATTTTTCGTCGGCTTCTGTCGGATATTTAATTTCCAACTCCATCTTAGCCATTTTCGACACTAGCTTCTCCTGAACAGTCAACAACATCAACTTCTCCCGTCCCTTTCTACTTAAGGCGTCAGAAACAACATTTGCCTTTTCGAGATGATAGAAAATTTTGCAATCATAATCTTTGATCAGCTCCAACCATCTTCTTTGTCTCATATTCAAATATTTTTGTGTAAAGATATACTTTAGACTTTTATGGTCGGTATATATCTCACACCTCTCTCCATAAAGATAATGTCTCCAAATTTTCAGGGCAAACACCACCGCCGCCAACTCTAAGTCATGAGTCAGATACCCTTTCTCATAATCTTTCAACTGATGTTATGCATACGCAATAACTCTGACGTTCTGCATAAGCACACAGCCTTGTCCTTTATGCGATGCGTCACTATACACTACAAAATTTCCTATATCATCAGGCAATGACAACATAGGTGCTGAACTCAACCTCTTCTTCAATTCTCAAAAAATCTCCTCGCACTTCTCTGTCCAAACAAACTTAACTGCTTTCCTAGTTAAGTTCGTTAATGGAGCTACGATCTTGGAAAAGTCTTGAATAAAACACCTGTAATATCCTACCAATCCCAAGAAACTCCTCACTTCTGACGGTGTCTTTGGCTGATCCCAGTTTATCACAGCTTCAACCTTTGATGGATCTACCGAAATTTTGTCCTTATCAATAATGTGTCTTAGAAACTGCACACATTCCAACCAAAATTCACATTTTGAGAACTTAACATACAACTTCTCTTTTCTCAACGTTTCCAACGTCAATCTCAAGTGTTCCACATGTTCTTCCTTGGTTTTGGAATATACTTATATGTCATAAATAAACACCACCACAAATTTGTCTAAGAATGGTTTAAACACCTTGTTCATCAAGTCCATGAACACTGCAGGTGCGTTAGTTAAACCAAATGACATAACCAAAAACTCGTAATGACCATACCGAGTTCTGAACGTTGTCTTCGGTACATCCTCTGGCCTCACCTTCAACTGATGATAACAACTTCTCAAGTCTATCTTAGAGAAATATCTCGCTCCCTTCAACTGATTGAACATGTCATCGATTCTAGGTAATGGATACTTATTTTTAATCGTGACCTTATTCAATTCCAGGTAATCAATGTAGAGCCGCATCGATCCGTCTTTCTTCTTGACAAACAACACCAGCGTTCCCCATGGCGAAACACTCGGCTGAATATATTTCTTGTCAAGCAATTCTTGTAATTGCACCATCAACTCTTTTATTTCTACCAGGGCCATTATTTATGGTGCCTTAGATATCGGAGCCATTCCTGGTAGTAAATTAATTACGAATTTGATTTGTCGATCTCGCGGAAGACCTGGCAAATCGTCTGGAAATACGTCTGAAAAATCTTTTATAATCAGTATTTCTTCTAACTTCGAACCCTTCTTCTGCGTATCGACTATGTAGGCTAAATATCCTACACATGCTTGTCTCAACAACTTCTTGGCTTGCATCACCGTCAGACAACTTGCTTGTCGAGGTGACTTGCTGCTAAAAAACACAACCTTTGACGGAGTCATAAGATTAACACACTTCCTTTGGCAATCAATTATTGCTCCGTAATTGAATAACCAATCCATTCCCAGTATAACATCAAACTCGCCAAGTCTGATTGGTATCAAATCTACCCTAATCTCGTGACCCTTTATGACCACTCTACAATTCTTATATATAAATCTAACAGGAATCACTTCCCTATTCGCAATCTCTATACTCAAGGGAAATTCTAATTCTACCTGAGGCAAATCTAAGTTTTGAGCAAATTCATCGGATATAAATGAAAAAGTAGCACCCGAATCAAATAGTACATAAGCATTAATACCATTAATCGGAATGATACCTGACACCACATCCTTAGACTGTACAGCATCCTACACGGTCATATTGAAAGTCCTCGCAGTAGGTCGACTTGACTGTGTTGGTCCAGTGATAGACAATGCACCACCACCATTGTTATTTCCTTTTCCACCACTTGCACTTCCCATTGGCTTCTTAGGGAAATCATGAGCCATGTGATCCTTTGAACCGCATATAAAGCATGCTCCTTTCTTCGAACTAAAATAGTTTGGTGCAATGTGTCCCTTCTAACCATAGTTGAAACACACCCGCTTTCCCTTCAAACATACTCCAGTATGGTTCTTTCCACACGTCGCACAAGCTTCAAACTTTTTCTTCTGATGATTTCCCTGCTGTCCTTTCGTAGTCAAATTCTCGCTCCACTTCCTCTTCTGACTGTTACTTCCAACATTACTACCACCAGCCTTATTCTCATTGTCATTCTTCCTCTTCTTCTGTTCTTGATTGTACTTGGTCAAAGCATCGCTTCCACCTTCCACGATAATTGCCTTTTCTAGTACAGCCGCAAATGTATTCAACTGGAACATTGAAACCTTGCTATACGACCAGGGTTTCAATCCTTGTTCGAACCTTCTCGCTTTACGCTCGTCGATATTGACTTGATAAGTGGCAAACCTTGCCAACTCGTTAAACTTTGCAGCATATTCTGGCACCGTCATTGTTCCTTGCTTCAACTCTAGAAATTGTACTTCCAACTGAATTTTAGAACTCACTGGAAAGTAAATTTCATAAAACATCTCCTTAAATCTATCCCACGCTATCACTCCTTATCCCCCATATACCTTATTTTCTTGCCACCAGTAGCTAGCTTCAGACTCCGGCATGAACGTTGCGAACATAGTCTTCTGATCCTTATTAACTCTAGCAACGTCGAACACCTTCTCTATTTCCATGATCTAGGTTTGGGCTTCCACTGGATTCATAGACCCTTGCAACTCTGGCGGTCCAACCGCTTTGAATTCCTTAAAGGTCGTGACTTGAGCTTGCGGTTGATTCGCAAGTGCACCCGTCAACAGAGTTACCAACTGCTGAACCGGATTAGCGTTGGCCTCGTTATTATCATTCGTAGACCCCTCAGGAGGTGCTTGCTGACGTGGTTGTCTTCTTTTAGGAGGCATTTTCTGTTACAATATATGCTTATTAGTTCCTTGCTCATCTTCTTGGGTATTTAAAGTTTAACTTAAGCATTCCAAGATTAAAGCTATAACACATAACATTTTAAATAAACTTTGATATTTTATTCATTCATAACGTTTTAAAACATATTAAGGATAGCATAACCGCTATTAACATTCACTTTCCTGAACTAAACAAGTTCCAGGATTACATACTCATACTATCCCTTTATTTATCTCAAAATAAGGGATTCACATTTTATTAATCCACATAATTAACCACATATTATTATTACTTTTATTCTATCTAGGCATATTAAGACGTCGCAAGGCTTCTCGACGCTCTTCCTCCATGATACGATACACTGTTTTACAATCCATCACGAACCACGGTGAGTCTTCAAACTGAGGTGGTTAATAAAAGACTCGATCCTGGGCCCTATCAATCGTAGAATTAAAAGCGTAATTCATCTCGTTCATCTTAGAATTCTTTACTTGGACCTTAGACTCTGCACGGTCTGCACGTTGAGTCGCCTTCATCCAAGCGTCCTCTGCTCTTTCACGCTTAGCTGATTCCTCTTTGAAGTCATCTATCAATTTCTGCATGTCAGTCTTCATCTTTTCATTTACTGCCAGCAGGTCTTCATGCTGACCCTTGGTATGAACTAAGTCCCACTCCGTGTTTCCAAGGTGTGAGTCGAGTTCCTGAATCTCCCCAATCTTCTGCTCCATCGAGGCATGATGCATCTCAACCATCTCCTTCAGCTCCTCAACCTCATCCTGTAATTCTATATTACAGTCGTACAGAGTGTCATACATCTCTGCTGATATGGAGTTTGGTGGAAACTCCTCAGGGTCCTCTTCCTCATCTTTCTCCTTAGAAGTATCCTCCTTGGGATCGGTCGCAGGCTCATCCTCTTGGATCAACTGCTCCCACACTACATGAATATCCCGGGGTTCGTCGTCTCTAGGTACCTGATGTAAAATCCCAAATTTTACGAATAAAGATTTAAATTTCTGGAAATATTTTTTTTTATTATTGTGTGGATTTAATATAATGTTATAGTTGTGGTTAATATTTATAAATTTTGCAAAGTATGCAAGTTGTTATATAATATTCGATTGGTCGGGAAATATTCTTTTTGTCGGGGAATATACGTACGACGGTACAATCATTGGTGGACCCCACAACAAAATTATTGTCGGATTGAGAAAACGACAAAAATATTTTATTAAAAATAACGGCAGAAGTTTTACCGTTAATACTGTTGAACTACTCGGTAGTAAAAGTACAGTAATACGTGTGGTTGCATAGTAGCACACGATATTGATTATTGATGCTTACGTGAGAAGTCACTCAGTTTTGTTCAATTATTGCTACAGTAATTGCTGTATAGTATCTCACGTTATTTGATTTAATTATTGTCAATATTTTATATATTATTAAATCAATAATTGAGATGACGAAGTTATTAACATTATTATTTGCAATATTAACGATGTCTAGAAGTTACCAAGAGAGAAGTTTGGTCACCTAATTGCGGCCAACATGGAGAAATCCTTATTGGAAAACCCCTCTTTCACAGGAAGCGACTTTGATGTCGATTAATAGTGTGAATCATAATAATGATGATGAAGTTTGTTTTATTAGTATTATTAATGTAATAAAAGCAGAAAAAGCTTTTATATAAAAATGTAATACTTTTATAAAGTTATTTTTTTATTAGACAATAATTAGAATATATTATATTTTATTATCATAGTGTTTTGTATAGTAAAATCTTTTTATATAAAATAAATACTTTTATAAAGTTATTTATTTTATTAGACAATAATTAGAATATATTATATTTTATTATGCATAGTATTTGTATAGTGCCTGCATAGTGTTTGCATAGTAAAATCTTTATATATAAAACAGAATACTTTTATAAAGTTATTCGTTTATTAGATTATAAATAAAATATATTATATTTAAAAAGATTTTATTTTATTAGAATATTTTATTAAATCAATCTGGACCGTCCGTTTAAAAGTAAATCAATCTGGACCGTTTAGGAATTAGTTACTATTCAGTCCATTCTCCTATAAATAGAAGCTCATTCCTTCATTATTTTTTACGAATTCACTAAAACTCTAGAGAGAGAGAGAAACTGTAGAGAGAATTCTTCTTCTATAATCTTAAACGTATTTCTTTAGTGTTTAAGAAAGCTATGAACGTAGTGGAAGTTTTCTTGAAGTATATCCACGTCCTACCCATCGGAGTACTCTTCTTTATAAGGTAAGGGATATTATTTTTTGTACCGTAATAGGTATTATTTCTTTTATATTCATGAAGAGAACTTCTGTTACTCCATTCTTTATTATTTTATTGGAATAACCTGCATACGGGGACTACCCTATACTTGGTGAAATTCTTCTATTATTCCATTCCTTATTATTATGTTGGAATAACCTGTCTCTGCGAAGTACCTCATACATGGTGAAATTCTTCTGTTATTCCATTCTTTATTATTCTGTTGGAACATCCTGTCTGTGCGTTTATGCATGACCTGGTTTCGTTATTTATTATTTTGTTGGAACATCCTGTCGGTGCGAAATTCGCCTGACCTGGTTTCATTATTTATTATTCTGTTGGAATATCACGTCTGTGCGTTTATGCATGACCTGGTTCCATTATTTATTATTCTATTGGAATATCCTGTCGGTGAGAATTACGCCTGACCTGGTTCCGTTCTTTATTATTCTGTTAAGAATAACTTGTCTGTGCGATCTATCGCATGCATGGTGAATTCTTCAGTTATTCTATTCTTTATTATTCTGTTGGAATATCCTGTCTATGTGGATTACTACATGCATGGTGAATGATCCTTTGTATTCATTCCATATTAAATTGTGGAAATGATCTATTTACGTGGATTATGATGAAAGTCATAATAAAAGCATTGGACTAATGAAAATCATGGGTATATGTAGTATTAGTAAGTGTTATGATAAGTTATGTTGGTTATTATGTGAAAACATGAAAGTTTCTTAAAAATCACAAAGGATTGAAAATCAGATTTTGGTGAAAATAGAATATGAAATTCAATTGACCATATCTCCTATTCTATTTCAAATTTTTGAGTGTGGTCAAGTCCTAAAGTTAGATCTATGAGTTTTTTAACTTATCCAAGTGGAATCACTAGAAAAGGTGTTGTAGATTTTCGTGTGGACTGATTTTAGCAAAGGAGTCAAAAACTGAAAATTTCCAAAAAGGGCTGTTTCGGCCACTTAAAAGGGCTGTTTCGGCCACTTAATTTGGGAGAAAAATTCCGGCCTTTTGGGACATGAAAATATATGGTATAAAGTATCTCCTATCCAAAAATGAGCTCATTCTGACTTAAAATGAGCAAGTTATGAAAATTTCAATATTTAGGTTTTTCCGACGAAAAACGCTATAACCGGAGTTTTGTAACTCCGATGACCATGAAATTTAAACTGGAAGATCACGTTAACATGTATAAGATCCTGCCAAGATTTGGGAATTTATGGAGTTAAACTTGAGGTAGCTAATTTCTTAAGGAATTAATTAGAAATTAATTTTTGAAAAATAGTAAATGATATTTAAAAATTCCGAGAAAAATATATGTTCAATATAGGACTATATTTTGTTAAATCCCAGAAAAGAAATATTTTTGGGACTGATTTGGTATTTTTCATGAAAATGAACTAGTTATGAGTAAATTAATTAAATATGTTATGTGAAGTAACAAAATTGGTAAATAGGATTTTATGGCTTGGGAATCCTATATAGGGTATATGCAGATTTTTGATAAGGGATTTGATCATTGGTGATGAAATCTTATGAGTATGGTATTTTTGAATGGTTAAATACCTTATTTGGTAAAGTGTATACAATTGAATTAAATTGTTTATAAGTTTAAAAGTGATTAAAATATTGTTATAATATTAATAATATTAGATTATGAGTTCATTAAGTGATTGATAATATTTGGATAAATTTAAAGTCTTTAAATATTTATCCTTGTTTTCGTTTGATTAATGCTTATATCATTGTCATCATTCTCATGTTTGTATTGTGATAAAAGTCATCTTTGGCTTACATGCATAGATGGACTTGGTGTGATTATGACCAGGGATTATTCGGTATAGTCATGACCATTGATGATTCAATGAATATCCTTGGCCCGTAGTGCAGGGATGATTCGATGATGTGGTTTATTTATTAAGCTGAGTCTTAGCGATAAAGAAATTGATGAAAACATTTTAAATCATAGAAGATAGTAGATTTTATTCTCT
Organism: Panax ginseng; assembly: GCA_020205605.1. Classification (NCBI taxonomy): domain Eukaryota; kingdom Viridiplantae; phylum Streptophyta; class Magnoliopsida; order Apiales; family Araliaceae; genus Panax; species Panax ginseng. The sequence goes on along the minus strand of CM035128.1, from coordinate 111,536,808 downwards.
ACTTGACATTTCTAATGGATTGCTTATTCCACTGCAGTTAAACTTGATGTCTATTGTATTTTATCAGTTTAACATTGTTGAAGGCTAATGATAACTTATTTTGCATTATCTTTGTCATAATATTTCTTACTGGGCTAGTTGAGCTCACCCTTTTTGCTTTCATTGTTCTCTTCAGGAAATGATAATATAGCTGGGACTAGTCGGGGAACGGATTAACAGTCCAGATGATAGCATTAGTAGTCCTCACTATTCTATGAAATAGTGTGATAATAAATGTAATGATGACTGAATTTGAGTTTGTATACTGTCTATGAGGACTCCATTGAGAGTGGATATTGTCTAGAAGGCAATATTCTTGTTTAAACTCTCAGTTTATGTTTTGTCGTATTTTACACGACAGTTGTATAATTAAGTTGTATTTGATTTATGTACCATGTATTTGGCGACTAATGATGGGTGATGTATACCTATTTTTGGGGGCGTCCCACATGAGTTATTACTTCCCTAGCTAGACTGGATCCTCCTTCGTTAGACATCCTGACAACAAAATATTTTAAGTTTTACTTAACATTTTCGATACTCGCGAGCACATAAGTTATTAACACATAGCACATAATGTCTTTTATTGTTTAGCTTCAATGGATACCTTAATCCATTCCTTAAACTCAATAAGAGTTGGACACCTCTATGTTTTCTATTTCCCTAAAGATTACTTCCTAAGGTTTCCCCACCTAAGGTTCATAACCTAAAGCTTTGATACCAACCCATGACACCCCCAAATCCAGGTACTCCATTCCCTCAGGATTTGGTGTTCACTATCCAAACATTACATCTAATTACCCATAATCACAGGATAAAGATATAATTTAAATAACTTAAACAACAATCTTTCCCATTAAAGGGTTACATAATCATCAAAATAATCCCAGGTATTCTAACCTTAAATTTATTACATCAGTTTGCGGAATACATCATAAAATAAAATAAGTCTTGTATCATAAAACATTTAAATAATATTCTCATAAGTCATCAGCACTTGGACAATTTTCCCTTTCTTTTGCTAGTAGATGGCTCATCATCTTTTTCCACTTTAGCTGCAGTGTTAATTGCAAGAGAGCAAACAATTGCTCACTGATATAGGAAGTAGCAATAATAACAACATGAGAATGAACAACGAATGCTGAACAATAATGAACTTGTTCTACGAACCAAAATAGAAAACAAGTTCGAGTTTAATATATGAGGGTCTTAAGACCACGAACTATGTCTCTGGTATTTAGGTATTAATACCTCAACCTTAACAGTCATTAGACTATACAGACTCTTCTTAACGTACTTAGGGGGATCAGCCCTTTGTACCATGTATTGTGCACAAACATCTAAACGTTACACGTATAAAAATCCCCTATGTTAGGGTTGTTCGTCTCAGTTTGAATTTAGAATTTCCGCACTAAAGAAAGTTTAGTTCGGAACTAACTTATTAGTGTTTCTAGAATTTTAGAACCACTATTCCATTTTCATCAATAAAGGTTTAATACAAGAATGTATAACTGAACAAGGCTATCACAGTCAAAGATCGGATATCAACAATATATATAATTGAATAAACCTGGTATACATGCAAAATGCTATAATCAAAAGAGTTAGAACAATCTCATTTGAAGCGATGTATTAGAACAACATATGCTTTGAATAATAATATCAAGGTTAAGAAAAGCAAAACTCGTTCAAGGTAAGGAATTAGGTTACAAGAGCTTATTCAATCGTACTTAAGGATAAATTCAATAATATTGCTCAATAAAATTTAGGAACTTGCATTCATTATCTAAAGAATGAAGTTAGAAAGTTTGCTCGATGTAAAGAGTTAGGGTTTAAGAACTTGCTCAATGTAAAAAGATAAGGTTTAGAAACTTACATAATTGTAACTGAGATAGGGTAAATAGACTTGCTCAATAATAACATGGTAGAGTTAGGAAACTTGCCTTGAATGTAAGCTACACAAGTAATAATATTCGCCAATTACCCAACATATATCATTGAAATCGCAACAACAATTAGTTACATTAACACCCATTTCATTAGTTTAGTTTTCATTTTAATCAAGTCTATAATCCTTAACTTAGGACTTGTTTATCCTACTCATTCACGTAACATGAAATTGAATTCTCAATTATATCATAGTATACGACATGGTGATTGTAAAACAATTCCAATTCAAATGACATCACATTACGAACTTTCACAACATACTAATTCATAATCTATAATTTTGGCGTTGTGATTACAATACACTACTATGCCTTGTAACATGTTTTAGGTCCTTTACAAATCATTAAAACATGTTAAGTTAACAATTTCCAAGCTATGTTGTTAACAGCTCATTACCAAGTCTGACTTACCAAAGAGAGAGAAATCCAAACTTTTATTTGTCATATACTCGTAGATTAACATCTTCTCCTCTCTATGAATGCAACAATCAAGAAGCCTGACAAGATTTGTGTGTTGCCTCATTTTTTAGATCAATTAATCCCTGTTTGACTTTCTTGAGATTCGTTTAACTGCTATTTCTCGTCCTTCAGGAAATTGTCCCTATGATTAATTAGTGAATTATTAAGTCATTTGATTGTTTTGGACATAAGATTGTTAGTTAATACGAACTCAATCTGTTGTGATCAATGAAGAGAAAGTATTGTTATTAATAAGATTGAAGAATAGATACTACCTTATAAATAAGTCCAAAACCACCCTCTCCTAGCTTATTTTCTGATGAGAAATTTCTTGTAGCAGTTGCAATACATATAAAGCTAAAAAAGTTAAGATCATGGCCTTTGCTGCCATCATTTTCAAGCTCAATAGTGTCTGTATTTTAATTTATGGTCAATAAAACTTGATGTTCTTTCTCTTTTCCTATTTAAATTCACATATAACACCAACTTTTTAACACATGTTTTGAAAACCAAACTCTATTATATACATCTTTATGTAAGGGTGATGTGTACCTTCTTTAATTTTTCTCCATCGATAATACAAAAGACATGATAAAAGCATCATAACTAATGAAGCTAATACCGCAGTGACAATCCATATCCACTTCTTCCCTTCTACATTAAAGTAAGAGTAGTAGTGTGTGTTAGTGTGTTAGTTAGTACAATCCATGGGACTAAAGAATCCCATGGTAAATATCTTTTTGACAGAAACTAATGTGGTGGAGGAATTGATCATGTCACCTTGTTTATGTTTGTTTAGGGGTGGAACTGCTTCTGAAAAAGAGGCAAAATAAATATAGATGAGAAAAACAACATTGTGAATTTGCCAGAACTAGTGACAACCTGATTTTAATGTTTTGATAGATGGAGGTTCGTCTCTTAATATCTGTCCTTATGCCACCTTGGTGAAGATGAATGTCAATCTCAAACGGATCCGAAGCAGCCATACGGTTATCAAAGCTTTTGATGGATCCCGATGAAATTCTGTCGGAGAGATTGAGCTGCCAATTGAGATTGGTCCAAATACATTCAATGTATCCTTTCATGTCCTCAAGATAGATTTAGGATACAAATTACTATTAGGAAGACCATGGATCCACATGGCTGGAGCCGTCCCTTCTACACTACATCAACAACTCAAATACATTGTCAACAACAGTCTAGTCACTGTCAACACTGAGCCAGAATGTCCTGAACAAGGAGATCTACCAATCATCAGCTTCAATTCAAAAGTTGAGCTAGCCAATTTTCATACTTTGGAAGTGAGTAACGCGCAATACCATCCTATTGGAGCACCACTTACCATGCTCAAGAATTCTGCCGAGGTTATGTCGGCTACACAAGAAATGATGTCATTAGGTCATCAGCCTGGAAGAGGGCTTGGTAAAAATTAGCAGGGTATTAAGCACCCTATTCAAGTGTCTAGTCAAATCGGGACAAATAGGACTAGGCTATCTTTGCCGATTCAATCATAGAATCCTCATAAGCACAAGCAGGTTCCTCAAGCTTTTGCCACACGGCGATTTTTTCCATTTGCACTGTATGAGCTGAAAAAGTCTCTAATAAAGGTGCCAGCCCATGTTATGGCTATGTTGTTTCCCAAACTAGTACCATTCAAAGAAAAAGAGGTCCTGATTCCTGATCCCGAAGTGGAAGAAAGGGAGCAGAAACGTAAACACGACATCGCTTTGATGATGTCAGGCATACGCATCATTATCCATGTTGAACATACAAACAGATATACCCTAGACAATGATTGCCCAGATGTCATGGTTATCATTTGGGAGAAGGAGGACAATAACAACCCATCCATCACTGCAGTCCATCAGAACTTTGCCCTCGACAATTGGAGCAGCACTCCATGCATTGGTCGACGAGGGTAAAACGAGCAAAAAATCCCTCTGCCCTGTAGATAACTTTAATTGCTTACTTTTTATATACAAGATAGCGCTTATTTTATCAAGACATGCTAACACTTTTGTATGATTAAACAGCTTCATATATTAAGTGAAAGCATATTTTGTTTCAGGACCCTGAATTTAGATGTGCCTATACTTGCTGATGAGGTGCCTTCTCTCCACAAGGCTTGTAACTTTGATGCAAAGTTGGACTCAGACTTGATGGAAATATAAGAGGACATTGAGACACCTCAGGAGATTAAGGAATGGGTCGTAGACAAACCTACACCCAACCTTGACTAAACCACTTCTTCAATCTTGGAACCTTAAAAAACCCTAAGCTAATCCAGATTGGTTCAAACCTCACCCCAAACCAACAGAATGACATGGTTGCACTATTAACCCAATTCCAGGATGTGTTTGCATGGTCTCATGAAGACATGGTGGGTTTGTCCACTGACATTGTTCTTCATCGCCTTCCCATTAAAGAGGGATTCAACCATTCAGACAGAAACTCAGGCGATTGAAACCTGAGTGGAGTTTGAAGGTTAAAGAAGAAATTGTGAAACAATTTCAAGCTGACATTATCATGGTGTCTACATATCCGGAGTGGATATCCAATATTGTTCTCGTGCCTAAACCAGGAGGAAAGGTGCGAGTTTGCGTGGATTACCGGGATTTGAACAAAGCTTGCCTTAACGATAGCTTTCCCGTACCCTTTATCCACATTCTCATTGACAATACTGCTCAATATGGCATGTACTCCTTTGCGGGGTACCATCAGATTATGGTCGCTGAGGAAGACCATGAGAAAACTGGTTTCATCACGCCTTGGGGAACCTTTTGCTATAGATGATTGTCATTCGGCCCCATCAATGCCGTGGCAACCTATTAGTGAGCTATGATGGCTCTTTTCCATGATTTAATGCACAAGGAGATAGATATTTATGTGGATGATATCATCGTCAAATCCCGAAAGGAGGAAGACCACTTAGACCATCTCAAAAAACTTTTCAACAGGTTGCGTAAGTATAACTTGAAGTTGAATCTAGCCAAGTACGCCTTTGGTGTCAAATCAGGCAAGTTGCTAGGTTTCCTAATCGTACCACAAAGGATTGAGTGGATCCTACCAAAATCCGAGCCATCAAGGAAATGCCCATTCCTCAAACAGAGAAGGAAATACGGGGATTTTTGGGAAGAATTAATTTCATTAGCAGATTCATTTCTCAACTCACAGCAACCTGTGAGCCTATCTTCAAGCTGTTAAGGAAGAACTCCTCCATGAAATGGAACGATGAGTGTCAGAAAGCCTTCCTTACAATCAAAGAGAAACTAATTAACGCTCCTGTTTTGGTACCTCCCAGGGATAATGTTCCCCTGTTCATGTACCTGTCCATAAATGACAATGCCATGGGCTGCATGCTGGGGAAAAAAGATAATAGAGGCCAGGAACGTGCTATATATTACCTCAACAAAAGATTCAGCATTAGTGAACACAAGTACACTCTGATTGAGAAGACTTGTTGTGCTTTAGCATGGGCTTCCATGAGGTTACAACATTACCTCCATGGTCACACAACCCATCTCATATCCCAAATGGATCCTCTCAAGTATGTGTTCAGTAAGCCCATACTGAATTATCGACTATCCAGATGGCAGTTGATCCTATAGCAATTTGACATCGTCTACGTGACGCAAAAGTCTGTCAAAGGTCAAGGAATTACAGATCAACTGGCCGCTGCACCTGCAGGGGACTACAAACCCTTAGAAGCATACTTTCCTGACATAGGAGTAATGACAGTTCAGCGACAACATCAGTACGATACATCCCGAACGTGGAGAATGTATTTTGATGGAGCTGTTAACACAGAAGGCTCTGGAGCTGGAGAAATTTTAATATCCGGTACAGGGGAGCAGTATCCCGTCACCGTCAAATTGTAGTTTGTCAGCACCAACAACACAGCTGAGTATGAAGGCTGTATCATGGGGCTAAAACTTGCCCGTTTAATAGGCATCAGGCGGTTAACTATCTTTGGGGATTCTGAATTGGTAATCAAGCAATCCACAAGAATCTATCAAACCAAAAAATTACATTTACTGCCTTACCATCGTCAAGATTTACAGATGGCTTTGGAGTTCGAAGAAATCTCTTTTCTACACATTCCTCGCAATAGGAATGATTTTGCAGATGCATTAGCAACGTTGGCCTCCTTGGTTTATATACCTAACAAGGAAAACATGCCAAATATCACGTTTGCTCTACAAAAAGCCCCAATCTATGGGAATTACGTTGGAGAAGTATCGGATGAGCTACCTCCCATCCACAACCCTTGGTATCAGCACATTAAGGAGTATCTACGAGATGGATCTACACCTGTTTTGGTACCACCCAGGGATGATGTTCCCCTATTCATGTACCTGTCCATTAATGACAATGCCATGGGTTGTATGCTGGGGCAAAAAGATGATAGAGGCCAAGAACGAGCTATCTATTATCTCAACAAAAGATTCAGCATCATTGAACACAAGTACACTCTGATTGAGAAGACTTGTTGTGCTTTAGCATGGGCTTCCATGAGGTTACAACATTACCTCCATGGTCACACAACTCATCTCATATCCCAAATGGATCCTCTCAAGTATGTGTTCAGTAAGCCCATACTGAATTATCGACTATCCAGATGGCAGTTGATCCTATAGCAATTTGACATCGTCTACGTGACGCAAAAGTCTGTCAAAGGTCAAGGAATTGCAGATCAATCGTCACAGACCTGCGAGGGACTACAAACCCTTAAATGCAGACTTTCGACATAGGAGTAATGATGTGATTCAGTGACACAACATCGATGACGATACATCCCGTGACGTGGAGAATGTATTTTGATGGAGTCATTAACACGTAAGGGTCCAGGCTGGAGGCGCTTCTAGTTATGCGGTACAAGGGAGCAATATCCCGTCGTCGTCAAATTGCAGTTTGTCAGCACCAACAACACAACAGAGTATGAAGGCTGTATCATGGGGCTAAAACTTGCCCGTTCAATGGGCATCACACGATTAACTATCTTTGGGGATTTTGAATTGGTAATCAAACAATCCACATGAATCTATCAAACTAAGGAACTACATTTGCTGCCTTACCATCGTCAAGTTTTGCAAATGGATTTGGAGTTCGAAGAAATCTCCTTTCTACACATTCCTCATAATAGGAATGATTTTACGGATGCACTAGCAACGTTGGCCTCCTTGATTCACATACCTGACAAGGAAAACATGCCAAGCATCACATTTGCCCTGCAAAAGGCCCCAATTTATGGGAATTATTTTGGAGAAGTATTGGATGAGCTACCTCCTATCCACAACCCTTGGTATCAGCATATCAAGGAGTATTTGCGAGATGGATCTACACCCGCTGAAGTGAGCCTGACTGAAAAGAGGTGGATCCATCGACTTGCTATGAAATTCTACTTGAGCGGAGATGCACTCTATAAGAGAGATGGAGGATTAGGTCTCCTCAGATGTCTGGATAAAGAACAAGCTCAGAGGCTCATGGATGAGATCCATGGTGGAGTATGTGGCCTCCACATGAGCGGACCCCTACTTGTTAAGAAAATCCTCAGAACAGGGCATTATTGGCTTACACTCAAAGCTGACTGTGATGATCACGTCAAGAGGTGCTATCAATGCCAAATTCATGGGAATGCTATCCACGCCCCTCCAAGGGAACTCCACAATATAAGTTCACTATGGCCCTTCTCAATGTGGAGAATGGACGTGATCGGGCCCATCGAGCCCAAAGCGAGTAATGGACATCGATTTATATTCACCATGATTGACTACTTCACCAAATGGGTAGAAGCAACCTCCTTCCCCAGGGTTACCAAAGAAGTCATCATTGCTTTCATCAGAAATAATGTCGTATTTCGATATGGACAACCAGAGGTTATTGTGTCAGACAATGCTAAGAACCTCAACAACAAAATAATGGAGGAGTTATGCAGTAAATTCCACATCAAACACCTTAACTCCGTCATCTACCATCCAAAGATGAATGGTGCTGTTGAAGCAGCTAATAAGAATATCAAGAAGATCATGTAGAAAATGTCCGCCAATCACAAAGGATGGCCTGACCTCTTGCCTCTAACTTTATTAGCTTACAGAACTTCCATGCGTACTTCCACTGGGGCAACCCCCTACTCATTATCATATGGGATGGAAGCAGTGCTCCCCATAGAGGTGAAAATGGAATCCCTCAGAGTGTTGATGGACGCTCAGTTAGATGAAGACCAATGGGTACAAGACAGGTATCACCAATTGTCTCTAATAGACGAAAGGCAAACCACAGTTATCTTCTATGGTCAGTTATATCAGCAAAGGATCGCCAGATCCTACAACAGGAAAGTCCAGCTACGGCAGTTCAAACAACATGACTTTGTTTTGAAGAAGATCATTGACAACCAAGATCAATATAAGGGAAAATTCACTCCTAATTGGGAAGTCCCGTTTGTTGTCAAGGATGTATTGACAGGAGGCGCTCTCAAACTACAGGAAATGGATGGCGATGAATTTCCACAGCTTATCAACTCGGACACCATGAAACGGTACTATGTCTGAGGATATCATCAAGTAAACATCATGGTATTGATCATCAAATCACCAGTCATTCTGGTTTTCTAACCCTTTTTACATACTTTTCTGCCCCTCAGGGAAACATACACTTCAAACTAGCAGCCTGGTTTCACCTCATTTCAAATGTCCATACAATTTTGGTTATCCTAAAGACGGGATTGAACCTTTCATATATGCAGTTTATCCTGAAGACGAGATTAAACTTTTCTACGATTGCAGTTTGTCTTGAAGACGGGATCAAACTTTTTCCACACCTGCAGTTTGTCCCCATCGTGGGATCAAACTTTCTTCTCCCTGCAATATAGCCTGCACATGGGATTCACACTTCTTTTTGGCTGTAATTCATCCCGAGGGGCGAACTACATCGACCTGATCTCCCTGATACCCGGGAGTACATAGGTAACCATATTCTATATGGACTGGTCGCAATAAACAAAAAACAACAAAAAAATTTCAGCCCTTTCTCTACAAAAACAAAAAACAACAAATACATTTCTACACCGTTCTTCATCAAAAATACTTTTACACCCATCTGCCTTTCACATTCAGCGTTGAACCTCTGACACCATGTTCGAACTACACAGACTTGATCTCCTCTTCAATAGGAGTACATATGCAGCCATTTATGGTTCAGTCTAACCCTTACCAGAACAAAAATACTTGTCACACGGTACTGGGATCAAACTTCAATCCACCACATTTCAACGACTTCAGACCGAAGGGATGGAATTATCCAACCTCTCCTCACCAATAGGAGATTAGGTGACCATCTAAGCAGCGGTTGTGCCTCAAAGAGAAACACCAATCCATAAGAGATGGAATTCACTAGGCTTCTCACAAATAGAAGTACTGGCGACCATCTGTGGTGCGGTCATTCTTAGAGAGGAAAAGCTACACTCCTCTCCATATTTCTATACAAAAACCAGTCCCAAGAGACCAAAGATAGTAGGGATACATATAGATCAATGATCAGTTTTGAGAGATCCTGCGATGGCTCAATGTCCACACATCAAGGATGAGTTCAGATTGCATTAAGATCACAAGTCCTGAAGAAACATGCAACTATCAAGCAAGTATCAAGGCACAACTAAAAGGGAAGTAAATCAAAATATATTTCTCTGCCATATATAATACTGTTTGATATATACATCTGTGCTGTACATGACAAAATGGCTAAGCTAGTCTATGCAGGAGAATACAAAGCTATCTATGGATCTGTGTGTATGAAGACTATCAGATCTAACATAGCATCCCTCTCCGAAGAAGGAGGTAACGCTGCAAGCTCCTGCCCAATGGTATCTACACAAGCTAGCAGATCCGAGGCTAACTACATGGTGACATGATGATCATAAATATATGCACTCATATCGGCAAGGATGCCAGTCATATAGGATCTCACGGAAGTACTATCTGTAATGGTCACATCCCTTGCAGATAGGGCGGCATCCCGCTCCACAATCAATGCATCCCTAGCTGATCTAGTTTCATCCTTCTCTAATAGAGCGGCCACTCTCCCATCAAGAGCTGTCAACATCAAGGCCCTATCCTGATCTCTCTCATAGGTCATCAGATGTAGCCTCTGCTCCAAATACTGTGCTGAATGTTGAATAATAGTGGCACTTGGGGTGGGAGAATCCATCACAAATGCTGGAAACCCAGCAGTCAAGTCCCTTTCGATGGGAATGTCAGCCTCCTCCATAGTCTCCTTATCATTAGAATTAATATCCTGCACTGTGGATACTACTATAGTCGATGCAGTCTCTGTCTCCATCCATGCTAAATACTCTGTAGAATAACCCAGATGACTGACAGAAAACTCAGCTAGCTCTCGCTGATCTGAACATGCATACAACCTGGATCTGTCCTTTGTTGATAAATGGCGTGAAGTGAAGCGCTGACTCACTGCCCTGTCAAATGGATGGAAATCCTAAAACTGGTCAAACTGACACATCACGACCAGTGGGTGGTAGGTGATCATCTCTCTCAAACTAGCTAGAGGAAGATAATCCATGCCCGGAGCACGAGTAATGAAGCTATAGGGTGAACTAAGCCCTGTACACGGCAGTATAGCAAATGGATCTCCAATCCCTGCCAGGAAAGCTGACCAAGATGTAGCATGTCGTCGGGAGTACGACATGGCTATATCATGGGTGAAACAATATCCATGCCGCCGGGAAGTGCCAATCGGTCTCAAGTGTGACATAAACCACACGTACAGCATGACCGAGCTACCTGTGAACACTCCTGCTGGATAAGTGCAGCAATATGTGGCCGACCTCAGAGTCTCTACCATAATCATCGGTATGATGGTGTGACCCACACTGAGAGCTCTCAATGCCATAATGACCCCAATGTCCAACTCATCCATATACCGTGGCATGAAGACATATGACAGTATACATAACAGCAGTACATGCACTCTGGCCAAACACCAATGATCCTATGGTGTGGTAAAATCCCCATAATACCGTGCATAACTATCCTCAGAGCCAAATCTGTCAAACAGAAAATGTTGGGATATCACGTGGCCAGATGTAATCTCATCCTGTACCACCCTGCGCCTCAATCCAGTGAGGGTCATGAACTGCCTACTCATGTCCTTGATCGCCATGTGCAGGTAAGGTCTGTCCAATGATAACATCGTCAACCGTGCATACTCCTTCAGAGTAGGAGTCAACTCTTGGGTCCGAAATCGAAAAACCTACCTCTCTGATACCCAGTGCTCTAGCATACCCTCTATGAATCTTGTAGGAACCTGAAACATCAACATGGTCATAGTATACTGCAATAAATGATTTACAGTCACCCTGTCTGATGGTGACATGCTATCATACCATGATCGCATACCCGATGCCACCAAAAATTGTGGGGTATGATCAATACAGCTAACTGTCGAAGAAGACATCTGTACGGGCCGTGTCATAAGACCATCCAGGGATTAGTGCTGAATATCTCTGGATATACATACGTATGCATAACATAATAACATGCATGATACAATAGATGGCAATATGATATAGGGAATGGAAAAACTGTACTTACATTCCTAAGTATATCATCATCTAATACATCTCTGTATAGCTAAAATAAAGGGAAATGGGGCGAAGCTACCCAACAACTAACAAAGGCCTATCAAAAGATATAGAGAGAATGGGGAAAAGCTACCCAGCATCTAACAGAGGCCTATCAAAAGAGATAACGAGAAATATATATCAGAAGAAGTCAATGGTATCGATGTCTACATCGTCAATCCTGTCCACCTGATGTAACTCCTCTTGAGTCACTAGATCTCTATCAACAGGGATGTCAGGCCTATACAAGGAAGGATTTGCACCAAAAAATCCATATGGGTCACCTGAGGAGCCAGCGCTAGAGCTGGTAGTATCAAAAGTGTCTACCTCTGAAGGATCACTACCCAAGTGCCAGATAAAGAAATGTGCCTGGTCCAACTGCCGGGTCAAACTGTCAATCTGTGTCACATGAGTCGGATCTCTGACATAGGCTAGCCAATCCATCATCATCACGTATCCTAGAACCATATCCCCCATAAACTGTGTGGCGCGGGTCTGAGCTCTAATGGTACGAGGGAACCACTAATGCTGGAACATCTCCTGAGTATAGGGACCCTCTGACAATGTGAAACCGTTAATCCCCAACAATGGGATATCAATGATGGGTGACTGTGAAATAGGCCAATAATGCCTGGCAGGAAGCAAGATCAGCATACAAATCTCTCTTGTAGTGCTCCTGATAGCACGCTCTCCTAAGTAGAGCTCCCATCCTACATCTGTGAAGAGAGGAATCCTACGGGTGGAAATAACGTACTCAATTCCAATCGGGTACCCATCCTCAAATCCAACACTCAAGTGCTCCCCAGAATAGGGAACCCATATGATGACATCCGCTATCAATAACTCCAGCTGTAGGTGGCAATGAGTGAAAACCTCAGCAACATGGACCTCCACCAGTATGGAATGATGCCATCTCCGTCCTCGTGGATAGGTGTCTAAACCTAGCACGCTCACAGGACGCAAACATGGAAGCCTCTCATAGGCCCAAAACTGCCAACACAAAGGCAACATCTGCTGTCAGTCAACGCTCTTAACCTGTACATGGGAAAAGATAAGAGAAATACTCACCAGCAGAAATGGGTAGAATCCTAACCAAGCCTCAGTCAAGCCCTGCGATCGCATGCGCATTCCCTTGAGGAAGTAGGCAAAGGTGTAGGAACCCCAATCATAGTCTCCTATACGGTCCACATGTCGAGTGGAGCTGATCAAAGTGAAGGACACCGTAGAAGAGTTATCTTCTATGAAGCAGCCCCTAATGATCATCAGGAATAATCACCGAAGAATGCGATCCTTGACTCTCACATCATCGGGTATGGGCTCACTCAATAGCCTGCTCATAGCATCTACGCTCAAAGGACCTGTACGTACAATCCTACCCTTGAACGCCTCCGCCAAAACTCCCAACAAGGATCTGAAGGCAGTAGGGGTGATATCTGCTGTACAAGGCACTGGATCCCCTCCAAACTCTATACCGGTGATAAACCACCAATCCATCGGCGTCATCATCACCTCATAGTCCAGCAAGTGGAGTGACTGAGTTTGGTGAAGCCACCGCTCAGACAATGCCCTGAGGTAACCCCAGGGACATCGACGGGGAAGAATGGAAAAGAATGTCTCGAATCCCTAGCCATGTACAATCACTCTATAGTCATCATGCAAAGCCTGATACATAGAGTGGATGCTGAACCAGTTCCCTCGAGGCTGTGTAAAGCCAGGAACCTACATCAAATACAGATCAACATCAAAATCCTTTGCTCCTCATCAATAAGAAATAAGGAAGATTAAGATCTAACTTCATACCTCATTTGCGTGTAGGTAGACTGAAGGATGCCGACTTAAGTCACCAAGAAGATCTGGGTTCGGCACTTGAATACCTGGCAAATCCCTATGGGGAACACATATAACAGGAGCAGGAACCTCAATCGGTACATCTTCCTCCTCGTCCTCGACATCTGGCACTTCAACCCGGATAAGACGTATCACCGCCTCTACCAAACGACGAGGCTGTCTAACAGAACAAGGTCGAGGCACTTCAAAAGCCCTCCTCCGTACACCAGAAGTGGTCCTGCGGGAACTACTTTGCTGATCCGGATCCATAATATCTGGACAACGAGTCTCCAAATCACCTCAGAAAGGGTGTGGTAAATTCTTACCTAGAGCTTTTCAAAATGCATTTTATGATTATATGCATGCATGCATTGTTTTAACATACATATATACAGTAGAGTTAAAAATGCATGACTACCCAATGCCTACGTTTTGGAAAATTTTTACCATAGCCCCCTTTGTAAATGGGACTATCCACATGCACATAGGCATGACTAGGTGGCCATTCAGTAGCACACCTACCAATAGTCATATACATCCTAAATGCATTTAATACATCATAGTAAAAAATTCGTAAGTGTAATATAATTACTAGGGTTATTTTACTTTTCCACCTTTACTCATTTGTCCTCAAATAGGATAAGAAATGATAGTAAAAGGTGCCAATTTGACTATTTCAAAAGTTCAATTTTTTCACATCAATATGTTTAGCATGGTTTAATACTAACATTTACCGTGTTGAATATTTTTTATAAAGTCATATCAGCATGCATATTCACTACTATGTGTCTAAATGCATTTCATGTGATAAGTCATTTTCCAACGGATAGAAACTGGAAAAGAATACATGCATATGTTACCAGGACAGTGAAGAACGCTTGTACGGTGGGAGAATATGCAGAAAGTTGCCCGAACTTAGCAGGTCTAAAGAAGAGCTCTCAGATTTCCTTCGTGGCACAGCTTGAAAATGACTTATGAAAACAACCTAAAGGCTTTACATAGCCACGATTGGCCGCAGGTCCATCTGCTGCTACTGCAGGTGTACCTGCGACACCCCTACATGGGTCCCACACCTCCGGCTCATTCCAATTAGAGTTGCAAAGGAGGTCTCATAAGCTAAAAAGGCCAAATCAGGAATTAAAACGCTACGCGATTAAGCGGAATAACCTGAAATCCCGGTTTTCATGAGCCAAACTATGGCTTTACATCTCACTCATTGTTATTCGCCTACGTACCAGGTATACTACACCATTGGCCTCGACTTTTACAAATCATGCTCGGTAATACCTCAAAAAAGGTCTGATGCCATCGGTACAGGGTCACAACCCTAAACGTATCTGTAACGATCGAGAAATTTGTAATTTAATTTAAATATTTATGGAATTAAATAAATATTTAAAATAATTTATTTATTAAGGAAAATAAATATTTGATGAATTGTCATGAATTAATGTAGTGGCTAAATTAATTAATGTGAATCGAGTAATGATAATTTTATTTGAAGGATTTAATTTAAGGAAATAATTAAATTAAATCAATTGTTTAATATGTAAGAAAATAATAAAATAAAATAAATTTTTAATTTAATGGAAATAAATAAATTAAATAGAGTGACGTTTCTAAGTTATTAATTAATTTAGATATATAATTATTTATCAATAATAATAAGATTCTTATTATTATAGGTTATTGAGATTAACTAAACTAAAGTTATATAAATTGATTAAATTAATGTGTGACAGGGGAAAAACTATATAATAAAAATAATATTAAAATAAATTAGTTTAGGGAATAAGGGTTAGCCAAACAGGGCCTTGTGGCCTTTGGCTTATTCAACTGACGCAAACTCTTTATTTTTTTTAACGGAAGGGAACGTGGGGAAGGCCAGTATATTTTTCCTTTGCGTCTTATTTCTTTGCCTAAGCTAAGAACAGAGAGTTTGTGAGAAAAAGGGGACAAACACAGAGAGAGTTGATAAGGGATTGGGAGCTTTACTGTGGAAAGGGAAGGAATTGAAGCCATTCTATATCATTTGCTTCAATAATCAAGGATTACGGTATAATTCATTCTTAAATTTCCAAGTTGTAGTTTTTATTTAGGTTCTCTGTAAATTGGGTTTTTATGGATTTGTTGTTCAAGTGTTGTGTATATGGTGTGTATTATATTGGAGAATCTGTTAATTATCATGTATGAGGGTCGTTTAAGTATCAAATTCGTGGGAATTGAGTTATAGCAGAAGTCTATATATAACAGTGTTTATGTTCTTATTATATGGCTTAGAAAAGTAAAAGAAATTCGTGGAAATTGATGCTCTATATGTGTAATAATCTGTAATTTATTGACGGATTATGAAAATATATTGAGAAACGAAAACAACGAAGTTTAAATTATGCCAATTGATTGAAAAACGAATTCGTGGTGATCAAATTCGCTAAAGGTGTCAAAAATGGAGTTTTATGTGAAAAACATGAAAATTGATAAATTAAAATGGTTTTAGTTGTGTTAATTTAGTATTTGTATGCTTGGTGAAGTTTATGTGTAATTTACATAAGTTATACATGTTAATTGGTGTTAGACATTAAGATATAGTAGCTTGGTTTTGTTTCTGGTTATGGGTGTTACAGTATTTGGTATTTCAATACCAAATTTCATACTTCAAATACCAAAATTCGCACCCCAGTGCCAAATTTTGTGCCCCAACGCCAAAAAATGGGATGATGAGTTTCGTGCCTCAAAGATCGAATCCTTTGCCATTGTTGGAACTCATACGGCGCCCATCGACTCGAGTCCCATATTGGAAAAGTGGCCTGGGTTGGAAAGTTTTGACCTCCTGTAGTAAAATGGCCATAACGTTTTCATATGAACTCCGATTGAGGTAATTCAAGATTATTCGGAAAGAGGACGAATAGACCTATAAGTTTTATTCTTTAAGGTTTTCAATTTGAAATTGTTATGAAGGGTAAAAATGTCCATCTTTAGGACTGTTGTGTATTTGGAGCCAATCGGAGGGCGTCGGGATGCGCGAATGCAAGTGCAATCCTTTGTGTGTTAGTATAACTTAATGATATCATGTTGGACATGTAATAGGATGTTGTATTAAGTTGTTAATGTGTGTGTGGTGCAATAACATGATCATTTAAGTAGTTGTAATAAAGCTAAAAGTAATGTTCATGAAAAGATGCGATGTTGTTTAAAGTTAAACTTAGTTAGTAGCTATCCTAAAAGTAAAAAAGCAACTCATGAAGGTAATGTTAGTGTAACTAATGTGTATTGTCAATACATATGGTATGTGTAGGACTTGGGGTGAACGTGAGTAGTGATTGTTTAACCTACGCACGAGGCAAGTTCTCTAACCCTACTTTTATAATTGTGCAAGTTCTAAACCTTATCTCTTTACAATTGAGCAAGCTTTTAAACTTTGTTCTTTTCATATCGAACGCAAGTTTCCATTCCTATATTATTATTCTGCAAGTTTCTAACATTCTTTATGAATTTGAGCAAGCTTAACCTATCTTGCGTATGTTTGTACAAGCTTATGTAACCTAATTCGTTACAGTGAGCGAGATTTAGTTTCCTAATTATTATTCAAAGCATATAATGTTCTAATACATTGATTCAAGCGAGATTGTTTACTCAATTATATATTATTGTTATTCAATCTTTGACTTTGATAACCTTGTTCAAAGCTTTATCGTTGTATTAAACCTTCAAGTAGTAAGCAAACCTTTATTGATTGAATTAATCTATATTCGAATAGTGTTCTAAAATTCTAGAAACACTGATAAGCTAGTTCCAAACTAAACTTTCTTTAGTGAGGAAATTCTAAATCCAAACTGAGATGAACAACCCTAACATAGGGGATTTTGTACGTGTAACGTTTAGATGTTTGTGCACAATACATGGTACAAAGGGCTGATCCCCCTAAGTACGTTAAGAAGGGTCCGTATAGTCTAAATGACTGTTAAGGTTGGGTAATAATACCTAAGTACCAGGGACATAGTTCGTGGTCTTAGGACACTCAGATAATTAAAGTTCAAACTTGTTTTCTAGTTTGATTTGTAAAACAAGTTCCTTATTGTTCAGCTTTTGTTGTTCACTCTCATGTTACCATCACTGCTACTTTCTATACCAGTGAGCATTTGTTTGGTCACTCTTGCAATTGATACTGCAGCTAAAGTGGAGAAAGTTGATGAGCCGTCGACTAGCAAAGGCAAGGGCAAGATGTCCAAATGACGAAGACTTATGATAATTTTATGTTTTATGTTTCAAGACTTGTTTTAAATATGTGATGTATTCTGCAAACTTATGTAATAATTTTAAGGTTAGATAACCTGGGATTTAATTTGAGATGATGATGTAACCCTTTAATGGGAGATATTATTGTTTAAATTATTTTAATTATGTCTTTATCATTTATTATGGGTAGTTAGATGTAATAGTTATTGATAAGTGAGCACCAAATCTTGTGGGAATGAAGTATCCGGATTTGGGGGTGTCACAGTATCCCCAGCGGGGGTTACAGTGCCGAAGTTATGAATTAAAGACGTATCCCTAGCGGGGGTTACAACGCCGAAGTTATGAATTAAAGATGTATCCTCGGCGGGGGTTACAACGCCGAAGTTATGAATTAAAGACGTATCCCCGACGGGGGTTACAATGCCGAAGCTATGAACATCTACGTATCCCCGGCGGGGGTCACAACGCAGAAATTTCAAACATCTACGTATCCCCGGTGGGGGTTACATTGCATTTCTCAACCATTGATACACACATCAATGAAGGTCAATCAACCTTGACGTTATCTCAGCTAGTGGAAAGTAAACCCATCAACACAACTTATCCATGACAAAGTACCCCCGGCGGGGGTCACAACACGATGCAACCATTGATACACACATCAATGAAGGTCAAGTAGCCTTGACAGTTTTCCCAACAGGGATCTATCCGGTAATACATACATCAGTGAAGGTTAGGCAACCCTAACAAATACATACTGTTGGTAGTAGCTCCGACATGATGGTGGGATATGTTATACACATCCTCAAACAGACAAAGCTTTCTCCCTACAGATCTCTTGTACACAAGAGGCACCTCTATGGAATGGAAGTCTGTGTCTAGGATTCAGGACTTTGGTGATAGCCCCAACGTCAACATCCTTGAAGACTTGGATCGCATGTCCAAGACATCACTGATTGTCATCCCAATAGGATTAACAGGGAACCGACAATCATTTCATTCATGCATCATACATTTGCATCATGTTGCTGCACATAACATCATGTTTATGTTGTTGCATTTCAAGTGTCTAGGATTCTTTATCCTATCCATGCCTTGCATTGTATGAATATGATAAAGAGGGGCATCTGTAGACACTCGAAATTTTCTGCATACCTGTTACTAACATTGCAGGAGGGCAGATTCGTCTTTCAGAGATAACCCTAGAAGATAGCTCGCATCCATTCCGGATACTACCAGAAGTTTAGTCTTAACCCCAGAACACACACCGGGAGTATCATTTCCAACCCCGAAACACACACTGGGAGTATCATTTCCAACCTCAGAGATAACCCTGAGTTTCATCCTTGGAGATAACCCCAAGGAATGCTGTTGCAGTTCCGCCGATAACTCCGGAAATGCTTGTTTCAAGTGCATGCAACCATCTTCAATCTCAGAATTCCTGCCGAGGCACTCATTCCTCGGACTCAGAGCTAACACCGGGCAGACAGGTACACTTACAGATGACCTTGTGACATTCAAACACTTGCAGCAGTCCAATCTCAGATGTAACCTTGACCAACGTCTGCTTTTAACTCAAACCGGAGATAACCCCGGTGAGGAGTCAAACGTATTCTTGCCACATCAACACCTGCGCGTCGTCTCAACAATTCATACATACATACATACAACAATGTCCTACAAGAACCAAGGAGTTCAAATCCCGAGTGACTATTACGCGTGGCAGCACACCAGATAGATTTGAAGCTTGAAGACCATGGGCATGTTCCCCTCTTCCTGACATTGCATAACTCTCGACACAAGCGGTCCAAAAAGGTCTTATATACCTCGTTTGCATGCTCGTATTGAAGTTCTGCAAGTTTAAGGAGACATTACAGTGCACGAGTGCACGTACTTCGAGACGACGGGACCTGCGGATCCCGGGGCACCTCAAGTGACCCGATGTGCATCTTCACCGGTAGTACACTCTTCGCTCCCCCTCTATAAATAGAGGGCTTGGGGTGGCCATTTGAAAAAAAAGAGAGGCGAGGAAGCCCTGTTCAATTTTCTTTGTACACACCCCATACTGAGTGTTTCCTCATTTTAAACACATATTAGCTCACATATAGCTATATTTTTACCGGCGAGAGCTTAGTGTTTATCCATCTAAAGTTATAGAAGCCTGCATTGGAAGCCCACTATAAGCCTTCTCACACTCTATATAGCCTTTCTCTTCATCTTTGCACACACTATTATACACATTGAGAGTCGTGTTGTGTGCGTATGCCCGGACTTCGGTCTGTGGTTTTCATTTCTGTCTATATATATATATATATACTTATATATGTATATATTTATATATGGACTAACATTATTGAGTTATGCCTCGATTGAGCCTAGACTTATATCTGGAGTGTTTACTTGCTTATATACTTATATATATACTTATATATATAAGCTATTTGTCGGACTGGCATCGATGAGCACAGATTTTACATTCGTAGCGTTTACTTGCTTATATATATATATAATTGTTGTCGGACATATCCGATGAGCCTGGATTTTATATCAAGTGTGTTTACTGCTTACATATATATATATATATATTTACATTTCTGTCAGGCCTGGAGTTTACTTCGAGGCCTTTTACTGCTTTATTTACATTTAGTCCCGCCTGAAGTTTACTTCGTGACAATTGATCGCATTTACAGCTTTATTTACTTTTCTGATCCCCCATGTAGTTGCTTCGTGGTGGTTGATCATGTCCATATATATATATATATATTTACCGCTTTTATATATTTACATTTCCGATCCCCCATGGAGATGCTTCGTGGTGGTTGATCATGTCTGTATATATATATTTACAACTTTTATATATATAACTGCTTACTGCTTTTTATATAAATTGCGGCATCATGTGAGCCTAGGAATCATGTGATCACAGATTCAGTCTACTGAATCTAGATTAGGTTCTCGTGATGAACATTTTCAGCTGTAAGCAGCTTGTACATTATTTACGGTATCTGAATTTCCTTGGATGGCTGTCATGCCCATGAGGAGTTCGGCACTGCTGTATATTATTTTCTCGAAGATGCCTCGCATCTCAAAAATAAAATAAAATAAGCTGAACATTTAATAATAAAATGGAAGTACGAAAAGGTATCAATTCCTATTGAGCACAGGGTTTGAAAAACCTTTTTTATAAAACATCATTGCTATATCTTGCTTAAACCTAAATTTTTGTATAAATTCAAACCCTTTGTATATAGGTACGAACGAGGCCTTGCACTATCTTCAACTAATTGCACATTGATCAACACACACACACACAAACATTCATATAACAATTTCTTGAAAAGTGGCGGTCACCGTGGCAACACGAATGTCGGGGGGTGCCTAACACCTTCCCTCCGCATAATCAAGCCCTCGAACCCAAATGAATCTCGGTTTCACAGACCCGTTTAGCAGTGTCACATCACTGGGTTAATGTGCAAACCTTTTCTCGGTTGCGTTGGTCCAACCAGTTAAAAACACCAACTGGGGACTCTTAATAGTCCATCGTCGACATTATACATGTCGGACCTTTTTCACTTGTTTTTTCAAACAAATCTCACCTAACATGAGAACACCAAAGAACAAGTAACGAAAAGGGACAATTAAAAATCCCGACGTCGACATCATAGAAACAACGAAGTGTTTAAATTATGGCACAAGGCCTCATACGTTCTACCACCTTGTACAAATATCGCACATTCACAAAAAAACAGAACTTCTCAAGTTCAACATCTGAGAAGTTTAAGAAACTAGCATACATTTAAAATATGAATGAAGTTAGGAAACTTGCCTCATGTACAGCTACAACTTATATTGAAATTCTTATTCCAATCCCTACAAAACACATAAGGAAATAACACGTACACCAATTAGTCATTAGTCTTCATCACCGTTCATTACGGCTTTCTCGATCATTCATATCTTACTGTAGACACTCGAAATTTTCTGCACACCTATTACTAACATTGCAGGAGGGCAGATTCGTATTTCGAAGATAACCCTAGAAAACAGCTCACATCCATTCCGGATACTACCGGAAGTTCAGTCTCAACCCCGGAATACACACACCGGGAGTATCACTTCAAGCCTCGGAGATAACCCCGAGTTTCGTCCTTGGAGATAACCCCAAGGAATGTTGTTGCAGTTCCGGCGATAACTCCAGAAATGCTTGTTTCAAATACATGCGATCAGCTTTAATCTCAGACCTCCTACCGAGGCACTCATACCAAAGACTCGAAGATAACACCGGGAAGATAGGCACACTTATAGATGACCTTGCAGAATTCAAACACTTGTAACAGTCCAATCTCAAATGTAACCTTGAGCAACGTCTACTATCAGCCCAAACCAGAGATAACCCTAGAGAGGAGTCAAATCGTCATCTTGCCACCTCAACCCCAGCGCGCCGTTTCAACATTTCATACATACATTTCTAGATAACAATGTCCCACAAGAGCCAAGGAGTTCTAATCTCGAGTAACTATTACGCATGGAAGCACACTGGATAGAATTTGAAGCTTGAAGACCGTGGGCATGGTCCCCTTTTCCTGACTTCGTACAACCTCTAATCCCATGTCATTGCATAACTCTCAAAAAAAATGGTCCGAAGAAGGTCTTGTACACCTCGTTCGGATGCTCGGATTGAAGTTCTGCAAGTTTGAGCGGACATCACATTACACGTACTTCAAGACAATGAGACCGGCAGAGCTCTGGCACCCCTTGGCACATGCAGTGCATCTATCTGATCGCCACAGTACATCTCAGGGCTCCCCCTCTATAAATAGAGGGCTTGGGTTGGCCATTTATAAGAGAGCAAGAAGTGAGGAAGCCCTGTCCAATTTGCTCTGTACACACCCCATATTGAGTGCTTTCTCATTTAAAACACCTGTTAGCTCACATATAGCTATATTTTACCGTGTGGGAGCTGAGTGTTTATCCATCTAGAGTCATAGAAGCCTGCTTTGGCAGCCCAATGTAAGCCTTCTCACACTATATAAAGCCTTTCTCTTCATCTTTGCACACACTATTCTTCACATTGAGAGTCGTGTTGTGTGCGTATGCCTGGACTTCGGTCCGTGGTTTTCATTTTTGTCTGTATATATATACTTATATATGTATATATTTATATATTGACTAATATTATCTAGTTATGCCTCGATTGAACCTAGACTTATGTCTGGTGCGTTTACTTTCTTTATATATATATATATATATATATATATATATAAATGAACTGTTGTCGAACTCGCTCGATGAGCACAATTTTATATTCTATATGTTTCTTCGCTTGTTTATTGCTTTATATATATATATATATATATATATATATATATATATATATATATATATCGACAAATCATTTGAAATGATAAACCGAAATGGATTGAGAAACATCCTATGAATTTACTCTTATATATATATATATATATATATATATATATATATATATATATATATATATATATATTTTTACATTTTTACATCAGGGCACGGAGTTTACTTGAGGCCTTTTACTTTTTATTTACATTTAGTCCTTTGAGTTTACTTACGTGGCGGTTGATAAATCTTCTTGCATTGTTTACATTTAGTCCCTCCTGGAGTTTACTTCGTGGCGGTTGATCGTCTTTTACAACTTTATTTGCTTTTCTGATCCCCCATGGAGGTGCTTCGCGGTGGTTGATCATGTCCATATATATATATATATTTACCACTTTTATATATTTACATTTCCGATCCCCCATGGAGGTGCTACGTGGTGGTTGATCATGTCTGTATATATATTTACAGCTTTTATATATATAACTGCTTATTGCTTTTCATATAAACTGCGGCATCTTGTGAGCCTAGGAATCATTTGATCATAGATTCGGTCTACTAAATCTAGATTCGGTTCTCGTGATGGACTTTTTCAGCTATAAGCAGCTTGTACATTATTTATAATGTTTGAATTTCCTTAGATGGCTGTCATGCCCATAAGGAGTTCGGCATTGTTGTATATTATTTTCTCGAAGATGCCTCGCATCTCGAAAATAATAGCAATCAAGCCGAACATTTAATAATAAAATGGAAGTACGAAAAGGTTTCAATTACTATTGAGCACAGGGTTTGAAAAACCTCTTTTACAAAACTTCACTGCTATATCATGTTTAAAACTGAATTTTTCTACAAATTCAAACCCTTTGTATATAGGTGCGAACGAGGCCTCACACTACTTCTAAATAATTGCACATTGATCCATACACACACACACACATTCATATAATAGTTTCTTGAAAAGTGGCGGACACCATGGCAACACGGATGTCGGGGGTGCCTATCACCTTTCCCCCCGCATAATCAAACCCCCGAAGCTAAATGAATCTCGGTTTCATAGACCCGTTTAGCAGTGTCACATCACTGGGTCAATGTGCAAACCTTTTCTCAGTTGCATTGGTGCAACCAGTTAAAAACACCAACTGACGACTCTTAAAGTCAAATCGTCGACATTATACATGTCAGACCTTTTTCACTTATTTTTTCAAACAAATCTCAGATAACATGAGAACACCAAAAAACAAGTAACGAAAAGGGACAAATAAAAATCCCGACGTCGACAGGTGGCGACTCCGCTGGGGACACCAGTAAAAGGGTTTATGTTGCTACTACAAGCTTTTCAATACTATTATATGCTTGTGTATGAATGTTGCATTTACATTTATGATGAATGTGTACGAATGCATTTTACTTACTTCACTGCAAAATATCTATCTGTGATATTAGTGCTTCGCACATGTCATCATTTTCATAAACGGTGAGACACGTTATATGTGAATGTATGTTGTGTGGTTCCTCCACCAGGAGGCTATCCTGTCGGTGTTTGATTACTGGACTCATAGGGAGACTAATTCCAACGAGGCTCAGGAAAGGCACCACCTAGATTCGCTCCAGTTGAAAGATCGGATTAACTTCCCGTCAAGTAAATTGCGATGATCTGGGGACCTTCATGCCAAAAAGCCGCGAGAGTAACCCTAAGATAGGTCAACCTATGATAAACCAAACAAGGAGGAAAGTCTCTTCATGCTTTCCATTTTTCAATTACTTGTAAAACATTTACTTATAATTTTATTCCATGTTCATCTTTATGTAATGGAAAATATGAAAAATATTTGTGCATACATGACATGCTATCAAAATAACAACTGTTTTTGCAGGATGATATTCCTAAAATGGACATATAATGATAGCATTTATATTATCCCTAAGACTAAACTACATAGGTCTTTTGTAGGGAAACAATTGGGCCTGTTACCCGCTCAAAATCCAAAAAGGCCACAAGCCTACAACCAATCATGTCTTCTTTTGACCAGTCTAATCCTATTTCTCGAGAAGAATTTGACGGATTGAGTAAACAAATTACAGATTTAGTTGTTCTTCTTAAAGAATTGCATAACTCTACTCGGGGCTCAAAAATGCCTATACACATAGAATCCTCTACACAAGGTTTGGATAAAACAAATCCAGAACCTCAGTTGGATACGACCAATAAAGACCCTAAAAATACCCATCTCAAAGGAGATCCAGACACTGGTGATATCAGGAAGAAAGTCCTTCAAATGGAAGACACTATCCGTGCTCTCAAAGGGATTGGAACACATGGAAGTGTTTCATATACTGACCTTTGCATATTCCCTGGTGTTCATTATCCAGAGAAATTTAAAACCCCTGACTTTGAAAAGTATGATGGATTAGGGGATCCTTACACACATTTGAAGGTGTTTATTGGAGAACTTGGATCTTATCTGGAAAAATGAGAAGCTCGAGAATGCAACTATTCCGGAAGAGTCTAACCGGAGAAGCTTCGTTCATGGTATACTAGATTAGACAACTCAAAGATCCATAGTCAAAGAGCTTGCTCACGCCTTCCTCACTCAATCGATTTTCGGTCTCAGATGGCTCTGACCAAGATGTCAGTTACCAAGGTCAAGAAACAGTCCAACGAGTCTTTCAGAGAGTACGCTCAAAGGCGGAGGCGCCTTACTGCTCAAGTTATTCCTTCTATGACAGAGTTAGAAATGGTAATGACTTTCATAGACATATAAAAAGCTCCTTTCTATGAGAGAGTCTTAATTAGTCGGTATTGGCAAACTATTTTCTGAAATGATCGAGCATAGAGAGATGGCTGAGATGGGGTTGAAGTTAGGAAAGATTCAAGACCTAGCCACTCTTAAAGCAGTTGTTGAGCACATCCAGTCCAGATCTTATGGAAACAACCCCCAGAGGGTCCATAAAAAGAAAGGGGAGGAAGTTTCCTTGATACTACAAGGTCAAAAAGATAGTTAGAATGTGCCTATACAGAGGAGAAATTACTCCCCTTTCCAAGCACAGCCTTCAAACCCTCCATTGCCTAAAGGTGGAGATGTAGAGCACGCTCGAATGTTCACACCCTTAGGGGACTCGCTCGAGAATATTCTTTCTCTTCTGACTACTCAAAAGAAAATTACACATCTTCTTCCACCAGCCAACCCTAATGGGAGGGGTTTCAATGCTACTCGGAAGTGTGCTTATCATGACGGGGTACCTGGACACTCAAAATTGTTGGGCCTTGAAACATAAGATCCAAGATTTAATAGACAATAGTGAGATCGTGGTTACCAAACCAGATCAACCTTATGTGCAAGATAACCCTCTTCCTCAACACAAAGAAGAAGAAGTCAACATGATTAGTTGGAGCACTAGACAGAGTTCCAATTTTAATGGTGAATCATCCCAAATTATCAAAGACGGTGTTGATAGATGGGATTAGGCAAAGTTCCAATTTGCTATGGAACGAAAGATAAAGGCTCTTTGTAAGTAAATTAAACAATTGGCAAAACTGGTGACCCATCAGCATCAAGTCACACGCTAGTTAGTCAACCAGGAGCATGCCTATCTCCTTACTTTTGTTATGAATGCTCCACCATCACCTTCAGAAAGCGAAGCTATTGAGGATAAGGTTGCAAAGAGAGCAAATGCTAAAGCCCATTGGGATTTTGCCAATCAAAGGGAATTCACATACCTAGGCCAACCTATGGAGGAGATATTTCAGATGCTAGTCAACGAAGGAATAATTACCTCCCTTCTACCTCTAATCAATCCCCGTTCAAGATGGTTCAACTTCGATGGAGTATGTTAATATCATTCACATTCTCGCGGTCACATCATAGAAGAATGTTGGGCACTCCGCCACCTTATTCAGAATTTAATTGATAGCGGTGTCCTGTAGTTGGCAGACGATGACACTATAATACTCGAGAGTGGGAATACCTATCCTATCAAATAGAAGGGCTAGTAGCAGTTATATCCGCCGAGGCTGATAAGAATGTTAAACCATTTCCCATATAAGCAATTCAACTCAAAGGAGTTGACAATCCTTTGAGAATGGCTGCACCAGAGCCAATTTCTTTACCCTTTAGACCATAGTATCCTATTGTCAGCTTACACAAAGTCCCATGGAATTATGGAGAAGCTGAAAGATCCACATCTCATACTGCTGCTACAGTGTCGAAGGAAAATCCACTGTATCTTCCTCAGCGGGTTATAAAGCCCACCTTCAAAGAAAAGGGGAAGATTCCCATGGAGAAAATTGAAAAATTCCTCCACACTATGGGCCATAATGAAGCCAAGGTGGCTCTAAGCTTAAGAGAAGCTCCACATTAGATCTCAATACTGGACTTGGTTTTCTCTTTCGAGGATCATAGGAAGATCTTACTAAAGGTTTTGGAAGAAGCCTACTTGCCAAAATCAGTGGATGTGGAAAAATTTCAACATCTGGTTGATCACATTTTTAACAACAATGTGATATCCTTCATTGATGATGATATACCGCCCGAAGGGACTGATTATTGCAAGCCATTGCACATCGTAGTTTTATCCTCCAGGTATATGTTAGCTGGAGTTCTGATAGATGGAGGTTCATCTCTGAATATCTATCCTTATGCCATCTTGGTAAAGATGAATATCAATCTCAAACGGATCCAAAGTAGCCATACGATTATTAAAGCTTTTGATGGTTCTTGACGAAATTCTGTCAGAGAGATTGAGCTGCCAATTAAGATTGGTCCAAACACATTCAATGTATCTTTCCACGTCCTCAAGATAGATTCAGGGTACAACCTGCTATTGGGGAGACCATGGATCCACATGGCTGGAGCCATTCCTTCTACACTTCATCAATAACTCAAATACATTGTCAATAATAGCCTATTCACCGTCAACGCTGAGCCAGAATGTCCCGAACAAGGAAATCTACCAATTATTAGCTTCAATTCAGAAGTTGAGCCGGCCAGTTCTCATGCTTTGGAAGTGAGTAACACGGAATACCATCCTATTGGAGCACCACTCCCATACCCAAGATTTCTGCCGAGGTTATGTCGGCCACTCAAGAAATGATGTCATTGGGTCATTAGCCTGGACAAGGGCTTGTTAAAGATAAGCAGGGTATTAACCACCCAATTCAAGTTTCCAGTCAAATTGGGACATCCAGAGTAGGCTATTACGCGGTTCGATCCACAGAATCCTCTCATAAGCACAAGCGGAGTTCCTCAAGCTTACATAATCTGGCGATTTTCTCCATCCGCACTGCACCTCATGAGTACGTCATGGTCTACTAGTAAAGGTGCTAGCCCATGTTATGGCTATGCTGTTTCCCAAACCAGTACCATTCAAAGCAAAAGAGGTCCTGGTTCCTGATCCCGAAGTGGAAGAAAGGGAGTGGAAACGTAAACATGACATCGCCTTGATGATGTCAAGCATACGCATCATTGTCCATGATGAACATACAAATCGATACACCCAAGACGATGATTGCCCAGATGTTATAGCCGTCATTTGGGAAAAGGAGGACAGTGACAGCCCCTCCATTACTGCAGCCCATCAGGACTTTACCCTCAACAATTGGAGCAGCATTCCATGCATTGGTCGACGAGGGTAAAACGGGCAGAAATCCCTCTGCCCTGTAGATAACTTTAATTGCTTACTTTCTTATACAATATTAACAGTTATTTTATCAGTAAATGCTAACACTTTTGTATGATTAAACAGTTTCATATATTAAGTGAAAGCATATTTTATTTCAGGACTCTGAATTTAGATGTGCCTATACTTGTTGATGAGGTGCCTTTTCTCCACAAGGATTGTAACTTTGATGCAAAGTTGGACTCAGACTTGATGGAAATACAAGAGGACATTGAGACACCTTAGGAGATTAAGGAATGGGTGAAAGAAAAACCTAAACCCAACCTTGACCAAACCACTTCTTTCAATCTTGGAACCTTAGAAAGCCCTAAGCTAATCCAGATTGGTTCAGACCTCACCCCAAACCAATAGAATGACATGTTTGTGCCATTAACCCAATTCCAGGATGTGTTTGCATGGTCTCACGAAGACATGGTGGGTTTGCTTACTAACATTGTCCTTCATCGCCTTCCTATTAAGGATGGATTTAAGCTAGTCAAGCAGAAGCTCAGGCGATTGAAACTTGAGTGGAGTTTAAAGGTGAAAGAAGAAATTGTGAAACAATTTCAAGCTGGCATTACCATGGTGTCTACATATCTAGAGTGGATATCCAACATTGTTCTCATGCCTAAACCAGGAGGAAAGGTGCGAGTTTGCGTGGATTACCGGGATCTGAACAAAGCTTGCCTTAAAGATAGCTTTCCCGTGCCCTTTATCCACATTCTCATTGACAATACTGTTCAATATGATATGTACTCCTTTGCAGATTGCTTTGCAGGGTACCATCAGATTATGGTCACTGAGGAAGACCGTGAGAAAACTGCTTTCATCATGCCTTGGGGAACCTTTTTTTACAGACGGTTGTCATTCGGCATCATCAATGCCGGGGCAACCTATCAGTGAGCCATGATGGCTCTTTTCCATAATTTAATGCACAAAGAGATAGAGATCTATGTGGATGACATCATTGTCAAGTCCCGAAGGGAGGAAGACCATTTGGACCATCTCAAAAAGCTCTTCAATAGGTTGTGTAAATACAACTTGAAGTTGAATCCAGCCAAGTGCGCCTTTGGTGTTAAATCAGGCAAGTTTCTAGGTTTCCTAGTCAGCCACAAAGGGATTGAGCTGGATCCTACCAAAATCCAGGCCATCAAGGAAATTCCCATTCCACAGACAGAGAAGGAAATACGGGGATTTTTGGGAAGAATCAACTTCATTAGCAGGTTTATTTCTCAACTCACAGCAACTTGTGAGCCATCTTCAAATTTTTAAGGAAGAACTCCTCCATGAAATGGAACGATGAGTGTCAGAAAGCCTTCCTTACCATTAAAGAGCAGCTGGTTAACACTCCTATTTTGGTACCACCCAGGGATGATGTTCCCCTGTTCATGTACCTGTCCATTAATGACAATGTTATGGGCTGCATGCTGGGACAAAAAGATGATAGAGGCCAAGAATAAGCTATCTATTACCTCAACAAAAGATTCAGCAGCAGTGAACACAAGTACACTCTAATTGAGAAGACTTGTTGTGCTTTAGCATGGGTTACAACATTGCCTCCATGGTCACACAACCCATCTTATATCCCACGTGGATCCTCTCAAGTATGTGTTCAGTAAGCCCATACTGAATTGTCGACTGTGTAGATGGCAGTTGATCCTACAACAATTTGACATCGTCTACGTGACACAAAAATCTGTCCAAGATCAAGGAATTACGGATCAACTGGCCCCCGCACCTGCAGGGGATTACAAACCCTTGGAAACATATTTTCCCGATGAAGGGCTAATGATAGTTCAGTAACACCATCAGTACGATGCATGCTGTATATGGAAAATGTATTTTGATGGAACTGTTAACACAAAAGGTTCTGGAGCTGGAGCAGTTCTAGTATCCGGTATGGGGGAGAAGTATCCCGTCGCCGTCAAATTGTAGTTTGTCAGCACCAACAACACAGTTGAATATGAAGGCTGTATCATGGGGCTAAAACTTGCCCGTTCAATGGGCATCAGGTAGTTAACTATCTTTGGGGTTTCTAAATTGGTAATCAAGCAATCCACATGAATCTATCAGACCAAAGAACTACATTTGCTGCCTTACCATCGGCAAGTTCTACAAATGGCTTTGGAGTTCGAAGAAATCTCTTTTTTACACATTCCTCGTAATAGGAATGATTTTGCGGATACACTAGCAACGTTGGCCTCCTTGATTCACATACCTGACAAGGAAAACATGCTAAACATTATATTTGCCCTACAAAAGGCCCCAACTTATGGGAACTATGTTGGAAAAGTATCGGATGATCTACCTCCCATCCACAACCCTTGGTATCAGCATATCAAGGAGTATTTGCGAGATGGATCTACACCCGCTGAAGTGAGCCTGACTGAAAAGAGGTGGATCCATCGACTTGCTATGAAATTCTACTTGAGCGGAGATGCACTCTATAAGAGAGATGGAGGATTAGGTCTCCTCAGATGTCTAGACAAATGCCAAACTCAGAGGCTCATGGATGAGATCTATGGTGGAGTATGTGGCCCACACATGAGCGGACCTCTACTTGTTAAAAAGATCCTCAAAATAGGGCATTATTGGCTTACGCTCAAAGCTGACTATGATGATCACGTCAGGAGGTGTTATCAATGCCAGATTTATGGGAATGCTATCCACGCCCCTCCAAGGGAACTCCATAATATTAGTTCGCCATGTCCCTTCTCAATGTGGGGAATGGATGTGATCGGGCCCATCGAGCCCAAAGCCAGTAATGGACATCGGTTATATCTTCACCATGATTGACTACTTCACCAAATGGGTAGAAGCATCCTCCTTCCCCAGGTTTACCAAGGAAGTCATCATTGTTTTCATCAGAAACAATTTTATATGTCGATATGGACAATCAGAGGTCATTATGTCAGACAATGCTAAGAACCTCAACAACAAAATGATGGAGGAGTTATGCAGTAAATTCCACATCAAACACCTTAACTCCGTCATCTACCGTCCAAAGATGAATGGTGTTGTTGAAGCGACAAATAAAATCATCAAGAAGATCATGCAGAAAATGTCCACCAATCATAAAGGATGGCCTGACCTCTTGCCTCTGACTTTATTAGCCTACAGAACTTCAATGCGTACTTCCACTGGGGTAACCCCCTACTCATTAACCTATGGGATGGAAGCAGTGCTCCCCATAGAGGTGGAAATGGAATCCCTCAGAGTGTTGATGGACGCTCAGCTAGATGAAGACCAATGGGTACAAGACATATATCACCAATTGTCTCTAATAGACAAAAGGAGAACCGCGACTATCTTCCATGGTCAGTTATATCAACAAAGGATCGCAAGATCCTACAACAGGAAAGTCCGGATACGGCAGTTCAAATAACATGACTTGGTTTTGAAGAAGATCATTGACAAGTAAGATCAATCTAAGGGAAAAATTCGCTCCTAACTGGGAAGGCCCATTTGTTGTCAAGGAGGTATTGACAGGAGGCGCTCTCAGACTACAGGAAATGGACGACGATGAATTTCCACATCTTATTAACTGAAACGGTACTATGTCTGAGGTTACCATCAAGCAAACATCCTGGTTTTGGATCATCAGATCACCAGTCATTCCAGTTTTCTAACCCTTTTTACATGCTCTTCTGCCCCTCAGGGAAACATACACTTCAAACCAGCAGCCTGGTTTCACCTCATTTCAAACCTTTCACACAATTTCGGTTATCCTGAAGACGGGATTGATCCTTTCACACCTGCAGTTTATCCTGAAGACGGGATCAATCTTTTTCCACACCTGTAGTTTGTCTCAATCATGGGATCAAACTTTCTTCTCCCCGCAGTATAGCCTGCACATGGGATTCATACTTCTCTTTGGTTGTAATTTGTCCTGAGGGGCGAACTACGTCAACCTGATCTCCTTGATACCCGGGAGTACGTAGGCAACCATATTCTATATGACCCGATCACAATAAAAAAAACATTTCTGCCCTTTTTCTACAAAAATAAAAACCACAAAAACACTTCTACACCCTTCTTCATCAATAAAGCTTCTACACCTAGATCCTTTCACATTCAGCATTGAACCTCTTATACTAGGTTCAAACTACGCAGACCTGATCTCCTCTTCAATAGGAGTACGTAGGCAACCATTTATTATTCGGTCTAACCCCCTACCAGATAAAAATACTTGTCACACGGTACTGGGATCAAACTTCAATCCACCACATTTCATTGGCTTTAGACCAAAGGGATGGAATTACCCAACCTCTCCTCACTAATAGGAGATTTGGTGACCATCTAAGCTGCGGTTGTGCCTCAAAGAGCAACACCAATCCATAAGAGATGGAATTAACTAGGCTTTTCACAAATAGAAGTGCTGGCAACCATCTGTGGTGCGGTCAATCTCAAAGAGGAAAAGCCACACTCCTCTCCACATTGCCATACAGAAACCAGTCCTAAGACACCAAAGATGGTAGGGATACATACAGATCAATGATCCATTCTAAAAGATCCTGCGACATCTCAATGTCCATACATCAAGGATGAGGTCAGAACGCATCAAGATCACAAGTCCTGAAGAAACAGGCAAATATCAAGCTAGTATCAAGGCACAACTGAAAGGGAAGTAAATCAAAATATATCTCTCTGCGATATATATACTTTTTAATATATACATATGTGTTGTACATGAAAAAATGGCTAAGCTAGTCTATGCAGGAAAATACAAAGCTATCTACAGATCTGTATGTATGCGGACTATCAGATCTAACATAGCATCCCTCTCTGAAGAAGGAGGTAACGCTGCAAGCTCCCACCCAATGGTATCTACACGAGCTAGCAGATCCGACGCTAACTGCATGGTGGCATGATGCTCATCAATATATGCACTCATATCGGTAAGGATGCCAGTCGTAAGGGATCTCACTGAAGTAATGTCTGTGACGGCCACATCCCGAGCAGATAGGGAAGCATCTCGCTCCATGATTAATTCATCTCTGGCTGATATAGCCTCATCTCTCTCTAATAGAGCGGCGTCTCTCCCATCAAGAGCTGTCAACATCGAGGCCTTAGCCTGATCTCTCTCAAAGGTCATCAGATGTAGACTCTGCTCCAAATACTTTGCTGAATGCAGAATGATAGTAGCACTCGTAGTGGGAGAATCCATCACAAATGCTGGCAACCCAGCAGTCAAATCCTCCTCGATGGGAATATCAGCCTCCTCTATAAGGTCCTCATTGTTGGAATCAGGCCCCTGTACTGTGAATACTACCGCAGCCGATGCAGTCTCTGTCTCCATCCATGCGGAATACTCTGGAGGACAACCCAAATGGTTGACGGAAAACTCAGCTAGCTCAGACTGATACCAACAGTCATACAACCTGGATCTATCCTCTGCTGATAAGTGGCAAGAAGCGAAGTGTTGACTCGATGCCCCCTCAAAAGGATGAAAGTCCTGAAATTGGTCAAACTGATACATCACGACTAGTGGGTGGTAAGTGATCATACCTTTTAAACCAGCTAGAGGAAGATAATCCATGCTCGGAGCATGAGTGATGAAGTTGTAGGGTGAATTAAGCCATGTACACAACAATATAGCGAATGGATCTCTGATCCCTGCCAGGAAAGTTGACCAAAATGCAACATCTGTACACTCCGCAGGCTGAAAGGAGTATTATATGGCTATATCATAGGTGAAAAAATACCCATGTCGTTGGAAAGTGCCAATCGGTCTCAAGTGTGACATAAACCACACGTACAACATGACTGAACTGCCTGTAAACACTCCTGACAGATAAGTGCAGCAGTATGTAGTTGACCTCAAAGTCTCTACGATGATCATCGGTATGATGGTGTGATCCTCCCTAAGAGCTCTCACTGCCATAATGACGCCAATGTCCAACTCATCTATGTATCGTGGCATGTAGACATATGACATTAGACATATGACAGTACGCACAATAGTAGTACATCCACTCTGGACAGATGACAATGATCCTTCGGTGTGGTGAAATCCCCGGAATGTCGTGTATAACTATCCTCAGAGCCAAATCTATCAAACAGAAAATGCTGGGATATAACATGGCTAGATGTGAGCTCATCCTGCACCACCCTACGCCTCAAGCCAGTGAGGGTCATGAACTGCCTACTCATGTCTCCGATCGGCATATGCATGCAAGGTCTGTCCAATGGCAGCATCATTAAACGTACATATTCCTCCAGAGTAGGAGTCAACTCCTTGGTCCCAAATCAAAAAACCTGCCTCTCCGATACCCAGTGCTCTAGTATGCCCTCCATGAATCCTGTGGGAACCTGAAACATCAACAGGGTCATAGTATACTATAATAGATGATCTACAGTCACCCTGTCTGATGGTGACATACTATCATACCACGATCGCATACCCGATGCCACCAACAATGGTGGGGTATGATCAATACGGCTAACTGTCGAAGAAGACATCTACATGCGGGCGTGTCGTAAAGACCATCCGGTCAATCTTTGAATATCTCTGGACATACATACATATGCATAACATAATAAAATGCATGATATAATAGATGGTAATATGATATAGGGAATGGAAAACTGTACATACATTCCTAAGTATATCATCATCTAATACATCTTTGCACAGCTAAAATACAGGGAAATGGGGCAAAACTGCCCTACAACTAACAGAGGCCTATCAAAAGATATATCAAGAATGGGTCCCACTCCTCTAGCTCAGTTCAGTTTGAGTTGCAAAGGAGGTTTCACAAGCTGAAAAGGCCACATCAGGAATAAAAATGCTACGAGATTGAGCGGAGTAGCCTGAAATCTTGGTTTTTACAAGCCAAACTTTGGCTTTACATGTCAATCATTGGTATTCACCTGAATGCAAGGTATACTATACCAGTGACCTCAGCTATTGCAAATCATGCTCGAAAATAGCTCATACAGGTCTGATGCCGACAAATATGGGGTCGTAACCCTAAAAACCTTCCCCGATGGGAGTCCCAAAGCCGAAGTTATAAATTGATAAAGTATCCGCCGAACTCAGACATTGATAAAGTATCCCCAACAGGGGTCACAACGCAATTCAACCATTGATATACGCATCTATGAAGGTCAAGCAGCCTTGACATTCTCCCCAGCAAGGGTCACAATGAAATGCAATCATTGAAACACACATCATTGAACGTGAAGCAGCCTTGACAGTTTGCCCAACAGGGACCTATCTGGTGATACACACATCATCGAAGGTCAGGCAACCCTGACAATACATACTATTGGCAGTAACTCTAGCAGGATCATGGTACATACTGGTGACACAAACTAGAGAAGACCATCCTCATCGGAGAGGACCGATGGTGGAATATGTTATACACATCCTCAAATAGACAAAGCTTTATCCCCATAGAACTCTTGTACACGAGAGGCACCTCTATGGAGTAAAAGTCTGTATTAAGGATCCAGGACTTTGGTGATAGCCCCAACGTCAACATCCTTGAAGACATGGATCACACGTCCAAGACATTACTGATTGTCATCCCCTATATAGTTTTCAGGGAACTGACAATCATTCATTCATGCATCAAACGTTTGCATCATATTGCTGCACATAACATCATATTTATCTTGTTGCATTTCAAGTGTCTAGGATTCTTTATCCTATCGATGCCTTGCATTTCATGAATATGATAAAGAGGGGAATCTATAGACACGCAAAATTTTTTGCACACCTGTTACTAACATTGCAGAAGGGTAAATTCATCTTTCAGAGATAACCCTAGAAGACAGCTCACATCCATTCTGGATACTACCAAAAGTACAGTCTCAACCCCAGAACACACACCGGGAGTATCAATTCCAACCTCGAAGATAACCCCGAGTTTCGTCCTTGGAGATAACCCCAAGGAATGATGTTGTAGTTCCGGCGATAACTCTATAAATGTTTGTTTCAAATGCATGCGATCAGCTTCAATCTCAGACCTCCTGCAAAGGCACTCATCCAAAAGACCCGGAGATAACAACGGAAAGACAAACACACTTACAGATGACCTTATGAAATTCAAACACTTGCAGCAGTCTAATCTCAGATGTATCCCTGAGCAACGTCTGCTATCAGCCCAAACCGGAGATAACCCCGATGAGGATTCAAATCGTCACCTTTCCACCTCAACCCCAGCGCACCGTCTCAACATTTCATACATACATTCCAACATAATAATGTCCCACAAGAGCCAAGCAGTTCCAATCCTGAGTGACTATTACGCATGGCAGCACACCGGATATAATTTGAAGCTTGAAGACCATGGGCATGGTCCCCTCTTCCCGACTTCGTACAACCTCTAATCCTATGTCATTGCGTAACTCTTGACAAAAGCGGTCCGAAGAAGGTCTTGAACACCTCGTTCGGATGCTTGGATTGAAGTTCTACAAGTTTGAGCGGACATCATAGTGCACGAATGCACGTACTTTGAGACGGCGGGACTCGCGGAGCCCAGGGCACCCCGGACAGCCGCAAGTGCATCTGCGGCTATCGCAGGTAGACCTACGGCTCCCCCCACTATAAATAGAGGGGTTGGGGTGGCCATTTGTAAGAGAGAAAGAAGCGAGGAAGCCCTGTTTAATTTGCTCTGTACACACCCCATATTGAGTGCTTTCTCATTTTAAACACCTGTTAGCTCACATATAGCTATATTTTACCGGCGGGAGCTGACTATTTATCCATCTAGAGTCATAGAAGCCTGCTTTGCAACCCACTGTAAGTCTTCTCACACTCTATAAAGCCTTTCTCTTCATCTTTGCACATAATATTCTTCACATTGAGAGTCGTGTTGTGTGTGTATGCCCAGACTTTGGTCCGTGGTTTTCATTTCTGTCTATATATATATATATACTTATATATGTATATATTTATATATGGACTAACATTATCGAGTTATGCCTCGATTGAGCCTAGACTTATGTTTGATGCATTTAATTGCTTATATATATATATATATATGAACTGTTGTCAAACTCTGTTTGATGAGCCTGGATTTTAGATTTGGTGTGTTTACTGCTTATATATATATAGTGACAAATCGCTGAAATGATAAACCAAGCCGGGATTGAGAAACATCTTGTGCGTTTACCGCTTTATATATATATATATATATATATATACATTTTTGTCAGGCCATGAGTTTACTTCGAGGCCTTTTACTTCTTTATTTACATTTAGTCCTGCCTGGAGTTTACTTTGTGGCGGTTGATCATCTTTTACAGCTTTATTTGCTTTTCTGATCCCCCATTGAGGTGCTTCATGGTGGTTGATCATGTCCATATATATATATATATTTACCGCTTTTATATATTTACATTTCTGATCCCCTATGGAGGGTCTTCGTGGTGGTTGATCATGTCTGTATATATATATATTTACAGCTTTTATATATATAACTGCTTATTGCTTTTCATATAAACTGCAGCATCATTTGAGCCTAGGAATCATGTGATCACAGATTTAGTCTACTGAATCTAGATTTAGTTCCCGTGATGGACTTTTTTAGCTGTAAACAGCTTGTACATTATTTACAATGTTTGAATTTCCTTAGATGGCTGTCATGCCCATGAGCAGTTCGGCATTGCTGTATATTATTTTCTTGAAGATGCCTCACATCTCAAAAATAAAAGCAATCAAGCCGAACATTTAATAATAAAATGGAAGTATAAAAAGTTCTTAATTACTATTGAGCATAGGGTTTGAAAAACCTCTTTTACAAAACTTCACTACTATATCATGTTTAAAACTGAATTTTTTTATAAATTCAAATCCTTTGTATATAGGTGCGAACGAGGCCTCACACTACTTCTAAATAATTGTTCATTGATCCACACACACACGCACATTCATATAACAGTTTCTTGAAAAGTGGCGGTCACCATGGTAACATGGATGTCGGTGAGTGCCTAACACCTTCCCCTCGCATAATCAAACCCCCGAACCCAAATGAATCTCAATTTCATAGACCCGTTTAGAAGTGTCACATCACTAGGTCAATGTGCAAACCTTTTCTCGGTTGCGTTGGTGCAACTAGTTAAAAACACCAACTGGCGACTCTTAAAGACAAATCGTCGACATTATACATGTCGGACCTTTTTCACTTGTTTTTTCAAATAAATCTCACATAACATGAGAACACCAAAAAACAAGTAACAAAAAGGGACAAATAAAAATCATGACGTCGACACTTACTACCTTTGCTAAAGTCTATGTCATACAACCATTGTACACTTAGAACGTTCGTCCAACGTGAATATGATTCGTGAGAATCGTTTACGTATTCAGCATTTACGTTGCTTGTCTCTTAATCTCTCTTTCAACCTTTTCTAGAGGTTTTAATCACTTTTAATCGTTATCCATCCCATGAACCCCATGTTCATTATTCTTTCTTAATGTCGAAGCTATACCGTTCGTTGTATGCTAAGACCGATCGTTCATCGCAACTGCATTATGTTTACGTTCATTACCTTCTTGCTCTTTTAATCTCTTTTGATCATTTCATTCAACCTATACTAATGGTTTAAATTACTAGTTTAAGTGTTACATTTGATGAACTACACGTTCATTAGCATTTGTTACAATTCCCCTAGGTTTTGAGCAGTTAAAAGCTCATTACTGGGCTTGCTTTCTGCCGTGACTGGCGGCTTCGATTCCTTTACACTTCTCGCTTGCATGGCCGCCACTCTCTGATGGCTACCTCTTGGAGTCTGCGACTGCAGGTGCCACCTTACAATGCATGGCTAGCGCTACGGCGCCAAGCCCTATTTCTTGAAAAATTTTTTAAGTCTCTAAATTATTCTGAAACACTTACTTCCCGATCTCATAACTCCTTCATTATAACTCGGAATGAGGTCGTTCCAAATCCATTCTCTTCCTTATCTTACTTACTTCAATACCCCTCAAACAGAACTTCGTTCTGAATCCATTAACGTGCCATTCGATTGGCTTAATCTTCATCCTTCGTTCATTTTTATGTTATTAACATTCTTCATTCGTTCGTCCCGTAATTCGGTTATCCAAACTCGAAACTCATTCTTTCTTGAGTTCATGACTCATGTTTTCTACATTCTCTTACATTCTTATGAAGCCCCACACATTTGGGTTCATTTACACACTTTCTAATTCTCGTTCGTGATTTACGAAATTTTTGCCATAACTTCGTTATAGCTCAATTTTTAATCCGTTCTTCATGAACGTTTCTACGTTCCTAACCAAGCAATAAGCATCTAACTTATACGCGATGGTTTTAAACTTGTCCATCAACAACAAATTATAATACGATGGTTGTAAATTTGTCCATCAACAATGTTCTTTGTGTTCTTCGCGTGTTCTTTATGTTCTTCGTTCGTTCTTCATTTTTAATCAATATTGAATACGATTTCACTTTTTACTGTAATTCGATGTTATAAAACACCATTCCTTACTTATTTCACCGAATCTTTCATAAGATACATTCAGATCGCTCAAATTCATTACGAATCTTATACTTCCTTAAGAAATTTTTAACATAAACTTTAAATTCTTATTTCTTCATTTTCTCATGATTTCAACCATATGAAATCATTCCTAACATCGTTTACTTCTTATTCTCGTTAAGCTATGTTTTAAACATAAAAACTTAAAGAAAATTATCTAGAAGATAGGTATCGGATTACCTTTCTTCTTTAATCTCCTTCCGTCGGACAAAGTTTGCTCACGAACAAGATTTTCCTATTCTTCCTCATTCGAAAACTCTCTCTCTGTCTCTCAAATGTTGTAGGATTTTCAAAATCCCATTAAAATGAATTTAGCTTCTTATTTATAGATTTTCCAAGATATGGGCAAAATAGTCATTTCGCCCCTACGGTTACTATTCACACCTCCTTACTTCCACCTCCTTACTATTCATGAAACTTCCCTTGGAAGTTTGTGGTACCGTCTTTCGGAATTCGTCCGACAGTTTTAAAAACTGCGATTCTCGGAATCAAAATATTTTTGGATATTTCATCTTTCCTTTACCGATTAACTTTTCCGTATTCTTCGGATCTCCGAAAAACTAAAAAAAACCCTTCCACGATAAGCGTTTTCCTTCACGTTTTCCCCTAACGTAGTTAAATGAGTGAAAAGTACATAACCGTACTTTTTATCATTTTTATTTCGTCCAATTTTTACACGTTTTTCGAGAAAAACTTTTATCGGCTTACTCAAATTTTCACCATATATTATCGTCAAATCTTTCGACAGAATGTCATTTCGACATACCGAACTCTCAAAAAGGCTTAGGTTATTCAAACCCTAACCCTTAGGATTTCGTTAGGTGAATAGTGCCTATTTCGTCTTTTATCCTCCGAAAATATTTTATTCCCGAATTTTTTTTATTTTCATCTTGAAAATTCTTATTCGTTCAGTCTAGCTCGTAGCCAGAATCCTCCCACATTCTAATCAACCTAGGTTCTAGAACGATTAATAAACATATAGCACAAAATATTATGAATAAAAATTTATTTTATTAATAACTAATTCTTTAAATCTTAAATTCTGAACAATCCGGATTCTCCGGGTTGTTACATATTACTTATTAAACCGTGTATAGATTGCAAAATTGATTAGCAAGTTTTTAGCACCGTTGTCGGGGACTTATTTATTTTCATATTGTCCAATATTAATATCAATCAATTTAGTCTTAATTTTGACGTATATATTTGTATTTAATTTGTTTTTGCTTTAATTTATTTTTAAGTCCTTTTAGGCTATGGATGAACATAACTATAAGTGGCCTTGTAAGAGGACGACACAACCAAGTACGAAAGGAATAATTGAGCGATTGCAAGGGCAAGTTGCAAATCTCTTAAGGTTTTCTATCAATCTTGAGTGTCAATCCACTCAGAATGCCTACTGTCAGGATCAAGCTAACTATGACCCAAGCTACTATCAACCGGACTGTCAAAGCTATCCGACCTGTCCATTGGATGACAACCAAGAGCAATCCTATGCCCCAAATTTTTCTTACCAATCAAAATTTTCATACCAACCTCTACCACAATATGAGGCATCTAATTTGGAGGATATTCTTTCCCATTACTTAAAACAACAAGAAGAATTAAGGTTGGAGGACCTCTTTACCAAATTCATAGAGCAAAATGAGGTTCAGATGACAAACCACGACGCCTCATTACAAAACCTCGAGAGCCAAATGGGATAACTAGCCATGCTATCATGAATCCACCGCAAAACAGTTTACCTGGCATTATTAAAATTGATCCTAACGAGGGGGTGAAGAGCCACACATGGTGAATACGTAAGGAAATAACGAGGAGTTACAAAAAAATTTTTGAGGGAGATGTAGAAATGTATCCTGGGTAAACTATGTGTTGGGAGATTGCATATTTAAAATTTGATGTTGAAAGTAAATGTTCATGATTATATGTAAAGTCCTTAAAAGAAGACATGTACAAGGACTTAGTGATAGATCAAACTTGCTAGGTTGATCCGAAATTTAATGTTTACCATTTTGTAAATGAATGTATAGAAGAAAAGATCAAAGCTGTTAGGTTGATCTATATCTTGAGATGTAATAGATAGGCTTCCAGTGAATTATAGTCTATCGAGATGATCAAGAGATTGCAGAAGACAAGGCAGAATTGTAGAGCATCAAGGATCGCAGTGTATCTGCTTTGAAGGGCCTCTCCGAAGTCATAGAGTGGTCCAAATGCCTGCCGAGCCAAATCAGAGGTCATAGTGTGTTCTCAGAAGCGTAGAGTCTGTAAGTTAAGTAAGTGAAGATCGTAGTGTACCAGTTCTTAAGAGAAATTGTAGTGTTCCCGTTTAGCAGTATCAGATAAAGAACCAAGGAGGCAA
The DNA here is from genome assembly GCA_020205605.1 of Panax ginseng. NCBI lineage: Eukaryota > Viridiplantae > Streptophyta > Magnoliopsida > Apiales > Araliaceae > Panax > Panax ginseng. The sequence continues at coordinate 111,493,787 of CM035128.1, read as the reverse complement.
GACACCACGATCAGAATCGTAGAGCTTCATCTTTTTGTGTCAGAAGCATCGAGCCTCGTCCATTTGTTTAAAGATAAATCACAACAAATATGGAATGAGCTATAGACATTGACGTCCTCAAAAATCCCAATGACACAACTGTCATCCTTAGTATGTAACAAAGAAACATATTAAAGAAGCCAAGGAAAGTACTTTGGGTCTTTAGAAAACACCTTTTCAAGTGTTATGTGAAAGAGCAGTCTGCTGTGTCAGTGGGCCAGTCTGCTAATCAAAAGTTGTGTAAAAAGTCTCCATCAAAGCTCAGAAATGTCAAATGCATTTAATGCTTCAACAGATACATTTCTAAGACATCATATATACAGAACATCAGTAGATGAAAGGATTAAGCAAGTATTGAACAAAAATGTTAAAGAACACTCAACACTCAACTCTATGATCTGAAAAAGAAAGCTTGCTCAACCACTAAGTTCTTTCAAACACAAGCTTAACGGCAACTGAGTAGCACCATTAAAGAACTCAACTATTATCAAGTAAAGGAAGAAGTTCCAAGTCAGAAGGACTTGAAGAGTTCTATGCGAACTGAGAAGTACCAAGTCTGCTGGATATGAAGAGTACAATAGTGAACTAAGAAGTTACAAGACTGCTGGTCTTGTAGGAATCTGTGAGATTCAGAAGTTGTAAAGATATCCTTAGTGGATTTCGTACTCGAGGAGTAGAAGAGTGGACTAGGAGCTTTGAATTCTCTGAACCACTTAAAATCATTGTGTCTCTTATATTCTTGCCATAACTGCTATAACTGTCATAACTGCTTTACTCCTATTAATTCATTATATCTTGAAGGGAAAATAAACAAATCTTAATTTCGCTGTGTTTAAAATCATTATCAAAACTAACAAGTATTTTGAAAAGAAAGATTTTAAAATATCTATTCAACCCCCTTCTAGATAACTATTGTGCCTTTAGGAACTAACACTGTGGATTCTGAAGTTGGAGAAAATAGGAGCATGAGTGGGTGTACTGTCAAGAATGAAGATCTGGAAACCACACTCAAGGTTGTTGAAACCCTAGAGGACCCAATAGAGCATGAAGAACGTTTTCAAATTAATCTGAAAGGCGAATTAATGGATAATTCAAATTTTGAAAGTTTCTTAGTGCCGATGGATGAAATGGAGTTTGAGGGTCTCCAATCATTCATGTCCGCCATGCAAATCAAAGAAAAGACAAAGAGGCGGTATGATATGGTCATTTTTGCATATGAGCCGGATTAAAAGGAAACGAAGGAATAGTCAAGCGGATGACTTTAAATCAAGCACTCGATTGGGAGGCAACCCCATTTCAATATCATCCTTTTATACTCTTGCTTTTTGTATGGTAGTTGTATATTTTATCTAATATAGTAGTTTAGTAGGACCGTAATATAATTTGAATAATATTACTAGTTTGTGATATAGGAGTGTGCTAATTGTAGGATTTTTGCATATCATTACTTTCATGAGGAATTCCATTGGTTGACATTTTTTTGTTAACATTGCGGTATTCATTTATGTTAGTTTTTGGTCTCCATTTTTTTGACGTTATAGTATCCTTGTGTTTTGGCTTTTCAAATTCTTGATAACCATTTGTTTTTAAGTTTAGGTAAGTCTTTGTTTATATTTCAAGTTATTATGCATTTATCTAAATGTGTAGTTTTTAGTTATTATAGTAAGTTTTTAGTTTACATAAAAATTTGTCAAGAATTTTTGGCTATGTGCGTTGATAAGTTGGTGTTTACTGTGCAGAAAGACATAAAAAATTTCACTGGTGCAGGTCATCCGCTGCAGCTCTTGTACATACCTCACAAGTGGTTCCGCAACGCCTCTCTCAATGCATAGCTTTCCATACTCACATTGCAGTGCCTCCCAAAGCCTAGTATATGGCACCGCAACGCCAGGACCACACCCAACCTACTAGAAAAAGACGTTACAGTGCCACTGTTTTGCCTTCACCAAGCACTCCCCGTTCGAATCAAATTTTTTTAGCTAGCGTGGCAGTGCAACATAACAAAGGAATACTAGCGCTGCAACGCCAGTAGCGAAACTTTGTTTCTTAAGTTGGGTTCAATTCGGTAGTTCAGCCCTAGTGTCCTCTCATATCAGTGCATACCATTACATCCCAACCCAAGCAATTCCTCCACTAAATCATTCATTCCCCAGCCTAGTCAAGCAGCAAATTCCCCAATTCTGTTCCTATCCAAGCATCGATCATAGCCAAAACTGCTAAGTCTTCAGGGAAATTCATTCAAGCATTCACTAGAGGGGTTTAAAACTATGTCAATCCAAGGATATGTCACCATCGGTGTAAATAAGTCTTTATCGATTATGGTGCATTTGAATCAACTAAACATTGCAAAGGATTGAGATAGGGCTGGATAATTAGTTTACTTTGAAACTTTAGAATTTTATTTTAGCTATTTCAATTACTGAGTAACTAGGGCTTAAACATAGAGTTTGTACTGCTTTGGTTTTATATTATTTGGGTTTGCTTTATCGATTGCTTGGGATGGCTGAAATTTCTTGGGTTGAGACATCTTAAAATAGACATTGGAAGCTTGAGTTTAGGCTTTGCACGCCAGGTGCTTGAAAATTCGCCCAAGTGAATATTGAGCTCATTTTGGCACTCTTTGGCATTGGTTAGCAGTAGCCAATTGGTATTGGTTTTGCTACTAATTTTGGCTTGATGCTTGGTATTCATTTTGGGGAAAACTTTGACTTAGAATTCAATTTGATTTGGCTAGACTTTGGTGTGCAGTTTGGAATTATTGTATTGTTTGGCTTCATATTTGGTGTTCTTGTTTAGAATTCAGTTTGGGCATTCCTGAAATTCCTGACATTGCTTCCAAACACTAGCGCACCAGCTCTAGTTCTTCCCAAACGACAACATAATGGGACTACACAAAGTTTGTAAACGTCAAGGCATGGACTAAGTACAACCAAATATTAACCAACAATTGTTTTTTACCCGAAAGGGGCCTAAAAGTAGATCTGACGAAGGATGGAGAGATGGGGATAATGATCACTGATCAAAAATGGGTTAAATTCACAAAGCAGCCAAAATCAGCCATTGTCTCTTTGGTTCGAGAGTTCTTCGCTAATGCTAGTGCTGAAGGTACATTAGTAGTTTAGGTTAGAGGTCAAACAGTGGCCTATGAAAACAAAACGATAAATTCCCTTTTCCAAATGCCTGACCACGACAAAGACTAATTAGAGCACGACATTCAAAGCTATGATGTAGACGATATCATTAAACGATTTTGCAAGCTGGGGCACTATGTGGAAGACTAACAAGTATACAGCTGAAAAGACAAGGTTTCCATAACACGCGCTCAGTCGCTATGGTATAGTGTGGTACAACTTTCTTTGTTCAAGTATCTTCCTGCTCTTCGCTATTGTTACCGGGCTTAAAGTTAATATGGGATCTCTCATACAAGAATCTATTTTGAGGGCCTTCAAGGGCAGTTCATCTGGGGGATTCCCAGATGAACTGCACTAGAAGGCATATTTAGAAGCTCAGAGATCGGAGAGGCATTTGAGGCATATTGTAGTGGTTTCTCAAAGGTAGAACTTGATGATGCAGTACCAAGTTGAGTGTGCCACCACGATCGCTCATTTTTACGTAACATATGATGGGGACGAGGAAGATTTAATGTCATTCTAGTTTCCTCATCCTCTAGTGTTCCCTCCATATCCACCACCATCTCCTACTGCGGATGACGATGACGACGACAATGACACCAGCACCGAGTGATCTCACCTTCAGGGAAGCCCTCTCATATTGATATATACATGCTAGCCAATGAGGGAATTGCCCATTTCAAGTTTGGGGCAGTTTTATCAGCTTTTCAACTTTCCTTTCTATCAGCTTTCTATTCTTATGCATGATGTATTAGGATGCCATTAGTACGTTATTATTCCTGATTTTTTAGTATTTTGGGCTGCATAGTATTGTATTAATTGCAGCCATGGGTTATTAGTTTTTGATGCATGGATTATGTATGAATGTTTATTTCTATCTATGATATTGCTTTAGTAGTTATGAATAGACGTGTATTTATCTTTTATGCCATGTTATGGCTTCTATCTTTGTGCACCATACTATGGCTTTATTAGACCCTATTTTGAGCTGTTATATTATTACAAGGGTTTATTATAATTTTTTGGGTAAATTTTGATTGTGGCCAATGAAGAGTTAGTTGGTTAGTTCTAATTCAGAAAAAGGTAATATACCTAATACTTTGATATACCCTTAGGTATAATCATAACTCCGAATTAAATGGAGACTTTTGACTAATAATCCGGGAATTCTATGATTTCAACGTTTAACGCTTAATCTCGTAAATTTTGCCATAACTTCGTTACTCGAGTTTTATACGCCAAATCAAATGGAACCAATCCATTGATTCATTATCTATAACCTAACCAAGCAATATGCACATAACCTATATATGATGGTTTTCAATTTGTCCATCAACAACCAAATCAACGCTTAATGGTTTTCTCCGATTAAACTCATTTAAACACTTATGATTCTTACTTATACATGACTTGTAATTTTTTTAATCCACTAATAGCCACCCTTATTACTCCAGAAGAGACATGCTCCACCAATTCATACTTCTCTACGAAAAATAAATAGAAAAGGATTGAAGACCAAGGTTTATGTATTATTACCTTAACGTTCTTCGCGTTATTGAATAAAACTTGAATACTTTGCTTTGGATTGCTCTTGATTACTTATTAATACTCTTTTTTTTTCTCTCTCAATATATTGGTTCAAGTTGGTGAAACAAAAAAATGAACCACCCTAGCCTCTTTTATATAGAAAATCTAATGGAGGGAAATTTGGTCAAGTGGTCCACCTCCTTACTATTCATGCCTTAGCCACCAAGTAAATCACTTTACTTGGTCACCAAGTGGTCGACCCACATGGCCTTTTGGGTCCCACATGGGTTCCCCCATGGGTTTTACCCATGTGGTGATCCATTGGTTCGATCCGCCAGTTCGGTTTCTTGGTTTGAGCTTAGAATTAAATCGTATTGGGCCTATCTTGGGCTTGATTTACATGGGCTTGACATAATCCATGTCCAATTGGAATTAACAAAGTCCCATTACTAAGAGTCCATTAAGAGTTAATCGTATTCTATTCGTATAACTCTCGTATTCTCTTCATATAGTATTCATACGATATTCATATTATACGTCATAATAATCTTCATACTATACTCGTATAATAACTAGTATCATACTCGTATTACTCATGTATAATAACCCTAATCATTATACATAGCCATTTCATTCTCGAAACTCACTTTTTCTAACCCTTAGGTTTTAAGTCCGCAGGCCAAACTTCGTTTGCCATAACTAAAATATTATTAGATATTCCATCTCGTCTTAGAATTCTATCATTACGTGTTTCTCAGAAATTCATAATTAATTCCGAAGTAGAAATGAATGAATAGTGTTTTTACAGAAATTTCTCAGAAAACTTTTATTTTCGTCTTGGAAATTCAAAACAATTAATCCTAGCACATAGCCAGAATCCTAACCACATCCGCACATTATAGGTCATAGAACGACCTTCAAATATCTTACTCACATAAATAAACAATTAAATTCATTTAATTCAAATAATCAAATAAAATTTAATTCACATAAAAATCTGATTTTTTTGGGCATTACACTATATATATATATATATATATATATATATATATATGTGTGTGTGTGTGTGTGCAGGCACGCGTGCGCGTTAAACAAGATGAGACAAATAATAATAAACCCCTCAAAGAATTTATATTAAGTCTGAAGCGTTCAAAGATATTTAGAATATCGAACGTTGACTTCTAGCATGATAAAACAATAGAGTATCAGTTAATCACTATAAGATTGTTGTGTCACACAAGGCTTATTTTAATTTTTTGAGATGTTGTTTTATCATATTTAAATGCTTATAAATAGATTGAACGATGTTGTTTTGTTATGTCACATAAGGACAATGTTTTTCTTTTGAATATATAGAAGTGCTAGGTTAGACTTAATTTGAATAATTTTGATTCAGATGTCTCACACTTGATCAAAATAATTTAAGAGGCAAAATAAATGGAGTTACATGTTGATGTAATTGATATAACTAAATTTTACATATCCAAGTCTTATTAGGGTTTTGGATTTTTACATAGATTGCTACTAGGACTGATCATTCGGTTATAACCGAACTGAATAGGCTAATCGATTATAAAAAAAAATCAAAATTTGTGCAATTTTAGTATCCAAACAAATAACTGAATTACCCATTAACCGAATTACCGAATAACCGAATTTATTATTCAGTTGTTCGGGTAATAACCAAATAAACAATGTTCAGAATATAAACAAAGTTTAGAATCACATCCATTAAAAAAGAAAAAACGGAGGATCAATTGAAGCAATAAATGACACTTGATTGTGGTTGTTACAGAAAGAAAAGAAAGAGAAAATGAAAGGGATTGGACATGATATTTTTCTGGCAGTTAAATTCTCTCTCTATCAATGGACACGTGGATGCATTGTATAGAGGGTATGATTCATCAAACATTCAATTCCCCTGGAAATAATCAAAATTATATTTTCCCCCATTTCTGCTACTGTATGGAGCACCAAATTAATGAAGATGATTAGTAATTGCAGAAACCCTAATTGTTAGGTTTGTAATATTCATGAACGCAATCAGATTGCACAAAGTAAGCGGAAGCATGGAAAAATAGAGTTTTAAAATTTTACAAACAATATACTCGGATCACCCTTTATGCACAATTATTAATTAAACGAAAAGATGAAGAACAAGAATTATACCCTTGAAGATTCAAGCTTCCTCAAGTACTAGTTCACCTCCAAATCTTTTTCACGTTCAACTTAAATCCACCGAGTTTGGTTCCTTCCTTTGATCAATGTTAGCCACCCAAGTGTTTGGCCTCTAGAGGTGATCCACCAAGGAAGAAGAAAGATTCAAGAAGATGGGTATTTGGCAAAACCTTAGTTTTTCTATCTCTCATAGAAAAGGGTATACTCTCCAACTCTTAAAATTACGTATTTCTATGATATCTGATATAAGACTCCTCTTACAAAGATATCAGTTAACCCTTTTAATCTAATTAGAAAATAGGGTATTATTTAATTAATTTATTTTCTTTAATTAATTAAACTCCCTAATCTTATTAGGGATAATTAATTAAACTCTTTTAATTAATTTAACCTCCTAATCTTATTATGAATATATGATAGTACTTTTATTAATTAATTCCAAAACTCCTTTAGGAATTACATAATAATAGTAATAATAATAATAATTAAACTCCTCTTATTAATTTATATTTAATATTTCAAAAATATTAAATAATAAATATTAAGCTATTTAATTTATTCTATCACCATAGATTAAATTAAATATACTTAAATTATTATAATGATTATGTCATTAACTTCTTAAATAATTATTCTTCCTTTAATGGTGTGACCCTTTAGGTTTTTGTTGGGTAATTTCTATATACGCACAACACGCAAGTATACATGGTCAACAAGTAATATAATTATAAGTCAAGTATCGTTCCCACATAGAATTAGTATGAATTTAATCCTAACAATTACTAGCCTTATATTAATCCAAATTTTATTTAACTATCCAATTCAATGATTATAATTATTAAAAACTAAAATTATTAAAAATACCAAACAATCAACAAATCTAAAAACTGTAATTTTAATCAAATATTGGAGAATTAGGCTTACAACTTCACTCTAAGTTTCACTCCAATTATTATCCTTTATTTAAGTTTAATTCACAATCCTAGTTTATTAATCAAGAACACTCAAGTAGAACTAGCCATCTCTCGATGTACTAATACCGTATTAACTTAAATCCACAAATTAGATAAAATTAAGTTAAACACCTTAATTAACTAACTCACTATATCTCTATGTAAATTACAATCAAAGAAGGTTGAAGTTCAAGTTCTCTATCCGATTACATGCGATGCTAGGAATATCTCTACCCTAACATAAATCAAGCTTCCATTCAATTACAGAAATCAAGAACACATGCTATATTGACTAAGTCTAGACTTATATTTCCTCTCTCGAATCCATAAAAGTCCACATAGAATTGGTGATCAAGCAATCCATAGATTCAAATATAAATCAATATAGATAAACTGAAAGGTAGATTATTAAACTAGAAATCAAATATTGCATAATCATCGTTCCACCCAAAGATCCGTTATAAGCCTAAAAGGCAATTTAGTTCATCATCAATAAATTAAAAACTGAATTAATCAAAGTAAACATCATCCAAATTACAGATACAAAACTAAATAAAGAGAATGAATCCAGAACCACCCATTTCTCTAGCCTCAATCTACAATTATCGTGAAATCTCCTTCAAAATCTTCCTCCAACTCCAATCCCGGCGGGGGGTTCCCTCATAAAAAGCCCGCCCCGACGGGCTTGCCTTCTGCAAGTTCACTTGATTTTGCCCATTCCTTCCATCCAACTCCAATCCATAAGCTTTTTAAGTACCTAAAACATCATTAAACATGAATATAAGTTAATATTGAGCAAATTAAGCATGTAAGGTCAGATTATCTAAAAAGTACAACTTAACTAACTACTTAATGAGTTGAAATGAACTTATTCTATACGTACTAATATTCTATACTATAATTTAACTAGCATGATTAAAAACACTAAGAATAAAAAAAATAAAATTGGGTTGCCTCTCAATTAGCGCTTGATTTTAAGTTTTTCAGCCTGACTACTCCCTATTTTATCCTGGATCGGTTAGGCTATCTGCGACATGTCTTTTGTTTATAGCACAAAACCAACATCGTTGTATTTCATGCCCATTCACTTGCATATTTAGGAATGCAGTTGACTTACTATCTTCAATCAAAGCCTTTAGACCACTACCCTCTTTGTAATCTTTGTACTTTATGTGACGTCCCCAAATCCGGGTATCTTCTAACCCGACAGATGGTGCTACACAGTACTACCATTCACACATACATTCAATTGAAATAACTCAACTGAGTGAATATGTCTTATATATATATATATATATATATATTCCAAAACAATATTCCCTTTCCCAGGTTCTTTATAACCATTACATATGTTTCTTGTCATAATATCAAATACTTATAACAATAATCCTATACTATTACATAGACAACTCATTGGTCTGCTTTAACCTTTCCTTTATCCTTATTCGATCCTTCAGGATGTTCAGTCTTAGCTGCATTCATATGGTTCAAGCAAGAGTGAGCATAACTAGCTCAACAAGTATGACAAATTCATTTAAACAACAGGCTTGAATTATATGAATCGTATATCTTCTATAACTGAAGCAATAGTTATGAAGTACTATCGAGAAATTCAAAATAACACTTCTTTTTCTTTAAAACATTTCACAATGAACCACGATCATTAAACATCAATTTCGATCCAAGACCTTGGTCATTTCGTTCTTTCTTTGAAAAAGACAACCCGACACTAAGTCCGTAAGTTCGATATATCTTACGAGCATGTCTAGGTAATCAGCCTATAGTACTCTATGATGTACAACACTTCTTCTGGTAAACGTATTCACGTTTAAGTTTTGGCAACCTCAGGTGCCTGTCGTTTGACGACAAAACGTTTGTTTATTCATACTTTGTCTTTCTTTGAAATCCATACCAAAATAGTTTAGCAAAAGATAGCAACTTTGATAACATTTCGATAGATTATAAGAAATCCAATGAATACATTAAGTATAGCCGAAGGAATTGGCTTCGACTTCATCATACATTAATTCATGCGTAAGATACATGAATCACAAATCTTGTCCAGAATGAACATATACAAGGGTTAGATCACTTGCTTTTAGCATCTTCTACAGATTAAATACTTTTCCTTTTGAGTCTTTAAGGATTCTATCATGCATAATCATGTAACATACCACATTAGGTCATAATAAAACATGTATGGTCCCTAACGTATCTTACCCTTCTTCTCAATCTAATCATTCATGAGATTTGTTTAATATTGGTTATGGTTATCGCATTATTTTACATTCATGTTCAAAGAAATCTTTCATCAACCTTTAGTTGTAATTCTCAACGTTATAATCATCATTGAGGATGTTACTTTAAGTTTATTAAGGTATTAATTCACCTTCAATCAAGTGATATTTCTTTTACATTCATAAACATTCTACACTGGATCTTCCTTAGTGCTGGCACTGCGGCGCCAACTTTCCTTATAGAGCTCGCGCTGTGGCGCGACTCCTCAGTATATATGGTTTGGTCTTGGCACTGCGGCGCCAACTCCTTCATTACTAGCCGCGCTGCGGCACCACTTTGTAGTGGTTGGGGCTCGGCCTGGCGTTGTGGCGCCGACTTCACCTCTCTGGGTCGCGCTGTGGTGCGGACCCTGAGCCTCAGACAGATACCACAATTCATTTCTTCTGTGAATTTCTTGGGCTCATAAATTTTTCATTTTAAGTCCGAATTGTCTCGCTCAAAAGCCATTAGCTCACAAATCACATGAAATAAGTTTTCATATAAGAATTTTACATTTTCAAATCCGTTAACACGGAATTCACCATTTAAGTTCGTTATTACAAAAATAATAAACGTTCGTGAACGTTCATAGCTCGTTTCTTCGTTCTAAGTCGGAATTTGACCATTTTCGAGTCTGCAAATCTTCAATTCAAATTTACACTATTCTCCATCGAAAACCAACGTTTTTGAGTTCAATGTTAACTTTTGACTTCCATTCCATGAATTTCACGATTTCGACGATTATCGTCTAATCTCGTAAATTTCGTCGTAACTTCGTTACTTGAGATTTTTATACCGTTCCAAATGGATTCATTACATTATCACAACATATAATATCTAAGCCTTCAAATGATGGTTTTAAACTTGTCCATCAACAACAAAATTATAATTCTTCCATGTTCTTCATTGGTTCATAACTTTTATACTTATGATTTCATTTGCATATGGTTTATTAAAGTTTAAGTCCTCTAACAACCATCCTTATTACTCCTTATCATACATGCTCCATCAATCATCACTTCTCTATCAAACTACAATTTAAGAGAGGAAGATTAATGGTTAGGGATCATTACCTTTGAAGTTCTAAACTTGTTTCTTCTTCTTCCTTCTTAATATATCAAAGTCTAGCTCTTACTCACTTTTCTCTCTCAATTTACTTAGCTCTAGGATGTTAGTGAATTTTGAACAAGGCAAAAATAAACTAGCAACCTCTCTATTTATAAGATTGGCAAGGTTAGGGTAGAATAGTCATTTAGGTCCTTCCACCTCCTTTCATAACCTCCTTACTATTCATTACTTGGCCTCCACAACTCTTATCCCTTGCTTGGCCACCACACTTGGCCAGCCATAACTCACCTATGGGGCTCATATGGGTTGCCCCATGGGTTTTTCTTATTCTCTAACCCATCGGTTCGATCCATGGATTCGGTTCTTAGTTTGGGCTTAAGTTTTAATAACTTTAACTTAACCTTTGGGCTTACATTCTCAAACATTGGGCTTTAATATTATTTCATTTGGACTTGTACAATTCCTACATAAATCCTACAAGTCCAATACCATTAGTTTAATGCTTATAACGTAAAGTCTACGTATTCTTCTCGTATGATAATTCATATACTCATTCATCATATACGATATAACATCATTCATACATACTTGTATAATACCTCGTATCATACTCGTATTCATTACCTCGTACAATACTTACGTATCATACGATAATCGATTATTCATTAACGTTTCACTTTCCCTAACATTCTCGATCTTAGTACGTAGGCAAAAAACTGCATTTGTCATACTTGAATTATTATTACATAATTCATCATTCCTTATTATTCTATCGTTAGATATTTCTCGGAAGTTCAAAAATAAATCCCGAGTAGATATTGATGAATAGTATTTTTCAGAAAATTTCTTGGAAAGCTTTTATTTTCGTCTTGGAAACTCAAACACTTTAATTCTACCACGTAGACAAAATACTACGATATTCCAACATGTTTAGGTTATAGAATAACATTCATCTTGCTTACTCATTATAATATAATTTTATTCATTATTTAATCAAATAAAATTATTTTACAAATTATCCTATTTTCTCGGTCGTTACACTTTACATGTGTAGACACTTCGTTCACCTCCCTTTCCTCCTTGTCAGTAGGAATTATAAATTCCTTTAATACTTTCACTGTAACTACCTGATCGAACACTTTCATGATCAGTTCTTCGTTAGGCACATCAATCAGTGTTTGTCCAGTTGCAAAGAATGGGCATCCCAAGATGATAGGAATATTCTTATCTTTTTCAAAGTCTAGCACCACAAAGCCAGCTGGGAAGATCAAATTTTCCACTTTTACCAACACATCTTTAACTATCCCTAATGGATATATTAATTATCTATCCACAAGCTGTAGACTGATATTTGTTGGCTTTGCTTCTTTTAACCCCAACATTTTGTATATGGATAGTGGCATGAGGTTTATGCTTGCACCTAGATCACATAGGGCTCTCCTCACATCTTGATTGCCAATCCCACACGAAATTGTGAAGCTCCCCAGATCTTTCAATTTAGGAGGAAGTATTTTTTTGCAAAATTGCACAGCATTCTTCAGTCAGTGCCACTATTTCGAACTCCTTAAGCCTGCGTTTCTTTAAAAGTATCTCTTTCATGAACTTAACATAACATGTCATCTACTCAAGTGCTTCGACGAATGGAAGGTTGATGTGCAATTGCTTAAATATATCCATAAACCTTGAAAATTGGTCCTTTAGCTTTTGACTTTCCAACCTTTGGGGAAAAGGTACTGGGGGTGTAATTATCTTTTGTTTATCTTTCTTCGGCTTTTCCACAAATTTTTCCTCAGTTTTCCTTGTCAAATCATTCTCTTCGTTATCACAAACATCTTCTGTACTTGCTTTCCCTTCACGGTCGGCACCCAAAGTTTTACCACTCCTCAGTGTAATCGCATTACATTGCTCGTGATTTCCTCTCGGATTCTTTTCTTTATCGCTTGGCAATGTCCCTTGAGGCCTATTGTTTAATACAAAAGCTATCTGTCCCATCTGATTTTCTAAATTCTTGATGGCTACTGCTTGTGATTTCATTGCCGCTTCGTTGCTCATTATATATTTTGACAACAACTCCTCTAAATCTGTTTGTCTCTCTTTATGCTGAGCTATTTGTTGATGTTGATTCTGAAATCCTGGGGGATAAGATGGTCGTGGAGCTTGTTAATGCTGATTATTACTCCACGAAAAATTAGGGTGATTCCTATTTCTCGGATTGTATGCATTCTGATATATGTTATGTGGAATCTTGTTGTAGCTACCCATAAATTGTACTAACGATGGGCTGATTGCACCTTATTTCGTAAGGTGTTCACCCACGCACAATTCACAAATAACTACAATCTGTTGAGTTTGTACACCCGATAAAGCATCCACCTTTTTGGATAGCGCTGAAATCTGTGCTGCTAATGCCGGGGATCTACTTCTAACACTTCAGCTACCTTAGGTTGTGTCAATCTTGCCGTGGGCCACTGATAGTTGTTAGCCGCCATTGTCTCTATCAACTTATACGCCTCCTCGTAACTCTTAGCCATAAATGCTCCACCCGAAGCCGCATCTATACTTGTCCTGAGATTCCTATTCAACCCATTATAAAATGTGTTCATTTGCAGCCATCTAGGTAATCCGTGATGTGAGCACTTTCTGAGCAATTCCTTGTATCTCTCCCATGCCTCATACAATGATTCCCCATGCCGATGTTCAAATATAGTAATCTCGTTCCTCATTTTTTCCATCTTTGTTGGTGGGAAAAATTTGGCTAGAAATTTTTAAGCGAGGTCTTCCCATGTAGTTATTGATCCCAGCGGTAGAGAGTGTAACCAACTCTTCGCCTTGTCCCACATAGTGAATGGAAACAAGCGAAGCCTAACTGTGTCATTTGACAACCCATTATACTTGAAGGTGTCACAAATCTCCGAAAAGCTGACCAAATGTTCATTCGGATCATCATTTGCTAGTCCCCCAAACTGTACCGAGTTCTGGATCATCTGAATAGTCCCATGGTTAATCTCAAAAGTATTCACAACGATCGCTGGCTTGGTGATACTCGACTGAAGCTCAGTCACCTTTGCAGTAGCAAAGTCCCGTAACGCTTTATAGTCTTTGGCAGCCATTATTTCTTCTTCTTCTTTCTCAGAACTCTCGAAGTTTAAAATCTATACTAGTTCCCCGACAACGCAAGTAAAACTGATATTAAAATATTGATAACACGCAAAATATTAAAATCTAAACTAGTTCCCCGACAACGGCGCCAAAAACGTGTTGGGTAATTTCTATATACGCATAAAACGCAAGTATACGTGGTCAATAAGTAATATAATGACAAGTCAAGTATCGTTCCCACAAAGATTTAATATGAATTTAATCCTAACAATTACCAGCCTTATATTAATCCAAATTTTATTAAACTATCTAATTCAATGATTATAATTATTAAAAACTAAAATTATTAAAAATACCAAACAATCAACAAATCTAAAAACTGTAATTTTAAAAAAATATTGGAGAATTAGGCTTACAACTTCACTCTAAGTTTCACTCCGATTATTACCATTTATTTCAGTTTAGTTCACTATCTCAGTTTATTAATCAAGAACACTCAAGTAGAACTAGCCATCTCTCGATGTGTTAATACCGTATTAACTTAAATCCACAAATTAGATAAAATTAAGTTAAACACCTTAATTAACTAACTCACTATATCTCTATGTGAATTACAATCAAAGAAGGTTTAAGTTCCAGTTCTCTATCCGATTACATACGATGCTAGGCATATCTCTACCCTAACATAAATCAAGCTTCCATTCAATTACAGAAATCAAGAACACATGCTATATTGACTAAGTCTAGACTAATATTTCCTCTCTCGAATCCATAAAAGTCCACATAGAATTGGTGATCAAGCAATCCATAGATTTAAGCACAAATCAATATAGATAAACTGAAAGATAGATTATTAAACTAGAAATCAAAGATTACATAATCATCGTTCCACCCAAAGATCTGTTATAAGCCTAAAAAGTTTAGTTCATCATCAATAAATTAAAATCTGAATTAATCAAAGTAAACATCATCCCAATTACAAATATAAAACTAAAGAAAGAGAATGAATCTAGAACCACCCTTTTCTCTAGCCTCAATCTGCAATTTTCATGATATCTCCTTCAAAATCTTCCTTCAATGCTCTTGCTCTCAATTTTAGCTTATTCTTAATTACTTGTATGATTTCAATCTTGTTGTTTGTTGTTAATTATATGCCAAGCCACGTATTCTGACTCTAATTTCGTGCATAAATGAGTTCCATGCTATTCCAAACACTTGCCTCCACGTTTCTTGCAGCAGTTCAAAAGGTATGAGGACACTAGCTTTCCCTTACCCCTGCTCCGACGGGGGGTAATAAGCCTTGAAGGCCCGCCCCAACGGGCTACCTTTATGTTTTTGAATCAGCTCCCCCCGCCCCGACGGGGGTCCTTTCTGCTAATTATCATATTTTGCTCCTAATCTTGCCAATTTTTGCCATAATTTTTCCCTTTACGTCCAATTGCAACGCCACCACACCTAAACACAAAATAACAATAAGCAAGTAAAAACGAACAAAAAACACAAAGAATTAACACATTTTAAGCTTGAATTAGAGGCCGATTCGTAGGTATAAAACCCACTCATCAGTTCTCCATATTAAACTGGTTGTGAATAAATCAATTAGGACAATTCTAATGTTATTTAAATAAATAAATTAAACTATTAATTTATTTAAATAAATAATATTTATTTTACAATAGGGATAAGCCTCCCTACCTATTAACGACTTTCCAGATAATATAGATTTCAACATTAAGTATAAAAGAACCTTTGAGTAAATAGTTACCGTACAATTCAATCCTTCCACCATTAAGTATAAGACATAGAATTGCTGTCAAGTCTTATTTTATTTCATTATATATATTTCGATTCTCAAATGGACAACTCAAAATAATGCAAATTAGAAACTCCTTTCTAATTTCATTCTGCCTTGGCCAAGGACTACTGGGTTGTCATTTATCGAATCACATAGGAAATTTCTCATCTTTTACTAGAAGTGGTAGATTCTTTATTGATCATACATCATCTCCATGTACAACTTATTATACCCAAGCATACCCTTTGATATACCCTAAAGGTCTTAAGGAATAAGTCAAAGTATAACTCATCATACATAAGATACTATGATGATCTCAAGTCCAAGGATCACTTGGTACTACTATCACTACAGGAATTTCTATTGACAAATAATTAAAACTCCATTAGGTATTCCTCAGCGAGCCACGTTCAGTGAACTTATTCTCTAATAAACACTTACATACTTGCTTTAGTGTCTCCACACAAATGATCATGAGATTAATCATCCTCATCCAATGAGTAAGCAACGTATGTACCAATCTATCTGGATTCACTAATCCCCAATTTAGTAATCCAACGATTGGGAACTATTTTAGTTTTAAGCTTTCTAAGAATTTAGATCTCATTAGAATGATCATCATTATTATTCTAAAAGCATTGCTTAAAACTATGGGTTTATCACATATTATAAAGCCGCATTATGTAGATAATTAAAAGCCTTTAATAAATTAATACTTTTTATTAATAAATGAATAAGATTGTTACAAAGTATATGCTTTATCAACAAACATGATTGGCTTGTGTGCATACTACTTTCACTAATCACAGCTATCACATTATGTCTTTGTCTTGGAGGCAGGTGGCAAAGGGATTATGTAATTGCAGGAACTGGTATTAAGCTAGCTATCAGTTCATCACTACAAGTGAGAGACTAGACAGTGAGAGAACTGACATAGAGATGAGATATCTGAGGGTTAAACTTTTAAGGCTTTAATTTTATTTTTTTGTTATTCGGTTAACTGAATAACAAAAATTTAAAATCCAAACCCGAACTTGAAAAGCGAATATTAAATTGGATATAACCGAATTTCAATAAATAACCAAATAATCAAAAATATTCGATTAAATTTTTTTGATTCGGTTCGGTTATTCTGTTTTATCTTTTTTTTTGCTCAGCCCTAATTGCTACTTTTAAGAAGTGGCAAGATGATGCATTTGTGACTCAATACATCATGCTCTCATCTATGAGTAACCAGCTTCAGCATCAACATAAAACTATGGATGCTCCTACTATATTGTTGCACCTCAAAGAGTTGTATGGTGAGCAAAGTAGGACTGCTAGATATGAGATATCTAAGGAACTCTTTCGATCTTGGATGACCGACGTCACTGCTGTTGAGACTCATGTCCTAAAATGATCAATCTGATTGAACGTCTGGACAGCTTGGGTTAGTCATGGATGGGGAGTTAAGTCAAGATTAAGTCTTGCAGTCACACCTTGACACCTTCTCATATTTGTTTGTGAATTTTCACATGAATAAGTTGAATTTCAGTTTGCCTAAATTACTTAACATTTTGAAAACTGTTGAAGGTCACTTCCCATCCATGAAGGACTAAGTCTTAATGGTGGATGATTCTTCCAAGAAAAGGAAGAGGCCAAAGGTATCTTCTAAAAAGAAGAAATCTAATAAGGATAAGGTCAAGGAAAAAATGAAGGATCAAAAGAAACCTAATCCAGCTAGCAAAGGAATCTGCTTCCATTGCAACAAGCCGGGTCACTGGAAAAGGAACTGGAAGGAGTTTCTTGCGGAACAAAAGCAGAAGAAACTTGTAGAAGCTTCGACTCCTAATCAAGTTTTATGTATGATTGAAATTAATTTTTCTGAAAGTCAAAATTCTACTTGGGTATTGGATACCGGCTGTGGTTCTCACATATGTAATATTATGCAGGGACTAGTCAGAAGTAGAAAGCTAAACAAGGATGAGGTTGTCCTACGAGTGGGAAATGGAGGTTTCTACATTAGTTGTAGGGACTTATTATTTAACACTACCTACGGGTGAGTCCATTAGTTTAAATAATTGTTATTTTGTTCCAACACTCATTAAAAATATTATTTCAATTTATGTATTAGATATGGATGATTTTGTTATTATTATAAAGAATAATAGTTGTTCTATTTATAATAAAAATATTTTATATGGTGTTGGTAAATTGCTGAATGGACTTTACATACTTGATTTGCATGAAAATATATTTCAAATTGAACAAATTAAGAAACGGAAAAGAGGTGATGTTAATTATACCTATATTGGCACTGTAGACTCGGTCATATAAATGAAACAAGAATATCCAAGTTACATAAAGATGGGCTCTTAGAGCTATCTAATTATGAATCATATACAACTTGTGAATCTTGTCTCATGGGTAAAATGACTATATCTCCTTTTAGTGGAAAAGGAGAAAGAGTTAAAGAGTTGTTAGCATTGGTACACAAAGATGTATGTGGACCTATGACAACGACTGCCCGAGGAGGGTATTCTTATTTTATTACATTCACTGATGATCACTCAAGATAAGAATATGTGTATTTAATGAAATACAAATCTAAATTGTTTGAAAAGTTCAAAGAGTTCAGAAGTGAATAGAGAAACAAACTAGAAAGAGTATTAAGATTCTTCGATCAGATCGAGGAAGAGAATACTTAAGCGGTGAGTTTCTTAATTGTCTTAAAGAAAATGGTATAATCTCACAATGGACTCCACCAAGAACACCACAACTAAATGTTATATTTGAAAGGAGAAATCAAACATTGTTGGACATGGTTCAATCAATTATGAGTTTTACCGACCTTCCTGTAATGCCCGAGAAAATTGGATTTTTATGATAATTAAATTTTTATTTGATTATGTGAATTAAATGAATTAATTGATTTATTTTGTGAGTAAGCTATGTGAAGGTCGTTCTATGACCTAGAATGTGTTTATATGGTTAGTAATCTGGCTACATGCTAGAATTAATTGTTTAGAATTTCCAAAACAAAAATAAATGTTTTCCGAGAAATTTCCGTAAAAACACTATTCATCCGTTTCTACTCGGGAAATTATTTTGAAATTCCGAGAAACGCGTAATGATAGAATATCAAGATAAGATGAAATATCTAATAATATTTCATTTATGGCAAACGAAGTTTTCGCCTGCGGACTTAAAACCTAAGGGTTGAGTATATTGATTTCCGAGAAGGAAATGAAACGCGTAGAAGGAATTGCGTAATTGTTAATGTGTGTGTTATACTAGTATGATACTATTTAGTATCTATGTGTAATACGATGAGTTAATACGAGGTACAATACAGTTATCGTACAAGTATTATACGGAGAGAATACGTGAATTATACGTATAGAATACGATTCGTATTATAGAATTAAGTTAAGACTTAATGTTAATTCATCTGGGTTGGATTATGTTTAGTCCAATCAATTGAATGAGCAAGCCCAAGGGATTAATGTGTTAAGCCCAAGTCAAGGCCCAATATTAGATTGGTTAAGACCAATGTAAGAAAACTGAACCGTAGATCGAACCAGTGGGTCACCGAATGGGTAAAAACCATGGGGCAACCCATGGGGATGACCCATGGGCAAGGTGGGTTGGCCCTTGGTGTGCAAGGCAAGCTTAACACTTGGTCACCAAGTATTTTACTTGGTGATAAAGTGTGAATAGTAAGGAGGTGGTGGTGTATTGTCTAATTTTCCCTCCATTTCATTTCCCTATAAATAGAAAGCCAAGGTTTGTCTTTTGTGAGTTTTTCAAATTGCCAACCTAGATTATTGAGAGAGAAAGAGAGCTTGACTCAAAAAAAATCCTACACTTGGAAGCTTTGCTTTATAGTTTTCCAAGATTTTCTAAAGAGTTCTTAAGGTAATATTCCTTAATTCTAAGTCCATCTATTTTGGTTTTCTTTTATTGTGGAGAATCATAAACGGATTTGAACGTGTCAAATTCTTATATGAACGCGTAAAGTATGTCATTTACGACGTGTAGGCTTTTGAACGGACCAAATTGGACTTATAACGAAGGAGTTATGGCTCCGAGAATTTCACCAAAAATTTTATTTGTGTAATTTTTCTGGTGCTGAGGTCCCAGCGGTCTTGACGCTTGACGATTGTGTTAAATGCCGTGTCACAGATGTAATTAGCTATCGGAAAGTGGCACATAACGCCACTTGTATAAGGAAGTCTCATGTACAGTGCCGAGACCGGGGACTGCTATCGCTAATCGGTGCCGCAGCACTAGTCTTGAACTAGGATGTCATGCTGCGGCGCGGGTGCAGGGCTTTTGATAGATAACTTAGGTTTTGTACTTCAATTGTTCAGAGACCTATAGGAGTAATGTTTGTGCACTTCATAAGTGTATTAAAACTATTCCTATACTACCTATACTAAGGTATATGGTATTGAACTTAGGAATTGAATGCATGTTAGTAAGTTATGAATGAAGAACACAAGGTGTTATCAATGAACCTTAATCGGTAAACAACGTTGGTACTTCGCCAACAATGTTAGAGTCTGGTTAATAACGTCAGTTGGTTAATAAGCCGGGATGAAGGGTAATAAGTCGAATTGACTTTAGTAAAGTTATTAAGTTAACAAAGACTTAGAAGAGAAAGAAGTTGGTAGAAACAATGTGAATAATTGTTTGATAGCTAATTACAGTGTGCTATGTGAATATATCAAGTAGATTCTATAAAGGCCGTGGTCAGTCGATTAAGTTATTTAAAGATGCTGAAAGGCAAGTTTTCTTAACGCTTGTCTAACTTTCAAGTTAGTTTTATGTGATTCATTGTATTGAATTGCACGACTAGTTTTAAAGAAGGGGTCAATGCCAGATTTAACTCGGCTAGACTACTCATAAGATATAGATTGATTGATATTCATTTCTTTCTATATAGAAATGTTAACGATATCCTATGCCACATAATTGGTACGGATGTGAAGGTAAGGTTTGTCTATGAACAAACAAAAGTATTTTTCATCGATTATTCGATGGGCACACAAGTTTGCAAAAACTTAAACGTAAATACGTTTAACGAATGAGTGTTGATCAACATAGAGTACTATAGGCTGATCACCTAGAAGTGCTCGTAAGTAATGCGGATGTACAGCCTTAGTGCTGTAATATCCTTTTCAAGTATGAAAACAGAAAGCTATTGTTCATGGTCTATCGACCGGTTCAGAATTCCTAATCTACTCTATACCTTAGGAATTGATGTTATGAAATATTAAAGTATTATTGTTTCATAATACTTCATAACTATTTGTTCAGTTATGTATGAATTGTTAAATAATTCACGAATGTGGTATTACTGTTATCTTGGTTAAACTTGTTGAGCTTGTTATGCTCACTTCTTGCGTGAATTATATAATTGCAGTTAAGGATGAACGTACTGAGAATGCTAAGAGAGATAAGGGAAAAGCTAAGATGGATACTTAGCCATCGTGTAATAGATTAGTATGTTTGTATGTATTATACATTATGAACAACAAACAATGTAATCAGTTTATGAACCTGGGAAGGATTATACTTTGATTGTAATAAGAAGATAGTAATTACATTCATTTTGTTGTATTTCAATGGAATGTTTGTATGGTTATGCGTACAGTGTAGCACCATATATCGGGTTGGAAGATACCCAAATTTGGGGGCATCAAACTTCCATTTTCCTTCTGGGGTTATGCCCTAGAAACGGTTACACACTTACTTAACAACGTACCTACCAAATTTTTCCCAAAGACTACATGTGAGATATGGACAAGGAGGAAACAAAATCTTAAGTATGTTAATACTTGAAGTTGTCCAGCTTATGTCAAAAAGTTTGAGAATAATAAATTATAGACTAGATTTGATAAGTTTAGATTTATGGGATACCCTAAAGAATCTGCAAGGTATTATTTCTAACTTCCTACTAATGAAAATGAGTTTTTTGCGAAACATGATGAATTCTTGGAAAAAGGATTTTAACCTTGAAGTGGTCAGTGGGAGTAAGATATATCTTGAAGAAGTTCAAGAACCACAAAATACTACGAATCAAAGTCAGGTACCTGACCAAATGGAAAAACATATTGTACCATACCCTATTCATAAATTTGGAAGAGTACTGAAGACATCTGAGAGGTATGGATATAGGATGACGATGAGGTACACATCATGAATAATGATGATCCATTGAATTATGAATAGACTATGAGTAGTAAAGACACAAAGAAATGGCTAGAAGCCATAAAATCTGAGATGCACTCCATGTATGAGAACCAAGTATGGGCTTTGGTTTCATCACCTGAAAGCATTAAGCATATTTGGTGCAAATGTGTATTTAAAAGAAAGACTGGAGTGGATGGTAAGGTAGAGACCTATAAGGCCCGACTGATTGCAAAAGGTTTTAAACAAAGACAAGGACTTGACTATGATGAAACCTTCTCACCAGTAGCTATGCTCAAGTTTATTCAGATTTTTCTTGCGATTGTAGCTTATTATGACTACAAAATCTGGCAGATGGACATGAAAATGGCTTTCCTCAATGGGAAACTTGAGGAGGATGTGTATATAATAGAACTAGAGGATTTTTTTCAACGGTTGGAATAAATCAAGTCTGTAAGCTGCAACGATCCATTTATGGATTGAAGCAAGCTTCTCATTGGTCATCCATTTTGATGAGACAATAAAGAGTTTGATTTTATCAAAAATAAGGATGAACCATGTGTGTACAAGAAGGTTAATGGTGTTGGTTTATAATTTTAATGATGAAAATTTTTATTGGATGTGTATTATTTAATGGACTTATGTTTTTAATTTTTTGGGATGTTTTAAATATGCTTCATATGATTATATTAGCCCAATTTGAAAGTATAGTCCATTGGATACTATATTTCTAATTTGGGATTACAAGATAGACTTGTTTTATTATAATGAGTAATATTATTTGAAAAGGAGTCCTTTTAGGAACTGACTTTGATATGTTGAGACTTGGTATGGATCAAAACTCTATCAGGTACATAGGTACATTCTATGGTCCTTTATTTCAACTATTGTAATTTGACTAGGATTCTATATATTTGATTTTTTAATATACTAAATATGTTGGGTCTCTAAAATTGCTAAAATCATGTGATTTTCCAAATGTGATAGAGATATTTATGCTAACTTTGATATCTTATAGTCGTTGTTGCTAATCAGAGGCTAAAGAGTCATTACTCTGTAATATATATATATATATATATATATATATATATATATATATATATATATTTCTTTGCTATAACAGGAACACGCTTTACTTACTGGAAGTAGAGATAAAACCTTATACAGAGATAGTTTATTAATTAATATCTTCCAATATTTTGTTTTCCAATAAACCATTGTAGTATCTTTTTATTCTTTATTAGCTGGAAATCATTGTAATCAAAATCCTTGTAATCGAAGTTCAAGCATTGTGTAGCTTGATTGGTCAAGTAGTGGACATATCTGTTCAATCAAAACTTTCAAGGTTGCAGAGGTGCAAAGGGGGCAGAGGTGTCCATTGCGAGTGAAAGCTTTCAAACAGGGAGTTATTTTTATTGTACTTAATTAGGTCTTTAAATTAATAAAAAGATTATCCAATACTAGTTGGTATTGGATGTGGATTAAGCCACTAGAATAGAGGTTAGGGGTTGAACCACGTAAAAATCTTGATGTCGTTACTATTATGCACTTCTCTTCTCTGTTTGGTTAATGTCTGGATATTCTGTTTTACTCACGCTTGAAGATATACTAATCCAGACACTAAAGCAGACAATTATAGATGTCTGATAGTAATTGATAAAGAACATAAGCTAAAGCAGACAGTCATAGCTGTCTGATTTAAACTTATTGCATAAAAAATCAAAAAGATTTCATCGTTTATCACTTTTAGCCTAAACACCTATTCACCCCCCTCTAGGTGTGCTTATTTATAGAATTACATTTGGTATTAGAGAAAGGCTCTACTAATATTAATCTTTGCAGGTCGTAGGGAAAGATCATATTGCACACCTTAACTTTCAAGAAGTTCAATCCATAAGCCGACCACCTCTGTTGCTCGGAAGTGAGAACTTCAACTTCTGGAATTTCAAAATGATGATCTATCTCAAATGTGACCAATGGAAGTGGTGGGTTGTTTAAAATGGGCCTGTCATTCCAAGACATGATGACGGGAAACCTAAGACTCCCATGGAAATGGATTTAAATGAATCATACATTATAACGCCCCGAAATCCGGTCTATCTTGACACCCGAATTTCGTACATCACGAGTACATCATTCATCCAACGTACATAATTATATACTGAAATATAACAACATACACTCTCAAATTCCAGGTTCTAAAAACCTTATAACCTTTTTCATTACAAATAATGATAAATACATTATTCATTTCATCTTACAAGAGTGACTTTTATCCGCCACCAAGGATATATAACAGTTTCTTAAACTAGTCTATAGTTCAATTTCATATTTCTATATTACAAGTCTTTACTTGATCTTCTCGCTCATTCACATTCTTAATGGCACTTCATCTGGATACCGTCAGCTTGATCTTTATGAGATCCTTAAGTTCTTCTAGCATCGTTCGCTGAAAATGTTTTTCATTTAAAGCAAGTGTGAGCATTCAATTGCCCAGCAAGTTATAGAAGTTGAACAAACAACTTTAAGAATTCAAACATTTATTTAGAACTTCGACAACCGAACAAAGGTTATGAAGTAGCTTGAATAATAGGAATACTCTCGATTCCTATCATTTTAAAACAATATTCACTTTCATTTTAAAATACTTTCAGTCTTCTACCTTTTTCATACACATTCTGTCTGTCTAGAATCATTAGCACAGACTTAACAATAATGGATCATGTATAAACAGAGCATTCTCTTATTGAATGCAGCTTAAATCACGTAGCAGTTCATCTCTCATAGAAACACCGGCAGTGTTCACATAGTGGCACAAGGCCTCATACGCTTTTACCACCTTGTACAAATATCGCACATTCAAGACATAGACGTAAACTTCTCAAGTTCAACATCCGAGAAGTTTAAGAAACTAGCATTCATTTAGAATATGAATGAAGTTAGAAACTTGCCTTATGCTCAAATTTACATGACTTTACATTTGAATCGCTTCATTTTAATTCCTATATAACACATAAGAAAACACCACATACACCAATTAGTCATACATCTTTGATTTATGCATTAGTTTACTTAACTTTACTACTTAGGGTTCGCGTTCTTGCAACCTAAGTTTACGCGACCACTTTTATTACCGTTCTACGACTTTATGACATATGGAGATGTCTTACTTATACGTTCATCATCTTTGATGTTTTATAAACTTATCTTCTTCTTATAACTCTTCTAGGACTCAGTACACATCGCTTCTCTGCTAGTAGTCCATATGGTACTCTGAGTGGTTTCCCACAAACAACCAACAAACAATTTCCCGTCTCATCTACACTGCCCACACAGTGAGTTAGATCGGTTGCCAGTTTTGTATATACCTTCGCTCTTTGAAGGAATTGTTTAGCCTAGCTCCCATATGTCAACCATCAAAGGTTATAATTGTACCACAACCTAAACTTATCGTAACTTATCCGAACCATTAAACTTAATGTTCGTTAAATCAATTTCTTATTCCTTACGGCTCTCTGACAACTAAATGTCATACCTTAGGATTCATTCTTATACGACTCACCTTCGGCTTTCATTACTCTTATTACCGTTCATTACGGCTTTCTTGATAATTCATATCTTACTTATTACCTTTGTCAACGTCTAGGTCATACAACCAAGGTATACTTAGAACGTTCGTCTGATGCGAATACGATTCACGAGGATCGTTTACGTATTCAATGTTCACATTGCTCGTCTTTTAATCTCTCATTAAACCTTTACTCAAGGTTTTAATCGCTTTCGATCGTTATCCATCCCACAAACCCCATGTTCATTATTGTTTCTTAATGTCGAAGCCATACTATTCGTTGTATGCTACGACCGATCATTTATTCCAACAGCGTTGCGTTTGCAGTGTCTATACACTTTACACTTATCTCTCACTACCATGTCATAACATCGAAATGTTATTCATTACCCTCGTTCCCCAACGTCTAGGGAATCACAATCATAGCAATCCCCCACGTTTGTTTATCGCGACTACGGTCCCCGGATATCGGTTACGTAACCCGCATTCACATTCTTTATCTTTTAGTCTTGATTAATCTTTTTGTTCAACCTTTATTAAAGGTTTAATTCACTTGTTTAAGTGTTACATTTGATTAACTATACGCTTAATAGTTTTCGTTACACTTCCGCAAGGATTTGAGCAGTTAAAAGCTCTTCTCTGGCTTTTTCCATACACTGGCACTGCGACGCCACTCTCCCTTCTATCTCTCGTGCCACGACACGAGTTTGCAGTACTTGGTTCCCTGGTCTGGCGCTGCAGTGCCACCTTTCAAGGCATGGTTGGCACCGCTGCGCCAAGCCTTAACCCTAGAAAATTTCTCTAAGTGTTAAATTTAATTTGAGTTGCTTACTTCCTGCTTTCATAACTTATTCATTATAACTTAGAATGAGATCGTTCCAAAGCCATTCTCTTCCTTTTCTTACGTACTTCAATCCCCCTCATACAGAACTTCATTCTGAATCCGTTAACATGCCATTCCATTGGCTTAATCTTCACCTTAGTTCATTTTACGTTTTTAACGCTCTTTGTTTGTTCGTCCGTAATTCGGTCATCTGAACTTAGAATTCGTTCGTTCTTGAGTCCACGACTCACGTTTTCTATGTTCCCTCACATTCTTATGAAACCCTACACGTTCGGGTTCATTTACTAACTTTCTAATTATCGATTGTATTTTACAAAATTTTCGCCATAACTTCGTTATAGCTAAGTTTTAATTCGTTCTTCATGAATGTTTCTACCGTTCCTAACCAAGAAATATGCAGATCAACTTATACACGATGGTTTTAAACTTGTCCATCAACAACCAATATCCTACGATGGTTTCAAATTTGTCCATCAACAACGTTCTTCATGTTCTTCGTTCGTTCTTCATTTTAATCGATATTTTGGATTATGATTTCACTTTTTATTAGAATTTGATGTTATAGATCATCATTCCTTACTTATTTCACCTACTTATTTATATAATCCACTCGGATCGTTCTAATTCATTACGAATCTTATTCTTCCTTAAGATATCTATAAACTAAACGTCAAATTCTTATTTCTTCATTTTCTTACGATTTCAATCATATGAAATCATTCCTAACTTCTTTTACTCCTTATTCTCATTAATCTATGTTTTTGAACATAGAAACTTAAAGAAAATTTTAAAAAGACTAGGTTTCAGATTACTTTTCTCCTTTGATCTCTTTCTGTCGGACAAAGTTTTCTCACGAGCAACTTTTCCTCCTCCTTTTCCTCTTCTCCCTCATCCGAAATCTCTCTCTCTCTTTCTTAAATGTTGGACAATTTTCAAAATTCCAAATAAATGAAATAAGCTTCCTATTTATAGAATTTCCAAGCTAAGGGTATTTTAGTCATTTCACCCCCCTAACCTCCTTACTATTCATGCCTTAAGGACTAAGTTAACTTACTCCTTAAGTTTACTTAACACTTACGTCTACTTAGCCTTTAAGTTTGCTTAATTCTTAAGTTTACTTAACACTTAAGTTTACTACTTCCACCTCCTTAGTTAACCTCCTTACTATTCATGAAACTTAGCCTCTATGTTTTGTGGTTCCATCTTTCGGGTTTCGTCCGACAGTTTTAAAAACTGCGATTCTTAGAATCCAAATATTTTTGGATATTTTGTCTTTCCTTTACCGATTAACTTTTACGTATTCTTCGGATTTCCAAAAAACTGAAAAACACTTTTTAGCGTTAAGCATTTTCCTTCACATTTTACCCTAATGTAGTTAAACGAGTGAAAAGTACACAGCAGTACTTTTCGTCATTTTTATTTTGTCCGATTTCTGTACGTTTTTTGAGAAAAACTTTTATTGGCTTACTTAACTTTTCACGATATACTATCGTCAAATCTTTTGATGGAATGTCATTTCAACATACCGAACTCTCAGAACGGCTTATGTTATTCAAACCCTAACCCTTAGGTTTCGTCAGGTGAATAGTGCCTATTTCGTCCTTTTCCCCGAAAATATTTTTGTTCCCGGAAAATTTTTATTTTCGTCTTAAAAATTCTTACTCGTTCAATCTAGCTCGTAGCAAGAATCCTCCCGCATTATAATCATTCTAAGTTCTAGAACGATTAATAAACACATAGCACAGAATATTATTAATAAAAATTCCTTTTATTAATAACTAATTCTTTAAACTTAAATTCTAGAAAATCCAAATTTTTGGGTCGTTACATACATGGTATCTTATGACTCCAAAGCTATGAACACGCTGCTGATTGGTATGATTCAAGCTGAAATCGACAAGGTTGTTGAATGTACTACTGCAAAAGAAATTTGGGATACAATCATCATGAGCCACTAGGGAACTACTAAGGTGAAGGAAGTCAAGCTAAGTATGTTGATACAAGAATATGAACTCTTCAAGTTAGAAAAAAATGAATCAATTAAATAAGCTCAAGCTAGGTTCCTTAATTTAATGAACTCTCTAAGTATGCTCGGCCGAAAAATTGGTCAAAAAGAAATAAATAGAAAGCTTCTAGGAGTCATGCCCAAACGATTCACACCGAAAGTCACAACTCTCCAAGACTCATCAACAACCAGCACCATGGAAACGCTCACCCTCTTTGGTGAACTTGAAGAATTTGAGAATCAACTAAAGAGGTATGATGTAGAAGATGAGGAACCAAAAAGGAAGATCTTAGCCTTGCAAACTGAAAGTTACTTGGATGGTGAGATGAAGACTCGGATGAGGAAATAACTATGATGACTCAAAAAATAAGAGAGCTGATTAGACTCGACAAAACATTCAACAACAAGAAAGACTTCAAGCAAAAGCCACAAGAGGAGACATATTTTTAATGTGGAAGGCCAGGTCACTTTAAGAGAGATTGTTTTCCATTGAAAAGGAAGAACAAAGCTAACAATTAAAAAGGAAAAACATTAATGACATGGAGTGATGATGAGTCTGATCATGAAGAACAAGATGATGAAAGTGCTCAACTATGCTTCATTAGATTAAGCAATCGGGAATCATCCGAGGTAAATTCCGAACTTGGTGAAATTACTATTTCTGATTATCTTGTTTTTAAAGAATGAAAATATTCATATTAAAGAGAAAAATACTCATTTAAAAAATTGGATAAATGATTTAATGAAAGAAATAGAAACATTAATCGAAGAAAAATAATAAATAATTAAATATTACACATCAAGTGAAGAATCTAAGTTAAATGCTAAAATTGATTATCTTGATAACTATAATAAAATTCTATATAATTGTGCAAACAAATTAAATGAAGAATTCAATGATCTTAAAAAGGAAAATGATGATTTAAAAGAAAGTTTGAAAATGAGAGATACTTCTATTGATGCTTTTAATGATGGAAAAATAATAAACATGCAAAATAACAATGAGGAAGAAATAATATCTTTGAAAAAGGATCGTGCAAAATTTGTTCAAGAAGAAGAGAATTTAAATATAATGTTGGGTGACTAAAGGTCAAGCCTAGATAAATAAGGAATTGGATATAATCCTGTTAAAGACATAAAAAGCACTACTAATAAAATTAGAGTAATAGATAATAAACCAAGGAACAAACCTCTTTATTACTCACCTTATGTTACTTATAGAAAATGTGTTTTAAAAGGATATTTTGATACTAATTGTAATAAAATAAAAATAAAATAAGTGTGGGTGAAGAAAGGAGATTTAATTGCTACTAACAATATCGGACCCAAAAAGATTTGGGTACCAAAACGATGAGCTACTTATTTGTTTTGTAGGTGTGTTTAAAAGCTAAAGTGTGATCACATAAATGGGTGCTAGACAGTGGATGTTCTAGACACATGACTTGTGATAGGACGTTTAAAGGCTTGTTGCACATGCTAAGTGCAATCATGTTTCCTACGAAAAATGGGGTAGTGTAAATTTTATTTTTATTTTTATTTATTTTACTCGAGGACGAGCAAAAGCTAGGTATGGGGGTATTTGATAAACACGTAATTCATACATTTAATTATCCCTAATTTTGTCCTTTTAATTATATTAGTTTATTAAATTAATATGTTTTATTTTATTTTGTAGGATTTAATATTTGTTGTAATAAAGTCAAAATCTTGGTGATCAAGCGATATTTAATGCTCTTATTCATATAAGGAATGTCCAAGAAGAATCCGACAAGGAGAGGGAAAGAGGTAGAACAATCTTAGTGTGCAAGTCAAATCTAACAAGAGAAAGAAAAATCTATCTAGAAGATCTTTTTAAGAAGTTGATTGCCACTAGAAAATTGAATCCTACATGGAAAGGGAACAAAAGTGTCCAAGTTCAATGAATCTAAATTGGGGTTCAAAGTTATTTTCCCTATAAATAGGTCTCTTGTTTTAGAGAGAAAGGTATGAGGTATTGTATTACTTTAGGTTAGAAGTAGGAGTAAATTAAATTTCATTGTACGCTTGTTGGAGGATCGTGAATAAAGGGAGTTTTCTTATTTATTTTCAATCTTCTACTTCTTCTTTATTTTAGTTAATTTATTTATTTTCATGTCTAGTTAATTTCTTTAATCTAGGATGAAGATGAAATTAAATAATTATTCGTGATAATATTTTTCATCTCTTTTATTATTTATGCTTTTATGCTTAATTGATTTCGCCTTCATGTTTCGTTATTGAATTACCTTCGTTTTATAGTTCTTATGTGATTTTAAATTAATTAATAGGTTTTGATAGATTATTGTTAAGATATGAGTTTTTCATAATCCATGCTTGCTCAAAGAAGTTTTGATGGGTTATAGTTAATCCTTAAATTTTCATAGTCTATGATTGCCCACATTAATTATAAATTACGAAATTAAAGGGAAGGGAGATCAAAATCATAATTTGAGTTATAAAAATAGAAGAGATTGAATTATATGTTATGTTTTATTATTTAATGGATTCAGATTCCTAGATTGTTTTCTCATTAATTGTTTTCATATTCTAGTTAATAAATCTTCTCCACCATTTTTGTTTCTAATTTGCCTAAAATATGAATTAAGGATATATTAAAGAATTGATCTAGTCTCTGTGGTTCGACCTGCACTTTCCAAATTTACAATAGACACTGTGCACTTGCAGTACATAATTTTTTTTTAGTATTATTGAAGTGGATCGAAGTAGCGAAAAGATAATGATTTTGTTGCTGCACTTTCTTCGGTACTTCTTATCTCCATATTTTTTTTAAAAAATAATAGTTTAGTTTTTTTATTTTTATTTTTATTTTTTTTGTACGACTTTCGTGGTTAGTTGTCTGTTTGTTTTGTGATTTGTGAAAAAATGAATTCTTATTATAATTGGAATAATAATTTTGCTTGGAATCAAAAATCCTATGAAAATTTTAATGCACACCAAGTAAATCATTTTTTTCCAACTTATGAAAATTCTTATCTAAATCCATATCCATATCCATATTTAGATCCAAAACTTCAATATCGACAAGAATTATCAAATGAAGAAGAGGAAAGACTTAGTGCCTTGGAGAAAACTACGGAAGTTTTAATGGAAAATATATCTCATTTAGAAATTCAAATGAGTCGATTAGCCACCATAATAAATGAACAAGAGGGGGGGGTGAATTTTTTAGTAACTCTGAGGTTAATTTTGAAAATCTTGATGGTTGTGAAAATGATGAGGAAAGTGAAAATTTTATATTCAATTCTGCACAATTTGAGTCAAACGTATTTGAGGAGTCTTCACATTATGAGTCTATGCCTAAAATTGATCATGTTGCATTTGATGAGTCTGTTGAAAACGTCTATAAGCCTAAAACTCCATACCCTGAAAGACTTATTCCTAAAAAACCACCTAGTGATTTTTTGGACCAACCCATTAAAGTAAACATGATCCAAGAAATAATTGAAAATAGACTCTTGATTGAAAAAGATCCAATTGATTTTTTTTAAAATCACCTTGACCAAAATTGGAATGAATCTGAATATTTAGATAAGGTCAATGAGCTGTTGAGATCCACTACAAATAAGTCAACTAAACTAGAACATGTATTTGAACCAATTCTTCCATCATTTGAACATGTTAGTGAAATTTTCTTGAGGTAAATTTTAAGCATAACTATGATGAAAATTCTGACTATTTTCAATTTCCTAGACCTCCTGAAACTAATGAAAAGTTCACACTCACTTATCCATGTGTAACATTCATTTTTAGTCACATAATTTTTAGGATTTATAAAATTTGTAGATATGTACATTTGTTTTCTTTCTCACCACATCTTCTTGCAGAACAAATGCCCGCATACAAGGTACAATTCTTTCACATCTTTGTTCTCTTTTCTTCATTTGCATACATTGAGGACAATGCATGATTTAGGTATGGGGGGAGTTTGTTTGTATTAGATTTTTTTTTTCTTTTTACGAAAAAATAAAAAAAAACACAAAAAAAATTAAAAAATTAAAAAATTAAATTTTTTTTTTTTGACTTTTTATGAATTGAGTTAATTCTAATAAGTGTTTGTGGAGCAAAACGCATGAGTGAGATTGAAAGATTTAAAACTCTTGAATTTTTGATAAGATATAAAATCTTAGTTCAAAACACCATCTGAATTTAAAATTGATTTCACAAGCATTTTTGCACTTCACGTTTGCACTAATTCTTAGTTGTGGGGTATAAACCATGATTCGAGTAATTTCAAAAAAAAAGAAAGAAAGAAGAAAAAAAATGAAGTTCAGAAAAGTTGAAAAAAAAGAAAAAAAAAGAAGAAGAAATAAATAACTGCTTCAATGTCCATTAAACGAAATAACTGGGTATCCAAGCCTTGGGAAGCATCAATATTCATGCTGAAAAGTATGATGGATAAAAGCAGCTTGACTAGTCTAATTTTGTGGCCTCTGTTACTCGAGTTAGTAAATCCTTAGGGGTGTCTCTACACCTAGTGCCCTAAAGCCATCTGGTTTGGGAGTCATTGGTCCAACGCTCGCTCTACATGGGTAACTCTGAAAAGCCTAGGAAAATGAGATATTGCACGAGTCAAGAATCAAAATTGAAAAAAAATGGAGAAAAAAAAGAAAGACAAAGAAAGACAAAGAAAAAAAAGTTTGCTTGATTTTCATGGTAAAAATTCCTACTAAGAGTTACATCACATACACATGCATGCATCACATGAAATTGATTTAATGAAGGATGGTGTCTAAAATGAAGATCGAGTATTTTTGATAAGGTGAAAGTGTGATTTTGAATTTAATCTTGCTTATGTATAATGCCCATAAATATTTAGAAGATTTCTTTCAATTTCATAATTTGTTGAATCCAAAAATATTTTTCAATTTTGTGGGTATATTCACTGCAAACCCTCACGAGACACAACTCGTCCACTTGGGGTAACCTTGGGGTTTAAGGGCTTGTTGCACATGCTAAGTGCAATAATGTTTCCTACGAAAATGGGGTAGTGTAATTTTTATTTTTATTTTACTCGAGGACGAGCAAAAGCTAGGTATAGGGGTATTTGATAAACACGTAATTCATACATTTAATTATCTCTAATTTTGTCCTTTTAATTATATTAGTTTATAAATTAATATGTTTTATTTTATTTTGTAGGATTTAATATGTGTTGCAATAAAGTCAAAATCTTTGTGATCAAGCGATATTTAATGCTCTTATTCATATAAGGAATGTCCAAGAAGAATCCGACAGGGAGAAGGAAAGAGGAGGAACAATCTTAGTGTGCAAGTCAAATCAAACAAGAGAAAGAAAAGTCTATCTAGAAGATCTTTTTGAGAAGTTGATTGCCACTAGGAAATTGAATCCTACATGGAAAGGGAACAAAAGTGTCCAAGTTCAATGAATCTAAATCAGGGTTCAAAGTTATTTTCCCTATAAATAGGTCTCTTGTTTTAGAGAGAAAGGTATGAGGTATTGTATTACTTTAGGTTAGGAGTAGGAGTAAAATAAATTTCATTGTACGCTTGTTGGAGGATCGTGAATAAAGGGAGTTTTCTTATTTATTTTCAATCTTCTACTTCTTCTTTATTTTAGTTAATTTATTTATTTTCATGTCTAGTTAATTTCTTTAATCTAGGATGAAGATGAAATTAAATAATTATTCGTGATAATATTTTTCATCTCTTTTATTATTTATGCTTTTATGCTTAATTGATTTCGCCTTCATGTTTCATTATTGAAATACCTTCATTTTATAGTTCTTATGTGATTTTAAATTAATTAAGAGGTTTTGATAGATTATTGCTAAGATATGAGTTTTTCATAATCCATGCTTGCTCAAAGAAGTTTTGATGGGTTATAGTTAATCCTTAAATTTTCATAGTCTATGATTGCCCACATTAATTATAAATTACGAAATCAAAGGGAAGGGAGATCAAAATCATAATTTGAGTTATAAAAATAGAAGAGATTGAATTATATGTTATGTTTTATTATTTAATGGATTCAGATTCCTAGATTGTTTTCTCATTAATTGTTTTCATATTCTAGTTAATAAATCTTCTCCACCATTTTTGTTTCTAATTTGCCTAAAATATGAATTAAGGATATATTAAAGAATTGATCTAGTCTCTGTGGTTCGACCTGCACTTGCCAAATCTACAATAGACACTGTGCACTTGCAGTACATAATTTTAACACATCAATTTGATATAATGATATAGTTATGGGTGATATGTGCAAATTTTGCAAAGTAAGTAGGTGGTCATAAAATATTCATCTGGTCGGGGAATATTCTTTTTGTCTGGGAATATTCGTACGATGACACAATCATTGGTGGACCACATAACGGAATAACTGTCGGATATAGAGAGCGATAGAAATAACCTTTTATAAAAAATAACGGCAAGACTTTTACCGTTAAACTGTTGAAATACCCGGTGATAAAAGTATATTAATACGCGTTGTTGCATAGTAGCACATGGTATTGCACAGTATCTCTGATTATTGATGCTTACGTAAGAAGTCACTCAGTCTCATTCAATAATTGCCACAGAAGTTGCTGCATAGTATCTTATATTATTGATTCAATTATTATCACAGTATCATCTGCACAATATTTTATATTATTAAATCAATAATTGAGATGACACAATTATTCATATTATTATTTCTATTATTGACAATTTCAAGAAATTTTTGTCAAGGAAATTAGTTTGGTTATTTAATTGCGCGCCAATAAGGAGAAATCATTATTGGAAAGCCCCATCTTTCCTGGGAACGATCTGGTTGTCAATATTACGAGTTATAATATTAAATGATGTATAATTGTTGAAAGATTAAAAATGTGTTGATTGAAGATAAATGATTTGTGGTTAATATTTATTCAATTTTTGATATAAATAGAGGGATTTGTCATGAGGCGTTTGTTGTAAGTTTGGCTTATTCCATGGGGAGATGTGCTAATTTTTTGGACCGTTGGTTAAAATTATAATAGTAAATCAATATGGACCCTTGGTTGAAGTTATAATAGTAAATCAATATGGACCACTGGTTGAAGTTATAATAGTAAATTAATATGGACCGTCAGTTAAAGTTTTAATAGTAAATCAATATGGACCGTCCGTTTTAATAGTAAATCAATCTGGACCGTTCGTGAATTAGTTACTATTTAGTCCATTCTCCTATAAATAGAAGCTCATTCCTTCATTATTTCTTACAAATTCACTGAATCTATATAGAGAGAAACTATAGAGAGAAATGAGAAGAGTATTCTGCAACTTCACTATTGTAGTATTCAATCTCCTACTAAGGTAAGGGGTATTATTTCTTTCGTATTTGTAAAGGATGTTAATTTCTTCATATTCATAAGGATTGTCATTCAATTCTTTACTAATTTGTGGGAGTAACCTGTCTACGCGAATTACCGTATGCATGGTGAATGACCCTTCGTATTCATCCTTTATTAATTTGTAGGAGTAACCTGTCTACGCGGATTACCGCATGCATGGTGAATGACCCTTCATATTCATTCTTTATTAATCAGCGGGAGTAACCTGTCTACGTGGATTACCGTATGCATGGTGAATAACCCTTTGTATTAAATCTTTATTAATCTGCAGGAGTAACCTGTCTACGCAGATTACCGCATGCATGGTGAATAACTCTTCGTATTCATTCTTTATTAATCTGTGAGAGTAACATGTCTGCGCGGATTACCGCATGCATGGTGAATAACCCTTTGTATTCATTCTTTATTAAATTGTGGAAATGATTTGTCTACGTAGATTACTGCATGACAAGTAAAAATCCATTTGCAGTTTCATATATTCTTTTATACTCGTATGAGATGTCATTTCTTTTTTACTCATCAAGGGATATCGTCTTCTTTCATATTTCTCCGTTTATGGTACAAAAATATTGTTTGTTTCCATAACCTTATTATTAAATGGTGAAAACCCTTAAAATTAGTGGAATATTCTTAATAGTGTGTGCTTCATCTAGTATCATTCCACTATTGGTCTGAACTTTCTTATTAAATGGTGGAATACTATTTATGTCAGGGTACTATTCATTTGGAATACTATTCATTCAGGATATTATTAATTCGGGGTACTATTCATTCAGGGTACTTTTCATTCGAGTACTATTCATTCGGGATACTATTCATGGAGTACTATTTATGACAAAATTTATTTCTTTTTTGTCCAAATTATTTTTGATACATGAATATCATTCTTAAATTTTACTCCACAATTGGTGATCATGTTGACAATTTGGATATTCTTGAATTCTGGATAAATTGAATTATAAATCTCTAATATTTATCATTGATCTCACTTGATTGATTCTTTATATCATTGTCATTATCCTCGTTCTTTTATTGTGTTGAATGTTATCTTTGGCCCGTAGTGCAAAGATGAAATGTTGATTGGTTTGATTATGACCAGGAATTGTGTATTGGTATATTCATGACCTTTGATGTTACAGATAAAGGTTTGTGGTGAAAGTCCTCTTTGGCCCGTAGTGCATAGATAATTCATTGATTGGAAATAATTATTGATTGGTGTTACAGGGAGAAAATATTGATGATGGACTTTTAAATATAGTAGACATCATGCTCTACTTAACTCTTCTAATGGATTGTTATTTCTGCTACAGTTGTTGATCTAAAACTTTTTGTCTATTGTATTCTATCAGATAAGGACTAAGAATAATTTGTTTTACATTATCTTAGTCATAATATTCTTTACTGGGCTAGTTGAGCTCGCCCTTTTCTTTTTGGTTCCATTGTTCTTCTTAGGAGATGAGAATGTAGATGGGACTAGTCAGGGAGTAGAGTAATGGTCCAAGATGGTTCTTATAGTAGTCCTCACTATTGTATAAAATAGTGTGACAATAAATGTAATTAGGACTTTATTTGAGTTTGGATATTGTCTACGAGATAATATTTGTATTAAAACTCACAGCTTATGAGTTGTCATACTTTGCACGACAGTTGTATAAATGAAGTTGTATTAGAATTCTGTACTATGTATTTGGCGACGTAGAATGGGTTGTGTGGACCTATTTTGGGGGCACACATCTTGATTTATTTGGTCCCAAAGTATATGCTAGCTTAGGAAATAATCATTATGCTTTTGTTATTGTTGATGATTTTTCAAGGTTTACATAGGTTTTATTTTTGAAAACTAAAGATCAAGCTTTTGTAGAATTTGAAAAGCTTATAAAGAATGTTAAAACAAAACACAACCTCAAGTTAATTTGTATAAGGAGTGATCATAGTGGTGAATTTGGAAAGGACTTTATACCATATTGTAGTGATAAAGGTGTTACACATGATTTCTCTGCACCAAGAATAGCTTAACAAAATGGTGTGGTTGAACGCAAAAATCATACTCTCTAAGAAACTGCAAGAACTTTACTTCAAGAAAGTAAACTGCCTACAAGATTTTGGGCAGAGGCTGTAAGTACTGCATGCTACATTTTAAATAGAGTACTGATTAGACCCATCTTATTGAAAATACCATATGAGTTACTAAATAAGAGGATTCCTAATTTAAATTATTTTAAACTGTTTGGTGCTAAATGTTTTGTTTTAAATACTCATGGTAATCTTGGTAAATTCGATGCTATATCAATCGAATCTATTTTTCTTGGTTATTCCGTGCATAGCAAGGCATATAGGTTAATAATCTTGATAAGTCAAAGGTTGAAGAATCTATGCATGTTATTTTTGATGAATTTAACCTTGATCTGTCAAAAGAAAAAAATAAGGTTTCTGCAGGAAATGACTATCTGATTTGTGGAACTCAAACAGCTCAATCCGGACAGCCTAAGCTATATGCATCAGAAGGAAAAATATATGAACCAGTAAAATAGACAGACAAAATTAGACAGCTTAACCCATCTGCCTTAATAGAAAAATCAGACGATCAGTCTGATGCAGTGCTTCACATTCCAGAACCTAAACCTGAAGATCAACTAACTGCAGCCAGACTTCCTAGATCATCTAAAACAGTGAGAAATCATCCACCAAATCTGATCATAGATGATCTGACACTTGGATGAACACAAGAAGAAAAATAAGGAATTATTGTGACACCCCCAAATTTGGGTACTTCATTCCCACAAGATTTGGTGTTCACTTGATAAAACATTCATTTCTAACTACCCAAACATAATAAAATTTAATAATAAACCTTCCCATTAAAGGATTACATCAATAAGTTCAATAAAATATCCCAGGTTATCTAACCTTTAAAAACAAACATCATGTGCGGAAAATTAAATAACTACATCGCAAGATTTAAAATAAAGTCTGACAATATAAAAGTCAACAGGTTTATAAGTCTTCAATACTTGTTCATCTTCCCTTTCCCTTTACTGGTTGTAGGTTCACCGACCTTCTCAACTTTAGTTGTTATATTTATATAAGCAAGAGTGAGCAAACAATGCTCACTTGAAATGACAATGAATAAACATCATATCAACTGCCAAACGATTAGGCTCAATAGAACTGAATAATGTGCTTTATCAATAATAATCAGGAACATAATTTGAAATAAATATCTGAGGGTCAAAAGACCACGAACTATGTCCATAGTTATAAGTATTCTTTTAACTTAAACTTTAACAGTCATAAGACTATAGGGACTCCTCGTACTTAGGGGGATCATCCCTTTGTACAATGTATTGTGCACACACATTTAAACGCTATGCGTAAATTATCCCGTGTAATAGGGTTGTTCATCTCAATATTTAGAATACAAGTCTGCACCAAAGTAAGTTTGGTTTGGATAAGTTTCAAGGTAATTTAGAGTTTAACGAACATCAACTAAGGATTAGTTGAATAAGAATGTAATAACATTATGCTATAGAATAAATCATAAATGAATCAACATTGTATATTAAGGTCATGTTTTAGGAATAATCTAAGAGCATAAGCATTGAATAACAGAACATACCTTGCTTGAACAATATTAAGCTAAGGTTAGAATCTTAATTAGAATTGAGTATTGAGCATGCATAATAAATAATAAATTGAACGATAAAACTTGTTCAACATTAGTGTATTAGAATTTAAAAACGTGCATGCTAAATAATAAGTTAAAGTAGAAAACCTTTTCAAAGTAAGAGTTTAGGTTAAATAAATTTGCACGAATTATATAAATAGGATTAGGAATAACTTGCTGAATAATAAACAAGGTAAAGTCAAAAAAACTTGCACGATATAATTTAGAGTTAAGAAACTTGCTCAAAGAAAGTTTAGAGTTAGAAAACTTGCCTTGCGTGTAAGCTAAACCATAATAATTAGATTCACAATATCCTATACACATGTCATCATGACATAATTAGTTACTACATATACTCTGTATACAAATAAGTATCTATTTCATGTATGGCTTGAATTTTAACCATATAATCAAGTTACACTAGTAATGTAATAATAAAACTCGTTAATTGTTAATAACATTCTCATTCTTAGCACTATAATACAATAATTAACAAAAATTACATTCTAACAGTCGTAATACTACACCGTATCAACAATTACAGACTTCGTGTAAAAAATAATAATTTTCTGGCCATTCTCGCTTAACTGGCACACGAGGCGCCTACGGTTTACACTGGGACGATCTTGGCCGAGGCGCGAGGCACAAGCACGAAGTGCATTACATGAATATGAGGCTTACTACCGAGGCGAGAATTACAGTTTTGGGCACGAAGAACAATAACAAAGCTAATTTTGACTATATTTTAATTTCTAGCACCCAATTTAACACGTATAACTTACATAAATTACACATAAACGTTACCCATCATATATATACTGATTTAAAACAACTAAACAACAACTTCAGAAAAATTAAATCCTTGAATGCCATGTTTTAAACTAAAAACTCCATTTTTGACATTGTTGACAAAAATTAACACTTTGATCACAATTCTACACCAAATTAATTCATTCTAACTATGTTCTCTTCATTTCTTACCGAATTACCATATTCAAGGCTCAATTTATCTATTAGCTTACAATCAACTATCAATTTTGATACTCCTACAAGCCATGTTCATACACATATTCACTATAAAACTATTTTTCTTATTTTTAAACGTAAAGAGAGTAATTGGTACACTAAATCCTTATCTAGATGCTAGTTATAACATCACAATTGCATATACACATAATTTATTAACCAATCATAAAAATTTAGATTACAAACAATTTTGTAAACAACTTAATACTACAATAAAACTCAAGAACACAGAAACTTTTCATATATAAGGTTAAAGCTTTTGGAAATTAGAAGTATACCTTCTCTTGCTTGGTTAACACTTGTTGGAAGACAAAGTGCTTGCAATTCACAGAACCTTTTTCTCCTCTCAAACTCTCTCTAGTCTCTCAAATTATCTGTAACCCTTCTTTCATCTCTTAGTATCAGAATAGGCCAGTAACACCAAGCGTAAAATAAAACTGATAGGTTCATAATACGCCTAGTTACTAATTTAGCAGTTACAAAGTAATAAACGCATATCAGTTATAAATATATTTATATTTTATTTATTAGAATTCAAATTCAAAATTTAAAAGCCATAAGGCTATGTTTGGCAAACACTAATAAAAATAAAGACTTAATATCTTTAAGCTTTGTTTGGCAAAACTAAATTAAACTCCTTTAATTTATTTTAATAACTCATTTATAACATAGTTTATTGTCACACTTTTATCACCAAATTAAATTAAAAATATTATAATAATTCATTTAATCCCTATCAACTCTCTAACTTAATTATTAATTTAAATTAGAACATTATCTCATAATTATTTTCCTTCACAAATAAATAATCCAATCAAATCAAATTAAACAAATATTTATTCAACAATAAACACCTCAATTAAATATTTATATAATTCAATAAATATTTAAAATTACAATTTAAAATTCTGGATTGTTACAATTATTGTGCATTTTCTGCATTTCTTTCACAAATAGAACCAAAAATGCCAAGGAAGTAATTGAAGATGAAAATTGGTCTATCGCAATACAAGAAGAGTTAAATCAATTTGAACTTATGGGATCTTGTTAAGCCTCCTAAAAAAGCATCTATTATTGGTACAAAATAGATTTTAAAAAATAAATTAGATGAAAATGGTATTATAACAAGAAACAAAGCTAGATTGGTAGCATAAGGTTGTAATCAACATAAAGGTATAGATTATGTAGAAACCTTTGCCCATGTTGTAAGGTTGGAAACTATAAGAATTTTACTAGCCTAAGCATGTCATAAAAAATTTAAATTATATCAAATGGATGTGAAAAGTGCATTATTAAATGGTTATTTAAATGAAGAAGTGTACGTTAAACAACCACTTAGATTTGAACATAAAAAATATGCACACTATGTGTTTAAATTGAAAAAGGCTTTGTACGAATTAAAACAAGCTCCAAGAGCTTGGTATGAAAGATTAAGCAAGTTTTTATTAAAAAATGGTTTTAATTGCAGTAAAATTGATTCTACTCTTTTTATTAAAACCAAAAATAAAGACTTGTTAATTGTTCAAATTTATGTGGATGATATAATTTTTGGAGCTACTATTAACTCTTTGTGTGTTTAGTTTTCCCAATGTATGCATAATAAGTTTGGTATAAGCCTTATGGGCGAGTTAAACTACTTCTTGGGCCTTCAAATTAAATAATCAAATGAAGGGATTCACATTCATCAATCAAAGTATGTAAAGGAGTTATTGAAGAGATTTGGGTTTGAAAATACCAAACCAAAGTAAACACCAATGAGCACTACCGTTAAGTTTACTGCAGATACTACAGGTAAAGATGTTGAAGTAATGTTCCAGTTCCGTTCCTAATAGTTGTCGTTCACCGACTTCATCCCATCATAGTGGAGTTCTGCACTTCCTACCGTGTATAATGCTTCGAAAGGTGGCATACCGATGCTTGCGTGGTAACTGTTGTTGTAGGCGAATTCCATCAATGGTAAATGTTCATCCCAGCTCCCTTTGAAATCCATGATGCATGCTCTAAGAATATCTTCCAACATTTGGATTGTTCATTCTCTTTGGCCATCTGCTTGCGGATGGTATGCCGTACTCATTCTCAACTGTGTTCCCATGCATTCTTGTAGTCTCTTCCAGAAGTTTGACGTGAATCGCAGATCTCTATCTGATATAATTGACACTGGAACTCCATATCTTGAAACGATTTCTTTAACGTACAACTTTGCCAACTGATCAAGATTGAATCTAATCTTTATTGGCAAAAAATATGCTAATTTTGTCATTCTGTCCACTATCACCCAAATCGCATCGTATCCTCTCTGAGTAGTTGGAAGACCCACCACAAAATCCATTGTGATGTGTTCCCACTTCCATTCTGGTATTTCCAACGGTTGGAGTAATTTGCTTGGTCTTTGATGCTCGACCTTGAATCTTTGACATGTCAAGCATTTCACAACACATTATGAGATATCTCTTTTCATGTTTGGCCACCAAAAATGTCATCGTAAATCTTGATACATCTTCGTACTTCCCGGGTGTATTGAATATATTAAATTATGAGCTTCGGTCAAGATTTTATCTTTAATATCTGGTACTGCTGGAACCCAAATTCTTCCCTCTAATATTAGTAACCCTTTGATATCGATCTTGTATTTCACTTCACTACCCTCAACTACTTTCTCTTTGATTTTTCCATATTCTTCATCTTGTAGTTGAGTATTCCTTACCTTGTCCACCAAATTTGGACCATCTTCTATCTGGAATAGTCGTTCATCGGATTATTTTGAAAATTTTATTTCCAACTCTATTTTTGTCATTGCTAAAATAAACTCCTCCTTAGTCGTTATCAGCAACAACTTTTCCCGACCTTTTATGCTTAAAGCATCTGCAACCATATTCGCCTTGCCCGAATGATAAAAGATCTCACAATTATAATCTTTTATTAATTCCATCCATTTCCTTTGACACATGTTCAGGTCCTTCTATATGAAAATATACTTTAAACTCTTATGATCTATATATATCTCACATTTCTTTCTATAGAGATAGTGTCTCCATATTTTCAAAGCAAATACCACCACAACCAACTCTAAATTGTGTGTCGGATATCCTTTCTCATATTCCTTCAGTTGTCTTGATGCATACACAATGACTTTGCCATTTTGTATAACCACACACCCTAGTCCTTTATGTGATGCATCACTGTACACCACAAAGTTTCCTTTATTATCTGGTAATTACAACACAGGTGCCACACTTAACTTCTTTTTCAAGTCTTGAAAACTCTCTTCACACTTCTCTGCCCAAACAAATTTTACAGCTTTCCTTGTCAAATTTGTTAACGAAGTGGCAATCTTGGAAAAGTCCTGAATAAACCGTCTATAATAGCCAGCCAGTCCCAAGAAACTCCTCATCTCCGAGGGTGTTCTTGGTTGTTCCCAATTGATTACGACTTCAACTTTTGATGGATCCATTGAAATCCCATCTTTGTCAATCACATGCCCAAGAAATTGTACATGTTCTAGCCAGAATTCACACTTAGAGAATTTCGCATACAACTTTTCCTTTCTAAGTGTCTCCAACGTCAAACGTAAATGTTCCACGTGTTCTTCTTGAGATTTGGAGTACACCAGAATGTCATCAATGAATACCACCACAAACTTTTCTAAAAATGGTTTAAACACCCTGTTCATCAAATCCATGAATGCAGCAGGGGCATTTGTCAATCCGAAAGACATCACCAGAAACTCGTAATGTCCATACCGAGTTCTAAATGTCGTCTTCGGTATATCCTCCTTTTTTACTTTCAATTGGTAAAACCCACTTCTCAAATCTATTTTTGAGAAGTATCTAGCACCCTTCAATTGATTAAACAATTCATCTATTCTTGGCAATGGATATTTATTCTTAATAGTGAGTTTGTTTAATTCCTTGTAATTAATGCAAAGAAACATTGACCCATCCTTCTTTACGAATAACACTGGTGCTCCCCACGGTGATACACTCGGTTGAATGTATTTCTTGTCTAACAACTCTTGCAATTGTACAATCAGTTCCTTCATTTCTACCAGAGCCATCATGTACAGGGTCTTCAATTTTGAAGCGGTTCCTGGCGCTAAGTCGATCACGAACTCAATATCCCAGTCAGGCAGAAGTCTTG
The DNA here is from genome assembly GCA_020205605.1 of Panax ginseng. Taxonomy (NCBI): domain Eukaryota; kingdom Viridiplantae; phylum Streptophyta; class Magnoliopsida; order Apiales; family Araliaceae; genus Panax; species Panax ginseng. Next base: position 111,448,930 of record CM035128.1, on the reverse strand, counting down.
GAAAATCCTCTGGAAACACATCTACAAATTCCCTAACCACTGGTATCTCTTCCAGTTTCACCCCTTTCCTCTGAGTATCGACTATGTAAGCTAAATAACCTACATAGCCTTGAGTCAACAACTTCTTGGCCTGCATAATCCTTAGACATCTCGCATGTCTAGGGTATTTGCTACCATAAAAAACTACCTTTGACGGAGTCATAAGGTTTACACATTTCTTTTGGCAATCAATTATCGCTCCATAATTGAATAGCCAATCAATTCCCAAAATAACATCAAACTCTCCAAGTTTAATCGGGATTAAGTCTACTGTCATTACATTCCCTTTAATATTCACCCTACAATTCTTGTATACAAACCTAACAGGACTTACCTCCTTATTCGTAATTTCTATGTTATAAGGGAAATTCAATTCTCCACTAGGCAATCCTAACCTCTTAGCAAATTCATCAGATATAAATGAGCAAGTAACACCCGAATCAAATAATACATAAGCATCTATATCATTGATTGGGATAATACCTGACACATCTTTTGATTGTACAACATCATGGACAGTCATGTTGAAGGTTCTGGTTGTTGGTCTATTTGATGACGTTGGTCCAATAATGGTCAATGTGCCTCCACTGCTACCTCCCTTGTTTCCCATTGTCTTTTCAGCTTTCTTTGTTACAACCCGGAAAATTGGATTGTCCAGAATTTAATATTTAAAGAATTAGTTACTAATAAAATGAATTTTTATTAAATACTATTATGTGATATATGTGTTTATTAATCGTTCTAGAACCTAGGATGATTATTAATCGGGAGGATTCTGGCTATGAGCTAGACTTAACAAGTAAGAATTTTGAAGACGAAAATAAATTTTTCTGAGAATAAAATATTTCTGGGGAAAAAGATGAAATATGCACTATTCACCCGACGAAACCCTAAGGGTTAGGGTTTGAATAACCTAAGTTGTTCCAAGAGTTCGGTATGTCAAAATGACATTTCGTCAAAAGATTTCACGATAATATATCGTGAAAATTTAAGTAAGCCGATAAAAGTTTTTCTCAAAAAACATGCAAAAATCGGACGAAATAAAAACGACAAAAAGTACTATTATGTACTTTTCATTCGTTTAGCTACGTTAGGGGAAAACGTGAAGGAAAACGCTTGACACCAATAAGTGTTTTTTAGTTTTTCGAAAATCCAAAGAATACGTAAAATTTAATCGATAAAGGAAAGACAAAATATCCAAAAATATTTGGATTCTGAGGATAGCGGTTTTTGATTTGTCGGACAAATTCCGCAAGACGGAAGCACGAAGCTTCCAAGGGAAGCTTCATGAATAGAAAGGAGGTGGAGTAAGGGGTAAGTAAACTTAAGGGTTAAGTAAACTTAAAGGCTAAGTAAACTTAAGGGTTAAGTAAACTTAATGGTTAAGTTAACTTAGTGCTTAAGACATGAATAGTAAGGAGGTTTGAGGGCCCTAGCCTTGGTTTTCTATAAATAAGAAGCTTAACTCATTTGTTTAGGATTTTGAAAATCCTACAATTTTTGAGAGAGAGAGAGAGAGATTTCGGATGAGAAAGAGAAGGAAAATGAAGAAGAAAAGCTTGCTCGGGAGCAACTTTGTCCGATAGAAGGAGATTAAAGAAGAAAGGTAATCCAAAAACTTAACTTCTAGATAAATTTTCTTTAAGTTTATATGTTAAAAACATAGCTTAATGAGAATAAGGAGTAAAAGATGTTTGGAATGATTTCATATGGTTGAAATCATGAGAAAATGAAGAAATAAGAAAATAGAAGTTTAGTTTATAAATTTCTTAAGGAAGTGTAAGATTCGTAATGAATTAGAACGATCCGAGTGGATTATATGAATGAGTAGATGAATTAAGTAAGAAATGGTGTTCTATAACATCAAATTCCAAGAAAAAGTAAAATCGTAATCAAAATATTGATTAAAAATAAAGAACGAACGAAGAACTCGAAGAACGCGCAAAGAACGCGAAGAACGTTGTTGATGGACAAATTTAAAACCATCATAGGATAAATATTGTTGATGGACAAGTTTAAAACCATCGCATATAAGTTAGTTGCTAATTGCTTGGTTAGGAATGTTAGAAACGTTCATGAAGAATGGATTAAAACTGAGCTATAACAAAGTTATGGCAAAAATTTCATAAAAGAAGAATGAGAATTAGAAAGTTAGTAAATGAACCCGAACATGTAGGGTCTCATAAGAATGTAAGAGAATGTATAAAACATGAGTCGTGGACTCAAGAACGAATGAATTCCGAGTTCGAATTACCGAATTACGGACGAACGAACAAAGAGCATTAAAAACGTAAAACGAACGAAGAGCAAAGATTAAGCCAATTGAATGGCATGTTAATGGATTCAGAATGAAGTTCTGTCTGAGGGTAATCGAAGTACATAAGATAAGGAAGAGAATGGCTTTGGAATGTCCTCATTCCATGTTATAACGAATAAGTTATGGAATCGGGAAGTAAACGTCTTAAGCAATTTCTAAGACTTAGATAAATTTTCTAGGTTTTGTGCTCGGTGCCACAGCGCCAGTCAAGCCTTGGGAGGCGGCTACATTGCGGTCGAGGTTCCGACCATCAGCTATTTCTAAGTGGCTCATGACGCGAAAAAAGAGAAGAGAGTGTAATCAAGTGCATGCCTTAGCCTCGCGATTTGACACTTCTGAGTGGTATTGCTGCAATACGATGTAAAGAAAGGAAAGCAACGGCCATGACACCGGTGCAAGTCGATTGCCCGATGATGAGATTTTAACCGCTTTCAATTCTTGGGGATGTGCAAGAAAGAAATATGAACATGTAGTTCAACTAATGTAACACTTAATTAAGTGTATTAAACCTTTGATGAAGGTTGAACGAAAAGATTAAATGAGATTAAAAGACAAAGAATGTAGACGCGGGTTATGGAACCAATATCCGGGGACCGTAGTCGCGATAAACGAACGAGAGGGATTGATATGATGGTGATTCCTTAGACATTGATTGACGAGGGTAATGTATAACATTTTAATGTTATGACATGGTAATGAGAGATGAATGTAAAGCATTTAGACGCTGTGCACGCAACGTTGTTGCGATGAACGATTGATTTTAGCATACAACGGACCGTATGGCTTTAACATTAAGAAAGAATATTGAACATGGGGTTCATATGATAGTAATGAATGAAAGCAATTAAAACCTTAGATAAAGGTTGAATGACAGATTAAGGGATGAACAACGTAAACGTTGAATACGTAAACGATCCTCATGAATCGTATTCACGTCGGGTGAACGTTCTAAGTATACATTGGTTGTATGACTTAGACATTGACGAAGGTAGTAAGTAAGATATAAATTATCAAGAAAGCCGTAGCAATCGGTAAGAAGATTAATGAAAGACGAATGAGAACGTTAGAATGGAATATAAGCGTTAAACACTTGAACTGACGTAAAGGTTAAGTGTACGCGAATATTAAACGGGTAGAACCTACACCGTGTATGGTTTGAACGTAAGGTAATGAAGATCAATGATTAAACCTGTGAACGGTGAAGAAGCTGAATTAAAGACAAGTATGTATAACGTAAAAGAAGCCGAGTCAATATTTATAACTTGGATGACGTTTCGAGTCGAATGAATCGGACGTTGTAAGATAAGAATAAGGTAACATAAAATGCTTAACGCTATAAATGCGTAGAATGAATATGGAATGATCGTCCTGAGTATACAAAAGACTGTATGACTTAGACGATGATGAATAAATCCTGAGGTATGGCATTTAGTTGCCAGAAAGTCATAAGGAATAATAAATTGACTTAACAAACATTATAGTTTAATGGTTCGGATAAGTTAAGATAAGTTAGGTTGTAGTACAATTGTAACCTTTGATGGTTGACATATGGGAGCTGGGCTAAACAATTCCTTCATAGACCGAAGATATATAAAAAATTGGCAACCGATCTAACTCACTGTTATGGGCAGTGTAACGACCCCAAAATTCATACAATTTAATTCTCGACTTCGGTCGTTAATAATACATTCAACCTCTAATTTTACATCATTAAACGATAATACAACCATTAAAATTTGCAGAATAATTAAAATTTTCTATTACAAACTATCCTCGCTCCCAAAACCTTCAACCTTTACATCTAAATATCTCAGAAGCATTTTAATACTACAACAGTTTACATCGTAAAACATTATTATGATTCAACATTAATATATTATTCGGAACCTTAAACATGGTTCAAATAATAATAACACAAACAAAGTGTAAAAATCTTCAAGTATCACATCTGATTTATGTCTTTCAAGTAACACATAACTTTACCTTGAATCTTGAACATGCAAAAATGGTTATTTGCAAGGTTGACCTCGACAGCCTAGCAAAATCTAACAGTTTTCATGCATCACATAGCACATAATAACATGCTCAACATATAACATACATGTTACAGTTCATATAACATGTATAAAGATTGAGTCCATACTCAATCAACATGTTTTAATCAATCAATATAGTCATAAATTGACTTTAATATTTCATACTTTCAACATATACATATAACACATCATGCTCTTTGCAATAAAGATTTAAAATAATTAATCATCAAGTTCACATAGCAAATAGGAACTAAAAGACTTGCCTTGATCATTGTTTACCAATAATAGTTTAACAACTTACAGTTATTTGTACTTCACGTGCCCTACACAATTATATAATCATCCACATCAACTATTAGTCGCATAGAAACGCATAGTAGTTGTAATGTAAACTTTAATCTACATCCTATAACTCTTCCTATTAATCAATACACAATGTTCAATTTGATTGTGTTAACTTTAGACTTATAACTCACTATATTTCTTCTTAGTTAAACTCGTAGTTCATTCAAGTGCTTAAGTCTTGCTAAGATTACTTATTGGTTTTATATTAAATCCATTCCATATCTTATAATATTCATTTCAATTGAATGGAAACACTTTTTAAGTTCATTAACACTTGGCATGGCGTTTCGACGTTCATTCGTCACATGCTCAATTCGTTCCATCATGTGTGCTTAGTATGCTTATACAACTTATCTAATACATCATTTATTAATGTTAAGCATCATTATATTTACTAATATTCATGTTTTATAACTTAGGACAACAACTTTTATCGTTAGGAGCACTACATTTGCATATGTGCATTCCCGACGCCTTCCGATTGCCTCATGATACATATCAGTCCCACAACTGACAAATGTTACCCATGTTACCGACCTCAAATTGAAACACTTAAAGAACAAAAGTTGTAGCTCTATTCGTCCTCGTTCCGGATCATCTTGAATCACCTCAATCGGAGTTCGTATGAAAACGTTATGGCCATTTTACTATAGGAGATCAAAACTGTTCGACCCAGACTACTATTCCGGCGTCGCGGCGTGAGAACTAAGTCAGACAGTGGTGCCGGGGCATGAAATTCAGCGCTGGGGCACAAAATTTGGCGTTGGGGCACGAAATTTGGCATTAGGGCTCCGAATTACAAAACACCCAAAAACCAGAAACAAAACTAAGCCATTGTGTCTTAATTTCTAACACCAATTAACATGTGTAATCCATGTAAAGCACAAATAAATATTACCAAGCAAATTACCAATTTAAACAATTAAACAAAAATTTTAGAAAACATAAATCCTTGAAAGCCAATTTTTTTAAAACCAAACTCCTTTATTGACGTTGTTTGACAAAGTTTAACACTTTCATTCTTATTATACATTAAATTGATTCATTTCAACTACGTTCTCTGTAATTCTTAACAAACTAATTAACATAATCACAGTTCAATTTCACCATTAGTTCACAATCATATATATACATTCATACCTATATTCAAACTATGTTCATACATATATTCACTGTAAAAACAAATTTCTCTTCTTGTAGACTTAATTTAGCATACAATCATATCTATATGTTAAGCATACAATTTCTTGTTTATAACCCAACTAAAACCTCACCACAGTGAATAATCCCCACAATTCATTGTATAGCTACAATTCAAGAATATGGAATTCACAGAGCATATAGTTTTTGCGGTGAACACAAATATGCATATGTATATATATACCATGCTAAGGTTATGTAAAAATACCTTTAATTTGCTTGAAATTCTTGCTATAACCACTGAGTTTGCTGCAAAGATTCTTAAGATTCTCCCAATTCCCTCACAGCTTCTCTCCCAATTCTCTCTAAAACCCTCTATAATTTTTTCTCTTTTTTCTTTTCTCAGTATAAGAGTTAAACTACTAACTGATAGGCTAGCCAACGTAAAGTAATAATAATACGACTACTAATGACCTTATTAAAAATAGCAGTTACTAAACATATAACGTATAGATTATAATTATATTTTACTTATATTTTATTTATTTAGTTTATTATAATTTAAAATTCAAAATAAAACCAAAAGCCATAGGGCTTTGTTTGGCCAAACCCTTTTAAAAATAAACATTTAATATCTTTAATCCTTGTTTGGATAAAACTAACTTAAACTCATTTAATTTATTTTAATAAATCCTTATAATATAGTTATTTATCATACTTAATTTAATTCATTCTAATAACAATTTATTGAATAAATCATTTAATAATTATAAACTCTCTAACTTAATTATTAAATTAAATTAAAATATTATCTCAAAATAATTAATTTCCTTAACCCATTAATTATTTATTAAACAAATAATTAACCAAATCAACTCAACTCAAATTAAATAAATATTTATTCAACAATAAACAAATATTTATTCAACAATAAACACATCCATTAAATATTTATATAATTCAATAAATATTTATAATTACAATTAAAATTCTGGATTGTTACATTAATCACATCGTAATAAGAATTTCAATTATTAAATTCTTATTTTAATAACTTATGAAAATTCGGGTTGTCACATCTTTTCCTCCTTGTAAGGCTTCTGTCCTCAGAATCAACGAAACCTCCCTTACTTGGTTTTCACCAAATCTCTTTTCAAAAATTTATCGTTGAATATCTTCAATGCATTACCTTAATATAGATTTTATATTTAATGCTACCTTCATTACTTCAACAAATTCTATGTTTTATTTCATAACTTTCACTTGAATTCAATTATATTTTGAGTATTATATACTCTTTAACCCATTCATTTCCTTTGCTAAGGATCGTTATCATAAATACTCGAAATATTACATTCACCCATTCTTCTAAGAATTTTGTCCTCAAAATTTTATCTATTAATTTTTATTCATTCAATTTATAAAAATAGATTTTATGTTAATACTTTATTCATTCATTGGGTTCTATAACCACTTCTTTCCATAAAGATCTTTCTACAATTATTAAACTTTTCTATTAAAAGTTTTACATTATTCTTTGATAACTCATCTCCTTCTCATTTAAAAATTTCTTTTCTCACTTATTTAATATATTCATCATTTAGTGTTGCATTCTACGACTTACTTCTTTCTAAGGAATATTATCCTTACCACATTCACCTTTTAGAATTACAAGAATCTTCCTCTATTGCTCAATAATTGGGAAGCGATATGAATAATAGGAATTTAAAAGATTCCAAATCATGCTGAGGGTCATAAGACCTTGAACTACGTCCACGGTTATAAGTACTCTTTCAACTTAAACCTTAACAGTCATTAGACTATAGGGACTACCACACTTAGGTTATTAAGCCCTTCGTACGATGTATTGTGCACAAATATTTAAACGCTATGCGTATGTCCATAGTTATAAGTAATCTTTCAACTTAAACTTTAACAGTCATAAGACTATAGGGACTCCTCGTACTTAGGGTGATCAGCCCTTCGTACAATGTATTGTGCACAAATATCTAAATACCTCCGCGTAATCCCCTATAAAAGGGTTGTTCATCTCAGCTTTTCAACATCTAAATCCGCACCAAAATAATTTAGTTTGGCATAACTTTTCAAGAAACGCTTGAATTTCATGAACATCTTTCAATAATCGTTTAGCTGAATCAAATAAGATAGACTTCTACAACAATTTGGACATCAATCGAAATATACCTATACATATATATATATATATATATATATTATCATATCTTAAAGAAATCTCAAAAATCCTTTTTATAACCTCATGATACCGCACTGTATTTACAGTCCGTTTGAGGATTCCGTCATATCAGTCCCACAAATGACCATTTTGACCCCTGTTACTGACCTCCAATTGAACAACCAAAAGATCGATAGTTGTAGGTCTATTCGTCCTCGTTCCGAATCATCTTGAATCACCTCAATCGGAGTTCGTATGAAAAGGTTATGGCCATTTTACTACAGGAGGTCAAAACTATCCGACCAGATTCTTCGTTAAAAGCTGCGATGCGAGAACTATGTCGAGAAAAGTGGTATTTGAAGCGCAAAATTCAGCGTTAGGACACGAATTTCAACCTTTGAAGCGCCGAAATTTGGTATTTGAGGCGTGAAATTTGGCACTGGGGCTCCGAATTACAAAACACCCAAAAACCATAAACAAAACCAAGCTACTGTGTCTTAATTTCTAACACCAATTAACATGTGTAATCCATGTAAAGCACACATAAATATTACCAAGCATATATTTACCAATTTAAACAACTAAACAAAAATTTTAAAAAACTTAAATCCTTGAAAACCAATTTTTTAAAAACCAAACTCCTTTATTGACGTTGTTTGACAAAGTTTAACACTATAATTCCTATTATACATCAAATTGATTCCTTTCAACTACGTTCTCTGTAATTCTTAACAAACTAATTAACATAATCACAGTTCAATTTCACCATTAGTTCACAATCATATATATACATTCATACCTATATTCAAACTATGTTCATACATATATTCACTGTAAAAACAAATTTCTCTTCTTGTAGACTTAATTTAGCATACAATCATATCTATATGTTAAGCACACAATTTCTTATTTATAACCCAACTAAAACCTCACCACAATGAATAATCCCCACAATTCATTGTATAGCTACAATTCAAGAATATGGAATTCATAGAGCATATAGTTTTTGCCGTTAACACAAATATGCATATGTATATATATACCATGCTAAGGTTATGTAAAAATACCTTTAATTTGCTTGAAATTCTTGCTATAACCACTGAGTTTGCTGCAAAGATTCTTAAGATTCTCCCAATTCCCTCACAGCTTCTCTCCCAATTCTCTCTAAAACCCTCTGTAACTTTTTCTTTTTTTTCTTTTCTCAGTATAAGAGTTAAGCTACTAACTGATAGGCTAGCCAAAGTAAAATAATAATAATACGCCTACTAATGACAATATTAAAAATAGCAGTTACCAAACATATAACGTATAGATTATAATTATATTTTACTTAAATTTTATTTATTTAGTTTATTATAATTCAAAATTTAAAATAAAACCAAAAGCCATAAGGCTTTGTTTGGCCAAACCCTTTTAAAAATAAACATTTAATATCTTTAAGCCTTGTTTGGATAAAACTAACTTAAACTCCTTTAATTTATTTTAATAACTCCTTCTAATATAGTTATTTATCACACTTTATTTAATTAATTTTTAATACTTAATTTAATTAATTCTAATAAAAATTTATTGAATAAATCATTTAATCATTATAAACTCTCTAACTTAATTATTAAATTAAATTAGAATATTATCTCAAAACAAATAATTTCTTTAACCCATTAATTATTTATTAAACAAATAATTAACCAAATCAACTCAAAACAAATAAAATAAATATTTATTCAACAATAAACAAATATTTATTCAACAATAAACACATCCATTAAATATTTATATAATTCAATAAATATTTATAATTACAATTAAAATTCTGGATTGTTACATTAATCACATCGTAATAAGAATTTCAATTATTAAATTCTTATTTTAATAACTTATAAAAATTCTGGTTGTCATAGGCAGTGTAGATGAGACGGGAACTTGTTTGTTGGTTGTTTGTGGGAAACCACTCAGAGTACCATATGGACTGCTAGTAGAGACACGATGTGTGTTGAGTCCTAGAAAAGTTATAAGAAGAAGATAAGAATGTAAATCATCAAAGATGATGAACGTATTGAGTAAGACATCTCCGTATGTCATGAAGCCATTAACCGGTAAAGAAAGTTGGTCGCATAAACTTAGTTTGTAAGAATGTGAACCCTAAGAAGTAAAGTTAAGTAATCCAATTTGTAAAGTCAAGTATATGACTAATTGGTGTATGTGTTATTTCCTTATGTGCTACATGGAAATTGGAATGAGCAGTTCAGCATAAACTATAAGCTGTAGTTGTGCGTAAGGCAAGTTTCCTAACTTCATTCATATTTTAAATGAATGTTAGTTTCAAAAACTTCTCAAATGTTGAACTTGAGAAGTTCTGTGTGCAAATGTGTGATATTTGTACAAGGTGTTAGAATATATGAGGTCTTGTGCCATAATTTGAACACTTTGGTGTTTCTGTGGGATGAAATGTTCTATGATTGAACTGTTTAATATGAGAATGTTCTATTTATACATGAACCGTTATTGTTAAGTCTATGCTATTGATTCTAGCCATACAGAATGTGTATGAAAGAGAGTAAAGAATGAATGTATTTCAAAGTGAATGTGACTAATGTTTTAAAATGATAGGAATCGAGATTATTCCTATTATTCAAGCTACTTCATAACCTTTGTTCGGTTATTGAGGTCTTAAAAGAATGTTTGAATTCTTAAAGTTGTTTGTTCAACTGTTATGACTTGCTGCGCAATTGAATGCTCACACTTGCTTAAAATAATAACATTTTTAGCGAACGATGTTAGAAGAACTTAAGGATCCCGTAAAGATCAAGTTGATCGGTATCCAAATGAAGTGCCATTCATTAGATGAATGAGCGTGAAGATCAAGAGAAGACTTGTAATATATAATGATAGAATTAAACTATAGAATATTTTAATGAACTATTATGTATCCTTGGTGGCGGATGATAGTCATTCTTGTAAGAGATAAAGAATAATGTAATTATCATTATTTGCAATGAAAGAGGTTTAAAGGTTTTAGAACCTGGGATTTGAGGATGTATGTTGTTATATTTAACTATATAATGTTATATGTTTGGAAGAAGATGGGATCGTGATGTACGAAATCCGAATGCGAAAACAAACCAGATTTCGGGGCGTTAAAGATTAGTATCAGAGCTGATAGGTTATAAATCTTAGGTATGAGTACCTAAGACTATAATCATCGAGGGAAGGATAAGAAGATCACCACGTGATCATAGTGAATCATAGTAACAGATGATCTGTTAAACGATGGATGATTTGTAGCTAATGCTATAAATGAATGGTACTACGAAGTAGTAAGGGAAGAAGAACTCAGATTGATTTGTAAAGGATAACATACGAATTAAAGAAAATTCATATTAAGTAAAGAGAAAGTTAGAAGTTGTAAGATTTCAATTGAGAACTCATGTGATAGCTGAGTTGTATGAACCTTTTTATGGGCAGAGGTTTGTGCTTGGTGTAACAACCACTCGGTTTATTACAGTGATAATCATTGAAATTGGTCGTGTTGTTAAGATGTATATGACGAGAAGGTGAATCTTTTCTCATGTATATACTTGATAGGTAGAGAACGTTAAGGTAGGTGCGAGTTCTTGAAACTCATACTTATGGTAAGTTCGTGACTCATAATTATATGGTATGTTTTTGAACTTCTCAGCGAATGGATGCTTATGGTCTGTCTGGGATAGTTCTTAAACTCATATTATTGTGGAAAGTTCCCGAACTCATAATGTGTGGTAAGTTGATTGACTGTACTAAGGTATAGTGACATTTAGACTGAATATAAGTTATTTTCAGTAGACTTAACATTGAAGGTGCTAGAGAAGATTAAGTATTATCAAAAGTAAGATAATAGGATATTCCAAGTCATCTAAGTCATCTAGCTATGCTAGATTTTGAAGTTTCTTGAAATCGTGCTAATGTACGCGTTTTGAAAAGGAAAGAATTGGTTCAACTTTTGGAACTAATGGATTTTAAAAGAACTATTCTTGGTATGTCTATGCTAATTGTTTCAGCTAGATAGAAATTGATTTAAAATATCAAAATGAATTTTATATCATCAGTGCATTTGATGCAAAGATGGTAAAATGATGGAGTTATTAATGCAACTGAACCTAGTGTTGGAAGTGATATTAGGATCAACAACCAGCTATGGTATGATGTATAATGATGAAGTCATAAACTGAAGAAGTCCTTAATGTACTGTGAAAAGTACGATATCATGACGTCATAAAACGTTTTGATGTATTGCGAAAGAATTTAAAGAAGTATTCGATGTTAATTAATTTGACTAGACGAATGTTTCAAATTGATGTCCAATTTATTGGTATGGTCTAAGCTATTTTATTTGGCTAAGATGAATGGTATGTCATGATTAAAAGAAAATTGAGCTTTCTTTGAAGAGTTATACCGAACCAATTGTTTTGGTGCAGAATCTAATGATTAAGTCTGAGGTGAACATACTCCGAAATGGGGTTATACGATTGGTTGATCGCCTACGTATGGAAGAGGTAGTTTACCTTCTTTGTGATTGTAAACTTACCGTGTATGAAGGGTTTACGGTGAAATACTGTTAAACCTAGTAAGGGTTCATGGTCAATTTGACCCCTCAACAAAAGTATGAAATGTTTTAAAGGAATCCTTATATTCCTATTTATTCCTTTCACTTCATGATTCTTGATAAGTTATGAAGGGTAGGGAATGTATGAAAGATAAGAACTTCTTTGAAGAGAAGTTGAGAAGAAGGGTAAGCTAAAATTTTGAGGACAAAATTATGTGAAGAAGGGGTGAATGTGAGGACCCGAAAGATTGAAAGTATAGTTAAGCATGAGGTTTAACTAATGACGATTATGTCAACATATGATCCTTGTGAGAAGGATGAATTGAGATTAAACCGTTGCTAAAGGTTGTAGGCACCCGGGTATTGGTGTGGTTTTAGAAATTCCGAGGATGAAATTTTTATAAGGATGGAAAAATGTGACAACCCGGAAATCGGATTGTACAGAATTTAAGTTTAAAGAATTAGTTACTAATAAAATGAATTTTTATTAAATAATATTCTGTGTTATGTGTTTATTAATCGTTCTAGAACCTAGGATGATTATTAATCGGGAGGATTCTGGCTATGAGCTAGACTGAACGAGTACGAATTTTCTAGATAAAAATAAAATTTTTCCGGGAACAAAATATTTCTGAGGAAAAAGACGAAATAAGCACTATTCACCCTACGAAAACCTAAGGGTTAGGGTTTGAGTAACCTAAGCCATTTCGAGAGTTTGGTATGTCGAAATGACATTCCGTCGAAAGATTTGACGATAATGTATCGTGAAAAGTTAAGTAAGCAGATAAAAGTTTTTCTGAAAAAACGTGCAGAATCGAATGAAAGAAAAATGACGAAAAGTATTGTTATGTACTTTTCATTCGTTTAGCTACGTTAGGGGAAAACGTGAAGGAAAATGCTTGACACCAAAAAGTGTTTTTTAGTTTTTCAGAAATCCGAAGAATACGTAAAAGTTAATCGGTAAAGGAAAGACGAAATATTCAAAAATATTTTGATTCGAAGGATAGCAGTTTTTGAACTATCGGACGAATTTCGCAAGACGGAAGCACAAAACATCCAAGGGAAGCTTCGTGAATAGAAAGGAGTTGGAGTAAGAGTAAGTAAATTTAAGGAGTAAGTAAACTTAAGGGTTAAGTAAACTTAAAGGCTACGTAAACTTAAGGGCTAAGTAAACTTAAAGGTTAAGTTAACTTAGTGCTTAAGTCATGAATAATAAGGCGGTTTGAGGGAGAAATGACTATGTTGCCCCTAGCCTTGGTTTTCTATAAATAGGAAGCTTAACTCATTTGTTTAGGATTTTGAAAATCCTATAACTTTTGAGTGAGAGAGAGAGAGAGATATTAGATGAGAAAGAGAAGGAAAAGGAAGGGGAAAAGCTTGCTCAGGAGCAACTTTGTCCGATAGAAGGAGATTAAAGAAGAAAGGTAATCTGAAAACCTAACTTATAGATAAATTTTCTTTAAGTTTATATGTTAAAAATATAGTTTAATGAGAATAAGGAGTAAAAGATGTTAGTAATGATTTCATATGGTTGAAATCATGAGAAAATGAAGAAATAAGAAATTAGAAGTTTAGTTTATAAATTTCTTAAGGAAGTGTAAGATTCGTAATGAATTAGAATGATCCGAGTGGATTATATGAAAGAATAGGTAAATTAAGTAAGGAATGGTGTTTTATAACATCAAATTCCAAGAAAAAGTAAAATCATAATCAAAATATCAATTAAAAATGAAGAACGAATGAAGAACGCGAAGAACGTTGTTGATGGATAAATTTAAAACCTTCGTAGGATAATTGTTGTTGATGGATAAGTTTAAAATCATCGTGTATAAGTTAGTTGCTAATTAATTGGTTAGGAACATTAGAGACGTTCATGAGGAATGGATTAAAACTCAGCTATAACGAAGTTATGGTAAAAATTTTGTAAAAGAAGAACGAGAATTAGAAAGTTAGTAAATGAATCCGAACATGTAGGGTTTCATAAGAATGTAAGAGAACGTATAAAACGTGAGTTGTGGACTCAAGAACGAATGAATTCCGAGTTCGGATGACCAAATTACAAACGAACGAACGAAGAACATTAAAAATATAAAACAAACGAAGAGTGAAGATTAAGCCAATTGAATGGCATGTTAATAGATTTAGAACGAAGTTCTATCTGAGGGTAATCGAAGTACATAAGATAAGGAAGAGAATGGATTTGGAACGTCCTCGTTCCGAGTTATAACGAATAAGTTATGGAATCGGGAAGTAAGCGTCTTAAGCAATTTCTAAGACTTAGAAAAATTTTCTAGGTTTTGTGCTTTCGTGGCCGCTGAGCCAAAAGCTTGGGAGGCGGTCTTTGCGAAGACGAGGCCCGGGCCATCACCTATTGTTGAGTGGCATAGCGACGTGAGAAATAGAGAAGAGTGTGGCATAGCAACGACGCCAACGATTTGACAGCTGACATCTGCAGAAGCGGCGCCGAACAACGCGAGGTAAAGAAAGGGCACGGCCGCGTCGGTGTGAAGTCGATGCTTGAAGGATGAGGTTTTAACTGCTCAATTACTGGGGGATGTTCAAGAAAGAAATATGAACATGTAGTTCAACTAATGTAACACTTAATTAAGTGTATTAAACCTTTGATGAAGGTTGAACGAAAAGATTAAACGAGATTAAAAGACAAAGAATGTAGACGCGGGTTACGAAACCAATATCCGGGGACCGTAGTCACAATAAACAAACGTGAGGGATTGCTATGATGGTGATTCCTTAGACGTTGATTGACGATGGTAATGTATAACATTTCAATGTTATGACGTGGTAATGAGAGATGAATGTAAAGCGTTTAGACGCTGTGAACGCAACGCTGTTGTGATGAATGATCGGTCTTAGCATACAACGAACCGTATGGCTTTGACATTAAGAAAGAATATTGAACATGGGGTTCAAATGATAGTAATGAATGAAAGCGATTAAAACCTTAGATAAAGGTTGAATGAGAGATTAAGGGATGAACAACGTTAACGTTGAATACGTAAACAATCCTCGTGAATTGTATTCACATCGGGTGAACGTTCTAAGTATACATTGGTTGTATGACTTAGACGTTGATGAAGGTAGTAAGTAAGATATGAATTATCAAGAAAGACGTAGCGATCGGTAAGAAGATTAATGAAAGTCGAATGAAAGTTGGATGAAAATGTTAGAATGGAATGTAAGCGTTAAACACTTGACCCGACGTAAAGGTTAAGTGTACGCGAATATTAAACGGGTAGAACCTACACCCCGTGTATGGTTTGACCGTAAGGTAATGAAGATCAATGATTAAACCTGTGAACGGTGAAGAAGCTGAATTAAAAAGACAAGTACGTATAACGTAAAACAAGCCGAGTTAATGTTTATTGTAAGAACCTGAATTTTATGAAATGAAAGTATTCAATTTTCTTATAATTATTATTCTATTTAATAAATGGTTTAATTGATAAAAGGTTAAAGTTAAGGGTGATATGTGAAATTTTTTGCAAATTAAGCAAGTTGATATAAAATATTCGTTGTGTCGGGGAATATTCGATTGGTCGGGGAATATTCGTTTTAACATGGAATATTCATACGACATCATAATCATTGGTGGATCCCACAACAGAAGTATTATCGTAGTTAGAAAACGACAAGACTATCTTTTTATAAAAATAACGGTGAAAGTTTTACCGTTAAATTGTTGAACTACCCGGTGGTAAAAGTATAGTAATACGCGTGGTTACATAGTAGCACACGGTATTGATTATTGATGCTTACATAAGAAGCCACTCAGTTTACTCAATTATTTCTACAGTAATTGTTGCATAGAATCTCACGTTATTTGATTCAATTATTGTCACAGTATCATCTACATAATATTTTATATTATTAAATCAATAATTGAGACAACAAAGTTATTCATATTATTATTTGAACTATTGACGATGTCTAAAAATTTTTGTCGAGGAGAGGTTTGGTCACCTAATTGCGTGCCAATAAGGAAAAATCTTTATGGAAACCCCCTCTTACCTTGGAATAATCTGGTTGTCGATATTGTAAGTTATAATATTAATGATGAATAATTGTTGAAGTATTAAAAATGTGTTTATTGAAGATAAGTGAATTACAAAAGTTAGAGGGGAATAATGCAAAGTTGGAAAACTTTAGGGTTACTAAAGTGTAATAAGTTAAATAAATCTGGACCATTGGTGGTGGTTTTAATAGTAAACCAATCTGGACCATTGATGGTGGTTTTAATAGTAAATCAATCAGGACCATTGGTGGTGGTTTTAATAGTAAACCAATCAGGACCATTGATGGTGGTTTTAATAGTAAATCAATCTGGACCATTGATGATGGTTTTAATAGTAAATCAATCTGGACCGCTGGTGGTGGTTTTAATAGTAAATCAATCTGGACCGTCGGTGGTGGTTTTAAAAGTAAATCAATCTGGACCGTCGGTGGTGATTTTAAAAGTAATCAATCTGGACCGTCGGTGGTGGTTTTAAAAATAATCAATCTGGACCATTGGTGGTGGTTTTAAAAGTAATCAATCTGGATCGTCGATGGTGGTTTTAAAAGTAAATTAATTTGGACCGTCGGTTGTGGTTTTAATAGTAATCAATATGGACCGTTCGTTCAATCTAGGTCGTTCATGAATTAGTTACTATTTAGTCCATTCTCCTATAAATAGAAGCTTAATTCTTCTTTTATTCTCACCAATTCACTGAGATTCACAAGAGAAGCTATAGAGAGAGAAACTATAGAGAGCAAGAAGAAGAGTATTCTGCTACTTCACTATTGCAATATCCAGTCTTCTACTAAGGTATGAGATATTATTTATTGCATTTGTAAGGGATGTTATTTTCGTTTAGTAAGGGGTATTATTTCTTTCGTATTCATAAAGAATACTATTTTTCGTATTCATCCTTTAATATGTCAGAATAACCTTTCTACGCGGATTACGTACCGTATGACATGTGAAAATCCTTTTGCAGTTTTCGTATGTTAATTCTTTTCATATTCTTAAATCTAAACTTACTATGGTAAGTATTGCTTCTATAATCCTTAAAATTAGTGGAATATTCTTGAGTTTTGCGCTTCATCCAGTATCGTTTTATTGGAATATTGATATGAACTTTTTTATTAAATATCAATATTTTCACCTGTGGTACTATTCACGGGTTACTATTCACCCAGTTACTATTCACTCGGGTATTCAGGGCACTTTTCATGCCAGATTACTATTCACGAGTTACTATTCACCCAGTTACTATTCACTCTAGTATTATTCACTCGGGTATTCGAGGTACTTTTCATGCCAGAGTACTATTCACGAGTTAATATTCACCCAATTACTATTCAGTCTAGTATTATTCACTCGGGTATTCGAGGCACTTTTCATGCCGGAGTACTATTCACGAGTTACTATTCATGGGTTACTATTCACTCTAGTATTATTCACTCGGGTATTCGGGGCACTTTTCATGTCGGGGTTTATTTATGGGGTACTATTCCTGAAGTACTATTCACTGGGTACTATTCACCTGAAAAATTTATTTCTTTTCTGTCCAAATTATTTTGATACGTGGATATTATTCTTGAATTTTACTCCACAAAGCAGTATCATGTTGATAATTTGGATATTTTTAAACTCTGGATAAATTTAAAGTCTTTAATAATTATCCTTGATTTTGTTTGATTAATGCTTATATCATTGTCATCATCCTCATGCTTATATTGTGATGAAAGTCATCTTTGGCTTACGTGCATAGATGGACTATTGATTGGTATGATTATGACAAGGGATCATTCGGTATAATCATGACATGTAATGTTATAAATGATGTGGTAAATATCCTCATTGACCTGTAGTGCATTGATGGACAGTTGTTGGTATGATTATGACCAGGGATTATTCGGTATAATCATGATCATTGATGATTACATGAATATCCTTGGCCCGTAGTGCAGGGATGATTCGATGATGTGGTTTATTTATTAAGTTGAGTCTCAACGATAAAACTATTGAAAACTTTTTAAATCATAGAAGATAGTAGATATCTTGCTCTACTTGACTCTTCTAATGGATTGCTTGTTCCGCTACAGTTAAACTTGTTGTCTATTATATTCTATCAGTTTAACATTATTGAAGGCTAACGATAACTTATCCTGCATTATCTTAGTCATAATATTTCTTACTAGGCTAGTTGAGCTCACCCTTTTCTTTCTCTATTCTCTTCAGGAAATGAGAATATATAGTTGGGCCTACGTCGATCACCTATATAGTGAAATACATCAATATTTATATAAATGAATATAATGTCAATACAATAAAAAATAAAAAATAATAAGATGTTTCCCAACAAAACATGTAATTATACCTGACGATCTGGCTTGATCATCACACGTAGAATCGCCACGGCCCTCACGACCTGTACGCCCACCACGATCGTCGTGTGGTGTGCGCGCCATATGTATGTATACTGTCAAATCATAAAAAAATATTATTAAACATTCTTAAATACTATATTTGTAAACGTTAACAAAGAGGATAACATACAGATACAACTAAAAGAATGCAACATAAATTGTAACCTAAAAGGATACAACATAAATAGTAACCTAAAACAACTAACACCTTATTTAGTAGATTAATATAAGTTGAAGATAATGATTGCACTAATACAAACTATTACATTTGAATACAACTAAAAGGACACAAAGAGTACATACTCCTAATCATTTATATTGTCAAAGCCATCAATATCAGAATCGTCATCTTCGAGCAGTAGATCTTCACTATCATTGTCATCACCATCTTCGTCATCATCAACGATTTCTTCAATTATATCTTCCTCCTCAACAACATCGCCTTCACTTTCGACAGCGACTACATCATCCTCTTCTTCGCTAGACTCACTAATAATTGTCACATCAGTAGGTGTGACACTAGCAAACTCGACTTGTAAAGGTTCATCGTCTGGACGAGGAGCTGTGCCTTGAAAACCACGGGATTTGGTGGTTATAATAGCGTGCAATGGGCTTGCAGGAGTCTTAACACTCCGTGCGTAGTACACCTGTGTTGCTTGACTTACTTAAATAAAAGGCTCATCCATACCAGTCATCAGTCTTAGTTTTGACTTAACGTTAACAGTCACCCAGCCTGATTTTTAATCTACTTTAACTCCATTCTCAACATCAAACCAATGACAATTGAAGCAAACTAATTCTTTATGACCCTAATATTTGAGAATGACAACTTCTAGCAATCGTCCATACCAGTCATCCCAAATGTTATTGTAGCAAGTACCTTTCACCACAACACCAGAATCAGTAGAAACGACTTCCCCAATATCGCAACACTTAAATCTGTAACCGTTGACAATGCAACATATATAAGTATCTACAGATCTTTCAGGGCCGCCGACTATAAGCTTTAGCCGATTGTCAACTAACTCATCTCTAAGGATCTAATGTAAATTAACACAACATATTCTAAAGTTAATTACGCCATAAGAATAAAACTATGATGGTAGATTCATTGAACTTGTAGCGGTTAGACTTACATAATCTTTAAACCATTGCACAAATTGTCCATTTCTCAAATTTTGCAAATCCCCGTTCGATATACTCGGATTCGCTTCACATACTTCAGCATCATATTGACTGCAACACAATTATATACTTAATGTGTTTGTAATGGAACTTGACACAGTTACACCAGACATATATAGTTATGACTACTTACTTAATGTATGACGCTACTTCATCCATGTTGATAAGTGCATACAATGTGGCAGCTGCATACTCACTATCGGTCAAGAATCACCTTTTTTACCGTCGAATGCACGTACAGGATGACTAAAGGCCGTTAATTCTCTATTTTCCTTGTGCGCAATAGCCTGATTCCGACGTAAGTGATTGTGCTTCGTCTGAACATTCAACTCAAAGTAAAATGATCAGAAATTAATAAGTTCCTCCATAAATAACTTTCAGCAATTGACCCCTCTACACGGGCTCTATTCTTTACCTTTTTCTTTAGACGTCGCATATACCTATGTGATATATAGATTAGCAAAAAAGAATGAACATTTTACCGTATGAAAAACATTAATGTTATTACCTCTCGAATGGATACATCCATCTATATTGCACGGGACCGCTAACTTAGCTTCGTATGGCAAGTGAATAGGAAAATGCTCCATTGAATCAAAAAACGATGGAGGGAAGATCATTTCTAACTTGCACATCATTTCCATTATCTGTATCTCCATTTTATCTATGTCTTTGAGTTGAAGCTCCATCAAGCATAGATCTCTGAAGAAATTAGAAAGCTCCGTCAGTGCTTCAACCACACGTTTGGGTAACAAGTCGATACATGCCACAGAGATCAACTTTTTCATGAATACGTGACAATCATGACTTTTGAGACCCTGAAACTTTAGCTCTTCAACTTTACAACACCTTGCTATATTCGAAGAATATCCATTTGGGAGCTTCAGTCCACTGATCCAATTACATATCAATATAAATTGTTCCTTGATTAAAGTATATTCAGCTTTAGGCAATACGGTCGTCTTACAACCCTCCTGATACAGCCATAGATCTTCCCTAATGTTTATTTTTACCAAATCAAGCCTCGACTTGTTGTTGTCCTTTGTTCTACCACTGGCATCTAGGACTGTATAAAAAATGTTATTAGATACGTTCTTCTCAGTATGCATCGAATCTAAATAATGATGGATGCAGAGTGTAGCCCAATAAGGTAGGTCAAAGAAAATGGATCTGTGTGTCCAGTTGTGAACCTTGCCATAACCATAAGCTCGCTCTAATCTGTGATTTTTCCCTGGAGGTGGAAACTTCAAATGACTAATCCAACTCAACATTGTTGACCCAGAAAGATGGCCAGGTACTTGACGTTTCTCTATTTTTCGATTGAATTGTCTACTCATCAGTTGATAACGATGTTCAATCGGAAAAAACTGCATGGATGTTGCAATGAAACTCATTTTCCCCCATATTTGAGCCGCATAGCTTTAACTGACCCTATGCACACGGGACATGACAAGCCCCCATGAGTCGACCATCCACTGATCATTCCTAACGTCGGGAAGTTATTTATTATCCACAGTAAAGCTGCTCTCATGTCAAAGTTCAACTCATCAACTAACGGCCTGAGGTATACATTGATGTCTTTACTCGGACTCTTATCACCTGAAATCAGTAAAGTCATGAACATGTAGGGATCTTTCATACACATTGAAGGAGGGAGGTTATACACAACAATAATCATCGGCCAAGTGGAGTAGGGCTTTGTGTAAGGCCTGTTAAAAGGATTAAACCCATCTGTAGCAAGTCCAAGCCTAACATTGTGAACCTCTTAGGCAAACGAGGGGTGCTTGCTATCAAAAATTTTCCACTCAAGCCCATCTGTCGGGTGCGTCAGTTGACCTTCGACTATGTCCCGTGTAGAGTGCCACCTTATATCCTCGACGGTATGTGTTGACATGAACAACCGCTGAAGCCTCAGGGCAATGGGAAAGTAATGTAAGATCTTTTTTGGCACGTCTTTTCCCTTTTTCTTGCACTGTTCACAGTATCTACTTGTACCACAAATATCTCATAACCTCTTATCTTTATTGACATCACTGTAATACAACATACAGTCATTCTCACAAGCATCAATCTTCTCATACCCTAGATTGAGCCTTTTAACCATTTTCTTCACATCATATTATGACTCCGGTAACTTATTGCATGTAGGTAAGCACTCCTTCACAATGCTTAACTGTTCATTAAAACCTCTCTCGCTACAGTCATGCTCGTTCTTGAAGTGTAACAACTTAGTCACGGCAGATAAGACGGTGTGCTTTTCGTGCCCATCATACAGTGGCGTCGCTGCTTCATGCAATAATTCATAGAAACCCTTAGCCCCATCATTCAGCTATTGCTCAACGCTACTGCCATCCCTGTCTGTATTCAACTGGAAGTATGAACCAGCAGCTTCGGCTATTGTGTTAGTAAAGTTAAAGTTTTGTCACCTCTGGATTCCGATTCTGATTCATGTTCATCCAACCAGGTTTCCCCATGATAGATCCATGTCGTATAACCCTGCTTGAACCTATATGAAAATAAGTCGCACATGACATCACTCATTTCCTTCCACACTTCATTCACACACCTCTTACAAGGACATCTGATCTCATCACCGCTGACTTGCTCAAATGCGAAGTTAAGAAACTTTTCAACCCCACTACGATACTCAGAGCTAAGCCCACTCATATCAATGGCTACTCTACATTCCATCCAACTTCGATCAACAAACATCTCGGACAACTGTCTGTTATATATATGGAAAGTTAGACAAACACAATCAAGTCTCCAAGTTAATTTATATGCAAGCTTATGAGTTTCATAACTTCATCTCCACCTCTAACGGGTCAGGCTTCTATCCCATTCCTTGATGTGTCACCTCACTGATACCAACAACTTGAACACATCTTTAAATTTTTCAAAAATTTCGGCAGCATCTCCCCATGGTCTTCAAGTACACGAAATAGACTAACACATCGTAGTCTAAATATGCACCCGAAGAACATCAAGAGATATATACTGACTGAAAATTCAAAAAATATAAAGACCTGCTCAAGTCGTTAACACTGACCTAAGAGAGATCGAAACATACAAGAACAATCCCAAAACGGGGACTATTTGAGATTCACTCCTACTATGTGAATCTCAAACGGGTTTCTAAGCTTCATAAACTACATAACAATATGCACATATAAAAGTAAGGATTATCCTATATAACTACAGATTCACCTTTCAAACCATTAATGCCAATAATGTGAAGCAAAATAAATTTGACAAACAAGAAACTTCGTCTTTCTTTCTATTTTTTTTAAACTTTTCAAGATATTGCAAAGTTGAAATGTCAATTCTAATCACCAATGTATTCAAATTGTGTCACAATATATATGAATCAAACAATATTGTCCCCCTTCTTAATACATGGAATTATTTAATTACCCATTAACCATAGTCCATGGTCACTTTATTTAATTTCCTTTTTCGGTGTGGAACTCTAGTTCCCAACTTCCCACGCTTCGAAAACCTTCCTGTTCTTTGTCTTGTATGACTACGAAAGACCCACAAAAAAAAACTTCTGACTAATATTTTCTTTTATTTTGATAAATAATATTTTAAAATTCTTGTCAACAGCTTTTGTGTTTGAGGTTCTAAAAGGTGGGAAGATTGAATTGCAATCGTCTTATATATATGTTTGAGATTCTTATGTTATAAGGAAGGGACTTTTTTCTCAAAATTGAGAAAATAAAATGAATAGCTTCGATTACCTCTATTTCCAAGCTTTCTTATCAACCGACATAGTATTAACCTAACTCCAACCCAAGTTTATTAAAAACTCCCAATTTGCAATATAAATTCCCAATTTGCAACCAAAGGAAAGTGGAATAAATTCAAACACAAGGAATTTTAACAAACGATATATACTAAGTGCTCACTCTGTCCCAATTAATAAATTAAGTAAGCAAGGTAAGGAAAATAATTAATAAAGCAAGCAAGCAAGCAAATGAGCAGAATTATATATACTAAGTACTCACTATGTCCCAATTTAGCTGTCAAATGGCCACTGCCTGCCTGCCTGCTTTGGTGTTTTAATCGACAACAACAATTTCAACTAATATATCCTTATGTTTGAATTAAATGAAATATACAGTTGAATAAACACATGAAGGAAAGTGAAATAAGCAAAATAAGGAACTGCCAATATATATATACATATAGTGTTGAATAGAATTTAAAATTTTACCAAAATGAAGTGTAGAACAACTGTAGAATCAACTGAAGGTGAAATGGGGGCGAAATGATGAACTAGGCGGTGCACAGGTGGCCATGAACTGGTGGCAGTCGGCGAACTGGGCTTGGAACCGACGATAAATTTGGGCAAAAATGATGAACGAGATTCAATTGGACAAATCAATTGAGCTAGCTGAGAATCAATTGAGATATGCTACCTTAGAATCAATTGGGGGAAATGGCCAAAATGCGAGGGAAGGAGAAAATTAAGAGGGAATGAAAAAATATGCTCGTTGCCGTTGAACCAGTGTTTAAAATATAAGACTCATTCTTGACGGCGTTCCCGTCGTTAATGCCCCTGTCTATATTAAGTCATTCCCGATGGCGTTCCCATCGATAATAACATTAGTGTCGTCGCCAATGAGTTTTCCCTCCACCGGGAAAGTCTGGCGCCAAATAATAGGGTCATTACCGATGGTATACATTTGGGACGGCTAGCCCGTCGCTAATGACATCATTCTCGATGGGGATTTTGCTGTTGGCAATGGGCCCGTCGCCAATGCCCCAGTTTTTTATAGTGAGCTCCCATCCTCCATCTGTGAAGAGAGGAATCCTACGGGTGGATATCACATACTCCAAACCAGTCGGGTACCCATCCTCAAACCCAACAGTCAAATGTTCCCTAGAGTAGGGAACCAAAGTGATAACATTAGCTGTCAACAACTCCCACTGTAGACAACAATGGGTGAAACCCTCAGCTACAGGAACCTCTGCTAGTATGGAGTGATGTCATTGTCGTCTTCGTGGATAGGTATCTAAACCTAACATACTCATATGACATAAACATGGGAGCCTCTCATAGGCCCAAAACTGCCAATTCAAAGGCAAACATCTGCAGTAAGTCAACATTCTTAACCTGTACATGGTAAATCACAAGAGAGATACTCACCAGCAGGAATGGGTAAAATCCTAGCCAAGCCTCAGTCAAGCCCTGCGAACGTATGCGCATGCCCCTGAGGAAATATTCGAAGGTTTAGGAGCCCCAATCATACTCTCCAATATGGTCCACATCCCGTGTGGCGCTCACCAAAGTGAATGACACCGTGGAAGAGTTATCTTCAATAAAGTAACCCCTGATAACAACCAGGAACAATTGCCAAAGAAGGGGATCTCTGAATCTCACATCAGCGGGTATGGGCTCACTTAATAGCCCACTCATAGAATCTACACTCAAAGGACCTGTACGGACTGTCCTACCCTTGAGCGCCTCAGCCAAAACTCCTAACAAGGACCTAACGGCAGCAAGAGTAATGTTCGCCGTACAAGGCACTGGCACCCCTCCAAACTCCATGCTTGTGATAAATTGCCAATCCATCAGCGTCATCATCACCTCACAGTCCAATAAATGGAGGGACTGAGTCTACTGAAACCAGCGCTCAGACAACGCCCTGAGATAACCACAGGGACAACGACAGAGGAGGATGTAAAATAACGCCTCAAATCCCCATCCATGTACAATCGCTCAATAATCGGGATGTAGAGCCTGATATACAGAGTGAATGCTGAACCAATTTCCTCAAGGCTGTGTAAATCTAGGAACCTAAATCACAAAATTAAATAAGCATCAAAATTCTTTCTCCTCATCAATAGGAAAAAAGGAAGATCAAAATCCAGTTTTACCTCATTTGCATGTAAGTAAACCGAGGGGTGTCAACTCAAATCATCCAGAAGCTCTAGGATCATCACCTGAATTCTTGGGAAATCCCTACGGGGAACGTGAGCAGCAGGAGCGGGGTCTGTAACCGGTACATCCTCCTCCTCATCCTCAATATCAGGTACATCAACCCAGATAGGACGGATCACCGCCTCTGCCAAACGATGAGGATGTCTAACTGAAAGGGGTTGAGGCACATCAGAAGCCCTGCTCCGAACACCTGAAGTGTTCCTATGCGAACTACTCGGTCGATTCAGATCAATATATCTGGACACAAGTCTCCAAATCACCTCAGAAAGGTTGTGATAAATTCTAACCTAGAGCTTTTTCAAATGCATTTTATGGCTATATGAATGCATGAATTACTTTAACATACGCCTACAATAGAGTTAAAAATGCATGTCTACCCAATGCTTAGACTTTTGGAAAAAATTTGTCATAGTCTCCTTTGTAAACATGATTATCCATATGCACAAAGGCATGACTAGGTGGCCATTTAGTAGCACACCTACCCACAGTCATAAACATCCTACATGCATAACACTGTCAAAGTCATAATCTGTAAGGGTAGCCTAATTACCAGGATTACTTTGCCTTGCAACCTTTGCTCATTTGTCCTAAAATAGGATAAGAAATAGCAGGAAAAGGGTGCCAATTTGACTATTTCAAAAGTTAAATTTTTTCACATCATTATGTTCAGCATGGTTAATTACAACATTTACTATGTTGAATATTTTTTTTATCAAGTCATATGACCATGCATATTCACTACTATGTGTTTAAAAGCATTTGATGTGATAATTCATTTTCCAACGGATAAAAATTGGAAAAGAGGACATGCATATCGTTACTGTATAGGCGTTGTAGAACACTTGTGCGGTGATGATTTTGCGTAGAAGTCACCCAAACTCAGCAGATCTGAAGAAGAGCTCTCGGATTCTCTGTGTGGCGCAACTTAAAAATAACTTATGAAAGCAACAAGACACTTAAAACCACCCATGGTTGGCCGCAAGTGTACCTGCGGCACCCTTAGGTGGGTCCCACACCTCCATCTCAGTCCAATATGAGTTGCAAAGGGGGTCTCACAAGTTGAAAAAGTCAAATTAGGAAAAACGATGATACGCGATTGAGCAGAAAAGCCTAAAATCCTAGTTTTCACAGACCAAATTATGGGTCTATCTACCACTCATTGGTATTCACCTAGACACAGGGTTCACTATAACGATGATCACAACTGTTGCAAAACTACACTTGGTAATACCTCACAAAGGTCCGATGCCATCAGTTCAGGGTCGTAACTCCAAAACACTTATCCCAAGTGGAAACTTCATACAACTCATCCGTTGATGCACAATTTAGCGAAGGTCAAGCAACCTTGACAACATTCATTCGCTGGCAAGTAAATCTAGTGAAGCATCAAAAACCAAAAAACCATCTGATGGTCTCCGCCGTTGATGCACACATCAATAAGGGTTAAGTATCCTTGACATCATTATCCGCTGGCAAGTTAATCCGACGAAGTGTCAGAAGTCATTTGATGATTCCAGCCACTGGCAATTAAACCCAGTAAAGCATCAGGAAATTGTCCGATGACGGTATCCATTGTTGCACACATCAGCGAGGGTCAAGTAACCTTGACGACACAAACTGTTGGTAGTAACTCCAACATAACATTAGAAGAACCTAGCGATGCAAACCAGGAAGAACATCCTCATTAGGGAGGACCGATGATGGAATATGTTATACACATCTTCGTCAGACAGAGCACAAATCCCCCAGAGTGTCTTGTACATGAGAGATACATCTTCACTGGGAAATATGTACCAATTATTAAGAACTTTGGTCATAACTGCAACGTTAACATCCTGGAAGTTCTTGAGAACTTTGGAACACACATCCAAGCAGTTCATCAGGATCATCAATGATAACTCCAGTCTCCATCAGAAATGATGAGATCAAACAGTCATCACATCCCATTGGAAAATGGTCCAACAAACCACATTTATCACGCATTTGCATCATGCTGCATTACATTGCATCATGATTATCATGTCTATTTCAAGTGTCTAGTATTCTTTATCCTATCCATGCCATTATATTGCATGAATATGATAAAAAGGGGCACCTGTAGACACTCAAAATTTTGCATTCATGTTACTAACATTGCAGGAGGGCAGGATCGTCTTCCAGAGATAAACCTGGAGGTCAAATTAGCTCAATCCCAGAAACAACCCTTGGATACTCAGTTTTCATCTCAGCGATAACCCCGAGATACCCAGTTTCAGTCCTGGAGACAACCTCGGGAGTTTCAGTTTCAACCTTGGAGACAACCCCAAGGAATTTAGTTCCATTTCCGGATAGTTACATCTCAAAGACAACCCCGAGATACTCAGTCTAGTCCCGGAGACAACCTTGGGAGTTTCAGTTTCAACCTAGTAGACAACCCCAAGGAATGCATTTGCAGTTCCGGAGATAACCCCAGAAAAGCTCATTTCAACCATTGTAGTCATCTTTAACCTCAGAGATAACCCTGAGGCACTCAATTCCAACCCCAGAGACAACCTGGGGAGGTCAGGCACACCTTAGAGATAACCTTGAGGACCTTCAGTACTCACAACAACCCAATCTAAGAGATAACCCTGAGCAACGACTGCTAAATCAGCCCAAACTGGAGATAACCCTGATGAGGGGTAAAATTGTCATTTTTCCACCTCAATCCCATATTCACGCCGTCTCAACAACAATTCAACATACATTCTACAAAGAAGTGTCCTACAAGAACCATAGCTCAAAATCCTAAGTGACTATTACACAAGATAACACACTAGATAGAATTTGAAGAGCTAAAGATTTAGGCATGCACCTATCTTCCTGACTTCGTACAACCTCTTATCCCATGTCATTGTGTAGCTCTCAATAACAACATTCTGGAAAGGTATTATACGCCTCAATCGGATGCATAGATCAAAAGTTATGAAGGTTCGAGCAGACAACATGTTGCATGCCTGAACGTACTTCAAGATGATGGGGCCCACGAAGCTCGGGGGCACCCAAGATAGCCGTAGGTGGACCTGCAGCTCCCCTTCTATAAATAGAGGGCTTGGGGTGGCCATTTTAGAAGAGAAAAATGCGAGGAAGCCCTGTCCATTTTGTTATGTACACACTATAAACTGAGTGCTTTCTCTTTTCAAACACTTATGAGCTTGTGCTTTGTAATATTTTACTGGTGGAACCGAGTGTTCATTCATTTAAAGCCATTTGAAGTCTTCTTGGCAGCCCACTGTAAAACTTCTTACATTTCTTAAAACCTTTCTCCACTTTTTGCATACACAGTTATTCACATTGAGGGTCGTGTTGTGTGCGTATGCCCGGACTTCGGTCCATGGCTTTTTATTTCTTTTTATTTCTTGTGCTCAACGAGTTATGCCTCGATTGAGCTTGGATTTATATCTGGAGAGTTTATCGCTTTTATATATATATATATATATATATATATATATATATATATATATTTACATTTCTGTCAGTCTGAGTTTACTTATTGGCCATTTAACGCTTTATTTACATTCATCCTGCATGGAGTTTACTTACGTGGCGGTTGATTGTCTCTCTATATATATTTATCGCTTTTATATATTTATATTTCCAATCTCCCATGGAGTTTACTTCGTGGTAGTTGATCGTTCATATATATATATATATATATATATATATATATATATATATATATATAGCTTTTATATATATAACTGCTTACAACTTTCATACAAACTGTAACATTATGTGAGCCTAGAAATCATGTGATCACAGATTTAATCTCCTGAATCTAGATTCAGTTCCCGTGATGGACATTATTAGTTGTAACCAACTTGTAAATTATTAACGGTGTTTGAATTTCCTTAGATGACTCTCATACCCACAAGAAATTTGGCACTGCTATGTATCTTATTTTCTCGAAGATGCCTCGTATCTAGAAAATAAAAGCAATCAAGCCGAATACATATAATAAAATAGAAGTATCAAATGTCTCAATTACTATTGAGTATAAGGGTTTGTAAAACCTCCTTTACAAAACATCATTGCTATATCTTGTTAAAATTGAACTTTTATACAAAATTCCAACCCTTTGTATATAGGTGCAAACGAGGCATAGCACTACTTCCAGATAATTGTACATTGACCCACATACACACACATTCATATAATAGTTTAAATTAAAAAGTGGCAGTCACCGTGGTAACACAGATGTTGGGGGGTGCCTAACACCTTCCCTCCGTATAATCAAGCCCCGGACCCTAATGAATCTTGGTTTCACAGACCAGTTAAGCATTGTTATATCACTAGGTCAATGTGTAAACCTTTTCTTAGTTGAGTTGGTGCAATCATTTAAAAATATCAACTGGCGACTCTTACCGTCCAATTGTCGATATATACATGTCGGACCTTTTCACAACTTGTTATTTCAAACAAATCTCACCTAACATGAGAACACCAAAAGACAAGAACAGAAAAGGGATAAATAAAAATCCCGACGTCGACACCTTATTTGACTAGTCTATGGTTGATAAGCATTCTAAAATTCTAGAACCATTGTTAAATTTAATCCAAACTAAACTTTCTTTAGTGCAGAAATCTTAAGTCAAACTGAGATAAACAACCCTAATATGGGGGATTATGCACACATTAACATTTAGATGTTTGTGCACTATACATGGTACGAAGGGTTGATCCCCCTAAGTATGATAGAAAAGGTCTGTATATTCTAAGGACTGTTAAAGGTTGTGGTAGATATACTTAGTAACCTTGGGACATAGTTCATGGTCTTAAGACCCTAAGATATAAATCTCGAACTTGTTTTCTAATCTTTATTTGAAGAACGAGTTCTTTATTATTCATTATTCATTGATTTTTCTTATGTTATTGTTATTATCATCATTATATTGGTGAGAAATTGTTTGCTCACCCTTGCATTTAACACTGCAGCTAAAGTTGAGAAAGTTGACGAGATATCTACTAGCAAGGGCAAAAGCAAGTTATCCAAATGATGAAGACTTGTCTAATTTTATTTACTAAAATTTATGTTATGAGACTTGTTAAATTATATGATGTATTCCTCAGACTTATGTAACAATTTAAGGTTAGATTACCTGGGATTTGTTTTAAGTTGATGTAACCCTTTAATGGGGAGGATTATTGTTTAACTTATTTAAGTTATGTGTTTATACTTGATTAAAGGGAGTTAGATGTAATTATTTTGGATAGTGGGCACCAAATCCTGTGGGAAGGAAGTACCCAAATTTGGGAGTGTCACAAGCACCTTTGCTCCTTGTGAACCTATGCACTCTTAAGCACCTATTCTTCCTCAAACTTGTTTGCAAAAATATCTTAATCCAAACCGGATTAACAAATAAATTTAGATAGTAACAAGTATATATGAATCAAATTACAAATAGATATCTATTGATCAAAGCAATTAATCACTTAGAAATGCAAGGCTCTAGTATGCAATGATGAACAAGAAAGATAATACCAGTAATATGCTCTAAGGACAGTACATATATCTTTTAATCAAAATAAATAACTTCTTCAATTTTGTTCGCGACTGATTGTATGAAGAAGATACGGTGGAAAACATAGCATTTTGTAAATGTATTTTGTATATGATTAACTTTGTATGTTTTTCATATCTTTGCTTAATACCAGTCCATTCTCTTTTATAGACATACTGAATTACCGTTGCTAATATGCTTGAATTACTCTTGGACTGTTTGATGTAATTAAAAATAGAATACATGATTTACGATAGATACTTGTGCCGATTGAGGAAAACTGAATTTATATCCTTATTATATACTCATAACGTGATATGTTCAGATCCACTACCATTCCCAATCATATATTTTATATAAGGTGTTGTTATGTGATATTTAATGGATTAGCTAGATTTATGATATATAGAAGTAATCATGTAGCTTAATTTATGGAAGCACTATATCACATGTTTTAAAATCAATTTGATTTACTTTCCATAATGTCATGCAATCTCTCAAAAGACACGGACACTAATTTATTAAAGATGATTAGCATATGAATATTCAATATAAAAGATTTGATATTAATTAAGTTGGTTGGAGATCTTATTACATCTTTATTATACCCTTAGATTATGCAGTCATGTGAATCACGAATTATGGCAGTGAATTCTCTAGAGGACTTACATCTTTCTAACAGTTTTTAGATTCCCACTTAATCCAAGATTTGTAAAACTATTTATATACACGATTTTATTTATCTAGACTATTTCCATTTATAAAATCTATATGCAATGCAAATGACCTAAAGCCTTGTATTGGAAAGTAATTAATGCAAAGATCTTACATTTTTCTCCTAAGACTCAATTTGTCTTCTAGCCTTCAATAATTTCAAGTCTTTATGTTTTCACCCTTAACGATCCTGTCATGACATTACTTTTCCTGAAATTGCATAAAGCATTATTAGAGATACAATATTGTCATCATCAAAACATTTAGGATAGTGTATGACATAAGTCAACAAGTCCCTTATGTGAGGCGTCACTATAGTCCACGAAGTTTCCTGTATTATCTAGTAAAGACAACATAGGTGAAATACTTAGCTTCTTTTTCAATTCTTGAAAACTTTCTTCGCACTTCTCCGTCCAAACGAATTTTACGGCATTCCTTGTCAAATTCATCAACAGAGTGGCGATCTTGGAAAAGTCTTGAATAAAGCGTTTATAATAACCTGCCAACCCCAAGAAACTTCTTACCTCCGACGGTGTCTTTGGCTGTTCCCAATTTATTACAGGTTCTACCTTTGATGGATCTACCGAAAAACCATCTTTTCCAATCACATGCCGAAGAAATTGTACACGTTATAGCTAGAATTCACATTTATAGAATTTCGCGTAAAACTTCTGTCTTCTTAGTGTCTCCAACATCAAATAAAAATGTTTAACATGTTCCTTTTGAGTTTAGGAGTATACTAGAATATCATCGATGAACACCACCATAAACTTATCTAAGAATGGTTTAAACACCTTGTTCATCAAATCTATGATTCTGCGGGGGCATTGGTAAAATCAAAAGACATTACCAAGAACTCGTAATGCTCATACCGAGTTCTAAATGTTGTCTTGGGTATATCTTCCTTCCTTACATTCAGCTGATGATACCCACTTCTCATATCTATCTTTGAGAAATATCTAGCTCCCTTTAGCTGATCAAACAAATTATCTATTCTTGGTAATGGATATTTATTCTTAATAGTGACTTTTGTTTAATTCTCTATAGTCGATACAAAGACGCATTAACCCATCCTTCTTCTTCATGAATAACACTGCTGGTGTAAGACCCCAAATAATTAATAAATGAAATTTAATTTCCTCTAATTATTATTTTGAAATAGTAAGGGTTGATTTGATTAATGTGGATAGTTATGGGTAAAATACGCAAGTATTTCAAAATAAGCAAATGGTTATAAAATATTCATTATTGTAGGAGAATATTCGTTTGGTCGTGGAATCTTTGTACTGTCGGGGAATATTCGTACGACGGCGTAGCCATGTGTGGGCCCCATAACTGAAAGCAATTGGAGGAAGAAAACGACAAATATAAGTTGTTTAAAAATAACGGCGTAGTTGTTACCATTTACACTGTTGGAATACCCGATGGTTAAAACATAGTAATACGCTATTGTTGCCGCAGAAGACACCAGTATTGCACCAATTATTGATTCTTACATAAGAAGGCACTACTCAATAATGGTTACAAGTGAATTAATGCTCAAAGATTTTATTGATTTAATAATTGTCAAGCGTTGATATTTTATATTTTGTTGTTTCAATAATTGTCATTACACAAGATTTTTTCATTATTGAAGCAATAATTCATATTATCTGAATAATATTATTAGATAACATTATTGGCAATGTCTAGAAAGTTTTGTCTAAGGAGAGGTTTGGTCACCTAATTGCGCCGCCAAGAAGGAAAAATTCTTATTGAAAGCCCCTCTTTCTGAACCCTACCGCTGGTTGTCAATATTGTGATTATGTAATATTATTTGTGAATAATTAATTATTGATTTATATGATGAGGAAAATATTGATTTTATGTGGATATAGATGGAGAAAATTTTTAATGTGACAATTGTTGAAAATTAAAATTTTATCTTTTTCTGATAAAATAATTCATTTAAATATATTATTATATTTTTAATAATATAATAATAGTGATATTTTTACAATGAATGTATGATATATGAGTATACGAGGAGAAAGAGTATTTTTGTTCCAATAAATGTTAAAAACATGTTAAACATGTCGGTGGACCCCATTTCTTGACTGAAATTTGATTATAGCCTGTAAAATCACCCATTTGATGATTTCGGTCAATTTCTGTTTGGAATTTGGAAAACCTTTCTTCTGCAAAGTTGTAGAGAATTGAATTTCCTATAAAAATTTGTGAGATTCAAATTTTCTGATAAAAGGGCTATTTATTATGAATTATTGAAGTTCTGAAGTTCCGAAATAATTATTTTTTAAAAGTTTTAAATTTGTTTTAAAAGAAAAACGTTTTTGTGGTTGGTTGGTGGGCACATGTGTTGCAAAATATGTTTGAAATCGAATTTCCAAGTTTGCGTGATGATTTATATAAATTTATTAATATTTTATTAAATTTTCTACTTTCGTGTTCTAAGCATTTTCCTATAAATAGGTTGCTTAGGTTAGAATTGGAAATCACACCAGAAATTAAAGTTTTCTCTCTCTATATTATCGAGCATATTCTTGTGAGTATTTTGAGTATACTTTGAGTATTGCTATACGGTGCAAGTTCAAGTCATAACCTATATCGGGTGTTTCAGCTAGAAGTACTGATCTTTCGAGGTAAGGGATATTAGTTTTTTTTTCGTAATGATATTATTTCTTCAATATCATTATGCTGAAATATTGATCTCAAGTTTTATTAAATTTAGAACTTTTGGTGTCTGAGTTACTATTCACGATACTAAGACTATTATTCACGTATCGACCTTTATTCACGAATACTAAGACTATTCATCGAAAAATGAAAATTTTCCTTTTCAAGTCCAAAATATCTATTCGGATACTAGCTTTGATTGTATCCATGTTTTGATCATGAATTTTACACCACTATGATTATTTTTGAGGTATTTTAGGACATGGATAAAACAAAGTACGAATCCTTAATCCTTGTTATTTTGTTTCACTGGATTCGTTTCTTTAAAAATATTTTTCATCATCCTCAGTCTTAAATAATGATATTATTGAATATCTTTGGCCTGTAGTGCAAAGATGAATGATTTCTGATGAATATCTTTGGCCCGTAGTGCAAAGATAAATAGGTGTTTAGATGAACATGACCAATTGATGAATATCTTTGGCCTGTAGTGTAAAGATAAATATTTGATTTTAGATATATATTGATTGAGGCTACAAGGATAAAAGATAGACGATGAACTTTTAAATTCATACATAGAAGATAGTAGTTTGCATTCTCTACTTAACTCTTCTAATGAATTATTATTTCCGCTGCGAAAATTGATTTAAAACTTGTTGTCTATTGTATTTTATTAGATTTTTCCCTGTTGGAGACTAACGATAATTTGTTGTTTATTATCTTAGTCATAATATTCTTTACTGGACTAGTTGAGCTCACCCTTTTCCTTTTTGTTCCATTTTTCTTCTCAGGAGGCGAGAATATAGCGAGTACGAGTCGGGGTATGGAATGAAGGTTCTAGAGAGAGTTGTTTAGTAGTCCTCACCATTTTTGTAAAATAATGTATCAATAAATGTGATGAGGATTTATTTGAGTATAGATATTGTCTAGAAGATAATATTTGTATTCAAACTCATAGTTTTACTGTTGTAATAATAAAGTTGTAGTTGTTTCTGTACCATGTATTGACAACTCAGAATGGGTGATGTATACCTATTTTGGGGGCGTCACAGCTGGTCCCCACGGTGACACGCGTAGTTGAATGTACTTTTTGTATAGCAGCTCTTGAAGTTGTCCCATCAACTCTTTCATCTCCACTGAAGCCATTTTATACGAGGTTTTCAATATCAGAGCAGTCCCTGGTGCTAAGTCGATAACGAACTCAATCTCTTTGTCAAGCGGAAGTCCTTGAAGTTCGTCAGGAAATACATCAACAGAATCCCTAACAACTGGTATCTCCTCTAGTTTTGCATCCTTCTTTTGAGTATCGGCTATGTAGGCTAAATATCCTATACACCCTTATCTTAACGGCCTCTTGGCTTACATCATCGTCAGATAACTCGTTTGTCTAGGTGACTTTCTGCCATAGAACACTACCTTTAACAGAGTCATAAGGTTTACACATTTCTTTTGGAAATTAATTATCGCTCTATAATTGAATAACCAATACATCCCCAATATAACATCAAATTACTCAAATTTAATTGGGATTAAATCTACTACCATCACATTTCCCTTAATATTCATCCTAAAATTCTTATATACATACCTAACAGGAATCACTTCCACATTCGCAATTTCTATATTCAAAGGGAAATTTAACTATTCTTTAGGAAAACCCAAATTCTTAGCAAAATCATCAGATATAAATGAACAAGTAGCACCCGAATAAAATAATACGTATGCATTTATATTATTGATCGGAATGATAGCTGACAACACATCCTTTGACTGCATAGCAACACGCACGGTCATGTTGAAGGTTCTGGCTATGGGTCTATTTTACGGCGTTGGTCTAATAATAGTCAAAGTACCACCACTGCTACCTCACTTGTTTCAACTTGCACATCCAGCTGCCTTCTTAGGACACTCGCAAGCTAAATGATCCTTTGACCCGCATGTGAAGCATGCACCCTTCTTCGGATTAAGGCAATTCAGAGCAATGTGGCCCTTCTGACCACAGTTAAAGCACACTTGCTTACCTCTCAGGCACATACAAGTGTGATTCTTCCCACAAGTAGCACAAGCTTCAAAATTTCTCTTCTGTTGACCACTTTACTGAATTCCACTGTTTGTATTCTCATAATAATTCCTCTTATGAATGTTGCCACCGCCAGCCTTATTCTCAATTTTATTCTTTTTCTTCTTGTGTTCGTGGTTATACTTGGTCAAAGCGTCACTCCTACCTTCTGCTATTATCGCCTTTTCCAACACAGCTGCAAACGTGTTCAGTTGGAATATCGAGACTTTGCTGTAAAACCAGTGCTTCAGTCCCTGTTAGAATATTCTCGCCTTGCGCTCATCTGTATTGACCTGATACAACACAAACCTAGCCAACTCGTTGAATTTTGCCACATATTCCGACACTGTCATTGCACCCTGTTTCAGCTCTAGAAATTGAACCTCTGTAACGCCCCATAAAAAAAATTGGATTTTCGAGAATTAAATTTTTTATTTGATTATGTGGATTAAATAAATTTAATTAATTAGTTATGGGAGTAAGCTATTTGAAGGTCGTTTTATGACCTAGAAAAATCGAAATGTCGTAGTATTTTGGCTACGTGGTAGAATTAAAGTGTTTGAATTTCCAAGACGAAAGTAAAAGCTTTCCGAGAATTTTTTTGAAAAACACTATTCACGCATTTCTGCTCGAGAATTATTTTTGAACTTCCGAGAAATACGTAATGATAGAATAGCGAGGTGAGATAGAATATCAAATAATATTTTAGTTATGGCAAACACAAATTTTTGACTGTGGACTTAAACCTAACGGTTAGGGAAAGTGATTTCCGAGAAGGAAATGAAATGCGTATAATGAATTAAATCAATGATCGTATAATACACAGGTATTGTACAAAGTAATGAATATGAGTATGATACGAGGTATTATACGAGTTTGTATGAATAATGGAATGTCGTATACTAAATAAGTATACGAGTTAGAATACAAGATTAATACGTAAATTATACGTTCTAAGGCTTTAAGCCATATGTAATGGACTTGTAGGATTTGTTAGGAATTATACAAGCCCAAGTATAGGAAGGGTCAAGCCCAATGTATAAGATAAGTTAGTTAAGCTAATTGAATATAAAGCCCAAAGTAAGAATCTAATGAATTGGGAGGATCCATGGGGCAACCCATGATCACATGGGTGATCTTGGTGGCCAAGAAATAAGTGTGATGAGCAAGTAGACTTAAGGGTTAAGCAAAGGATAAGTTAAGTAACTTAAAGGCTAAGTAAAGTGCTTAGGTGTGATGAACAAGCAAAGTGCCTATATGTGATGACTAAGTAAACTTAATGGCTAAGTGTTGTGATGGCCAAGTAATTAATTTAATGAGCAAGTAAAGGATAAGCTATATGCTAAGCAAGTATACTTAAGAGCTAAGTAAGTGTGGTGGCCAAGTTTACTTAATAGCTAGGTAATGAATAGTAAGGAGGTGGAGTTACTTTATGACCATTATACCCTCACTTGAGATTTCTATAAATAAGAAGCTTTCTAGTTCATTTGTTAGTTATTAGATTTTCATCCAATAACATATAGCTTATTGGTTAGAGAGAATAAGTGAGAATAAGCTAGAAAAGCTAGAAAGTTAGTCTTTCATATTTCAAGAAGCAAGAAGAAGATTAAAGATTAACCAAGTGATATTCAAGGGTAAGAAATCTTAAACCATGATTCTCTTTCTCTTCCATTGTTAGAGAAGTGGGTAGTGGTAGAACATGTATGCTAAGGAATGATAAGAATGATTAATCAATGGACTTAAGCCGTATAAGTCATGAATAAGTAATTCATACTTAATTAAGTGATGAACTTATGAAGATGTTATATGAACTACTCATATGTTTACCTTAATAAGATGGTATGATAAGGAGATGTGTAAATAGTGGTTAAAAGACTTAATTTATAATAAGTCATGTGAAATGAAATCATAAGTAGTTTATACTTTTATAAGTTCTAAACTTATAAAGAATAAGTAATAACTTATCATGTATATAAGTTATGAGATGAGTAGGTTAAGATGTTAATATGATGAATTGAATCCATTTGAAATGATGAACAAATAATAAGAAATGAAGTTAAGGCGGAATTCACTAGTTTGGACGATAATCGTCGAATTCGTGAAAATCTCGGAATGGAAGTCGAATTTTGATATTGAGCTTGGAAACATTAGTTTTCAATGGAGACAATTCTTATTTGGCATTATAGAGTTTTGGACTCGAGAATGACCGAATTCCGACTTAGAACGAAGAAACGAGCGTTGAATGTTCATGAACGTTTATTGTTTTTGTTAAAAAGGAACCAATAGGTGAATTTTGAGTAAACGAAGTCAAATAGATAAAATTCTTACATGAACACGTAGAGTATGTAATTTGTGAACCGTAGGCTCTTGAACAAGCTAATTTGGACTTATAACGAAGAAGTTATGAGCCCGGGAATCTCACAAAGTTGGAAAATCTATCAAATTTTTCTGAGGCACAGAGTCCGCGCGTCGCAGTAACGACTCAAAGCGAGAAAGACCCATGCCATGTCATGTGAGGCCAAGGCATTTCACACTACTAATTGGTATTTGAGCACTACATAGCAAATGAGACTCGTCTTGGCAGTCCGCCAAGTCCAACTCATACATCTTCGCTAAGTCACGCCATGCGGCGTGACATAGAGAAAAACGCGTCGGCCTTAAATACCAACATTAAGAGAAGCCCAGAGAGGAAAGGTTATGAATATAAAGGAGAAACAAGTTAATGATAATGAATCATATCAATGCTAAACCTAATGTAACATTAATAAAGGATGTTATAAACTTTAAGTATAATACTAAAGGTTGGAGATAAGTCAATTGAATGTGAACATGAACGGTATGTAATAAGTGTACTTAACGATCAAGTTCGATTAAGAATATAAGGACGTTAGTAAACCGTGAGGAAGGATGATTAACTCGAAATGAGTTGTATTAATAAGGTAAATCCACGTAAGACCTAGAAGAGAAAGAAGTTGGTAAGAATGATGCAAGTTATAACGATAAGCCGAAACCAATAATAATAAATCTAATACATGATTAGATTGAGAAGAAGGGTAAGATTCTTTAGGAACCATGTATGTTCATTCATGACCTAATGTGGTATGTTATGTGGTTATGTGTTGTAGAGACCATAAAGACTCAAAGGAAAAGTAATTTTACTGTAAC
The DNA here is from genome assembly GCA_020205605.1 of Panax ginseng. NCBI lineage: Eukaryota > Viridiplantae > Streptophyta > Magnoliopsida > Apiales > Araliaceae > Panax > Panax ginseng. The sequence goes on along the minus strand of CM035128.1, from coordinate 111,408,583 downwards.
AAACGTTGAAGGCAAGTTTTTCTTATCGCTTGTCTAACCTTCATGTTAGCCAGGTTTTCAGTGATTCATGTTATGAGATGCATGAATTGTTTTACAAAAATGTCAATGCCAATTTTAACTCGGCTAGACTAATCTTGAAAATTGATTGATTTATTTACAAGTCTTTCAATATAGAATTGATAACGCTATCCTACGCCAATTATTTGGTACGGATTCAAGGTAAACCTGATTATAAATAAACAAATATATTTTCATCGATTATTCGATGGGCACGCGAGGTTGCCAAAACTTAAACGTACATATGTTTAATGAATGTAGTGTTGATCAACATAGAGTACTATAGGCTGATCACCCAGAAGTGCTCGTAAGATATGTCGGACTTACGGACTTAGTGTCGGGTTGTCCTTTTCAAAGAAATTATGAAATGCTCATGGTCTTGGACCAGAATTAATGTTTTACTGAATATTGTTATTGTAAAATGTTTTGAAGGAAAAGAAGTGCTATTTTAAATTATCGATAGTATTTCATGACTATTATCTAGTTATTGAAGATATACAATTCCTATGTTTCAAGCATGTCGTTTAAAAGAAATTGTTGCACTTGTTGAGATTGTTATGCTCACTCTTGCTTGAACCATATGAATGCAGCTAAGACCGAACGAACCGAGGGATCTGACAAGGATAAAGGCAAGATGAAGATGAATGATTAGTTTACCTTGTAATAAACTAGTTAGTTGTATATATTATAGTATGATGAACAAAGAATGTAATGGTTTTAGAACCTGGGAACGAGATGTAATATTATAAATGTAATAAGAATGTCGTTGATACACACATTTTGATGTCGTTTCAATATAATGAATGTACAGTTATGAGTACCATGTAGCACCATCTGTCGAGTTAGAAAATACCCGGATTTGGGGGCGTCACAGGTTGGTATCAGAGCATTAGGTTATAAAACTTAAGGGTGGAAGAACCTTAGGCTAATAACCTCATTAAGGAAGGAAAAGTTCGAAGGAAGTAAATGCGAGTCGAATGAGTTAATAAGGTATTGAGGAAACTCAGTACCGAAAGATTTAAAAGATGGAAAGTAACCCTAAATAAATTAAATGTGATTGGTGCTTATATTATTTTGTGTTATGTACTAATCAACATGTTATGTGTTATTGTAGGATGTTGATCGATAGCATGATGTATAGAGATATATACACGCTGAACGAAGAAATTGTGAACAGAGTATAGCCTATACCCATGCCAGTGGCGGAGGTACCATTAGTGATTCTATAGGAGTCGAAGACAGTGGAGTACTTTTCTGAGGAGGACTACTCCGAGGGAGATATGGATATAGCGTCATATCTTAATATGATGGTCTATGAGGAGGAGGAAATGGAGGTAACATCGGTTAATACGGTAGTACCTACACTAGAGTAAATACCTCTAGATGCAATGAGAGCATTGTATCTAGAAGTGCTTGACAGGAATGTGCAACTGAGTACAGTTGTGTATAATCAGAGTGAAGAGATTAATTATCTCCATGAAGCGAAGGAGTCTGCAGAAGCAGATTTTGAGTCCGAGCATGATGAGAAGGTGCTCATGATAAATAAGGCTAGAAATTTTAAGAAGGAGGCCGATGAGTTTCATAAAGAATTGGGGGAGAAGGACCGGAAGATAGCACGGATTTCTTACATCCATGAGAGTGCTCATAAGGATTTTAAGCTGAAAATTGCTTGTTATTCCACTAAGTCGGGATAGACTCGACATACTATTAGTCGGGATACTGTAACGAAGATTGCAAATGAGAAACATGAGTACGCTGTTATGGATTATTAGAAGTCTAGAGTAAATAAATATATGTATAGTGACGTAAAACCCTCTTTTGTATAAAAAGGGGTAGTTTGTTTTTGTAAATCCAAACTTTTGTGAAGTTCAATTATGTGATAGAAATGTAATACCTTTTGGCTATGTAAAACAAATTGTAAATAGTTTCAAACTATGACAAAGCATATGAATATAATGAAGTTTTCATTTAATATGCTTTGTTATGGTATGAGTTATTATGAGACGAATAATAATGAAGTAAGTAAATAGATAATAATGAAATTCTATTTAATTAGAAAATGTAGCCAAGGAGAAGACAACGTAATCAGGAAGTGGAATCACATAATGAAAATCATGGGGGGGGGGGGGGTAAAAACAACCCTATGCAAGAGTTCGTTAATTTATTAACGGCTGCATTTAACCAAACCAGGGGTAGGATAATCGCGGAACCTAGGGTAGCCAAAATGACTACCTTTAAAAAATTTAAAACCGTAGGTCCGCCGGAGTTCAAAGGAACGACGGACCCAATAGAGGCCCAGACATGGGTAAAGGAAATAGAGAAGGCGTTTGTTATTACAAACGTAGGTGAGGCGTAAAAGACTTCATTTGTGACTTACATAATGAAAGGGGAAGCCAACTTTTGGTGGGAGGCTCACCAGGGTGGGCTAGAACAGATGCGGTAATGTGGGAACAATTCAAGAAGGTTTTCTTCGAGAATTATTTCCCTACAAGTATGAAGGGGAGGAGGGAGATTAAGTTCTAAGAACTTAAGCAAAGGGACATGATGGTTCCCCAGTACGCGGACAAATTTAATGAATTGGCAAGGTTTTCTCCACACCAAGTGGACACTGAGGAGAGGAAGGCTCGTAGGTTTGAGCAGGGCCTGAAACCCTGGCTCTATAGTGGAATTTCTATGTTTCAGAGTGCATCCTATGGGACCATTCTGGAGAAACCAATTATAGCAGAGGGTGGTAGTGAGGCGTTAGCCCAATACCACAAAGAGAGAAAAGATAAGAGCAAGAAAGAGGGAGGAATTAAGGCAGAGAATGCCAGTGGTAGTGGCATTATGCCAAAAATAAAGAATTTGAACTCCAGGAATACTGGAGTGGGACAAAGGGATCCTAAGCATAGGATTAAAGCATGTAAGACATGTGGAGAGACTTATTTAGGAGTCTATCTGAAGGGGAAATTGGTTTGTTATAACTATGGACATGAGGGTCATATGTTACCCAATTGTCCTAATCCTAAAAAAAACCATGGCTATTTTGTATGTGGGTCGTTGGACCACATGGCAAGAAACTGCCCAAAGAAGGGGTCAGAGGAAAGTAAGGGTGTTAGTAGTGGTAAATTAGCCATTACTGAAGCACCATCGTAGGGTAGACCTGTAAAGCCCCCAAATTCAGGTACTTGAAACCTGAACTCGGTGCTTTACGATACCATTTCTATGAGCGGAATAATACTAATAATAATAACAATAATATAAATTTCAAACTTAACTTACATTTATTAGAGTCTAATCCCAAGTACGCAACCTTTACTACATTCTTTACATGATATATAATACATATCATTATCTTAATAAAGTCTAACTATTACAAAATATACCATAAAACATATTATGTTTGCTTTCCTTTTCACTTGATCATGTCTGAACCTTCCGGCTGTTCACACTAAGCTGAAAACATTTAAATTAAGCAAATATGAGAATTTGAGTGCCCAGCAAGTAATAATAATTATAAATATAAATAGCTAAAAGAAATAAATATTTTCTTTGTAAATCACTTCTCCAACGAATTAATAGTTGTGATTTAAACTGAACCGATAATACCAACATAACAATTCTGTCTCAACTTTTTGAAACTACATATTGACTATATATATATATATATATATAGGGTTAGTTGACATACTATGAACATTATTTTTAATTTTCGAATAGGTTTAGCAGAACTTCATCCGCAAATCGTCATAACTTACGGGCTCGAGGGTGATCATCCCAATGTGCCCTGTATTGATCAATACTACATGCCATAACGATATTATCGTTCACTCTGTCCACCTTGGGTGCATAAAAGTTTTCCCTTGATCAGGATGTTCATACTTAGTATGGAATCCGAACAAAAATAATTTGATTGGATACAAAAAGGTTTTATCATAATCAACGATAGTTCTAAGAACTTAAGCAAAGGGACATGATGGTTCCCCAGTACGCGAACAAATTTAATGAATTGGAAAGGTTTGCTCCACACCAAGTGGACACTGAGGAGAGGAAGGCTCGTAGGTTTGAGCAAGGCCTGAAACCCTGGCTCTATAGTTGAATTTCTGTGTTCTAGAGTGCATCCTATGGGACCATTCTGGAGAAAGCAATTATAGCGGAGGGTGGTAGTGAGGCGTTAGCCCAATACCACAAAGAGAGAAAAGATAAGAGCAAGAAAGAGGGAGGAATAAGGCAGAGAATGCCAGTGGTATTTGCATTATGCCAAAAATAAAGAATTTGAACTCCAGGAATACTGGAGTGGGACAAAGGGATCCTAAGCATAGGATTGAAACATGTACGACATGTGGAGAGACTTGTTTAGGAGTCTATCTGAAGGGGAAATTGGTTTGTTATAACTGTGGACATGAGGGTCATATGTTACCCAATTGTCCTAATCCTAAGAAAAACCATGGCTATTTTGTATGTGGGTCGTTGGATCACATGGCAAGAAACTGCCTAAAGAAGGGGTCAGAGGAAAGTAAGGGTGTTAGTAGTGGTAAATTAGCCATTACTGAACCACCATCGTCGGGTAGACCTATAAAGCCCCCAAATTCAGGTACTTGAAACCAGAACTCGGTGCTTTACGATACCATTTCTATGAGCGGAATAATACTAATAATAATAACAATAATATAAATTTCAAACTTAACTTACATTTATTAGAGTCTAATCCCAAGTACGCAACTTTTACTACGTTCTTTACATGATATATAATACATATCATTATCTTAATAAAGTCTAACTATTACAAAATATACCATAAAACATATTATGTTTGCTTTCTTTTTCACTTGATCATGTCTGAACCTTCCGGCTGTTCACACTAAGCTGAAAACATTTAAATTAAGCAAGGATGAGAATTTAAGTGCCCAGCAAGTAATAAAAATTATAAATATAAGTAGCTAAAAGAAATAAATATTTTCTTTGTACATCACTTCTCCAACGAATTAATAGTTGTGATTTAAACTGAACCGATAATACCAACATAACAATTCTATCTCAACTTTTTGAAACTACGTATTGACTATATATATATATATATATATATATATATATATATATATATATATAGGGTTAGTTGAAATACTATGAACATTATTTTTAATTTTCGAATATGTTTAGCAGAACTTCATCCGCAAATTGTCATAACTTACGGGCTCGAGGGTGATCATCCCAATGTGCCTATATTGATCAATACTACATGCGAACGATATTATCGTTAACTCTCTTCCACCTTGGGTGCATAAAAGTTTTCCTTGATCGGGATGTTCATACTTAGTATGAAATCCAAACCAAAACAATTTGATTGGATACAAAAGGTTTTATCATAATCAACGATATTTACGAATCACGTGTCTAGTGGGTCAAATAGCTTAGGCGTATATATATATATATATATATATATATATATATATATATATATATATATATATATATATATATATATATATATATAACATGTGATTATATATGATGATTATCCAAGTGGGGACACTTGTATAACCATGTTTAGAAAATAACGAACATAATATATATCTGAATTATCATATATTAACATGTTGTTAAACAATGATCGGATATAGAATATATCACAATATGGTTAATATAACATAATATTAATATAATTCTGAAACCTTCTTACTCATATCCATTGCATAAAGGAAATGCAAAGGTAGGATACTTGCCTGATCTGCTGCTTACGATACGCAACTTAGTTTTATCTTTTATACCGAAACCTATCATTAATAAGATCATTCTATCGCTTTAGAATCACATATCATAACACATAAATCGCTTATCATTGCGATTGACATAACCTAATCACATTGTCACACATGTTCCACAATCATTGAATCAAAAACAAACACATATACAGACACATTATGTAAGTCCAGAGATATTTCTGAAACATATCGACGTACAAACGGCTTTATCGGGTAATAATCGAGTCTAAGACTCTATCATATAGTTAATATCCATTTAGACTAATTAAATAATAGTAATATCATTTTTAAATGACTTACAATAATTTTAAAACACTTATTATAATTTATCATGAATTTTCAAACATCGAAATCATTATTAAATGATTTAAATATCAAACAATTCTATTATCATTAATATTTAATTAATATTAAACTATTAATGAAACCATTGCTAAAATATTAAAGTTATTTACAATAACTCAAAATATTTTAAAACATTTATATTACCCTTAAATGATTTTTAAAACATTTAAAATCATTTTAAATAATTACCATTAATATTAAAGTGTTAATATACTATTTATCCAAATATTAAAAGTCATCAATTATAACTTAAAATATTTTAATTCATTAATATCCTTTTAAATGGTTTTAAATAAATAAAACCATTTTAAAACTATTTATTTAATATAATTATTAAATAAATTTAATATCTTTAATATTAACTTAATATCATTAATATTTAATTATTAATGAAATTATCCTTTAAATATTAAAAGTTATATTTTATAACTTCAAATAATTTTAAACACATTAATTTCATTTAAAATGATTTTTATAATATTAAAATCATTTTTAAACTTATTTATTTAATATAGTTATTAAATAACTTTAATATCATTAATATTAAAATATTAATATTTTTATGACAAAATATCAAAAGTTATATTTTATAACTTCAAATATTTTTATAATCCTTTAAATCATTTTTATATGATTTATAAATCATTAATTCTATTTTTCAAAATTTATTTAATACATTTATTAATTAACTTAATTATCATTAATATTAATTTATTAATAAAATTTCATCACAAAATATTAAAAGTCACTAAAAATAACTTAAAATATTTTCTTATTCAATAATATAATTTTTAAATGATTTTTAAAGTATTAAAATCATTTTTAAATAATTTATTTAATATATAATTAAATAAATTAAATAATTTTATTATTTGAAAAATATTAAATATTTATGAAATATATTAAAATAATTAAAAACTATTTTTTAGACTTTAAAATAATTTTTTATAATTTATTATGTATTTTTAATAATTAAAAACTAATTTTCTATAATTATTTAATAAAAATATAAATTTTATAAATAATCTGTCGCTAAAGATCACCTATAGCAACAAAACCGTCGCTATAGGTGTTCTTCATGTTCTTGAGCACTAACAGACAGTTAGCAAGGTACCTCGTTTGACCAACTAAATATGTCAGATTATAATATTTTTGGACAAGGTAAGATATTGATCTTGTAGTATTAATGTAGTACTACACATACCACACAAGATCTGGGTCAGATTACAACATACAAGCAAGCAATGAACGTTCAAAGTTGCTGTCAGACCAAATCTGGGTTTTCTGGGTAACCCAGAAACCCAGCAGCTTCGAGGGTCCATTTTTGGGCTAGATTCTTTCTATGCTCAGGTCTTGATTCAAGTGATCTCAAGGTTTAAAGTTATAGTAGTTGTGTCAAAGTACATGATTAAAGCAACAAATAAGTCTAACAACAATAGATTCACAAAATATTCTGTGGTCAAACGTTGTCAGAAGAGTTGTTCTAACAATTTCGGGAAATTCCAAAAACTGCACTTTATGATCAACTGGTCAAGTTTGACCACTCACCACACTTGATCGCCTGACTATTTTAATGTTCTAAAAACATACATATATAGTCCATAAAACAAGCTAGAAGCTAGATGAAACAACATCACCAAACATCATACAACCTGACAGATATTCGGCTTCAAAAATCTTGTCAGACATTATTCTACACTTTATGGGTTACCTAGAAAGCTAGATCATGCCTTGGCCAATCAAGCCAATTTGGCCCCATAACATGAAATCTAGACATTAAATAATTGTTATTTCACTTCCAGATCACAGACCACATAACAGACTACTCATGTAAATCTTTAAATAACACAAATCAAGATCGGACAAGAATCTAAAGGCACTGACATTCGTTGTCAGACCACAAAACACAATTTTTCCAGATTTTGTAAAATGCTAGATCTGAGCCTATAGATGTTATGGATCTAACATCTATCAACCCAGATCACTTAATTAGACTCCATACAACATATTTAACATAACAAACTTAACATTTTACAACAGATCAAAGGTTAGATTTCATGGCTAGGGTTTATACCTTTCTAAGAACAATTTCTGATTCTGGCTTCTGATTTTGGTATATATATTAGTAGGGCTGGGTTTGTGACTGATCTTAACAATAATTTCGGAAGTGTGGGGCTTGAAAGAGTTAGTTTGAGTGTTGTGCAAAATTTAGGCTAATAATGAACTTTTTCTCTCTCCAATCTTATATATACAAGTGTATGATACATGTATTGGCTGATTTAGAGCCCATGTGCTGGAAATTCAAGTCAATGGAGTGGTTGAAGTAGTTCACCAACTAAAGCATTGGCAAGTTTGACAAGTTAGCCGCAATAATTCACATAAGGGTATAATCGTCATTTGGATTATAATTTTAATGGCCAAATTATAAACTTATCAAACCCTTAGGGTTCTAATTATACATGAACATTAGGGTATTATATAATAATTATAATTAACTTAGTTAATTTAGCAATTAGGGTTTATAAGTTTGGTAATTAGGGTAACCAAATCACAATTAGGGTTTATAATTACCAAATTAGGGTTTCTAGAAATTAATATATCTAAATGTTAATTAGGGTTGACCTAATTAACCATAAAATTATATAACACAGTTATATAATAGTCTTAAACTCACCATTGAGTTTCAAATTAGGGTTTCCCACATTAAAACTAGGGTTTTCAACTACTGCACCATAATTGATCAATCATTGCCAGTTCACATACATATATGACATATTTATAGTACTGAAAAATCAAAATATAATTAATATTATAATAAATGCCATTAATCACATAACAAAATTACTAGACAGATTTTATAGTCTCATTTGACATTCCTTAATCAAAATCCAAAATTAGGGTTTGGATTCCATATCTGATTTATCTCCCATACTTAAAATTATCAATTAAGTTAAATAACTAACTTAATTAATCTGAAATAAATCATACAATAAAATAATTATTATAATAATTTGATAATCTTTTCATATATTACTTAAATAATATAATAATCATATTTTCATGGAAAATAATTAATAAAAACATTTTTACTGTAAAAATAATTATTATAAGAATATACTTTATAATGATCAATAATTCTAAAATAAAATTATTTATAATTATTCATGTAATAATTATATTTTATATTCATCACATAAATACATACACATTACCTTGCACATATTCCCCGTATTTATTTTAATAAATTAAAAAAAAAATTATACGCACAATTTCTCATTTAATTATATAAAAAATATCGAGTTATTACATTCACCCTCCCTTATAAAGATTCCGTCACTGGAATCACCGTTTTAAAACCTATACATATTAGGGTACATAGCATACACAATTATTATAATTAGATCTAGATCATAATTGATCGAACTGATCTTTAACTATTCAGCATAAAGCTTATCTATCTACTTAAACAGAAAATTGGTTTCTAATAGAACTCAATTTCCTCCTTCAAAATAATTTATAAAATAATTTATTATATATATAAGAAAGTCATATATAAAAAAATAAAATTGATTAGAATAATACCTGGAGTTGCATCCCCGACTGCTATAGTTTCTTGAACGGTCATGTTGAAGACTCCTTCGGTTGATTCTGTTGGTTCGTTTGTTGAAGTTGGTCCCGTTATTGCCAATGTCCTGCTGCCTTTTCCCGTATTCGCATTCCTTGCCTCCCTTCTCCTTCTTGGACAGTCTTCCACCTTATACTCCATTGATTCACAAATAAAACACTCACTATATATTCTTGGATTGGGACAGTTAGGAGAGACATGTCCCTTCTGCCTACACTTATAACACACAAACTTTCCTTTTATCTTCTTTCCTTTTTCCAGTCCTATTACCACTAATCCATTTTCCAGCTCTAGCTTGATTAGCCTTCTACCAGAAATTCGCTTTCTCCCTTTCATCGTATAGGTGATAAAAGATGTTTTTTGCCCCTTCGTTATCCTAATTATCACAAACGCTTCTACCGGGTCAGTTGATCCTCTAAATCCTTGCGGTCTAATTGCCTTGAAGTCTTTGACGTTTGCCTTTCGATTATCTGGCTAATTTTTTGTGGCTGGTATTTTGTTCTACATAACTTGAGCGTCCATATTCGTAAGATTTTGTATCGGGTCTGGTTGTCCTCTATCTTTGTTGACAGATTCTTCTGCCCTTTGACTTTGTTTTCGTCTTGGCGGCATTATCGTAAATTATCTCTTATTATCTCATATTCTAAACCTTAACGTATACATTTAACATATCACGCAAAAAAAATTTCTACTCAAATAATCATGTACTCAAAATATTAGATTTTGAAAACTTGGTTTACTGTATTAACCAGTATTCAGATAAATAAATACTATCTTTATACCAACTTATTTCATTAATAAAACATAGATCCATATTCATAGCACTTGACATACCATATCACATACTGCTTTAAACATTCGCTATCCCTTTGTGACTCAAGAGTCGGGAATCGCTGCCATAGCTTATACAAAAGTTGAGAATATTACCTTATACAGCCATACCTATCACATACACAACATAGAATTATATATATTTAACTAATACTAATACTACCTATTTCTTATGCCTTCACTAATAATCAATTGCTTAGTATTCTATATATTCCCAATATCCTCAATATCCATTCACACATAACTATATCAAGTTTGTCAAACTTACCAATATCATGAGTTTAAGAACTCACCACAAACATATGAGTTTAAAAACTTGACATTGACCACTTATTCTTTAACTATACTTTACCTATCAATTATACTTATCATTTCTGGGTCCGGTACTACACTTTTCCATTATAATTTCCTCATTGAGGTAGCTTTCAATGTGAGCCTCTATTTCAGCTATTGGCTTTGATATTGGCTCGGTCATGAAGGTTGACTTATTCTTTACGACCTGAGGGTATCCTAATCCTTTTCTATCTGACATCTACACACATAAATTATCCTGATTAGCACATAACATATACACACAGCAAATAATAGTTTTATATAGGTTATCTTTTATTTTATTTTATGATGAATTCATTCAATTCATCTCCTTTTTAAACTCTATATGCGTTATTTGTATTTTCAATATTTCCCTCTGTCCCAAGGTTATAGCCTAAGGTCTAACCCACCTAAGGTTTCTAACCCTAAAGCTCTGATACCATATTATAAAGCCCCCAAATTCAGGTACTTGAAACCCGAACTCGGTGCTTTACGATACCATTTCTGTGAGCGGAATAATACTAATAATAATAACAATAATATAAATTTCAAACTTAACTTACATTTATCAGAGTCTAATCTCAAGTACGCAACCTTAACTACATTCTTTACATGATATATAATATATATCATTATCTTAATATTACAAAATATACCATAAAATATATTCTGTTTGCTTTCCTTTTCACTTGATCCTGTCTGAACCTTCCGGCTGTTCACACTAAGCTGAAAACATTTATATTAAGCAAGGATGAGCATTTGAGTGCCCAACAAGTAATAACAATTATAAATATAAGTAACAATTATAAATATATATATATATATAGGGTTAGTTGATATACTATGAACATTATTTTAAATTTTTGAATAGGTTTAGCAGAACTTCATCCGCAAACCGTCATAACTTACGGGATCAAGGGTGATCATCCCAATGTGCCCTGTATTGATCAATACTACATGCCAGAACGATATTATCGTTCACTCTGTCCACCTTGGGTGCATAAAAGTTTTCCCTTGATCAGGATGTTCATACTTAGTCTGGATTCCGAACCAAAACAATTTGATTGGATACAAAAAGGTTTTATCATAATCAACGATATTTACGAATCTGTGTCTAGTCAAGTGAAATAGCTTAGACGTATATATATATATATATATATATATATATATATATATATATATATATATATATACGATGATTATCCAAGTGGGGACACTTATATAACCATGTTTAGAAAATAACAAACAGAATATATATCTGAATTACCATATACTAACATGTTGATAAACAATGATCGGATATAGAATATATTACAATAGGGTTAATATAACATAATATTAATATAATTCTGAAACCTTCTTACTCATATCCATTGCATAAAGGAAATACAAAGGTAGGATACTTGCCTGATTTGCTGCTTACGATACGCAACTTAGTTTTATCTTTTATACCGAAACCTATCATTAGTAAGATCATTCTATCGATTAGAATCACATATCATAACACATAGTACTGCTTATTTCCGTCAGCACATAACCTAATCACATTATCACACAAGTTCCACAATCATTGAATCAAAAACAAACACATATACAGATACATTATGTAAGTCCAGATCAATTTCTGAAACCTGTCGGCGTATCGACGACTTTATCGGGTAATAATCGAGTCTAAGACTCTATCATATAGTTCAATATCCATTTAGACTAATTAAATAACAGTCATATCATTTTTAAATGACTTACACTAATTTTAAATCACTTATTCTAATTTATCATGAATTTTCAAACATCGGAATCATTATTAAATGATTTAAATATCAAACAATTCTATTATCATTAATATTTAATTAATATTAAACTATTAATGAAACCATTGCTAAAATATTAAAGTTATTTACAATAACTCAAAATATTTTTAAAACATTTATATTACCCTTAAATGATTTTTAAAACATTTAAAATCATTTTAAATAATTACCATTAATATTAAAGTGTTAATATACTATTTATCCAAATATTAAAAGTCATCAATTATAACTTCAAATATTTTTAATTCATTAATATCCTTTTTAAATGATTTTTAAATAAATAAAACCATTTTAAAACTATTTATTTAATATAATTATTAAATAAATTTAATATCATTAATATTAACTTAATATCATTAATATTTAATTATTAATGAAATTATCCTTTAAATATTATAAGTTATATTTTATAACTTAAAATATTTTAAACACCATAATTTCATTTAAAATGATTTTTATAATATTAAAATTATTTTTAAACTTATTTATAAAATATAATTATTAAATAACTTTAATATCGTTAACATTAAAATATTAATATTTTCATGACAAAATATCAAAATTTATATTTTATAACTTAAAATATTTTTATAATCCTTTAAATCATTTTTATATGATTTATAAATCATTAATTCTATTTTTCAAAATTTATTTAATACATTTATTAAATAACTTAATTATCATTAATATTAGTTTATTAATAAAATTTCATCACAAAATATTAAGTCACTAAAAATAACTTCAAATATTTTCTTATTTAATAATATAATTTTAAAATGATTTTAAAGTATTAAAATCATTTTTAAATAATTTATTTAATATATAATTAAATAAATTAAATACTTTTATTATTTGAAAAATATTAAATATTTATGAAATATATTAAAAATAATTAAAAACTATTTTTTAGACTTTAAAATAATTTTTAATAATTTATTATGTATTTTTAATATTTAAAAACTAATTTTCTATAATTATTTAATAAAAATATAATTTTTATAAATAATCTGTCGCTAAAGATCACCTATAGCGACAAAACTGTCGCTATAGGTGTTCTTCATGTTCTTGAGCACTTACAGACAGTTAGCAAGGTGCCTCGTTTGACCAACAAAATATGTCAGATTATAATGTTTTTGGACAAGGTAAGATATTGATCTTGTAGTATTAATGTAGTACTACACATACCACACAAGATCTGGGTCAGATTACAACATACAAGCAAGCAATTAACGTTCAAAATTGTTGTCAGAGCAAATCTGGGTTTTCTGGGTAACCCAGAAACCCAGCAGCTTCGAGGGTCCATTTTTGGGCTTGATTCTTTTTATTCTCAGGTCTTGATTCAAGTGATCTCAAGGTTTAAAGCTATAGTATTTGTGTCAAAGTACATAATTAAAGCAACAAATAAGTCTAATAACAACAGATTCACAAATTATTCTTTGGTCAAACGTTGTCAGAAGAGTTGTTCTAACAGTTTCTGGAAATTCTAGAAACTGCACTTTATGATCAACTGGTCAAGTTTGACCACTCACCACACTTGATCTGCTGACTATTTTAATGTTCTCAAAACATACATATATAGTCCATAAAACAAGCTAAAATCTAGATGAAACAACATCACCAAACATCATACAACCTGACAAATATCCGGCTTCAAAAATCTTGTCAGACATTATTCTACACTTTCTGGGTTACCTAGAAAGCTTCGGTCATGCCCAGTCAACGGGTTTTGACCGGCCATAAGAAATCTGGACATCAAATAATTGTTATTTCACTTCTAGATCACAGACCACATAACATACTACTCATGTAAAGGTTTAAATAACACAAATCAAGACCGGACAAGAATCTAAAGGCACTGACATTCGTTGTCAGACCACAAAACATAATTTTTCCAGATTTTGTAAAATGCTAGATCTGAGCCTATAAATGTTATGGATCTAACATCTATCAACCCAGATCACTTAATTAGACTCCATACAACATATTTAACATAACAAACTTAACATTTAACAATAGATCAAAGGTCAGATTTCATGGCTAGGGTTTATACCTTTCTAAGAACAATTTCTGATTCTGGTTTCTGATTTTGGTATATGTATTAGTGGGGCTGGGTTTGTGACTAATCTTAACAATAATTTCGGAAGTGTGGGGCTTGAGAGAGTTAGTTTGAGTGTTGTGCAAAATTTAGGCTAACAATGAACTTTTTCTCTCTCCAATCTTATATATACAAGTGTATGATACATGTATTGGCTGATTTAGAGCCCATGTGCTGGAAATTCAAGTCAATTGAGTGGTTGAAGTAGTTCACCAACTAAAGCATTGGCAAGTTTGACAAGTTAGCTTCAATAATTCAGATAAGGTTATAATGGTCATTTGGCTTATAGTTTTAATGGCCAAATTGTAAACTTATCAAACCCTTAGGGTTTGACCCTTAGGGTTTAACCCTAAGGTTTAACACATAGCATTTGTAAGATTTAGCAATTAGGGTTGTTCAAAAATAAAAATTTTAGTTTCTAAAATTTTTAATTAGGTTTTCTTAATTTGATTAGGGTTCTAATTATACATAAACATTAGGGTATTATATAATAATTATAATTAACTTTGCTAATTTAGCAATTAGGGTTTATAAGTTTGGTAATTAGGGTTACCAAATCATAATTAGGGTTTAGAATTACCAAAATAGGGTTTCTAGAAATTAATATATCTAAATGTTTATTAGGGTTGACCTAATTAACCATAAAATCATATAACACATTTATATAATAGTCTTAAACTCACCATTGAGTTTCAAATTAGGGTTTCTCAGATTAAAACTAGGGTTTTCAACTACTACACCATAATTGATCAATCATTGCCAGTTCACATACATATATTACATATTTATAGTACTGAAAAATCAAAATATAATTAATATTATAATAAATGCCATTAATCACATAACAAAATTACTAGACAGATTTTATAGTCTCATTTGACATTCCTTAATCAAAATCCAAAATTAGGGTTTGGATTCCATAGCTGATTTATCTCCAATACTTAAAATTATCAATTAAGTTAAATAACTAACTTAATTAATCTGAAATAAATCATACAATAAAATAATTATTATAATAATTTGATAATCTTTTCATATATTACTTAAATAATATAATAATCATATTTTCATGGAAAATAATTAATAAAAACATTTTTACTGTAAAAATAATTATTATAAGAATATACTTTATAATGATCAATAATTCTAAAATAAAATTATTTATAATTATTCATGTAATAATTATATTTTATATTCATCACATAAATACATACACATTACCTTGCACATATTCCCCGTATTTATTTTAATAAAAAAAAATATACACAAAATTTCTGATTTAATTATATAAAAAATATCGGATTATTACATTCACCCTCCCTTATAAAGATTTCGTCCCTGGAATGACCATTTTAAAACCTATACATACTAGGGTACATAGCATACACAATCATTACAATTAGATCTCGATCATAATTGATCGAACTGATCTTTAACTATTCAGCATAAAGCTTATCTATCTACTTAAATAGAAAATTGGTTTCGAATAGAACTCAATTTTCTCCTTTAAAATAATTTATAAAATAATTTATTATATATATAAGAAAGTCATATATAAGAAAATAAAATTGATTAGAATAATACCTGGAGTTGCATCCCCGACTGCTATAGTTTCTTGAACGGTCATGTTGAAGACTCCTTTGGTTGATTCTGTTGGTTCGTTTGTTGAAGTTGGTCCCGTTATTGCCAATGTCCTGTTGCCTTTTCCCGTATTCGCATTCCTTTCCTCCCTTCTCCTTCTTGGACAGTCTTCCACCTTATACTCCATTGATTCACAAATAAAACACTCACTATATATTCTTGGATTGGGACAGTTAGGAGAGACATGTCCCTTCTGCCCACACTTATAACACACAAACTTTCCCTTTATCCTTTTTCCTTTTTCTAGTCCTATTACCACTAATCCCTTTTCCAGCTCTAGCTTGATTTGCCTTCCACCAGAAATTCGCTTTCTCCCTTTCATCATATAGGTGACAAAAGCTGTCTTTTGCCCCTTCGTTATCCTAGCTATCACAAACGCTTCTACCGGGTCAGTTGATCCTCTAAATCCTGGCGGTCCGATTGCCTTGAAGTCTTTAACGTTTGCCTTTCGATTATCTGGCTAATTTTCCGTGGCTGGTATTTCGTTCTGCATAACTTGAGCGTCTATATTCGTAAGATTCTGTATCGGGTCTGGTTGTCTTCTAGCTTTGTTGACAGATTCTTCTGTCCTTTGATTTTATTTTCTTCTTAGCGGTATTATCGTATATTATCCCTTATTATCTCATATTCTAAACCTTAATGTATACATTTAACATATCACGCGAATTTTTTTTTCTACTCAAATAATCATGTACTCAAAATATTAGATTTTGAAAACTTGGTTTACTGTATTAACCAGTATTCAGATAAATAAATACTATCTTTATACCAACTTATTTCATTAATCCAACATAGATCCATATTCATAGCACTTGACATACCATATCACATACTGCTTTAAACATTCGTTATCCCTTTGTGACTCAAGAGTCGGGAATCGCTGCCATATCTTATACAAAAGTTGAGAATATTACCTTATACAGCCATACCTATCACATACACAACATATTTAACTAATACTAATACTACATATTTCTTATGCCTTCACTAATAATCAATTGCTTAGTATTCTATATATTCCCATTATCCTCACTATCCATTCACACATAACTGTATCAAGTTCGCCAAATTTCCATATATCATGAGTTTAAGAACTCACCACAAACATATGAGTTTAAGAACTTGACATTGACCACTTATTCTTTAACTATACTTTACCTATCAATTATACTTATCATTTCTAGGTCCAGTACTACACTTTTCCATTATAATTTCCTCATTGAGGTAGCTTTCAATGTGAGCCTCTATTTCAGCTATTGACTTTGATATTGGCTCGGTCATGAAGGTTGACTTATTCTTTACGACCTGAGGGTGTCCTAATCCTTTTCTATCTGACATCTACACACATAAATTATCCTGATTAGCACATAACATATACATACAACAAATAATAGTTTTATATAGGTTATCTTTTATTTTATTTTATGATGAATTCATTCAATTCATCTCCTTTTTAAACTCTATATGAGTTATTTGTATTTTCAACATTTCCCTCTGTCCCAAGGTTATAGCCTAAGGTCTAACCCACCTAAGGTTTCTAACCCTAAAGCTCTGGTACCATATTGTAAAGCCCCCAAATTCAGGTACTTGAAACCCGAACTCGGTGCTTTACGATACCATTTCTATGAGCGGAATAATGCTAAAAATAATAACAATAATAGAAATTTCAAACTTAACTTACATTTATCAGAGTCTAATCTCAAGTACGCAACCTTTAGTACATTCTTTACATGATATATAATACATATCATTATCTTAATAAAGTCTAACTATTACAAAATATACCATAAAACATATTATGTTTGCTTTCCTTTTCACTTGATCCTGTCTGAACTTTCCTGTTGTTCACACTAAACTGAAAACATTTAAATTATGCAAGGATGAGCATTTGAGTGCCCATCAAGTAATAAAAATTATAAATATAAGTAGCTGAAAGAAATAAATGTTTTCTTTGTACATCACTTCAACAACGAATTAATAGTTGTGAAGTAAACTGAACCGATAATACCAACATAACAATTCTATCTCAACTTTTTAAAACTACGTATTGACTATATATATATATATGGTTAGTTGACATACAATGAAAATTGTTTTTAATTTTCGAATAGGTTTAGCAGAATTTCATCCGCAAACCGTCATAACTTACGGGCTCGAGGGTGATCATCCCAATGTGCCCTATATTGATCAATACTACATGCCAGAATGATATTATCGTTCACTCTGTCCACCTTGGGTGCATAAAAGTTTTCCCTTGATATCGGGATGTTCATACTTAGTCTGGAATTCGAACCAAAATAATTTGATTGGATACAAAAAGGTTTTATCATAATCAACGATATTTCTGAATCTGTGTCTAGCTGGGTCAAATAGCCTAGACCTATATATATATATATATATATATATATATATATATATATATATATATCAACATGTGATTATATACAATAATTATCCAAGTGGTGACACTTGTATAACCATGTTTAGAAAATAACGAACATAATATATATCTGAATTATCTTATACTAATATGTTGATAAACAATGATCGGATATAGAATATATCACAATAGGGTTAATATAACATAATATTAATATAATTCTGAAACCTTCTTACTCATATCCATTGCATAAAGGAAATGCAAAGGTAGGATACTTACCTGATTTGCTGCTTACGATACGCAACTTAGTTTTATCTTTTATACCGAAACATATCATTAATAAGATCATTCTATCGATTAGAATCACATATCATAACACATAGTACTGCTTATTGCAGTCAGCACATAACCTAATTACATTGTCACACATGTTCCACAATCATTGAATCAAAAACAAACACATATACAGACATATTATTTAAGTCCAGATCAATTTCTGAAACCTGTTGGCGTACCGACGGCTTTATCGGGTAATAATCGAGTCTAAGACTCTATCATATAGTTCAATATCCATTTAGACTAATTAAATAACAGTCATATCATTTTTAAATGACTTACACTAATTTTAAAACACTTATTATAATTTATAATGAATTTTCAAACATCGAAATCATTATTAAATGATTTAAATATCAAACAATTCTATTATCATTAATATTTAATTAATATTAAACTATTAATGAAACCATTGCTAAATATTATAAAGTTATTTACAATAACTCAAAATATTTTTAAAACATTTATATTACCCTTAAATGATTTTTAAAATATTTAAAATCTTTTTAAATAATTATCATTGATATTAAAGTGTTAATATACGATTTATCCAAATATTCAAAGTCATAAATTATAACTTAAAATATTTTTAATTCATTAATATCCTTTTTAAATGATTTTTAAATAAATAAAACTATTTTAAAAGTATTTATTTAATATAATTATTAAATAAATTTAATATCATTAATATTAACTTAATATCATTAATATTAAATTATTAATGAAATTATCCTTTAAATATTAAAAGTTATATTTTATAACTTAAAATAATTTTAAACACCTTAATTTCATTTAAAATGATTTTTATAATATTAAAATCATTTTAAAACTTATTTATTTAATATAATTATTAAATAACTTTAATATCGTTAATATTAAAATATTAATATTTTCATGACAAAATATCAAAAGTTATATTTTACAACTTAAAATATTTTTATAATCCTTTAAATCATTTTTATATGATTTATAAATCATTAATTCTATTTTTCAAATTTTATTTAATACATTTGTTAAATAACTTAATAATCATTAATATTAATTTATTAATAAAATTTCATCACAAAATATTAAAAGTCACTAAAAATAACTTAAAATATTTTCTTATTCCATAATATAATTTTTAAATAATTTTAAAAGTATTAAAATCATTTTTAAATAATCAAATAACTTAATTAATCAAAATAAATTCATACAATAAAATAATTATTATAATAATTTGATAATCATTTCATATATTACTTAAATAATATAATAATCATATTTTCATAAAAATAATTAATAAAAACATTTTTACTTTGTAAATTAATTATTATAAGAATATACTTTATAATGATCAATAATTCTAAAATAAAATTATTTATAATTATTCATGTAATAATTATATTTTATATTCATCACATAAATACATACACATTACCTTGCACATATTCCCCATATATATTTTAATAAATAAATAAATAAATAAAATTATACGCAAAATTTTTGATTTAATTATATAGAAAATATCGGGTTATTACAAGACCTATGGCCCGCACTTTTATTATGACGGTCGAAGATGCGATTGCATCAGCGAATTTAGTAGTAGGTATCAGTCTAGTCAATACAATGAATGTTTATGTGTTGTTTGATTGGAGTGCTACTTTTCTTTTATAACATGAGAGTTTGCTAAGTCATTAAGTTCATTCCCGAAAGGGATTATAAATACCTTTATATGTTAAAGTAGAGAATGGGGAAATAAATTTCATTAATTATATTTGTGGAAATGGTTTCATGAATAAGAAATGTAAGCAAGTATCGGTAGATAAGTACCGATATAGTTGAGAGAATTTGAAGTAATTCTTGGTATGAATGAGCTGATTAACCATAGAACTTTAATAAATTGTTAGAATAAAAGTATGAATCTTCGATTTTCTAAAGAAACCAAATGTAGTAATTTACGGTGATGAATCACTGAAACTTTCTTGTTGTCTAATCATGAAACAATCTAGGAGGATGTTAAGATTAGTTTAGGTTGTGGTACAATCGTAACCTTTGATGGTTGACATATGGGAACTGGGCTAAATAATTCCTTCTGAGAGCGAAGGTATATATGAAACTGGAAACCAATCTAACTCATTGTGATGGAAGTGTAGATGACACGGGAACTTGTTTATTGGTTGTTTGTGGGAAACCACTCAGAGTACCATATGGACTACTAGCAAAGAAGCGATGTGTGCTGAGTCCTAGAGAAGTAATAAGAAGATAAGAATGTAAATCATCAAAGATATTGAATGTATTAAGTAAAACATCTCCGTATGTCATGAAGATATAAGCTGGTAATGAAAGTAGGTCGCGTAAACTTAGGTCGAAAGAACGTAAACCCTATGAAGTAGAGTTAAGTAAACTAATACGTAAGTCAAATATATGACTATTTTGTTAGCACTTAAGAATAAATACCCATTGCCAGGATTGATGATCTATTTTGATCAGTTGAATGGGGCAAAGAATTATTTTAAGATATATTTGTGTACGGGGTATCGTCGGTTGAAAGTAAGGAATGAGGAGGTACCTATGACGACGTTTAGAACTTGTTATGGTTATTACGAGTTTCTAGTTATGTCATATGGGTTGACTAATGTACTGAAGTTAGACTTTCTGTAAGGGGCGCCGAGCAAGTCGGTGGAAAATTGATAGATACCCTTGTGAAGTGCTATGTTTGAAAGTACCATTAGCATCATAGGTTGGTTAAGTGAGGTACCTATATTATCTCTATCAGATGATACGGGGAATTTAGTAGTGTATTTCGATGCTTCACATAGATGACGGGGTTGCGTGCTCATGTGGCATGGCAAGGTCATTGTGCTCATGTAGTTTTAGAATTAAAAATCGGAAGATAGTATTTATATGGGAAGAAGTATGAGATATACATGGACTCTAAGAGTTTGAAATATATCTCCACACAGAAGGAGTTAAATATGAAGTAGAGAAGGTGATTAGAATTAATAAGAGATTATGACTGTGTTATGTTATATCATACATGGAAGGTAAACGTAGAAGTCGATGCGTTAAGTAGGAAAGGTAGGGAAAAGCTATCGATGTTAACGACTCATAATGAGTTACTAACGGAGATGGCAAGAACGGAGCTAGAAGTTAAATTACGGAATGAAGAGGTAGAAATGTTATTCACAACGTAGACTCAATCCACGATAATGGAACGAGTTAATTAAGTATAACTAAGTAATGAGGAGTGCAAATGAATGAAGAAGAGGATGCAGGATAAAGAGAAGATCATATATCATCTTGTTTTGAAGGAGGAATTTAAGTTCCAAATAAAATCGAGTTAAAAGAAGAACTAATAAAAGAAAGATAGTGTAATATATTAGTAAGTGCTTAACTTCTGACTCAGACTATTGATAGGAAGGGGCGAGTCTTGAGAAATAAGATAATACCTTCGGTGAAGGTGAAATGAAAGAACCACAATGTCGAAGAAGCATTGTGGAAACTCAAGATTAAAATGATGAAGAAATTTTCCTCATTTAGTTAGATAATTGTAGCGAGATTCTGGGGACAGAATCCTTATAAAGGGGGAAGAGTGTAACGCCCTAGAAAAATATCGGATTTTAGAGAATTAAATTTTTTTATTTGATTATGTGGATTAAATGAATTTAATTCATTAATTTTGGGAGTAAGCTATTTGAAGGTCGTTCTATGACCTAGACTTATCAAAATGTCATAGTATTTTGGCTATGTGGTAGAATTAAAGTGTTTGAAGTTTCAAGACGAAAATAAAAGCTTTCCGAGGAATTTTCTGAAAAACACTATTCATGAATTTCTGCTCGGGAATTATTTTTGAATTTCTGAGAAATATGTAATGATAGAATAGCGAGGTGAGATAGAATATCAAATAATATTTCAATTATGGCAAACACAATTTTTCGCCTGCGGACTTAAAACCTAGCGGTTAGGGAAAGTGATTTCCGAGAAGGAAATGAAATGCGTATAATGAATTAAATCAATGATCGTATCATACATAGGTAAATGTGATCTTGGTGGCCAAGAAATAAGTGTGATGAGCAAGTAGACTTAAGGGTTAAGCAAAGGATAAGTTAAGTAACTTAAAGGCTAAGTAAAGTGCTTAGGTGTGATGAACAAGCAAAGTGCTTATATGTGATGACTAAGTAAACTTAATGGCTAAGTGTTGTGATGGCCAAGTAATTAATTTGATCAGCAAGTAAAGGATAAGCTATGTGCTAAGCAAGTATACTTAAGAGCTAAGTAAGTGTGGTGGCCAAGTTTACTTAATAGCTAGGTCATGAATAGTAAGGAGGTGGAGTGGGTTTATGACCATTATACCCTCACTTTGAGATTTCTATAAATAGGAAGCTTGCTAGTTCATTTGTTAGTTGTTAGATTTTCATCCAATAACTTATAGCTTATTGGTTAGAGAGAATAAGTGAGAATAAGCTAGAAAAGATAGAAAGTTAGTCTTTCATAGTTTAAGAAGCAAGAAGAAGATTAAAGATTAACCAAGTAATATTCAAGGGTAAGAAATCTTAACCCATGATTCTCTTTCTCTTCCATTGTTAGAGAAGTGGGTAGTGGTAGAACATGTATGCTAAGGAATGATAAGAATGATTAATCAATGGACTTAAGCCCTATAAGTCACGAATAAGTAATTCAAACTTAATTAAGTGATGAACTTATGAAGAGCTTATATGAACTACTCATATGTTTACCTTAACAAGATGGTATGATAAGGAGATGTGAAAATAGTGGTTAAAAGACTTAATCTATAATAAGTCATGTGAAATGAAATCATAAGTAGTTTATACCTTTATAAGTTCTAAACTTATGAAGAATAAGTAATAACTTATCATGTATATAAGTTATGAGATAAGTAGGTTAAGATGTTAATATGATGAATTGAATCCATTTGAAATGATGAACAAATCATAAGAAATGAAGTTAATGCGGAATTCACGAGTTTGGCCGATAATCGTCGAATTCGTGAAAATCTCATAATAGAACTCGAATTTTGATATTGAGCTTAGAAACATTATTTTTCAATGAAGACAAGTCTTAATTGGCATTATAGAGTTGCGGACTCGAGAATGACCAAATTCTGACTTAGGACGAAGAAACGAGCATTGAACGTTCATGAACATTTATTGTTTTTTGTTAAAAAGGAACCAATAGGTGAATTTTGAGTAAACAAAGTCAAATAGATAAAATTCTTGCACGAACATGTAGAGTATGTAATTTGTGAACCGTAGGCTCTTGAACGAGCCAATTTGGACTTATAACGAAGAAGTTATGAGCCTGGGAATCTCACAAAGTTGGAAAATCTGTCAAATTTTTCTGAGAGACAGAGTTCGCGCCGCAGCGCGACTCAAAGCAGAAAGGCACGTGCTGTAGCATGATGCTAAGGCATGACACACAGCTAATTGGAGCCGAAGCACGACCATAGCAAAGGAGACTCGCACCGTAGCGCCAAGTCCAGACCATACACATTGCTAAGTCACGTCGCGGCATGACACAGAGAAGGAATGCCGGCTCCGCAGCGCCAGCATTAAGAGAAGCCCAGAAAGGAAAGGTTATGAATATAAAGGAGAAACAAGTTAATGATAATGAATCATATCAATGCTAAACCTAATGTAACATCAATAAAGGATGTTATAAACTTCAAGTATAATACTAAAGGTTGGAGATAAGTCAATTGAATGTGAACGTGAACGGTATGTAATAAGTGTACTTAATGATCGAGTTCGATTAATAATGTAAGGACATTAGTAAGACGTGAGGAAAGATGATTAACTCAAAACGAGTTGTATTAATGAAGAAAATCCATGTAAGACCTTGAAGAGAAAGAAGTTGGTAAGAATGATGCAAGTTATAACGATAAGACGAAACCAATAATAATAAATCTAATACATGATTATATTGAGAAGAAGTGTAAGATTCATTAGGAACCATGTATGTTCATTCATGACCTAATGTGGTATGTTATGTGGTTATGTGTTATAGAAACCATAAAGACTTAAAAGAAAAGTAATTTTACTGTAGCAGATGTTGAAGTCAAGTTTTTCTTATCGCTTGTCTAACCTTCATGTTAGCCACGTTCTCAGTGATTCATGTTATGAGATGCATGAATTGTTTTACGAAAATGTCGATGCCAGTTTTTACTCGACTAGACTAATCTTGAAAAATGATTGATTTATTTACAAGTCTTTCAATATAGAATTGATAACGCTATCCTATGCCAATTATTTGGTACGGATTCAAGGTAAGCCTGATTATGAATAAACAAATATATTTTCATCAATTATTCGATGGGCACGCAAGGTTGCCAAAACTTAAACGTACATACGTTTAATGAATGTAGTGTTGATCAACATAGAGTACTATGGGCTGATCACCCAGAAGTGCTCGTAAGATATGTCAGACTTAGTGTCGGGTTGTCCTTTTCAAAGAAATTATGAAATGCTCATGGTGTTGGACCAGAATTAATGTTTTACTGAATATTGTTATTGTAAAATGTTTTGAATTAAAAGAAGTGCTATTTTAAATTATCGATGGTATTTCATGAATATTATCTAGTTATTGAAGATATACGATTCCTATGTTTCAAGCATGTCGTTTAAAAGAAATTGTTGCACTTGTTGAGCTTGTTATGGTCACTCTTGCTTGAACCATATGAATGCAGCTAAGACCGAACGAATCGAGGGATCCAACAAGGATAAAGGCAAGACGAAGATGAATGATTAGTTTACCTTGTAATAAACTAGTAAGTTGTATATATTATAGTATGATGAACAAAGAATGTAATGGTTTTAGAACCTGGGAACGGGATGTAATATTATTGCTGTAATAAGAATGTCATTGATACACACATTTTGATGCCGTTTCAATAGAATGAATGTACAGTTATGAGTACCGTGTAGCACCATCTTTCGGGTTGGAAGATACCCGGATTTGGGGGCGTCACAACCTCCATCTGATTCTGTGAGCTCATTGGATAATATGTTTTGAAGAATATTTTCTTGAATCTATCCCATGATATTATCCCTTTTCCCCCTCAAGTCTTATTCGCTTGCAACCAGTAGCTGGCTTCCAACTTTAGCATAAACGTTGTGAAAGCATTCTTTTGATTGTTATTGCCTCTAGCAACATCGAACACTTTCTCCATCTCTATAACCCAAGTTTTGGCGTCCATTGGATTCATAGATTCTCAAAACTCTGGCGGTCTAACCACTTTGAAGTCCATAAAAGTTGTGGCCTAATTCTATTTTTGATTCTATAGTGCTCCCGTCAATATGGTCACCAGCTGCTAAATTGGATTAACATTGGCATCATTGTTATTAGTAGACCCTTTAGGGTTTTGTTGTCGTGGTTGACATCTTTTTGGCAGCATTTTCTATTTTAAAAATATGCTTATTAGATCATTACACAATTCTTTAAGTATTTAATACTTAACTTAAACATTTTAAAGTTAACAAGTAACACATAACATCTTGAATAAATATCGATATTTTTATTCATTCATGACTTTTAAATATATGGAAAAGATAGCATTACTAGTATTTACATCAACTTCCCTAGACCAGTAAGATTTTAGGATAACATCATCATATCCCATTAGTCACATAACACATGGGATCTACATCTTATTTATCACATAATTATTCACATAGTAATTAAATTTTCTATCAAGGCATATTAAGACGTTGCACAGCCTTACTGCGCTCATCCTCCATGATACGGAACATCATCCTACGATCTAACATATGCCATGGTAATTCCTCGAATCGAGTCAGATAGTAGATAACTAGGTCCTTGGCTCTATTCATCACAGTATAAAACATATAATTCATGTCTCCCATCTTGGCATTCTTTGACTGCACCTCTTCTTCAGCTACATCTGCATGCTAGGAAGCCTTTTCGTAAACATCTTCAGCTCTCACTCGCTTGGTGGATTCTTCTTTCAGATCATCTTTCAGCTTCATAAACTCTGCCAATAACTATTCTTTGTCACTCTCTGTTTGAACCAGCTTCCACTCCACATTACTGAGACGTTTGTCAAGATCCTGGATCTCGTCATCCTTCTGTGCCATAGCATTCTAACGTTCATCTGCCAGCTCCTCTAATTCTTTAACTCTATCATGCAGCTCTATGTTACGGTCGTACACCTCGTCATACATCCGAACTGCAATAGAGTTATGTGGGAACTCTTCAGGATCCTCTTCATCCTCCTCATCTGTCTGTGGTAGCTCCACAAGATCCTCCTCATCCGTCTCTACATCATCCTCCTCATCCGGTAACTTCTCTTGCTCAAACTCGGGGTCATAACTAATAATTGTGACCAACAGAGTTGATTCCCTTGGCACTAGCTGCTCCCAAACTACCTGAGTATCTCGAGGCTCCTCCTCTCTACGCATTTGAGATCCATCCTCCCTATCCTGACTGGATCCTCCAACATTATTCATCCTGACAACAAAGTTTTAAGTTTTGATTACTAAGCGTTATTCACACTACTCACGAGCACATAGGTTAATAACATATAATCACATAAAGTCTTTTATTATTTATTCCTTAGAACTCGTTAAGATTTTATCACCACTATCTTTTCGATCCCTTATAAGGTTTTCCCCACCTAAGGCTCATAATCTAACAGCTTTGATACGAACTTGTGACACCCCCAAATCTGGGTACTTCATTCCCACAAACTTGGTTTTCACTTTCCAAATAAAACATAACTAACTACCCATAAATAAGGAATGTAAAATAAATTATAAACTTAAATAAAAAAAATCCTCCCCATAAAAGTGTTCCAAAACATAAATAATCTCAGGTCGTCTAACCTTAAACACATCATTAAGAGCGAAAAAATAATTACATTAAATAAAGTCTAGTACATAAGCCATTTAAATTTAACAAGTCTTCAACACTTGTTCATTTTGCCTTTGCCTTTACTAGTGGAAGGTTCATCAACTTTCTCAACTTTAACTGCAATGGTTATATATGCAAGAGTGAGCAAAACAAATGCTCACTTGAAATAACAATAAATAATGGCAACAAAATAATTATCAATGGGTAAGCTCAAGTGAATTGAATAACATGTTTTATCAATTATAATCATGAATTGAACATCAAGATTTAGATTTCATCTGAGGGTTACAAGATCATGAACTATGTCCCAGGTTATAAGTATTTCCACTTAAACCTTTAACATTTATTAGACTATATGTACCATCATTCTCGTACTTTATGGGGATCAGACCTTCGTACCATGTATTATGCACAAACATCTTAACATTTTTGCATAAATAATCCCCTTATAATAGGGTTGTTCGTCTAAGTTTTAACATACGAGTCTGCACCAAAGGAAATTTTGTTTGGATTAGCTTCAAGGGTAATTTAGAGTTCAATGTTCATCAACTAAGGATTAATTGAATCAAAAGTTTTATAACATTTCAAGGATTCGAGAACAACGTAGTATGAAATAGCCATGAGTCATAAGTGATTAAACATCACCCATCAAAATTATACTTTAAGAATAAACTAGGAAGCATTGAAAAGTATAATAAACCTT
The DNA here is from genome assembly GCA_020205605.1 of Panax ginseng. Taxonomy (NCBI): domain Eukaryota; kingdom Viridiplantae; phylum Streptophyta; class Magnoliopsida; order Apiales; family Araliaceae; genus Panax; species Panax ginseng. The sequence goes on along the minus strand of CM035128.1, from coordinate 111,379,838 downwards.
GCTTGAACAATAATAATAAGCTAAGGTTACATTCTTTTTCAATAAGGAAACAAACTTAGGAACTTTGCTCAATATAAGAATAGGTTTAGAAATAGGAAACTTATTCCATAAAGATACAACTTGAACAATCGTAATTGAAATAAGGTAATGAACTTGATCAATGTAAAAATAAGTTTTGCGTAATACAAAAGAAATAGGGTTCAAGAACTTGCTTAATAAAAGATTATGGCTAGGGAACTTGCGTAATTATAAACAAGGTAGGGTAAGAAACTTGCCTTGCGCGTAAGCTAAATAGTTATAACTTGATTCTCAAATATCCTACACATATGTCATTTAAAATCATAACACAATTAGTTACCACATGATGACGTTACATAATTAAATATCTATTTCATTTAACTTACAAGATTTAGTCTTAGGTTTAATCACACGATCAAACCACACTTCTAATTTTTATCAACATTAATTTCAATTGTCATATAACTTGTTAATTACTAATTATAATGTGATGCCCCCAAAATAGGCCCACACAACACATTTTGAGTCACTAAATACATGTTACAGAAAATACCTACAAACTTCCTTATTACAATTGTCGTGTAAAAGACGACAACACATATACTGTGAGTTTTAATATAAATATTATCTTCTAGAAAATATCAAAACTCAAATATGTCTTCATTACAATTATTGATACACTATTTTACAAAATAGCGAGGACAGATATAACAACTGTCTTGAACCATCACTCCACACCCCGACTAGTTCCCGCTATATTCTCACCTCTTGAGAAGAAAAATGGAACAAAAAGGAAAAGGTTGGGCTCAACTAGCCCAATAAAGAATATTATGACTAATATAATGTAGACCAAATTATCCTTAGTCCTCAATAGGGAAAAATCTGATACAATATAATAGACAACACATTATAGATGAACAACTGCAGCGGAAACAACAATTCATTAGAAGAGTTAAGCAGAGAATGAAGTCTACTATCTTCTATGATTTTAAAGTCCATCACAAATATTTTATCCCTGTAACATCAATCAATATACATCTTGAATCAAATATTCATCTTTTCACTACGACCAACGATATTCATTCGTATCACTAGTTGGTCATGTTCATCTCAACACCTGTCCATCTTTGCACTACGGGCCAAAGATATTCATCAGGTAATCACTCATCTTTGCACTACAGGCCAAAGATATTCATCAGGTAATCATTCATCTTTGAACTACATGCCAAAGATATCACCATTTAAGACTGAGAATGATAAAAATATTTTCAAGAAAACGAATCCACAGAGATAAAAGGACAAAGATTATGGATTCATACTTTAATTTATCCAAGTTCAACGATACTCCATAATAATCAATTGTGGAGCAAAATTTAAGAATAAAGATCAAAATATGGATACAATCAAAGATAATAACCATAATAGAAAACTTAGACCAAGAAAAGAAAATTTAATTTTTTTGTGAATAGTGTCGTATACGTGACTCGTAACCCCGACACGAAAAGGTAAAAATTTCACAATAAAAATTATACTTCGTGAATAATACTCGTGAATAGTACCGTATTCATGAATAGTGTCATATACGTGAATATTATCATATACGTGAATAGTAACCTCGACATGGAAAGGTAAAAATTTCATAATAAAATTTATACCAATATTTCGGTATAATGATATTGAAAGAAATAATATCATTTACGAAAAAAAGAACATCCCTTACCTCAAAAGAATTGTACTTTTGGATAAAATATCGGATATTATTCTGAGAAAATCTTGCACAAAAACTACACTCAAAGTATCCTTATACTCACAAGAAATACGCTCAAAATTATAGAGAGAGAATTTTCTGATTCTGGTGTGAGTTTCATTGTTTAACTGAGCAGCCTATTTATAGGAAAGTGGTAGAGCACCACTTCTGATAATTTGCACTTACGCATCATAGTTTTGAAAACATACAACACAATTATTTTGAAAAGAAGAATTCAAAAACAACTTCTCTTCTCCACCTATTTATTTCACATGTTTTTTTTAATAAAGAATTCAAATTCAATTTGAAAACTAATTCAAATTTAACTTTAGCATCTTCACTCCATTTAATTCACATGCCCAAAAATGCAATAATATTACCATTTAAATTATAAAAAATATACTATTATGTTATCACATTATACTATTATAATGTAATATTATAATAATATATAAATAAATTATCAGCGAAGATAATTATGGTTACATAAAAAAATAACAATTTTCGACAATTGTCTCATTCTAAAATTCTTCCATTTATATCCACATAAAATAAATACTTCCTTATCATATAAATCAATAATTAATTATTCACAAATAATATTACAGAATCACAATAATGACAATCAGGTCGTTCCTAGGAAAGATTGGATTTTCTGATAAGAATTTCTCCTTATTGGCACACAATTAGGTGACCAGACCCCTTTCCTATACAGAACTTCCTTAGACATTGCCAATAATGTTATCTAATAATATTATTCAAATAATATGAATTATTGATCTGATAATAGAAAATATTGTGCAATGACAATTATTGAATCAATAATATAAAATATCAACGTAGCAATTATTGAATAAATAAAGTAAAATATTGAACAGTAATTGCTGTAACAATTATTGAGTAGTTGCTTCTTACGGAAGAATCAATAATCAGAAATAATGTGCAATACCGTGTGCCACTATGCAACACCGCGTATTACTGTATTTTAACCACCGGGCATTCCAATAGTTCTAACAGTAACAACTACGTTGTTATTTATAAAAACCCATACTTGTCATTTTTTTCATCCGACAGTTTTTTGTTATGGGGCCCACAAAAGGTTGCGCCATCGTACGAATATTCCCGACAGCAAGAATTTTCCACGAATATTTCCCGACAAAATGAATATTTTATGACCACTTGTTTACTTAAAGTATTTGCGTATTTTACACATAACTAACCACATTAATCAAATCAACCCCTTACTATTCAAAATAATAATAAAGAAATTAAATCTTTATTCATTAAAAGTTGGGGTCGTACAACCTCCCCTCCTTATGAAATTTCAAACTCGAAATTGACGTGCGTAGCTGGTGTTTCGAAAAGGTGAGGATACCTCGCTTTTATTTTTGATTCTAACTTCGAGGTAATTTCCTTAATAGCATGGTTCCTCCACAAAACTTTAACTTGAGGTATAACCTTTGAGCATAAAATGTGTTCCTTCTTATCCAAGATTTTAACAGGTACCTCTTCATACTTTAAATCTTTTGTTATCTCGTCTAGTTCTAATTCAATAATATTATTCGGGTCTTTCACATATTTACGTAACATGTATATATGAAACACTTTATGAATATGAGACATACTTGGCGGTAATGCAAGTCTATAGACCACAGTTCCTACTCGATCGAGAATTTCAAATGTATAAATAAATCGAGGGTTGAGATTTCCTCTCTTCATCGATTCTTGCTTCTAGAATAATGCCTTCATGCACCTTCTTCTTCACATTCATCAGCTCTGAGTCTGTAGCTTGAGTGACTTTAACTTTATCGATTAAAGTTAGTTCTAATCGTATATTCGTTATTTTCATGTAGGTTCTTGGAGTCTTTAACTCTATCTCCATCTTTCGTAAGTCATACGAAATGGGTCTTTGTGTTCACAACGTCGTACTCGTAACCGTATAAGATCTTCTACTCAACGCGTCCACCACCACGTTCACTTTTCCACGATTTTATTGTTAGAACAGGTGCTAAAATGAGTTTCCTCTTGAGTTTGGAAGCACTTCTCGCATTCCTTGCTCCATCTGAATTTTGTATCTTCACGAGTTAGCTGAGTTAATGGAGTGGCAATTCAAAAAAAAATCCTTCCATGAATCTCCGATAATAGCCTGCTAAGCCTAGAAAGCTACGTATTTCGATTACTGCCTTAGGTTGCTCTTAACTGTGACTCATATCTCAACCTTGGATAGCACACCACAATGGCACCTATCATTTTACCACCACACAAATATAACATCCCCTATGGAGAGTCTGGCTTCGGTGCATTCCACAAAGGAAGTCACCATATAGAGGCTCGGGTACGAACTCTTGTAGTTGATTTTTTAACTCTTGAAGTTCAATAGGAGCCATCCGATATGGGGTTATTGAAAGGGGTTTTTTATCGGGTTTAAGGTCAATACAAAATTCGATATCACGCTCTGGGGTAGGCCAGGAAGTTCTTCAAGAAATACGTCAGGAAATTCACTAATAACAGAAATATCATTCAAATCTGACGTATTTTTCTTTAAAATCATGACATGGGATAAGAAACCTTGACATCCATTTTTCAATAAACGAATAGCTTTATAACTTGATATGAAAATGTTTGACTTTAGTGGTTTGGTTGCTTGAATTCGCATAATAGTTTGGTTAGGAATATGAAAGCTAACAACCTTACGAAAATAAACAATTTTAGCATGATGAGTAGTTAACCAATCAATCCCTACAATCATGTCAAATGCAATTATTTTTAAAGATATAAGATCAACAGGTAGGGTGAGGGTACCAATTTGAATCAAGCAAGATTTATAAACCGTGGATGTAATGAAAGTTTCTCCCAACGGAGTTTCAACAAATAAGTCAAAGTTTAATTTCTCAGGGGTCAAGTTCAAACGTTGAGCATAAGCAGGAGAAATAAATGAATGGCTAGAACCGGTATCTAATAAGGTATAGACTTCGCAAAAACTTATGATTAACTAACACATAGTAACTTTGTTCGGGTTACTCGCTTTTTGAGAAGTCACAAAAAACGCTATTCATGAAACCACCGAATTTGTTTTGTCCGTATCCGCCTTTGGTGCCACTGTCCCAGCTGAACTTGATTTTGCTATACAACAAAATTGAGCTATGTGACCATCTTTTCCACAACTAAAACATACCTTGGAAGGCTGTGAACAGTTTGGACTTATGTGTCCCTCATCTCCGCATCTCAGATCATCTAACGGTGGTCGCTCTCACCTTACTAGAATTTGTTCTTTGGTCTTTGTCTTCTTTGTCGATGTGTTCCCATCATCGTTAAATCTTCTCTTCTTGAAATTTCCACTTGAATCATTTCTTCTATTATCTTGGCCATGATTACCACTGAAATGGTTACCATTTCTAGCATGATAATTTCCTCCACGATGGTTATCATTTTTTCGATGGTCGTTCCCACCGGTACAATTATTATCGTGTTGTTGGTCATTCTCTTTTGGTTGAGATGACTCATAATCCTGCTCCAATAAATGCGCCCTATTCACTACATCTGAATACATACACAGTTTGTGAGAAATGAGGTATTGATGTATTTCGGGTTTCAAACCTCTCAAAAACATCTGCGTCATATGTTCCTCATTCCCTACCAAATGAGGTGCAAACCTAGATAATTTCACGAACTCAGCCTCGTACTAGGACACAATCATATTGTTTTGATCCATCTTGATGAACTCTACCTCCTTCATATGACGAATACTTTTGGGAAAGTTCTTATCATTGAATAATTCTTGGAACTTCTCCCAAGACATCTTGAGTGCGGAAAGCTGAGTACGCTTTACGAATTCCAACTAGTAATCTGCTTCTCCTCGCAACATGAAAGTTGCAAAGGGAACCTTTTGCTCCTCGGAGCATCCCAAGACATCAAATATCTTGGTGATCTGCTTTATCCACGTCTCTGTCGTAAGTGGTTCTGGCTTTCCCAAATACTCTGACAGTCCCAACTCCTTGAATTTCTTGGCAGTGACAAGCCGTGAGTTACGATTGTTTCCACCTGCATTCTGAGCAGTAGTCTCTCTCGTTTGGTTTTGCATGAATTCTAGAAAGTTCCTAAACATACCATCATTCGTTATTTGGTCAGTGTCATCGTTTACAGGAGGATTATTGCCTTCATGATGCACTTTATCCTGGTTGTTGATTCTCGGTGTCTCAACGGTGTCATGCGCTCCATTTCTCACCTCAACATTTTCAGATGTCATTCTCAAATACTGTTACAAAACAAAGGTTAATTAAAAAAATTAACATATCACACTTTTAATCCTATGCTCCGACTGACCCATTACATACCAAATAAGCTTAGGTAGGACACACTTGCGAAGGATTTACTCGTCTCTCCCCAACTAGTTCTATTCCCCGATCTCCACCAGAGACCATATACCTAAGCTTTGATACCAATTGTGACGCCCCCAAAATAGGTCCACACAACCCATTTTGAGTCGCCAAATACATGGTACAGAAAATAACTACAAACTTCCTTATTACAATTGTCGTGCAAAATACGACAACACATATACTATGAGTTTTAATATAAATATTATCTTCTAGACAATATCAAAACTCAAATAAGTCCTCATTATAATTATTGATACACTATTTTATAAAATAGCGAGGACATATATAACAACTTTCTTGAACCATCACTCCACACCCCGATTAGTTCCCGCTATATTCTCACCTCTTGAGAAGAAAAATGGAACAAAAAGAAAAAGGATGAGCTCAACTATCCCAGTAAAGAATATTATGACTATGATAATGAAGAACAAATTATCCTTAGTCCTCAACAGGGAAAAATCTGATAGAATATAATAGACAACAAGTTATAGATGAACAACTGCAGCGGAAACAACAATTCATTAGAAGAGTTAAGTAGAGAATGAAGTCTACTATCGTCTATGGTTTTAAAGTCCATCACCAATATTTTATCCCTGTAACATCAATCAATATACATCTTGAATCAAATATTCATCTTTGCACTACGGCCAAAGTTATTCATTCGTATCACCAGTTGGTCATGTTCATCTCAACACCTATCCATCTTTGCACTATGGGCCAACGATATTCATCATGTAATCATTCATCTTTACACTACAGGCCAAAGATATACATTAGGTAATCATTCATTTCACACTACAGGGAAAAGATATTCATCAGGTAATCATTAATCTTTGCACTACAGGCCAAAGATATTCAGTTATATCACCATTTAAGACTGAGGATGATAAAAATATTTTCAAGAAAACGAATCCAGAGAGATAAAAGGACAAAGATTAGGGATCCGTACTTTACTTTATCCAAGTTCAACGATACTCCATAATAATCAATTGTGGAGCAAAATTCAAGAATGAAGATCAAAACATGGATACAATCAAAGATAGTAACCATAATAGACAACTTGGACCAAGAAAAAAAATTTAATTTTTCTGTGAATAGTTTCGTATACGTGAATAGTGTCGTATACGTGAATATTTTCGTATATGTGAATAGTAACCCCGACACGAAAAGGTAAAACTTTCACAATAAAAATCATACTTCGTGAATAGTACTCATGAATAGTCTTTGTATTAAGTAAATAGTGGTGTATATCGTGAATAAGACCAGTATCGTGAATAAGAAACCTCGACATGGAAAGGTAAAAATTTCATAATAAAATTCATACCAATATTTCGATATAATGATATTGAAATAAATAATATCATTTACAAAAAAAATAACATCTCTTACCTCAAAAGAATAGTACCTTTGGCTGAAATATCAGATATTATTCTAAGAAAATCTTGCACAAAAAGCTACACTCAAAGTATCCTTATACTCACAAGAAATACGCTTAAAATTACAGAGAGAGAATTTTCTGATTCTGGTGTGAGTTTCATTGTTTAACTAAGCAGCCTATTTATAGGAAAGTGGTAGCACACCACTTCTGACAATTTGCACCTACTTATCATAGTTTTGAAAACATGCAGCACAATTATTTTGAAAAGAAGAATTCAAAAGCAACTTCTCATCTCCACCCATTTATTTCACATGTTTTTTTTAAAAAAAAAATAAAGAATTCAAATTCAATTTGAAAACTAATTCAAATTTAATTTTATCATCTTCACTCCATTTAATTCACATGCCCAAAAATGCAATAATATTACCATTTAAATTATAAAAAATATACTATTATATTATCACATTATACTATTATAATGCAATATTATTGTTGCCTAATTTCTTAACATCATTTTAACACGAAAGCATACGCGTTCAATTGTAATATTCAGCAAGCAAGGATATCGTTCCCACGAAGAAATAGACTAATATTTATCAATTACTAATTCTAATGCAATTAATCCTATCTTAAACTACGAAATATTGTTTGTGATTTGAAAATTAAACTCAACAAAACTAATAATTAAAATCAAAATTTCACAAGAGTAACTGCAGATTTAACAGGCTAAGATTACAACTTCCCTTGGTATTTCATTTAAATCAATTTACTTCCCATTTAAATCAATTAATTAATATGAATCATTATCCAAGAATGCATTATAAAATTCACGCACTTTTTCCAAAACACATGAATAAATCCTCATAACTCCGATCCTTAAGACACAAAATTACAAGGAACTCCCTAGTCAACTAATTCACTATATTCCTATGTGAATCAAGTTAATTAGGATTTTACGCACAAATTCTTTCAATGGATACAAAAGACACATAGGTATATTCATATCCTACATGCTAATCATATTAACCCTATTCAGATTATATGAACAGATGTTATCATATCTAGATCTCAATCTATACTCCATCTTCCAATTTTATATAGATCATCACAGTAATTGTTGGCCAAACAATTAATCAATAAACATAAGATATGATAAAAAATTTAATAAAAACCAACTTTCATTTAATGGGAAGGTTCAATTTAAACTACATACCAAGTTCCGTTGCAATCTTAATGAAAATTTAGTTCATGCTAATAATAAAGAAAAACATCATCCAGATTAATAATCCAAACATCCCATATATTTACAAAAGATAAAACTAGAGAAGAGAAGAAGAAACTTTGAATTTGCTCTAATATTCTCTCTTTGATCTTCAGCCCTTGCAATTTTCCTTCCTGTTTTCCTTCGTTGTTCTCTCTGCAAATCTCTTGAAAAATTAAGTGATACGTCTTTTCTAAAGTCTTCTCCTATTTGTATTGGTCTCAGCCCTCATTCAGACTCCTATTTGGCTTCAAAAACCCACTAGGTAGTAGAAAATCCTCCTTCAGCCGCACATTAGCGCAAGGCGCTAAACACAGGCCATTTCCAAGCGCCTAGGCGCTTGACCAGGACTGCATAATTACAAAAATGCCACTCAGCTCTTTTTTTAATGATTTTTGACCTTTATCTTCTCCGAAATGACCAATTTGTCCCTCCAGCTCCAACCTACAAGAAATAAACACAAAACACATAAAAAGACACTAAAGAACAAATAAAGATAGCAATAATTAAGTTTAATAATATCAGATTCATAGGTATAAAACCTACTCATCAAATACCCCCAAACTTAACCAATTGCTTGTTCCCAAGCAACAAAACACAATGCAATAACTAAATTTGCAATGCAAATGCAAATGTAGCTATCTACATGCCTAAAATTCTTGTAGTCAAACAGAACAAACTCTATTCATCAAGCCTCAGAGAAATCACAATAAACATGCTAGAACATCATACCAAGATAGATTAATAATTTACTAGTCAATCATCAAATCTTACCCTGTTATTACTGATATAGTGCGTCTGTGCTCAACAACAATGCTAACTAATATAATGCTAAATACAACACACAATAGATCTCTTTAAAGGCATCATACAGTGTAAACTCACAAAATTCATGAACAAACTAAATCCAAGTAAAGTCAAACATCCACCAAATTCAAGAGTCCAATCCGGGATAGTTATGCTTTACTTATCATTACGGGGGCTTTTCGCCCTTTTCCCGTTTTATTGCTTCTTCTTTTTTTCTTTTTTTTTCTTTTTTTTAAATTTTTTTTAACCATAACTATGCAATGTCTCATTCCATTAGGCTAACAGTGCTACCCCTTAGCAAGCTTTCGACCAATGACTCCCAGACCATATAAGACCTTAGGGCGCTAGGTGTAAAGATACTCCCTCGGGCATACTTGTTCAAGTAACAAAGGCCGACTAGTCACGATTTCTTTTTCATCATTTTTTTTGAAGCTTATATATCCCAAATTTTTCCCCCAAACTTAAGTTTTTGTCTAAATTCAGTCATCTCCGCCTATTCATATCTTTCATTCATTCAAACTAGTATTATCCTCAAGAAGTCCATTATGTGTCAATTTAGACTCAATCAGTCAACATAGTTGTTTTTACTGTGCTATCCTTATTATATCAATTTCAAACAGGTAAAGATTCAAATCATGACAGGAAATCACATCAAAGTCTTAACAGTCAATACTATACTTGTCTACTCAATTCCAATCTCATCATTGGCCAAAACAGACTTAAACTATCTAACAGCTGCAAACATGCAAATACTTGAATTTTTTTTCTTTTTTTTGTTGTTTTAAGAATTTAGAATGAAAACTACATGAAAAACTACTAAATGAATACTAAATGAATGCAACTGGAACTGGAAGAATGCACCCGCAAACTTAACATATGCAATGTCCTTATTGTATATAACAAACAAAACATAAGAAATTAGGCACTGAGGACTTCCCTGAAAGATCGAAGCCTTAATCCTCGTCAGTATCCTCTTCTTCTTCATCATCAACCTCATGTTATAGTTTGTGCCCTAGAGGCCAATTATTTGATATAATTGCTTAATATTTTGATATTATATTTGATTGAATAAATAAATGATTTTATTATGGTTTTATTTACCGCGTAATATAATTGTTGACATAATAAAATTCCTTCGAATAGTGATACAAATTATATAGTTCCAAGTATGTGACTTGAACATGAGATTATATAATTAAAATTAGTATCATTGTTATTAAATGTCCCTAGTCAAGTATCATTGTTGATGGGACAACAATGATTCATTGAGACTAGTACGTGGATTGACTGATGACCAAATCTCATTGGTCATAAATATATGAGTTATTAAGTCAATGCATAGGTACATGTTAGAGAACGATGTACTGGACAGATCCACCATGAGAATTCTATGTGGAGCATTATGCGAAGTGTCATTAGCAATTCTCATAGTGACAATAATGTAATGGTCCTCTGACCTGAAATCACTATATTACTACACGGGAATTTATGTACTTTGATATCATCAAATGTCACCTTTAATAGGGTGGACTATAAAGGTAATTATTGGATACATCATGAATCGTGTGAGGAATATGAGTGATCTAGATGGAATTTAACCCTCCTATATATTAAGGATGATATCCATAGGCCTCTTGATTGAGTAGGACTATGAAATGCATGGCCATGCTGAAATAGTGATTTGTTTCATATAGTCTACTCATTGATCAAGAAAACTCATATTAAATTATGAAGAGTATGACACATTCTATGACTCAAGTTTAATCTAAGATATTAAGGTTAAAAGGATTAAATTATATTGAAACATTGGTCACGAAAAGGTTGCATCGAATCATCGATCTTATTATTACTTGGGTAGCAGTGATGCATTACTAGATACCGCACACTTTTTATAATTTTATAATATGATTTTAAAATTATTGTCAACGTAATAAAAACCTATATGGTCACACACATAGAACGTTATTAAAAGGGAATTAATTTAAATTGTAAGGATTTAAATATATCAATATGATTGATAGTATTTAAATCACGAATTTAAATTAAAAGGATGATTTGTATATATATATATTAATTAAGTAAGACTTAATTAAGATATAATATATATATATATATATATATATATATTTGGATTTTATTTTAATTAGATTAGGGTTTTGATTAATTCCAATTTATTGCTATATATATGATATATCAGCGTCTTTGGAAAGTTAATCAAAATAAAAACCCTAGCCGCTCTTAGAGACAGACTAGAGAAAAATTGAAAATCCATTCCTTTTGGTGGCTAGTACTGCAGCTCCCTTTATTAGAGAATCGTGCGACGATTCACGGGCGTTCGTGTGGATACCGTAGAGGCGTAGTTCTTTCAGATTACGTTGGAGATTCAAAGCGATTTCAGTGTTTTCTATTATCGGTATAAATTCTAAACCACTGAATTAAATTTGTTTCGCATGGATCCTGTGTTGGGTTTCAGAAGTTTCTTTATAAAGTTTTATATTCCGCTGTGCGTTTCTCTACTGAATCCCTACAGTGGTATCAGAGCTAGTTGCGAAACGATTAATTCAGATTGCGTATTTTATTGCTTTCGATATATTTGATATATGATGTTACAATTTTACCGATCTGAAATTGATTATATTATTTTCGATATATATATGATATATGATGATACAATTTTACCGATCTGAAATTAAGTATATGATATTTTGTATGTATGCGTATTCTGGTATTATGAATATCAGTGATAGATATGCATGTATATGATTTTCTGTTAATTATATCTTATATGGCGTAATAACAGTATACAACTTATGTTTTAATTGTATTAGAAGTATGTAGATTCGGTTTAATATGATTAATTGAAACTGGACATATATGATATGTACCAAGTGTACTGTTATTATGACTGTTTTGGTGGATTAAATATATAATTCTGAAACTATTTCAGAGATTCGTATGGAAAAACTCTGCAATACAGATTGTAGTTCAAAAATTTTTTCGAGGGCGCCGCCCCAAACCCATTCATTGGCGATCACCAGACCACACCGCTTGAAGAGACCCCTGGACCCTCCCGTCGTAGCACACGATGGTTGTGACCCCAATATTTGATATATGGTTTTCCTTTATTATATATATTCTATTATGTGCTTATTGTGATATGCATGGTGCACAGTTATGGCCTTTTGACCCATAGGTTAGTGGTTTTTGGTTTTGAAATACGGCTTACTTATCGTTCCTTTCTATAAATTCTAATGTAATATTCTTTTCTCATCGAAATCCCCTCGAATGTAGCTCGAGGTTTCTTTATGTCATGTAATAATCTGTAATCATTGAAGATGTCAAGATGGAGAATGCGATGGAAAGATGATAATGGAGAGGAGGTACATGCTTGAGGAAGATCCAAGGAAGCTATTTATTTTAAGATCTTTTACCACCTTAGATTGACCTTCAATCTTTCATTAGCTTGAAAAGATTGACAGTAGATTGGGCCATAACTGTGACACATTTATTTTTTGCACTTTATTTATTCTTATATGTGATATGATATGATAAATAATGTGCATGCTTAATACGATTAAAAATTTGTGAGATCTAAATTTATTTATAAAATTGATAAGTGGTATTTTTACCTACTTATTGAATACCAATTCATACGAATTCTGTCCATCTCAAGTACATTTTAGTGTGTTTTAGTTGCATTTCATGTTATTTTGCATTGCATTTACTTAAAACTCCTTTTTGTGAATAAGTGCAGGAATCGGCTTAATTTTGGTGATATTAGAGGGCATGAGGCTAATGGATGCGTGAATGCGAGGCACAAGCGGTGATGTTCATGGCATGGAGGTACAATGAAGCATGGAGACCAAGCATGGAAGAAGATCAAGCATGAAAGAGCAATTAGTAGCAGCAGCAGCATGACAGCAACAGAACAAGAACCAGGACCTGCAGAATTCAATCCGCGCGGCTGCGAGGTAGAATGGCTTTGAGAGCGCGCGCCCGCATGAGAGGCTGGCTGGACAGGGCAAACTTTCTGCAATTAGTTCAATTAGTTCCATTCGAGCCATTATTATTCTTATTATTAGTTGTTAGTACAATTAGTTCAATTCAACAATTCTAGTTATTAGTCTAAGCATATAAATACAGTGAGTTAATTAATGCATAAGAGTTTATAATTTGACAACTTTCTCTGTGGGATTGATACTCTACTTACTCTGTATTACTTGTTGACACATGTATGCTTGCATGAGTTAGAGCTCTTTTATTAGGACTGTAAAAGAGGCAACAAGTTTTTAAGCGCCAATTCTTAGAGACGCGTTGAATTTAAATAATTATCATTACTTTAAAGCTATATTGTATGACTTAGACAATTCTGATCGTTTCTCATTTCTATTTTTGTTGCATTCTTTTTTTTGTTTCAGGTACTTGTGGATTTTTATGCACACGTGATCATCCAACTTAGAATAACACCAGCGCAAGATAACATAAACGGAAGAGGTTGGAAAGCGAGTGTGCAAAGAAATTTGCAAGCTCAGTTAGATAGTACAACATCCGAAATGGCGGAAGAACAAAGACTTGAGCATAGAGAAGAGCATCGGGCTCTAAGGGATTATTTCATGCCAAACATAAATGGACTACAATCGAGCATAGTAAGACTGGCAATAGCATGTAATACCTTTGAAATCAAATTGGGCACTATTCAGATGGTACAAAACTCGGTTCAGTTTGGGGGTGCTGCTACGGATGATCCGAATGAACACTTATTGAGCTTCATCGAGATTTGTGATACATTCAGATACAATGGTGTAACGGAGGATGCCATTAGACTACGACTATTTCCATTTTCATTGAGAGATAGGCTAGAAGTTGGCTACATTCTTTGTCGTCAGGGTCAATCACTACATGGGAGGATTTAGCACATAAATTCTTAGCTAAGTTCTTTCCAATGGCTAAGACTGCAAAGATGAGGACAGCTATCTCTCAGTTCGAGCAACAACAGGGCTAGTCCTTATATGAGGCATGGGAGCGATACAAAGAGATGCTCAGGAAATGTCCACATCATGGTATGCAAGATTGGATGGTGATCAACTCATTCTACAATGGTTTGGGATGGCAGTCAAGACCAATTGTGGGTGCAACCGTAGCAGGGGCGTTATGGGCAAAGAGCTATGATGAGGCCTATACACTTATTGAGACTATGGCTGCAAATGACTATCAGAATCCTACAGCTCGGATGCCACAACCTAAGGTTGCAGGTGTGTTGGAGGTAGATGCGATTACACAGTTGTCGGCACAGATGGCAGCTATGGCTAGGAAGATAGATACTTTGGCAGAGAGCAAAATGAAAATAGTTGCCTTCGTTTGTGAGATTTGAGTGGGGTCACACTCCACGAATCAATGTGCTATCAGCTCGGAGTCGGTACAATATGTGAGTAACTGCAGAAAAGACCAAGGTCAATTCTAGAACATATACCACCCCAACAACCGAAATCATCCGAACTTTAGTTAGTCGAATAACCAAGGAAATCAACAAAGTCAGTTTCAGTCGAATCATCAATTTCAGTCACAATCATCTCAGCCACAGTTTACACCAAAACCACCGTTTCCACCAGGATTCTCTCATCAACAACAACATCACACTCCCAATTGCACCACAACCGAGAAAAAGAAATCGAGAGATGGAGGAGATGATGTTGAAATACATGGCAAATACGGAAGTCATGATCAAAAGCCAAGCAGTGGCTATCAAGAATTTGGAGACTCAAATGGGGCAAATGGCGAGTATGCTTAACAATAGGCCCTAGGGTTCATTTCCAAGTAACACTGAGACAAATCCTAGAAGAGACGGGAAGGAGCATTGTCAGGCGATCACATTGAGATCAGGAAAAGATTTGACAAATCTTTATGAAGTCACGCTACGATGATGATAGTACTATTAGGGGCCATGTGCATGTGAGGCAAAAAGCAGTGACTGACGAGGAAGAAAATCTGGAAAATTCTGAAGTTCAGCAGGACGAGCAAGACAAAGCAAATTTAGAAGAGAAGGTCAAGAGTCAAGTACAACCAATTCACCCTCAAGTACCATATCCGCAGAGGTTAGTTAAGAAGAAAGAAGACAAACAGTTCAGCAAGTTTTTGGAAGTATTCAAAAAGCTGCAGATCAATATCACTTTCGCCGAGGCATTGGAACAAATGCCAAGCTACGCAAAGTTCGTGAAGGGTATATTGTCAAGGAAGAGAAGATTAGATGAGTTTGAAACTCTAGCCTTGACGAAGGAATGCAGTGCAGTGCTTCAGCGCAAACTACCTCCAAAGCTAAAAGATCCAGGCATCTTCACAATTCCGTGCACAATTGGGAAGATGAACTTTAGCAAGTGTTTATGTGATCTGGGGGCAAGTATAAATTTAATGCCCATATCAGTGTTTAACCAGTTGGGATTGTCGGCTCCAAGGTCGACAAATATTTCTCTACAGCTCGTTGATAGATCCATCAGGTATCCACGGGGAATTGTTGAAGATGTGTTGGTTAAGGTGGACAAGTTCATTTTTCCAGCTGACTTTATCATCCTAGATTTCGAAGAGGACAGGAGTATACCGATCATACTAGGAAGACTATTCTTAGCCACAGGCAGAACTTCGATAGATGTGCAAAAAGGTGAACTCACTATGCGTGTTCAGGATCAGGAGATCACCTTCACCGTCTTTAAAGAAATAATGTTACCAACTGACGAAGAAGAATGCTTCCTGGTTGACTTAGTGGATTCGGGCTTAAAGGATGAGATACAGAAACTGGGGAAGTATTGACCGTTGAGGTGTGTAACAGGTGCAAATTTAGAGTTGAAGGTAAAGCCGTTGATGAAAGCTGAAGTCATTAAATTTCGGGGTGCGGTGGACAATAAGGAAGGCACCTCAATTCTTGATGTGCCGTGAGATTCAGAGATAGTCAAGCTAATTGACTATAACTTAGCATTGGATGGGAGGCAACCCATTATTTCTACCCCCATTTAATTTTTAGTTATTCATTTTGAATTACTTTAGTTAGTTATATCTCATTCGTTTTTAATAGGATATTAGATTTTCATGCTTAAGTGTGTAGCAAGAATTGCTTGGCGATCATTTGCATCTTAACAATGTGCATTAATGCCTATGCAGGAACCATCATTGGAAAGCATAAGCGATAAATTTGAGTGGAGTTGAATTTAAGCATTGCAGATATCGAAGCTCATGCACATGCCTTACCATACAATATGAACACGCAGCACCGCTGCGTCTTAGAAGTCAATCGAGCGACAAACATTCTACAAGTCTCGCGCATGCAGCATAAACCTAGTACACACACTCTCACGCATAGCGCGCAACAATCAATCGAATCGGCGGATCTAAACATTTTTAAAAAAGAGTTGTGGACCATTTGGACTATCATATGGGATAATAACAGATGCAAAAATCTTTCACTCTCCATAACTCACATTTCTATCTCTCTATCAGTTACGGATTGAATCCGTATATCTCTCCATCAAATCTCCACGATTCTCTCCACGTTCAAAGCTCAACCCACGCTCTCATCTACTCTATAAAGCTAGGGCTCCTAATTGGGTTGGCAGAAACAAGTTGGGAGATTAGCACATCCAAAATTCTCATTCATTCTCAGTAAGTTCATCTGCATTCTTGCTCAAATATCTACAAATGGGTCCAAAGAGAGCACGACCATCTTCATCTTAATCATCATCCTCCGGTAGTCACGAGGAGGATATTGTGGACCACACCAAGTTTTTGGATTTAGCAGCCCAGCAGGAGTATTACAGAATTGTGGCAAAGACATTCATCAAGGAGCAAGATGGCCAGTTATGTGCCATGATTCACGAAAGGGGATGGGTTGGATTTACTGCTACTCCCACGCCCATTTCGATGAGCATAGTCCGAGAGTTTTACGCCAACGCCAAAGTCACCATGGATGATATCGGTATGGTTCGAGGTGTCAAGGTAGACTACGACCCGCCGCAATCAGAAATATTTTCAGAATTACCGAGAGACCACCAACGGGGGCTGCCAATTGGATCACAGGGGCACATATGGAAATAGATTTGTAGCTGGTTATTGCAGAATTGTGTGTGTCAGGCACAAAATGGACTTACAAAGTCGGTACGACCCAACCTCGCATATTCCCAGCAGCTGCGCTGAATTGATATGCCAAGGCGTGGAACCTGTTCATTTGTGCCAAGCTACTGCCGTCGTCGCATCAACATGAGATTACCGCAGAAAGAGCCATAATTCTGTGGGGTATCATTACGGGCAAGTATATTGACGTGGGTTATTTAATTCACCAAAATATTTTGAAATATCTGAAGGGAAATACCACTGGAAGCATTCCACATGCTTTAGTGGTCGCTATGTTATACGTTCATCAAGGATGTAACTGGGGAAATGAACAAATGCAATATCCAAGCCAGGACATCACATATGCCATAATTGCTAAATTTGAGGACTGGGCTGGAGGCGTGCCACACCCACGCGGATTAGGTTTTATTCTCCGGCCTACATTTCCCTAGCCATCCTAGCAGCCCCCTCAGACAGATGAGGCATGCCCATCCACCCGAGCACACACAGTTCCTAGCGATCGCCAGCTCCGAAGGTTGGAGCACAAAGTCGACGCCATGTATGATAACTTTGGAACGTTTGCTACGGGACTCACAAGGGCCTTGGCCGAAGCCTTCGCGTAGTAAGGAACAATGCTAGAGTGGCCTCAGTTTGAAACCACAGTGCCATATCCACCACCAGATTCACCACCCGAGGAGGGTGGTCAAGCCGATCATTAGGGGAGTTTTCTGTACCCTTTATCTTCATTCAATGGGGACATTGAATATTATAAGTTTGGGGGTATTGGGGGTTATAGCATAGTAGTTTAGTTTTATTTAATTATTACATAGTTAGTTTACTTTTGCATGTTTATGTGTTCGATAAAATTTTGCAAATTTTTTTTAATTATTATTCATTTGTTGATGTGTTAGTATGTTTTAGTTGCATGTCTCACACAAATTCTTGCTTTATAGAAATTCCTGCCTAGCCAATGATTATAGTGAATTGTGAAGGATTTTAGAGTATGTTGGAAAACATGAACTGAGTTATAATGTTTTACACGATGAGATTCATGTTGCTGTTTAAATGCTTTAGGTTTGCACGAACGTGTTCACAATCACTTGTAGGTTTAAGAAATGTATGTTATATTGCTCGATAGAACATGTAGTTTTAAAAGAAAACATATGGAAAGTCTTTGCTCTTAGGTCATATGAAACATTGACATGCAAAATTTTGGGAAAACATGGGTATGCTATGTATAAAAAAAATCAAATAGCAATAACGTGGCTAGTCTTAATTCGAGGCCCTGGCTACTTGAGTAAGTACGCCCGAAGAGCGCCCTAAGGTCTTTCATGGTCTGGGAGTCATTAGTTGAAAGCTCGCTAAGGGGTAGTAGTGTGCCTAATGGATTAAGACATTGTACAGTCATGTGGAAAAAAAAGAGAAAAAGAAAAGAAAACTAGCAATAAACACCGCGGAAAAGTGCAAAAATTGCCCTCGTGAGTAGCAATAAAGTAATAAACCCATTGTTGAATCTTAGTTTGTGTTGATATATTGAAACAGTCTAGGTGGCATGAGTATACATGAGCCTTGATTTAGACTATAATTTTCTGTTTGGAGCAATGTAGCATATGTTTTCTTTGCTTAGATCAAATTTTGGTAAACACCACACACACACACACATAGCATCTCTATAGCATATATAAATTATTTGAGTGTATGACATTATGTCTATAGTTTGGTTTGAATTTGTATTCTTGGATCTCGATAATTCACTGAGGTAATTTGGGCTGAATTTCTGTTATGGCTGGGATTATGTGAGACTAGTTTGCATCATAGAGTAGTTGCATAGTTTTGTAGTTGCATTTTCATTGTTCATTAGTACGCATTGCTTGAGGGCAAGCAATAGTTCAAGTTTGGGGGTATTTGATAAGTGGTATTTTTAACTACTTATTGAATACCAATTCATGCGAATTGTGTCCATCTCAAGTACATTTTAGTGTGTTTTAGTTGCATTTCATGTTATTTTGCATTGCATTTACTTAAAACTCCTTTTTGTGAATAAGTCTGTGAATCGGCTTAATTTTGGTGATATTAGAGGCATGAGGCTAATGGATGCGTGAATGCGAGGCACAAGCGGTGATGTGCATGGCATGGAGGTACAATGAAGCATGGAGACCAAGCATGGAAGAAGATCAAGCATGAAAGAGCAAGTAGTAGCAGGAACAGCATGATAGCAATAGAACAAAAACCAGGACCTGCAGAATTCAAGCCATGCGGCATGTGTGCAAGAATAACTTTGAGCCTGCCTTGCACATGAGAGGCCGATCGACGAGGAAAACTTTCTGCAAGTCGTGCACCCGTGCGAGGAATATAGTGTAGGGGCGCGCGGCTGCGCGCGATGCTGAAGCTATTGATTTGTTTTATTTTAATTTCCATTTTTAAAAGATTGTAATCGATCAAGACGATATCTGACGAGTGTCAGACACACACTAGGAGAGTTTTTGTCGTATTTTGAGAAGAGTAACTAGGGTTTACACTTTGGGAGAGATTCCAACATAGAACGAAGCCAAAACGTCTACTTCTCCAATTCTTCTTGGGATTCTCTGTCATTGTGGAATTCTATTATTGTTTACTGGATTTTTATGAGGATTTAATTGTTGATCATTGGTTTTTATTCAGCGATTGGGTTTGATCGTTCTATCATTCATATTTCAATTATTTGCTTATTGATCATGTTTAGCGTTGATCCCATAATGGCTTTTGGTTCAGTCATGAACTAAACTCCATTATGGGATTCTAACGGATTTTAATATGTAGTTTGGTTGCACGCTTAAATGCTAGGGTTGTTTTGCATATTATATGAGAAGTCTATCGTGATTGTTTTACATGTATGAATGCCTGATCACCATTCATCTCAGTATTTGTATGGAATTGACAATGAACATGCAAATATGGATTGTAATCATGATAGCATACGAATATGGGGCTATTATATATGGCTTGTGTATTTTGTGAACCAGATAGACATATATTGTTTCACCGTATGAGCTAGAGTAAGGGCTTGTGCTTAAAATCAATATAATTGCAATTTCACATAGAAATATAGTGATTTTGGTTGTGTTGATGATTACACGTAGTCATATCATCTCCGGATCTTTGTAAGTAGGTTATAGTGCATTGAAAATGGTTATAACTCTATTCATGCTCTTGGCTATTTTCCTATGATATGTGAACACTTCTTGCATGATAGTGGCGATTAGATGAAATATTAAATGAAGTTAGGGTCCCATTATTTCCAGTTTATATTTATTCCATTATTATTCTTATTTTTAGTTGTTAGTACAATTAGTTCAATTCAACAATTCTAGTTATTAGTCTAAGCATATAAATACAGAGAGTTAATTAATGCATAAGAGTTTATAATTTGACAACTTTCTCTGTGGGATCGATACTCTATTTACTCTGTATTACTTGTTGACACATGTATGCTTGCATGAGTTAGAACTCTTTTATTAGGACTGTAAAAGAGGCAACAAAAATCCCTCATTAAATTATTAAGTCTAAATCAGATGCCTTCCAATGAATAACACTCATCAAGACCTTGATCAATAGATGTAGGTTTGCCAAAGCAAAGTACCCTATTTATCTTGGTAAGATGCGATAGGATAATTGTGATATCCAAACTATTAAAATCATTGGGCCCGACTTAACTAAGTTATCTCAATAAGATTGTAGACTTAGAGGCATAGAGTTTGGTAGGCACCATAAGATGGACTAGAAACAAATGTTGTTTACCAAACTATCTAAGAGTTATATATGATATAATTTACAAAAGGGTTGTCTACCTAAATAATTGTGTTTTAAGAGATTAGCCAAAGTTAACTTAGGGCATAATGAAATATGGATCTTGGCTCACTAGAAAGATTTAATTGAAAAATGCTTTTCCGAATTAATGGTGAGGGCTATTAATTTGAATAAAATAGTGGGAGATATATTTTGAATGTACTATTATCAATTACATAATATCAACTCTACAATTTGACTTATTATTTTTTTGCACTTATAATTTGTAGATATCAATGGCAAACAACAACAATAAAAGTAGTCTTTCACTACGATCAGTTCTTGAGAAGGACAAGCTGAGTGCGATTAATTTCCTTGACTGGCATAGGAACTTGAGGATTGTCCTCAAATAAGAGCGCAAGCTATATGTCATTGAAAAGCCCATTCTGCAAAGACCGGTGATCTTTGCTGCGTCGAAGAGCATAATGCTTACAAGAAGCATCAAGATGATGCTCTGGACGTGAGTTGTCTCATGCTAGCAACCATTAACGTTGAGCTTCAGAAGCAACATGAGTTGATGGATGCTTATGAGATGATCGAGCATCTCAAGAAATTATTCGAAGGGCATGCTCGACAGGAGAGGTATGATACAAACAAGGCGTTGTATCATTGCAAGATGGGTGAACGTGATCCAGTTGGTCCACATGTGCTGAAAATGATTGGGTATATTGAGTACCTTGATAGGTTGGGTTTTCCAATCACTTCGGATGTAATAACCGTGAAGTTTAAGTCACTATATATGTATGTACATTATGGATTTTTTTTAACCTTGTGTTACATAAGGATTTAATATGTGACAACACATGTGAAGTGGTGCATGGGTCAATTAACATATATATTATAGTAATGGGTACATACATTTATAGATTTCATTAAAAATGAAAGCCTTGTGACCTAATTATATATTAGGTAAGACTATTAAATAACCTAAGGGTTATGGTAATACGAAAAAGTTAGTATTTTATATGTATACTAACTTAAGTGGGTAAACTTGGTATTTCAACTGACTAATAATTTTAAACCTAATTCTTGTAAATCTAATTAGGTTATGAGATAAAATCATATGTATAAGTAATTAAACTTCATATGATTGGAAATGAAAGCCCTAAATTATCAAATTGGGTAACATTATTAAAATTGCTAGACTATGTTTATTATCTAGCCCAAATCAATTAAAGGAAAAGCCCAAAGGAAATAAAATACAATCCAATACTTAGCCCACTTGATTAGGTGTATTCTAGACATTTGATTAATCAAAATTGGGCATTTAAAATAAAAAGCTAAATGGAGGATATTATGAGGATCCTAAGTGGAATAATTAAGCTAACTTGTCCATTAGTAGACATTATTAAACACAAGGACAATGTTGTCAAGCTCCCATTGGTTGCCACTCCATTATGCACATTTAATCATGTTTAGCCTAATGGAAGTAATAATACAAAGTTTTTACCAATGGGCAACAAAATAGTTATGGGAGAATTATTAGTGAATTGGCCATTTCATTTTGTAAACACATTTCATTCTTCCAACATCTCATTTTCTCTCCGTCTTCTTCTTCTATCTTTTGCTCCCAAGCTAGCCAACTTCAAATAGAGAGGAGAGAGTGAGGGTTTAGGCTATAGAGAGAAAAGATAGGAGTGCTAGTTGTTCATGCCCCTAAGTTTATTGGTTACTTTGAAAAATCAAGAAAGGTAGCAACTAAGTCAAGGTATAATGTACCTTCATCTTCTTCTTTTACCTTGTTTTGCTAGCTTGAGTTTTGATGGGGTTGTGTACAACTACTCAATCATCATGCATGAAATTAAGTATCTTGAGTGTTAGATCAAGACTTATAGGAAGAAAATGAGCATGTGTTCTCCAAGGGTGAAAACTCTTGTTTTTCTTCCACTAAATCTTGTGTAACTTCTACAACTTGGAATTGTGATCCGTCGAAGGGGGGGTGCTAGATACATGAGTTATGTAGTAAACCCAAGCTGTAGATCACAAATCTAGCAAGTTTTGAAACCTTTGAGATTTTTTTCCAAAACAGTCTACTTTATATGTGAGGCTTTGAAAATCCTAAAATGGCTACTAATTTTGTTTTTGTTGGGACTGTTTCGGTCAGTTAAATGTATTTTAAAAATCTGGAAAAAATCACAAAGGTACCTTAAGAAGTTATCTACGTGCAGGAAAAAGAACGGACACGTTTCGAGTTATATATTGTGCGTAATGACTATTTCTGTAAAGGACTCCATAAATATTATCCTACGAATATCTCACTGTGTATACACTGGAAAATTCCAAAATTTTTACAGTAGCTTCATATATGTTAAGAGAGCATACCTTGAAAATTTCATATTTTTCTGAGTAAAACTCAATTTATGAAAAATAGAGCAAGATCCGAGTGTTTTGGAACACTTTAAAAATAGTAAATCATTTTCTAAAATTCCAGAAAAATTAGGAGATCATTGTTGGCTCATATTCTGTCAAAATTCAGAAGTTGAGAATTTTTTGAATCAGTTTGCAAGTTTTACTAAAAATGGTTAAGTTATGAATAAAAGGAAATAAATAGTTAAATGATGTCTTTAATGAGAAAAATATGATTTTTATGCTTGAATGCTCATAATATATTATATCATGACTATCTTAGAGCATTTTGGTAATTTATAATAATAAATATTATTTATGACCTTTTATGGATATTAAATAAGAGGTTAATAAAGGATAAACAATTATAATAAATTGTTTATTAATTTAATAAATTATTGGAATATTATTATAATATTAATAATATTATAATATGATGTTGTTATGTAAATAAAAATATTAGATTAGAGTATTATTATTAAATAATAATATTCGAGATTAAATAAAATATTATTAAATGATTACTAATATTAGTAAAGGGATAAAATATTATTAAATGATTAATAATATTAGTAAGTGAATAAAATATTAGTAAATGATTTAAAGTATTATTAGTGAACCAATAATACTAGAAGGTGAATTAATATTATCTAAGTTAATAATATTATGTGAATTAAAGGTAGTACGTTAATTAATAATAACACTATCTAGACATGATAATGTTTATAAGAACTTAATGTAATGTATAATATCTATGTGATTACATAATCGATGTTATGCATTGACTAATTGAAAGACTAATTATAGGTCTCTCAAAGGAAGATAATTTAAGCGCATAGTGGATAGAAATTTAATTTAAATGCGTAACCTCTGATCGAGGCAAGTTTCCTAACTCAAACTCGAGTTATTATTTTCAAAGCATGTTAGTGAATAATTATTGATGATTATTCACGTCTATATTGATTATTGAAATTCGCACTTTGTGCAATTGAATTCATGTTCTACTGCTATTGAACTGTGAATTAAATTAAAGTTCTTCATTTATGAATCATTTATATGAAATAGATCTATGCTAATTGTATCGATTTAGATCAAGCATGTCTAAATTTGTTAAATCAAATGTATTTTAAATAGCTGTTCTTATTAAATTGATATGATAAGGACTCTTGACTGAGAAAAGGACGAATTTGATTAAGGCATGATATCAATGCCAGATTATTAAGTGTTTATGCATAAATCACGGGGTATGAAAGGTTGATCCCCTTGAATACCAAAACTTATTAAAAGGTCCAGTTTAAATCATTGAGCACCTTGGCAAATGTTCATGGTTATTCAAAACCACTCAGTTCATGTTATTCAATTATCGAATATTCAATTGTTGATTATTAATTCATGTTCCTTCACAATCTTATATTATTGTTGAACATTGAAGGCAATATTTCTTTCTAAGTCATGATATATCTTCCTTGTCTATATAAACTTGTGAAGCAAATTAGTTGCTTACTCTTGCTATATCATGACATCTATTTCAGTTAAGCCTGAAGGATCCAACCCGGAGGACAAGGGCAGGGGCAAGATCCAGGAGTAATTTAGAATGAATGTTAAATTAGTTATTATCTAATGGAATTTCTTAAGTAAACTATTTGTATCATAAATGGTGTATTTAAAGTTAAGGTTATGGAGACCTTGGGACCATGTTATGAGACTTTATTATACTGAACAATGTATGTTTATTATTTCGAAATAGTTATAGAATGCTTATGATGATGATAGGATCGTGAGCACTGAATCTGAGGTTAAAGAACCTGGATTTGGGGGCGTCACATCGGAGGCCCAAACAGATCTTGTTTTGCAATCCCTAAAAAGCAGCTATTCTCAATTTGTCATGAATTATCTTATGAATGAAATTTCGAAACCCCTTACTGAGTTGTTGAGCATGTTAAGAACTGCCGAGAACAACATGAAAAAGGCAGGACCCACTCCCATAATGATGGTGCAAAAGGGGAATGCTAAAGGAAATTGGAAAGGCAAGAAGAAGATAAGATCTAAATCTAGTGCCAAACCCAATTCCAAAACCAAACAGGCTTTAAAACCTAAAGGTGGGGTGGCTAAAGAAGGTGATTGTCACTTCTGTGGAAAACCTGGACACTGGAAAAGGAATTGTCATGCTTATTTGGAAGAAGTGAAGAAAAGGAAAGGAAGTATGACTTCCGATTCAGGTATATATGTTATAGAAGTCAACTTGTCTACTTCTACATCATGGGTATTAGATACTGGATGTGGTTCTCACATTTGTGTTAATGTGCAGGAACTCTGAAGGAGTAGGACTTTGGTAAAAGGAGAGGTTGACCTACGTGTTGGGAATGGAGCAAAAGTTGATGCACTGGCCGTAGAAACTTATCATTTATCGTTGCCCTCTAGGCTAGTTTTGGAATTAAAAGATTGTTATTTTGTGCCTACTATAAGAAAAAACATTATTTCTATTTCTTGTTCGGACAAGAAAGGTTTTTCATTTATAATTAAGAACAATCGTTGTTCGTTTTACTTAAATGATATTTGTTATGGTGTTGCAGAATTGTTTAACGGCCTTTATATTCTTGATTTGGAAATGCCTATCTATAACATAAATACAAAACGATTTAAATCAAATGATTCAAATCGACATATCTCCGCAACTTTCACGTTTGGGCCCATATAAATGAGAACGCATATCAAAACTCCATAAAGATGGATTTTTGGATTTATTTAATTTTGAATCATATGAAAATGTGAATCTTATTTATTAGGCAAGATGACTTGATTCTTTCACTCGGACACGATGAATAAAGCTAGCGATGCATTGGGACTTATACATAGTGATGTATGTGGACCCATGAGTTCGATTAGCAAGAGGTAGGTTTTATTACTTCATTACATTTATTGTGACTTTAGTAGATATGGATATGTGTATCTTATGAGACACAAATCAAATCCTTTGAAAAGTTCAAGGAATTCAAGAATGAAGTTCAAAACCAATTTGGCAAAAGCATAAAAGCCCTTCGATCCGATCGAGGAGGTGAATACTTAAGCCAAGACTTTGATGACCTTCTAAAGGAGTGTGGTATTATATCACAGCTCACTCCACCTGGAACACCACAATGGAATGGTGTACCTGAGAGGAGAAATCGCACCTTGTTGGACATGGTACGATTAATGATGAGTCATGTAGATCTTCCAATAAGCTTCTGGGGTCATGCCCTAGAGACAGCTGCATTCACACTTAACCGTGTTCCTACAAAAACGGTTCAGAAGACACCATATGAGATGTGGACTGGGAAACGTCCTAGTATGTCATTCATGAAGATTTGGGGTTGCGAGGCGTTTGTAAAACGTCTGGATTCTGACAAGCTCGGACCCAAATCTGACAAATGTAATTTTGTGGGATACCCAAAGGAAATAAAAGGGTATTATTTCTACTAACCTTCTGAGAACAAAGTGTTTGTTGCTCGAACTGGTATTTTTCTAGAAAGAGAATTTGTCTCTAAAGGAAATAGTGGGAGGAAAGTAAAACTCAAAGAAATCGAGAACCACAAAATATGATTGAACCTGAGTTGGAACGTGAGCAGGAACCACAAGATGTTGTGGAAAGTGAACCTGCTCAAATTACACAAGGAATTCGTAGATCTGGTAGGACACGCCAAGAGCCCGAGAGATATTATGGATATCTTGTGACTCAAAACGACGATGTGGTGCTCACAGATTAGGATGAACCTGCTTCCTACCAAGAAGCTATGAATGGACCAGATTCAGAGAGATAGCTTGAAGCCATGAGATCTGAAATGGACTCCATGTATACTAACCAAGTATGGACTTTGGTTGATCCACCCGAAGGGGTAAAACCGACATGGATGGTAATGTACAAACCTACAAAGGTCGACTGGTAGCAAAAGGTTACAAACAAGATTAAGGTGTTGACTATGATGAAACCTTCTCTCCAGTGGCAATGGTTAAATCCATCAGGATCTTACTTGCTATTGTAGCCTTTTAAGATTACGAAATCTGGCAGATGGATGTCAAAATTGGTTTCCTTAACAGAAATCACCTTGAGGATGTGTACATGACACAACTTGAGGATTTGTCAATCCAAAGAATACTGGAAAGGTATGTAAGCTGCAGCAATCCATTTATGGATTGAAGCAAGCCTCTCGGAGTTAGAATCTTCGATTTGATGAAGTAGTCAAAGAGTTTGGCTTTATTAAAAATGAAGATGAATCTTGTGTATATAAGAAGGTTAGTGGGAGTCACATTGTATGCCTGATATTATATGTTGACGACATATTAATTATTGGGAATGACATTCCTTCATTACAGGCTGTAAAAATATGGTTAGGAAAATGTTTCTCCATGAAAGATTTAGGCGATGCAGCCTACATTTTAGGTATCAAGATCTATCAAGATAGATCGAGGAAAATGATCGGCCTAAGTCAGAGTACATATATTGATAAAGTGCTGAAACGGTTCAGCATACAAGAGGCAAAAAGTTGACACTTACCCATGACTCATGGTGTAAAGATCTCTAAGGCCCAATGTCCTCAATCACAAGATGATGAGGAGCGTATGAGAAAGATCCCTTATGCTTGAATTGGATCTATCATGTATGCAATGATATGTACTCGTCCGGGATGTCTCAGTATGCTTTGAGCATGACTAGCGAGATACCAAATCGAATCCGGTGAAGGTCATCGACGAATGATCAAGAATATCCTCTAGTACCTAAAAAGGACTAAGGATTCATTCTTGGTATATGGAGGTGAAGACGAACTGGCAGTAAAGGGTTACATAGATGCTAGTTTCCAGACTGACAATGATGACTATAAGTCTCAATCAGGTTTTGTGTTTTGCTTTAATGGTGGTGCTGTTAGCTGGAAGAGTTCAAAGAAAGAGACAGTAGCCGATTCTACAATAGAGGCTGAGTATATTGCTGCTTCTAGTGCGGCCAAGGAGGCTGTATGGATTAAAAAGTTCATCACTGAACTAGGTGTTGTTCCAACCATTGTTGATCCGATTAAGCTATACTCTGATAAAAATGGAGCCATTGCACAGGCTAAGGAACCCAGATCTCACCAACGATCCAAGCATATACTTAGGCGGTACCATCTCATCCATGAAATCATTGATAGAGGAAATGTACATATAGGAAGAGTGCCAACTGATGATAATGTTGCAGATCCACTGACCAAGGCTTTGTCGCAGCAGAAGCACGAAGGTCACACTACTTCCATTGGTATTAGATATATGAGTGATTGGCTCTAGTGCAAGTGGGAGACTGTTAGAGTTTGTGCCCTAGAGGCCAATTATTTAATATAATTGCTTAATATTTTGATATTATATTTGATTGAATAAATAAATAATTTTATTATGGTTTTATTTACTGCGTAATATAATTGTTGACATAATAAAATTCCTTAGAATAGTGATACAAATTATATAGTTCCAAGTATGTGACTTGAACATGAGATTATATAATTAAAATTAGTATCATTGTTCTTAAATGTCCCTAGTCAAGTATCATTGTTGATGGGACAACAATGATGCATTGAGACTAGTATGTGGATTGACTGATGACCAAATCTCATTGGTTATAAATATATGAGATATTAAGTCAATGCATAGGTACATGTTAGAGAACGAAGTACTGGACAGACCCACTATGAGAATTCTATGTGGAGCATTATGCGAAGTGTCATTAGGAATTCTCATAGTGACAATGATGTAATGGTCCTCTGACCTGAAATCACTATATTACTAAACAGGAATTTATGTACTTTGATATCATCAAATGTCACCTTTAATAGGGTGGACTATAAAGGTGATTAGTGGGTACATCATGAATCGTGTGAGGAATATGAGCGATCTAGATGGAATTTAACCCTCCTATATATTAGGGATGATATCCATAGGCCTCTTGATTGAGTAAGACTATGAAATGCATGGCCATGCTCAAATAGTGATTTGTTTCATATAGTCTACTCATTGATCAAGAAAACTCAGATTAAATTATGAAGGGTATGACACATTCCATGACTCGAGTTTAATCTAGGATATTAAGGTTAAAAGGATTAAATTACATTGAAACATTGGTCACGAAAAGGTTGAATCGAATCATCGATCTTATTATTACTTGGGTAGCAGTGATGCATTACTAGATGTCGCTCACTATTTATAATTTTATAATATGATTTTAAAATTATTGCCAACGTAATAATAACCTATAGGGTCACACACATAGAACGTTATTAAAAGGGAATTAATTTAAATTGTAAGGATTTAAA
This sequence comes from Panax ginseng, assembly GCA_020205605.1. NCBI lineage: Eukaryota > Viridiplantae > Streptophyta > Magnoliopsida > Apiales > Araliaceae > Panax > Panax ginseng. Next base: position 111,349,672 of record CM035128.1, on the reverse strand, counting down.
TATATCAATATGATTGATAGTATTTAAATCACGAATTTAAATAAAAAGGATGATTTGTATATGTATATATATTAATTAAGTAAGACTTAATTAAGATATAATATATATATATATATAAATTCGGATTTTTATTTTAATTAGATTAGGGTTTTGATTAATTCCAATTTATTGCTATATATATGATATATCAGCGTCTTTGGAAAGTTAATCAAAATAAAAACCCTAGCCGCTCTTAGAGACAGACTAGAGAAAAACAGAAAATCCATTCCTTTTTGTGGCTAGTACCGTAGCTCCCTTTATTAGAGAATCGTGCGACGATTCACGGGCATTCGTGTGGATACCGTAGAGGCGTAGTTCTTTCGGATTACGTTGGAGATTCGAAGCAATTTCAGAGTTTTCTATTATCGGTATAAATTCTAAACCACTGAATTAAATTTGTTTCGCATGGATCCCTTGTTGGGTTTCGGAAATTACTTTATAAAATTTTATATTCCGCTGTGTGTTTCTCTACCAAATCCCTACACCTCATCCTCAGGTGGTAAATCAGTCGGGGGGTACGCAGACAAGGGTGGAAATTGGTAGTGGCGCTTCTTTGGATTCATCTTGATTGAACATCTCTAGGAATCTTTTCTGGTTTTGATACATCTCTGTTTGTCGCTGAGCTAGGCTATCCTAATTTCTTTCCACCCGGTCAAAACCATGTTGAACTTGAGTAGCCACCATGTCAATCCTTCTAGTTTGATTTCTTAATTCTCGACGAATATCTTCAAAAAAATTTGGTGGTGGCCCAGAACTTCCAGCTGCAATAGGATTGTCACTTGACTGTTGATTAGGCTCGTCTGCAGGCTCGGGAGGCACAATAATGAAACCTAGCCCTCTCGGGTGTGGTGTACATACCTTGTACTTTTTTATCACTGAGTGGTCAATTGGGGCTAAAGGAGGGTGTGTAGCTTCCTCGGCATCCTATTTTACTCCAGCTTGTCGACATAGTCCAGTAATCAAAGATGGATGAGGTAGTCCACCCGAGGTCCCACCTTGAATTGTTCTGTCGATTGAATCATGAATAACCTGACCCACATCTATAGTTCTTCCTTGAGCAATGCAGAAAAGCAACGCTGCCCGTTGATTTATGACATCACTCATATGCGTACATGGCATCAACTTGGCACAAATAAAGGCATGTCATGCTTTCCCGTAATGACTTAGTGAGGATGCAGGGAATAGAATAGCTTCTTGTTGATCTGTTAATTTCAATGTTGTTCCAGGTTTACAAAAAGCTTGAATGACCTCACTGTAGTCTAGCTCGTGCTCTAAATATTGCATGTAGCCATTATTGGGTATTATGTTCAAGCCGTAGTAAGCATTTATTGTCCTAAAACTGACCTCTACTGATTTTCCACGAACCCAAATCATGTTACCAATATGATCTTTTGCATTGGCGTGGAGTTCCTTAACATTAACAATTTTAACGACAGATGCATTCGGTTGGGCTGTAAAGTTCACCCATCTTCTACTTCCAATCATTTGTAGTAACTCCCCATCTTCTGCCTCTGGCAATAATCCACGGTCAAGAATTAGCGATTTACCAGAAAGCAAATTGTAATATCTGTCGGAAGCACTAGCACTTGTAAATCTCTTTTTGTCAAACTTAGTCGAAGTGCCCGAAGTCTCGCCTCTATGCCTTTTAGTAGCCATGAGTCTTGTGTATGAATTTCTTGCCCAACAAATGATGTTTAGAGGCTTAGTATGGGCAAATCCTCTTTGTGACAAAGTATCGAACACTTGGTGTGCAAATATTTTGAACACTATTGTTTAAACACTCCCCCAAACATACTCTTTACCAATTTTGTCAATTACTATGCATACTAGCCTTCCAGTGCAAAGCAAGCAACAATTAAGATTACCCAAACCCACATGAGTTAACACAGTGAAAGAAACTAACTTCAAATTAGTGACTTAGCTACTATCCAAGTAAATCCACACAATTTTGCAATAAAATCTTGCACACTTACTTGGTTATAGCCAAATATGATGTTCCAATCAAAGTTGTAGGAGCAATTTGAGCTTTGAACACTGACTTCAGATAGATGGAGTTAAATTGTAGGTTAGTGGCCAAATTGGTGAGGAAGGATGACAAGATGGAGATTGATTGCCTTAGTTTGGGTAGGAGATTGAGTGTTTGGTTATGCTTATACAAGAAGAAGTTGATTATCGTGGCTAGATTAGAGGAGGGATGTGATTTGAGTGACTTTGAGTTGGAGTAGGAGAGCATAAGAGACTTTGAATTGGGTGTGGACAAGTTATGCCGATTAGGTTTTTTTTTTCTAAGTTACAGCAAGAGCGCTTAGGCACTTGGGATTGTATTGGTTGGACCTCTTAGGCGGTTGAAAGCAGAATGCGTTGCAAGCTTGGAGCGCCTAGGCGCTTGGTTTGGCCTAGGTAGGAACGCTTAGGCGCTTGGGGCGCATTGTGGCTACTAACTTAGGGCGCCTAGGCGCTTCATGTGGCCTGACTTGGGGCGCTTAGGCGCTTGTGCCTTAAACTTGTTGTCTGTCTTGGTGTTTTGTGCTTCTTGTATGCAATACCCCAACTTGTTGCCTTCAACCTGCATTACCCCAACTTTAATTGTTAGTTTTTTGTTAGCAAGGAGATTAAGACTTATTTTAAAAACCCTATACTAAGATAAACTACATAATTAACTAAACTAACATACTAAGAAATAAAAAACAAAAACAAGATATCCTACACCATTAAGCAATTCAATAACACTAAAAATGGAGGAAATGATTAGAAATTTGAGATTTTGACAAATGGACATTCATCTATTAAGCTCATAAATGCTTGGCTTCGGTATTTGCCGCCTTAAAACCCCCCACTCACTCACCAATGAATTTGGCAAATACCATTCACATAGGGAGCGAGACCCCTGACTAGGTAGTCCTAGTGGCCATTAGTCAAACCCGCCAAATATGAAATCTTGTTTCCTATCTTGAAATCAATTAAATATCGTGTTAAAGAACATCAGGGGTGTAACAAATCCTAAACTATAAACGTTTAACCGCTAAATAAACTAACAATGAAGTAAATAAAAAAAATTAAAAGTAATAATAATAATAATAATAATAATAATAATAATAATAATAATAATAATAATAATAATAAAAATTCCTGGGTTGCCTCCCAGTCAGCGCTTGGTTTATAGTCTTCAGCCTGACTTTCTTCTCTGTTTTAATCAGCAAGGTTGACCGATGTCTTTTCACGATTAACACAACCCCCATAGTAGTGCTTCAATCTCTGACCGTTGACTTTGAAATTACGCTTGGCATCCGGGTCTTCCACCTCCACAGCTCCGTGAGGATAAACTTTTGTAATGATAAAAGGCCCTGACCAACGGGATTTCAACTTCCCTGGAAACAGTTTAAGCCTTGAATTATATAATAGCACTGTTTGCCCTGCTTCAAACTTTCTTTCCAGAATTTTCTCATCGTGCCACCTCTTAACCTTTTCTTTATATAACTTCGCGTTCTCGTATGAGTGGAGTCTGAATTCATCCATTTGGTTCAATTGTAAGAGGCATTTCTCTACTGCAGCAGACATATCAAAGTTTAACTTCTGAATTTCCCAATAAGCACTATGTTCTAGTTCAACTAGAAGATGGCATGCCTTCCCATATACTAACCTGTACGGAGACATCCCTATCGAAGTTTTGTAAGCTGTACGATATGCCCATAAAGCATCATCCAACTTACTAGCCCAATCTTTTCGATTAGGGTTCACTATCTTCTCGAGGATTCGTTTCACTTCTCGGTTAGATACCTCAGCTTGACCACTTGTTTGTGGATGGTAAGCAGTAGTTATCTTATGATTGACTCCGTACTTAGCGAGAATAGCTAAGAACTGCTTATTATAGAAATGAGTACCTTCATCAGTAATGATTGCACGAGGAGTGCCGAATCTAGAGAAAATATTCTTCCGAATGAACTTAACCACAACCTTAACATCATTGGTGGGCGATGCTATAGCTTCTACCCACTTCAAAACGTAGTCCACCGCTAGAAGTATATAAGAGTTACTAAACGATGATGAAAATGGTCCCATGAAGTCGATGCCCCAAACATCAAACAATTCGACTTCTAGGATCATATGTAGTGGCATCTCATGTCGCTTTGATATATTACCAACTCTTTGGCATCGATCATATTTCTATGAAAACACACAGGCATCCTTAAAGAGTGTTGGCCAAAAAAATCCACATTGAAGCACCTTAGGTGCCGTTTTTTCTCCCCCAAAATGTCTGCCATAGTCAGATGCATGACATTGGTATAGAATATTCTCCATTTCAACTTCCGGAATGCACTTTCTTATTACTTGATCTCCACACTGTTTAAATTAAAATGGCTCATCCCATAAATACTATTTCACATCATGGAGAAATTTCTTCTTCTGCTGACTTGTCAAATATGGCGGAAACACCTTACTCACAATGAAATTTACATAATCTACATACCATGGTGTATCCATCCTTACCGCAAATAGTTGTTCATCCGGGAAATATTCATTGATCACTGTTGTGTCATTTTTTTTAGTTCTGCATTCTCTAAGTGTAATAAATGATCAGCAACCTGATTTTTTGTTCCTTTTCGGTCCCGGATCTCCAAGTTAAACTCTTGTAGAAATAATAACCATCTAATTAATCTCGGCTTCGCATCCTTCTTTGCTATTAAGTACTTAATTGCCGAATGATCTGTAAACATGATCACCTTTGTCCCAATCAAATATGAGCAAAATTTATCAAATGCGTAAACAACTGCTAATAGCTCCTTCTCGGTAGTGGTATAATTCAGTTGGGCATCCGTTAATGTCTTACTAGCATAGTATATAGCGTGAAAATTTTTATCCTTTCGTTGGCCAAAAATTGCGCCAATCCCAAAGTCGCTAGCATCACACATTAATTCGAACGGGATACTCCAATCTGGCACTACGATTACAGGTGCGGTAACTAGTTTCTTCTTCAACACATCAAAAGCTTCCAGGCATGCTTGATCAAAGTTGAATGGGACATCCTTCTCCAAAATATTGCAAAGTGGTTTCGTGATTTTGGAGAAGTCTTTTATAAATTATCTATAGAAACCAGCGTATCCCAAAAAACTTCGAATGCCCTTTACAGAAATAGGTGGTGGCAGGCTCTCAATGGTTTCGATCTTAGCTCTATCAACCTCAATTCCTTTTGATGGCAATCGATGACCCAAGATTATTCCCTATTGTACCATAAAATGACATTTCTCCTAGTTTAAAACCAAATTCGTTTCCATACACCGTTTGAGCACGAGAGTGTGATTTTCCAAACAATAATCAAACGAATCCCCAAAAATTGAAAAATCATCCATAAATACATCGAGATGTTGTTCGACCATATCTAAAAAAATAAACATCATACACCGTTGAAATGTCGTTGGCGCATTACCTAATCCAAAAGACATTCTGCGAAAAGCAAAGGTACCATATGGGCATGTGAATGTTGTCTTCTCCTGATCCTCGGGTGCAATGGCAATCTGGTTATAACCCGAGTATCCATCCAAGAGACAATAATACTCATGCCTTGGAAGCCTGTCCAACTTCTGATCTATGAATGGTAGAGGAAAATGGTCCTTACGAGTGGCCTTGTTCAACTTTATGTAATCTATACACACCCGCCAGCCCGTAACTGTTCGAGTCGGGATCAATTCATTATGCTTATTTGTAACTACTATCATTCCCCCTTTCTTTGGCATAAATTGAACATGACTTACCCATGAGCTATTTGAGATAGGGTAGATAATTCCCGCATCCAACCATTTAATGATTTCCTTTTTGACAACTTCCTTCATGATGGGATTGAGTCTTCGTTGTTGTTCAATAGTCGGTTTCGTTTCATCTTCCAACAAAATCTTATGCATGCAAATTGATGGGTCTTATCCCCTTGATATCCGCAAGAGTCCACCCAAGAGCAGTCCTGTATTATCGAAGTACCCTTAGTAGCTTTTCTTCTTGAACCTTATCAAGTGATGCAGAAATAATAACTAGAAAGGAGGAAGAAGAACAGAGGTAGGCATACCATAGATGGTTAGGCAATGGTTTATGTTCTAAGGTAGGCGATTCTGCTAAGGATGATTTCACCTTTTCATCTAGCATTCCCCAATAATCCAGAGGTTTAAATTTTTGCAAACATCGTGTGAACTTCGGAGCTGAATCTAACATTTGAACCTATTCTAGCAAAGTTGAATCATCAAATAAATTTTCACTAACCAATGCAGTTTCAAGAGGGTCTTCAATCACAGATTCACTAAATACCTCTCTAGTTGCTTCTTCAATCAGATCAACTCTAAAGCACTCTTCCTCTCCCTTCGAAAATTTCATAGCCTTGAAAACATTAAAAGTTACTTCTTCATCTTGGACTCTCATTGTTAACTCTCCCTTTTGCACATCAATTAATGTCCTTCCAGTGGCTAAAATGGTCTTCCAAGGATAATGGGTATGTCTTTATCCTCTTCATAGTCCAACATAATGAAGTCGGCTGGAAATATGAATTTGTCCACCTTCATTAATATGTCTTCCATAATGCCCCTAGGGTATGTCACTGATCTATCTACGAGTTGTAAAGAGATATTTGTTGGCTTTGGTGCTGGTAGTCCCAACTGAGTGTAGATCGAAAGTGGCATCAAGTTAATACTCGCACCCAAATCACACAAACATCTGTTAAAGAACTTGGGTCCAATCGTGCACAGTATGGTGAAGCTACCCAGATCCTTCAACTTTCTTTGTATAATTACACTACATTCTTCTGTCAACGCTACAGTTTAGAACTCCCCTAGCTTCCTCTTTCTTGCTAAAATATCTTTCATGAATTTTGCATAGCTAGGCATTTTTTCTAAAGCATCTGCGAATGGAATGTTGATTTGCAGCTTTTTGAACACTTCTAAAAATTTCAAAATCTGTCTATCTAATTTCTGCTTTTGCAATCTTTGAGGAAACGGCACAGGTGGTACGACTGCTGTTTGCTTATCTTCTTGTTGTTTTTTAACAACTTTTTCCCCAGATTTACTTTCTGAATTTCCACTCTCTTGTTCACCATCCTCAGCAAAAATTATTTTCTTTTGTCCGTCTAGATCTGTAGTCAACTCCTTCCCACTTCTGAGTGTAACTGCCTTACATTGTTCATTTCCATCATTCCTTGGATTTTTCTCCGTATCACTAGGTTAAGAACCTGGAGTTCTAGTATACAAAGCACTAGCTATCTACCCAATTTGGTTCTCAAGGTTCTTTATTGCAGCTAATTGGTTTTTTGTTGTGGCTTCAAACTGAGTTACCAATCTTGCCAACAATTCTTCCACTTGTGATAGTTTATCAGGTTGTTGGGGTTGTGGGTGTTGTTGAGATTGTTGATGTGGCTGAAATCCAGGTGGATATGATTGCCTTGGAGCTTGTGCTTGAGCATATGACTGATTATTACTCCAAGAAAAATTTGGGTAGTTGTTTGGATAGCTGCCCTGCTGCCTGTTATAACTGGAAACAAACTGGACTGACTTAGGCTTTATTGCACATTGATTACTTGAGTGGCTACCCGCACATATTTCACAAATTGTTTCCAATTTCTGAACTGGTTGTACCCCAAGTGCATCTATCTTCTTTGTAAGAGCAGAAATCTGAACTGTCACTTGAGCTGACAATGCTGTCATCGCATCCACTTCATAAACCCCGACTATCTTTGGTTGAGTCGTTCTTGCTGTTGGCCACTGATAATTATTAGTTGCCATGGTTTCAAGCAACTGATACCCCTCATCACAATTCTTGGCCATAATAGTTCCTCCCGATGCAGCATCTATACTCAATCTCACTGTGCTGAAAAAACCATTATAAAAAGTTTACACTTGAAGCCATTTAGGAATCCCATGGTGTGGACATTTTCGCAATGAGTCTTTGAATCTCTCCCAAGATTCATATAGTGATTCTGAATCGTGCTGAACGAAAGAGAAGATATCTTTACGCAACTTTGCTATTTTTGCAGGCGGGAAAAACTTTGCAAGAAATTTTTGGGCTAGGTCATTCCATGTAGTAATCAAGCCTGATGGTAGTGAATGGAGCCAACTTTTAGCTTTATCTCTAAGAGTAAATGGAAATAGCCTTAGCCTTATTGCATCCTCTGACACATTATTGTACTTGAAAGTATCACAGATTTCTATAAAGCTGACTATGTGATCGTTCGGATCATCATTCAGTAACCCTCCAAACTGACATGAATTTTGAATCAACTGTATTGTCCCCGATTTTATCTCAAAACTTGTAGCAGTAATGGCAGGCCTCGTAATACTCGACTGAATTTCAGTAACCCACGGTGTAGCATAATCCCGCATTGCTTTTTGCTCTTCTTCAGCCATTGTATCTTTTTTATCAAGTGACACTTTGGTTTCTTTAACCCACTTAAGCAACCGCTGAAATTTTTTCTCGATGTCGTCCTCGTGAGGCAATAAATCTGGCTTATTTGATCGCATTTGCATACACTAGTCAAGAACACCTGAATATAACAGAAAAGAAAAAGTTTAAATTAAGATTAACTCTATCAAAATTAATAATGAAAAAAATATTAAACTAATCTCCCTGATAACGGCGCCAAAAACTTGTGGCCTAATTTCTTAACATCATTTTAACACGCAAGCACACGCGTTCAATTGTAATATTCAGCAAGTAAGGATATCGTTCCCTCGAGGAAATAGACTATAATTTATCAATTATTAATTCTAATGCAATTAATCCTATTTTAAACTACGAAATATTGTTTGTGATTGGAAAATTAAACTCAACAAAACAAATAATTAAAATCAGAATTTCACAAGAGTAACTGCAAATTTAACAGGTTAAGATTACAACTTCCCTTGATATTTCATTTAAATCAATTTACTTCCCATTTAAATCAATTAATTAATATGAATCATTATCCAAGAATGCATTATAAAATTCACGCACTTCTTCCAAAACACGTGAACAAATCCTCCTAACTCTGATCCTTAAGACACAAAATTACAAGGAACACCCTAGTCAACTAATTCACTATATTCCTATGTGAATCAAGTTAATTAGGATTTTACGCACAAATTTTTTCAATGGATACAAAAGACACATAGGTATATTCCTATCCTACATGCTAATCATATTAACCCTATTTAGATTATATGAACAAATGTTATCATATCTAGATCTCAATCTATACTCCATCTTCCAATTTTATATAGATTATCACAGTAATTGTTGGCCAAACAATTAATCAATAAACATAAGATATGATAAACAATTCAGTAAAAACCAACTTTCATTTAATGGGAAGGTTCAATTTAAAATACACACCAAGTTCCGTTGCAATCTTAATGAAAATTTAGTTCATGCTAATAATAAAGAAAAACATCATCCAGATTAATAATCCAAACATCCCAGATAATTACAAAAGATAAAACTAGGGAAGAGAAGAAGAAACTCTGAATTTGCTCCAATATTCTCTCTTTGATCTTCAACCCTTGCAATTTTCCTTCGTGTTTTCCTTCGTTGTTCTCTCTGCAAATCTCTTGAAAAATTAAGTGATACGTCTTTTCTAAAGTCTTCTCCTATTTGTATTGGTCTCAGCCCTCATTCAGACTCCTTTTTAGCTTCAAAAACCCACTTGGCAGTAGAAAATCCTCCTTTAGCCGCACATGAGCGCCTAGGCGCTCAACACAGGCCATTTCCAAGTGCCTAGGCGCTTGACCAGGACCGCAGAATTACAAAAATGCCACTCAGCTCTTTTTTTTAATGATTTTTGACCTTTATCTTCTCCGAAATGACCAATTTGTCCCTCCAGCTCCAACCTACAAGAAATAAACACAAAACACATAAAAAGACACTAAAAACAATTAAAGATAGCAATAATTAAGTTTAATAATATCGGATTCATAGGTATGAAACCTACTCTTCAATTATAATAATATATAATTATATTATCAAAGAAGATAATTATGATTTCATAAAAAAATAACAACTTTCGACAATTGTCCCATTCTAAAATTCCTCCATTTATATCCACATAAAATAAATATTTTCTTATCATATAAAGCAATAATTAATTATTCACGAATAATATTACAGAATCACAATAATGATAATCAGGTCGTTCCTAGGAAAGAGGGGCTTTCAAATAAGGATTTCTCCTTACTAGCGCACAATTAAATGACCAAACCTCTTTCCTAGGCAGAGCAGAACATCCTTAGACATTGCCAATAATGTTATCTAATAATCTGATAATGGAAAATACTGTGCAATGCCAATTATTGAATCAATAATATAAAATATCAACGTAGCAATTATTGAATCAATAAAATAAAATATTAAAAAATAATTACTGTAACAATTATTGAGTAGTGACTTCTTACGTAAGAATCAAAAATCAAAAATATTGTGAAATACCGCAGCCAATGTGAAACAAATAGCAGACATCAGTATTTTTAACCAATTTGGGTATTCCAATAGTTTTAACGGTAAAAACTACGCCATTATTTATAAAAACTCATACTTGTCATTTTCTTCATCCGATAGTTTTCCATTATGGGGCCCACAAATGGTTGCACCGTCGTACGAATATTCCCCGACAGCAAGAATATTCCACGAATATTCCCTGACAAAACGAATATTTTATGACCACTTGTTTACTTAAAATATTTGCGCATTTTACCTATAACTAACCACATTAATCAAATCAACCCCTTACTATTCAAAATAATAATAAAAGAAATTAAATCTTTATTCATAAAAAGTTGGGGTCTTACATATAATCTTCATATTTGATATTATAATAACACCACAATATGTTCTTTCATCATATAACATGATTAATCATATTTTATAACCATAAGATCATGTTACGTTAGCATTTACAAGATTGTATATTAAAAATCACATTTCTGGGCTAAATCATTAATCGGCACTCTGAATACTTCAGCTATGTACGAGGATCGGTGTCGCAACATTGGTTCTAGAGCTGTCGCGCTCAAAATAGGCTCTAGACAGGTGTTGTAGCGCCTCGGCATAGTTTCAGGCCATTCTAGTTCGTGAAGAATAAAGAACAATGCCAAATAGGCCTAAAAACTTCGCTCAAACAATAAATTTAACCTACACAGGCTATATAAACTTTACAGAAACATAAACGAATGTTTCGCACATGATTCTAACTATATAAACAACATAAAAATGAATTTAAACCCTTTAAATTCCTTTTCTTCACTTTTAGACATTCTTAGCGAAATCAATCACTGTAAACTCATTTCTTAACTGAATTAATCCATTCAACTTACATTATTTTTGTTTCTTCATGTATTTACACCATTACAAATTAATTTACACATTAAAATATGAATTGATTACTAATTTTATTATTAAACAAGTCATATACATAAATATTTCACTATAACTCACTATAAACATGATTTCTTCATATATATCATGTTTTCATGGATTAATCAACTCTAAATCATATACAAATAATATAAAAACAATTTATATACACAAATTAACATATGTAAGCGATATATTCAACAATTATCATCAAAATCAATTTACAAAGAAATAAAAATATATTTTTCAGTGAAGAATAATGAAGAAAAAAACTAATAATTTAAAAGTTGAATTTACTACCATCAATTTCTTATTTTAGCCAACAAAGATGAAGAAATTCCTTGTTTTCTCCAATTCACAGCTAGCTTTCTTTTCTTCCTTTTCTCTTTTCTCTATGTTTTTCTCTTTTCTTCTAAACTTAATGTAGTATAACTGATATAATATAACTGATATACATATAAATATATAATAGAAACGTATATCATATATTTAATTAGTATTATAACTGATGTCAGTTATATTTTGTTTAAAATTCAAAAGTCACTAAGGCTTGTTTGGCAAAACTGAATTAAACTAAGAATTTAAAAGCCTTAAGGCTTTGTTTGGTAAAATTAAATTAAATATTTCTTAATTTATTTTAATAACTCATTTACTATATAGTTTAATTGTCACACTTTATTTAATTAAATTCTCATATTCAAATTCAATTAAATTAAAGTTAACATCAACTTATTAAATCAAATTTCCACATAAATTAAATTGCTATATAATTATAATTTTCATTATAAATTATAATTTTATTTAATAAATTAGTGAATCTCTAATTTAATTATTAAATTAAATTAGAACGCGATTATAATTATTCAACAATTCATTTAATCATTACCAACTCTCTAATTTAATTATCAAATTAGAATATTTCCATTATATAATATAATGATTAGTTAACAATTCATTTAATTAACTCATTAAATTAAAACTTCAAACCACAAAATTACCAAACATCAACTTAATTAATATATTACACTTAATAAAATTAGACCACAACAATTCATGAATTAATTAATTAATCAATCAATTAAATATTTATTTAACCAATAAACACATCAACTAAAATATTTATTTTATTCCAAAAATATTTAAATTACGTATAAAAATTCTCGATCATTACAATGTAACTCTTTTTATTTTGCCTCTTAGATCATAATGGTCAAGTGTGCACACAACCGAACCAAAATAAACCATGTTAATTGTTGAGATTGTATATAGAGCTATTACATAATTAAATCATATAAATAGTGCGTAAGTGCGATAAATTGGAATTTAAAATTTTCATACAAACTCATAGCTAGATAAAGCTTTGTGCTTAATTATCAATATAAACAAAGAAGAAGGAGAATCAGATCTATACCTTTGTAGAACAAAGCTTCCTCAAGTACGAGTTCAACTCCTAGTCCTTCGTAGTCTCCTTGAATATGCAGGATTGATTCATTCCTTTGATTAACGCTAGCCACCCAAGCTTTTGGTCTCTAGAGGTGATTCACCAAGGAAGAACAAAAACTCAAGAAGAAGGGTGTTTGGGTAAACCCTAGTTTCTATCTCTATAGAAAAAAGTGCTCTCCCAACTCTTAGAATCAAGTGCGTAAACTTGTGTCACGCTCTCTCCATAAAAAGACTTTTTTATTTATAGATGTAGGGAACCCTCCTAAATCATTTAGAAATAAGGTTTTTATTTAATTAATTAAACTCCTTTAATAAACTAGGCTTCCTAATCTCATTTAGAATAATTAATTAAACCTTTTAATTAATAAGCCTCTTAATCTTATTAAGAATATACGAGAGTACTTATATTAATTAATTCCCAAATACCTTTAGAAATTAACTTAATTATAATAGTAATAATAATAAGACTCCTCTTATTAATTCATATTTAATATTTCTAAAATATTAAATAATAATATTAAGCTATTTAATTTATTCTATCACCATAGATTAAATTAAATGCACTAAACTTATTATTACGATTATGTCAGTTACTTATTAAATAAATATTATTCCTTTTATGGTGTGACCCTTTAGGTTCACTATATTAAATCGGTTATGAGTAAATCAATTATAACAATTCTAATCTTATTTAAATAAATAAATTAAACTAATTTTTTATTTAAATAAATAACATTTGTTCTACAATAAGGATAAGTCTCCTTAGCGATTAACGACTTTTCAGATAATATAGATCTCAACATTAATTATAAAAGAAGCTTTGAGTAAATAGTTACCGTACAATTTAATCCTTCCACCATATAATATCCCAAATAAATATAAGACATTGAATTACTGTAAAGTCTTATTTTATTTAATTATATGTATTTCGATTCACAAATGTACAACTCCAAATAATACAAATTAGAAACTCCTTTCTAATTTCATTCCACCTTAGCAAAGGAATTCTAGGTTGTCATTTATCGAATCACATAGAACGTTTCACTTCTTTTACTAGAAGTTTTAGATTTTTTATTGATCATTTATTATCTTTATATATAACTTATTACACCCAAGCATACCCTTTGATATAACCTATGGGTCTTAAGGGACATATCAAAGTATAACTTATCATACACAAGATACTATGATGATCTCAAGTCTAAGGATCACTTGTACTACTATCACTTCAGGAATTCATATTGACATGCAAGTAAAACTCCATTAGGTATTACTTAGCGAGCCATGTTCAGTGAATTGATTCTGTAACGACCGAGAAATTTGGATCCTTTGTAAAATAATTTTATTTAATAAAATAATGAATAAAATAATATTAATTGTTATTATTATGTGTTAGTAAGATGAATGTCGATCTATAACCTAGAAACATCGGAACATCGTAATATTTTAACTATGTAAATGAATTAAAGTGTTTGAATTTCCAAGACGAAAAGAAAAGTTTTCCAAGAAATTTTTTGAAAAATACTATTCATCGATTTTCGCTCGGGAATTATTTTTGAACTTCCGAGAAATAAGTAACGTTATAATATCGAGGTGAGATGGATTATGTAATAATAATCTAAGTATGGAAAACGTAATATTTTGCATGCGGACTTAAATTAAGAATGTTAAGGATTAAAGACAAAAGGGAATGGAATGGTGGATCTTGTGTGAAGTGCAAGTCCAATATGCATTAAGGGAAAAGCCCAAGATGTATTAATGATTAAGCTAAGTGTTAGTTTATGTGAAGCCCAAGTAAAGTAATGCAAGCCCAATAGGAATAAGCTAAGTTAGTTAACTTAAGCCCAATGTAATGATCCAATGGGTTAGGCTTGATCCATGGAGCAACCAAGGTTAATGTGGGTTATCTTGGTGACCAAGTACTTTATGTGATGGCCAAACATTGGATATATTTTGTGTTATCCAAGTAATTAGTGTGGCTAGCAATTATAATTAATTGTTAAGCAAATGAATAGTAAGGAGGTTAGTTAAGGAGGTGGGATGTTCTAATGTCCATAATGCCCTAACTTGAAGACTTCTATAAATAAAAGGCTAGGATTTTCATTTGTTGTTTGTTAACTTTCATCCAAGCAAATCAACTTATTGCTTAGAGAGAATAAACACATATAATTTAAAACATCCTTTGTTAGATTTTCAAAGAAGAAAAAGACTAGTTCATCAAGGGTAAGACTCTTGTCCTATATTCTTCTATCTCTACCAAGATAGCTTGATAGAGAAGTGATGATCATGTATGCTAATAACATATAAGACTTGAATAAGCAATAAACTTAAGCCGATTAAGTCATGAATAAGTAACTTGAATCTAAATAAGTTATAAACTTATGAAGAACTTATGATGAACTTATCATAGGTTTGCTATATGAAGTTAGTATGTTTGATAAGATGTGAGAATGATGATTAAAGGACTTAAATCTATAATAAGTCATAAGGAATGAAAACTTGTAGTTTATAGGTTATTAAGTCATGAACTTATGAAGAATAAGTCAAAACCTAACTTGAAAATAAGTTGATGTAACTTGTAGTTTAAAATGTTCATATAATGGTTAGAATCCATTTAGAACAATTATCAAATTGTTAGTAATGAAGTTTCGCTGGAATTCACACGATTAGACGATAATCGTAGAATTCGTGAAATTCTCGGAATGAAAGTCGAATTTTGTGTTTGAACTCGAAAATGTTGGTTTTCGATGGAGACAAGTCATATTTGGCAATATAGAGTTACAGACTCAAAAATGACCGAATTCTGACCTAGAATGAAGAAACGAGCGTTGAACGTTCACGAACGTTTACCGTTTTTGTTAAAAATGAACTAATAGGTGAATTTTTAGCAAACGAAGTCAAATAGATAAAATTCTTGCATGAACGCGTAGAGTATGTAATTTGTGAACCGTAGGCACTTGAACGAGCCAATTCGAACTTATAACGAAGAAGTTACGAGTTCGGGAAATTCGCAAAGTTGAAAATCTGTCAAAGCTATCTGAGGCATAGAGTTGGCGCAGCAGCGCCAACCCAAGGCCAAATGATGGCACTCACTTGCAGCAGCACACGCGTGTCACAACCTTCTCGTAGTTTCACTTGACTGCAAGCTAAGCGAGCACTTAGACTCACACCGTAGCGCCGAAGTCCGATCCTCACCATCAGAGAGAGTGGAAGCCAAGTGCAACATGACATAGAGAAGGAAGGAAGGGTGGCCAAAAGACCAAATTTCTGTGGTTTCGACAGAGAAGAAAGTTTACAAGTACAAGTTGAATGGTAACTCATTAGTAATGAACTAAGGAACTTAATTATGTTACCTAAAGGTTGAAGATAAGTAATCAAACATGAACGTAATGTGAATGTAAGAACGACGTAACGAAAAGTCGGAACCAATAATAATAAATCTAAGTTATAATTAGATTAAGAAGAAGGGTAAGATTCATTAGGAACCATGTATGTTCATTCATGACCTAATGTGTTATGTAATGTTATCATTTACTATAGAGACTTAAAGACTTAAACGAGAACGTGTTATAACTATAGCAAACGCTAAAGGCAAGTATTTTAATCCTTGTTTCAGTTCAATCTAGACAAGCTTTGTAATTCATGTATTCTTACACATGAAGTATTGTATGATAAAGTCCAAGACAACTATTTCGGATAGACTTATATTATGTTTCTATCAAAGCATGGTCAATGTTTACCAAGTTATATTGGTGTGGTTTTCAAACGAAGACTGAGTATGCTAAAAATGTTTTGTCGTTAAACGACATGCACGTGAGGATGCCACAACTTAAACGTACATACGTTTAATGAATGTACTGTTGATCAACATAGAGTACTATAGGCTGATCACCTGGATGTGCTCTTAAGAAATATCGGACTTAAGGACTTTGTGACGGGATGTCCTTTTTAAAAGAACTTATGAAATGCTCAAGGTCTTGAACCGGAATTGATGTTTTATAGAATATTGTTGTTGTAAAACGTTTTGAAGGAAAAGAAGTGCTATTTTGAATTATCAATAGTACTTCGTAACTATTGTTCAATTATTGAAGATATATGATTCCTATGTTTCAAGCATGTTGTTTATTAGAATTGTTGTACTTGCTGAGCTAGTCATGCTCACTCTTGCTTGAACCATATGAACACAACTAAGATCGAACTGACCCAAGGCTCCGGTAAGGATAAAGGCAAGGCGAAGACGAACCCGTAGAATACTTATGTAATAGTATAGGGTGGATGATTGTAATATATGTGATATTATGATAAGAACAAATGTAATGGTTATAAAGAACCTGGGGAATGTTAATATTATTTTGAATATATAGAAGACGTATTCGTTCTATTGAGGCTTTTTAATTGAATGTGTGTGTGAATGGTAGTACCGTGTAGCACCATTTGTCGGGTTGGAAGATACCCGAGTTTGGAGGCGTCACAGGTTGGTATCAAAGCTATAAGCGAAATGCGTGAAGAACTCTGAGCCTTTTGCTGGTGATGTCCCTATAAAGGAATGCACCGAAGCCAGACTTTCCATAGGGGACGCTGAGCAAGTCGGTGGCAAATTGATAGGTACCCTTGTGAGGTGCTATGGTTGAAAGTACCATTAGCGTCACAGGTTGGTATCAGAGCATTAGGTTATAAAACTTAAGGGGGGAATTAAAACCTTAACTCATAACCTTAAGAGAAGTCAAAGAAGTAAAGAAGAAAATAACCTTATAAAAATGCATTATGAATATTTTATGTGTTTTTATTATTCTACTAACGTGTACTAATCAACTTAATTATTTTGTGTAATGTCAGGAGTAAATGGAATGCATTTAGATTGACAGGCAGTTAGTGAGGAATCGGTTAACCAAATAGAGGTTATACCTAATTCTATAGCAGAAGAGCCCGAGATAGTTGTCATTGAGTCTGGAGACTCAGAGGATCCTGATCTCATGTCCGTGTTCGACGACACAATTGAAGAGGAGGTGGAGGTAGTTTCCTTCAACCTGGTAGCAATAGCAGTAGAGATGGCTCCTGGGGAGTCAATGATGTCATTGTTTATGTCAGTGTTGGATAGAAATATCCATTATTGTCAGGAGGTTAAGGAGATGAAGGTAGAGCTCCAGGCTATTATAGAAGACAAGACGGACGTGGAGTCCATGTGGGAACAAGAGCATGATGAGAGGATTTTGGCCAATAACAAAGTCCATGAGCTGAAACATGAGGTTTTTGAGCTCAAGGAGGAGCTAAAGACCAAATAGCAGAAGATAGAGAGAATGTCCTATATTCATAGGAGTTCTCATATAGATTTTCAGTAGCAAGTAGCTGGTTATCCCGTAGAGGCAGGGCAGATGCGGCATACTATCAGACGTGATATTATTGCCGGTCTTGCCAAGGCAGATTTTGATAATGCCTTGAGGCAGATGTGATCTAGTAGTAGATAGAGTGGTTTATGTATGCAAATATTTTGTATCTAGTAGTGACATAAAACCCTCTTTTGTATAACAAATGGTAGTCTTTTGTAAATCCCAATTTTTGGAAAGTAATAGCGGGAAAGTAATGTAATCAGCTTAGGTTGTGTAATGTAAATGATGTAGTATTATACTACAATGAATGAATGAATATAAGCCTTTTTAAGGAACATAATGAGCAATGGATGTTGAAGTTATTGTTTAATATCGAATAATAATTAATAAAAAAAGGAATAATAACGAAATGTGTTGTTTATTGTATCAGCAAAATGCCGCTGAGAAGAGTACAACGTAACCAAGGTGCTAATGTAAATCAACCGAAGGGAGGTCTGGTTAACCCCATGCAGGAGTTTGTTAATCTTTCAACAGCCGCATTTAATAGAAATGGGGCTAATATCCCCGTAAATCTGGGAGTAGCACGAGCTACTACCTTTAAGGATTTTAAGAGTGTGGGTCTGCCGGAGTTCAAAGGAACTACGGAACCTATTAAAGCCCAAACATGGGTGAAGGAGATCGAGAAGGCATTTGTGATAGAAAATGTCGACAAGGCCCAGAAGGTTGCCTTTGCAACTTATATGATGAAGGGAGAGGCCAAATTTTGGTGGGAAGCCAATCAAGCTAGGGCCGGGATCGAGAATCTAACGTGGGTGAGGTTCAAGGAGATATTCTTCTAGAACTACTTTCCCATGAGCATGCAGGGAAGGATGGAGATGCGGTTTATCGAGTTAAAACAAGGGGACATGACGGTTCCCCAATACGCCGCCAAGTTTAATGAACTGGCAAGGTTCAATCCACACCAAGTGGATACCGAGGTTAGGAAGGCGCGATGGTTCGAGCAGGGCTTGAAACCCTGGATCTATAACCGTATTTTTGTGTTCCAAAGTACTTCATTTGGGACTATTTTAGAGAAGGCGATAATCGTCGAAGGTGGTAGTGAGGCTCTAAGCCAATACCACAAGGATAAAAAGAACAAGGGGAAAGTGGATGGGGGAGTGAAAATAGAAGGAGCCAGTGGGAGTGGCGAGGGCCAGAAGAGGAAAACGCTAAGCTCTGGGAATACTGGAGTGAAGCTAGGAGACCTGAAGAGGAGGATGGAGGCCTGCAAGACCTGTGGGAAGACTCATTTAGGAGACTGTCTCAAGGGGAAGGCCGTATGCTACAAATGTGGACAAGAAGGGTACATCTCGCCTAACTGTCCAAGTTCGAAAAAGAATCATGGATGCTTTGTGTGTGGTTCAACTGACCACATGGCAAAGAACTGCCCGAAGAAGGGGACGGATGGGAACCAGGGCACTAATGGCGGTAAGTTAGCTATTAGTGGTCCAGCGCAACCGGGTAGGCCGATGGGCCGTACCTTTAACATGACAGTCTAAGATGCAGTTGCATCAGGGGACATTGTCGCAGGTATTATTCCGATCAACGACATAATTGCTTACGTGCTATTTGATTCGGGTGCTACTTGTTCATTTATAGCATGTGATTTTGCTAGACGATTAGGATTACTTCCCGAAAAGTTGCCTATACCTTTAAATATTAAGGTAGGAAATGAAGAAATAATTCATGTTGAAGATGTTCATAAGAGTTGTTGCGTAGATATTCGAGGTTGTAAATTATCGGTACATTTAATACCGATAAAGTTAGGAGAATTCGATGTAATTCTCTAAATGGATTGGTTAGTTAACCATGGGGCAATTATAGATTGTCAGAAGAAATGTGTGAACCTTAGAACGTTAAAACAACCACAGTTAGTATTTTATGGGAATAGATCGTCGGGAGGTTCGTGTTATCTAACCATGACACAAACTAGGAAATTATTAAGGAAGGGATGTATAGGTTATCTGTGTCATATTTTTGATACCCAGAGAGTGGTAGTAACCATGGAATAAATACCTATAGTTAGAGAATTCGCTGATGTATTTCTGAGTGAATTATCGGGTCTTCCGCCGGATAGGGAGACTGAGTTTGTAATTGACATCGTGCCACGAGCGGCACAAGTTTCTAGGGCATCGTATCGTATGGCGCCAGTGGAGATGAATGAGTTGATGGTGCAGTTACAAGAACTGTTGGACAGGAAGTACATACAGTCGAGTGTTTCATCGTGGGGAGCACCGGTACTGTTTGTAAAGAAGAAGGACAGATCGTTAAGACTTTGTATCGACTAGCAAGAGTTGAACAAGTTAACGATAAAGAATAAATACCCATTGCCCAGGATCGATGATCTTTTTGATCAGTTGAAAGGGGCTAAGAATTTTTCTAAAATAGATTTAAGAATGGGGTATCATCAGTTAAAGGTTAGGAAGGAGGATGTACCAAAGACAACAATCAGTACTCATTATGGTCATTACGAGTTTTTGGTGATGTCATTTGGGTTAACTAATGCACCAGCTACATTTATGGATATGATGAACAGAGTGTTCAAACAATGTTTGGACAAGTTCGTCGTGGTGTTTATCGATGATATTCTAGTTTATTCTAAGATGCCAGAAGATCATGCTAAACACCTAAGATTAGTGTTGGAAACACTAAGGAATGAGAAGTTATATGCAAAGTTCACTAAGTGTGAATTTTGGTTGGAAAAAGTACAATTTTTAGGTCATGTCATTAACCATGAGGGGATTTCGATAGATCCAGCGAAGGTAGAAGCTGTAATGAATTGGGAACAACCAAAAATGTCGATTGAGGTGCGGAGTTTCTTAGGGTTAGCGGGTTACTATCAGAGATTCATCCAGGATTTTTCGAAGATAGCTACTCCGTTGACTAATTTAATAAGGAAGATGGTAAAATACGTTTGGACTGATAAGTGCAAGGACAGTTTTCAAGAACTAAAGAAGAGATTGAGTGAAGCGCCTATTTTGTCATTACCCAATGACATAGGAAATTTCGTAGTTTATAGCAATACTTCTCATAGAGGACTTGGTTGCATGCTCATGCAGCATGACAAGGTCATTGCCGATAAGTGGGTTTAACACCTACTTATTGATATCAATTCACACGGACTATGCCCATCTCAAGTACATTTTAGTGTGTTTTTAGTTGCATTTCATGTTATTTTGCATTGCATTTACTTAAAACTCCTTTGATGCAAAAGTGCAGGATATGGCATGATTTGGTGATGTTAGAGGGCATGAGGCTGATGGATGCATGGCATGAGGATCAAGTGGAGCAAGGAGACTAAGCATGGATGGACAAAAGAATGAGCAAAGCAGAATGGATCGATTCTGACCAATGTAATCGTAACTCGATCGCAATAGTCATGCTTATTATATCTGAGCCAACACACGCGCTACCATGGCGATTACACCTATGTGGACCAAAACATGCACTTTCGGCGCCCGCGAAAATGCATAAGAGGAGCGCGTCTTGCCGCAAAGGATCATTGTCATTCTTCTTTTTTATTTTTTTAATTTTTAATTTTAAAGAGTTGTAATGGTTTTAAAACTATTCTGACTGGTTTCAGACGTATCTGGGATTACTTTTTACGTATTTTTATATTGGGAACTATGGTTTACACTCTGAGAGAGATTCTAACGTAGAACGAAGCCTAAACTCCATCTTTTCTAATTCTTCGTGGGATTTCCAATCATTGTGGATAACTCTTGTTATTTTGCTGGATTTATATGAGGGTTTGAACGTTAATATTGGTTTATAATCAGCAATTGGGTTTGATCATTTCTATCCTTCTCTTTTAATTGTTTGCTTATTATCCATGTTAACCTTGATCCCATGATGACTTTTGGTTCAGTCATGAACTAAACTCCATTATGGGATTCTAACAGATTTTAATATGTAGTTTAATTGCGTGCTTGAATGCTGGTTTGTTTTACATATCATAAGGAATTTCTATCATGGTTGATTTGCATGCATGAATGATTGATCACCATTTGATTTAGTTACTTGTATGGAATTGAAAGATAACATGCGAGTATAGATTGTAATCATGATAGCATATGTATATGGGGCTGTTTTGTATAGCTTTGTATTTCGTGAATCAGATAGACATATACTATTTCACCGTATGAGTTAAAATAAGGGCTTGTGCTTAAATTCAATATAGTTGTAATTTCACATAGACATATAGTGATTTTGGTTATATTGATGATTACATGATGTCTATCTCATGTGGATGTTGTGTAAGTAGGTCATAATGCATTGAAAAATGGTTATGTCTATTTTAGTGCTCTTGACTACTTTCCTGTGATATGTGAACGTTCTTGCATGATGGTAGTAATTAGATGAACTGTTAAATGAAGTTAGGATACCATTATTACCATATTTGATTTATTGCAGTCTTATTCTCATTTTAGTGATTATTTGCATTTAGAGTAATTCACAATTATAATCTTTACTTTAAGCATATAAAAAATAGTGATTTAGTTGATGA
The DNA here is from genome assembly GCA_020205605.1 of Panax ginseng. Lineage (NCBI taxonomy): Eukaryota > Viridiplantae > Streptophyta > Magnoliopsida > Apiales > Araliaceae > Panax > Panax ginseng. The sequence continues at coordinate 111,326,965 of CM035128.1, read as the reverse complement.
ATAGTATTTTAATTTAAACAACTTTCTCGTGGGACGATACTCTACTTACTCAGACATTTGTTGACACATGTATGTCAGCATAAGTTAGAGCTCTTTTATTAGAACCTGAAAAAGAGGCAACAAGTTTTTTTAGCGCCACGGGAAAGGCGTTTAAATTTAAATAATTATCATCAATTTTAAGCTATATTGTATGACTTAGACATATCTATTCTTATCTCATTTCTATTTTTGTTTTGTTTGTGGTTTCAGGTACTTATAGATTTTTATGCACATGCGATCATCTAATTCTAAATTAATACCAGCACAGGATAACATTAACGGAAGAGGTTGGAAAGCTAGTGTGCAGAGAAATTTACAAGCTCAGTTGGAAAGTACTATATCTGACATGGCAGAAGAACAAAGAGAGGAACACAAGGCTCTAAGGGATTATTCCATGCCGAATATAAATGGACTTCAGTCTAGCATAGTCAGACCGGCAATAGCAGCGAATACTTTTGAGATAAAACCGGGCACTATTCAGATGGTGCAGAATTCGGTACAGTTTGGGGGTGCTGCTACGGATGATCCGAATGAACACCTATTGAGTTTTATAGAGATTTTTGATACATTCAGATACAACGGTGTATCGGAGGATGCTATTAGACTTAGGCTACTCCCTTTCTCATTGAGGGATAAGGCGAGAAGTTGGTTGCATTCTTTGTCGTCAGGGTCAATCACTACATGGGAGGACTTAGCACAAAAATTCTTCGCCAATTTTTTCCCAATGGCTAAGACTGCAAAGATGAGGACAACTATCTCTCAGTTTGAGCAACAACAGGGCGAGTCCTTATATGAAGCATGGGAGAGATATAAAGAGATGCTAAGACAGTGTCCGCATCACGGTATGCCGGATTGGATGGTAATTAATACGTTTTATAATGGATTGGGATGGCAATCGAGGTCTATTGTAGATGCAGCTGCAGGAGGGGCATTATGGGCGAAGAGCTATGACGAGGCCTATACCCTTATCGAGACTATGGCAGCTAATGACTTTCAGAATCCTACATCTCGGATGCCACATCCCAAGGTTGCAGGTTTGTTTGAAGTAGATGCTATTACGCAGTTGTCGGCATAGATGGCAGCTATGGCGAAGAAGATAGATACAATAGCAGAGAGCAAAGTAAAAACAGTTGCCTTCATATGTGAGATTTTTGCGGGGTCACACTCGATAGATCAGAGTGCTATCAGCTCGGATTTGGTACAGTATGTGAGTAATTACAGGAAAGACCAATGTCAGTTTTAGAACACATAACACCCCAATAACCGAAATCATCCAAACTTCAGTTGGTCAAATAACCAAGGGAATTAGCAGAATCAGTTTTAGCCGAATCAACAATTTCAGTCGCAACCGTCTCAGCCACAGTTTACACCAAAACCACCGTTTCCACTGGGATTTTCTCAACAACAACAACATCACACTCCAGCTGCACATCAGCAAGAAAAGAAATCAGAAATGGAGGAGATGATGTTGAAGTACATGGCAAACATGAAAGTTATTATTAAAAGCCAAGCAGTGGCTATTAAGAATTTGGAGACTCAGATGAGGCAAATGGCGAGCATACTTAACAACAGGCCCCAAGGGTCATTGCCAAGTAATACAGAGACAAATCCAAGAAGAGACGGGAAGGAACAGTGTCAAGCGATCACCTTGAGGTCTGGGAAAAATATTGCGAGCATCGATAGTCATGCTACCACAAGATGATTATATTGAGGAGGCCGAAAGCTACCGCCATGAGGCATAGCAAATTATTTGCTGAGAAAGAAAATCTGGAAAATTTTAAGGTACAACATGAAGAGAAAGATAAAGCAGGGTCAGTTTAGAAGCCTATGAGTTCAGTACCACCAGTTCATCCTCGAGTTCCGTATCCGCAGAGATTAAATAAGCAGAGGGAAGATAAGCAATTCACCAAATTTTTGGAGGTCTTTAAAAAGCTGCAAATCAATATACATTTCGCCGAGGCATTGGAACAAATGCCAAGCTATGCAAAGTTCATGAAGGGTATATTGTCAAGGAAGAGGAGATTAGATGAATTTGAGGCAGTAGCCTTGACAGAGGAATGCAGTACAGTACTTCAGCAGAAATTACCTCCGAAGCTAAAGGATCCGGGCAGCTTCATAATTCTGTGCACAATCGGGAAGATGAACTTCAGTAAATGTTTATGTGATCTTGGGGCAAGTATAAATTTGATGCCCTTATCAGTATTCAATCAATTGGGATTGTCGGATCCAAGGCTGACCAACATTTCTTTACAGCTAGCTGACAGGTCCATCACGTATCCACGGGGAATTGTTGAAGATGTGTTGGTGAAGGTGGACAAGTTTATCTTTCTGGCTAACTTCATCATCTTAGATTACGAGGAAGATAAAAGCATACCAATCATACTAGGGAGACCATTCTTAGCCACACGCAGGATGTAACGCCCCGAAAAATCGAACATTTGTAAATACTTTTAATAATGAATAAAATAATATTATTTATTATTATTACGTGTTGAAAAGATGAATGTCGTTCTATAACCTAGAAACGTCGGAACGTCGTAGTATTTCAACTACTTGAATGAATTAAAGTGTTTGAATTTCTAAGATGAAAATAAAAGCTTTCCGAAATTTTTTCCAAAAAACACTATTCATCGATTTCTGCTCGGGAATTATTTTTGAATTTCCGAGAAATACGTAACGTTATAATAGAAAGGTGATATTGATTATGTAATAATAACCTAAGTATGGAAAACGTAATATTTCGCATGCGGACCTAAATTGGTAACGATAGGTTTATTAAGCATTAAGGAAGAGAAGTTGTAATTGTATGATATATAAGCATTGTATGAAGTAATGAATGAAAGTATAATACGACGTATTATACTATTATGAATGGAGAATGAATTAACGTATATTATGAATTAATATACGAGCTAGCATACGAGAATTATACGTGGTGTATATATGTTAAGTTATTAGTGAAAGGTAAGGGACTTGTAGGATTATTAGCTTAATGGGAGAAGTCCAATAGAAAGTGATACTCAAGCCCAAGTGTTTGATAAATCATAAGTCCAAACTTTTGTAATGAAAGCCCATTAAGGAATTAGCTAGATTAATTAGTAAGCCCAGTGAATTGGACATGATCCATAGAGCAAACCATGTAATGTGGGTAGACTTGATGAGCAAACATTTTAAGTGGTGATCAAGTGTTGTGATGAGTAGGAAAGGAAAGTGGCTAGCAAGTTTACTTGGTTGCTAGGTTATGAATAGTAAGGAGGTGGAAGTTGAGGATGTTAACTAAGGAGGTGGGATGGCCTAAATGTCCATAATGCCCTAACTTAGGATTGCCTATAAATAGAGAAGCCTCACTTTATTTGTTGTTTGATAAAATTTCTCTCAACTGCTCTCAAGATAAGCAACTTATTTGGTAGAGAGAATAAGCCACATAAGCACTTATAAGCCACTTCAACCTTTGCTAGATTTTCCAAAGTGAAGTGAAGTAATAGTCTTCAAGGGTAAGACTCGTACCTATTATCTTTATCTCTTCTATGATAGGATTGATAGAGAAAGGAGATTGTTGTTAAGAACATTTAATAAGTTATTGATGAATGAACTTAAGCCAAATAAGTCGAATAAGCAACTTGAACTCTAATAAGTTGATAGAATCATGAAGAACTTGTCATATGTTTGTCATATGATGTTAGTATGTTGAATATAGTATGAGAACATTGATTGATGGACTTATGTTCATAGTAAGTCTTAAGCATGAGAATTTGTAGTTCATAAGTTAAATAAGTCATTGACTTATGAGAATAAGTCAAAACCTACTTTGTTTATAAGTTGGTGTAATAAGTAACTTGTGATGTTCATATGTTGATTAAAATACATTTAGAATCATTAGGAATGAAGTTTTGTCGGAATTCACACGATTGGACGATAATCATCGAATTCCTGAAATTCTCAGAATAGAAGTTGTATTTTGTGTTGCAAGTTAGAAACATAAGTTTTCGATGGAGACAAGTCATATTTGGCATTATAGAGTTGCGGACTCAAAAATGACCGAATTCTGACTTGGAACGAAGAAACGAGCATTGAACGTTCACGAATGTTTATCGTTTTTGTTAAAAATGAACTGATAGGTGAAATTTTAGCAAACGAAGTCAAATAGATAAAATTCTTGCATGAATGAATAAAGTATGTAATTTGTGAACCGTAGGCTTTTGAACGAGCCAATTCTGACTTATAACGAAGAAGTTATGAGTCCAGGAGTTTCGTAAAATTTTCAAATTTTACAAACTGCTCGAGGCACAGAGTCAGGCGTCATGCAAGCCAACCTAAGGCCAAATGGGTGGCATAATGGCGCCAACACGTTGTCTCGAAAGACATCGTTAACTCGCATCACAGTGAGATGATGAGTTTAAGTGGAAATAAGCCAATACCCGCCTCTCGGATGTTAGGTATCATAACTCCGCCGCAAATATGAAGTTGAAGGTCTATGATCGTAGCCCAAACGCCAAATCCCCTAGACTTTTGGCAGACAAGAATAATTACAAATATAGAATGAAAGAGAACTCATTTGTAATGAACCAAGGTATAATCATAACATTGTTAAGGCATTGTTAGACACTAATGTATGATGATTAAGAGTTATTAATCACTTGAATTTGAACGAAATGAGAATGATGTAATGAAAAGCCGGAAACCCATAATAACAGATCTTAAGTCAGAATTTAGATTGAGATGAAGGGTAAGGTATAATAATATACATACTTGATTATATATGACCTAATGTGGTACGTTATATGATCATGTATTATAGAAACTTAGAGACCTAAAGTGTACGTGTGATAATCAATAAACAAACGCTGAAGGCAAGTATTCTAACCCTTGTTCCAGTTCAGTCTGGACAAGCTGTGTAATTTATGTATTATTTTGCATGAAGTTTTTAATGATGAAGTTTAAAGCTAATTCTTTTGGCTAGACTTATATTATGATTTTGTCAAGCATGATTAATGTTTATCGAGTTATATTGGTATGGTTTTCAATCAAAGACCAAGTATGCTAAAATGTTTTTTTCGTTTAACGACAGGCACATGAGGTTACCACAACTTAAACGTATACACGTTTAATGAATGTAGTGTTGATCAACATAGAGTACTATGGGCTGATCACACAAAAGTGCTCGTAAGCTATGCCGGACTTACAAACTTAGTGTCGGGTTGTCCTTTTCAAAAGAAATTATGAACTGCTCATAGTCTTGAGCCTTAGTTGATATTCTACTGAATATTGTTGTTGAAAAACGTTTTAAATGAAAAGAAGTGCTATTTTGAATTATCGATAGTACTTCATAACTATTGTTCAGTTACTAAAGATATATGAGCTCTATGTTTCAAGCATGTTGTTTATAGAATTGTAGTACTTGTTGAGCTAGTCATGCTCACTCTTTCTTGAACCATATGAACACAAAGATCGAGATCGAATGCATCAAGGCTCTCAAGCAAGGATAAAGGCAAGGCGAAGACGAACCCTTAGAGTTCTGATGTAATAGTATAGGTGAACGATTGTAATATATTTGATATTATGACAAAAACAAATGTAATATTATTTCTAATATATAGAAGACATATTCGTTCTTTTGAGACTTTTCAATTGAATGTATGTGTGAATGGTAGTACCGTGTAGCACCATCTGTCGGGTTAGAAGATACCCGGATTTGGGGGCGTCACAGGTTGGTATCAAAGCATTAGGTTATAAAACTTAAGGGGGGATTAAAAACCTTAAGTCATAACCATAAGAGAAGTCAAAGAAGTACAAGAAGAAAATAACCTTATAAAAATGCATTATGATTATGTTATGTGTTTTTATTATTCTACTGACGTGTGTACTAATCAACTTAATTGTTTTGTGTAGATGTCGAGTAAACGGAATGTTTGTAGATGGTCAGGCCATTAGTGAAGAGTCGGTGAACCAAGTAGAGGTTATACCGAACCCCTATAGCAAGGAGAGCCAGATATAGTGATTATTGAGTCTGGAGACTCGGATGAAGCTGACTACATGTCAGTATTTGATGGGATGATAGAAGAAGAAATAGAGATAGTGTCCTTTAATCCAGTACCTATAGCAGCGGAGATAGCTCCTGGGGGGTCAATGATGTCTCTGTTTATGTCAGTGTTGGATAGAAATATCCATTACTGTCAGGAAGTCAAGGAGCTGAAAGCAGAGCTCCAAATGGTTATAGAGGACAAGAGTGATGTCGAGTCTATGTAGGAGCAGGAGCATGATGAATGGATTTTGGCTAAGGACAAAGTCCATGAGTTAAATCATAAGGTCTTTGAGCTCAAGGAGGAGCTAAAGACCAAGATGCAAAAGATAGGGAGAATGTCCTATATTCATAGCAGGTAGCTGGTTATCCTCAGAGGTGGAAGCGACGCATACATACTATCGGTAGTGATATTATTCTTGGCCTTGCCAAGGCAGATTTCGATAATGCCTTAAGGCAGATGTAGATTAGTGGTAACTAGAGTAATATGTAAATATTTTGTAATTAGTAGGGACTTAAAGCCCTTTTTGTATAGTAAATGGTAGTCTTTTGTAAATCAAAATTTTTGGAAAGCGATAGCGAGAAAGTAATGTAATCAGCTTAGGCTGTGTATGTAACTGATATAGTATTATACAATGAAGAATGAATATAAGTCCTTTTTATGGAAAGTAATGAGTTATAGATGTTAGAGTTATTGTTTAATATTAATGATAACTAATAAAGAAAGGAATAATAACGAAATGTGTTTATTGTATCAGCAAAATGCCGCCGAGAAGAGTGCAACGTAATCAAGGTGCTAATGTGAATCAACCGGACGGAGGTCAGGTTAACCCGATGCAGGAGTTTGCCAGACGATGAGGATTACTTCCCGAAAAGTTGCCTATACCTTTAAATATTAAGGTAGCAAACGAAGAAATAATTCCTATTGAAGATGTTCATAGGAGTTGTTGCGTAGATATACGGGGTTGTAAATTATCGATAGATTTGTTACCGATAAAGTTAGGAGAATTCGACGTAATTCTCGGAATGGATTGGTTAGTTAACCATGGGGCAATTATAGATTGTCAGAAGAAATGTGTGAACATTAAGACTTTAAAATAACCTCAGGTAGTATTTTACGAGAATAGATCACTGGGACGTTCGTGTTGTCTAACCATGACACAAACTAGGAAATTATTGAGGAAGGGATGCGTAGGCTATCTGTGTCATGTTGTTGATACCCAGAGAGTGGCAGCAACCATGGAACAAATACCTGTATTGAGAGAATTCGCCGATGTATTTTCGAGTGAATTGTTGGGTCTTCCGCCGGATAAGGAGACCGAGTTTGTGATAGACATTGTGTCAGGAGCGGCACCAGTCTCCAGGGCACCGTATCGTATGGCGCCAGTGGAGATGAAGGAGTTGATGGTGCAGTTGGAAGAACTGTTGGACAGGAAGTACATTCAACCGAGTGTCTCTCCGTGGGGAGCACCGGTACTATTTGTCAAGAAGAAGGACGGATCGTTAAGACTTTGTATCGACTACCGAGAGTTGAACAAGTTAACGATAAAGAATAAATACCCATTGCCCAGGATCGATGATCTCTTTGATCAGTTGAAAGGGGCTAAGTATTTTTCAAAAATAGATTTAAGAACGGGGTATCATTAGTTGAAGGTTAGGAAGGAGGATGTACCAAAGAAAGCATTCAGGACTCATTATGGTCATTACGAGTTTCTGGTGATGTTGTTTGGGTTGACAAATGAACCAGCTGCATTCATGGATATGATGAACAGCGTGTTCAAACAATATCTAGACAAGTTCGTCGTGGTGTTTATAGATGATATTCTAGTCTATTCTAAGACGCCAGAAGATCATGCTGAACAGCTAAGATTAGTGTTGGAGACACTAAGAAAGGAGAAGTTGTATGCAAAATTCACTAAGTGTGAATTTTGGTTGGAGAAGGTACAATTTTTAGGGCATGTCATTGATCATGAAGGTATCTCAGTAGATCCAGCGAAGGTGGAATTCGTGATGAATTGGGAACAACTGAAAATGCCGACTGAGGTGCGGAGTTTCCTAGGGTTAGCGGGTTACTATCAGAGATTCATCTAGGATTTTTCAAAGATAGCTACTCCGTTGACTAACTTGACGAGGAAGACGGTGAAATACGCTTGGACTGACAAGTGTGAGGACAGTTTTCAGGAACTGAAGAAGAGGTTGAGTGAAGCGCCTGTTTTGTCATTGCCTGATGACACAGGAAATTTTGTAGTATATAGCGATGCTTCACATAGAGAACTTGGTTGCGTGGTCATGTAGCATGGCAAGGTCATTACGTATGCATCTAGGCAGTTGAATGATTATGAGAAAGTTTACCCTACTCATGATCTAGAATTGGCCGCAGTAGTTTTTGCTCTAAAGATATGGAGACATTATCTTTATGGAGAAAATGTGAGATATACACGGACCACAAGAGTCTAAAATATATCTTCACGCGGAAGGAGTTGAATATTAGGCAGAGGAGATGGTTGGAGTTGATAAAGGATTACGACTGTGAAATCCTGTATCACCTTGGGAAAGCCAATGTAGTTGTCGACGCCTTAAGTAGGAAGGGTCGGGAAAAGTTGTCTCTATTAACGGCTCAAACTGAGTTAATAACAGAGATGGCTAGGATGGAGTTGGAAGTGAAGCTGCCAAGTGAAGGAGGACAAATTCTGTTTACGATGGAGATGCAATCTACTATCGTAGAGAGAATCAAGGAGGTGCAGCTCAAAACTGATGAGTGTGACCGAGTAAAGGAGCGGTTAACCAATGAAAAAGAGATTAAGTGAAGTCTTGATAATGAGGGATTATTGAGATTTGAAGGAAGAATTTGGGTTCCGAATGAGACGGAGTTAAAGGAGCAGGTTCTACAAGAGGCTCATAGTTCATGGATTTCGATTCATCCTGGTAGCACTAAGATGTATCAAGATCTTCGACAGAGTTTCTGGTGGCCGAACATGAAGAGAGAAATAGCAGAGTACGTGAACAGGTGCTTAGCTTGTCAAAGAGTTAAGGCCGAACATCAACGACCAAGTGGCTTGCTACAGTCATTGAAAATTCCAGAGTGGAAATGGGAGAATATCACGATGGATTTTGTGGTAGGACTTCCGACTACAACGAAAGGGTATGATGCCATTTGGGTAATAGTAGACTGATTGACAAAGTCGGCTCACTTTTTGCCAATTAGGGTTAAGTATAACTTAGACCAGTTAGCTAGACTCTATATTAAGGAAATAATCTCCAGACATGGAGTACCAGTATCGATTTTGTCAGATCGTGATCCACGATTCACGTCAAACTTTTGGTGGAGTCTACAAGAGCAGTTTGGAACGCAGTTGAAGCTGAGTATGACGTATCATCCACAAACAGATGGACAGAGCGAGAGAACAATTCAGACATTAGAAGATATGCTAAGATCTTGCATCATGGATTTCAAGGGTAGTTGGGATGATCATCTACCATTAGTGGAGTTTGCGTTTAACAATAGTTATCATGCAAGCAAAGGTATGCCGCCTTACGAAGCTTTGTATGGGAGGAAATATAGAACACCACTATATTGGGATGAGGTAGGAGAACGCCGAATGTTGGGACCAGAATTGGTGCAACAGACAACGGATATTGTCAAAAAGATACAAATGCGTCTTCTAGCAGCTCAAGATAGACAGAAGAAGTTTACGGATCCGCATAGAGAGAATTGATAGTTTGAAGTAGGTTCGTACGTATTCCTAAAAGTATCTCCCTGGAAAGGAAAGATACGTTTTGGGAAGAAGGGAAAGTTAAGTCTGAGGTTCATAGGACCTTTTGAGGTATTAAAACGGGTGGGTGAGGTAGCTTATATGATAGCATTACCACCAGACCTAGAATGAATACATAATGTATTTCACGTATCCGTATTACGTCTTTATAAGCCAGATTATAAGCACGTGATAGAGTATGAACCTATTCATATCGAGAAGGATTTAATGTACGAGGAAACGCCGATTCAAATTGTCGATAGAAAAGAACAAGTTCTGCGGAATAAAGTGATACCTTCGGTGAAGGTGATATGGAAGAACCACGATGCAGAAGAAGCAACGTGTGAGTTAGAAGAAATGATGAAAAAGAATTACCATCATTTAGTTGTGTAATTTTTTTTAGCGAGATTCTGGGGACAGAATCCTTATAAGGGGGAGAGAGTGTAACGCCCCGAAAAATCGAACATTTGTAAATACTTTTAATAATGAATAAAATAATATTATTTATTTTTATTACGTGTTGATAAGATGAATGTCGTTCTATAACATAGAAACGTCAAAATGTCGTAGTATTTCAACTACATGAATGAATTAAAGTGTTTGAATTTCTAAGACGAAAATAAAAGCTTTCCGAGGAATTTTCCGAAAAACACTATTCATCGATTTTTGTTCGGGAATTATTTTTGAATTTCCGAGAAATACGTAAAGTTATAATAGCAAGGTGATATTGATTACGTAATAATAACCTAAGTATGGAAAAAGTAATATTTCGCATGCGGACCTAAATTGGTAACGATAGGTTTATTAAGCGTTAAGGAAGAGAAGTTGTAATTGTATGATATATATGCATTGTATGAAGTAATGAATGTAAGTATAATACAACGTATTATACTATTATGAATGGATAATGAATTAACGTATATTACGAATTAATATACGAGCTAGCATACAAGAATTATACGTGGTGTATATATGTTAAGTTATTAGTGAAAGGTAAGGGACTTGCAGGATTATTAGCTTAATGGGAGAAGTCCAATAGAAAGTGATACTCAAGCCCAAGTGTTTGATAAATCATAAGTCCAAACTTTTGTAATGAAAGCCCAATAAGGAATTAGCTAGATTAATTAGCAAGCCCAGTGAATTGGTCATGATCCATGGAGCAAACCATGTAATGTGGCTAGACTTGATGAGCAAACATTTTAAGTGGTGATCAAGTGTTGTGATGAGCAAGAAAGGAAAGTGGCTAGCAAGTTTACTTGGTTGCTAGTTTATGAATAGTAAGGAGGTGGAAGTTGGGGAGGTTAACTAAGGAGGTGGGATGGCCTAAATGTCCATAATGCCCTAACTTAGGATTGCCTATAAATAGAGAAGCCTCACTTCATTTGTTGTTTGATAAAATTTCTCTCAACTCCTCTCAAGATAAGCAACTTATTTGGTAGAAAGAATAAGCCACATAAGCACTTATAAGCCACTTCAACCTTTGCTAGATTTTCCAAAGTGAAGTAAAGTAATAGTCTTCAAGGGTAAGACTCGTACCTATTATCTTTATCTCTTCTATGATAGGATTGATAGAGAAGGGAGATTGTTGTTAAGAACATTTAATAAGTCGAATAAGCAACTTGAACTCTAATAAGTTGATAGAATCATGAAGAAATTGTCATATGTTTATCATATGATGTTAGTATGTTGAATATAGTATGATAACATTGATTGATGGACTTATGTTCATAGTAAGTCATAAGCATGAGAATTTGTAGTTCATAAGTTAAATAAGTCATTGACTTATGAGAATAAGTCAAAACCTACTTTGTCTATAAGTTGGTGTAATAAGTAACTTGTGATGTTCCTATGTTGATTAAAATACATTTAGAATCATTAGGAATGAAGTTTTGCCGAAATTCACACGATTGGACGATAATCGTCGAATTCGTGAAATTCTCGAAATGGAAGTCTTATTTTTTGTTGGAAGTCAGAAACATTGGTTTTCGATGGAGACAAGTCTATTTGGCATTATAAAGTTGCGGACTCGAAAATGACCGAATTCTGACTTAGAACGAAGAAACGAGCGTTGAACGTTCACTGACGTTTATCATTTTCGTTAAAAATGAACTAATAGGTGAAATTTTAGCGAACGAAGTCAAATAGATAAAATTCTTGCATTAACGCGTAGAGTACATAATTTGTGAACCGTAGGCTTTTGAACGAGCCAATTCGGACTTATAACGAAGAAGTTATGAGTCCGGGAGTTTCGTAAAATTTTCAAATTTTGCAAACTATCTGAGGCGCAGAGTTGGTGCCGCGGCACCAACCCAAGGCCAAATGGGTGGCGCAGCAGCAGCCAAAGACAAAGGTCTCGAAAGCACACCGCTAACTCGCTCCACCACAATACGAGATGATGAGTTAAGTGTAATCACATGCGCCATCCCGATATCGTGTATCGCTAACCCGCCAAGGCCGCAGCGTGAGTTGAAGGTTTATGACCGACGCCGTAGCGCCAGTCCTAGAGTTTTGGCAGACAAGAATAATTACAGATATAAAATGAAAGAGAACTCATTTGTAATGAACCAAGGTATAATCATAACATTGTTAAGGAATTGTTAGAGACTAATGTATGATGATTAAGAGTTATTAATCACTTAAATTTGAACAAAATGAGAATGATGTAATGAAAAGCCGGAAACCCATAATAACATATCTAAGTTAGGATTTAGATTGAGATGAAGGGTAAGGTATAATAGTGTACATACTTGATTATATATGACCTAATGTGGTACGTTATATGATCATGTATTGTAGAAACTTAGAGACCTAAAGTGTACGTGTGATAATCAATAAACAGACGCTGAAGGCATGTATTCTAACCCTTGTTCCAGTTCAGTCTGGACAAGCTATGTAATTCATGTATTCTTTCGCATGAAGTTTTTAACCATGAAGTCTAAAGCCAATTCTTTCAGCTAGACTTGTATTATGATTTTGTAAAGCATGATTAATGTTTACCAAGTTATATTGGTATGATTTTCAATCGAAGACCAAGTATGCTAAAATGTTTTTGTCGTTTAACGACAGGCACGTGAGGTTGTCACAACTTAAACGTATACACGTTTAATGAATGTAGTGTTGATCAACATAGAGTACTATGGGCTGATCACCCAGAAGTGCTCGTAAGCTATGCCAGACTTACGGACTTAGTGTCGGGTTGTCCTTTTCAAAAGAAATTATGAACTGCTCATAGTCTTGAGCCTTAGTTGATATTCTACTGAATATTGTTGTTGAAAAACGTTTTGAATGAAAAGAAGTGCTATTTTGAATTATTGATAGTACTTCGTAACTATTTTTCAGTTACTGAAGATATATGAGCTCTATGTTTCAAGCATGTTGTTTATAGAATTGTAGTACTTGCTGAGCTAGTCATGCTCACTCTTGCTTGAGCCATATGAACACAACTAAGATTGAACGAACCGAAGGCTCCGGCAAGGATAAAGGCAAGGCGAAGATGAACCCTTAGAGTTCTGATGTAATAGTATAGGTGAACGATTGTAATATATTTGATATTATGACAAGAACAAATGTATGGGTTATAAAGAACCTAGGGGAATGTAATATTTTTTCTAATATATAGAAGACATATTCATTCTTTTGAGACTTTTCAATTAAATGTATGTGTGAATTGTAGTACCGTGTAGCACCAACTGTCGGGTTGGAAGATACCCAGATTTGGGGGCGTCACACAGGACTTCAATAGATGTGCAAAAAGGGGAACTCACGATGAGTGTACATGATCAAGAGGTCACTTTTAATGTCTTCAAAGCCATGAAGTTCCCAAAAGATGCAGAAGAATGTTTCCGGGTTGCTTCGGTGGATCGAAGCCTAAATGATGAGGTACAGAATTTGGTAAACTATGAGTCGTTGAGTTGTGTAATTGGTGAAAAATCAGAGTTGAAGGTAGAGCCATTGACGAAAGGTGAAGTCATTAAATTGCGGGGTGAGGTGGACAGGCAGAAAGTCACCTCAATTCCTTCTTTGTCGTGCGATTCAGAGACAGTCAGGCTAATTGACTATAACTTAGTGCTTGATGGGATGCAACCCATTATTTCTATCTCTGTTTTATTTTTAATCAGTCAGTTTAGGTTGCTTTGGTTAGTTCATTTTTATTTCATTTTTGATAGTTTGTCTGTTTTGCATAATTGGGTGTGTAGCAAGATGTGCATTGAGAATGTTTCAAATAGTTTAGAGTTTATTTGGTCACTAATCCATGTCTTAACAGTGTGTATTAATGTCTATGTAGGTATCTAAAATTGAAGGCATCACTGATATGCATGTTGGAATTGAAAAAAAAGGATCAGGATCAGTGCAGATATCAGGATCGCGCGGCCGTGCAAGAAATGCAATACAAATGTGTGCGCCCACGCGTCAGGCCAATCAGAGCATACTTCACCTTCAAGGCCTGCGAATCTCCATCTAAGGGGCCGCTTGCGACCACGCCACGACACCGGACTTAGACAGTTTTAAAAGTATTAAAAACGTGTTAGGGATCATTTGAGCTTTAATTTGAAATCCTAACAGACGCGCAATCAATTGCTCTCCTACAAACACACATCTCTCCCACTCTTTCAGTTACAAATTGAAGCCGTACATCTCTCATCACATACCCACGATTCTCTCCCAGTTCAAAGCTCAAACCCACGCTCTCATCCGCTGATATAAACTAGGGTTTCAAGAGAGGGTTGTGCGAAATCAGTGTAAATGAGTCCAAGCTTCTGCTATCACTACATCTCAAGCAAAGTTTTATCTTCTCTATCCACTACAAATGGGTCCTAAGCGAGCTCACTCCATTTCATCTTCTTCGTCATCTTCCTTCGGCAGTCAAGGGGAGGATATTGTCAATCACAACAACTTTTTGTGTTTGGAAGCCCAACAAGAGTACTACCGAATTGTAGCTAAGACATTCATGAAAGAAAGGGGATTCAAACTGGAAGGACAAGATGGCCAGCTATGTGACATGATCCATGAAAGAGGCTGGGCTGGACTGACTACCACTCCCACGCCCATTCCGATGAGCATAGTCCGATAATTTTATGCCAATGCCAAGGTCACCATGAGCGGTATCTCTATGGTTTGCGGTTTCGAGATAGACTACAGACCCACCGCCATCAGAACCATTTTCAAACTCACTGATACACCGCCAACAGGGGCTGCCAACTAGGTCACCGGTGCCGGAATTCACACGATTGGACGATAATTGTCGAATTCGTGAAATTCTCAAAATGGAAGTCAAATTTTATGTTTGAACTCGAAAACGTTGGTTTTTGATGGAGGCAAGTTATATTTGGCATTATAGAGTTACGGACTCGAAAATGAAGGATTACGACTTAGAACGAAGAAACGAGCGTTGAACGTTCACGAACGTTTATCGTTTTCGTTAAAAATGAAGTAATGGGTTAATTTTTAGCAAACGAAGTCAAATAGATAAAATTCTTGCATGAACGCATAGAGTATGTAATTTCTGAAACGTAGGCTCTTGAACGAGCCAATTCGAACTTATAACGAAGAAGGTACAAGTTTGGGAAATTCTCAAAGTTGAAAATTTGTCAAAGCTATCTGAGGCACATAGTTGGCACCGCGGCGCCAACCCAAGGCTAAATGATGGTGCTACAACGCCAGGCATAGTGTCACAACCTTCTGTAGTTTTACATCATGAGCTGATTAGCACTTATACTTATACTGCGCCATAAATACCGAAGTCCCATCCTAAGCCATCAGAGAGTGGGCGCTTGATATGACATAGAGAATGAAGGGTGGCGTGACGGCCTTGACCCTTCTAGGGTTTTGTCAGAGAAGAAAGTTTACAAGTACAAGCTAAATGGTAACTTATTAGTAATGAAATAAGGAACGTAATGAAGCATTGTAAGATATTGTTAAACCTTAATTATGTTACCTAAAAGTTGAAGATAAGTAATCAAACATGAACGTAAAGTAAAGGTAAGAACGACGCAACGAAAATTCGAAACCAATAATAACAAATCTAAGTTATAATTAGATAGAGAAGAAGGGTAAGATTCATTAGGAACCATGTATGTTCATTCATGACCTAATGTGTTATGTGATGTTATCATTTATTGTAGAGACTTAAAGACTTAAACAAGAACGTGTATAACTGTAGCATACGCTAAAGGCAAGTATTCTAACCCTTGTTCTAGTTCAATCTGGACAAGCTTTGTAATTCATGTATTCTTACACATGAAGTGTTGTATAATAAAGTCCAAGCCAACTCTTTCGGCTAGACTTACGTTATGTTTCTATCAAAGCTTGGTCAATGTTTACCAAGTTATATTAGTGTGGTTTTCAAACGAAGACTTAGTATGCTAAAAATGTTTTGTCGTCAAACGACAGGCACGTGAGGTTGCCACAACTTAAATGTACATACGTTTAATGAATGTAGTGGTGATCAACATAGACTACTATAGGCTGATCACCCAGACGTGCTCGTAAGAAATGTCGGACTTACGAACTTTGTTCCGGGATGTCCTTTTTAAAAGAACTTATGAAATGCTCAAGGTCTTGAACCGGAATTGATATTTTACAGAATATTGTTGTTGTAAAATGTTTTGAAGGAAAAGAAGTGCTATTTTGAATTATCAATAGTACTTCGTAACTATTGTTCAGTAATTGAAGATATATGATTCCTATGTTTTAAGCGTATTGTTTATTAGAATTGTTGTACTTGTTGAGCTAGTCATGCTCACTCTTGCTTGAACCATATGAACACAGCTAAGATCGAACAGACCTAAAGCTCCGGCAAGGATAAAGGCAAGGCGAAGACGAACCCGTAGAATACTTATGTAATAGTATAGGGTGAATGATTGTAGTATATGTGATATTATGACAAGAACAAATGTAATGGTTATAAAGAACCTGGGGAATGTTAATATTATTTTGAATATATAGAAGACATATTCGTTCTATTGAGGCTTTTCAATTGAATGTGTGTGTGACTGGTAGTACCGAGTAGCACCATCTGCCGGGTTGGAAGATACCCGGGTTTGGGGGTGTCACATATTCTCCAATAAGAACCTACACAATTGCTTTAATATCTCCACACAAATGTTCATGAGATCAATCATCCTCGTCCAATGAGCAAGCAATGTATGTACCAATCTATCCGGATTCACTAATCCCCTTTTTAGTAAATCTTCGATTAGGAATATTTTAGTTTTTAAGAGATCTAAGAATTTAGATCTCATTATCATGATATCATCGTGATTCTAAAAGCCTTACTTAAAACTATGGATTTATCACATATTATTAAAATAGCACCATGTAGATAATTAAATGCCTTCAGTAAATATATACTTTTATTAGTAAATGAATAAGATTATTTACAAAGTATATGCTTTATCATCATACATGATTGGCTTGCATGCATACTACTTTCAATCTCCCACTTGCATTAAAGTCAATCGCCATGGTATCTCATAACCATCTTCTCTAAGTGATGATCAAACTGTTGTTTTGTTAAAGCTTTAGTAAATGGATCTATAATGTTATCTTGAGAGTCCACACGTTCCACGGTGACCTCTCCTCTTTCAATGATTTCTCTAATCAAATGAAATCGCCGCAACACATGTTTAGACTTCTGATGAAACATGGGTTCCTTAGCCTACACAACAACTCCAGTGTTGTCACAGTATAAAGATACTGCTCCTCTAATGCTAGAAACCACACCAAGTTTGATTATGAACTTCTTCATCTAAACAACATCCTTTGCAGCTTCACTTACAGCTATGTACTTTACCTCTATCTTTGAATCATCAACTGTTTGCTGTTTGGAACTGTTCAAACTCACTGCACCACCGTTCAAGGTAAACACATATCCCGAAATGGATTTACTATCATCTTGGTCCATTGGAAAGCTAGAGTTTGTAAAGCCCTTTAATTTTAATTAAGACCCACCGTAGACAAAAATTACATCCTTAGTTTTTCTTAAGTACTTTAGGATATTTTTCACTACCTTCTAGTGGTCTTCTCCTTGATTCGATTAATATCTGCTTGTTACACTAAGTGCATGAGTGATATCTGGTCTAGTACATATCATACTGTACATGATAAATTCTATTGATGAAGTATAAGGAATGTTACTCATACGGTCTCTCTCCTCAAGTATCTTTAGGTTATGTTTCTTAGAGAGATGTATTCCATGGCTCATCGACATGAGACCTCTCTTGGAATCTTCCATGCTAAACTTCTTTCACATCAAGTCAATGTACGTTCTTTGGGACAAGTCGAGCATCCTTTTAGATGTATCTCTATAGATCTTTATCTCCAAAGTATAGGATGTTTCTCCCAAGTCCTTCATGGAGAAGTGTTTAGATAACTACATTTTAATCGATTGTAGCATATTAATATCATTCCCTATCAGTAATATATCATCGACATATAAAATAAGGAATGAAATAGTGCTCCCACTAACCTTCTTGTACATACATGGTTCATCGTCATTTTTGATAAAATCAAACTCTTTGATTGTCTCATCAAAACGAATGTTCTACCTACGAGAAACTTGCTTCAACCCATAAATGGATTGTTGTAGCTTACATACTTGATTTGTTCCAACCGTTGAGACAAATCCCTTTGGTTATAATATACACATCCTCCTCAAGTTTCCCATTGAGGAAGGCCTTTTTAACGTCCATCTACCAGATTTTGTAGTCGTTGTAAGCTGTAATCACAAACAAAATCTGAATAGATTTGAGCATAGCTACTGGTGAGAAGGTTTCATCACAGTTAACACCTTGTCTTTGTTTGAAACTTTTTGTAATTAGTCAGGCCTTATAGGTCTCTACCTTTTTGTCCGCTCCAGTCTTTCTCTTAAAGACCCATTTGCACCCAGTAGGCTTAATGCCTTCAGGTGATAAAACCAAAGTCCATACTTGTTTCTCATACATAGAGTCCATCTCGGATTTCATGGCTTCTAGCCATTTCTTTAAGTCTTAACTACTCATAGCCTATTCGTAATTCAATGGATCATCATTTATGATGGTTACCTCATCGTCATCGTCTATGATGAATCCATACCTATCAGGTTTATTCGACACTCTTCCAGATTTATGAATAGGGTTTTGTATAGTATGTTCTTCTACTTGGTTAGGTACCTAACTTTGATCCGTAGTATTTTGTGGTTCTTAAACTTCTTCAAGATATAACTTACTCCCACTGACCCCTTCAAGGATACACTCCTTTCCCAAGAAGACAACATGTTTCGCGACAAACACCTTTAGATCATTAGGATGATAGAAATAATACCCTGATGTTTCTTTAGGATATCCCACAAATCTATATTTTTGGATCTAGTCTATAACTTATCATTCTCAAACTTTTTGACATAAGTTGGACAACCCCAAGTCTTAACATGCTTAAGAATTTGTTTCCTCCCTGTCCATATCTCATATGGAGTCTTTGGCACAGATTTGGTAGGTACCTTGTTAAGTAGGTATGAAGTCAATTCTAGAGCATAGCCCAGAAGGAAACTGGAATATCGGTAAAACTCATCACGGACCGAACCATGTCCAATAATGTTCAATTTCTCCTTTCAGATACACCATTTAACTGTGGTGTCCCTGGTGGAGTCCATTGTGAGATTATACCATTTTCTTTGAGATGATTGAGAAACTCAATGCTTAAGTATTCACCACCTTGATCCGATTGAAGAATTTTAATACTTTTGCCAGTTTGTTTCTCTACTTCACTTCTGAACTCTTTGAACTTTTCAAACGATTCAGATTTGTATTTCATTAAATACACATATCCGTATCTTGAGTTATCATCAGTGAAAGTAATAAAATAAGAATACCCTCCTCGTGCAGTCGTCGTCATAGGTCCACATACGTCTATGTGAACCAATGCTAACAACTCTGTAACTCTTTCTCCTTTTCCACTAAAAGGAGATTTAGTCATCTTACCTATGTGACAAGATTCACAAGTTGGATATGATTCATAATCAGATAGCTATAAGAGCCCATCTTAATGCAACTTGGATAATCTTGTTTCATTAATATGACCGAGTCTACAGTGCCACATAAAGGTATAATTAACATCATCTCTTTTCCTTTTCTTAGTTTGTTCAATCCGGAGTATATTTTCATGTAAATCAAGTAGGTAAACTTCATTCATAAAATTTCTAACATAATATAAATCATTTTTATTATAAATGGAATAACTATTGTTCTTATTATAGTATTAAATCCATCCATATCCAATACAGAAATAGAAATAATGTTTCTAATTATTGCTGGAACAAAAAAATAATTATTTAAACTAATGGTCTTGCCTGTAGGCAGTGTTAAACAATAAGTTCCTACAGCTACTGCAGCAACCTTTGCTCTATTTTCCACTCATAGGACTACCTCATCCTTGTTAAACATATACTTCTGACCAGTCCCTTCACATTATTACATACTCCCTCCGTTCCAAAATAAACATCCTAATTAGTTGAAATATTTTTTCAATTTTCTATGATCTCAATAATTACTTTTTCACTTTTCTATGACCTCAATAATTGTTTTTTCACTTTTCTATGACCCTAATAATTACTTTTTCACTTTTCTATAACCCTAATAATTACCCTTTCACATGTCATTTACTTCTCTAGATATTTTTTGGTAACTCTCACATTCTCAATAAGTATATTAAATAGATTATGAGGGTATAAGAGGAAAAATAAGATAAATATAGTTACTAATATAGAAATAGGATATTTATTTTGGAACATCCTAAAAAGAAATTAGGACGTTTATTTTGGAACGAAGTGAGTATATGATAACCACAGCCAGTATCCAATACCAAAATAGAATTTTGATTTACAGAAAAATTAATTTAAATCATGAAGAAACCTTGATTAGGATTCGAAGCATCTCCAAGATTCTTCTGCTTTTGTTCCGAAAGAAACTACTTACAGTTCCTCTTCCAGTGACCAGACTTGTAGCAATAGAAGTAGATTCCATTGCTAGCTGGATAATGTTTCTTTTGATCCTTCACTTTTGTCTTGTCCTTAGCCTTCTTAGATTTCTTTTTTTAAGAAGATACCTTGGGCCTCTTCCTTTTCTTGGAAGAATCATCCACTATTAAGACTTGGTTCTTCTTGGATGGAAAGTGACCTTCAGCATTTTTCAACAGGTTAAGTAATTCAGGCAAGCTAACATCCAACTTATTCATGTGAAAGATCATAACAAATTGTGAGAAGGTGTCAGGGAGTGAATGTAAGCCTAAATCTTGACTTAATTCTCCATCCATGACGAACCCAAGCTGTCAAAACATTTAATCATATTGATCATTTTTAGGACATAAGTTTAAAAAGCAGTGCCCTCGGTCATCCGAGATCGGAAGAGATCCTTAGATATCTCATATCTAGAGTCCTACGTTGCTCACCATACAATTCTTGGAGGTGCAACAGTATAGTAGAAGCATCTATAGTTTCATGCTAACGTTGAAGCTCGTTACTCATGGATGCGAGCATGATGCATTGAGCCAGAAATGCATCATCATGCCACCTCTTAAAAGTAGCAATCTCTTCCTTAGAGGCTGTTTCTGCAACATTTGCAAGGACAAGCAAATTTAGGACATAAGAAATCCTTTCAATAGTGTGAATAATTCTCAGATTCATTAACCAGTCCGTATAATTTTGTTCGGTTAGTTTGTTAGCATCCAATATGTTATGTCGTGAAATTAGTGAGTGTGACATTTTCAAAATTTTGCATGTGAAAAAACAACATTTTAGCAAACATTCATTTAATTAATTAATTTTACCAAAATAAATTAGGTCTTATTTTAAATTGGTATCTCTCACTATATTCTTCAAACTATATTACCTTCACTTATATAGTTCAACAAAATCTAATTAAAGATTTTCTAGTGAAAATAAATATCCCATTTCAAATATGTACAACCTTGTGGTGACATAACAAACTATATATAAATTAACAGGTAGACAACTCTTGTAAATTACATCATCATGTAACTCCTTTTAATTTTCCTCTTAGATTATTTTGATCAAGTGGTGACACATCTGAATCAAAATTATCCAAGTTAAGTCCAACCTAGCACTTCCATATATTCTGTAATAACCCAATATTTTCTATATAAATAAACAGAAATTTTGCGTATAATTTTTTTTTTATTTATTAAAATAAATATGGGGAATATGTGTCAAGATAATGTGGATATATATGTATGTAATAAATAAAATATGTTTATTACATGAATAATTACAAATGATTTTATTTTAGAATTATTGATCATTATAATAATAATTAATTTTATAGTAGAAATATTTTTATTAATTATTTTTCGTGAAAAATAATTATATACTATTTAAATAATATAGGAAATGATTATTAGAATTATTATAATAATTAATTTATTTTATTATATGAATTTATACTAGATTAATTAAGTTAATTATTTCAACTTAATTAATAATGTTAAATATGAAAGATAAATCAGATATAGAATCCAAACCCTAATTTTGGATTTTGATCAAGGAATGAAAATAATAATATAATATTAATTATATTTTAATTTTTCAGTGCTATAAATATGTATTGTATGTACGTATTGTTAATGATTGGTCAATTATGGTGTATAATGTTAAAATCCTAGCATAAATTTGTTAAACCCAATTTTGAAATTCAAATAATAGTTCATGACTGTGTGTAGTGATTTTTGTTATATGATTTTTATTGTGTATTATAAAATTAATTAGAGAAACCCTAATGTGAAACTTAAACCGGAGTTTATGATCAGTAAGAAATTGTGATTAATATAATGTATGGTAGATTTTATTGCTAATTAGGGAAACCCTAATTAGTAATTTAAAACCCTAATGACTAGAACCCTAATTTAGTACTTAGAAACCCTAATTGTGATTTGGTAAACCTAATTATCCAAATTGTAAACCCTAATTACTAAATTAGCAAGGTTAATTATAATTAGTAAATAATACCCTAATGTTCATGTATAATGTAATTAGAAACTTGATCTAATTAAGGAAACCCTAATTATAAATTTTAGAAACTAAAATTTTTATTTTTGTACAAACCCTAATTAGAAATCCTACAAATTCTATATGTTAAACCTTAGGGTCAAACCCTAAGGGTCAAACCCTAAGGGTTTGTCAAGATTACAATTTGGCCATTAAAATTATAAGGTTATTATCCAAAATGCCCTTTTATATTCTTTAATAAGCTTGCTGTGTATCTAGCCAAAACTGGAATTGGTGACCTAAAATCTTGACTTAGCATAACCTAAATCTCCATCACATTAGTCTATGTTCAGCCAATTCATGCATCTAACACTTGTATATATAGATTGGGAGAGAGAGAATGTCATTTGTTAGTCAATTTTGCACAAACACTCAACCTATCTCTCTCAACTCAAAACCCACGAATTCTTATAGCTTTTTAGTCTCAAAAACCAAATTTCACCAATACATATAACCAAATCAGTGGCCTTGAATCAGAATTTGATCACAGAAGGTATAAACTCTAACTTGAAAATATGACTTTTGATGCTATGTTAAATGTTACGATTGAGTGTTAAAATATGTTGCTAGTAGTGTATAATGATGATCTGGGTTGATATATGTTAGATCCATAACATCTATAGGCTCAGATCTAGCATTTTACAAAATCTAGAAATTTTTGTTTTTGATGTCTGACAATGAATGTCAGACCTTCTAGATCTCAGTGTGTTTATTGATTTGGTGTTTTAAAGGTTGATACATGTAGTATGCCATGCGATCTGTGTTTTGGAACTCATAGCAGGACCAGATCATGCATAAATTGATAAATATTGTTGGTCAAAGGTCGTTGACCGATCATGACTGGACAAAATCTGGGTAACCCAGATCTTGCCCAGAACGGTCTGATAAGACCTTTGACGTCTCTAATCTTGCAAGTTATTGTTGTTTTGATGTTGTTGTTGTATCTAAGTTGTAGTCTGGTATATGGAATCCATGTTCATGCCTTTAAATCTCCTAAATATTAAATTGGGTGATTGTAGTGGACAGTCAAACCAAGCAAGTCGATCATGTTATCTATTTTCTTGGTAACCCAGAAAATATATGAACATGTCGACTTGCATGGTTTGACCGGAACATAACTGTTGATTCTGTTAATGTTATTTGTATTTTATGTAATAGATCTACTTTCTTGCATGATATCTACAATCTAGAACTCTTAAATGACTAAAACATCAACATGATTTCAAGTTGTGGAAGCCCAAAGTAGGGTAATCGAATTGTTCTTCAATTCTGGGCAAACCCAGAAATGAAGAACAACTCTGACAGCAACTTTGGAGGCTCAGATCTCTTTGGTTATGTGTTGTATGATCATGTTTGTTGTTGGATCTTATAGTCTTGCACTAGCACTACAATATTTGACTAACAACATGCCCAAAAACTTTAAGATCCAAGATCTATGCTTGGTCAAACTCACCCACTCGGTAACTAACATGATTTTCTGGGTTTGATGAAGAACACCTATAGCTACGGTTTTGTCGCTATAGGCAGTTTTTAGCGACACTTAATTTCTGAAAATTATATTTTTATTAAATAATTATAGAAAATTAGTTTTTAATTATTAAAAATACAAATTAAATTACTAAAAATTATTTTAAAGCCTAAAAATTAGTTTTTAATCATTTTTAATATATTTCATAAATATTTAATATTTTTGAAATATTAAAGGTAATTAATTTATTTAATAATTATATTAAATAAATTATTTAAAAATGATTTTTATACTTGAAAAAACATTTAAAATTATATTATGATATAAGAAAATATTTGAAGTTATTTTTAATGATTTTTAATATTTTGTGATCAATTTATTAATAAATTAATATTAATAATAATTATTTCATTTAATAAATGAATTAAATAAATAAATTAAAATTGATTTTTATTATATTATATTAAAAATCATTTTAAATAATAATAAGGTATTTAAAAATATTTTAAGTTATAAAATATAATTTTAATATTTAAAGGTAAATTTCATTAATTAATTATTATTAAGATATTAAAGTTATTTAATAATTATATTAAATATATTTGTTTAAAATTTATTTTAAAAATCATTTTAAATGAAAATAAAGTGTTTAAAGATATTTTAAGTTATAAGATATAACTTTTAATATTTAAAGGATAATTTCATTAATAGTTTAATATTAATTATATTAATATAATATTAATGATATTAAATTTATTTAATAATTATATTAAATAAATAGTTTTAAAATAGTTTTATTAATCTAAAAAATCATTTAAAAGGGATATAAATGAATTAAAAATATTTTAAGTTATACTTAATGACTTTTAATATTTTGATAAATGATACATTAATATTTAAATATTAATGGTAATTATTTAAAATGATTGTTAAATGTTTTAAAAATCATTTAAGGATAATATTAATACATTAAAAGTATTTTGAATTATTATAAATAACTTTAATATTTTGGCAATGGTTTCATTAATAGTTTAATATTAATGATAATAGAATTGCTTAATATTTAAATTATTTAATAATGATTTCGGTGTTTGAAAATTCATAATAAATTATAATAAATGTTTAAAAATTATTATAAGTCATTTAAAAATAAAATCACTAATACTTACAGTTATTGAATTTTTGGATAGAGTCTTAAACTCGATAATTACCCGATAAAGCCGTCGGTACACCGACATGTTTCAGAAATTGATCTGGACTTAGATAATTTGATTAGATATATGTTTGTTTGTGATCTAATGACTATTAAACATGTGTGATAATGTGATTAGGTAATATGTTGACTGCAATAAGCAGTATTATGTGTTACGATATGTTATTCTAATCAGTAAAATGATTTTATTACTAATAGGTTGTTATACAAAAGATAAAACTAAGTTGCATATTGTAAGCAGTAGACCAGACAAGTATCCTACCTTTGCATTTCTTTTATGCAATAGACATAAGTAAGAAAGTCTCAGAATTATATTTTTATTGTACTAGATTATTAACCCTATTGTTATATATATTATATTCGATCATTGATTATCAACATGATATTATATTATAATTCAGATATATATTATGTTCGTTAATTTCTATATATGGTTATAAGAGTGTCCCCACTTGGATAATCATTGTATTGAATCACATGTTGATACACATTTATTAATTTCTAGTATATATATATGTTGAATTATAAATTATTGTTGAACAAGATAAAACCTTACTATTATCCGACCGAATTGTTTTTGTTTGGAATCCCGACTAAGTATGAACATCTCGCATATGAACATCCCAAAACTTTTTGTGCACCTAAAGGCGATAGATGAACGATAATATCATTCTTGCATGTAGTATTGATCAATACAGGCATAATTAAATGATCACCCCGTGTCTGAGTATGTTATGACGGTTAGCAGATGAAATTCTGTTTAACCTTTTTGAAAATAGAAAACCATGTTCATAGTCTGTCGACTAATCCCTAGTTATAGTCAGTACGTAGTTTCAAAATTTTGATATAGAATTAATTTATTATTATGGGATTCAGTTTACTTCACTACTATTGATTCGTTATAGAAGGGTAGTACAAAGAAAACATTTAATCATTTCTGCTAATATTTATAATTACGATTACTTGTTGGGCACTCAAATGCTCATCCTTGCTTAATTTAAAATGTTTTCAGCTAAGTGTGAACAACCTGAAGGCTCTGCCAAGAACAAAGAAAAAGGGAAGGTTGTTGAATGAGTTTTTATGATATCTTATGTAATAGTTTAACTTTATTATGATAAGGATGATATATATTATTGTTATCGTGTAATGAATGTATTAAAGGTTACGTACTTGGGTTTAAACTCTGATAAATATATAAATTAAGTTTGTTATCTATATTATTGTTATTATTATTAGTATTATTCCGCTCATAGAAATGGTGTCGTGAAGCACCGAGTTTGAGTTTCAAGTACCTGAATTTGGGGGCATCACAAGTTGGTATCAAAGCTTTAGGGTTAGAAACCTTAGGTGGGATAGACCTTAGGCTATAACCTTAGAACAGAGAGAAACATTGAA
This sequence comes from Panax ginseng, assembly GCA_020205605.1. Lineage (NCBI taxonomy): Eukaryota > Viridiplantae > Streptophyta > Magnoliopsida > Apiales > Araliaceae > Panax > Panax ginseng. The sequence continues at coordinate 111,300,046 of CM035128.1, read as the reverse complement.
AAGATAAATAACTCATATAGAGTTTAAAAGGAGATGAATTGAATAAATTCATCGTCAAACAAAATAAAAGATAACTTATATAAAACTATTATTTGCTATGTGTATATACTATTTGCTAATCAGTATAATTTATGTGTGTAGATGTCTGGTGGAGAAGGCTTGTTATATGCCTATAGCATGGAAAAGGATCAAATCCATACACATGAGCTAATATCGAAGCCAATAGCTAAAATAGAGGCTCACAATGAAACCAACTCGGATGAGGTGGTTATTATGGAAAACGTAGTACCAGATCCAGAAATGGTGGAATTAACAGATAGTGATTCGGACACTAAAGTTGGAGCTGATCAAGCATCAACGGAGGTGCAAAATCTGAGGAACACGGTTTCTTCTCTGGAAAAGCTGTGGGAAATAGAAAAGTTGCTAAATAGTCAATTGCGAAAAGCCTTAATAGAAACAATGGAAGAGCAAGATAAGCTTAAAATCCAAATTGATCAGATGGGAACCACAAGTAACAAATCGTGTGCAGCTCTGAGCAAGAAGGGGAAAAGAAAGATAGAAGACCACGACTTAGGAAAATTCGATAAGAAGAAATAGAAAAGGATATGTTACATTTGCGGCTATGAGGGACATACCACTCTTTATTGTCCCGACTATAAGCAAGGTGCATGTTTTATTTGTGGGATAGAAGGTCATCAGGCGAAAGGTTGTCCAGGAAAAAGGCATAGTGAATAGGTAGTATAGGTTCTGTTGTGTAGGTCTGTTTAATGTAATATATATGAATAGTATGCCTGTGTAATGTAATATTCTAAATCTTTTGTGCAAGTGGTGTAACAAATCCTGACTTTTGTAGTCGTAAAGGGATAACTAATGATTAAAGCAGTATGTGTTATGCTATGTAAAGTATTTTGAAATCGTTGAATGAATAAGAATCTATGTTTGAGACAAGTTTAATATATTAAACTTATACGATAAGGTTTAGAATGTAAGTTAATAAAGAATAAATTATGTTTTATTTAATCAGATAATATCGCCAAGATGACAAACTCAAAATCAAAGGGCAGAAGAATCTGTCAACAACGCTAAGGGACAACAACAAGCAGACCCAATGTGACACTTTGCAATCATGGTAGCACAAGTTATGCAACAAGGAATGCCAGCTGCGGGAAACCAGCTAGACAATTGCTTGGCAAATTTTAAAGATTTTAAGGTTGTAGAACCACCAGAATTCAAAGGTACAACTGACCCTGTAGAAGCCCAAACTTGAGTTAAGGATATTCAAAAAGGCGTTTGTAATAGCTAGGGTAGATAAGGGGCAAAAGACCGTTTTTGCAACCTACATGATGAAAGGGGAGGCAAATTTTTGGTGGGAAGCGAATCAGGCGAGGGCAGGAGAAGGTGTAGTTACATGGGCTAGGTTCAAAACTCTATTTTTTGAAAATTATTTTTTATCTAGTATGCAGGCTAGGATGGAGGTAAAGTTTCTTGAGTTAAAGCAGGACAATATGACGGTGTCAGAATACGCCGCAAAGTTTAATAAGTTGGCTAGGTTTGCTCCGCATCAAGTTGATATGGAGGCTAGGAAAGCAAGAAGGTTTGAGCTGAGATTAAAACCCTAGCTCTACAACATGGTGGCGGTGTTACAGATCTCTACATTTGTGGCACTTTTAGAAAAAGCTATTATAGCTGAGGAGGGGAGTGAGGCCATGAGCCTCTAGAACAAGGAGAAGAAGAACAAGGGCAAGGTAGTAGGAGCTGGGAAGGTGGAAATTAATAGTGGAAGCAGGAGTGGAAATGGAAAGAGGAAGGTGAACAACTTTAGGTATGTTCAGGTCAAGCAGGAAGGTGTTAAGAAGCAAGTTGTGCAGTGTGGATGAACACTAGTTGTTTTATATGCGGGTCACTGGAGCACAAGGTGAAGGATTGCCCGAAAAGGAGAATGGAGGCAGGGAGTATGACTACTTGCAAGAGCAGCGGGACTCTGGCTATCACGGGACCAACGTCATCCAGCAACCCAACGAAATCAACCACGAGAGTCTTCAACATGACGGTCTAGGATACGTGGCAGCTGGCGATGGAACTCCAGGTATTATTCATATAACTTTTAATTTTCTTATACATGATTTTCCTATATATAGTAAAATATTTTGGAGGAATTTGAGTTCTTTTAGAAATTAAATTTTCGTTTAATTAGGTAGACAAGCTTTGTACTGAATAGTTACAGATCAGTTCGATCTGATCGAGATCTACTTGCAATAATTGTGTATGCTATGTACCCTTGTATGTATAAGTTTTAAAACGGTGATTCCGGGGACAAAATCTTTAACCCAAGGGAGGGTGAATGTAATAACCTAAGATTTTCAATATAAATAAAACAGAAATTTTGTGTATAATTTTTTTTTATTATTAAAATAAATATGGGGAATATGTGCCAAGATAATGTGGATATATATGTATGTGATACATAAAATATGTTTATTACATGAATAATTACAAATAATTTTATTTTAAAATTAATGATCATTATATTAATAATTAATTTTATAGTAGAAATATTTTTATTAATTATATTCCATGAAAATATAATTATATAATATTTAAATAATATAGGAAATGATTATTAGAATTATTATAATAATTAATTTATTTTATTATATGAATTTATACTAGATTAATTAAGTTAATTATTTTAACTTAATTAATAATGTTAAATATGAAAGATAAATCAGATATGGAATCCAAACCCTAATTTTGGATTTTGATCAAGTAATGAGAATAATAATATAATAATAATTATATTTTGATTTTTCAATGCTATAAATATGTATTATATGTACGTATTGTTAATGGTTGGTCAATTATGGTGTATAATGTCAAAATCCTAGTATAAATTTGTTAAACCCTATTTTGAAATTCAAATAATAGTTCATGACTGTGTAGTGATTTTTGTTATATAATTTTTATTGTGTATTATAAAATTAATTAGAGAAACCCTAATGTGAAACTTAAACCGGAGTTTATGATCAGTAAGAAATTGTGATTAATATAATGTATGGTATATTTTATTGCTAATTAGGGAAAACCTAATTAATAATTTAAAACCCTAATGACTAGAACCCTAATTTAATAATTAGAAACCCTAATTGTGATTTAGTAACCCTAATTATCAAAATTGTAAACCCTAATTGCTAAATTAGCAAGGTTAATTATAATTAGTAAATAATACGCTAATGTTCATGTATAATGTAATTAGAAACCTAATCTAATTAAGGAAACCCTAATTACAAATTTTAGAAACTAAAATTTTTATTTTTGTACAAACCCTAATTGGAAATCCTACAAATTCTATATGTTAAACCCTAAGGGTCAAACCCTAAGGGTTTGTCAAGATTACAATTTGGCCATTAAAATTGTAAGGTTATTATCCAAAATGCCCTTTTATATTCTTTAATAAGATTGATGTGTATCTAGCCAAAACTGGAGTTGGTGACCTAAAATCTTGACTTAGCATAACCTAAATCTCCATCACATTAGTCTATGCTCAGCCAATTCATGCATCTAACACTTGTATATATAGATTGGGAGAGAGAGAATGTCATTTGTTAGTCATTTTTGCACAAACACTCAACCTATCTCTCTCAACTCAAAACCCACGAATTCTTATAGGTTTTTAGTCCCAAAAACCAGCCCCACCAATACATATAACCAAATCAGTGGCCTTGAATCAGAATTTGATCACAGAAGGTATAAACTCTAACTTGAAAATATGACTTTTGATGCTATGTTAAATGTTACGATTGAGTGTTAAAATATGTTGCTAGTAGTGTATAATGATGATCTGGGTTGATATATGTTAGATCCATAACATCTATAGGCTCAGATCTAGCATTTTACAAAATCTAGAAATTTTTGTTTTTGATGTCTGACAATGAATGTCAGACCTTCTAGATCTCAGTGTGTTTATTGATTTGGTGTTTTAAAGGTTGATACATGTAGTATGCCATGCGATCTCTGTTTTGGAACTCATAGCAGGACCAGATCATGCATAAATTGATAAATATTGTTGGTCAAAGGTCGTTGACCGATCATGACTGGACAAAATCTGGGTAACCCAGATCTTGCCCAGAACGGTCTGATAAGACCTTTGACGTCTCTAATCTTGCAAGTTATTGTTGTTTTGATGTTGTTGTTGTATCTAAGTTGTAGTCTGGTATATGGAATCCATGTTCATGCCTTTAAATCTCCTAAATATTAAATTGGGTGATTGTAGTGGACAGTCAAACCAAGCAAGTCGATCATGTTATCTATTTTCTTGGTAACCCAGAAAATATATGAACATGTCGACTTGCATGGTTCAACCGAACATAACTTGCTGATTCTCATTAATGTTATTTGTATTTTATGTAATAGATCTACTTTCTTGCATGATATCTACAATCTAGAACTCTTAAATGACTAAAACATCAACATGATTTCAAGTTGTGGAAGCCCAAAGTAGGGCAGTCGAACTGTTCTTCAATTCTGGACAAACCCAGAAATGAAGAACAGCTCTGACAGCCACTTTAGAGGCTCAGATCTCTTTGGTTATGTGTTTTATGATCATGTTTGTTGTTGGATCTTGTAGTCTTGCACTAGCACTACAATATTTGACTAACAACATGTCCAAAAACTTTAAGACCTAAGATCTATGCTTGGTCAAACTCACCCACTCGGTAACTGACATGATTTTCTAGGTTTGATGAAGAACACCTATAATGATTTGCCTGTTACATGCCATATAGCAGCCTTCTTTATTACACTTTATTTCTAAAATTATATTTTTATTAAATAATTATAGAAAATTAGTTTTTAATTATTAAGAATACAAATTAAATTACTAAAAATTATTTTAAAGTCCGAAAATTAGTTTTTAATAATTTTAATATATTTCATAAATATTTAATATTTTTGAAATATTAAAGGTAATTAATTTATTTAATAATTATATTAAATAAATTATTTAAAATTGATTTTATACTTGAAAATTATTTAAAATTATATTATGATATAAGAAAATATTTTAAGTTATTTTTAATGACTTTTAATATTTTGTGATCAATTTCATTAATAAATTAATATTAAAATAATTAAGTCATTTAATAAATGAATTAAATAAATAAATTAAAATTGATTTTTATTATATTATATTAAAAATTATTTTAATAAGGGAGAAGGTTCAAAAATGCCCCTGACTTTTATCGCGATGTCTACCAAGCACCCTATACTTTTTTTTGTCCAAAAGTACCCTTAACGTTATAAATTTAAGGTCAATTGTGCCCCTCCCGTTAACAGACACGTCACCTAGACTAACGTGACTGCCACTTGGAAAATTTTTGCTGACGAGGCTGAAGACCTGGACTCAAGCCCAACACTTTTTAAAAAGGCAAAAACATAATAACAAATTCTCCATAGATCTGAACAAAGATCTGATTATTAGAACACAACTCAAGATTTCAAAGCAAAAATAATATCAAATCAATTTAAACCAAAATCATGGGAAGAAAGTAACTTAAATTGGTATCATGAAAACAAAAACCCAATCGAAACATAAAATTTGACTCCAACCCTCTAGCACGAGATATAGAGGGGTCCGACAACGAAAAGGAGCTAAAAAGAACACCTAATAATCATAATATTCTTCGTCTTTGCTTCATATATGTGCTATACTTATTTGTAGCCATAGCGGTGAAAGCCATTGATGAAGATCCACCATCATCAATTGTCTCAAAATTCCAACAATACCTTCAAATCAACACAGCCCAACCAAATCCCAATTACCACGAAGCCACGCATTTCATTCTCTCCTAGGCCGAATCCCTCTCTCTCGAATCCCAAGTCTTAGAATTCATCAAGGGCAAACCCTTAATCCTTCGGAAATGGCCTGGCAAGTACCCCAATCTCCCTTCCATCCTCCTCAATTCCCACACCGATGTCGTTCCAATCGAGCAATACAAGTGGGCTCATCCTCCTTTCCAAGCCCTAATTCATCCCGAAAGTGGCAACATCTATGCTCGAGGGTCTCAAGACATGAAGTGTGTGGAATTACAGTACCCAGAGGAAATTCGTAAAGTGAAAATTGCTAAATTTGAGCCAATTAAGACAGTTTATCTATCTTTTGTACCCGATGAGGAGATTAGCGGCCACGATGGTGCTGGGAATTTGGCTAATTCTGACATTTTCAATAAGATAAATGTTGGGATTGTGCTCGATGAAGGATTGGCTTCGCCGGATGAGAATTATAGGGTGTTTTATGGAGAGTGGAGTCCTTGGTGGTTGGTGATTAAGTCTAGTTGAGCTCCTGGTCAAGGGGCTAAGTTTTATGATAATACTGCTATGGAGAATTTGTTGAAGAGCATTGAGAGTGTGAGGAGGTTCAGGGCTGCTCAGTTTGACTTTGTCAAGGCTGGTCTCAAGGATGTTCCATGTGGTAGCCACGTCATAGAGATTGTAACTCTGTTTGTCTATTTGGCATGTCTGTTAACGGCACGTGCACGGTTCACCCAAAAATTGTAACGTTAAGTGTACTTTTGGACAAAAAAAAGTACAGGGTGCTCGTTTGACATCGGGGTAAAAGTCTGGGCATTTTTGAACCTTCTCCCTTTTAAATAATAATAAGGTATTTAAAAATATTTGAAGTTATAAAATAAAACTTTCAATACTTAAAGGTAAATTACATTAATTAATTATTATTAATGATATTAAAGTTATTTAATACTTATATTAAATAAATTAGTTTAAAAATTATTTTAAATGAAAATAAAGTGTTTAAAGATATTTTAAGTTATAAGATATAACTTTTAATATTTAAAGGATAATTTCATTAATAATTTAATATTAATGATATTAATTTAATATTAATGATATTAAATTTATTTAATAATTATATTAAAAATAGTTTTAAAATGTTTTTATTAATCTAAAAAATCATTTAAAAGGATATAAATGAATTAAAAATATTTTAAGTTATACTTAATGACTTTTAATATTTTGATAAATGATACATTAATATTTAAATATTAATGGTAATTATTTAAAAATAATTTTAAATATTTTAAAAATCATTTAAGGGTAATATTAATACTTTAAAAGTATTTTGAATTATTATAAATAACTTTAATATTTTGGCAATGGTTTCATTAATAGTTTAATATTAATTAAATATTAATGATAATAGAATTGTTTAATATTTAAATCATTTAATAATGATTCCTGTTTGAAAATTCATGATAAATTATAATAAATGTTTAAAAATTATTATAAGTCATTTAAAAATAATATGACTGATACTTACAGTTATTGAATTTCTGGATATAGTCTTAGACTCAATAATTACCCGATAAAGCCGTCGGTACACTGAGGTGTTTCAGAAATTGATCTAGACTTAGATAATTTGATTAGATATGTGTTTGTTTGTGATCCAATGACTGTTAAACATGTGTGATAATGTGATTAGGTAATGTGCTGACTGCAATAAGCAGTATTATGTGTTATGATATGTTATTCTAATCAGTAAAATGATCTTATTACTAATAGGTTGTTATACAAAAGATAAAAGCTAAGTTGAATATTGTAAGCAGCAGACCAGGCATGTAAGACCCCAACTTATTATAAATAAAATTGAATTTTCCTTTATTCATTATTCTAAATTAATAAGGGTTAATTTGATATAATTCTTTGGTTATGGGTGAAATGTGCAAAGTTTACAAAATAAGCAAGTGATTATAAAATATTCATTATTGTCGGGGAATATTCGTTTGGTCGTGGAATATTCTTTTTGTCGGGAATCTCCGTACGACGGCGCAGTCATTGGTGGGCCCCATAACGGAAAACGGTTGGATGAAAGAAAATGACAAAGATTGAGTTTTATAAAAAGCGGAAATTATTACCGCTTAACACTTTGTTGGGTTACCTGGTGGTTAAAATACAGTAATATGCGTGGTTGCACAGTAGCACACGGTATTGCACAGTATTGTTGAATTATTGATCCTTACGTAAGAAGGCACTACTCAATAATTGTTACAGTAGTTACTGTTCAATATTATATTGATTCAATAATTGTTGCGTTGATATTTTGTATCACTGTTGTTTCAATAATTGTCGTTACACAGTATTTTCCATTATCAAATCAATAATTCATATTATTTGAATAATATTATCAGATAACATTATTGGCAATGTCTAGAAAGTTCTCGCTCTAAGGAGAGGTTTGGTCACCTAATTGCGCTGCCAAGAAGGAGAAATCCTTATTGAAAGCCCCTCTTTCCCAGGAACTACTGGTTGTCGATCTTGTGATTCTCGTAATATTATTTTGAATAATTAAATATTGATTATTATGATAAAGAGAATATTCATTTTATGTGGATATAGATGGAGAAAATTTTTAATGTGACAATTGTTGAAAATTAATATTTTATCTTTTCTCGATAAAATAATTCATTTAGATATATTATTTTAATAATATATTAACTTCTGTGATATTTTTATAATGAATGTAGGATATATGAGTATATGAGGAGGAAGAGTATTTTTATGGCATTAAATATTTAACACATGTTTTGTGTGTTTGGACACAATTCTTGACCGAAAATTGATTATGTATCGTAAAATCGTCTGCTTATGGATTTTGGTCAATTTCGCTTGAATTTGGAAAAACTTCCTTCGCAAAGTTGTAGAGAATTAAAATTTCTATGGAAAGTCGTGAGTTTCAATTTTCTGATAACCGAGCTATTTTCTACGAATTATTGAAGTTTTGGAGAATAAAATAATTTTATTAATTTATGGGTGGGACCCACTTTTTGGTTGGTGGAATTAGCATGTGGGTCACCGGAAATTTTTCCAAGATGGTGGTGGTCTTGGTCTTAATGAGCATACGTAGAGAATTGGTAAATAAAAATAATATTTTATTATTTTAGTCTCCTTTCATGCGTTCTAGCATTTTTCTATAAATAGAGGTTAAGTTAGAATTGAAAATCACACCGTAAACAAAGTTTTCTCTCTCTCTCTCTCTATATTATCGAGTATTCTTGTGAGTATACTTTGAGTGTTGCTATATTTCTTGAAGTTTACATCGAGATTATACCAAAAATTCAATCGTAAGTACTAAGTTATTTTGAGGTAAGGATGTTATTTCTTTCACAAATGATATTATTTTCTTCAATATCATTATGCCAAAATATTTGTTGAACTTTTTATCAAATTTGGAACTTGTTGTGTCGGGGTTACTATTCACGATACTCTGACCTTATTCACGAATCACGACACTATTAATCAAAAATAAAAATTTTTCTTTTTGTCCAAAATATCTATTCTGGATACTAGCTTTGATTATATCCATGTTTTGATCATTCTTGAATTTTACACCAATATGATTATTTTCGAGGTATTTTTGGACATGGGTAAAACAAAGTACTAATCCTTAATCCTTAATCCTTGTCATTTTGTTTCACGGATTCTTATCTTTAAAAATATTTTCATCATCCTCGGTCTTAAATGATGATATAAATGAATATCTTTGGCTCCAGTAGTGCAAAGATGAACGATTAATCGATGAATATCTTTGGCCTCAGAGTGCAAAGATGAACAGTGTTGAGATGAACATGACCAATCGGGTGATTTAAATGAATATCTTTGGCTCAGTAGTGCAAAGATGAATATTGATTGTTGTTACAGGATAAAATATTGATGATGGACTTTTAAACCTTAGAAGATGTGAGAATTCTTTCTCTACGTGACTCTTCTAATGGATTGTTGTTCACCGCATTTATTGATCTAAAACTTGTTGTCTATTATAATTTATCGATTTTTCCTCGTTGAAGACTAACGATAATTTGTTGTATATTATCTTAGTCATAATGTTCTTTCTTTGGGCTAGTTGAGCTCACCCTTTTCCTTTTTGTTCCATTTTTCTTCTCAGGAGGTGAGAACATAGCAGGATCGAGTCGGGGTATGGAGTGATGGTTCTAGGAAGATGTTTTAGCTGTCCTCACTATTTCTGTAAAATAGTGTATGAATAATTAATGAGGACTTATTTGGGTGTGTATATTGTCTAGAAGACAATATTTGTATTTAAACTCACAATTGTATTGTCGTATTCTACACGACATCTGTATTATCAAAGTTGTAGTTTGTTTTCTATACCATGTATTTTGGCGACTCAAAATGGGTGTTGTATACCTATTTTGGGGGCGTCACAAGGCAAGTATCCTACCTTGGGATTTCCTTTATGCAATGGACATAAGTAAAAAAGTCTCAGAATTATATTATTATTGTACCAGATTATTAACCCTATTGTTATATATATATATTATATTTGATCATTGATTATCAACATGGTATTATATTGTAATTCAGATATATATTCTGTTCGTTAATGTCAATATATGGTTATACAAGTGTCCCCACTTGGATAATCATTGTATTGAATCACATGTTGATACACATTTATTAATTTCCAAAGATATATATATATATATATATATATATATATATATATATATATATATATATCTTTGAATTATAAATTATTGTTGAACAAGATAAAACCTTACTATTATCCGATTGAATTATTTTGGTTTGGATTCTCGACTAAGTATGAACATCCCGTATATGGGAAAATCTTTTTGTCTTGCCTAAAGGCGGATAGATGAACGATAATATCGTTCTTGCATGTAGTATTGATCAATACAGACATAACGGGCTTATCACCCCCCGCGTACTGTAAGTTATGACTAGTTAGCGATGAAGTTCTTTAACCTTTTGAAAATAGAAAACCATGTTCATAGTCTGTCGACTAATCCCCAGTTATAGTCAGTACGTAGTTTCAAAATTTTGATATAGAATTAATATATTATTATGGGATTCAGTTTACTTCACTACTATTGATTCGTTGTAGAAGGGTAGTACAAAGAAAACATTTAATCATTTCTGCTAATATTTATAATTGCTATTACTTGTTGGGCACTGAAATGCTCATCCTTGCTTAATTTAAAATGTTTTCAGCTAAGTGTGAACAACTTGAAGGCTTTGCCAAGAACAAAGGAAAAGGGAAGGTTGTTGAATGAGTTTTTATGATATCTTATGTAATAGTTTAACTTTATTATGATAAGGATGATATATATTATTGTTATCATGTAATGAATGTATTAAAGGTTACGTACTTGGGGTTTAAACTCTGATAAATATTAAAATTAAGTTTGGTATATATATTATTGTTATTATTATTAGTATTATTCCGCTCATAGAAATGGTATCGTGAAGCATTAAGTTCGGGTTTCAAGTACCTGAATTTGGGGGTGTCACATATTCAAAGAGAAAATTACCATCCTTGTGGCAACACAACAAAATAGTATTGTTCAATTTCTTTATAAGCATCAAATATGATAAAAATATAACATTTTAAATATTTAATACTTGTCTTGTAGTGACACAACAAACTCATATTAAATATTTAATACTCTGTTAATTATTTATCATGCTAGAAGGTGACGTTCGATATTCCAAATATCTTTGAACGCTTCAGACTTAATATAATTTCCTTGAGGGGTTTATTATTATTTGTTTCATCTTGTTTAGCACGCATGCACACATATATATAAATAAACGTTATATTATTTTATATGGAAAACATGTTGCATAATATATATATATATATATATATATATATATATATATATATATATATATATATATATATATATATATATATATAGTATAAACATGCATATAGAATACTATATTTTACCCGAATTGATTAATGGACTTTATTCTATTTTGGTTCACTAGAGCCACCAAGTGAACCAAAAGGTCAAACACTAGGAGTGCAAGAATTAAATTTAAACATAACTATTACATTTAAACCTGGGCTCCATTACAAACGGTTCTTCAAGCGCTTCTTGCTCCTTGGTCTCCAATTCTTTAAAATTTTAATTCTAACTATTCCTATTACAAAACTATTTATAAAAATAGAAACCTTGATCAGCTGCTAAGGGGAAATACATATGAGGGAGATATAATTTACATTAAGGAAAACTAGAGACGACGAGATACGCATACCCCATTTAATAAAACACATACATTCACACATCCAACTAAAATAAAATCCAATTACATTGGTCAATAGTCCATAATCAATCCCATTTATTATCATACATATCATCATATACGTCAATAAATAAACATTCATCTCATGAATAAAACCATTCATGTAACGACCAAAAAAATGGATTATATGTAAATACATTTTATTTGATTATATTGAAGAAAATTATATTATATGTTTATTATAACGAGTAAGCAAGTTGAATGTCATTCTATAACCTAGAAAAGATGTATGATTATAGGATTCTGGCTACGTGCTAGAAATAAAGTATATGAATTTCCAAGACGAAAATAAAAGCTTTTCGACAAATTCTCCGGAAAACACTATTTATCCATTTCTGCTCTGGAATTATTTATGAATTTTTGAGAAATACGTAATAATAGAATTCTGAGGAAAGATGAATTATTTAATAATAATTCAGTTATGGCAAACAGATTTTTTTTCCTGCGTACTCAATTAGAGAATGTTAGGGAAAGTGAAGATTTGAATAAATAATTATTAAGTATAATAAGAACGTTATTATACAATAAAGAATACGATTATAATACAAGGTATTGTACAAGTATATACGAAAGATAATATGATCTATAATATGAATATTATACGAACTATTATACGAGAAGAATACGAGAATTATACGCTAAGAGTTTATTATTCTTAATAGACTAGTAAAGATTGAATTTGAACTTTGGAAAGTCTAAATAATAGATGAGTGAGGCCCACTGACAAACTTAATCAAGGCCCAAAGATAATTTAAATTAAGCCCAAGGTTAGGCCTAAATTGAATTAAACCTAAGCCCGAACCAAGAACCGAACCCGTGTGTTGAACCGTTGGATCACCAGGTGGGTAATAACCCATGGGGCAACCCATTGGGGCCCCATAACCCCATGTGCCAGGAAAAAGGGAGTTGGCCAAGCTTCTCTTGGAAGCTTGGTAGAATATTAATGTGACACTTCCAAATCTAGGTACTTCATCCTCACATGATTTGGTGTTCACTGTCCAAACATTCATTTCTAACTACCCAAATTATTTAACACTTAAGCAATAAATCTTCCCATTAAAGGGTTGCATAACTTAAACAGATAAATCCTAGGTTGTCTAACCTTAAAACATTCATCAAATGCAAAAAAAATTAATTATTTACATCACATAATTAAAACCAAGTTTTAAAATCACAAGTCTCAACAATTAACAAGTCTTCAACACTTATTCATCTTGCCTTTTCCTTTACTAGTGGTTGGCTCGTCAACCTTCTCAACTATAGTTGGAATGGTTATATATATGCAAGAGTGAGCAAAACAAATACTCACTTAAAGAAAACATAATAACTAGCAATGAATAAGATTAACTGAAATGCATAACATTTTCTAGTATCGATAATCAAGAACTGATATTGATATTCATCTGAGGGTCACAAGACCATGAACTATGTCCCAAGTTATAAGAATTTCTACTTGAACCTTTAACAATTCTAGACTATATGGACCTTTCTTCTCGTACTTAGGGGGATCATCCCTTTGTACCATGTATTGTGCACAAACATCTTAACACTTTCGCAAAAAAAATCCCCTATAATAGGGTTGTTCATCTTAGTTTTAACATACGAGTCCGCACCAAAGGAAGTTTGGTTTGGATAGGTTTCAAGGGTAATTTAGAGTTCAACGTACATCAACTAACGATTAGTTGAATCAAAAGTTTAATGACATTGCAAAGGCTCAACAACAACGTATTACTGAGTGGTTATGAACCATAAATGAATATTGTAAAGCAAAAAAATCATGCTTTAAGAATAAACTTCAATGAATTGAAAAGATATAATAAACCTTGCTGAACAAAATGTTAAGCTAAGGTTACAATTTCCAAAAGGAAACAAAGTTAAAAACATTGATAAATAGAATTCAAGAACTTGCTTAAAATAAAAGTAAGGTTCAAAAATTGCCTTGCGTGTAAGCTAAACAGTTATAACTCATGTTCCCAAATATCCTATACAAATGTCATCATGACATAATTAGTTACCACATGATCACGGTATATAACTAAATATCTATTTCATTTACAAGTCTTAGTCTTAGGTTTAACCACATGGTTAATCCACACTTCTCATTTATTAACACAAATTTTCAGTTATCATATAACTCATTAATTACTAATAATAATTTTCATATTTGGTTTATAACAACAACACAATATGATTAATCAAATTTTATAGTCATAAGATCACACTATATTAAAATTAATAGATTTTTATATTAAAAAATCAAATTTTTAGGCCAAACTGCTAACTGGCACTGCAGCGCCCCAGTTTGTATTGAGGACCAGCCATTATGGGGCTGGTTTGGCACTCGCAGACCCTCTGTTTAATTACGAGCAGGCATTGCAAATACTGCTTTTCATCAACAGTCTTGAGTGATGCAAAGAGAGCCTCGTTTCTTCACAGAATATGTGATGCGCATGCCACAAAGACAAGCCATCACGCAGAGACATTGTTCATGAGAACACAAAATAAAGCCAAATTGGCCTAAAAACTTCTTTCTAACAACAAATTTTGTACATATAATTCACATAAACTTTATGGAAACATAAACTATTGTTTTTAACATGTTATTACCAAAATAAACTACACAAACTTCCAACTTAGAACCTTTAAATTCACTCATTTTAATATTCCTTCCCTTTTAGACATTCTTAGCGAAACAAATTACTGTAAATTTGTTTTTCAACCAAAATAGTTTGTTTAAAACCCATTGTTTTCATTTCTTCATATATTTACATAATCAAAAATCAATTTACACTTTATATTATAAATTGAGTATTAATTTTGATTCTAAAATAAGCCATATCATACACATGTCACTTTGTTTCTCTATAAACATGATTTCTTCACATATATAATATTTTCATGGATTAAATTACTCCAAATCATATATAAATCATATAAAAATAGTTTATATCAACAAATTAGTATATACAAACCATATAATAAAAATTAATCATAAATATAAACTTTAAAGAGACTTTTAACGAAAAGAGAACTAAAACTTAGAGGCTACGATTATACCTTTGATTGTTTGCTTAAACTTTGTTAGAAATTAAGAATTCTTCCTTAGTTGCTCAAATTCATAGAGAAATCTTTCCTCTCTCAAACTCTCTAGAGCTCTCTCTCTTTCTCTTTGTGTTTTTTTCTTCTTTCTTTTCTCTGATTCTTTCTCTTTTCTAACTTAAATTAAAAAAAAAAATAGACGTATACATATAATATATATTAACATAAAATAAAAACTGACATATACCATAATTGTAGGGATTTCAGCACAAAAATGCAGCGGAAATAAAATAATCAAAGCAATTTCCGAAACCCAACACAGGATCCATGCGAAAAATCAATTAATTTAGAGGTTTAGATATTATACCGAAAATGAAAGTGTTTCTGAAACGGCTTCGAATCCTTAACGCAATTCCTCACAAAACTACGTCTCTATGGTATCCACACGAACGCCGCACGAACTGTCGAACGATTCTGCAATAAGAGGGAATTGAAACTGTACGTTTTCTCTCTAGTCTCTCTCTAAGAGCGGCTAGGGTTTTCAAGTTATGATCTAACCCTAAGTAGCTGCTATATATCCTATATATAGTAGTTAAATGGAATTAATCAAAATCCAATTTCATAAAATCTGAATTTATATATATATAACTTAATTAAGTCTTACTTAATTAATATACATATATAAAACTTTCCTTTTAATTTAAATTAAATGATTTAAATACTATTAATCATATTAATATATTTAAATCCTTAAAATTTAAATTTATTCCCTTTAAAGTACGTTTCATGTGTGTGACCCTATAGGTTATTATCACGTTGGCAATAATTTTAAAATCATATTATAAAATTATAAACAAAGCGAGCGACATCTAGTAATGCATCACTGCTACCCAAGTAATAATAAGATCGATGATTCGATGCAACCTTTTAGTGACCAATGTTACAATGTAATTTAATCCTTTTAACCTTAATATCTTAGATTAAACTCGAGTCATGGAATGTGTCATACTCTTCATAATTTAATCTGAGTTTTCTTGATCAATGAGTAGACTATATGAAACAAATCACTATTTGAGCATGGCCATGCATTTCATAGTCCTACTCAATCAATAGGCCTATGGATATCACCCCTAATAAATAGGAGGGTTAAATTTCATCTAGATCACTCATATTCATCACACGATTCATGATGTACCCAATAATCACCTTTATAGTCCACCCTATTAAAGGTGACATTTGATGATATCAAAGTACATAAATTCCCATGTAGTAATATAGTGATTTCAGGTCAGAGGACCATTACATCATTGTCACTACGAGAATTGCTAATGATACTTCGCATAATGCTCCACATAAAATTCTCATGGTGGAGTCCGCCCGATTACTGCAATCGTTCTCTAACATGTACCTATGCATTGACTTAATATCTCATATATTTATGACCAATGAGATTTGGTCATCAGTCAATCTACATACTAGTCTCAATGCATCATTGTTGTCCCATCAACAATGATACTCGACTAGGGACAT
This sequence comes from Panax ginseng, assembly GCA_020205605.1. Taxonomy (NCBI): domain Eukaryota; kingdom Viridiplantae; phylum Streptophyta; class Magnoliopsida; order Apiales; family Araliaceae; genus Panax; species Panax ginseng. Next base: position 111,283,339 of record CM035128.1, on the reverse strand, counting down.
TTAAGAATAATGATACTAATTATAATTATATAATCTCATGTTCAAGTCACATACTTGAAACTATATAATTTGTATCATTATTCTAAGGATTTTATTATGTTAACATTTATATAACGCAAAGAAATAAAACCATAATAAAATCATTCATTTATTCAATCAAATATAATATCAAAACGTTAAGCAATTATATCAAATAATTGGCCTCTAGGGCATAAACTCTAACAATAATAACACTACTTAATACATACCAGTTATTATTTTAAAAAATTCAAAAGCCACTAAGGCTTGTTTGACAAAAGTAATTTAAAATAAAGACTTAAAAGCCTTAAACCTTGTTTGGTAAAACTAAATTAAAACTCCTTTTAGCTTATTTTAATAACTCACTTACTATATTGTTTATTGTCATACTTTATTTAATTAAATTCTAATAATCAAATTCAATTAAAAAAAGACATACCAACTTACTAAATCAAAATGTTAAATAATCAAATTGCCATAAAATTATAATTTTCATTATAATTTTATTTAATAAATTAGCACATCACTTTTAATTACTAAATTAAATTAAATTAATATTATAACAATTCATTTAATCCTTATCAACTCTCTAATTTAATTATTAAATTAAATTAGAATATTACCATATAATAATTAATTCATCACTTTTTTTAATTAATTAACTTAATAATACAAAATTACCGAATATTAACTTAATTATCATATTACACTTAATTAAGATAATTCTCCATAACTCATGAATTATTTATTTAACTAATAAATAATCAAATTAAACAAATATTTATTTAACAATAAACACATCAACTAAAATATTTATTTAATTCAATAAATATTTGAAATTACATATAAAAATTCTGGATTGTTACATCAATCCCTCCTTACAAGGATTTTGTCCCCAGAATCACAACTCAAACGATTCATTCATCAAATTTTGTCCTCCTTAGAAGAATTTTGTCCCCAAAATTGAAGACATAACTCAAGATAACTTTTCATCATCTTATCTTCGAGTTCCCACGTAGCTTCCTCAGCATTGTGGTTCCTCCATATTAACTTTACAGAAGGTATCACTTTATTCCTGAGCACTTGTTCTTTTCTGTCAACTATCTAGATAGGAATTTTCTCGTAAGAAAAATCTTTATCAAATTGTAATGGTTCGTACTCGATCACATGCTTGTAATCGGGTTTATATGGTCGTAACACTGAGAAATAAAAAATATTGTGAACATATTCTAATTCTATAGGTAAAGCTACCTCGTAAGCTACTTCCCTTACTCTTCGCAACACCTCAAAGGGTCCAATAAACCTCGGGCTTAGCTTTCCTTTCTTACCAAATCGAATTTTGCCCTTCCAGGGAGAAACTTTTAGAAAAACAAAACTTCTAACATCAAATTCGCGATTGTGTCGGTGTTGATCAACATATTTCTTCTGATTGTCTTAAGCATCTATCAACTGTGCTCTAATGATTTTGACAACCTCAGCGGTTTGCTGCATAAGTTCTGGTCCTACCAGTTGACGTTCACCAACTTCATCCTAACACAGTTGAGTTCTACACTTTTTGCCACATAATACTTCATAAGATGGCATGACAACGCTTGCGTGGTAACTGTTATTGTAGGTGAATTCAGCCAACGATAAATTATCATCCCAATTTCCCTTAAAATTCATGATGCACGCTCTAAGCATATCTTCCGATGTCTGGATTGTTTATTCGCTTTGGTCGTTCGTTTGAGGATGGTATGTCGTACTCATTCTTAACTGTGTTCCCATGCATTCTTGTAGTCTCTTCTAGAAGTTTGACATGAATCACAGATCTCTATCTGACACAATTGATAATGGAACGCCATGTCTCGAAACGATCTCCTTGACGTACAACTTTGCCAACTGATCAAGATTGAATCTAATCTTTATTTGAAAAAAGTGTGTTAATTTCGTTAGCATGTCCACTATCATCCAAATTTCATCGTATCCTTTCTGAGTAGTCAGAAGTCATACCACAAAATCCATTGTGATATGCTCCCACTTCCACTCCGGTATTTCCAACGGCTGAAGAAATCTTATTGGTCTTTGATGCTTAGCTTTGACTTTTTGACATGTTAAGCATTTCGCGACACATTCTGCAACATCTCTTTTTATATTCGGCCACCAGAAATGATGTTATAAATCTCGATACATCTTCGTACTCCTCGGGTGAATTGAATATCTTGAATTATGAGCTTTAGATAAAATTTTGCCTTTAATTTCAGGTACTGATGGAACCCAAATTCTTCCTTCGAACCTTAGTAATTTCTCGGTATCGATCTTGAATTTTGCCTCACTACCCTCAGACACTCTTTCTTTGATTTTCTCACACTCTTCATCTTGTAGTTGAGCGTTCTTTACCTTGTTCACTATAGTTAGACTAGCTTCCATCTGAAATAATCTTTCATCTGATTTTTCCAAAAATTTTATTTTCAACTCTAGCTTCGCCATTGCTGAAATAAGCTCTTCCTGGGCAGCTAACAACATCAACTTCTCTTGACCCTTTTTACTCAAGGCGTCAGCTAACACATTTGCTTTACCCAGATGATAAAAGATTTTGCAATCATAATCTTTAATTAGTTCTAACCATCGTCTCTGATGCATGTTAAGATCCTTTTGTGTGAAAATATACTTTAGACTTTTATGGTCTGTTTATATCTCACATTTCTCCCTATAGAGATAGTGTGTCTATATCTTCAGAGCAAATACCACTGCAGCCAACTCCAAATCAAGAGTCAGGTATCCTTGTTCATAATCCTTCAGTTATCTTAATGCATACGCAATGAATTTGTAGTTTTGCATAAGCACACAGCCTAGTCCTTTATGCGATGCATGACTATACACTACAAAGTTTCTTGTATTATCCAGTAATGACAACACAGGTGCCATGCTTAGCTTCTTCTTCAATCCCTGAAAACTCTCTTCGCACTTCTCTATCCAAAAAATTTTATGGCTTTCCTTTTCAAATTCATCAACGGAGTGGCAATATTGGAAAAATCTTGAACAAAGTGTCTGTAGTAACCTGCCAATCCCAAAAAACTCCTCACCTCTGATGGTGCCCTTGGTGGTTCCTAATTTATTATAGCTTTAACCTTTGATGGATCCACTTAGATTCCATCCTTGTAAATCACATTCCTAAGAAAATGCAAACGTTCTAACCAAAATTCACATTTAGAGAATTTCACATACAACTTTTCTCTTCTTAGTGTCTCCAATGCCAAATATAAATGCTCTACGTGTTCCTCTCGAGTTTTGGAGTACACCAGGATATCATCGATGAACAACATAATAAACTTATCTAAGAATGGTTTAAACACCCTGCTCATCAAATCTATAGAGTTGCAGGAGCATTGGCCTAACCAATAGACATTACCAGAAACTTATAATATCCATACTAAGTTTTGAATGTCATTTTTGGTACATCCTCCTTCCTTACCTTTAGTTGATGATACCCACTTCTTAAATCTATCTTCGAGAAGTACTTATCTCTTTTCAGTTGATCAAACAAGTCATCTATTCTTGGCAACAAATACTTATTCTTAATAAAGACTTTGTTTAACTCCTTATAATCAATGCAAAGACGCATCGACCCATCCTTCTTCTTCCCGAATAACACCGGTGCTCCCCACAGTGATACACTCGGCTAAATGTATTTCTTGTCTAGCAACTCTTGCAGTTGCACCATCAATTCCTTCATCTCTACCGAAGCCATCCTGTACGGGGCCTTCGATATCAGAGCAATCCTTGGTTCTAAATCGATAACGAACTCAATCTCTCAGTCATGCAAAAGTCCTGGAAAATCATCTAGAAATACGTCCATAAAATCCCTAACAACTGGTATCTCTTCTAGTTTCACACCCACTTCTGAGTATCGACTATGTAAGCTAAATATCTTACATAGCCTTGCCTCAATAACTTCTTGGCTTGCATAATCGTCAGACAACTCACTTGTCTAGGTGATTTGCTACCATAGAAAACTACCTTTGACGGAGTCATAAGGTTTACATATTTCTTTTGGCAATCAATTATTGTTCCATAATTGAATAGCCAATACATCCCCAATATAACATCAAATTCCCCAAGTTTAATCAGGATTAAATCTACTGTCATAACATTTTCCTTAATATTCACCCTACAATTCCTATATAAAAATTTAACAAAAATCACCTCCCTATTTGTAATTTCTATATCCAAAGGGAAATTTAACTCTTCACTAGGCAACCCCAAACTCTTAGCAAAATCATCATATATAAATGAGCAAGTAGCACCCGAATCAAATAATACATAAACATCTATATCATTAATTGGAAGCATACCTGAAACCACATCTTTTGATTACACAACAACCTGCATGGTCATGTTGAAGGATCTAGTTGTGCGTTTATTTGTTGACGTTATCCAATAATAGCGAATGTACCTCCACTACCACCTCCCTTGCTTCTAGTTGCACTTCCAGCTGTCTTCTTAGGACACTCGCGAGCTAGATGATCATTTAATTCACATATGAAACAAGCACCCTTCTTCGGTTGAGAGCAATTTGGAGCAATGTGACCTTCTTAGCCACAATTATAGCACAACCGCTTACCTCTCAAGCACACGCCAGTGTGATTTCTTCCACAAGTAACACACGCTTAAAATTTCCACTTCTGCTGGCCACTCTGCTGAATCCCAACACCTGAATCCTCATTCCATTTCCTCTTTGTATTATTATTCCCACCACTGCTACCACCAGTTTTGCCTTCATTCTCATTCTTCTTCTTTCTCTATACCTGATTGTATTTTGTTAAGGCATCACTTGCACCCTCTAAGATAATCGCTTTCTCGAGTACTGCTGCAAAAGTCTTCAACAGAAACATAGAGACTCTATTGTACAACCAGGGCTTTAGTCCATGTTCAAACCTTCTTGCCTTGCGCTCATCTGTGTTAATCTGATATGGCACAAACCTCGCTAGCTCATTGAATTTTACCGCATACTCCGACATCGTCAACGCACCTTGCTTTAGCTCTAAAAATTGGACCTCAATCTAATTCTGTGAGCTTTCTAGGCAATAGGTTTCTAAAAATATTTCCTTAAACCTATTCTATGTCATTACTCCCTGTCCTCCTTGGTTTTTGTTTGCATCCCACCAATAGTGGGCTTCTGCTTTCACATGAACGTTGCAAAAGTAGTCTTCTGGTCTTCACCGACCCTAGCAATGTCGAAAACCTTCTTTATTTCCATGATCCAGGTCTGTCCTTAACTGGATTCATGGACCCACAAAATTATGGTGGTCCTATTGCCTTCAAATCTTTAAAGGTCGCAACTGGATTCTGCGGCTGATTTTGCAATGTTCCCGTCAATAATTTCACCAACTGCTGAATTGGGTTAGCATTGGCATTGTTGTTATTGGTAAACCCCTCAGGGTTCATTGTCGTGGTTGACGTCTTCTTGGAGGCATTTTCTATTTAAAATACACTTATTTGATCATTACTCAATTTATTAAGTATTTTCTACTTAACTTGCACATCATAAATGATCATCACATAACATATAACATCTTGAATAAATATTAACATTTTATTTATTCATAATCTTTTAAAGACATAAAATGATAACATCGCTGCTATTTACATCACTTTTCTGAACTAACAAAGTTTCAGGATAACATCATCATATCCCATTGGTCAAATAACACTTGGGATTTACGTCTTATTTATTATATAATTATCCATATAATAATTACACTTCCTATTAAGGCCAACTAAGACATTGCACAACCTTACGGTTGTGAGATCCTGGATTTTATGAAATGAAAGTATTCAATTTTCCTATATTATTATTCTATTTAGTAAATGATTAAATTGATAAAAGGTTAAAGTTAAGGGTGATATGTGAAAAATTTTCAAAGTAAGCAAGTTGTCATAAAATATTCGTTTGGTCGGAGAATATTCGTTTATCAGGGAATATTTGTACGACGACACAATCATTAGTGGACCCCACAACAAAATTACTGTCGGAATAAGAAAACGACAGAAATATCTTTTTATAAAAATAACAACGAAAAGTTTTACCGTTAAACTGTTGAAATACCCGGTGGTAAAAGTACAGTAATACGCGTGGTTGCATACTAGCACACGGTATTGTACAATATCTTTGATTATTGATGCTTACGTGAAAAGTCACTCAGTTATACTCAATTATTGCTACAGTAATTGCTGCATAATATCTCTCATATTATTGATTCAATTATTGTCACAGTATCATCTGAATAATATTTTATATTATAAAATCAATAATTTAGACGACAAAGGTATTCATATTATTATTTGCAATATTGACGATGTCTAGAAAGTTCTGTCGAGGAGAGGTTTGGTCACCTAATTGCTCGCCAATAGGGAAAAATCCTTATCGGAAAGCCCCCTCTTTCCTGGGAATGATCTGGTTGTTAAATAATGTGAGTTATAATATTAATGATGAATAAATTCGTGTTGATTAAAGATGAAATTGATATTTCCATTGTGTTGGGATTATTAATGTTAGTGGAAATCGACATTTATTTTGATAATAATTGATTTAAGCAGGTTAATTGACCAATCGGATAATTAATCGGATAAATGAGCAACTAATTGCTATTAATTCACATGCTTATAAATATTTGTTTACATGTATGTACTAATGATTCACATACATGTACTATTAGGGGAGGTGGTGCAAGATTGATAGTACTTGCATGACTAAATTAAAAATAGAGGTATAGATGAAGGTACTATACTGTAACTATTTATTTCATATGTATGAAACTATTGATTCACATGATGTACTAGTAGGGGTGGTGCTGCAAGTTTGATAATACTTGCAGGACTAAATTAAAAATGGAGGAAAAGGTGAAGGTATTATACTGTAATATTTTGAGCCCCAAAACGTGCAATTATCGAAACTATATTTTCCTATAAATAGAAGCTCATTCTTCTTTCATTCTCACTAATTCACTAAGACTCACCATGACACCCCCAAATCTAGGTACTTCATTCCCACAAGATTTGGTGCTCACTATTCATACATACATACTATCTACCCAAATAAGATATTATTTAAACCATAATCATCCCTTTAAATAGGGTTACATCATCAAATTCAAAAATATCCCAAGTTGTCTAACCTTTAAACATCATTCAAATGCGGAAATAAGTTATTACATCACATCATTAAAATAGGAGTCTATCATCGAATTAAAAGTCTAATCATCATAGTAATAATCATAATTACAAGTCTTCATCACTTGTACATTTTTCCCTTTCCTTTGCTAGTTAAAGGCTCATCTACCTTCTCAACTTTAGTTGCAAAGAGTGTATAAATATGCAAGACTGAGAAAACCAATTGCTCACTGGATATACAATGAATCAACAGGAGAATAATAATAATAATTACTAACAAAAGGCTCATCAAGTCTAAATAGTACTCTAACAATAATAATCAGAAACTAGAATCCAAAATATGGAATATATATATATATATCACTGAGGGTCATAAGACCATGAACTATATCCACAGTTGCGAGTAATTTTTCAACTTCAACTTTAACAGTCATAAGACTATAAGGACTACTCGTACATAGGGGGATCAGCCCTTCGTACAATGTATTATGCACAAACATTTCAACGCTAAGTGTAAAGTATCCCCTAATAATAATAGGGTTGTTCATCTCAATATTTAGAGTACAAGTCCGCACCAAAGAAAGTTTGGTTTGGATAAGCTTTCAAGGGTAATTTGAAGTTTAACGAACATCAACTATAGGACTAGTTGAATCAATGGTGTTTGATAACACAACAGTTGTTAATAACAACATAACATAGAATAATTGAGAATCATAAGTGAACTGATTATACATATTAAATTAAACTCATGCTTGAAACAACTATAAAGCATGAGTATTCAACAACATGAATAAAATGGTAAACCTTTGCTTGAACAATTAATAAGCTAAGATTAGGATCTTATAACATTAGAAAATGAAATTATTGAACGTACATTAACTGATAGCAAGCTGGAAACTAAAATCTTGCTCAACATGGTATTAACTCATACAAGGAATTAAAACAGTTCAATAATAGAGACGAGAGTTCAAAAACTGCGTTCATTATACAATAATAGAACTTAAGAAACTTGCTTAACTATAAACAAGTTAAAATGAATCAACCAAATGAGAATTTCAAATAACATTAGAGTTAAAGTTTGCTCAAATGAAATTTAGGAACAATTGACTTGTTCAATAACAGTTGAAATAGAAAACTTGTTCAATCCAAGGAATAAAGCTACACAATGTAATAATGAAACTAGCTCCATGAAAGTATAGAGTTAGAAAACTTTTCTCAATGTAAAAAGATATGGTTTTGAAACTTGCCTCAAGCGTAAGCACAATATTAAACTCACGTTCACCTACACATTGGTTTAGAACCACATTATCTATTAGACATGCTAACATACCATAACATGTACATTTCTAGCTAAACTTACCATTTTAGCAAAGTCTTTCTTTACCATTTACATTTCAGAAATTCTAAGTGTTTACTTTGCAACACTTGCCTAACATTCAATGTGTATACTAAGTTATCACATAATGCGTTCGAAATTTACTACTCATTTTTACCACTTTGAATTCACAACTCTGTTCTAGCGTTGTTGTTACATGTTGGACACATTACCATAACCTTAAACTAAGCTACAAAGAATGACCAAAGTCTGCAGAATTAGAAGACTTGATTAATCGAAAAATAGGCACCTTGCAGCGCCGCTTAGTTTTATCTTCGGGATCTTTGCGTGCTAATGCGCGATAGTCATGCATACCACATAAGAAAGGGTCATGCGTGTGTCATGCATGATGCATAGAACTTCGCTTTTATAGAACAAACTTCGGCACTTTTCTTAAGCCAACTAACACAAATCTTACCCACCAAACTGTGATAATAACACGTAAAATAAATATACAACTATCATAGACATGATTGCTAACATATACAATTACTTAGCAAAATTTAACAACCACTAAAACTATTTTAATTTCTCAATTTTCATGTTTTTATGAAAAACTCCATTTTCTTGACATCCTTTACAAAATTCATCACTGTAAATTCAATACTTGGCCAAATCACCTCATTCAAATTATATTATGCTCGTATCTCATAAAACTAACATATACAAGCTTCAATTTATAATTTCACATATTAAATGGCCACTAGAATTGATACTTTTCATGAACATATGAAAAAAATACATATAAACATACACTGTCAAAATTTTCTTCTACTGTAAACCGAAATTAGCATGTAATTATTGTTTAAACATAATATCTAATCATCATATACACGTGAAATCATCATAACTAATTCAAGAACATCAATTCTAAACATATAGAATCCACAGAGTATGAAATTATTATCGTAAAACTCATATACATGCTTATGATATAGAGATTATAGAACATACCTTTAATTTCTAAGATAATCCTTACTAAAATCACTAGAATTGCTGTGAAAATTCGTAATTCTCTCTCAATTTTCTCTGAAGCTCTCAAACTCACTCAGCTATCTCTGCTTTAGCAATTAGAATGCGTAAAAGAAAACTAACTAGTATGCTTAATGATATAAACAAAACTGGTAACCCATAATAATACTACTAAATGTATTATCAGTTACTAATGTATATAACATAAATATGTTTTATTATTTTAATTTATTTTATTTATATTATTTATTTTAAAAAATTTAGAAATTCCAAAAGCCATAAGGCTTGTTTGGCAAACTCTTTAAATTTTAAAGAATTAAAATACTTAAGCCTTGTTTGGCAAAAACTAATTTAAATCCTTTTTAATTTATTTTAATAAACACTTTTATTTATAATTATATCACATATTATTTATTTGAATTCCCATATCCAACACTAACCCATTACATTAATCACATACTATATTTTAATTAATTATAGCATTTTAACAAATATCACAAAATTATAATTTTCATTATAACTTTATTTAATAATTTAATATATCATTTAAATTACTAATCACAATATAACATCTCATGTTATAATACAAATCTCTAAATTATAAATTAATTAAATTTAGAATTTATCTAATAAATTTAGATTTACAAATATTTATAAACGACCACCACATCAATAATTATTTATTCCATCAATTCAATAATCGACACATCAAATAAATATTTATATTATTCAATAAATATTTAATATTACAACTTGAAATTTTGGTTCGTTACATCCTTCCCTCCTTACAAGGATTATGTCCCCAGAATCACAATTCAAACAATCAAATCGCCACATTCTCCCCTACTTACAAAGATTCTGTCCCTAGAATCGAAGACACAGTCTAAACAAATAACTCAGGATAATTCTTTATCATATCAGCTTCGAGTTCCCAAGTAGCCTCTTCGACATTGTGGTTTCTCCATATTACCTTTACAGAATGTATCACTTTATTCCTGAGAACTTGTTCTTTCCTGTCAACTATCTGGATAGGAATCTCTTCGTAAGACAAATCTTTACTGAACTGCAACGGTTCATACTCAATCACATGCTTGTAATTGGGTTTATACGGTCGCAATACCAACACATGAAAAACATTGTGCACATGCTCTAATTCTGGAGGTAAAGCTACTTCGTAAGCTACCTCTCCCACTCTTCGCAATATTTCAAAAGGTCCAATAAACCTCGGGCTGAGCTTGCCTTTCTTACCGAAACGAATCTTTCCCTTCCAAGGAGAAACTTTCAGGAATACAAAATTTCCTACTTTAAACTCATGACTCTATCTGTATTAATCAACATACTTTTTCTGCCGATCTTGAGCAGCTACCAGTCTTGCTCTGATGAGTTTGATAACTTCAATGATCATTGAAACGAGCCTGGGCCCTAATAGATTCTTGTTTCTCCAATTTCATTCCAGCATAGTGGGGTTCTGCACTTTCTGCCGTATAACGCCTCGTACAGCGACATACCAATGCTTGCGTGGTAACTATTGTTGTATGCAATTTCCACCAAACGGTAGATAATCATCCCAGTTTCCTTTGAACTCCATGATGCATGCTCTGAGCATATCTTCAAGCGTCTGGATCGTTCTTTTGCTTTGCCCATCGGTTTGCGGATGATATGTTTTGCTCATTTTCAGTTGCGTTCCCATACATTTTTGAAGTTTCTTCTAGAAATTTGATGTGAACCTCGGGTCTCGGTCTAATACAATTAACACTGGAACTCCATGTCTTGAGACGTTCTCTTTAACGTATAGTTTCGCCAGCTGATCAAGATTAAATATAATCTTTATTGGAAAAAAGTGTTCAGATTTTGTTAATCTGTCCACTATCACCCATATCGCATCGTATCCTTTCTGAGTCGTTGGAAGACCTACCACAAAATCCATTGTAATATGCTCCCACTTCCATTCCGGTATTTCCAACCATTGAAGTAATCCACTTGGTCTTTGATGCTCGGCCTTCACTTTCTGACATGTCAAGCACTTCGCAACGCATTCTGTAACATCTCTTTTCATGTTCGGCCACCAAAAATGATGCCGCAAATCTTGATACATTTTCGTACTTCCCAGATGAATCGAATATCTTGAGCTATGAGCTTCTGTCAAAATATCTTCTTTAAGCTCTTGTACTGCTGGAACCCAAATTCGTCCCTCGAATCTCAGCATTCCCTCAGTACCAACCTTGTATTTCACTTCTTTTCCCTCGTGCACGCTTTCCTTTATTTTCTTGCATTCTTCATCTTGTAGCTGAGCGTTCTTCACATTGTCCACCAAAGTTGGATTAGCTTCTATCTAGTACAATTTTTCATTGGATTCTTCTGGAAATTTGATTTCCAGCTCTAACCTTGCCATTGCTGTAATAAGTTCCTCCTTATCTGTTAACAACATCAACTTTTCTCTGTCTTTCCTACTCAAAACATTTGCAACCACATTAGCTTTGCCCGGATGATAAAAGATCTCACAATCATAATCTTTTATCAGTTCCATCCATCTCCTTTGCCGCATGTTCAGGTCTTTCTGTGTGAAAATATACTTGAGATTTTTATGGTCTGTGTAGATCTCACATTTCTCTCCGTAGAGATAGTGTCTCCATTTCTTCAGTGCAAACACAACCTCCACCAACTGTAAATCATGAGTCGGATACCCTTTCTCGTAGTCTTTCAATTGCCTTGATGCATACGCAATAACATTGTCGTTTTTCATAAAGACACAACCCAATCCCTTGTGTGACACATCACTATACACCACAAAATTTCCTGTATTATCTGGTAATGAAAACACATGTGCCACACTGAGCTTCTTCTTCAATTCTTGGAAACTTTCTTCACACTTCTCCGTCCAAACAAATTTTACAGATTTTCTCGTCAAGTTTGTCAACGGAGTGGCAATCTTGGAAAAATCCTGGATAAATCATCTATAGTATCCTGCCAATCCCAAGAAACTTCTTACTTCTGATGGAGTTCTTGGTTGTTCCCAATTTATCACGGCTTCGACTTTTGATGGATCTACGGTCCCATCCTTATCAATTACATGCCCAAGAAATTGTACACGTTCTAGCCAAAATTCACATTTAGAGAATTTCGCGTACAACTTTTCTTTTCTTAACGTCTCCAATGTCAAACATGCAAGTATACATGGTCAACAAGTAATAAAGTGAAAGTAGAGTATCGTTCCCAACATAGAATTAGTTAACAAGAATTACCAAGTACTAACCTATAACCAATTTAATCTTATTGAAACAAATGATTTAATATTTTAATTTAAAATAATTAATTAAACTATTACTCACTATCCCTAGAATGAAACAAGATAATGAAGACTCGAGATTACAATTTCACTTATTGTTTCATTTAAGTCAACACACTTCCTGTTAAGCAAAGTTATTTATACTGGATTGTTAATCAAGAACACGAAAGTAAAATATGGTCATCTCTCAACGCACCATACTCATATTCAAATCAACAGATGATAGAATCAAATTGAACACCCTAATTAACTAACCCATATATCTCTATGTGAATTATAATTAAAAAGGGTTTAAGTACAAGTTCTTATTAGACTACATTCAATGCCTTGGTATATCTCTATCCTAAGCAAAAATCATGAATTCCAACTCCATGTAGAACACATAAATACATGCTATTATGATCAGATCTAAACCCATAATCCGTCTCTCGAGTTCATATAGATTATCACAGTAATTGTTAGCTAGGTAATTAAGCAATTAAGGGTAAACCATAATAGACAATCCAAATATAGCTAATAAGACTAACAAAGAAGCATATCAAATTAAACTACAAAATAAGATCCATAGTAATCTCAAAACAGAGTTTAATTCATAATGGAACTAGAATCCATCATCCACAATTGATTAAGCATTAAAAGATACAAATAGATAAGAAAAGAAATTAGAATTGAGATAAACAAATCTGTATTCTCTTGCTTCCAATCTGTTTCTCCAATGATGCTCAATAGCTTCAATCTTAAGTTCTAATCTAATCTAGGGTTCCTAATCTACTATAATCTAATCTCATGGAATCTTCTTCTCTCTTTTATGCCTCCCATCATGTATTTATAGGTTACAAGTCTAATTTTTAGCTTAGGAGTAAACTCAATCCAATTTGGAGTTAAAAATATCAAAATTCGATCCAAAACGCGTCAAAAACTTGTTCTGGCCCTTACCCCCACCCTGACGGACTTTTTCTATTGGCTAGGCCCGCCCCAGCTGGCTATGCTACTTTTTTGCAGCTTGTACCCCCACCCCGGCGGGGGTCCTTTTTCTGCTGCAGTGTCTTTTGGTAAAATGGCCATAACCTTTGATCCGGGAAGAGTTATGGGGACTGCCACCTATCAAATCGAAGATCTCGACGAGCTCTACAACTTTCATGCTTTGAGAACTGAGAAAGAATAGACGGATGAAGGTTGAAATTGGGCTGGAAGTGACTGCTATGCAAGCAAATGGCCACCCAAAACTGTGAAGTTCAACGCCCGTCGATACAAAGGTCATAACTCTTGCATCCGAACTCCGATTGGAATGATTCAAGATGTTCTGAAAAGCTAAGAAGAAGCTCTAAAATATAATTCAAGTTCCAAGCCAAGAACATGAAAGCCCAAATGATGTCTGAATTGTTTTTCCTTGCATTTTCCTTGTGTTTTCATACCAATAGTCACTCACACCGCTCTCAAACATATAATCTACAAAATGAACACAAAATGCATGAAAAGTAGCTAAGAAACATGAATATAAGTAACTGATTCAAGTAACAGATACCGGATAAGTAGGTATAAAACCTACTTATCTGTTACAATAGAACAACTTCTTCCAATATTTCTTTCACTTCTAAAGGATGAATTTCCTTATGTACACCTCAATATTATTATCAAGCTTGATCAAGTCAATCAGGTGTGTGCATTTTAGGTTGAACACATTCTGTTATGCATTTAATTTTTATGTATACTAATTTATACATCTTGCATTTTCTAGTGTCCCCATTTCAAGTACTATAGTTATGCATTTACTTGCCTTTGCATGATCCAAAGCAACCTATTATGATAATTATGAAAATCCTCCCATGTGGATCTTGAGTCCAAATAGGAAAGTTCTTGATTTTAATAGTAATATTTTCATGAGCCCCGCTAATTTTTGTCATAGGTACGAGTCAAATAATGGGTGTGTGACCAATTCAAGTTTACATGTGTGTTGAAGTGGTAATGATAAGTTTGAGGAAAAGAGTTCATATGTTGTTAGTGGTGACAATCCTTATGATAGTAATCCAAGGGCAAGTCTTAGTGATTGTATGCAAAGTTATTGGAATGATTGCAATTGTTTCGGCTTTGCCAGTTTTTATAGCAATGGAACGGGCTGTCTAATGTGGACCGGAATGAAGGATTACATTATAGAGGAGGATGGCGCTACCACGTTAAAATACGTTTTGGTTTCAAGAAAACCATCAAAAGGTATGCTAAATATTGTATTTTTATGTTTGAACCTTATATATTTGTTTTTAATTATTTTTTGAAGGACAATGTAATATCATAGAGGTTTAGTTGCTCACAAGTCTGGCTACTTATTCATATTAGCACAAGCTTTTCACTTACCCTTGAAATGCATTATAGCCAAAAGAGAGTATAGTCTGTGCTGATATTTGGGGTTTCAAAAAGGGAGTGTAGTTGGCATTTCCTCGATGGAAACAAATTATTATCGTTATTGTGGAGAAAGGTAGGACTACAAGTAACACAGTCTAAGCTTACTTCCTTGAGTTGCCCAAGGAATCCTTGAACAAATGACGTGATCTGAAAGAGTTAATGTGCAATAAAATGACATGTATATTTTCGTAAAAGCTTTATAATTTGAATAAGTATTTGCAAAGTTCCTAACTTCTAAAACCACTCTAAATGCAGCCAACTAGCATGACAAATGGATTATCTGTTGTTAAATGTCTTTCACTTTTGGCAAATGTTCTCAAATATCCAAGAACTAAGATAACCATTTTTTTTCATTTGCTACAAAGATAACTCAGTTCATCACGTTTGTTGAATTTTGTGATCTTGTTTTGGAATTATTTTAGCATATATCCGGAGGACAAAACTGCAATGTGCAATGGCTTACAATGACCGGTCCCTTCGGGCGGTATGTCGTCATCAGTGAAGGATATCACATTGTTGTTGAAAATGTGATCAACCATATATTGAAATTTTTCCACATCCACTGATTTCGGTAAGTAGGCTTCTTTCAAAACCTTCAATAAGATCCTCCGATGATCCTCGGAAGAGAAAACCAAGCCCAGTATTAATATCTGATGTGGAGCTTCTCTTAAGCTTAAAATAACCTTGGCTTCATTATAGCCCATAGTGCGGAGGAATTTTTCAATCTTCTCCATGGGAATCTTCCCCTTTACTTTGATGGCGGGCTTCATCACCCTCTGAGGAAGATACAGTGGATTTTCCTTCGACACTGTAGTAGTAGTATGAGACGTGGATCCTTCAGCTTCTCCATAATTCCATGGAACTTTGTGTAAGCTGACAACAGGATATTGTGGTCTGAAAGGTAAAGAAATTGGCTCTGTGCGGCCACTTTTAAAGGATTGTCAGCTCCTTTGAGTTGAATTGCTTGTATGGGAAATGATTTGACAGTCTCATCATCCTCAGTGGATATAACTGCTACTGATCCCTTCCATTTGGTAGGACATGTATTCCCACTCTCGAGTTGCACAGTGTGGTCGTCTGCCAGCTGCAGGACACCGCTATCAATGAGATTCTGAATGAGATGGCAGAGTGCCCAGCATTCTTCTGTGCTGTGACCGCGAGAATGTGAATGATATTGACATACTCCATCGGAGTTGAACCGTCTTGAACGGGGATTGATTAGAGGTAGAAGGGAGGTAATTCTTCCTTCGTTGATAAGCATTTTAAATATCTCATCCATAGATTGGCCCAGATAGGTAATTTCCCTCTGATTGTCAAAATCCTGACGGGCTTTAGCATTTGCTCTCTTTGCAACCTTATCCTCCATAGCTTCGCTTTCTAAAGGTGATGGTGGAGCATTCATAACAAAAGGAAGGAGATAGGCATGCTCCTGGCTGATTAATTGGCGTGTGACTTAACGCTGGTAGGTCACCAGTTCTGCTAATTGCTCAATTTGCTTGCAAAGAGCATTCATCTTTTGTTCCATAACAAATTAGAACTTTGTGTAATCCCATCTGTCAACACTGTCTTTGATCTTTGAGCTAGCTCTTCCCAGCTATGGATCTTTGAGTTGTCTAATCTAGTATACCATGAATGAGCTTCTCCAGTTAGACTCTTCTAGAACAGTTGCATTCTGAGCTTCTCATTTTCCGCATAAGATCCAAGTTCTCCAATAAACACCTTCAAATGTGTGTAAGGATCCCCTAATCCATCATACTTTTCAAAGTCAGGGGTTTTAAATTTCTCTGGATAATGAACACCAGGGAATATGCAAAGGTCAGCATATGAAACACTTCCATGTGTTCCAATCCCTTTGAGAACACGAATAGTTTCCTCCATTTGGAGGACCTTCTTCCTAATATCACCGGTGTCTGGATCTCCTTTGAGATGGGTGTTTTCAGGATCTTTGTTAGTCGTATCCAACTGAGGTTCTGGAATTATTTTTTCCAAACCTTGAGGTCCTCCTTGTGTAGAGGTTTCTGTATGTGCAGGCATCTTTGTACCCTGAGTAGATTGATGCAATTCTTTTGGCAGAATAGCCAAATCTATAATTTGTTTACTTAATCCATCAAATTCTTCTCGAGAAACAGGATTAGATTGGTCAGAAGAAGACATGATTGGTTGTAGGCTCGTGGCCTTTTTGGATTTTGAGCGGGTAACAAGCCCACTGATTTCCCTACAAAAGACTTATGTAGTTTAGTCTTAGGGATAATGTAAATGTTATCATAATGTGTCCATTTTCGGAATATCATCCTGCAAAAATGGGTGTTAATTGATAACATGTCATGTATGCACAGATATTCTTCATATTTTTCATTACATATAGATGAACATGGAATAAAATTACAAGTAAATGCTTTTACAAGTAATTGAAAATGGAAAGCATGAAGAGACTTTCCTCCGCGTTTGGATTATCAGAGGTTGACCTATCTTAGGGTTACTCTCGCGGATTTTTGGCATGAAGGTCCCCAGATCATCGCAATCTACTTGACGGGAAGTTAATCTGGTCTTTCAACTGGAGCGAATCTGGGTGGTGCCTTTCCTGAGCCTCGTTGGAATTAGTCTCCCTACGAGTCCAGTAATCAAACACCGATAGGATAGCCTCCTGGTGGAGGAACCACACAACATACATTCACATACAACGTGTCTCACCGTTTATGAAAATGATGACATGTGCAAAGCACTAATATCACAAATAGATATTTTGCAATGCAATAAGTAAAATGCATTTGTACAAATTCATCATAAATGTAAATGCAACATTCACACACAAGAATATAACAGTTTTGAAAAAGCTTGTAATAGCGTCTTAAGCCCTCTTACTGGAGTCCCTAGCAGAGTCGCCACCTGTCGACGTCAGGGATTTTTAATTGTCCCTTTTCGTTACTTGTTCTTTGGTGTTCTCATGTTAGGTGAGATTTGTTTGAAAAAATAAGTGAAAAAGGTCCGACATGTGTAATGTCGACGATGGACTGTTAAGTGTCGCCAGTTGGTGTTTTTAACTGGTTGCACCAACGTTAGAGAAAAAGGTTTGCACATTGACCCGTGATGATGTGACACTTTTAAACGAGGTCTGTGAAACCGAGATTCATTTGGGTTTGGGGCTTGATTATGCGGAGCGAAGGTGTTAGGCACCCAGACATCCGTCAAGTGTTACCACTTGATCGCCACTTTTCAAGAAACTGTTATATGAATGTGTGTGTGTGTGTGTGTGTGTGTGGATCAATGTGCAATTATTTGAAAGTAGTGTGAGGCCTCGTTCGCACCTATATACAAAGGGTTTGAATTTATACAAAAATTCAGTTTTAAGCAAGATATAGCAATGATGTTTTATAAAAAAGGTTTTTCAAACCCTATGCTCAATAGGAATTGAGACCTTTTCATACTTCCATTTTATTATTAAATGTTCGGTTTATTTGCTTTTATTTTTGAGATGCGAGGTATCTTCGAGAAAATAATATACAGCGGTGCCGAACTTCTCATAGGCATGAGAGCCATCCAAGGAAATTCAGACACCGTAAATAATGTACAAGCTGCTTATAGCTGAAAATTTCAATCACGGGAACCGAATCTAGATTCAGTAGACTGAATATGTGATCACATGATTCCAAGGCTCACATGATGCCGCATTTTATATAAAAAGCAGTAAGCAGTTATATATATAAAAGCTGTAAATATATATATATATATAGACATGATCAACCACCACGAAGCATCTCCATGGGGGATCGAAAATATAAATATATAAAAGCGTTAAATATATATATATATATATGGACATGATAAACCACCACGAAGCAACTCCATGGGAGATCAGAAAAGTAAATAAAGTAGTAAATGCGATCGACCGTCACGAAGTAAACTCCAGGCGAGACTAAATGTAAATAAAGCAGTAAAGACGATTAACCGCCACGAAGTAAACTTCAAGCGGGACTAAATGTAAATAAAGCAGTAAAAGGCCTCAAAGTAAACTCCAAGCCTGACAAAAATGTAAATATATATATATATATAAAAGCAGTAAACGCACCGGATATAAAATCCAGGCTCATCGGATATGTCCGACAACAATTATATATATATATATATATAATCCAGGCTCATCAGATATATCTGACAACAGTTATATATATAAGTATTTATATATATATATAAGCAAAAAGCCTCAAATGTAAAATTGTGCTCATCGAATGTAGTCGACAATAGTTTATATATATATATATATATATATATATATATATATATATATATATATATATATATATACTAAAACTCGAGACACCTGCACACAAGTTCAGCTCAATCGAGGCATAACTCGATAATGTTAGTCCATATATAAATATATACATATATAAGTATATATATACAGACAGAAATAAAAACCACGGACCGAAGTCCGGGCATACGCACACAACACGACTCTCAATGTGTAGAATAGTGTGTGCAAAGATGAAGAGAAAGGCTTTATAGAGTGTGAGAAGGCTTATAGTGGGCTACCAATGCAGGCTTCTATAACTCTAGATGGATAAACACTCAGCTCTCGCCGGTAAAAATATAGCTATATGTGTGCTAACAGGTGTTTAAAATGAGGAAACACTCAATATGGGGTGTAAGACCCCAACTTTTATGAATAAAGATTAATTTCTCTCGAATTATATTTTTGGATATTATGGTGTGGATATTATTTAATGTTATAGTTGTGGGTAATATTTACAAATTTTGCAAAGTAAGCTAGTGGTTATATAATATTCGATTGGTCGGAGAATATTCATTTTAACAGGGAA